>JARJEI010000017.1:3875738-6275738 GCA_029955415.1 Lottia scabra | reverse complement strand
CAGTAGCCTAGAGGTGCAGAAAAAGCGTGAAAATCAAAACTGGAAGGGCTGTTGATTTTAATGGTTGATTTTTTTTTAGGTTAAAATTTTTTTGCTCGAATGAATAAAACTATAGACAAACATATAGATGTTGTATTGAGTTTTATTGAGAATTCATGCAAATATTCTGGTAAATTTACCAGATTTACATAGAAATTGTCCTAAAGATCAAAATTGCAGTCAGTTATTTTGGAGCTCTAATCAGACATGACTAGCAAATACAAATAAATCAACAGCCCTGGTTACATGTGACATCCCTTAAATTGTAAATGAACTGTTCCAACAATGTATGGCAATGATTGAAATATTGCACGGAAAGAACAGTTCAAACACAATCTAGGGGTGTCGGGTATACTATTTCCAGTTTTGAGAGAGAATACACAAAATAAACCAAACAAAATATAGCTCAAGAAAATCATTTTGGCACTCCATTCCACACATAATCATAGCAAGATAAATAACAATAAAATAAATAGTGAATTAGTGAATCGCTAGCACTACCAAATCTATCTATCAAAATTTATAAGGGATAAAGGCAGTCTGTCCCCTCTCAGATTTAACATATATTTCCATATATATATCCAAAACATACTTTGCTAGTTAAAAGCAAGCTCACATACAATCCAATAGTTAAGAAAGGAAAAGATTAAAACCTCACAAAAAGAAATAGAATACACACAGTATTCCCAAAAATAACCATGACACATGCAGAGCTAAAATTACAGCCCTAAATACCTCAATACAAATACAGAGATGATAGACAAAATGTGTACTTACTGTTGGTGCTCCTCTGCCTCTTGCAGCAGTCCCTACAAATACAATTTACAAATTTAGCAATTCCACTAAAACTAAGAACTTTTTGTCAAGATTTGAAGTACATTTTGTGATAAAATGTAATGATGTAAATAGAAGCCAAAAATGACATAAAACACACATAAAATAGCTATAAAAAACACTTTACATTTAAGAAAGAACCACAGACATTGGAATGGAAATTGGAATGGTGCAAATTGATGCTATCAGTGTCCTCGATACACATAAAATTTAGAAAACCTCTTTACTATCCCTTTAATCTACAATAATTTAGTTTGAAATAAATAAAATTGCATTTAAAAACACTTGAAAACAGTCTTACCTCTGCCAGCAGAAGATGTAGGAGTTCTACCAGCAGGGCCAGTACTTCCTGGAGTTCTACCAGCAGTTCCAGTGCTGCCTGGAGTTCTGGCGGCGGTGCCAGTTCCACCTGGAGTTCTGGCAGCAGTAGTTCCAGGAATTCTAGAAGCAGGAGCTCTATTACCACCAGACGGGGGTCCAGATGGTGATGGTCTAGCTGCTGCTGCCTTAGGGGGTGGTACCTGAAATTAATGATTAACCATAGAATAAGTGGTTAGGGTGGTTGAAAGCTAACACAACTTGCTACTGACTGAAGCATAAATGCTATTGCTTATACCATTGCTAATAAAGGGGCTGCAAATGTCCTAATATAAATGGACTGGCTTCACAAATCTCTGCCATAACTGATGTTTTTTTTCAAACATGATGAGAGATAACTCTTGTTAACTGAGTAAGATTATTCTCACATTCAAACCTAACCAATAAATATTACTTACCCTACTGGCAGGAGGTTTTTTAGCAATGGCGTTTGGTTTATTTCCCTTCCTGGCGTGTTGTTCCTTACAGAAACCAATATGTCTCTCAGCAGCCTTGGCGTTGAATCGTCTTTCACAGTACGGACACTGGATATAGTCTATAATAAAATAATGGAGTTTTACATCCTGCTTTTCTTTACATTATGGGGCTTATGAATGCTAGCGCGTTCATTCAATTTTGCAGCCATTTTGTCCTACCTACAACCATACATTCCATAGGGTAACAGATTTTATGCAAAGCGTTTAGCGCAGAGGGCCTCTATATAATGCTCCATCATAACGACAAGACACTTTTTTCATGTCAGCCTCTCTGATCTGCATCACTAAAAGTGGGAAAATGTTAACTGCAATCTAAATCTGAACCTTATTGAGCCAATTATTTGACTAACAAATGCTCATATAGATGATCATGAGAATCCCTTTATCAAAAAATAAAGTTCCACACAACTTACCAGGGTTAATAGAGGCTGGTGGGGGTGGGGGGAGTGGCTTCCCTGATTTCATAGCCTCTGTAACACCTCTAGCAGCACGGACAGTGTTCACAAAATCTTCATGTTGAACTCTCCAGTTACTTTTAGGTGGGGCTACAACCTGGATTCAAATACAAGACAAGAACAATAAATAAAAATTTACTCTATACCTGATGAGGCTATTGAGGCAGTAGAGTAATTCTTGAGTTGAAGGATTTTTATCATGCGTAGTAGCTCATTTGACCTTGCCCTTGGCTTATTGCACATCAGAGCAATTAGACGCTGATTTCCATGTCAGCCTCTGCAGCCTGAATCACTGACAGGGGGAAACTGATTGAACCCTAGACCTTCAGACTAACTACTAAACATCTAACTCACATGCTTACTCTTTTCAAAACAACTTATGGTACTTCTGAAAGTTCACTACTAATAATTATTACGCCCAATTTTGTCATGCTCTGAACTAGATTTTTGATTAACGGAATTGTTTGCTTGTACGGAATTTTCAAGGGTTGGTGCATACAAAATAAGTCCCTTTTATTACCTTTTTCTGAGCTGTTTTCATCTGTTTCAATGAAATCTCAGTTCCAGCAGCTCTCTGTTTGGTCGAATCAAACACTTTCCTAGGTTTATTGGCCTGCTTGGCACAGGCTTTCTTATGGATTTGCTGCAACAGAAATAAGTTCAGAATGTAAAATGAAATGAAATTTTATGGTGTCATACTCTTATTGCACTTTTTTGGCTAATTAGGACAGATGCCATATTTTTACTTTGTTTTGAGCTCATACGGATAAAGATAGACATCGCGAAAGCACAGGCCAGGGACAGAATAAAAATCTTACCAGTGGTCTTGGATTGAACATCCGTCCACATATTGGACATGGACTTCTTTCATCAGGACCAGCCGCATATTCTGAAACAAAATAAGTTTATGTCATACATTTTCTACTGATAACTTAGTCATGTTAGGGGACAAAATTTTTGATTCGTTTTTTATTCATTCATTCTGTGATTATTTACTTATCAATTAATATGTTTGTCATTCAATTATTCATTCATTTCAATTCTTTTTTATTTATTCATTCATTCATTTGTTCACTTCATTCATTCATTAATTCATTCATTTACTTGTTCATTCATTCATTCATTCATTTACTTGTTCATTCATTCATTCATTCATTCGTAATTAAAGTAAGTGGTAGTTATATGAGCTATATATCAGATTAATGTTAATAATTAAACAGTAGAGATATAGTAGGAATATAGTAGAGGGTGTGAAGTGTTTATTTATGTTATGGTTTTAACACCCAGCAACGCACAATACACTTAAAAACACTGCTTCTTCTAACATATATATCACTTACATCTATAGAGTCAAATGAATTAAATTTAAAAACAAGGTGAATTGCTCCCAAAAGCACTGGTTGTGGCATAGTAATATGTGCCAGTCTGTGCCTTCTGTTGAAATACTAATCAAGAGTCTTGTTGAACCTCAAAAGCATTGGCTGTGGATTCATAATTAAGAAACACGCATAATCATCTCCACATAACAGCAAGTTTGTTGTTGAAGATATTCTGTAAAGTGTTATAACAAATTATCCTCGAAAACATTGACCGTGGCTTTATAATAGTGAAACAAAACCTGTGAAGTATGTATTTAAATTGCCTCTAGTAAAAAAGTTGATAGATTTATGTGTTGTGTATTGTTGACATAGTTAGCTATAAGTGTAGAGATTGAGTCATAAGATAAATAACAATGTAAACTGTTTCTATTTTCTCAAGTTTATACCTAGTTAGTTAGTAAACAATACCTTACATGGTAGTAACAGTATAACATATGTATGAATGAATGAATGAATGAATGAATGAATGAATGAATGAATGAATGAATGAATGAATGAGTGAATGAGTGAGTGAATGAGTGAATGAATGAATGAATGAATGAATGAATGAATGAATGAATGAATGAATGAATGAATGAATGAATGAATGAATGAACAAAGACGTACAAAAATGATTAAACCCTAACCTAGAGTTAGGGTTAGAATGAATGAATGAATGAATGAATTAACAAAGACGTACACAAATGATTAAACAAATAGACAAACAAAAAATGAACAAATAAATAAATGAATGAATGAGTTAACAAAGAGGTACACACACAAATGAATGAATAAATAAATGAATGGCCACAATATATAAGTCTTAATAATAAAACACCTATTCAGGGCTATATAAAGAAAACAGTACTAACAAACTTGACAGTCAGATTAAAGGTTAAATTCATTGACTAAATAAGTTAGTACTAAGTCACCTAGTTTTTAACTGTTGAATAAAATAAAAAGTGACTGTCACAGTCTGGTATTCTTTGACTAGAATCAAACAATAAAACTGACCGATTTTATATTTCAATAACAGATTAGAAAGTTTTGACACTAGGTTACTTTGATCACCTATTCTAAATTAAAAATTAAAGACATTGACTTCAGAATTAAAGAGATTGTAAAGAGGTTTTCTTAATCTTTTATGTGCATTTGGGACACGGATAGTCCCAATTTGCATCATTCCAATTTTCAAAAGTTTGTGGTTCAATTGCATTTGCCAAAATCAAGAGCTTGATAATGTCAAATTTGACTGAAAACTGGAATGGTGCAAATAGATGTTATCAGTGTCTCTGATACTAGAGATGGGGAAACAGATTTAATTAATACTATCATAAGGTGTCTTGACTTGTCTAAGATTTATCCATAATCAATATTATCATCATTCATCAGAAGATGAAAGAAAAATAATCAATATCCATTAAAGTTATTAAGATTTCTACAAAACAAATCAATTTTTAAACAAATCAATTTATATAGCTTCAAGGTCAGATGCTATGATGGTTGCTAATGGGATTTCCCAATCATACATATAATATAGAGTATCGTATTGATAGAAAGTCAGCTTGTGTATGTGCGGGAGAGTCTAATTAAAAATTGAGGGTGTAATATCCTGAATTGTTGATGAAAATTAGAACCATGTCCATATCATGATTCAAAGATAGTTTTAGTACGGTATTCTGAGACATAAAATATTTAATAAAATCCTGGTCTGAATTTAAGAATTCCCTGTGGACCTCCCTGAAGTTCCTGCCATTTACAACAATAAATTACTTATCTGAGTTGGATTCATTGAGCTATATCAAACTACAGTTCAAACTTCCATCAATATTTTAAATTATTTATATTAAATGACCCCCTACTGGCTCTACTGACTTTCCTTATAGTCTGATTAGGTAGGCGGGCTTCCTTATTAAATGATACATTGCTCATGAAAAGGGCAAAGGTGCAAGAAGGGAATTAGGCCGATTCATTAGGAGTCTTTAAAAAAGGCTTTAGGAATAAATCCATGCCATTTCCATGAATTTTTGAGGCGACTATCTGCCTATACAATTACAAATGTCAGGGGTACTTGGGTCAAGGCATAGGTCTATAGCTTTCATAGGTGATGGGAGGGGTGGGAGGGGGGGGGGGGGGACAGTTGCAACTATAAATATTATTGCAAGAAAAACAGCCACAAAATGCCACAATCGCTCAAGAAACAAAATATATATGGTGCACAAGTTCCTTAATTTATCAATCTCTCGAAATGCATCATTTATTTTATTGCCAATGTAGAAATACACTTAGTAGCGGTGTTATTTACAGAGAATGAAATTTGTTTACCTTCGTTGTCAGCCATACTGGAATTTCAAGTCCCGCAGTGAGTTTCCGGTTGGGAAAAATAATTTTGTATTTAATTTATAAAAATCATTTTTGCATTTTTCACTAAATTTATATTTATTTTCACCTTAGAAAGACCCAAAAAATTGCTAAAGCGATTCGAAATTAATTAAAAATAAATCAAAAAGTATTTTTGAAATTTATGAATTTTCCTCGCACCTGCTCATTATTACAGGAAGTGGGCAGAAAATGAATTCATTATTTATTTATTTATGTGATTGAAGGAAAATTCGAGGAAATCTTTGACCGATTGCTAAAAATTTAAAGCAAAAGTGCTCAGATATCTTCTGACGTTCATTTGACACAGTTTGGTAAGAGTGACAGTCTGTTCATGCATGTTTGAAGCCAAAAAACTGAGATATAAGATTCCAGAATTTAGCCCCCCACCCCCTTCTTTTACTCTAAAAAATAGTGGCTACTATAGTATAAGGCGCATACGGAAGATGGTGATGGCGAAAATATAGTTTATGCTGGACGCAGGCTGCTTTAGTGCTTTCTCAATGCATGCTCACATTATAAATCAGGATCCTGAGAGCTTGTCAAGGGATCTGAGAAAGTTGAGCATTAGGCCATTAGTTAGCCTACATTAGCCAATGGGGTGGCACTGATTAAACTCATTAGCCCTAATTACCACTTTGATTGATTGATTGATTGAGCATATGTCTATGTTAACACCAAATTTCTTCACAAGTCCACTTTCTCCAGAGATTTCTAGGTCATCAATGCCTTTGTTGGATCTGATATTCAAATTCATGCACCAGGGTAGGTCTAGATCAAATGCAATCAGAAAAATTTGAATTACCAAACAATTTGTAACTTATTACAGCATTGTTCAACTTCACAATAGCCTTTAGACTTTATTTAAACTATTCCTGATTTCAGAATCGAGAATAACACCAGACCAAAATGGAGTTTGCTGAGTTCATTAAGACACCTATGGTAAACAACGTAGTTTTAAGACAGAAGTTTAAGAAACCAGTTGATGGAACGTTGTGTATCACGGGACATCATTTAATACTGTCATCTCGCAATCAACACACTGAGGAACTCTGGGTAAGATTATTTTTGTATTAACGGCTGCAATGTATTGGAGGAAAATGTTGCAAACTACTTTGCTTTCAATTAAAAATCCTTCTAAATTCTCCTTTGCCTCATTTGAATTTGGATGTATTTCTAAACAATATAATTTTGACATCACAGGATAAGCTCTAAGAGAAATGCCAGGCCTTGTCAAATGGCCCTCGAGAGTGGCCAAAGACTTTAGTACAAAAGAATACACCTTTGCGCTTTGCTGACTATGTTCTATTTGGCCCTGTTACATTCCCAAAGTGCATTTGGCAAAGAATTAATTGAGAAGGCCTGGAGTAGACCAATGTCACTCTTCTGGTAAGACTTCCCTCATTGCCCGCTGCATGGCATGGCACAGCACATTACATTAGTCCAAACTAATGGGAAAGAGAAGGACATACAATATCATATAATGAAATATTCATAGGTTGGGAAGAATTTAATTTTACATGGGAGATAACTGATGCCTGTCTTATTGAGGCTACGACCACAAATAATTAGCTATTTTCAAGGGACATAACTCGATTTAGCACAAATTCAGACTACAGTTAAATGCTAAAAATTTGATATTATGTATTCTATATAAAGGAGTGTTAAAACTAGTTTTTTATTGTCAAATGTAGCTAAATAGACATTTTTAAGTTCTAATTAACTCAAGTACTAATGATCCATGCTTGCAAACAAAACTCAGAATCCAAAACAACAGTTTGGCAATACAATAGAAGTCAATCATGAATGAAAAAGTATATTAATTTTTTTAATATTTTTCTTTACAGTTGTTACATAGCTGTGTTGATAGTATAGAAAAGAAATTAACTGGATCAACAGGGACACTGACTTTAAAATGTAAAGATTTTACCATTCTATTTCTCGAGTTTCAAACTGTCGAGGACTGTCTGGACGTCTGTACCTCTATTGAACAACTCTCTAATTTAGGTAAGATCTTTTAGTCTTTTCTGAGCCAACAATTTCATCATTCGGCTGAACCTGCATCATTGTGTTAGAGACTATATAATGACTCGGCCATGAAAGGCAGCCAACTCTTGTATGGCTGTTGATTTTGATTGGATGTTTTTACCGTGAAAGAAGACAATACTCTCTAAAGAATGATTATGATGAGCTGAGCTATAATTTATTCAATATGGCAATCTCCATACAGTGCATCGCTAGTCTAGTTCTGAAGTTTCTGTGTATTTTAAGTAATTACTTATGTATTTTTAATATTTCGACGATGGTGGTTGCTTGCTTGGAGCATAAAAATTTGTTAATTTTCTATTGTAGCCGATTTGGGTATGAAGTATCCGTTCTCCTATCGTCCTATGTTTGAGATATTAGAAGATATAAAACTATTATATTTTCTATTGTAGCTGATCTAGGAATGAAGTATCCGTTCTCCTATCGTCCTATGTTTGAGATATTAGAAGATGGCTGGCAAGCGTTCCCACCGGAGATAGAATTCAACAGACAGAAAGAGTGTGGAGAGGAATGGAGACTGAGTTATGTTAATAAAGATTATAAGGTATGGTGGTGTAGCAAGGGTTTTCTTAAGGGAAGAGGGGAAAGGAGTGGGGGAATGGGCAAAGAATTTTTTTTGTTTTGGTATTTGCAAGTGAAAGTAGCTCTTTTCAATAGGTTCTATAGCACAGTGGTTAGCGCAACGTTTAACATCATTTGCTTGGATACAAGGAAATGGTGGTAGTTATGTTTGAGAGTTCGGTTCACGATCAGGATGTGAAAGTCCGATAACCTTGAATAAGTCATCTTCACTCATAATTCCAGTCCACCCAGCTGTAAATGGTTACAGATAATACAGGAAAGATGAATGCCAAGAGGTTTGGCCATGGACCAACTGGGAGAAAGGATCCTCACGGAACCTAAGTTGTTATCCTTGTAAAATAAAGATGTTTCTTCTTTTTTTTAATATATCTTGAACTGTTTTTTATAGGTATGCCCATCGTATCCTAGTGTAGTTATAGTACCAAAACAGATAGAAGATGAGATTTTACAACGTGTAGCCCGGTTCAGACATCACGGCAGATTTCCTGTGTTAAGTTATTTTCATAAAGATAATAAGGTAGGTCAGAAGTAGTTCTTTTTCTCACTGCTGGCTGATTAAAATGGCAAGGACAGATGGTTTTAATACTATTTAGTCCTGAAACAATTCACATTTGTCAGTTGTAGTAGAACTGTTGACACATGTTTCAGAAACAAATCCTTATCAGGAAAAAATGAAAGCTGTGGGATCTTGGCGGTTTTTGCTTTCAAAACCAAAACAATTGATAAAAGTGCATACTGTAAACGTCCTGTACAGTACTAGGATTCAACATGTTAACTAATGAGTTATTGCCCCTGTTTTCAGTCAGTATTGATGAGTTATTGCCCTTGATTTCAGTCAGTATTAATGAGAAGTAGTCAGCCTCTAACAGGCCAGAATGGTAATCGTTGTAAAGAAGATGAGAAACTGGTCAACTCTGTATTAAGTCAAGGAAGACGTGGATACATTATAGACACCAGAGCTCAAAGTGTAGCAAAGATGGCGCAAGCTAAGGGTACGTAAATATTTTGAATTTGTTAGAGTCCTTAAACTTGGCCTTAAACTTCAAAAGTTTTCCACAAGGGCATAAGTGGGTACATTTTAGATACCTGAGCTCAAAATTGTAGCCAAGGTGATCCCTAAATTTCAAAAGTTTTCAACACAGGGGTATATCGAAATTCTAAAGCTCAATTCCAAGATTCAAGATGGACGTCCATTAAAGAAGGTTTTTTTTCCAGGTGGAGGCTATGAACCCGAAGCTAATTATTCAAGATGGCGTAGAATACATCAACCAATAGAAAGACACCAAGCCTTCCACGATTCTTTGATTAAAATGATAGAAGGTAGGCAATTTCTATTTAACACATCCAAAACATTTCTTTATTTCTATAAAAAATCTTCTCAAAAGTTTTAAAATAATTACAAAATTTTACGCTGTTTCTCTTGAGGGTGTTTAATTTGCTATTTGGGACTGAGACTATAAATATTCAAGCCCTGACCCATGTAGAATAGTTTGTGATATCAGCATCCCCTGAAAACGAATGTTAAATTGTCATTTACCAATTAACCAACCCCTGTAGAAATTAGATCCTAACCTATCCTATCATGATATTATCGTTAAACTAATCGATAGAACAAGGCAACATAATACGATTTTAATGAAAGAAGTGACTCCATTCCAACGTCTGTGGTTCTTGCAATTACACTATACTAAAGCGTTTTATGATGTCACTGACAGTGATCTACTGAAAGCTACTATCGATATCTATACAGATCATTGTCAGAAAATGTGTTTTAGTAGAATTGAAAGAACCACAGTTGTCGGAATGGAAATTGGAATGGTGCAAATTCTCCGTTCTAAATGGCATTCAAATCTTATCCCTACATTATTTGATGTGTTATTTTCAGCGTGTAGTGACAGTAACTCGAGTATGGATAAATGGTTATCAAAGTTAGAATCCAGTAACTGGATGACACATATCAAAGATATTTTAACGTGTGCCTGTGTCGTCGCTCAATGCATGGACAAAGAAGGTACCTGAATTTATTTTTCTTTCTTTGGGATTTTTAAATCATTAAAGGGATTTTAAGGAGGTTTTCTGGAAGCTACTATTGATATCTATGCAGATCACTGTCAGTGACGTCCTAAAACGTGTTATTTTTAGTGGAATTGCAAGAACCACAGACGTCGGAATGGAAATTAGAATGGGGCAAATTGATGCTATCAGTGTTCCCAAATGTTGAATATTAGTGAATGACCTATGACCTCTGACATCGTCTAATGACCTATAATGACCTCTATATAAGTTGATATGTTATATTTTACAGGAGCATCAGTTTTAGTACATGGAGCAGACGGATTGGATACAACTCTATTGGTGACGTCACTAGCTCAGTTAATACTAGATCAAGACTGTCGCACGGTTTCTGGGTAAGTTTTTGGCATCAAGTTTTTAATCCTGGCATAGTTCGAGTTCATATCTTATGATAAGTGTTCGTATAGAACAGGGCCTTGGTGGCTCAGTGAGTTAGGACACTTGTTGGCTAACCTTAGGGTCCAGGGTTCAGTTGCCTCCTGCCAGTGAAGCTTTTTGGAGGGGCTGACATGGTAAAAGCATCTCGTCATTCAGAAAGGACAAAAAATTAGGCCCTGTGTGCTTTGATGTGTTGGAAATCGAAAAAGAGTAGGCTAATTCCATAGTAATGGAATGTAATGGAATATTTTTTATTTTAATGCACACTGCATTGCTGTCTTCATTACCCAAATAAGGGGCAAAAAAGTCAGAAGTTAAGTTCCATTCCACTTTATTTATTTAGTATAAACATGATTATTCCAGGTTTGAAGCGTTGATAGAAAGAGAATGGATAAGGGGAGGTCACCCATTCCGTGAAAGATGTAGTAAATCAGCGTACGCTATCAGTAAACAACGGAAAGAGTCACCCGTGTTTCTTCTATTTATAGATGCTGTTTGGCAGGTGCGTAGCTTTATTTTTCTCCAAATTTCATAAGCTGGGTCCGTCCTGTGTCACTTTGCGCAACAGTTGTTGAATGTACAAATTGCCCAATCAATGCCAAGCTGACATGGCTTCATGCAATTTCTTCGTACATTGATTGGTCAATCGTTTTCAATTTAGATTTATTAACCAATCATCAACCTCATTCTAAAAAACATACTTTGAGATAATTTCAATGTTCTGGGGCCATATGCATAAAACTTAACTCAAGAGTTAAAACCATATTAAACCCTCGAAAACCTGGTTAAATCAATGGTAATTTAACTCAGAGTTTGATTTTAACCCAAAGTTAGCTTTTATGCATACGGACCCAGGTAATCTGGATTTATCCAAGTTAAGTTGTTGTTCCAATAGTTTAAGCTTTCTCTGTTTTATTTTCAGATTTTACAGCAGTTTCCATGTTCGTTTGAATTTAACGAAGAATTTTTAATATTTTTAATTCACCATGCTTATTCTTCACAATATGGTAAGTTGATTTTAATGTGGAACTTCTTTTTAATTTCTACTAAAAAATTTAGCCAAAAGAAAAGTGATAAGAAGGATTTTTAAATTTCTATGTCATACTTACATTGTATTTGTTTTTTCCGAAAATTCACGGCAATAATATTGAATACCTTGATTATGCCCTAAGTTCCCAAATATCATATCGCTTCAAGTCCGTGGGCTAGGGGACCCCTGTCTTACAACAAAAATTACCTATCTCAAGTTGACACATAGACGGTAACCTATGCTTGATGTCCTATAAACTCTTACCATAGACCATGTCTGGCAAAAAATACCAAATCAACAGCGCTGGTCTAAACTCTAATCATTTATGTTTTCAGCTTAAATATTTTGATTTTATTGTAGGTACGTTTTTATGTAACAATGAGAAAGAGAGAATGGAACACAAAGTAACAACTAAAACTGTCTCATTGTGGTAAGTCTTCCATTATTTTGTTTTTGTATTAACTGCATAATTCTAGGCACTTTTCAAGTGTATCATCGAGACGAAAGTTTGAAAATGCAGCAATTTAATTAGATTGCATGGTAGCAAACCCAGCCAAACATAGCCTTTGAAAGAAGACTGTAAATATTATGCCTGTGTGTATCTATTATCAAGGGCTCTGTGCAATCAAATCAAAGTTGAAATTCTGAACATGTCCAAAGCCTATATACTTTGACAACAGGGGCCTTATTCTTGAAAACTTAACTTATGATGATTTTAGGGTTCCTTTTATTTGATTGGTCAGCTACTAAAATCGATTGTAAATTAGGTATTATTATCCAAAGAGATAACTGTATTTCTTAAAATCTGGATTTTATCTAAGTTAAGTTTTCGAGAATAAGGCCCCTAGTATTTTTTTGCTAGTAGGATGTAAAACTCCAGTATATTACCAGTATATGTTTATTTCTCTACAGGTCGTATATAAACAGACCTCAAGTATTAAACCAGTATTTAAATCCCATGTATGAACCTAATCCAGTAGTTATCTGGCCGTCTGTAGCTCCACAAAGTCTGGTTAGTATTATTTAAAAACTTAACCACTCAAACCTCTTTCAAACACTAGTTGTTTTAGATCCCCGCTACTAACTAAATGGTGGGCTCTATGGGCTATTTAATATTTTGTTCTTTATTTGTGCAATTGAAATGCATTCTGAACCCTGTTCCAATTTTATTTGTAGATCTTCAGGTTTATTCCATGAATCCCAAACGCATTTATTAATAAGTTATGTACCCCAGGACATCCTAGGTATCTTTTGAGAAAACAAGACCTACATTTATCTTAATTTTGGAGAATAAGATCCCTATGTAAGATTTGAACGACATATAGAAGCAAGGAGCACATAAAACAAAACACTAGACAATATTATAGAATATAACACACTTCTTTAATACAGTTAGGCACATAACGTTTCAACACAAGATACACGTGTCGTCATTAGATGTTATGGTGAAAGAATAAAACATAACAAAATATATACCAACAAGAAAATCTCTGTTTTTTTTGTATTAAAGAAGTGTGTTGTTATATTCCATTATATTGTCTTGTGTTTTGTTATAAGATCCATATGAACACTGTGAACATGAGTTCTAAGATATATTTAAATGATGTACTGGTATTTTCAGACCCTATGGAACAGTTTATATCTACGATCTCACATAGATCAGAGTCCACATGAAGATGCGTGGAGAGAAATAACTAAAACTAGAGAATTTGATAAAGAATTGAAGGCTAAAGCTGGTAAACTAAGACGGTAAGTGAGGACTTGAACCCACAGTGCCTTATTGCGTAGTAAATTTGTCAGGTAACATTTAGAGCTTCAGCTAATGATTTCAGGTAATTGAAGACTTTAAGCATAGTGGGGATTTGGTTTGAGCTTACACTGCTTTTACATTATTGCACACTGCTATAGTCATTAGTACATAGTACAATAAGATACCATTTTAGTTTAGTTTTGCAGGTTTTTTCTTTGATATTCAAAAAGTTACGGCTGATTTGCCGCATTGCACAATGCTTGGCTTTTCTTTTTCTGGTTTAATTTTATTTATGATCGGAATTTATTTTCAGACAACTAGCAGCATTAGAAAGAGAAGCCCTCGGTGCCGGTATTATACTTCCTGCAATTCCAGATGACCGGTAAAACACCACGCAACACAACTCCTTTTAGCTACCACCGTCGGTCTTGTACAGCTGTACTACAGAAACACACATTCCTTGGAATTACATTCACAAATATTGAACACTTCTTTATAAACTTTGTTGTTGGTTTCAAAATAGGAATACTGTTTTTGACTGGTAAATATTTATAAACAGAACTCCTTTTCACAACCGGTCTTGCATAGCTGAACATATTCCTTGAATTATAGACATGCATTGCCATTTTACAGCCTTCTTCACAATGTCAAGTTATTACAAACTCTGTCTTTGATATCATTAGGCACTTTTTTGTACCACTAAAGTTTGTAAATTCAGCAATTTGATTGGATGGCACGTGAGTAAATTCAGCGAATCAGAGGCCTTGATAGAAAGACTGTAATCTCTATGGCTGGACATGTAATCAAGGCTATTATTGGCTATATTTCCCAGCTACCATCCAATCAAATCGCTTCATTTGTAACATCAATAAAGATCACGATCTATCCAAAATGTATTAGAATTTATTAAACAATGTTATGAAATGACTGAACTCGTAATGTGCAATATTGTTGTTGTTGTTTATTTATGTATATAATATTCTTGTTGTTGTGTTGATTGTTTTGAAAATAATTAGACATGTATTTGTGTACATCCTATTAGGATCCCGGCAGTGAGCGGTAGACAACATGCAAAATCGAGAATAAGGTTCAGGCAAAGTCCATTATATTTTATAGGTAATACAATTAGTAATAGACAGAATAAGTTTGACTTGTTTAGTTTTTATTTCTATTTATATTACCTGTAAATAGAATAGACTAGTCTTGTTTATGTTGATATCTTTGTGTGACTAAATATTATTACAAAAATGTAAATATTGTTGTTGACATTGTGTTACACTAAAGTCAAATTCTTGGTACCTATAAGCATGACAGATTTGAGCTTAAAGGGATTGTAAAGCGTATTTCTAAACTTCCAGTACTATTGATATCTATGCAGATCACCGTCAGTATTAGAAATACGCTTTACAATCCCTCTAACTGTTATATCAGAGTTCATGTAAAAGAATTTAAAAGGTGATGTCAAGTGTTTTTCAAACAATTAAAGGTGTGTAGTTCAAAACTGGCTTATTAGCCAATTATATGTAGATATGTTTCTTGCGATTTGATTGGCTAACATGTGTCATATGCTTTATGTCTTGTCATCAATTGTAATTTGATGCATTCAACATTGTCTGAAAGTATATACATAGTGTGTGTCTGCTTCCAGTTTTCAGTAAACTGACATCACAGCCTATAATTGGTATATTAGTAGATGACAAGTTCACTTCAGCTTTTATATATCAACCAACCTTTCCATGGCGTCAAGTAAATATAATACTCAATGCTCTCTGTTATCAATTATAGTTTGAAATCTTTATATATATATATCTGTTAGATTGTTTGAAATAAAAAATTAAATATAATTATTGCTTTCTTGATTGTGTTTGGAAAATTAAATGGAGTTTTTTGTCTTTCTCTACCCATGTTTAGTCTAACAGGGAAGGAACTTTGGTTGGAAGTAGCTGCTCAAATTGATTAAGGATATTTCAAATAGAATATCTATCCATGAATGAAAACTATTGGAACTTTACCAAGACGTTAGCAGACCATAAGGATGATTTACAATCAAATTGTTGATGCCACGGCCAATGCTAACACCATACAGCGTGCAACACAGTGTGCAATGAGGGAAATATTGCAAGGACAGCAGCATTAGCCTACTCATATCCTTGATTTCCAACTGTCAGGGATATTTATTGTGCACAGTCTGTAGCACCCAGGGCCTCGGGTTTATTGTCTTTTCATGCAAGCCCCTCTGACCTGCATCACTGACAGTGAAAGAGATTAAAACCAAAACAAATTGTTAGAAAAATTATTATTTTTATTTTGTTGTGTTATAAAAAGTATCAACAATCAACAAACACTTACATCATATTCTACAAATATTTACTCCATATTTAATAGTTATATTATCAATGACTGCATTCTATTAAGCTTTAAGCTTTACTCAATTTGAGCTCTACTACAGATTAATTTGTGCTCTGAAAAATACGGTTGCAAGGCATACATCACAAAATATTACTCCATATTTAATAGTTATATTTACTGACTTCATTCCGTCTTCTTAAGCTTTAAGCTTTACTCAATTTGAGCTCTACTACATAGATTAATTTGTGCTCTGAAAAATACGGTTGCAAGGCATAAATCACAAAATATTAACACAAAATATTACTCCATATTTAATAGTTATATTTACTGCCTGCATTCTGTTATCTATTAAGCTTTAAGCTTTGCTCAATATGAGCTCATTAATTTAAACCTTACTAAATATTCTCTACTATATTTAAGCTTATTTAATAAGAGCTAATTTTCAGGCCTTCTCAATTAATTTTTGTAAAGGACCAAATACATTTTAAGAAAAAAATAGTGTCAAACAGAGCTTAGATAGCATAGCAAGAAGAGCGAAGGGGTCACTCTTGAAGGGCCATTTTCAAGGGCGACGCGGGCCTCCATTTTAGAAGGGCTATGTTAGGATATGAACATGTTACATCGCAAAGAAAGCACACATAATACAAAGCTTTAAATAACAGAACACAATTATGGTATACTCCTTCTTTGTTCCGTTATTTAATGTGATCTCTACCCCTAAATGTCGCTTAAGGATTAATACAAACTTAAAGATCAATTAATTCTAATAAAAAAGACATAACATTAATTCACAAGATCGGGTGTTATATTTCTCGCAGCTTTCAGTTCACTAGGGTCATGTCCTACACGAGTTGAACGTCGTGTTTGAGGACTTTCGATATTTTGGGCAATGTTTGATCGACTTCTACTTCTGACCGACATTTCCGAGTCTGTGTCACTGACGTCGCCCTTGGATCTAGCACTATTTTGCGACGCGGTATAAAACGACGAGTCCGCTTTGCCGAATTTTGACGATTGACTGGATTGAGAAATCGTAGAATCTTCGTCATCGCTGTCATCATGAAACTTCGAGTTTATCGTAATTTTTTTAGGATATGAGCTTTTCCGAGTACACAACGTCGTTGTTGGATCCATTTTCTTATAAGGTCGTATGTCGAATTCGCGAGGAGAATTTCGTGTTGATATATTAAACCGAGTGACCTCATTTCCCTTTTCTCCTCTCAAACGTTTTTTTGATGGTGGCGACACTTTCGGTTCTTCTGATTTTCCTTTCTTGTTTGTGCGTTTATAGCTTGTGTCTGTGACGTACACATCTTCGCCAGCCTCCGCGCATTCTGCCGCCTGTCTCTCGAATAACGTTTGCTGTTTTTTACGCGAGCGCATTCTCGATCCTTCTTTTCCTAAATCCACAATCAAGCTGTTGATTGACGACACGTTTCTGAAACGGTCCGAGTGCGTGCGTATCAAATGTGTATTACACTCCGATTTGTTATAGCTACTAAACTTACACATTTTACATTTATACCGTTTCCATCCTAAATGACGTATAGCGTGACGTCGTAAGTTCGACACGTTACTAAATTCCAGACTACAATGCATACACACAAGTTCCGTCTCATTAACAATCTCTCGTAATCGTTTCGTGTCCTGACATTCCAGTTTTTGATGCGTACTTGATTTCACAACGTATGTTCGATTGGATCGTATCTTCTCGGTCGGTAACCCTGGCAACTTGTCCACCCAAATTTCTTCCACTACATTAGGTTTTCTTTTCACCGACGCAAATTCTGGATTAGTTTCGTCCTTGATTTCCAAATTAGGAGAAGTTCTTCTGATGACGGATGCTGGATTCGGCAATTCCTGAAAAATCTGAGGTTTAATGTCTGTTTCCTCATCTGATTGGTCGCTTCCGTCTAACGAGGATGTAATCCCAGAATGCACCAGTTGGTCGATGTCCATGCGAGGGTTTGCGACTCGAGGCTTAAAACCTTTTTTTGATCGAGCTGTGGTCTTGACTAAGGGCTTTCGTTCCTGTGTATCTGTAGATTGGGACGTTTCTGTGGGCTGAGAGGGCGCTACTGATCCACCAGTAGCCAAGAGATTAGGGGGTGGGGGGCTGACGACGCGTCTGCTAAATGTATGCCCTGATTTGTTTCTGGCGGTTGTTTTCACCAGGGGTCGTTTGATTTCTGTTGGCTCTGATTTCACAGCAGGCGGGTGAACAACTTTCTCGTCTTTTGAGGGTGACTTGGATTCAGTGGATGTCTTTGGGTCACCATTATCCAGTTGCTGCGAACCTGCGTTGGTTTTTATAAAACGTCCAGTCACTTTATCTTTTGGATTGACTTGGAACATTTTTGAGACGACTATTGTTGGAGATTTGCTTGGAATATGAGTCACAGTTTTAGTGTTAGTTGGTGTCGTTTCCAACTTAGACTCGGAATTTACGTTGTTTTGACTAGATGGAGTGAACACTGGTGATTTTCTCACCGTGGTGACACTATTCACATTCGAACCGACCGATTTCGATACAGTATCAGTCACCGATGTACAGCCTTCCGTGAGACATATTTTTCTGTGATTCAACAAGTTCATTTTTTTTGCGAATTCGCGACCACAATTAGAGCACACGTGATCTTCCTTGCTTGCCGTTTGTAAACATGCATTTTGAATAATGTCCGCTGGATCTGATTTGTGCGTTTCTGTTTGACCTCTGATGGATGTAGAGGTCACTGACGTGTTTTTGACGTGTTGGATCTGTTCACGTGCCGAGAGACATTGTTCGGTTACTTCCTTCACAAAACTACTCTTCTTCAATTTTTCACGCATTTTGTCGATTTGTTGTTTTGTCTTGTTATGAGCCTTTGTTAAATGTCTTGTCAGACCAAAAATATAGAAAAATACACTCTCGCAAAAAGGGCAGGGAAAAAATGTGCGTTTTCCACAATGTGCGTTTTGGTAATGTATAATCAGAGTTTTTTTAGATCTGAAAGCTGTGTTACACTCTAGACACTCTAACGTGTTAAAATCCATCTTACTCTCAGGGCTAGGGCTATCACCCTCAGACCGCCCCTTCTTCCAGGGCATGCCCTTCATACCTTCCTTACACCTTAGGGTCATTTTCTTGGGTGGGGACAACACAGACTTTGGGTTCTGTTTAATGGATAACTTCTCAGGGCTGTTTGGATGTGAATTTAAAGACCCAGTTTGATCTCCTTCCAGTGCCGATTTCAATAGCATTGATTTTAACGTTGCCGTGGGAGATGACTGCAAGGGAGATAACTTTGACGTACTTGGTTCAGACAATTCTGAAGCTTCTGAAGCGATGCTTGGTGTTTCTTCCATCGGCTCTGGAATACCTTGGGTTACGGTCACTTTCATGGCTTTAGTGGTGTTGGGAATAGGTTCAAAGGTCAAGGTCTGAGTTTTGGCTGCTTCGCGTTGCTGTTCTATCTTATCTGCTGCCTGGGAGTAGAGTTTATAAGCTGCCGAGTGACCCAGAGTACCGTCTTTCAATTGTTGAACTGTACTTTCTAACGATCTTCCGACAGGCTTTTTCTGCTTCTGTGCATCAGTGTCTTCTGGCATTTTTGGGTGAACGACAACGGTTTCTTCATCTGGGTGAACTAGATTCAAATAGTCATCAGACTGCTGAAAGGCTAGAGTACAATACGCTCGTTTGTGAGCCACAAAGTTAGCCAGGGATCGAAAGAGATTACGACATACTTTACATTCTAAGATGTAGTCACATTCAGAGTACAGCAGACATCGAACTTCTGGAGAGCCATAATGAATGCCTTTTAAAATCTGTTCTATCATATTTCCAGATATTTCAATGGCTTTTCTAATAACAGAAATATCAACATCATTTAGATCTTCGTCGTCAGACATTTTGACTTTTTCCTGAAATTTAAAAAATAAAAATAAGCTTTGCAGACAAAATCAAAGATTAAGATAAAATTATAAGATTGATCACTAAAAACAGTCGACAAATAATTAAAAAACCCTTTACGCTACTTTCTCCTCTCTTTGCTCAAACATTTTTTGATAATTTAAGAATGGAAAAGGCTCAAATCTGCCAAAACCTTTCCATTAGATTAAAATGGACAGCTGGATATTTAAATTATCTGTTTTCCAACCTTTCAAAAAGCACATTTTCTGAGTAAAATTGCAGATTACATCAATTTCAGAACTTCATGGATTTGTTGCATAAAGTTAAAGCATTCATTTTCACTTTCAAAGCTGATATTGGGTCAAAAATATGACAGATTTAGTAAGCATTCTTTTATTTTTAATTCCAACCGCCCTCCTTCCTTATCATTTTAAATGGAGAGAAACCAAGGCGTGCACAATTTCGAAGGCAGATCATCTTCGATATTTCAGTAATTTGGGACGAGATCGGACATATTTTTGTCGATTCCTACTCAAAAATGTAGAGGCAAGATATTTGTAAGGATAATTTCGACCATATTACCTGTGAAATAGTTAAATTTCTAGATTTTTCACCTTCTACAGCGTAGTATAATTTCTAGGGCGCCGGGGCCTCGCTTGGCATTATGGGTAGACAATGACGTCATACGGGCACCTGCAAGATGGCGATACGAGTTCAGACAAGCAGACGATTTCAATGTTTTTAGTTGTTAATTGATTGAAAATGACGATGACAGGTGCCCTGTGTGCCTGCGATTTGCAGATTTAAGGTTCGTAAAGTAATCTACATTTTTGCTAAACGCCGATCGCATCATAAGTGCCAATTTTGAAGTAAAATGTTTAGAAATTTTCAACAACAAAAAAAACTGTCAGTCACTACAGTGTACAGTACAGCCACTAATCAACAAACAAGCATAGCTAATATAATGTGATCTAGCAAATTAATATGATAAATTAGGCTAATTAACCTTGTTCCAGTGGTTGATTATTGAATTGCTGTCATTATTTAATTTGCTACTGCTGTTATTACCTTTTCTGATCATGATGATCATGACGGCTACCATTAAAAATTCATTAATAAAGTTTTGTAAGCTTTAACTTTCAGTTTCAAATGTAAAGATCTACTTTTACTTTTGATCTAAAGCCCCAAGGTTTATGATCTTAGGGAAGCAGACTATTGTGATCAGTATTCTATAAGAAATGGCAGAACATGTAGGCCTTGTTTCTGTGTAACTTATCTCTGTTGATTATAATTTGTCACAACCTAACCAATTTTTATTGAATATTGTAGAACATCCAGTTATGCATGAGTAGCTGTGCTGTATCATATAAGAAGTGGCAGGATATGTAGTCCTTGTTTCTGTGTAACTTACCTTTATTGATGATTAGGCCTATTTGCTATAATTGTAGAACATCCAGTTATGCAGTGAGTTGCTGTGTTGTATGATATAGATTTAGATGATTAAATATAAGAGAAAATAAAATGGCAGGCAAGCCATCATCAAGTTGTTTAGTTGATTGGGAAGTTTTGATTCCCCTGGGTCCAGCTTTAGCTTTTCATGTAGGTAAGTACCTTGGTCAATGATTGGTCATGCTCAAGGGTGGATCCAGGATTTTGAGAAAAGGGGGGAGACTCTGAAATATAACATGCTTAAAATTCAATGGCACTGTGGATCAAATTGGGTACCAGGATATGCACTGTCGGCCAATATCAGGGGGTGAGGGGCTCAAGCTGGGGGAACCCCCCCTCACACTGTGGTGTTTACATAAATTTCATATTTTACAGGATGTGTGGTAAATAACTCAGTGTATCTACATGGTGGTATTGAAGTCAAGGGTAGTAACTCACCATCTAATAAGTTATATAAACTAGATCTCGAGTCGTTAATCTGGAATCAGATTGTCTCCCCTGATAGTCCAGCTTTAAGTCATCACGCTTGTATAGTCAGAGACGATAGGTTAGTATTTTATCATGCTTAAAGGGATTGTAAAGAGGTTTTCTAAACTTTGTATGTGCATCGGGGACACTGATAGCATCAATTTGTATCATTTCAATTTCCATTCCTTCATCTATGGTTCTTTTAATTCCACTAAAACTAACGCGTTTTATAACATCACTGACACTGATTTGCATATATATCAATAGTAACTTCCGGTAGATCACTGTCAGTGACGTCATAAAACGCGTTAGTTTTAGTGGAATGGCGCAAATTGATGCTAAAATTTTATAACTATTTTCCATTACAGGTATATATAATAAAAATCCGTACAAGCAAAACAATTCCGTTAATCAAAAATCTCGCCCAGATCATGACAAAATCGGGTACAATAATTATATAATAGTGGACTTCCCATACGAGAAGTATCATCAGGTGTTTCAAAAAGAGTAAGCATGGTCTGCTGTCAAAATCATGAGGTGATATATCTGTATCTTTGTGTTATCTATTCCAGGTATATATTAATGATAGGAGGTTGGGATGGTAAAAGTCGAGGTAGTAAAGTGTACGTGTATGATACCGTAGATAACAGATGGTCCGAACCTCCGACTACTGGTTTCCCTGACGATGGTGGCCTGAGTTCTCATACTGTCAACGAACTATCTGACGGAAAGATATTAGTAGTGGGACGAGATGGTAGTCTACGCATGCAAAGACGTCATGGTAATGCTTATCTATTGGCAGGTATGTTGTTAGGAATTCACAGTGGCAATTCTAGGAAAGGGAAAAAATTGTCAGGATTCTCCCCTGTTTAAAGTGATAAGAAATTTGAAAATATTCACAGTGTCTATGCCTATAGCCTAAACCGTCTGTCTTGTTTTGTTCTTCAAGCAATATATATTTTCACTTCTTAAGTTTCCCTCATTTCGCACTGCATTGTGTCGTATAATTAGAATGAGTAGTCAACTGTATAATATAAATTGTCTTTGCTTTTTAAACCCTTTCCCCGACGATCCCCATCCTCATTAGCCCATTCAAGTGCAGGAAACCAGAACGTAAAACATTGTATGTGTTTATATTCACATTTTTACACCCTTCTTTTTCTATTTCAGGAGATCAGACCCATGGATTTAAATATTCAGAATTCAGTAACTCAGTCACGTCACGTTCCGGACATTCGACCTCTATCATTGGTACGAAAGTTTTTATAATCGGTGGACGGAGCGATAAACTCGTCGATGTGTATACGGGGTACTCTAATAAACACACACATACAAACTCTGTTATTGAAAACTTAGTGTCTGTCGCAGGGAAACTCAAAGCATTGGATAAATTTCCCAGTGGACGCAAACATCACATATCTTTTCCCGTGCCTGGGGGTTTATTTCTTCACGGGGGTGAAACGTTTGATGGGAGGTGTCGAGAGCCTGTGGGTGAGATGTATTTAATGACTGTAAAACCTGTCGGTAATTTTTATAAGCTTGGTACAAGTAGTGTGGGTCGTAGCGGCCATGTTTGTTTGGTTTATAAAGATAAAGTTTTATTACATGGGGGAATATCGGGAAAATCTTCGTCTGTCCGTTGTGAAACTTTCGAATTAAAATTGAAATTTTAAACATGTTTTGTCTTAATTGATTGTTGCTGTCGTGGTCGTATTTCCTTCATTGTACACTGCATGGTGTTGGCATCTCAGGGTGAAAATCTTTTGAGGGAAACTTTTGAATATGTCATAAATGTGGGTAAAGCATATGTCCTGGCAAAATTTGCCTCATTGCACACTGCATAGTGTTGGAATCTCAGTGAGAAAATCTGTTTGTCTGAGGAAACTTTTGAATATGATTTATCTCAATGTCATAAATGTGGGTAAGGCATATGTCCTGGCAAAATTTACTTCATTCTACACTGCATTGTGTTGTGCGTCTCATTAGCTAAGTGAAGTTTCTTCCAGTTAAAATTCCATTAAAATTTGAAAGCAAAGATCCTTATTTTGTATCAAATGAAACAGATAAAGGATGGGACAATAAACCATGGTCCTATTTGATGTAGGTTATGCTCAATAAAATTTCTTGACATTGCAAAATTCAGAGCAGTTTGCTCTATTGCACACCATAGCATGAAGAGATGTATTAAGTCATTGTCATGTCCTGTCCTTCCTAGGGCACAAAATTTTGCTATTTCTGCAAGTGGCTATATCCTTATAAGCTCAATTAAATACAGCCCAATGTGATCTGGGGGCTTGTTATTAAGTAGCTTTGACTGGCCGGAAATTTTGATGATTTAAGTGTAGTTTGTAGCATATTTATGACTAGCTCAGTTCTGTCCCATGTACTGGAAATATTGTTAACTGTTAATTAATTTTGAGAAAATAGCTGTAGTCTGTAGTCTAAAATATATTCTTAAATCGAGTTACTTCCCTTACACCGTAATTGTCATACATAATGCAACTAACGGTAGGCCTGCCGTTTTTATTCTTCTGAATGACGATTCTAAGTTCTTCTTAGTTCTATGACTGTTGCCCAGCGTTTGCCTAGCTTGATGCTATGCCTGTTGGAATTATACAGTCGCCTTTTGTGCCGGCAACAGTGTGTTTAGATCGGACTTCTTCTTTTGCAAACGTGTTACACACCGCCGGTAACGTTCTTGAAAGAAATAACATTTGAATGTGTTTTCTATTTGCAGAAAAACTGAAAGGAAGAGAAACGCAGAAGATTCGTACACAATTCTTTAAAGGTTGGTAGGCCTGTAAAACCATGCTGGCTTTGCAATCAGGGGCATATTAAGAGAAGGGGGCGGGGGACCATTAGACAGATACCGTGTGCTACAGACTGGACGTTAGATGCCAGAACCCCGTTCTATGGGAAATCAAGAAAAGATAAGGGTTTGGGTGAGGGGGGCATTCGACAGATGTCATGTGCTACAGACTGGACGTTAGACATCAAAATCCTGGACCTTGGAAAATCAAAAAAGGAGTAAGCTTATGCTGCTGTATTCTTTACAAAATGTCTCTGCATGTCGTTGCCTGATTAAAGATGGATAGCACTGTAAAGTCATGCTAGACTTTTAGTTTCAACCAGGGGCATATTTAGAGTTGGAGTTGGGAACCATTCGACATATACCGTGTGCTACAGACTGTGCACGTTAGACGTTTAAACCCTAGAACTTGGGCAGCTTATTTGACTGTCGTGGCGAAATTTCACTCATTGCACACTGCACGCCATTATCCTATTAAACTGCAGATAATCAGGACGTAAAAGTCCATTTCATTTCATTAACACAAAACAAAAAAAGATCAGTAAGAAATTTTGATTTGTTTTTTCTAATTAATAATTATATGGCTTGGTTCAGGCTGGCTAAAAGACTCTCAAATAATGCCTGATTGCCTTGAGCGGCTGTGGTCGATCCGGATTGTTGTTGGTTAACCGGTTGTTTTGGTTGTTGGTTAACCGGTTGTTTTGGTTGTTGGATAACCGGTTGTTTTGGTCGTTGGTTTACCGGTCTTTTTGGTTGCTTCTTAACCGGTCTTTTCGGTTTTTGATAAGTCGGTTTGCTTGGTCTTTTTCGATAAACCGGTTGGATTGGATGTATCGGTTGATGGTGGACCGGTGCTCTGGGTTGAAGCTGTTTCTCAGTCTTAGCAGCGTCTTTAACTATATCCAGCACTTCAGAGAAAATTTCGCTCAGTTTCTTTTCGTGTTCATTGATTATTTTCATGGCTTCGTGTATCATTTCATTGGCTTCACTATATCCCTCCTGGATTATAAAAATAGAATTATTAAAATAAAACCTAAATATTGGTTATACAGTGAAAATCGGCCATGCATGGTACCAATTCATTTGGCCGGTTTTCAGGAGTGGCCGATTTACCGTAACTTGTAACATTGTAAACATTTGTGAGAATGAAATATCAAATACACACACACATATATCATCATTAACGTCAATGAATTAGTGGAGCAGATATAGGAATAACTTTAACACGGGAAATCGTAGCTTGGATATATCATGGACAAATTTTTATTATGTAGGCTTTTTTTTTATATTCCAAGCAGGCCCGTAGGAAGCAATTTCATATTGGGGGTCAATATGAGCAAAACTCATTCTCAAGGGTGGTGGTGCAGAATTCAAGGCCTTGGGGTTGGGGTTGGGGTTGGATGCTCTTGCCTATATAAAACAAAGTGGTTATTCGTATATTGTCGTCTTCCCTGTCCGTCCGTCAGTCCACAATTGCCTTGCGAACGCGATAGAGATAGAGAATAGGTCCTAGGCCTATATTGTTGTCTTCCTCGTACGTCCTTCCGTCATTCCACAAGTGACTTGTGAACGCGATAGAGACTATAGTTTTCATCTGATTTGAATGAAATTTGATGTGACAAGACACAAATCAACCCCCCGAAAATATTGACTGTCCCTTTAAAAACCTTTTTTGATACTACTAAAATGTGGTCGTATATTGTCGTCACCCCTGTCCTTCCTTTTTTGATATACTATAATAGGAACCTACCACTAAAAACTCTAATCTTTCGCCCTTCTTCTCATATTGGTGAGCTAAGACGTCGTTTCTGTTAGCCTCAGCTAAATCGCCCTGAGTTTCCAGGAAGGCCATTTGTTCCACATAATCGTTAGCTGTATTCAGATATCCTTTGCTAAAAAACTTGAGCAAACCCGTGAAACTTTTAGATTCCCCTTTATACTTTTTGTAGCCTGTCCTCAGTTGTCCTGAAAAATATATAGGAAAAAAAATTACACGAAAACGTGCAAACAGTAGGTAAACAGTCGATATAATGAGAGTAAATGTAGCTACGTTTTGGGACTACTTTTACTACCTGAAAAAATATATGATATTTCCGTTAGCTAGAATATAACTTCTTGGTTCTGTCCCCTCTTTGGAATGATGTTCAAAATATAGGCTTTAAAATTTATGTTTGCTGGAATGGTTACTTCTTAGTTCTGTCCCAAGAAATAAAATGATATTCAGATGGGACCATAAAACCGAGGCCTTGTGTGTTACGGGCTGTGTACGTTAAAGATCCCTTAACAATTAGAAATGAAAAATAAGAGAAGGTTGATGCAGCTGTCTTGGAAAAAATTCTCACATTGCACACTGCGTGGCGTTTGTCCGTCTCCATAAGCTCATACAGGTGCTTTCTATTATATAACGTAACTAAATTTGGAGAAAGTAGCTGTAGTCTGTAGTCTAATATTTATTTTTAAATCGAGTTACTTCCCTTGGACCGTATCTATATTATCATAACGTCATGAGCTAACGAGAGCTCAGCCTGTTTTATTTTCCTTTGATCAGTTTCCAATCATTTCTTTGCTCGGTGCCAAAAGTATACCAAAGTTTGTGCATATTGTATATCAGTACCCGGACCAATTAGTTGTATAAGTTCAGTAGGGTGCGCTGGTGGCGGTAGGGATCATTGGGAAGGGAGACAATTTTAGAGGGTGCACATTTTATTTTTGAAAGACTTACTTAAGACGAGTTGAGTCGATACCAATACGGGAGGCAATTTATATATCAGTACACAAAGCATTGAGTTTACTATGCAGAGGTCCCTTTTTGAGGGTGCACATTATAATTGTGTGGAATTGACTTACTTAAGACATGAGCTGAGTCGATACCAATACCAGAGGCTACTTGTATTCCAGTTCCTGGAGTAACTTGAATAGTAATAGGAGAAGTAGGTACAGCCGCAGTGAAACTGACCAGCAGCACTGTAACAAACACTTTGAACATCATATCAATTTGTCCTCTGACCCGCAGGGAATACCTGAAACATTAGACATATTGATATAGCTCCAGAAGCACATACACATTATTGGAAAAGATCTTAAGTATACGCACATACTACATAGCCATAGGTAAAAGCGTATAACGCACATAGAAATTGCTATAGATAAAGACACATAACATATATAGACAAAGCGTAAAGACACATAACACACATAGACATAGCTAAAGGTACATAACATTTAAAAACATAGCCATATGTAAATGTGCTTGACGCGCATAGACATAGCTACAGGTAAAGGCAAATAACACATCTAGACAAAGCTATAAGTAAAGCAACATAAGTAGCTGTAGGTAAAACACATAACACATATAGACATAACTATAGGTAAAGACACATAACGCACATGGACAAAGCCATAAAAACACATAACACATATGCATAGCCATAGCTAAAGACACATAACACACATAGACATAGTCAAATGTAAAGACACATAAAACATAAATAGACATAGCCATAGGTAAAAGCACATAACACATAGGTAAAAAGCACAAGATATATATGTGGATATACATTTTTTGAATTTACAAGCTCAACGATGTATCTGCTCATACGCAATATAGCTTTTATACCAGCTTGATTATAAGGCATATATAAATATGCATTATGCAAAGAAGCACAAGATATATAGATATAATATTTCTGACATTTATTAACTCAATCTTAGACTTCCTCATACGCATATAACTTTAATGCGTCAGAAATAATAAGATGCAATTATAAGGATCACCCTTGTGTAGAAAACATAAAAAATGGCATTTTACATGAATCACTATATTTATATGTAGAGATGATATTTCTGACATTTATTAACTCAAAATATCATTAATTGTCTATAGAATACACAAAAATGTGTAAAGGTAGTGAAATGATATATATCTTACATTTATTAGTCTTTTTTCGTTTTGCGGTTCGGATCGTTAGTACTTGGTTTCTTTATTTTAAATGCCCAAATGTTATCAAATTTTCGGCACAATGTTTATGTGCATTACTGAAGACATTATTATAAGGCACGTAGAAATAGGCAATTTGCTAAAAAAAAAACCATGCTTCTCTTACTATGTCCTGAGAATGAACTCTTAAAAAAAATTTAAGTTAAAGAGATTGTAAAGAGGTTTTCTAAACTTTGTATGTGTATTGGGAACACTGATAGCATCAATTTGCGCAATTCTAATTTCCATTTTAATTACCAAACTGTTTAAATTTTGATAGCAAAAAATAATTCATAGCATATTTTGAGCGCCGATCACAAAAAATGAAATAAAAGTTAATGCATATTTTAAAGACAAGCTAAACGAAAAAAGATTATAACTTTTTAATTACTTTACGCTTTAAATTTTGATAGCAAAAATATCTAAAAATACTTTTTAAGCACCGATCATAAAAAATAACATAAAAATTAATGTACAGTGGAACCTCGTTTATCCGCACATTTCCGTTCCCGATAAATTCGTGGGGTTTATCGTAATTCCGGATAACTGAAAAATGTCATTTTGCTTATTATAAAGACAAGCTCATCATGAATTGAAATTGTTTTTAATTACGTTGCAGTATTGTGTGATAATTTGCAAAACAGAACAAGCAAAATAATGAAAAAATATAAAAATTCACAGCCTTACCTACAAGAGTTACAAATATGATAAATGTGCGCATAATCCAGGGTTTTCAGTAATTTTGTTCAAGCTTTTAAAGTTTGATGGATGGGGTTAAATAAAAGATAAATAAATTCAAGAGGATATCATAAAATATTAGACAGTTTTTTACCTTGATGAGACTTTTAGAAACGGTATGGCCGAAGGCTACTAAAATGTTCGAACTTGTATCCGACTGAGACTTATAAAGGCTATAATCTGCAATATGACGCGATCGTCACACGATTCTCAGTTTCGTGGTAAATCTGTTATGATTACAAAAAAATAGGGTGGTACGGATTGGAATTAGTGCGAAATATTCTGATTCGTAAATATTGCGTGATCAAATAAAGAATATAATGAAGAATAATAAAGCCCAAGCATGAACGATCCCAACCGTAAAACAAATGTAAATATATTGGTAGCAGCTAATGAACTTTTCATTTGACGAAGTATATCAATAAATGAATAAATATTTCAAAACAATGTTAATTGATGGCCTCAATTGAATTTATTGTAATTCGAACATGATAGCTTTAAGCTATGACATTGGTTTATTGAAGGAGCATAAAAGGCAAGGAATGCCAATTCTTTCTGGAACACTTTTCCAAGGTAACCAATAAATTGAATTTGACATTGTCCATAATTTTGATATATTTATTTATTTAGAAACGCCGCAAAACACAGAGTAAATAGTGAAAAAACTTCAGAATTATCAGAACACAACTGGTATTGTCAGTGGAATATCATACACTGGACGTTTAAAAGTCTAAAAATAATATTTATGTAGAAAAATAACAATATTGATCGTGCAAGACTTTGCCCAAAAGATCTAAAAATGCGACGTTTCTTTATCTGTTCAGTATATGTGGGATCATCTAAGATGGCTATATAGCCAAACCTCAACTCCAGTATCAGCACTGCACTGATGAGGCCCAGAAGGCCGAAACAAACCTCAACTCCAGTATCAGCACTGCACTGATGAGGCCCAGAAGGCCGAAACAGTACTGTTTGCAGTTATTTATTTATTCATAGAGAAGTCTTCGGATGAAATATATTTTGAAACATCTCAATTTCGTATTAAAACCCAAGGCTATCGATCACTGTCATTCTCTAGTCATATTATGATCAGTTTATAGTTCTCCAATTTTAATATCAGTTATTTTTCCAACTTTACCTTATTTCTTCAAAATTCTGGTACAAAAAATTCAAAATAAATATTAATGTACGTCAAAAGTGAGCTTGGAGTTTTATTTTTAGACAAATTTATTATTATACAAATCTGAATATCTGAATTTTTTGTAGGTTAAAATTTATTTTGATTTCGGTAGACGACAAGGTTACTCTTTGTGACCATCTCTTTTATTGTAATGTGTACAGTTTTTTTTTAAGGTACCCGTAACTCTGATATCCAGTATGGGTGCTTGTCGTTGATGAAATAAAAAAGGGTCATTTTGACACATACTTTGGTCCAAAACTATTAAAAAAAAATACATATTGACATTTCTTAGAAAAAAATTGGTGTTTAAATTGGGGTACACGTTATTTTTCTATTGGGGAAAATGCATCCCTATACCCTTGGCACTAGGGGGTGTCCTCTTACGAGTTACGATTGGCAATCAGCGTACCGACACGTAACACCAAAATCTCCTTATAAATCCTGTTCAATCAGACATTCACGGAGCGTGTCGGAGTACTCAAAGTTTTTTAATTTCTGACAGATTTGTTAATATTGCGCAGACACCTCAATTTTTTAGTTCGAAATTTATAGACATTTTCTCGGTAAAGTTGCATAATGCAAAAAAGATCAGTAGGTCACGGGGTGCTGGCATTTCGAACCAAATAAAGGCATGTACTTTAATACTAAGATGTATAGCGTATACGCCCTTTGCGGACAGCGTACACATATAGCACAGCACAATGATTTAAGGTGAAAAAAATTAATATAATATTAAAATATTTTCATTGTTAAAATAATACACAATACATCAATAGAAAGTCAAAATAAAGAATTAAAAGAAAAAAAAAATTCATTATTAAAAAAAATGCACACCATCAATAATATATGTTTATAATAAACAATATTAATTTTGATGTATCATTCATATTGAGACGTGCGTATTTTCTATTAATCAACATATCAACTGAAACCGCCTTTACTTTTGATATCGGAATTTTAATAGGCCGGTGTAATATTTTCACATTTCACAAATAAAAAAGTTGATAATTATTCGTGAAAAATTTCTATAAATAAAAATAAAAGATCCGTACAAGTAAACAATTCTGTTAATCAAAATCACACCCAAATCATGGCAAAATCGAGACGCAATTTGATCAAAGACACGTCAAAACATACTATGTGTAGCGTTAAATCACTTGTATTTCTATATACATATTTAATATTTTTCATAGTCTGTGACAACAGAAATCTTCTTGCCCTCCTCCCAGAAAAGGGGAAAATGCCCCCGTCCCCGTACCCCGTCCCCATGGTTTAAAACCCCAAGGTTTAAAACATTAATAACAAAGCCAAGGAGAAGTCTTATTGCGTTTTTATTGATAACTTTCTAGTCAAAAGCGAGGAAATGTTCGACGAGTATGAATATTATTTAGCCCCCGGCTAGATACGAAATCAAAAACCTCTATTCACAAATCAAGCAAATTTATTGCCTTTTTGTTTCATGATCTTTTTTAATTTTAAGAATTTTGTTCCGTTTCATGTCAAGAATAATTTATAGTGTGATGAAATACCAATTTATTGCACAAATAACTTGCTATGACTCAGCTTACTGTTTCAACTTTTGTTTTTAGATAAACAACTAGGCCTTGGCCTCTCCTAATTTTTACGATTTCAAGCTATTACGAACTTGGCAAAATAAGACACACCAAATCACGACGTCAAGCTATTACGAAGTCTTTCTTATACCTTGACAAATTTAAAACACACCCTTTGCGTCAATCTATATTGAACCCTTGGCATCGTTAAGCAAGTTTGGTTTGACATCTTTACAATGTCAAGCTATTACGAACTGCTTCTAATACCTTGACATCGTTAAACACCTTGTAACGTTTTGTTATAAACCCAAGTACGTATGATTCGAACCTCAAAATAGAACTCAAATCAAATATCAATTTACCAATATTTCGGAATGATTTATCAATTATATAATGAGGAAGTATATCCATCATCAATTAGGAAGTTATTTCATAATGAATTTGTGATATTTGCATACCTAATGATATATTACGACTAATTAATTTATTCATCAACGGTGACTTGCTTAGGACGGTTTGCACCAACCCCACCGAGTCCGCAACCCTATGGACTTACGAATTGTAAATAAATATGCCCCTGGATCCAAAGTAACTTAAATAGAGTAGAAGAGCCCCGTGGATGCGAGTGGATTGAGGCCCTTGCTAGGGGATCGGAACGCATACTCCACAATTTGTTTTAAATATAGACTTTTTCGGGGTATGGGGACCATTCCATAATTTTTAAGATTGACCAAGAGGCTTCTCAGGTACCCCTTCTGGTGTTGCCTGGTACCCCCGAGGGAACTGAGACTATATGATATCTGAATAACACCCTCTTCTAAGCATGGTGACCCATTCACATAGTTTAATAATATGTTTATTTGAATTTGAATATAAACAAATAGAATATTTATAATTGATCACAATAAAATTATTTTAAACTACAAAACAAATAAACTGCTGAATGATTGACTTCTAATGTCAGAATTTGACATATTGACATCAATTGACATCAAAATGCAGAAACAGCACGTCCGCAAAATGTTTGTTAAAAGGGGTGTCAAAAGTCAAGTAAACTTTAAAAGTTTGACCTTGAAATAATGCATTCAAGTAAAACTGAATGAATTTGTATTGGTTATTTTGGAAATATATCTAAGCGGTTATTTTGAACTTTTAAACATTCAGAAATACTGTAAACTAAGCTGTTATTTTTTAACATTTAAACATTCAGAAATTTGAAATTTTTTGCATGTTCCGGCTTTTTAAGTTGTATTTTTTTTCAAGTCTAAGGAAGAACAAATAACAAAACACAAGACAATATTATGGAATATAACACACTTCTTTAATACAGTTAGACACATAACATTTCAACATAGATACACGTGTCGTCATTACATCTGATGACGACACGTGTATATTGTGTTGAAACGTTATGTGTCTAACTGTATTAAAGAAGTGTGTTATATTCCATAATATTGTCTTGTGTTTTGTTATATGTGCTACTCGCTTTTACATGTCGTTCATATCTTATAAGTAAGAACAAATAATATTTGTGATTTGAGCATGAGAGCTGTTTTAACCGTAGACAACGCGGCGGTATTTTTGACAATTTTAATATCTATAGTGGTTGTTTGAGTGTTATTTATTCAAATAAAAAAAAAAAAACCCTTATTTATGTAACCTAGGTAAATGATATGCGAGAAAATTGAATGAATTTAAAAATTGCGTTTCACATGAATTGTTAAGAAATGCGGATTTAACAAAACATCTCCATTTTGTTTATGAAATACAGTAAATCCTTCTCCGTATCTTTATTTTTTAAATACCTGATATCACTAATAACTTATCATTATAAAATATTTACTCACTTTATTGATATACTTCCCATATGAAAGTTTATGAGCTGCGACCAATGTATTGCCAATATGTTGGACACCTGATACCACTTTTTATTATGAAATATTAACTCATTTTATTGATATACTTCCTCATATGAAAAGTGTATTATCTGCTACCAATGTATTGCCAATGTGTTTACATGAATTTCAAGATTTGTTTAACGATTTGACCTATGTATGAGTACTTTGTCCATTGCTAGCCCTTAAAATTGTTTGCGGGGGTCTATTCAGTAAGTTATCTTACCCTAAATTAAATAAAAAAATATAAAATAAGTGAAACGTATGAATTAAGATTGTAAAACGATAAAATAACGGAATGAAAAGATACGATTCAGAGCGTAACAATTGCTTTTAAGAAAATTGAGGTGTTATAATGTAGTCGTTAAGTGGATTTACTCGAAAAAGGATGGAGAAAGCCCTAATTCTTACCGTTCTGGCTGTTTTCGTAGTTTTTGGTCCCGCCACTTCTGATTCCAATGGTAAATACCTTCTAAGGGAACTTATCAGAGAGTTAGAAGACACTGAAGTTGGTAAGTATATTTTTTGTTTGGGATATTAGGGTGAGTATTTGATATAAGTGAGACTACGTATACATGTACTAGTTAGTATACTAGGGATTTGTGTCACATTTTACGCCCTTTGAAATGGAAGGCTTATACCTCAACACTGATTAACTTAGCTAAAAAGAAATACCGTTTCCGAGACAAGGAAAGAGAGGTTTTAGTTGAACAGAAAGTTGACGTGTCCCTTTAACACACCGGGCCCGGAGGAAGAAATTTCATGATTATTGGGAAAGGGAGATTGGGTTGCCCCTACTCCCTGTTCCTACAGGCCTGCACGCCCACTTCAGTACTCGCTAATGCTCTTCATTTTCCTTTATCATTCTAGATGTTCCAAAACCAGCTGCACCCTCCCCCACCCCTAGTGATGTTGAGGCCGAATTAGAAAAAATCGGTGATCTGTCTGGAATGAAAAATAACAATGGCGAGGGACAAACAACTGGAGCGGAAGGGTCACAGATAGGGGCTCAAGATGGTGGCGAACGACTGACAGAACAGGAAGGGGACACTACAGGGGACAGTCTGGGAGAGCAGGAAGGCCAAATGGGTGAAACAGGGCACGGAGACGACACGGAAGAGGTGGCAAATGATGGAGAAAATACCAATGAACCACAAAATGAAGCCCCACTGGTGCCCGTTGTGGATGGCGGAGAAAATACCAATGAACCACAAAATGAAGCCCCGCTTGTGCCTGTTGTGGATGATGGAGAAAATACCAAGGAACCACAAAATGAAGCCCCACTTCTGCCTGTCGTGGATGCTGGAGAAAATACCAATGAACTACAAAATGAAGCCCCACTGCTGCCTGTTGTGGATGGCGGAGAAAATACCAATGAACCACAAAATGAAGCTCCGCTGGTGCCCGTTGTGGATGACAGGCCATCGCATTCAGAACCAAGCTCACTAGAACATTCCGCCGTAAGATTAGCACGTTTGTTCGACAATTTATCCAGGATGCTGGAAATGCGAGCTGATAGCTTAGCGAGGATTGACCAGGTTCTACTAGAGGGACCCGAAATGGGATATCCCAGCGTTGAGAAACTTGCCGAAAAACAAGAAAAGTTGGAAATCATGGCGGCTAAAGTCGTCGAAATGAAAAACGTTTTGAGTGATTTTTTCGATGATGTGGTCGACCGATTTGATAATTTCGTGTCTGACGATAAAGACGATGGAGGTAGAGACGGGACCCACGGGACCCACAGTTCCATGCCCATGATTGAAAACAAGCCCGTCCCCACAGAGGCATCTCTGCCCGACAAGCCTGAAAGCGCAGATGTCGAACAAAGAGAACTGCTAAGGCGATTGGTAAATATCCTTAAATCTGATACAAAATAAAGAAAACGAATATTGTCACGTCATGGATAGAATATAAAAAAGCCTTGAACTTGTGAAGCAAATAAGTTTTCTAATTGCTAAAATTTAAAATAACCGCTTTGATTTAGTTTTGAAATTAACCGTTACACATTAATTCCGATATACCTCAGAAAGCATAGTTTCAGTGTCAACTTTTTCAATGTTTTTTTCGCCACTGACCAACCCTCTATCCTTCTCTTCCCATCAAAAAATCTGCGGAAACCTGATGCCATTCTGCACTATGAGTTTGTCAACTAATGTTGGTCTGCAAACGAATGATAATGAATGAGAATCAAATGGATTCGTTTGGGTTGACTTTGTGATAAATTGTGATTTTTTTTAATCTGTCTCTCTCTAAATCTAAATGTTAATATTCTTTAACTTTATCCCTGTTATTTAATAAATTTGCTTTTTATTAATAATTTGTGTTTATTTTTTTAAAGCAAAAGGTGTCGGTTAAGAGGCATGTTTGCCTCCATAGAAGTTATTGGTATAAACAATATTTATTGACAGAGATACAATGTTACATAAATAATACACAGATTGGGATACAGCTTGGAATTAATTATTCCAAGGATACAGTAACAAGACATAGAAGTTATTGAAGTTGCTTGTATATATTCGGCAGTTTAGATCTTAGATTTCCAAAAGAACCATACTCAGTTTCTATAAGAGTATTATAGAAGAATTCTCATATTATACTCTTTGCCCGTCTCTTTCGTGTTCTTCTTCCGCATTGGTTCGTCTTTATTCTTAGTCAGTTGGAAATCGAAAATAAGAGCAGGCTCATGCCGCTGTCCTGGCAAAATTTCCCTCATTGCAAATTGCATGGCGTTTGCCCGTCCTCAATTAGCCCATAAGGGTGCAGAAGAGCAGGATTTCATTTCATTTCTTCCTTCTGGTTCGTCTTTATTCTGAGTTAAGTTACCACAACATTCCCACAAGTCACATTCAATTATCGAGTTTGGACTAAATACGATGTATGAGGGTGGAAGTTAGCAAGTTATTCGTCCCATGGGTATTCGAACAATCGATCGTCTTGTTCTATTAGGTTTGGTTTATTAAAGGGATTGTAAAGAGGTTAATAATCCTTAAGCGACATTTAGGGGTAGAGATCACATTAAATAACGGAACACAATTTTTATGGTATACTACTCCTTAGTTTTATTACACACAACGTTTCACCTGAAGATGACAATGTAAATTGTTGAAACGTTGTGGGTAATAAAACTAAGGAGTAGTATACCATAAAAATTGTGTTCCGTTATTTAAAGAGGTTAAGGGTGAGCAATACTTTCGGCACAAGTCAATTAGACACAGCGCTAAGGGCACTCTCTTTAGACACGTGGTCATTTGGCCACAGAGTGATTACGGCACATACATGTATTAAAGGGATTGTAAAGTGGCTTTCTAAACTTTGTATGTGTATCGGGGACACTGATAGCATCAATTTGCATCATTCAAATTTTCAATCTGACGTCAATGGTTATATGACGTCATATCCTCGAAGAATTTGATGACGTCGCTTCCGCAAAGGTCGTCTGCGATACAAGAATATTTCGCGGGTCCCACGAGGTTTTCCGACGATTGATTTGTTCTATTAGGTTCAGTTTATTAAGTCTCTGCTACTCATCAAAACACTACTAATGAGTCAGCTAACTTCATTATATTCCCTCAGATACAAACAAATTTATTCCCATTCGCATCAAAGGGTTATTCCTACCTTCTCAGAGAGTTTACTTTAGGATTAAGAATGATTTTTTTCTCAAATTTAAACATACTTTCAAACGAAGTTTGTTTTTTCAAGATCTTGGAAAAAAGGCATTATATATTTTTATTGCGTGCTCTCGTGTAGTATGGCATCGCTTGCATATACGTTTACTTGATTCATGATGGCCGATCAAAGATGGCGAACGTTTCTGCCATCAGTTTGAACCTTAATTGTATCCAAGATGGTCGACAGTTATGCTCTTTAAACATAGCTATGCCGATGGGAATTCTAATCCAAGATGGCCGACAATGGAGATGCAAAGTAAATTTTAATCCAAGATGGCCGATAATTATGCACCTTCAGCATTACACACTAAACACAGCGATTAGTGATTCGTGAATTATAATCCAAAATGGCCGACAATGATACGCCTTACATATATCAAATGGACGTCTTATAAAAGATGGTACTTGAATTAGTTGCCTGTTTTTTATCAGACGACGCTAATGAATCAATTAAATAAATTGAATTAAACAGTATTCATTCTAGAAATTGGGTTACAGAACATCCGCCATATTGTTTTTTATTAAGATTCTGCTCTTGTTTTGTTTTGTCTCAACTTATTTGTATCCAAGATGCACTTTAAACATAGCAATGTCACATAAAATTGTAATCCAAACCGACAGTGGCGATGCTAAGTAAATTTTATTCCAAGATGGCCAATGTTTATGTAAGTCGAATGTTGAGAGGAATGCCCTATTTTTATGTTAGTTATCAGACAACTAACTTTTTAACAGTGGAGTAAATTGGGTGATAAATTGTTTTAATTCGTACCATTGTGTTTCTATTGTTACTTTTTTTATTGAGAAAATAAAAATAGCTTTAATTTACATTGGTCATAAAATAACGCGTGTCTGTCTGTTTTAATTTTCCATTAATTTGTTTGCAAACAGAGTGAATCTTTCGTTATAATTACAGTCAACCCAGCTGTAAATGGGTATGGATAATCGGGGAAATATCATTGCCAAGAGGTTGGACCACGGATCACTGGTAGAAATGATCCTCGTGACCTAATAGCTTTTGCTGGTAGACACATTCCCTGAGAAACTAAGTTGTTACCCTTGTAACATCAATGTCAAGTGTTAGGCCAAAGACCCGTTTGTAGAAATATTTGCTGATGTCCATGACCTCTGTCCATGAACTTCTCCAACGAGCAATACATTTGTATGTAGAAATCTAAAAATAGATGATTCACGCGGGAAAAATTCCCCGTCACGTTTGGTTCGACTAATGACGTAATTAATAACTGGCAAATAAATTAAACAAAAAACGAAATTTGATGAAAATATCTTGTGAAACACGCCTGTGTATTGATTGGCGTTAGACTCTGAAGGATTGCGTGATGAAATGGTGATGGTTCCAGTTCACAAATATTATATTATACCGTTACATAATGATATTTCCTTCAGAGATTGTAGTAGCCCTTCCTAGCAATCTCATACTAGTTGCTAGCCTCGACAGGGAATTTTGACATCCAGCCCCCCCCCCCCCCCCCCCCCACACTATCTTGCAGAGAAAAAAACTGAAAAAATTCTAATGTCTAACTCAGAATTGCTGGAAAATTGTTTTCTCTTTTGAATACAAACTTCTTCTGTGATTGTCTACCTAAAAACCCATTGAAATTGTGAGATAAATTTCATTTTAAGTTAATAATAAACGTTTTAAACTTCACAAATACCGCCATTCATCTGGAGAATAAAAAAAGAAAAATATCTTTAGAAATAAAGAAATTAAAAGTTGATTCGTTTGGATGGAAATTATCTCGAACTAAATATGATATTTACGAGTGATTAGAGAAAGAATTTATAGTCTTTACGACGTAATGTCGCCATCCCCAAATCTAAACGAGAAAAGACGAGATTTAAGGTTATTTTACGAGATTTGTTTGATAGATTAGTTGATTTAGTTTGACAAATTCTGCATTTGAATCAACATTTATATTTTATCTAATCATCTAAATGTATTATACTTTTCTCTTTTTTAAATAAAATAGTGATCTTCCATTGGCTGCAGTGGCATTGTGATGTTTACTCCGCAGTCCGCGTTGAGAAAAAAAATGTCACTGTTCATCTCACTTTTCGTATTTGCTTTCTTTGACTTCATATCGAAGTGTATTAAAATGTTGCCCTTTTATTGATTGCAGTAGCATCGGGTGTTTACTCCGCGGTCCGCGTTGCTAAAAATTCTTGTATGAGTGTTTTAGTTTTCTCACTTAGTTATATAACTCAATTTCTTAGTCTATTAAAATGAAATTATGTTCTTTCATTTATACAATAGTGATTGTTTTATGTTGTTTACGCTGCAGTCCGCGTTATCAAAAATTGTGAAAATACTCTTAATGATAAGATACTATGGTCTATAACCGCAAAACATTTCAGAATTTGAACATGCGAGTTATACCTTGCTTGAGTGCACTATGTAAACTGGTATAGCACTGTTATTTAATGATGTAATTTATCAAATTATAGTGGAGAATCGATGCTGATTGCATTCAATCTTTTTACCTAATTTACTTGTATCATACCATTGAGCAAACACAATTTTATTCGTTTAGACTCAATTTTATCGGAACTATGAATCGAGTGCTAGCGACGTTCGAACAATGTGCCACTGATTACGTATTTAGAATATGTGAGAGCGGAAGCCCAGGTCGTGAATTAGAATTTGAAAAAATATTGTGAAAGATACTAGTAATTTGTGATATTGTTTTCTTTATTGGATTTTGATCGATTTTAAACACCACATTGGCTGATAAACGTGGAAAATTCCCAAATTTTCTCTCCAGTTCTGTAGAACGTTTTTCTATCGTTTAGTCAGAGTTGCAGGAGTCTTTGCAATGATGATATTGAAATGATATAGTTTTTTTTATAAGTCCATAACAAAACACAAGACAATATTATGGAATATAACACACTTCTTTAATACAGTTAGACACATAACGTTTCAACACAATATACACGTGTCGTCATCAGAAACTTGGAAATCATTACATCTGATGACGACACGTGTATATTGTGTTGAAACGTTATGTGCCTAACTGTATTAAAGAAGTGTGTTATATTCCATAATATTGTCTTGTGTTTTGTTATATGTGCTCCTCGCTTCTACATGTCGTTCAAAGTCCATAACTGCTGATATTTCTCCATTTCAATCTTTAGAGCGCTTATTGTTCGATTTGCACCTTTCCAATTTTCAGTCAGGTATCTCTAGCAATTCCACTAAAACTAAGCATTTTGTGGCATCATTTTTTTAAAGCTTGTTGCAATACAGTCATAAGACACTTAGTTTAGTGAAATTCGAAGACCTACAAACGTCTGATTGAAATTTGGAATGTTGCAAATAATGCTATCTGTGTCTCTAAAACACGAAATCGTTCAGAAATTGAGAAGGTTTCCAGTTAAACTTGTTTTTCTGAGAGTCTACTCTAACGAGCTCTAAATTAATAGAGTTTAGATAAATAATTATATCCGTTAGAATTTAACAATGTTATATCTGGAAATAAACCCTTACTGGTTTGTTTTATTTTGTCTTAAATACATGATTTGAAGTATCTTTTCATAGATCTTTTGTTTGTTTTTAGACAAAGGTCGTCTTGAAGAAATGTTTTAATGAATTTTCCCGTTTCCTTGTTCTTTGTTTAAATTCTATAAATTTCACCGGAACAATATATTTATCTTCATTATTTTATATTTGTGGCGAGTTTCGTTAATTGTCTAGTTTATTTTGGAGCTGTCGACCGTTTGTGGATGATTTTGTTTCCTGTACACCTGATGCCACTGTTGGACCTTGTTTTCAAGTCTTTCAAAACTTTTAGATCTTCATACATTAGATTAGATTAGATTATACGTCTTATTTTTCAACCCTTTTTTTGAAGCCTATGTCAGCTTAAGACTTTGATAGCTGTTTTTTGAAAAAAAATCCTCATGCCCGTGTTGCGTTTTCATTAGCCATCAGATTTGTAAAATTAGGAAGCAAAACTCCCTTTGATTATTTTCCAGCTTGGGTGAATAATGATTCAGAAACTGGAAAGAATTTTGTTCATATTCCATTAGGAAATAATAGTTTTACTGTTCTATGTCCAAGTATTGATAACGTCGTAATATTATCTGATGTTTAGTTTCTCCACTAAATTGAAGTTGACAGACAACTGTTTAAATCTATGTAATATTCGTGTAATTACTTCTATTGTCTTGGAATGGTTCTCTTCTGGGAATTCTCAGGTTCCTGAAACTAAAGTTTATGTAGGTTGCTTGTTTAATGTAGTTATAAATAGATCAATCTACGAGCTGGTGGCTGAATTTGGTAACGCGCCTTTTTATCGATATCCGCATATTTTTGAGTATTTTTGTGTGTATTTGGCACATTTTCGCATTCACATGGTTATATTTTTAATTTAAAAAGGAATCAGAAAAAATATTGGAAAATATCTATGAAATTAAAAACTTCTTTTTTTTGTTTCTTATTTTAACTGCCAGTATCCAATGCAAAGGTCTAGCGCAGCCAATACATTCTTGAGTCCAAACTTTTAACATGACAAACTTTGAGTGTTATGAAGTTTTTGCTTCTCTTTGATTATCGTGTATTTCTATCTTAATCTATGCAGAATCTGTGTGATTTGCATTTCTCTGAAACCAAAACAACTGGGTACCTTTGAGAGTTACTTTGTTTTAGTGGTTCAAGTTTATGTTATCAGTTTCGCCGATACATTTACGTTTAAAACACCTCTTTACAGCCCGCTAATATTGAAATTGTTAGATATTATATGCAATATTTGCTTGATTTAAAGTAATCGCATAAAACACAAACATCTGACAATCCCTTTAACATTCGTGTGTGATTCTCTCGCACTGCAATACCACCACAGCAACTAACTTGTTTTTTTTTTCCCAATAAAATATTTTATTTGGTGAGAAGAAAGTCTTCAGTGATTCCCAAGTGTGCCGTTATCACGAAGCGCGCGTTTTAATTTGTGCAGCTTCAACTGGTCTGCATTGCCTTACTCATTAGCGAGACGAGGAATTTTATTTATGACATAGACTAGAATTCAATTTCTAAGTATTTCAGTTTCATGTCTTATTTGGTTTCAATTTTGGTAAAATGGTACTTCTCGTATCGGAAGTCCACTACTATATAATTATTGCAACTGATTTTGTCATGCTCTGGTCGAGATTTTTGATTCACGGAATTGTTTTGCTTGTACAGATTTTTATTATTCAGCACGCATACCTTAAAATAGGGTAGCATCTCCGAGCAGTTGAATGATTAGAACTTTAATGAAGACTTTTATACCAAACTTTAACGAATTTGTAGAAACACTTTAAAATATCTGAGCTAATTGCATTGATGTGATATTTGGTATTTTTGTAAGAAATCTAGTTTTGTTATCATATTATAAATTTGTAGAAACTAGGACTAGAATATCATCAGTTCAAGGCAGTGTATTTGAGTATAATTTGAGAATAATGTCTAAGATTTATGATATTAAGAAAGATAATGTTATTATTAGTGATTATTTAGATGTCTAGTACTGATTCAATTGATTTCATTTGAAACTAATCTCATTCTCATCAAATTTACTTCCATTTACAATAATTTTCTTAGAATTCTTTACCATTTATTGAAGAACGGCATGCTCGGGAATTTGTATTAACAATTTTTTTTTTTATTTCTTGACCTTTTTTTTGAGAATAAAGAGGATTTTCTTTAATGTTTTCTAATACTGATATACTAAACTACGATCAAAACACAGTTTCATTTTAAACTTATCTTATTCCCATCAAATTTACTTCCATTTACAATTTTCTTAGAATTCTTTGCCATTTATTGAAGAACGTCACAATCGAGAATTGTATTTAAAATGATAACTCCATTTTTAATTTTTATCCAAATTTACTACTTCTAAGTATTTTTTTTAAGGGAGAGGTGGATTTTTTAATGTTTTCCAATCAACCTAGGTCAAAACACAGTTTAAGTCCTGTTATTCCCTTTAATCTAACAAGGAGAACTTTATCTGAATCAACTACAAGATAATTCAAATATAATAAAAGATACTCAGTATATGTGTTCACTGGGAGAGGGGATGAGTGTTTTTAGAGCACAACAAGAACACTTACCCACAAAACACAAATTGTGCTCAATATCCCCTTTAAACTAACAACGAGATGAACTTTATCTGAATCAACTACAAGAAAATACAATGATGATGAATGTTTCACTAGTCCTTGTCTACTATCAAGGGATTTCAATGATAATTTCTAATGTTTGTTCTTTTCCCTCTCAAAACGATTTCTTGTCAAGTCCAAAACTCTTTTACTTCTTCGACTATTACAATCTCGTAAATTACCAACAGTAGAGCTCAGATAGAGCAATACAGCAAAGATCCCTCGATAATTAACTGTTGAAAAGTAGATAGCTAACTGACGCCGAGTTCTCCCTTGAACATTGCTCATTGCTTGACGCTGCAGTTATTTCTTAATTTTAACATTGCGTACTGCATAATGCATTCCATTCCATAAGCCAATAAGTTTTAAAAAGTAAACATCCATGACTGTTTGCACTTTTATATAAATCAGTAAGACTAAAATCCTTGCACGTTTTTTTTTTTTTGAATGTAAGGTAAAGAAATTCGGAAAAGTAACATAGAATTGATGCTATCAGTGTCCCTGATACACATACAAATTTACGATCCCTTTAAGTTCCAGATGATATCAGTGTTCTTGGTATAAAACTAAGAAAACCTCTTTACAATCCCTTAAAAACCTCTTTACAATCTCTTTAAGTTAAAGATGCTATCAGTGTCCCATACACAAAATTCAGAAAACCTCTTTACAATCTCTTAAAAACCTCTTTACAATCTCTTAAAAACCTCTTTACAGTCTGTTCAAGTTACAGATGCTATCAGTGTCCCATATACAAAATTCAGAAAACCTCTTTACACTCCCTTTAAGTTGCCGAGAGATCAGAGGAATCCCTGAAAGCTAATTCAATTGATATCTGAGTTTTATTGGGTACTCTATAACGTATTTTCTCTAATAAGTTAAGAGTTACGGTCCATTAATCTGAACGAGTAAAACCTGTTTAATTTTATTACTGGATAAACTTCCTATCAGTTTAAAACAGTACTGGGGAATAAATGAAATGAAATGGAGTTTTACGTCCTACTTTACTGCACCAGTTTTGGAATTATGAAGACATAGAAACAATATGCAATTTGGTGATTTTTCTGGGACATCTGCATTATTTCTACTCGTATTTCGCTTTACAATAAGGACGGAAAAATGATTGAAATGAAATGGAGTTTTACGTCCTATTTTGCTGCACCAGTTTTTCATTATGAAGACGTAGAACGTACGATGAGTTATTTGGTTATTCTAGAACAACCCCACCTATTTTTCTAGACTTGTTTTTTAAAGATATTTTCAGATAATTGCAAGACAAATTAATTGTATCTTTTCTAAATATTTGGCCTTTTTCAATAATTCAAACTAGATTTTTATCGGAAAAGAGAAGTTTGTAATACAATTTCCAAATCTGATCAAATTTAATGAATTTTTGTGAACTTTTAGTAATAATTTACCAACGTTCAATAACATTTATGATGAAATAATACATTGGGAAACAGTAAATGAAAAATGTCAAATTCAAAAATGTTTGACAAAAAATAGTTTTTGCCATTACTTTCCATTTTAATAGTCGGTTTGTTTAGTTAAAGAGATAGATAATGTTATATAGAAAGCAAACTACCAAAGGGGTTTGTTGAAGGACCCACGGGCTCAGACCCTTAAGGGGACCCCCTAAGGAAAAACAATTTCCAGTGGAGCCCAATCCACTTAAGTCCACGGGCCCCCACCTTTGGACTGTTAACTTGTCTCTTATTCTCTATTGTGATTCTTATTATTTCATTTTCCCTGGCGAATATATTCTATTATATTCATATTCAGCTAGTGCCCCTATTCATGGCCTCATTCTTTGTGGAAGCTTAACCTATACTTAAAGCCTTTATACTGAGTTAACCCGTCATTTAACTACCGTCTTATCACTGTTATTATACAGTCGTCTTGGAGGCTGCGTACATAATTACTATCTTCTTTAAATAAAGATTTCTGTGCAAGTCACGAAACGAAATGATTCTGTGTGTTAATTATAGAAGAGTAAATAGATAATAGATGCAGTTAAAAGTATAATGAAGTATAATGATGTTATTAGGTCCACTATTATAGACTTTCTTATTTACTCGGTTATTTAAAGGGTCGGTCGAATAATTCAAAGATCAGGGACATTATTCTCGAAAACTTAACTTAAAATGATTTTAGGATTCCAGTCATTTGATTGGACAATCACTAAAATTGATTTTAGATATAGCTTTATTATCCAATCAGATTACTGTATTTCTTAAATCTAGATTTTATCTTAGTGAAGTTTTCGAGAATAAGGCCCAGGTCCTTTAAAGTGATTATTTTTGGGATAGGCCTTTATATAAAAATATTTATATCATTTAAAGAAAAAGGTTGGAAGGTGAAAAAAATATGATTGTTTTCTTAGAAGTTTTGACTTTATGACACGTACATATAAAAAACCAAATGGACAACAAAGCGTTATATCAAAGAGTATACATACCCTTTGTACCACCCCATTTTTACGATAACAAAACAGCAAATAATCCTAGCATAAAATTTTAATTTAAGATAACCTTATGTAAATTTATTGGCTGTATGATAGTGCCTTCATGAAATTCTTATTTTACTGAAATTACAAGAACCAGAGACCTTTAAAAGAAAAATAAAAAACGCCTTATGATCGAGAGTGAGTCATAACACGGCTTCAGATTGTTATCAATTGTTATTTTAAGTGGGCAACTTGTTTTTCAAACAAAGCAACAGTTATCAAAATCAATGTAAATATGGGAAAAGGTTTCGTTTCCGTAGTTTTGATTGATCGGTTTATTCAAGAGTTAACTTGCAATTTTAATGGTTTGAGAAAGATTGATATGGTAGGACGTAAAAATTCCAGTCCAGTGTTCCATCAAACCAGTAGAAACTTTGATATACGATTGAGTTAACTTCTAAGGCAATGTTTCAACCAAAACTCGACTTTCCCTGTCCTTTAGTCTACGTTAAGACGCAATTCATTAGGTATCTTCTACCCCGACCGACCTGCCATGTCGGAATACTCAGAGGTAATGTTCGCTTTTAACAGAAGCTGATTTCACAGGTAGATAAATTGGGATGAATCGAATGATTTGGTATTATTTGTTCGAAAGGAATCGTGGTAGTTGGATATGGTTCAATTGAATGGATGGTACTGTTTATAGTCGTGGTAGTTGGTAGTAAGATATGGATCAATTGGATGGTTCAGTAATGTTACAGCAAGACGTAATAATCCATTTTATTGTATACCTAATCACCGATAACCTTTCAATACAGATCACTTATTCATATGTATCGACACAATCCTACAAATCAGAAATCAATTCGTACAGATTTGTAATTACATATTTATAGAAACGAAACAATAAAAATCGTTTATCTGTATCGATCACGTATTTGAAATGTTTTTCTTCTATTGTTCTTTTTATTTTCACAAAATGTTGTAAAATAGCAATTAGCTTTATTTTCTTTTCATGTTTTGAAGGATTTGAAGGCGATTAATTGATTTTGGGGTCGAGTAAACCGATTAAACACCAATGTTTTTATGTAAATAGTTATTTACTCTCAATTAACGTTGCCGTGAAATGAACGTGCATTTAAATACCGTACTCGATCAATAAGGCACTCAGTGCTCGGCTAATTGTGGGGAATTCCTTTGTATTTATTAAGCTACTTTGTATTTTTTATATCTACTTCCTTCAGTATTGTTTCAGTCATTCGTTTGAAGTGAGAGCACTTCAGCACCACGTCCACAATATTGTCCTACTGTAAACGAGCTATTATCCAATTTGTCCGATTGATTTAATATGTGGCAGAGTTAGAAATTGAATGGCCCAATGCTGCGTCATTTGTTTCACACATAAATGTATATGCTCAATATAAGCATGAACATTATATGCTTACTCTTTTCACCTGGTGGTACTTCTCTTAGGAGTAGACCACTACTATATAACTATTGCTCTCGATTATGCCATATTTTTGGATGCGATTATCGTTTACGGAATTGTTTTGCTTTATAAATTTTTATTATACATATTTCATTTGGAGTTTACGTCAAAAGCAATTCCCCCTGTTTATCCAATAAGAAAGAAAATGAGTTTATGTTTTATAAACATTTTATTATATAAAATAAGTTATATATAAAAAGCCAAATTTAATAACAATACTTAATACTTAAAGTGAGAATTAAAAAAGGGTTGGGGATTGATTTTTCGTATGTATCGATTCTGGAAAATTAAATCTGATTTTTTTTTTGAGAATCTGGAACGAACAGATCATGCTTATTCTTTTCAAAACACTGATGGATCTTCTCTATCGTGGTGTCCACTACTATACAACTATTGTTCCTGATTTTGCCAGAGTTAATACGAGCTTTTGACTAACGGAATTGTGTTGCTTGTACAGATTTATACAGACATTTCTTTGGCATCTTCATGCTTTTGATGTTTCCGTAAGCCAAATTCAAATACCAAAATATATTTTGATGTATCAGATTTTCTTGTGTAATAAATAATAAATAGATATATACAATATATGCATATATACAGAATTAATTAATAAACAATAAATAAATAAATAAATAAATAGGTAGTGGATCTAATGTGTACGTTTCAGAACTGAATTTTCACCGATGTTTCAAATCCAAATTTTTCTTCTCACATTTACACTTGTTATATCCACGAAATATCTTTCAAAAAATCCGATCCGAATTTAAAAGTTGAAAGTTAACGAACACTTAAAATAAATAAGAAATAAATAAAAGATCCACTAATTAAGAAGTTATAATAAGTATTCACTGTGGATCATCAGACGCCATCCAGAAATAACCACTCTAGATCATTCAAAATGTCCTAGAATGACACGTAAGCATAAGATTAAGTAATGCATAGTAAGACCATCAGGACATATTTTACATTCACATTTCTATTGAGTTATTGTACCAATTCATTGCGGTATGTGAATTTCCCCCACAGAGACTTCAAGAACAGTTTATCGAAGGCTCGGCACATGTTGTTTTCGCACTCAAAGTGTATCTGTAAATGTATAAACCTTTTTAGAATCAAAACCGTTCTGAGACAGCTCAACTTATACAGTGATGATTTTTCACAACTTGAATTGTATTGTACGAATGCCTTTGTATCAATTCGGTTCTAAATCAGACGGAAATTTAACTTATAAAATCCAGTATTAAGTAACATTTTCAGAGTCACATTCCAAAGCTGGGTTACACATTAGTAGGATTTTGAAAATTTTATAATTTACGTTTGCCTGTGGATAAATTTGACATTTGTACGTTCGCCTGTGTTGTAATTCCGTAGTCACATTCAAGAGAAAAGGCGAGTGGCCAAGTTTGTTAAGTGGACGAAGGCAACTGTTGAGACAAGAAAAAGGCTGTATTTGGTTGTTGTAGCATGCCCGGTGTAACATTTCTCCCCACACATTAAAAAGGTCCCGGATCTTGTACACATCACTGTCCAACCTTCACGGTATTTCCTGCATAGATCGTATTCTGAAAAGACAAAATATGTTATATTAGGATTTTAGATATATGTTCCACGCTTGATACATATAAAGATGTATTTGACACCCCTATATTGTCTTTTGAACTATTCCACACATGCATTTTTCTATCAATTTCAAACCAAAAATGTAGGCTTAGAAGGATTCATTTGTAAAATTAGGGGTCTTTTTGTTGAATATCAGATTATATGAATCAAACCCAGAACTATTTGATGAGATATCTTTTTTTGTAATTTCAGTGAGTTTCTGCACGAAATCATCACGCTTAAACGGTGAGTAAAGATTTGATATTTAAATAAAAAAAAAACCTAATTCATTTAAAAAATTTCATAGCATGCCATTGTCAATTTATGGAGCGATTTCCATTAAAGGCGAGAGCACAAACCTTTCCCAACCCCAAGTAGGTCAAATTATTAAGATCGAAATATATTTATGTTATTGTCGTGCAGCGAACAATAGTCTATATCATGTTTCTTATTCAGCGAATCCCAACATGAGTTTTAGTTTCAATGAGTTGCGTCCCTTGGGAGACTTTATTATCCGGTGTAGAGAACTATATTACATGTTTTTAGACGTTGATCAACGACGTTACTGCTATTAGAATTCCCACGTGACTGTCAATACAGAGTTGACCGATTGCAGGACGAATGACGGATGATGCACCGACACGGAAGGTAGAAATTCGAGGTCGAGTTAGACTGAGGGAGGGATTTGTAAGGTATCTGCCAAGCCTGATGCCTTTATAATCACGTGGTATGACCCTTATGAGAGGTGTTTCCCATATTCATATATAAAATACGAGTTTGTACAAAGCCTATCGGGTGTGTTTAAGGGATGCTATAAGCCTATGACATATATCTATAGAGACATTGATATATTAAGGGAAGTGGAGTTATTGCCCTTGTTGATATCTAAAGCTATCATATAACTATTATGTGTATTTAGAAACACAATCTATAAACAGGCAATGATATATGAAGGGAAGTGGAGTTATTGCCCTTGTTGATATCTAAAGCTATCATATAACTATTATGTGTATTTAGAAACACAATCTATAAACAGGCAATGATATATGAAGGGAAGTGGAGTTATTGCCCTTGTTGATATCTATAGCTATCATATAACTATTATGTGTATTGAGAAGTCTGTAATAAAGAATATAGCTGTCACAGTTGATGAATGAATGGAGAATAATCTGAGAACATTAGATCCATCATAGTTCTATACAATAATGAATCGGCTCATCATTTCTTATTTCTTTTAACTTTTATATTCTTCAATACAAACCATGCGACTTCAATCTCTGTACAAGAAGGTTCTCCAAGAAACCGCATAACAATTTTGCGAAAGATATCTTATGATCTTGTTTAATCAAGTATGGTATTTTTCAACGTCAAATTACACAAATTTTCAAGGAACAGTTATGTGGAGCATGGGACTTCTATGTGAAATAATGTGCAATGAACTTTAGATTCGAGGTATCAAACGCACCATCAGAACACTTACAACGGAAGCAATCTATAACGCCATGGTATACCGGAATTGACATTCTTTATTTTGCAATATGGTGGTATTTGTTGCCATTATAGTATTTAAACCCTTAAAATTGTAACCAAATATCCTGACTTCAGTAAAATATATTCTTATTATTCTAATAAATACCAATAACATTAGGCGTCCTGTCACAAAGTGATTGATGTATTCATCCGCTAGTTTTTATTTATTTACTCATTTGTCTTATTAGTATAATACCGCCAGGAACTATTTTATTATGACTATTATAAAAGGAATTATTGGTATTTGTCATATTTAGCTAATGGGGTCTGGGTTTTTCTTTGAGTCGTCTACTGGTCTGATAATTACCTCAGGGTTAGGACAATAAAAAATCACTCGCTCATTACACGATGGACGCCATATTGAAATAACTTTCCAATTGAAAGGTTTAATTGACTTAAATATGACTTTCATATGCCTCTAATAGTTACCCAAACAGGGACAATAATCTTATTGGATATTCGGATTGCTTGGGATTCTTATACACAAATCATAAAAATCGATTTTAAATTAAGCTTTTTATCCAATCAGATTACTGTAATTCTTAAAATCTTGATTTACTCTTAGTTACTTTTTCGAGGATAAAGCTCAAAAGTTATGTTTATTGTACAACACTATATTATATATTATAACAAATGCAATCATTGGTGTCATTACCTAATATATGGGTCACAATGGCGTCTGATAGCAACCGAGACCTAATCTGACGTCAAACAGGGAACGGGACAATCATATCAAAAGAGATCTGCGATCTGCATAATTGGTTTTTGATTGGCTTTTCCCACGTTACTGTCTTTTGTTGCGTCAATTATGATAAAATTAGGCTTTATTCGCTTTGACAATAGAAATATGGTAATAATATCATGGTTTAGACGGATCGGATTGCACTTAATGACACGCTTAGAGCAAGTCTGGTCTGGATCCGACAGAATGCTGGTCTCCTCGGGATAACACACTGCAGCAGATCACCGTGTCTGTTTTCCTTGCATTCAGTTATTTTAGTCTTCTCCTGAGGGGAACTGTATTCTGTGTTACAGATAAAATATTATTTTCTATTTATTAAACTTCGATACGCAGTCGGCAAATGACGATAGTGGTAGGGTACAGTGTACTGCTGACGTGTTTTGAAACGCTTTAGCAATATTGTCTTCTGTGACCATGATGCCTAGACGGTACCACCGATGCTATCAATTTGGTTACATAAACCTGCCAATGACAAAAGCTCAATCTGTTTGCTAATTATACCCGATTAACAAGTATGTTCTAGTCCAATGCTGACCACAGGAAACCTGTCATGGTACTAAACAATCTGCTAGATAGTTGGACATAATATAGGGCTCTAGTACGGAAGCTCAAATACGACATATTTTTGTTTTTTTAATTTCTAATTTGTAAAAATAATTTTGAGTTTGTAAAAATAATTTCGAATTTGTAAAAACAATTTTGAATTTGTAAAAATAATTTTGAGTTTGTAAAAATAATTTCGAATTTGTAAAAATAATTTTGAATTTGTAAAATAATTTTGAATTTGTAAAAATAATTTTGAATTTGTAAAATAATTTCGAATTTATTTTTTATTTGTGTGACTGGAAGAAGATGTCTGGATTGATCTGTAGCAAGGGTTGGTTGCGAATGATCCCTTTCAAAAATAATGAAAGAATGTATGGTCTTTGAATCATATTCCAGAGACGAATTCTTAACTTAGTCACTTACATGGGCGTCCGGAGGGGGGAGCAACTTGCCCCACCCCCCCCCCCCCCCTGTAAATATGATAGAATATTTTACAAATTCAAAATTATTTTTACAAATTCGAAATTATTTTACAAATTCAAAATTATTTTTAAAAATTCAAAATTATTTTTACAAATTTGAAATTATTTTACAAATTCAAAATTATTTTTACAAATTCAATATTATTTTACAAATTCAAAATTATTTTTACAAATTCAATATTATTTTACAAATTCAAAATTATTTTTACAAATTCGAAATTATTTTTACAAACTCAAAATTATTTTTACAAATTCGAAATTATTTTTACAAATTCGAAATTATTTTTACAAATTCGAAATTATTTTTACAAACTCAAAATTATTTTTACAAATTCAAAATTATTTTTACAAATTAGAAATTAAAAAAACAAAAATATGTCGTATTTGAGCTTCCGTACTCTAGTACTGTTCTGACCACAAATGGCTATAATGGCACAAATCAATCTGCCGGCTAGTCGAACACGATTCGATACGAGGACTACCTGAAAAGTTTTAATACTAGCTGTGACAGTCTAGAGAAGGAATGGATGCGAGTGTTGACTGAAAAGTTCCAAGCTGACAGTGTAGAGTGGGTATATGATGATAAATGGTTGTATATTATGATAATAGAATGATTGAGATAAATGATAACTCTTTGTTTACATAAGATAAATAAGTTTGATAAATAGCCATGGACATTACTTCAGACGAGACGAAACGATCTGCAAGAGTATATCAGCAGATACTGTATTAACCGACCACTCACGGGAAAATATCCAAAACCATTGACATTAGTTCAGACGAGACGAAACGATCTGCAAGAAGGGCTAAATTGTAAACAGGCCTGACCTAATTTATGTCCCAATAAAGATATTATTATATACAGCAGGACAGCAGCTGATATACCACAATTGAAAGGCAGATGCCTTCCGATCTGAATAAATTCAGCAAGTTTCGGTAAAAAATCTCTGTTTGCTTTGAATTTGATTCCCTTATGCACCGCAGAAAGACTTTAAAAACTTTTTTGTTCCAGAGCCAAAGCCAAATCGAAATTTGTATCCTATACTAACTACGTAAGTGACTCGATTAAACAGAAACCGTGCAATTAAAACAGAATCAATTTGATGCAGACTTTGGCAAATAAACAAATTGAAATCTACAAAGGCCTTGAGACCGACCAAAAATCATATTTGAACAAATTCAAAGGCAAATTGGCGTGAAGCAATAACATAAGAACTCTCAAAGGACCGTCGCTGTTACAGATCTCACTAATGAAATAAAATTAAATTAAATGAAAGGGAGTTGTACGTAAATCCTCATCAAGTGTGGTTGACTCACACCTATTGCTGATTGGCTAAACCAATAGCAGTTATCCAATCAAATCATTCATATGTAACTCTGAAATCGGTTTATCAATTATTTTGGGTAACAAAAACCGTTGTCCAATGATATTACTAATCTGTTATTCTAAAATTAGTTTAAACACACTACTCTTTTAATTGGCTGTTTGAAAAAGAATTATCCAATCAGATTAGTTAGTTTAGATTCTGGAATCGGAATGAAACAAAACGATCGATTTGTACATGCAAAGGAATTTATGCTTCAACACGATTTTATGATGGAATCTGCGAGAAATTTTCCCGCTGGGATTTGAAATGATATCATAATGTGTGGATTTTGGTAATTTCCTCGTTTTTGCAGGGATTAAATTTCCCGATATCTGGAAACTGATAATGGATTGTGGTTCCTTAGTTATCATGAAATTAACGACTTGAAATTACTGATAGAATATCAATGATATTTCATATTTCCCTGTCCATATTGTTTAGCTTCAATAACGCCCGATTGTGTACACTGTACATCATACCACTATACAAGGACGTGAATTTGACTAAAATATTGGAAGGGAGGGGGGATGACTACTCAAGATGCTTTGTAGAGTTTAAGTATGTACCAAAATGCAAGCTCATAGAAAAGGGATTGGGTACCCTTATAATCATGATGTCATGTGATCTTTGTAATCGACCATTCAATAGGCTTGCATGGGCCAATCTTGACGTTTTGTTTAGTAAATTCGACACACCTTTCTTGTATTCAATAAAAAATCACCAAAATTGTTTTAAAAAAGTGAACAATCTATCTATTTATTGATATCTTTTGACTTATGTCTATTATTTTGATTTACATGGTTTTTGCCTCGTTATTGCACAATTCAACTGTGTACTTGCGAACAGTTCGAATATCTATTTGTATTCCTTGGCTTTTATCTAAGTTATAAGTTTTCAATATGAATGTATCGAGGCGAATAAATGTGTAAATTTCCTGATGTCCGCAGAGACAATATATATCGATTCTCTACCTTACATCTAATAGTAAATCAACCGAATTTATATTCTGGGCATTCCAGAGGGGCTAGTAGTGGAACATATTCACGCAATGGGACTCCCTATGAATTATAGGAACGTAAAGAAATTCGCTAGATCGAATTCAGCCGCTATATTTCATTGATATGTGCGCTGTGGGACTTGACAATCGAGTTACTGATCTTCTCCAATTTACATCTTAAGTAATAAATGTCTGAGAAATAGAACTGGAAAAACACGAGTTTTGGCGCTCTTAATGTGACGTTAAGGCGTGACGTGATGTAACGGGGAGTGACGTTGTGTGACGTGATGTTACATAGCCTGACGTTGTGTGACGTTCCGTAATGTGACGTGACAGGACATGACGTGACGTAGTGTGACGACGAAATGCATATGGCGGTAAATAATACCTGAGCCTTTCTTTAAAAAGAGTTAGCATACCCTACAGCCACCAAAATTCTAAATGAAACTATACTCACTTGATTGTCTACTAAGGTTACAAGCTGATGATTCCCGACCATCCCGGGGTATAAACGTATCCATACATTTTTCTTCTCGTACTTTATAACCACAAGAATAACATATACTTTCAACTGAAAAATACAAACCAGAAAATAATGAGGACAATATAAGGACAATTTACAGGAGCGGAAGTAGGGTGACTGACAAAACCGTTACGTTGTATATCAAACCAAGCAGAAAATCCTTGTATCTTTTTCGTATGGTATACTTAATACAGAACAGTTGGTGGGTCCTGATAAAGTTACTGAATGCAGTTTTCTTCTCTTTTTGCAATTATGATTTGACGCATTTCCGGGTTTTTCCTCTTAAAATGAAACATAAATTGACATGTGTGATAAACCGGAAGTTATAATTTCACAACTGACCGATGTTGGCCTTAACGCATGCGTACAATCAATATTGAGACCTTTTGTCGTCAAGGAAATCTGGTGTCATTACTTGACCTAAATCGATGGAACCTTTTAGTTGGTTAAAAACATTCTTTGTTGCCCTGAAAGCAGCCGTTTCCGCATGTAAATTGTTTAGGATGGACTTAAGATTCTATGAGCCATTTCCATCACTTCCGGTTCCATTTCCCGCCAATTGTTGCTACACTACTAATATTATGAATAGTTAATGGCCATGAGGTTTTACTCTTTACAATTCGACTAGAAATAGTTTGAATAGTCAAAACTCAAGGAAAATAGTTTAATGACATCTAAAAAAAATTGTTTGGATTTATAAAGATGGGGCACACTTGAGTTAAAAAGAAATTGTAAGTATCTCTGTTGAAAAGCGGCAGTAATAAAAGGAAATCTCTAAGAATTTTGTTTAATACACTTTTGATATAAGGGAGAGAGTCTACGACCCCTATCCTTATTTTGTTTTATAGAATTTAGCTTCATTCTAATTCTAGAGCCGTACGTTTTCTTGCCTGCCTTCTCTAAATTCCAACAGACAGATAGCATTACAAAGCACTTGTCAAATCTAATTTCGTTTCGAGTGGTTGTGCTTTTTGTATGGTTGGTACCGCTTTAATATAGAGTTCTTATCAGGCAATTATCATCTTCGGCACGTTCCGTAAACACTCGGTAAATTAACGAACTAAAGCTCGCTGAGTATGGTGAGTGATTTGAAGAGTCTGAAGAAAATTAGTAAAATCCCAACAGAAATCTCTTATTATTTTGTCAATGTTTCGTAATTGGTAAACTGGAGAGAAAACATATTTTATTGAGTTTATTCCGTGACCGAATCATGGTGGTTGAATTACGGTCATTCTCAATAGAATCTAAAAATATATTGAAATATATCTTAGAGAAAGTGTGGGAGGATGGTTATGTGTTTGGGTAAGGCCGGGAAGTTCAAATGTGTATCCCAATTTACGTTGGTAAAACACGAAATGTTCCGTGACGTTGTATGACAGAGTATGACCTTGTGTGAAATTGTGCTATGTCATGTAGCGTGACGTTACGTAATAGGCTGTGACGTTATGTGATTGGACGTTACGTTATGTAAAAGGCTGTGACGTTATGTGACAGCTCGTGACGTTATGTGACAGGAAGTGACGCTCTGTGATATGACGTGACTTTATACTTTACGCCTCTTTGTTCCCAATTACTGGGATGAGGAGACACCTAACTTATTGGTCTTATTAAACATAATGGAATTTTACGTCCTACTGTTATGTTATAAGATATAAAGACATAAAGATGGTATCAGTGAGACAATATTCGTGATAGAAACTTTGGGAGTTTTACGTCCCTCTGTTATGTTATAAGATATAAAGACATAAAGATGGTATCAGTGAGACAATATTCGTGATAGAAACCTTGGGAGTTTTACGTCCCACTGTTATGTTATAAGATATAAAGACATAAAGATGGTATCAGTGAGACAATATTCGTGATAGAAACCTTGGGAGTTTTACGTCCCACTGTTATGTTATAAGATATAAAGACATAAAGATGGTATCAGTGAGACAATATTCGTGATAGAAACCTTGGGAGTTTTACGTCCCACTGTTATGTTATAAGATATAAAGACATAAAGATGGTATCAGCGAGACAATATTCGTGATAGAAACCTTGGGAGTTTTACGTCCTCCTGTTTTGTTCTAAGATATAAAGACATAAAGATGGTATCAAGAGACAATATTCGTGATATAAAACAATCTATTAGATAGTAAATAGTCTTATTAGACTCTGTCACTCAAATTACTCTACAACTCTTTACTGGTAATATTAATTCTCTTAGTGACTGTCACGTACATCGTTAGATAGAGACAAGCTGCTAATCTCAAAATTGGTTGTCTACAACTTTAATATGGCATTGTAATAGTGGACTTGAGTGGGCCCCGAAAGCACAGGTCGGAATCTAACGTACATTGTTAGACACAGACAAGCTGCTTATCTCAAAATTGGTTGTCTAAAACTTTAATATGACATTGTACTAGTGGACTTGTGTGGACATCGAATGCACAAGGCATAGTGCCACGAACTGTTTCGACGTCGAAAGCACAGGGAAGAGTGTCAAGTACAGTGTCGACATACATCGAGAAGAAGGGAATCTGAAAATTTGGTCTTGAATAGTGAAATAGAGTTGGCACCGAAAACACAGGGCCCTGTATGTTAAATAATCCAAGAAAGAAAATTAGTTTTACTTTCAAAAAACTAAAAACAAGTCTGGTTATTCGAATAATCGAGACATTAAAACTATAGAAATATTACAGGAAGGAATTGGTCAGGATGAACGAGTCTATCTATTAATTAAATAAGAATAACTTGTCATAAGACATAACTAGCAATTAATATGATTGACATGCCTAGGTTATTTGTCACGTTGAAGAGTTCTTTATCAATTTAAACTATTCGTGTATGAATAGATAAGGAGATGTTAAAACTAAATGTCGATATTAAAGGGTGCTCCACGTCTAGAAATACTATAAATGGGCTGGGAATCTGGGCTCTGAATCAATATTAGTGAATGTTCGTTGAGTTCATGTTATGTTATGACATTAAAGGGGAGCAATCACCATATTTGGGAGTTGATCTGGGTCTTGAATATATGCACATGTAAATAGTCTTTAGAAGTACTACAACTGCACAAAATCATATAATCCCTTCGAGTATACCTAGAACTGAAAATCAGTTCGCATTTCTAATTATATGTTTGTGTTTAGAGTCTCACTAAAATACGAGTCGTATCTTTAACTTTTAAATGCTGAAAATTATGGATACACAATTATGGAAGGAACAAATTCGACAGTGAACACTTAAGCTTAGCCGACATTCCCATTTTGATACGATCGTATGGGTGGTCGAATGATTGCTGAACTTGCTCCTTTAAATGACTTCCGACGTTAATGATTTAGAAATCTTAAATACAAATGGAGATTATTGATATTCCATTATAGAAAATCTGTGTTTAATTCTATATTATTACATGAAATGAAATGGAGTTTTACGTCCTACTTTTCTGTCCTAGAAAGCCAATTGTCCTAGCTCAGTGGTTCCCAACCTTTTTCTAACCGTAGCGCAAATTGATGAAACTCCTGGAGCCGTGGCCCTCTGTTCATTTCCAAACTAGCCAAAATGGCCGAATCACAGATTTTTTACAGATACAATTCTGCAAAGATGTAAATACGTTTCTTTAAATTCAGTTTACAGAGCCCCATGGCCCCCTGACAAATGCCCCATGGCCCCCAGGTTGGGAACCACTGTCCTAGCTGCTGAACATGAGAAAGGTTTTTTTCCTGACTATTTTGGTCATATTTGTAAAAATTTATAGTTCGCGGATTGTTCTCTGATTCTATTGTGAACTAATAATACTCGTCTAGTCGCTATTCTAACTCCCCTTTCTTTCTTTTTATTATATAAACGATCTGAATTGAAAATATAACATTTGTTTTATATTGCCGAACAATTGGCGATATTTTTTAAACTATTCTTAGTTCGGTTGTATCTAAATGAATTGTAAAGAGATGGAACTTAAAGCAGAGTTTTACAAAAATGTATTGATTGAGGCTGTTATAGGAACTGAAAGATATTTATGTCATAAAATTGAACTATTATTACTATTATTATTAAATAATAGCATAAAACTGCAGGTATCTAATTTTATCCTGTCATACTTTTTTATCATGTCAGATCGTTTGTTCGTGTGCATGATTATGCTTATGTTAAAATTAATGAACAATAAATGAATTAAAAAGATACAGAATCCTACCCCCTCCCACCCTTCCTATTTAGTATGCCTTTGTGCATACCTTTTACACCCTGCAGTTAAACGGCAGCGATATTATGATATATACTGAAAACAAAAATGATTATTATGGTATAACTCAATAATAATAATAATTGCTATGTATATATTGCTATCTGAGCAGGGTATTACCGAACAGCAGCCATCAATTGATAAGATCGCGAATATTCATTGAAAACAAAGAGTATAATACGATGATATGCATTATATAAAATCGTCCTGCATATTAAGTACCGATATTAGCATAATCGTACAACAACTTTTCCCATATGATACAATCAAATGTACCGACTGATAGATGCGCTTAGTGGCATTTGTATGACTTTTGAAAAGCCCAGACCCGAGTTTAGGTCCCTTTAGGGAAGGAGGCCCATGGTTTAACGAATATCTTTGGTCGTTGGGCTACTACGCACGACGAATCGTACCTCCCCTATCCGCATCTGAAGACAAAATCTCCGAATATACATACAGAGGATTGGTATACACTACAGCATGTGTTGTCCAAATTACCGACAAGCCAAGGTGAAATAAGAATGATACCAGGTGTTCTGGAAGGTAGTTTAATGATAGTTTATTACAATGCACGTGTAAACTGACCGTTGACCTTTAATTCATCAATCTGTTGTCTATTTAGCAATGTGTTATAATATAACATTAAACCATGTCCAGATTTCATCCCTAGCCATACAGTTACTTATCTGGATGTCATTTGGTCGAAATAGTTAATATCAAGGGCATGAACTCGTGAACAATAGATACTTAAAATGAACCAAGATCGAAAATCAAAAGTCGAAGCAAAATCTGACTAATTAAAAATACAATAACGCCATTAGGATAATGCGTCCTTTTTTGTTGTGTATATTTGTATTATCATTTCTTACATCGTTGTCGTTGGCTTAAGTTGCTAAAACTTTATCTTTACGACGAGGACTCAATTATAGTGCTGGGTATTGCCAACCATGTCACAATACAATAAGTATCGCGATATGGGATATAGGGACAAAAAGTAACATTTTTTTTCAAAGTTTCAATATTATTTATTCAAAGCTTTAAAACTTTTTAATTTGGTAATTTAGTTGAAGTGGTCCATAAAATTGTGATTTCATAAGCTGACTTGTAAATAAATCCTCACTTTTTATGAAATGAGAGGTATCAAGTATCGATACACGACCTCGCGATACGATACGCGTATCGTGGAATGTCGTATCGCGATACATCGATACAACGATATATCTTGCCAGCACTACACTCAAACTGTCATTGCCATTTAACAACAACTGCGGCTTTCCCTTTCGATGTATCTTAATTTTCCTGAAATAGTTCTACACGTACAAATAATTCTACACGTACAAATAATTTAATGCTTGTCATTTAACAAGCTTAAAAAAATCAATAACAGATTGTTTTAAAAAAAAACTGCAATGGAATTCATTTAAACAGCTTTTAATTTGGAATCATCGCACTTTTACATTCTGTTACATTATTGATATAGCTTTTAACCTATACTTATTATAGCCAGCTAACTGTTAATACACCGGGCCGATATCAGAAAGTACTAAAACTCATAGCAATTAGTTACATTATACAATGGGTGGATCAAACGAATTGTTAATGCTATATAATGCATTACATTTTATATTTCATTTGATTGTCATTTTCACTTTCATTTGATCGGATTTTCAATTTTGCACTTAGTCACTCAATAATTGTAGGATTTTCTCTCTTAGTAGATGTTTGATTCAAATTGTATTTTTGCTGAATAGGGGCTGAGGGGTGGGGTGTTGGAGAAGGGGTATGCTAACTCTTCTAGAAACCTGATACCACTTTTTATTATGAAATATTTCCTCATGTATGATTGATATAATTCCTCATGTGAAAAGTTCATAAGCTGTTACCTATGTTTCGTCAAAATGTCTTTTTGGATTTCGGGTTCCGGTTTTGCGTTTCTGTTCGTTAGTACTTGATTTCTTTATTTATACCTTAGCCACCGACATATCTAATTGACTGAATGTTCCCACGCTACAAATTGCCAGGAACATTGCTGAGAATTGTGGAACTGCCTGATAATGAAGGAATAGTTCGCAATATCCAAGAATATTTCCCCAAATGCTCGTAAGTGCTCAATGAGGCGTATTTAAGTGTCCATAAAATCATAGCGATATCACGGTTCTGACTAGTTTTACGACTTCAGAACGTTCTAAATGACTTGATTGGATATATTATCATTTTATAGAGAACATGATAAATCTTTTATTCATTCTTTTGTCAGTGGATTTGAATCCAGATATTTGTTTATTCATTCATTTAATCTATCACATTATTCATTCTGTCACTTCTTGTCAAGAGTAAAATTTTATTTAACCGTTAATTAAGAACAAAGTTTCTCGAAATAAAAACGAAAAGTAGGACGTAAACTCCATTTCATTTTCATTCATTCAATCAACTATACATTCATTCATTCGTTCCATCTGTCACTTCTTGTGAATAAAAAAAACCTAATTTAATCATTTATTAAAGAAAAAAAAAAGTTTCTAGAAGTTAAAATAAGCGTGAGAAGAAGATAATTGGGTAGAAAGATTCTTCGCTGTCTTCTCGCCTTTAATCAACTTTCTTCTCCATGCTAAATTACACACGAAATGACAAATCTCAAATCTAGGGTCTTAAAAACAGTTTAATTTTCACCCGTTTTTATTGACAGTCATACGGTTATTACACTATAGTACCACCAGTTTTACAATCTTATTACATGACGTGATGGATGAATTAATAATAGATGGAAAGACAGAATGAATGAATTAGGATGGATGGCAAGTAAATACGTCTAGATTTGACGTCATGTTGGAATGCACCATGTTATATTTGACGTCATGTTAGAACGCATTATGTTATATTTGACGTGTTATACATTAAAGATAACGTCGACCTACTTTCCAAATAAAAATTTTAAAATTTGTGTACGAGTTACTTCCCTTAACTTGAATTGCCTTTTAAAGTTTAACATCAATATGAACTAGTTTGAGAAAAATACATTTTGTGTAAGAGTTACTTCCCTTAATTTGACTTGCCTTTTAGAGTCAAACATCAATATGACCTAGTTTCAAATTAAACAATGTTAAAATTAGCGTACGAGTTACTTCCCTTAAGTTCACTTGCCTTTTAGAGTCAAACATCAATATGACCTAGTTTAGAATAATACTTTTTAAGATTTGTGTACGAGTTACTTCCCTTAAGTTGACTTGCCTTTTGAATTGCCAAATATTCCTGAACACTGAGTTTGAATATCAGTTCCATAATATTAAAACCCAAACACGAACAATCCGATCCGAACCGTAAACTAAATCTCGAAATCCATGTAAACACATTGGCAATACATTGTTACGTACGTCCTAATACATAAAAGACATGACGTTGTCCATACGTACGCAACGGCGTATTTAGGGAAAGAGACTAGGCCTATGCCTCTCCCTTGGGCAGAAAACTATTTATATTTTTCAAGCAGTTTCATGCTGGTCCCCTTCAAAAAATTACTTGATACTTCACTCTACACACGCTAACATGAACTTAGATTGTACGGAATGTGTCCCTCCTCAATATTTTGAGTACGTTATATATACATAGACATATGTACGTTATGTCACTCCATATCTTATGTTTGGAGTAAAACATGACAAGATAAACTTGAGTATATCTAATGGCGTACTTATATAAATATGTTTGAACTTGAGTTATATCTATGTTCTATCTCCACTCTTATACCTGACATGCCAATCAAAAACTGTTATAAAATTCTTGTGGTTATTCTAAAGGAGACTTTTCCAGTAATTCAGGGGCCTTATTCTCGAAAACTTAACATAGATAAAATCCAGATTTGAGGAAATACAGTAATCTGATTGGATAATAAAGCTATATTTAAAATCAATTTTAGTGATTGACCAATCAGATGACCAGAACACTAAAATCATTTTAAGTTAAGTTTTCGAAAATAAGACCCCAGGTTCTGATCATAGGCGTATTGTTTAGATAATGAATAAGTTCTACTAAAGTTTAAATTACTTGTAACCATTCCACCTAAGTGCTATATTTAAGATGAATAAATGATAAGCAAAAAGGTCATTCAATTGTCATTTTTCTTAAAAAAAATAATAAGAAAATCTTCCTTTAAAGTGAGTGGTCTCGATAAGGAAATGATATCGAAAGGTCGCGTGTCAGTTTGATTTTTTAGGCATCTTTTGACTATAAAAATGTCCAAATAAGTATCCGTAAATTTCCTGTAACCGTGTTCACCTTGAAATCGCCAAAACATATCTTTCTTCAAAGATAAATCATAAGGAATTCATATAAAATTTTATAGATCAGAGAATTCTAAAATTTTACTTATACAACGGTTGCCAATTGTCAAGATGGACCCCTTTAAAGCGACCTCGTTATCCTCATTTATAAATAAGTAACAATGTAAAAGTTTATGAAGTTTAAAGAAAGCACATGGCTTATTTGGCTAATATCTTCCTATATCTATACAACTATAAGATATCCAACAGTTAACTTTTAGTGCCGATGTCCTTAACATTTTAAAATTACTAAAAAGTCTCCCTTTAAGGATTAATTTAGCTCATTAAAGGAATAAGTATCAATATAAGAGTTTATAAAGTTTAAAGAAAGCACATGGCTTATCTGGCTAACGTCTACCTCTATCTAAATAACCTTGATAACGACTACCTCAGATCTAATAAACATGGCCTATCATTTATCAAATTTCACTCTACCTTGCCAAATTTTATCTTAAAGTAGTTGAAATTCCTCGTTCTGATATTTCTGTGTCATGTTTTTCTCGGCATATTATCTCTGATTTCTTGCATCGTGCTGCACTTGAGGATAAGATTGATTTTGGAGGATAGAAGTCTCAATTTGAAGTCGAAAGTTTGTTATCAATGCTTTAAATTTCTTATTGGAAAATCCCCAAATTATAAAAATTTAAAATCAAAAGTCTCAGATTGAAACGAACGATCCTAATTAAGAATCAAACGTCTCAAAACAGATAAACCAAAGTCCAAAACAAAATGTTTTAAAATTCAAAACAAATGTCTCATATTTTAAAACAAACGTCACAAAGTCCAAAACAAACCTTTAAGTCCAAAAACAAATGTCTCAAAGTTCAAAACAAATGTCTCAACATCTAAAACAAATGTCTCGAAATCAAAACAAATGTCTCAAAGTCCAAAACAAACGTCACAAAGTCCAAAACAAACGTCTCAAAGTCCGTCAAAAATTCATCTCAAACGTTCGAAGATCTCAAACACATCTAAATATAAAAAAAAAACAATCCGTCATTTTTGATAATTCTCAATTCTCTTCATAAACTTTCATTTCTGTGTGATGCGAAGGAATTTTATGGACTATGACACACGCCTCATTGACTGAGAAATCATCGAGAAAGAAGAAAGAGAAGAATATATTTTAATAAACAGAAAGCTCATCCATCAATTTCCGGTTGGTGAATATCTCTTAGAAATATTGTGATATCTTAATTATGGTCTTGATATGCTCTTATTGTTTAACAAGTCTTCGGGGCTTCTCTTATAGACTCTTACACTTCTTTTGATTGTCCTACAGGACTTAGGGGCTTCCTTGAGTAACACTTCTATGTTTGGTTTCCTTCAAGGAAAGGTTTTCAAGATTTGATCTAATAGCAAAATGGAAATATTTCCTAAACCATGAGAAATAAATTTCATGACTTAAAAAAATAATTATGATAAAATTAAATCATTAAATATTACAAAACGAAAAAAATTAACCTTGAAAAAAAAAATAATTCCAGGTTTAATGACAGCCTACCTGTAAAAGTAAAAGTAAATGTTAAATAAGTATAGAAATTACTGTCTAATGACGTCACTAATCCTGTTAGAAATATAATAATGAAAGCCTACCTTGTCGAAGAAGTAAAAGTCCAAGAAAGACACAATAAGATAATTTGTGATAATCCATGGTAACAATAAACTTAGTGGTAAAAACACATGGTCTTACAGTAAACTGATGAGTAGTAACTTTACACTGGAATTTCTTTATTACAACTCTAGTATTTCTATCGATTCTTTAGAACGGTTCCTGAAAGTTCCGTACAGCGCATACTCAACATTGGTATTGTACAAATATCATGAAATAGTTTCTAAAACTCTTAACTGAAGAATGGTAGAAATTTATGAAATAAGTGCTAAAATGTTTGAAACTTTTGTCCAAATGAATACAGCTAGTAACTTTAGACTGACATGTATTTATTAAAAGTATGGAATTCTTATTGATCCTATAGAACGCTTCCTGATAGTTCCGTACAGCGCATAATCAACATAATATCAAGATATGGCACTGCTCTTTACGTGGTAACGAAATAAGCGCTAAAAGTTTTGGAAGTTTTGTCCAAATGACTACAGCTAGTAACTTTAGACTGGCATGTCTTTATTACCACTCTAGCAATCCTTATCGATTCTATAGAACGGTTCCTGAAAGTTCCGTACAGCGCAAACTCTAACTGAAATATGCTAGAAGTTTATCGAAATAGTTGTTAAAAGTTTTGAAACGTTTGTCCAAATGACTACAGCTAGTAACTTTACACTGGCATGTATTTATTACCACTCTAGTATTTCTATCGAATCTATAGAACGCTTCCTGGAAGTTCCGTACAGCGTATACTCTAACTGAAGTATTTAGAAATATATTGAAATAAGTGCTAAACTGTTTGAAACTTTTGTCCAAATGATTACAGCTAGTAACTTTACACTGGCATGTCTTTATTGCCACTCTAGCATTCCTATCGATTCTTTAGAACGCTTCCTGGAAGTTCCGTACAACGCATACTCAACTTTGGAATCACTGGAAAAACTGAGAAAGTTTTGTGCAAATGTCTGATATTAGAAGTTTTTAAAATAGTAAGAAATATCATGGAATACTTTCTAAATCTTTGGAAAGTTTTGTTTGTGTTTAAGAAGGTGTTGGAATTATTTCTTTATCATAACAGTAGCAGTGATATCGATTTTATAAAACCGTTTCTGGCAGTTCCATACAGCGCATAAAATACTCGACATGGGAATTTCCCAAACATCTGCGCTCATAGACTTTTCATAGACTTGTTGACAATTTCAAAGAGTGTATTTCTAAACACATTTATTTACTATTTAAGTTTTAAGAAAATCATCATAAATAGTCGAAGCTCAGTGTGCTACAGATAAAGCACATACAAATGAACCCTTCCACAGTTTAATATCATTAAAAAAAAGCATGGGTAGTGTTGTAAATCAACCCCAGTGAACCCCAAGGGGGTTTTCGAGAGGTTAACCAATGGGGATCAATGCCTTGACTTGAAAATGAATTTTTGGTGATCAGTGAAGAAATATTTGAAAGAGTTTGGGATTAATGACCAATTTATATTATAACTTTTGTTGCGATTATTAGCCTTGATGACTCTATGCATAATGATGACTAGTCATAAACTATGCCATATGGTGCAACAATTGTACTGCAAACATCACGAACTATCGAACAACAATTAAACTATCATTATGATAAATAAGCCATAAGATAGCGATCAAACCTTGACATAATCGGCTACCGTAATAATTAGGATTGGTGTTGTGAGATGATGATGATGATCACGAAACGAAATAAAATATAGATGGTTATCGATAATACTGAATAATTAGTTTGTATATAAACCAATCATTTCTCTCGTCTTGATCAATTTTTCATAATGATAACATCTGTGCATAATAAAATACCAGTCACGAACATTGTAACCGGACATTGAATGCATAGGCTATGCTAGACTAAATCAGTTTATTTCCTGTTACGCAAAGTAGTTCGGCTATAGCCATGCATACAATATAAGTTCTTACTATTTTCGTGTCTGATTTTGTTACAAAGTTTCGTTCAGTTTAGAAAAGTAGTTAGGCCAAAACATGGAGTCCTACTATATTCGTGTCTTTTTTTTGTTACAAAGTTTCGTTCAGTTTAGAAAAGTAGTTAGGCTACAACATAGATTCTTACTATGTTCGTGACTGATTCTGTTAACTAGGTCAATCTCGTACGTGCATTTTATTTGCTTCCGGTGTCGATGCCTGGCTTTAGATAACATGTCCAATGACCTCAAATTTCTATAAACATTTGGAATCGTACAAATTAACATCGTTAATTCTAACATAAGATGATATCGCACACAAACCTCACGAGGGTCAATATTTATGGACAACTTTTCTGTCCAAATTAATCCCAATACGATTTATGGAGAACAATCTTGATAAAAATTAGTTCATTTGCTCATTACCGGGGCAAAACGTTCTCGTTATATGGAAGATCATTTAGGTCTTTTAGATCATATCTCTATCGTTTCCAAGAGAAAGGTTGCTGTTTATTGGCCTATAATGTGAACCATAGTTGATTTATCGTCAATTTATGCTGATATTTCTCGACAATTTGTTTTACAGATTCGACATTGGAAGTTGACCTTAGATTGCTGAGATGACCTGATGCGATGTAGTCATACGCCTTACGTTTCTGTGCGACCATTAACGACATGACGGAGAAGGGTCGGAGTTAAATTCTTACCAATCTTTTATCATTATAAGTAAGTAGCCTCCATCTAACCTTAATATATCAAAAGCTTCTGGTAGGTGTATACTATTTTGCCTAGTAATCGAGCCATATCCTGGACTATTTTAACTGGGGTGGGTCCTATCAATTGCAGTTAGTAATCGAATGTTACCAAGCTCAATTTTTTCAAAAGCTGCTTGTGGGTGAACGTCTAAACTTTGCGGAACTGAGTTATTGGTATAGAATTTAAAAATTACTTTAAACAGCTGTATTGAAAATAATAATGAATAGACTCGATCATAAGTCTCTTTATTATTAGACAAATCATTTGATAAGAGACTGGTATACGAGACTACACAAGTCTATTGTATGTCCTCAAGAAAAATGTCCTAATTATTGTAGTAATTTCAATCGACCACAATTGCTTCACAATATGAGTTTTTTCTGTCCCTGAAGCAAAAAACCAGCCAATCACAATAAATCTTCGAACAAGAGTTGTATGCCCTTGCCCATTTACCGGACAAGATGGTTGCTTACCATGTTCGAGTCATAATGCTAGTCTCGAACATCGAAGAAGGTTGTATTGAATGCAATCCGTCATGTATCTCAAAAAAATGTCAAGAGCTCGATTATCCAGTCACAGTCTATTATAAACGTGATTTAGTAATAATCATTTAGACGTGATGACCGAGTCTAATAAAAGCGGCTATTGTTACGAGTTCTATTGCGTGTAATGGCGTCCCGTCACGTTATACTCTCGTTAGGAAAAGAACTAATCCAGTGAATTATTGGGTGGGTTAAAATACTTTGATCGGCTTTCTCGTAAAAATATTGTCTTTATTGGCTCAATCAGGCACACTGGGTAGGATGTAAAACTCCATTTCGTTAGTCTTATCACCTATTCAGCTATAGTACAGTACGGAGTAAACTTCCCTTCCATTGGCACAATGAAACGTAATTGTAATAGCCAAAACAGGTACAGAAAGTTAGACGTAAAGCTACATAATCATTATATAAGGAAGATGCGGAAAAGACGAACGTATAGATGCCATTTGCTCAAAAGCGCACGAAAGTAAGACTTTGGCATCCCATTCAAAGTTCACATCCCATTTTGAGTGTCCACAAAGCTATTATTGTTAGTTACTTATATTGCAGTTAATATGTTGTGTCTACCTATAGTTATTCTCTGTATATGAAACATAAAAAAATACAGTAGCATGTGAATATTATGGAATATAACACACTACTTTAATACAGTTAGGCACATAACGTTTCAACACAAGACAATATTATGGAATATAACACACTTCTTTAATACAGTTAGGCACATAACATTTCAACACAAAATACATGTCGTCATCAGATGTTATGAAACGTTATGTGCCTAACTGTATTTAAGAAGTGTGTTATATTCCATAATATTGTCTTGTGTTTTGTTATATGTGTTCCTCGCTTCTACATGTCGTTCAAATCTTATATAAAAAAAAACAATAGTAGCATGTGAATATTAATCAATTTACCAGCCAACCAACAGAACGTCTTTAGAGATTTCAACCTTCATTGTCCAAACATCAGAGGAATTAAATCATGCAATCTTATCGACTTGTTAGACTCCCTTAATCAACGAATAATCAGACTAATTAAAGATACAGTCCTACATAGAAATTAGTATACTAATTAAAGATACAGTCCTACATAGAAATTAGCATACTAATTAAAGATACAGTCCTACTTAGTAATTAGCATACTGATTAAAGATACAGTCCTACATAGAAATTAGCATACTAATTAAAGATACAGTCCTACATAGAAATTAGCATACTAATTAAAGATACAGTCCTACATAGTAATTAGCATACTAATTAAAGATACAGTCCTACATAGAAATTAGCATACTAATTAAAGATACAGTCCTACATAGTAATTAGCATACTGATTAAAGATACAGTCCTACATAGAAATTAGCATACTGATTAAAGATACAGTCCTACATAGAAATTAGCATACTAATTAAAGATACAGTCCTACATAGAAATTAGCATACTAATTAAAGATACAGTCCTACATAGAAATTAGCATACTGATTAAAGATACAGTCCTACATAGTAATTAGCATACTAATTAAAGATACAGTCCTACATAGTAATTAGCATACTAATTAAAGATACAGACCTACATAGAAATTAGCATACTGATTGGACTCAGAGCTCTGTGGAAAGTCTGATGACCTTGAATAAGTCATCTTCACTCATAATTCCACTCCACCCAGCTGTAAATGGTAAGGATTATCTGAGAAAGATCAATGCCAAGAGGTTTGGAAAACTCGAAGAAATAGTTCTCTTAAGAACCTAAGTTGTTATCCTTGAAAAATCATTGCAAAGAGGTTTGGTAAAGGATCAACTGGTAGAAAGGATCCTCAAAGGAATCCAGGATGTTACTTTGAAAAATATGATTGTTTCTCCAAAATTATAATGCTAAAGCCTTGTTCCTGTGGTTTCTCATTGTCCTGAACAACGATTGACTGTAGCAAAGATAAAAGGGGAACAGTTTACCTTTTCGAAAATAAAAGTGAACATGGCCCTTTAATACTTATATGGATTTGCACCTTTAATCACGTGTATCGTAGAATAATATTGGACCAATTTCACGAGCATATGTCAATATTATTAGCGATAGTGATAACACTATTACAGCAATCTTCAAGTGTTAGTGTCAACACTTAGTACAAAACACTTCCGCTATCACCGGCGACTTCTACCCGTTATTGAAACTCGCTACAAGTTTTCTTTACTCTTTCATGGAACGGTTACTGAGTGCCTTGTGGAATGGCGTTTTTAGGAAGTGATAGGTGGAGGGAGCAGGTTGGCATGTAAGGGCAGCAGATTCGGAATTGACAGTAACATTTTGGGGCTCAAAAATAAGGTATTTGCTGGAGCAAAGTTATACTAGACAACGACAAATGTTGTTTTACCTTCCTTGGAGTACGAGGTACTTCGAGTCTTTTCGGGATGCCTAATGCTTGATTGCTTTGATGGTTATAGATACCTTTTGTTACATAATAAGAAACATTGATTTTGTCTAGCAACAGCAGTATGTTGCATTCCAGAGTTACAGGCCAAGGACATTATCAGCGTTTCAGATATATTACTATACACTCCATTGTTATATGTATTATAAGTAATATTTACTCCCATGTTCACAAGTATATACATCAATTGATTTTAAACACTGAACAAATACTTACAAATGGAGAAAATCTCCATCAAAGGCGTGGTAGGATAAGTGGTGCTTTTATGTTAGTTTGAGGGTTGGGGACACTGAAGCGACGACTAACAAGGTCATTTATCATCAAACGGAAGTCGGAATTTCCAGTCTCCTTTGCTGCAGAATTTGACAGTGTTCTGAAACAGTACTTGTATAATCGAGTTTTCTGGTCCATGAGTCGTTTTAGAAGTACACCACTAGTACAAGCCTATTCATATAAAAAATGTCTACAAGCGGAAAGGAGTGAAGCTGTTTTCTATGGAGTTGAGGAAAGTACGTGAAGGGTCTGTAATTTCAAGTCTGGAATTTCAATAAATAAAGAATTTAAGTGATTATGTTTGCAGACGACCGGATATGACCTATATACGAATAGTTTTCTTTATTAAAGGTAGAAATAGGCTACTTTCTTGATGTTGGCGCGTAAAGGAAAGAGAAAGGCACGAATTCTTAGACGTCATTGCTTAAAACCGTAACGTCATTGTATAAAACCCTAAACTTCATTGCATAAAATCGTAAACGTCATTGCATAAAATCGTTAACGTCATTGCATTAAACGCTAAACGTCATTGTATAAAATCATAAACGTCATTGTATAAAATCATAAACGTCATTGCATAAAGCCGTAAACGTCATTGCATTAAACCATAACGTCATTGCATAAAATCGTAAACTTCATTGTATAAAACGCTAAACATCATTGTTTAAAGGGCGTTCGACGTCCCTGTCGCAAATATCATTTGATAGGACTTAAATATGGATATTATTCATCAGCATTAGCCCACTCTCATTTTCGATTCTCAACTGCAGATTTTTATGTGCACATCCTGTAGCACACTGGACCGGAAGATGCATTCGAAGCATAACATGTGTCACAATCAAAGTCAAATAACATCATTCACTATAACTATTATTCCCAAGGCGTATTTATCGATACGCTCCACACTTGATATCAACATACTAGCAATTAAACATAGTTTGATGAGAAAACGGCGATAAAAACGACCCCATGGTGATTAGAGAAGTAATTGGTCAGAGTAATCATTCCCTGGTGTAATCATGTTTAATAACTTACTATTCTTATTGATGACTGTTGTCGAAGAGCCTGGCTGATAAGGAGCATATCACAATTTAGGCAGTGCTGCCCCATGCTCAGATGATGACCGTTTCTTGATGGTTGTTGTCGAAGAGTCTTGTTGATAAGGAGCATATCACAATTTAGGCAGTGCTGCCCCGACCCACACTCAGTTGATGACCGTTTTTTGATGGTTGTTTTCAAAGAGTCTTTCTGATAAGAAACATACTGCAACCAGGCAATATTGCCCTGCGTTCAGTTATGACCGTTTCTATCAAACTGTTTTCAAAAAACGTTTTGTCTAGCCTTCAGTTACCCTTTTCTTAAGCGTTAAGCGCCACGAAAAGCTTGTTCAAACGGGTATTTTACGTGCAAGATATGAAACTTTAATGGATTTGAAATACATCTCAAAGTGATTATATAAATGTGTTTTAAATCCAGTAGAATGAATGTTTAAAATAGTAGAACTATAGAGTTGAGTGTATCGTGACAGTAATTTAAACTGTTTGATGTCGAGGTTCTAGTGACTATTATCAGCTTACTGACAGTAAATACTTCGTACAGTAATTTGTGTTTGTGTCACAATCACTGCTTCAATATTACATGGCAATAAAATGAAATGTAATGGAGTTATTTGTCCTACTTTTTTTCACCTGTTTTCTGCTAACAATTACTCTAAATGATGCTTCAATATTACCAGATATGAAATGAAATGAAATGGAGTTATTCTTCCTACTTTTTTTCACATGTTTTCAGCAAGTGTTTATAATAATAATAATAATAATAATAATAATAAACTCTTTATTTTACATGGGTCAGAATTAGGCCCTATACCACGAGTGGTAACGGTCCTGTCTCACACCCAGCCCATGGGGACAAACATAGATACAATATACAACATAATAGACACCAAAAAAAAAAAAAAAAAAAAAAAAAAAAATTGTGTACAAAGTTTGATGATTTAGAGATCAAGTACATGACCACAGGCTACTGGATATTTTTTTTTTTTTAAGATATACAATATAGCAATATACACAAGTACATGTGTATTAAATGGACATATTATACTCAAGCGTTTAGTGTACAGAATTTGATGATTTAGAGATCAAATACATGACCACAGGCTACTGGATATTTTTAAGATATACAATATAGCAATATACACAAGTACATGTGTATTAAATGGACATATTATCCTCAAGCGATTAAGTACATTGCGACAAATTGTAAAAAAAAAAAAAAAAAAAAAAAAAATAAAAAAAAAAAAAAAAAAAATTCATTAAAATTTGTGAAGCCAAAGGTAGGTCAGTGCAAGTGCTGCGAGCGGGCTACCCAACCCTACTCCATTAATGTTCTTATTCTAAATTGGAGGGGGAGGTAGGATTTATCCATGCTCAAGACCAGCTTGAAGGATGTTTACTCATCCCCTGACAGTGTGTTATGAATTTAGATTTGCCAAAAGTGTGAATTGTTTGCCAAAAATGATAATGCCAAATAGAAAACCTGGAAGGGAAATAATTAAAATATGTTATGTCAAAATGTAATAAATCTGTAAGAGATGGAACAGCCAAAATATAAGTAAGTACTTCGTCCAGACATCTATTCCACCTACACTATAACTGAAAGAAGAAAGTTAACCGTTAGTTAGTATTTTAGTTCCGATATCCTCTGCAACTCTGAGTAAAACTACTTCAACTGTAAAAGGCAAGATAACTCTTATTAAATATTGACGATGAGAAGTCTTCAGCAGTCTAAAAAGTAAAGACACCACAACTGCAAGAGACAGGTAAACCATTAGTAAGTATTTATGAGCAGATTCCATGCAACGCTATGACTATAACTATGGCACGCCAAAGCGGAAACAATTCAAGACGAGAAACCCACTTTGTGTGACAATTGCTCTAAATGATGCTTCAATATCACACGGAAATGAAATGAAGTGAAATGGAAATTCGTCCTAGTGTTCTGTCCCTGTTTGTGGCTAATGAGGATGGGCAACGGAGATCTTTAACATGCACAGCTTGTAACACACAGAGCCTAGGTTTGTTGTCCCATCCGAACGTTTATTCTATGTTAGCCCCTTTGGTCTGAATCTTGGTGGAGGAAGTCTTTGAAAAAACAAAGCAAAAAGTCCGCCGTATCTACAATTACTATGAAGGTTAGGGCACAATTCCTCTCCCGTAAATTATAAAAATGGTCAAATAACACCAAGAATTGCCTTCCGTAATTCAAACAATCCGTCAAATTCTAAGAACGTTTTATGTCTAGCACCTCATTATTAAAAAAAGAAATCCAGGAAAGCGTGATTAACTTGTTCTATTCGGTACATTGGACTTCAAAACTATAACAAGAATATGCAGGACATAAAACTACTCCTTATTAGTGAATAAAAGAGTTGAAATCGTGAGTCGAGAATCTCTGAAAGACCCAAGTATAATCAAAATACCGACATTAGAAGACAGCAATTTAAACCAATGTTCACGCTTCAAATATCTTGTACAATACGAACGGGAAATGAAAGACTCTTATTTAGAACGAAATTTAAACACGGATGTGGGGATCTTGGCAATAGACAATCGGTGCAGTGGCTAAGCGATAGGACGAGAGTAGGGTAAAGGGTGAGGAAGGAAGGGGGAGAGGAGAGGGGTTTCACTTTAAAGGAATCGTCAATCTAATTCATATATTATTTTTATCATTACTAGCCTCTGGTAGGGTTAGGGTTTTATACAATGACGTTTACAGTTTTAAGCAATGACGTCTACAGTTTTATACAATGACGTTTAGGGTTTTATGCAATGACGTTTAGAGTTTTATACAATGACGTTTAGAGTTGTATGCAATGACGTTTAGCGTTTTATACAATGACGTTTACAGTTTTATGCAATGACGTTTACAGTTTTATGCAATGACGTTTTAGAGTTTTATACAATGACGTTAAGAGTTTTATACAATGATTTTTTTACGTTTTATGCAATGACGTTTAGAGTTTTATACAATGACGTTTAAGGTTTTATACAATGACGTTTAGCTTTTTATACAATGACGTGTAGTTTTATACAATGAAGTTTAGCGATTAATACAATGACGTTTACAGTTTTAAGCAATGACGTTTACAGTTTTAAACAATGACGTTTAACATTTGGGAATTTCACATCAGAATAAGCCGAAGGCGGATATTTGACAGAAACATTTTTTTTAGTGCATTAAATCCTAGAGACTGAACCGGAAGTATAGTACTAACATGCGCAGACATGTATTGACGTTTTAAAATACAATATGTCTGTTATAGCCTAAACAACTGGTTAAAAACTTTGAAAAACACTTAAGTCGTTTCCGCAGGTCTGCAAAACTGAGGAAGATCTGTGTTTAGAATAAGTGAACCTTGATTTAGTTTATTTTAAAACAACGCCAGTCTGTTTCTTGCGGTAAATTCCTTCCTGTTAATGGTACAGCTATTTTAAACACATTTCGTAAAGAATTTGGCATTATTTTAAATGATAGACAAAATTGTATAAAGCATGCGAATATCAGAGTGTTTTAATTGGCCACTTGTAAAGGTGGTTACTTAATCAAGGTTTCGGCCTTGCGGTCAAACTTGTAGAAAGCGAAAATAATGCTGGAAATTGTCCGCTTGTGAAGGTGGCTGCTTTATGAAGGGTCAAACTGTATGGTCGAACTTGTATAGCGGTCAGGTGAATGCTTAAAATTGGCCGCTTAATGATTGTGGTTGCATAATTAACATCAGGTCCTACGGTAAAAACTTGTGCTTAAAATTGACTGATTACTGATACGTGCTTAATGATTTTGATCAGATTTTATGACCAAACTTGTAAACTAGTGATGATGGGAATGCTTAAAATACCACTTATTGAAGGTGGTTTCTAAACGAAGAACTAAAATATATACTTGGTAGTTTGTTTTTAGACAAAGTTATAAAAGAATGTGTTAAATGCAATACTCTGTTATTTTCAGCTTGTATTTTTGTAATTCTTCTTCAAAATTCTTTGTGTGAAAATATGTTACTGGCATTGTTTGACTCATGTTAAGGAATTTTGACTAATTGCTTTTCAATTAGAATTATGGCTTGTAAGCTTTCGAAATAGAGCAAACACAATGCCTATACTTTCATTGGTTCAATGTTCTTTTCATCGGGCAGTTATCAAAATATCAAGGACATTCTTAAAAATTCTGTATTGGTAGTCAAACGCTAAATTGATCAGATTATTTTCCTGCAATTTTTATTCAACTTGGACGGACAGGCGATTACGTCTGATTTATCGCTGAAGTTTATGGCATGACATAAAGTTTGGTCTGCCAACAAAGTTGCCCTCTCTTTTTATTAAAATATTGTAGACCTAATTCTGACCAATGTAAAATAAAAAGTTTTTATATAAAGAGTTTATTATGATGATGTAAATTGTTGAAACGTCGTGCTCTTACCTTCTTGAAGTAATAAAATTCCGAGAATTAAAAATGAAAGTAGACTACGATCCATGATGTAATAGAGAAAGTTTTAAAAACAATGTTAATTCATTCATGGCCAACCACACTCTGTAAGTCTGTTAGTCTGTTAGCTCACTGATAATCTCTTTCTACTGGCTCTTATCGATTCTAGCTACACTCGTACTGCAAGTTCCGTACAGCGCATTGGAAATTCCTGTATTCTTTGAAATGAAATTGGTTTTGGCTAATTATACAGTTGTACCAAGCAGTATGCAATGGGGGAAATTTTACTTGGTTATTACGATTCCTAGCCTTTACTGCAAGTTTCGTACAGCGCAATGAAAACTCTCTCTCTGGCATTTGAATTTAGGCTTTCAGGTTTTTTTTTGAGGAACTGGGTTCGTTGGGGTTGAGTCAGAGGGGTTCGGATTAGCCCGACACTTTTAAAAAAAATTCTTGGCTTACATTGTAAGTTCCCTATCATTTGAATTAAATGAATTGAAATGGAATTTTACGTCTTTACTATTTGTTTGGAATAATGAGGAACGGCTACATCATGCAGTGTGCAATGAGGGCAACGAGGGGTCTATACACTGAGGTTGTCTCGGTTAAGCATCCCTCCACAATTGGTTTTTGGAAGCACCTCCCATCTGAGAGTGTCTCGGGTTATATGGACAATTCGGATGAGAATATACATCGGACATAAAACTAGATCTACAGACTGACATAATCAAGTTTTCAAACGATATCTGGTATGACTTATCAGAATTCTTGTAGACGAAAATTGTATCGTTTACATTCCCCTGGGCATTAGTCTGATTCTCGTCCAAACTGTATAGCCTACAACAAGAACACAATCCTCTTGTTATGTCAGGGATATCGGGCGATTTGACGAATTAGCTTGGTTTAAAATGATATATTTACACGCGATGAAGTCGTTAGTGGTTTCTAACTATCAAAATTATTGTTTTTTGTCTTTTAACTTGAAACGATATCAATCATTCTTATAGTGACATATATTTACATTATGCACGCGCATTTTCATTTAAGATTGTGACGTCGGTCAACGTCAATATTGTAACTCGATGTCAATATGGCTCAATTTGATTATTGTTTGCATAAGGATAGCCTAAACATTTTGTTCTTGTCTTGTGTTTTATGCAATGACGTTTAGTGTTTTATACAAAGACGTTTGGCATTTTATACAATGACGTTTAGAATTTTATGCAATGATGTTAAGAGTTTTATGCAATGACATTTATGGTTTTATACAAAAGCATTATGTCCCTTGAATGTTTAAATTGGGTGGAAATATAAAACAGTCCCTAGCTGAGGTTCTGACAAAATAAACGTTGATATTCAGCTGAATACTGTTTCAAATACACAATCCTCATCAGGGACACTCACTAAACAAGAATAAGAATATCTAAGAGTGCTACATGCTCATGAAAAAAAAAACTGCAGACGAGTTAATTCTAGATATATAATCCTTTTTATGAAAATTTGAATACGAAGAAATTAAGAATATATTTATCTTCATTTTATACATATCAACATTTATTTTGTCACCGATGCAGACTTTTCTCTTTAAATTCAACAATTTGGAATAAAAATGATAGTTCTGTATAATGATTTGATCTAAAAATTATGGAATAATGCTTATTCCGTCTGGTATTTTTATTTTCCTCTTAAGCTACTGCTAATATCTCGATTTTGCACATAGAGATCCTGTTTACTAGATGGTCCTAGGCATTACCCTCTGATAGCTTACAAGGATAACAACTTAGGTTCATGAGGATCCTTTCTACCAGCTGGTCCTTGGCCAAACCTCTTGACATTGATCTTTCTAAAATTATCCATACCCATTTAGAGCTGGTCGACTAGAATAATAAAGACCTGTGCCTTATTCTGTACCAATTTATAGCTACTTGAATTATGAGTGAAGATGGCTTATATTCATGTGACTTTCACATCCAAAACGAACAACAAACAACCACAACAACTACTATGCCAACCATCATTAATGTGCGAGAGTCTTAAGAAAACGTAAAAGTAAAGTCTAATTAGTTTAAATGCAAAATTCTTGGAATTCGTTGTGCATAACTCGCAATATTTTAATAGAACAACGGCACCTGTTAAATAGATCATTAGCTCGTTATAACAGGAACGTCAATTCATGCTAACAACTTTTGATTGACAGCTAGTCTTGCTCTCGTCAAATTAATAATATCTTTATGTCAATTACTATTACCTTTCTCTTTCCCATCTCTTTATATCGTTAATACCTTTAACCTTAATTAGGCTGGGGCCAGGCAAATTATAGAAGGGAAATTTAGTTTAGTGTAGCAAAGGGCAGGTTTGATGGGAGGGAACATAAAATTAGAAAGGGCAAAGGACCGACATCGTCGCCATTTTGACGTCTACCTAAGTCGCCATTTAGTATAGGCTTCTAAGGTAGCCATTTTGACGTTGACAGGCGTCGTCGCCATTTTCAATCAAAAACTAAAAATTTAAATTGGAAATATACGAATAAGATACCCTTTGAAGAATCCTGGCTGCGTCCAAAACAAGCTACATGAGGCATTGTTTCCTAAGGCCTACGCTTGAGAAATTACTTTAGTTGAACGACACATTGAGTTTTTAATTTTAATTCTTGATTTCAGCTCACAACTAGCTGGGCTATAAAACAAAGGATTTCGATTAAGGGTTTAGGTTTATAATATTGATTATAGTTCACTACTAATTTAAACTACTAATACGGTACAGTACAGGAAATTGTCGTTGAAAAAGAAAGGGATGGGGCTCTTATGTTAATTCACAGGTCGTTTCCCAAAAGGAAATGTAATTTTATCATCATTGCATGTCCTTTCTTGTCTGCCTTGCTAGAATTTTAATTCTTATACTTGACAGTGGACAATGGGGGTAACGTAACGTTCGTACGTGCACTGTCTATAGCGCACCAATATAAGAACTGTTATGTGACTATCTGACCTGTGTTATTATCTCTAATTTAAAGAGTTAGGAATAAAAATTAACAGTTCCTTGCTAGAACAGAATAAAATGGAATTTTAATTCCTAAATTTGACAGTGGGCAATACGTTCGTACGTGCACTGCCTAAAATATACCGATATAAGAAGTGTTATGTGACTATCTGACCTGTGTTATTATCTCTAATTTAAAGAGTTTCTAGGTATATCTGTTGAATATCATTGCTAGAATGGAATTTTACGTCTAACTTTGTGCAGTGGGCAATGGGGGCAACGTAACGTTCGTACGTGCACTGCCTATAGCGCACCAATAGACCATGTATAAGAATTGTTATGTGACTATCTGGCCTGTGTTATTATCTCTAATTTAAAGAGTTACGAGGAATAATAAGAGTGTTTATTGAGGAAATACCGCACTGTGTTTTGTGATTTGTATCCGGTTTGTAATTGGTTAATCAATAACCGACAACTCTCGATTCCGCTATCTTTTATTATTACATGTACACTGCTCAAATAGTTCAAATTGGAACAATCGACATTTTCAAGTGTCGATTTGGGCTTTATATATAGATATATGTAGGCTAAATAGTCTCTAAAACTGCATGAAAATCGCATAATTCCTCCAATTATACCCGTACCAAAACTGCAAGAAAATCGTGTAACCCGTTCAAATGAATCTCTAGAACGTGAACGAGTCCCTTTAAGAAATTGCTATTAGTCTGAATTTTTTCTCACAAATTACCTCCTCTTGTTTCGAGGCGCTGTGATTTAGACGCGAACCAGGCGCCATTTTTCGAAGCTTCGAAAAGTTCAGAACATCAAATTGTAAGTATTATATGCTTTATTTTGTCCTAAAATGATGTATAATGTTTCCCAAATATTTTCCAATCAAAGGATTATCAGTACTTGTTTCAAAATCTATGAAAATATAAAAGAAATTTGGAATTTTCAATTTTTCTGTGACAAATTTTCAAAGAGTCTTTTGAGAACTTTTGTAAATTAGGTCAAAGCACGTGCAAATTTGAAAAAACGAAAGACGAAATAAAATTAATCAGTTATAAATTTCTTCTCCTGATTGGCCTAACACAATGTCGTCCAGTGTGTAATTAGGGAAATTTTACCAATACTGCTTACACTTTTTGGGCAATCTGTAGCATACTTTCAAGAAGATAGTTTGGAATAATTATTTTAATATTTAATTTCAGTTACGAAAAAGCAGTCGGAAATATTAGATACTAAAGAAAGTATAAGAGATTTGGCTGTTATTATTTTATGGAATAGGTGATCAGGGGTTGAGAGCCGTTTCGACTTTCGAGGGCAAATCCTTTTTGTTTCCTACTTCCTACTACATAATAGTACCAGATATTGGATTTTATGCAATGTGGTGATTTGAAACAGAACTCTGTTGCTCCCTATTCATTCATTCCTCTCTTTCAAATTCTGTCTGTCTATCCAGTGGATGAATGAAATGAGAAGTTTGAATTGGACAAGAAGAGGGTATATTTATAATAGAAGAATTTGAGATACACCAGGATCTTTCCTTTGATTTCCAACATATAACATTGATAAAGATAAATCCTTGATACCAATATATTTAGTTTGTCTTGTAGATTTCAGTTCGTGTGAATTTTAAAATAGGGTTTTATGTAATTGAGCTGAATTTTTCTTAGATTCATGTATTTAAGACTGGATGGTTTTAGATGTAGTTGACATTTGGCTCCTCACAGAAAGCATTGTTCATTGTGTTGATCTTTTAGTTTAGATTATCAATGGCGCTGAAATTAAATGTCATTTGAGATTTGTGGTCTTTTAGAAACCCTAAAAAAATGTAACCAAATCTTTTACTTTTGATCGTTGATCACTGAAGGGAAGAAAGTAGATTCTGGTTGAGATTAAACCAGGCAGGTGTGTGGACTAGGTCTTAGTCTACGATATCTAGGACAGTCTATAAGGATCCTAAAATAATAAAAATACAGCCCAATAGAGGCATAGGAGCTAAGTCAACAAGCTCCGGATCTTGGTAACTAGAGAGGGTCAATATTAAAAAAAGGGATGAACGGACTGAAACGGCAAAACCGAAACACAAAATCCAAACTTATAGTTTGGCAATATATTGGTAGCAGCTAATGAACTTATAAGACCTCCTAGCCTTGATCTTTGAAGTAAGCAACATCATATATCTATTGCTGGTTAGCAATTGGTTCCACTACCTAGGACGTGGTCCTAAAAGCTGTACACCTCCCTTGCGGTTCTCCTACCTTGGACGCAGTCCTGAAAGTTGAGCTACTTCAAATCCCTGTTGATAGCATCTTATCCCTCTTTAGACGTGTCCAAAAAATCTAAATTATACTCGCCATGTTGTTTTAGGAAGATTTCGTCTTGAATAGACTTGAATTTACAACATGGATTATATCTTGAATGTCTTCCCTTCTTACAGAATTGGTTACACTTTACTAAATCAAACTTTGGGTAATTTCTGGTTTGTTTTGTCAACCTGAACAGTTGTTGATAAACTAGACAGAAGATAGCACAGTGTCCTTCTGCTTTCTAAAAATATTAAGTTTAGTCACTACACTTGACCATCTGGTTCTTAATGACATGTTTCTTTGAGAAATTCGGTATCAATTACACAAAACTTTTATTTTAGAATCCAAATTAGCTGTTTTCTACAAGACAAACTAAATATATTGGTATCAAGATTTATCTTTATCATTGTTGTATGAAGGAATATCTAAGGACTGATTGTGGTCTGTCACAATTTCTTCTAGTGTAACGATACTCTCTTCCTTCTTATTTCTAACTTCTTACTTCATTCATTCATAGATAGACAGATAGGGGGAATAGATAAGTGAATGAATAAGCATATTTTGGTCAACATCAGTGATTGTTAGTTGTATCGTACATATCCAGAAAATTGTTTTCGATTCAACCCAAATGCTGAACGCAATTCTTCTAAGTTCCCTAAAGTCCCAAAATCCTTTGCTGAGCTTCTGAATTGATAAGCCTACTATTAAAATCTTGAAGCCGTGCGCTGTCTTCATCGTGGCCAACGTTGCATATTTGATGTAGCCATCTTGACGCCGGTGTTCCAGAAGTTTAAGCATCTCAAAATACAAAATTTAATACAAATGATGAAATGTTTTTGTTACTAATATATCTTTTGTCTTTTTCAGTTAAATTTGGGACTACGTTGCCAAAGCACGTGCATTTTGATTTGGCATTAACCTTACAGTTCATTGAATACCTAACAAAGAAAATTTGAATTTATGTACCTCGCAATCCTTATTAGGCACTTTGTAGCACAAATATTTATTACAGCAAAAAAATCGACACGATATGAGCTAGTTGATCATATGGCATCTTTTTGTGGGACTTGTAAAGTATCTTTAGGCGAGAACTCAGTAGCGTTTCTTCGGGGGCAAGGCTCATATTCTTTTACCATTGAGTTCTTACATGCATGGTACTTTACCCCCCTTGATAATCATGTGGCTCCTGCTCGGCCCCTCCACCTAAACACCTCTAGAAACGCCACTAAATAAAGATGCAATGAGATCATTCTACTAGAGTAATCAAGCGAAGTTATTTAAAGATTTAGATTCATCAAAGTCCGACTTTACCCGATCTGTACACCAAGCTTATGCAGAATGATGTATTACTATCGTCCGTTTTATTTCCTAAATATAGCCCAGGACTAACTAGTAATCGATTTGAGGTAGTGATCAAATTACGGTGCTTAATTAATCTACCCGATTGTAATTTATCATACAGTGGTTTTCGAGAATATTGTCTTCAAAATGTAGCAAGAAAAGAGGGATGGACGCATGGTTTACATTTTGGGGCAAAAATGTACATAATTATATTTTGAATTTTTTATAAATAAAGTGGGGTTACAAATGGGGGGAACAATTTAATTTTGAGGGATGGGAGGAGAACGTCCTTTACACTCATTGGTACCAACAGGGGTTGGCACGGTTTGTCTCCCCCACTTAAATGTCTGGTTAGTCCCCCAAGACATGTCTGTGGCCCTTGTTGTCCTTACGCCCCATTCCAACATACAAAGAAACGTTTAAGTAACCCACCATTTTAATTCGTATCTGCATCGATCCTGCCAGTCGCCATTTTGTCGTTAATTACAGGAGCCGTGAGTTGCATCAAAAGACAGCAGATTTATCAAAATATTATTTTACAACTTCGCCATCTTGCTGTGTTTTTATTCTAAACTTCTTTCCTCCAGTAGAATAACAGATCGGCTTGTCACTTTCTAAGACTTGGTGCATTCGAATTAGTCATACCGTACGTCATGGTTACCAAACTATAGGGTCCATTGGCGTATTTGAAGGACGTATGGGAGGGGGCCTTTGGTTCCTGCCATTATCAGGTCATGCTTTGAAGAATATTAATGAGATTAAAAGGTTTAGAAACGATTTTGTAAGCTGTAAGCGAACATAGAAAAATTCAACAAAAAATCAAAGTTATTTGTGGTCTGAAAACATAGAACCTTTACGAGAGTTATCTCCCATGTATTAAGAAATCTCTAAATTTCTCCAATCCAAAATGTCTACAGAAATTGCAGGTAAAAGAGCACATGGCCTTTTTTTTTTAAGTCAGATGTGTCCAAAATAATCTGATTTTGATCGAAAAGTTTGTAAAATGACGCATTAAAACTATCCGCATGTCTTTTGTTTTTCGACCTTCAAGGTCAAAGCGCGACATTGAACACGTTGCTACTTCTACTAATGATAAGAGGCCCTATAAGGAATAACTTGCTGTGGTCTGAAAAGCATTTGTCTTAAATGGATTTACTTCCCTTGGACCATGATATTTGTTTAGTTTATGAAATAAAATAATCAACAAATGCTTCAGCGAAAATAGGTAGACCCACTTTGGGTCTTGATCGCGCTGAAAAGGACCCCAAAATGGCCTGTTCTTTTGCTTTTTATTTTACCAAAATATCTTTTGGGCTGGGCCAAAGTCAGGAAATGAATTCTTATGGGTCAGGCTAGACATCAAGCCTCCCCTCTCCTTGGTTAATACTGCGCCCATATCTTCAGATCCAGTCAGTAGTCTAGGCCCCTGATGAATTGCTGTAGTCTATTGCCCAGCCCTAATCTCAATATGTGCAGACTAAGGGTTTAATCCCACTACAGGCAGAGCAGCGTATTGCTGTGCTCTCCACCGTGCTGAGTCATTCCGTTTGCAATATAACCAAAACAGCTGAGCATCTGTACATAATGCTGCTACTAACCGCTCTGCTCTGCCTGTAATGTGATCAAACCCTTATGGGTCTAGGCCTAATGAATTCCTGTAGCCCTATTGCTCAGCCCTACTATTGCTTATCTAATAAAGTTAAAAAATTTATACCTCTTGGTTAAACATGACATTATTTATTACTTTCAGAAATGAATAATCACAGTGAAAGAGATCTGTGCAGGATCTCTAATGGATTTGGTTGAAGGTTGAAGTAGGAGATATGACCACTATGACAGAGGATCTTCAAGTCTTTTTGTAAGTATTTAGAAGAGGGAGGGGGAGGGAAAGGGGTATGGTGGTTTAGAAGAGGGAGAGGGAGGGGAAGGGCATGGTAATATTTTCTCTACCAGAAATGTTTTTAACTTGAAAATCTGGGCATGTTCATGCCAAATGCCTTCCATTCCTGAAAATGGTGGTATGGGCAATTTGCCTATTACATTGGTTTGAATCTATGTAAGGAAATTTACCCTCATTGCACACTGCATGGCATTGTATTAATTCATGGCCATACTCCTGTATCAACACATTAGGGGTGAACCTGTTTAATGCAAGTCCCTAGCACCAGACATAATAAAAATAATAGCCCATGGTATTGAAAATAGTAACCATTAAAGAAAACAATTTAAACTCACATATGGAAAGTTCCTTAAAAGGATTGTAAAGAGATTTTCTAAACTTTGAATGTGTATCAGGGACACTGATAGCATCAATTTACACCATTCCATTAGTGTCCCCAATAGACATACAAAGTTTAGAAAACCTTTTCACAATCCCTTTAATATTTTTGAGTCCAAGTATAGGCCTAATATACATAATAAAAATGAAAAAGTAAAACAGTGTTTTAACTTTATTGCATGACAGTTTGATATCTGTCCAGCTATAGACGAAATTCCCCTCATTGCACACCTAATGGCATTGTTTTCATTGATGAAACACTCCTAACATTTTGATACAAGTCCAAGTATACATAATAAAAATGATAAAGAGTAAAAACAGTTTGTTTTCAATCCAGCTATAGACAAAATTAACCTCATTGCACACCTAATGGCATTGTTTTCATTGTTGAAACACTCCTAACATTTTGATACAAGTCCAAGTATACATAATAAAAATGATAAATAGTCAATACGAAGATTCTACGATTCTTAAAACAAATATACGAGACTTAAAAAATGTCCCTGGTCCAATATTGACTCTGGTCAAAATCTGTTATAATCGAAATGACCAAACATAAAATGACCAAACACTAGCCAAATAATTTCCTGTTTTATGTCCTTTAGACAATAAAAACATTTCATTTGCACTTGCTGTTTTGTCCAGAAAGCAAACAACATTCGAGACTGAGTTACCAGCCCGAAATTTAACTCTAATATGCCAAGAGTTTTTTTATGTGAGCAATGGCTGACATAATGAAACTGGAAAACAGAAGGGGGGTAGGGGTGACTCATTTGCCCTTTGCCCAGTTAACAAATAAACATTCGAGACTGAGTTACCAGCTTGAAATTTAACTCAAAAGGAATATCAATGAGTACAGTGGTTGTGCCGGCCTTATGAGGCTAGAGGTAGGGGGACTTCATTTCACGCATTTGCCCTTTGTTCAGCAAGCAAGAACAACATTTGGGACATGAGTGACCAGCTTGAAAATTAACTCTGATACTCTTTATGTGGGTAATTGCAGCTGCATTGATCTAATGAAACTACAGGGTACAAAATGGGGGTACAAACAAGAAGGAGGGGGGGGGCGGAGGATAGGGGATGCTAAACTTGACTCGTTTGCCCTTTGTCCAGAAAATAAACAACATTTGAGACTGCCCTAAATGTAACTGATATGCCAAATGTATTTTATGAATGATATATAAGAGCCAAATAGAGCTTAAGTAATGAAGTGAGCTAGGCGGGTGTAGCATTTTAGAGGGCCACTCTCAAAGGCATTGTCGGCCACCATTTGAGAAGGCCTGTGCTAAAGTTATTAGAGACCCATTTTGTCTTGTCTGTGACTCTATAGCCCAAACCATAATCTTTGTATCTTTGTGTATTTTTCTCAGCTTTCTCAACACATTAGCATTCTTATTTCTATTGACATAAATAAATAGCTCTGATATTTTACCTTTCATATAGATTTTTTACTGGCTTCGGACATTTTCTTTTTGGCATCTTGCGCGTTGTTGACATTTCTGACCGGTCAAAAATGGACTGGGTATGTTTGGAAAATGGATTTTAACATTTTTGTTTTGTGGCATTTGAATTAGTGCTTAACTAAACTTTTTCATTTAGGAAAGGGGGACAAGAAGGGGTAGTGACTTGAAATGAGTGGAAGGGGGGCTTCTTAGACAATACAAGTCCTGCCCTTACACTGATTGATTTAATTGATGGGCAAGACAGGGGGCACAAGGGTTCCAAATGGGGAGCCAATACAAGATCAACCCAAATGATTGCCCTTGTGGTTTTATTTTACATTATCAAATAAAATAATTTTGACAAATTTTAATCTTAAAAAATCATTAATTCTGCATTTCTTTTGGCCTTGTAAAAAGTACATTGTCCAGTTTTACACAATCACTTTCTCTCCAAGGCCAAAAGAAGACCCGAATCAATATACAAAATCAGCCCAAATAAAATGACCGTCTGTCTAAGTTTTTTTAACAATGTGTTTAAATATTAGACACAGGACATACGTTTTATTTGTATGTTGACCAAGATGCAATGGTCCCCCGACTTTTTACTGTGGATTCCTTACTTCTCTTCAAACACTCCTCTTCAAACGACTCGATTGTTTTTTTCGTTTGTTTTTGGATGAGCGGACATTTTGTTATATATGTACAATCTGACCTTCTGTTTTTATTGTTTTTTGTTGTCCTTGGTTTAAATGACAGTGAAATTTGTTTGAGAATTTGACTTAAAATTGAATGGTGCAACATCTCTCCAATATATTTAAAAAAATGTTCCCCTTCAAATAATTTTACATGAAATGCCAGTAGATTTGCCAGCACCACAAACTTCTGAATGATTTCTTAGTGTCCCTGATACTCATTAAAGGGATTGTAAAGCGTTTTTCTATACTTTGTATGTGTATTGGTGACATTGATATCTATGCAGATCACTATTAGTGACGTCATAAAACACGTTAGTTTTAATGGAATTGCAAGAACTACATACGTCGGAATGGAAATTGGAATGGTGCAAATTGATGCTATCAGTGTTCCTGATACACATACAAAGTTTAGAAAGCCCTCCTTACCATCCAGTGAGTACAAAGAACTATTCTTGACAAAGAATGTTTGTAAATGGTTATTAATTTATGCAGTATCACTAGACATGATGAGATCTTAAGAACTGTAGAACTAAGATAGAAACATGATACAACATGACAACTGTCCTTATTGTCAATAATAATATAGCTTGAGTAGGGCTTGTTTTATTTCTTAATATCATATCAATCTCAAGGGGATGTAAAACTCCATTTCAGAAGCAGAAAAAGTGTAACTTATATTACTATCCTTTCCAAATTTTATACAGGCATTTAAGGAGACGCAACATGCACAAAGGTACTAAAACTTATTGTTCTGTTTTTCTCTTCAGTTGGAAGTCCAAAAAGTATATCTAATATTACTGTCCTGTCAAAATTAGACTCATTGCGCACTTCATGGTGTTAAGGTGATATGAGAATAAAATTCCCATAAAAAGCACTGGTCTAGGAGTGATACAGTCTTTTTAAATGTATGAAAATTTTTGATACGCTTTTCTAAGAAATAATATAAAAAGAAAAGTTTAAACAATGAAAAAGATATCAATATTTTTAAGTAACAAAATTTATGAATATCTTTACTTTTTAAAGAAATATTTTTGTGGAAACAATTAAAAAGATATCAATGTTTTCAAGTAACAAAATTCTTGATAATTGAAAAAGAACTTCAAGTCATTTTGTGGCTGAATTTAATCTAAAACTTGACCATTAGTTTTAGATTAGAGAAGTCCACAATAAAAAAAAATCAATCTAGAGAAGGTCAGTTGACCATTGAAAATGGCCTTTATATATTTCTTTCTCTTTACGGATGCCTGTGGGGAATTCATCACAAAATATCAAGTTTTTCTTCTGGGGAAGCTGACTTTGATAGCATTTTGATGAGTCTGGCAATTTTATGATGGTCATTTTACCTAAGTTCTTGCTACTAGTCACAAACTTGGTTCATGTGACCTCGGCCAGTGTTTCTATAGGAGAGTATCTTCTATAACACCTAATACTTGTGACCTAGGCCAGTGTTTCTGTAGGAGAGTATTTTCTATAACACCTAATACTTGTGACCTAGGCCAGTGTTTCTATAGGAGAGTATCTTCTATAACACCCAATACAAACTTTTTAGTCTAATTTTCTCTAATAAAGGGACTGTCCTGGCAAAATTTCTCTCATTGCATACTGCATGATGTTTGTCTGTCCTCGTTAGCCCATCCAGGTGCAGAAAAGCACCTTTTCTATAAAATCTTTTCTATAAAATATTTTCTATAAAATGGAGTTGGTTCTGTAAAAATTATCTTTAGATCTGACTCCATTTATATCAATCCGAAAAGACTGATATCACTGTCTTGTCAAAATTTCCCTCATTGTGCACTGCATGTTGTTATCGGAACTCTTTCATTCTTGAATGAGTCATTTTATTAACGGGATATCATCAAGAAATTGTTTATTTTCAATAACCAGTGATGTTGTGAGAGGTTGCGGTCAGTTTTTACTCAGACTGGTCAACCAAAATAACAAATTATTGATTTTTATCGTCCAGTCCTTATAAAAACATCAGACATTATAGGATATTAAGGGTCAGAGGTCAGTTTTAGAGTAAATATATGATACTTTTATATATTTTTCCTAAATGAACTGACCATTAAAGCTGAATATTTGATATTATAGATTATCAAAAAATCTGGGGGCTTCATATTCATAAAACGCGTTAGTTTTAGTGTAATTGCAAGAACCACAGACGTCGGAATGAAAATTAGAATGGCGCAAATTCATGCTATCAGTGTCCCTGATACACATACAAAGTTTAGAAAACCACTTTATCAATGATACTTCCTCAAATGTAAAGTAAATTAGCTGCTATCAATGTATTGCCAATATGTTGCATATTTTTTTAATTGGAAAAATCTTTTTGATAGTTCCAAGACGGTATGGACTGTATTTGTATAAATATGAAGTCATTGTAACCATGATATTTTTTATGTTTTTATATCTAGAAGGTTGATATTATCATGGCTAGACATGCTTCTGCCATTAGGCCTAATTAACTCGCTTTAATTCTTTACTGGCTAACTTTCTTTTATTTAAACCTTTACTCCGACAAAATAACATTTTTAAAGAAGCACAAAATATATGGATATACTATTTCTGACATTTATTAACTCAACAATGTCAGTGATGCTCAGCACATGAAAAAAGTGACGAGTCGTTTAGATGGGACAATAAACTGAGGCCGCAGGCTTTGCATATTAAATATCCTTTTATCTCTTGGATAACTGGATAACAAAAGAGCCCAATTTTATTAGCCCAAACCAGAGCAGAAAAAAACCAGTAAAAAAGAAATAATTTTGTACTTAATGGAGATAAGACTCCAAGGCGCCAAGCAGGGTATGATACTCTTGTAGACACCTAATACCACTTTTCATTTTAAAATATTTACTCATTTATTGATATACTTCCTCATATAAAAAGTTCATTAGCTGCTACCAATGTATTACCAATGTGTTTGCATGGATTTTGAGATTTGTTTTACGGTTGGGATCATTTGTGCTTGGGTTTTATTAATATATAGACTTGTAATGTGTTTAATACTTTTGTATCATGATTTTTCCTTGTTTTTCTGTCTTTGTATGGTCAAAATCTGTTAGATATAAATATCAGAGCCCGTACAATATTAGACATGCGTCTTATTTACTGAGAAAAATATGGAAACCTTAGAAATATTTGTCAGGAAATACTTGATGGTGGTTTACCAGTAATATTATTAATAGCATTGTCATTTAAAGAGATTGTTAAGAGCTTTTCTAAACTTTGTATGTGTGGATTCGAGACACTGATAGAAAATTGGAATGATCTATCTGAGGCTTTGGTTTCAGCAGTTCCACTTGAAATTAGAATGCTGAAAATTGATGTTCTCAGTCCTTGATACACATAAAATAATTTTTTGGCTCCCTTTTGGTTACTACCCTGGAACACAATACAAGAAAGGTTTATTTTAAAGAGATTGTAAAGGGGTTTTATAAATTTTGTATGTGTATCGGGCACACTGATAGCATCAATTTGCGCCATTCCAATTTTCAATAAGATGTCTGTGGTTCTTGCAGTTCCACTTGAAATTGGAATGGTGCAAAATTGATGTCCTGGATACACATAAAATCATTTTTTGGCTCCCTTTTGGTTACTAGCCTACTTAAAGGGATTGTAAAGTGGTTTTCTAAACTTTGTATTTGTATCGGGAACACTGATAGCATCAATTTGTGCCATTACAATTTCCATTCCAACGTCTGTGGTACTTGCAATTCCACTAAAACTAACTTTATCTTTTGTTTCTTTCTTTCAAACTTGTAGGGTTTGACAGCCACAGCTATTGATGTCCAAACAGTTCTACATATTACTGATGTTAGTAGGCTTCGTAAAATATAATATTGTTGTTCTTTTGTCAGTGGAAGCCTTTTAAAGGTAACTTAGACTGGCCTGTATCTTCCTTGTTGTCAGTGTGAAGATTCATTACAAACATAAGATACATGTTTAGAGTTACTGTGGGTTAGATAAGGCTTCTTAACAAACACAACATGCAGATCCTCAAAAAAGAGAGGCCAGTTCTGTTTTTTTTAGGCCCCCAAACTAACCAAACACATGTGGATCTTCAAAATAAAGGGGCAAGTGGATTATGGCTTGGAGAACCTAAACTACTTGTACCAATTATACTTATAGATAGGATATGGGGATTCTTAACACACAAAACATGCAGATCCTCAAAATACAGGAACAAGTCTTTGCAGAATGATGCTAACAAAATAATATCTTCTACCATGTGTCCTATTGTAAAACAGCAAAGATTTTTCTGTAATGTTGGTGTGTGTCCTATTGGCTAGCAACCTTTTCAAAAGTTGATTCTTCTGCTATGTTCTGGTGTTGTAACCCTTTCGATAGGCTAGCAACCTCAGTTGATTGTTCTGCCATGTTGGCATGTGTTCTATTGGCTGACAACCTTAATGAAGAAATGAAATTAGTCAGTAGACAGTAAAGTTGATTTGGTCTGGACATGAATTTAATAACGCCAGTAAAAATCACAGTCTATTTTCTAAGAAAACTGGCAGAAGAGAAAAAACATGGCCAGGAGCAGAGTCTGAAAATAATTTTTGCCATATTCGAACTCATGTCTAGACATAATTCCCGTCCAAAATCATTAGAGTAATGAAAAGTTTTTTTATTGACATTATGATGGTCAGACATGGATTTCGGCCAATTTTTATTATAGTGGTGACCTCTACATCCTCAAGGTCAATGGTACCATCAGATTTAGACTATTCAGCGAACATTAAGGGGGAGTGTTCAGTATTTGCGCCTTGTCAATTTGGGCATTGGGCTTACAACTGAATGCTAAAGAAACCATTGGATTCTTCAAAATGTTGTTTTGTTTCTTTGAATTGAGACAGCCCAACACTGGTGGTCTCATTTTTCTGGCTTAGAAGTTTAATTATCAGAATCAGAATGGGATCTGTGCTTCTCAGTCTGTACCTAAAAAACTATGAAACCAAATGCAGGTCTTATTGGATCATTGGTTTATCTTATTCTCCACAATCTACCTTTGAAAACATCTTTGATTGGAGGGAATCCACATTGCTCAATCTACCCCTGAAGACAATAAAATACACAGCCTTATTATGGCAAGGGACATCCCACTCCTATTTTGGTGGAAACCATGTTGTTAAAAAACTAGGAAACAAGACAGACTTGAACTAAATCTTTTCTTTTGTTTTTATTGTTTAGACTTATTTAGAAAAACCTGACTGGTATTTCGGAATTTCATAGTTAAAGATATTGTGCCATATATACACATGTTGTCTTTCTTTGGGAGAGTATATGTAAAAATGTGTATTTACATTGAATAACACTTTTAAAACAGAAAAAAAGACAAAATTACGTTGAAAATCAGCACACAAGTTGAAAGCAACATGTATATTTTACTAGGATAACAACTTAGGTTCCGTGAGGATCTTTTCTACCAGCTGATACTTGGCCAAACCTCTTGGCATTAATCTTTTCAGATCATCCCTACCCCTGTGTCAGCGCAAATGATCTTATAAACATCCTAAATTTGAATGAGATAAGAGGAAAACAGAACAGCATCTTTAACCATTAAAAAATAAAAATATTTCAGTAATAATTTTTAAAAATTGTAAAATTAAAATCATTGTCCTAGCACCTGACTAGTCTGGGAACACAATGTGTTTTTTGTTCCGAGAAATCCCCCTGGGTATGGCAAATTATTCAAAAATAAAATCTTCCTCAGACAGTTATTTTCTTCCTAAAAGGGTTTTTGATGAAAATTAGGACAAGTTTTTTTTGTGTGCTTTCAAAATTGCTAAGGCATGAAACAAAATTGTCCTGCTTATACAGATTTGATCCTAATAGGTGTCCAAAACATGGCAAAATCGAGAGCAATAGTTGTATAGTAGTGCACTCCTCAATCGAGAGGTACCATCAGGTGTTTTCAAAAAGTATAAATGTGGCAACCATGAAGCAGATCATGCTTAATCTATTCAAAACACCTGATAGCATTTATTGCACTATTATGTATAATTTAGGATAGATTATAAATTTCTAAGGAAGAAATGAGAACATTTTCCCACTCATACATGCTAATGTGTCTGCGTTTTTTTTACAAAAAAATACGAAGTTGGCATTTTGTTTTTGAAAATTTAAGTCTGATTGCCTTCAAAATACATTTTTCTGTGAAATTATTTTTTATTTTACATAATCAGTAGATTTAAATTGAATTAATGTTTTAAATTTCAAAATTTGAAGTCATTAAGAAAATCATAAGAAATATTTTTTGCAAAAATCCTTTTAAAAAGTATCACTCAATGGATTTTAATGCTTCTTAAAACATTTTTGTTTTCCTTATCATGAAAAAAGATCAGCTAAAAAAACATATACACCTAGGCCAGTGCTTTTATTAAGTTTCATTTCAAAAAATCTTAAGGGAATTGTAAAGTTGTTTTCTAAACTTTTGATTAATATTAGGGGCATTTGTTCCAACTATTTGCACAAAACTTTTGATAAATATTAGGGGCATTTGTTCCTTCTATTTGCACCAATTCAATTTTCTGTCTGCTTTTGTGATAGTAAAGTTATAAAATGCTTATTTTATTTGTGACCTTTGCCAGTGCTTTACAAAGTAATTTTTATTTAAAGTTATAAGCCTTGGTAATTTGGTCATATTTTATACGTGTATGTCCAAGCAAAAATTTGAAAACATCAGCCTTAAAACTATTTATTGAACTTGGCCTAAGTTAGTTCAATAAGTAAAGTCCGTTCTTTCAGTAAACAAAAATATATATCAGAAGACAAGACAAACAAATCAAGACTAAGAACTGGCTGGAAGAAAAAAAAAACGCGAGATCGTCTTAAATACGGCCACTGACCACTGATAATTCAACAGCGATATCATCATATATCGTTTAAGATGAATTCCGTCGATGTTAAGTGCTTTAGGCTTAAACCATATTAATTATAACTTTCATTTTCTTTTTGGTAACCATGAATAATTTTTATTACCATGGTTACCAATAAAAGAGTGACCGCTAGCATGGTTGTCGGAGATTTCGTACGGACGATAGAGTGGTCAGTTTGACCAAATATCAATCAACCAGAATTGGATTTTATGTGTACACATTAATATTGATTTTCCGACTCTCTGTTGATATTTTTTAATGTCATCTCTTTTAAACTTTTTCTTCTGAAGAAATGTGTTTTGAAATCTTGGATAAAAACTCTAGAAAGGTCTGTATGCCTTATATATTTTGGGGGGTAGGGGATATGGAAAGAAGGGTGGGGTTTTGAGAGTGTTAGGGAGAGGGAGAGAGGATTTTCCGAGCCAGTGTTGATATTTTTTAATGTCATCTCTTTTCAAACTTTTTTTCTGATGAATTGTGTTTTCAAATCTTGGATAAAAACTCTAGAAAGGTCTGTATATCTTTTTTTAGGGGGTAGGGCTAGGGTCAGAAGGGTGGGGTTTTGAGGGGTTAAGGGAAGGGAGAAGATACTATTTTTTGACTAGTTTTGATATTTTTTAATGTCATCTCTTTTCAAACTTTTCTTCTGAGTAATGTGTTTTAGAAATCTTGGATAAAAACTCTTGAAAGGTCTATATGCCTAAGATTTTTAGGGGGTAGGGGATAAGGTAAGAAGGGTGGGGTTTTGAGAGTGTCAGGGAGAGGGAGAGAGGATTTTCCGAGTCAGTGTTGATATATTTTAATGTTATCTCTTTTAAACTTCTTCTGATGGGAGTTATATGATATTTGGAATAGCTTCTTTTAAAAAGGTCTGTATATCTTTTTTTTAGGGGGTAGGGGTCTTTAGAGGGTGGGGTTTTGAGGGTGTTTGTGTAAGGGACAATTAAGTGGTGTTTTGTGATATTTTTTAATAAATGTCATATCTTTTAAAGTATTCATAAATGTCACCATATTCAAAGTTTCTTTCTGAGTAATATGTCTTGGAAATCAGTTTTGAAATCTTGATCAAAGTTACATTAGATTGAAGTCTTAAGTAGCTAGGGGTTTGGATATTTTGTCAAGCCCCCTAAAAATAAATTGAAAATAGATGTGTTTTGAAACCTTAGATCCCAAAAGGAACTGTAATCCAACTGTTATATTTTAGGGCAAGGATTTTAGGAAAGGGAGGAGAGAAGCATAGATTTTTTGATTTGTTAATGATATTTTAAAGTCCTCTACACTTAATGCAGGAATGAAATGAAATGAATGGAGTTTTACGTCCTACTTTCTGCACCTATATGGGCTAATTAAGGACGGGCAAACGCCATGCAGTGTGCAATGAGGGAAATTTTGCCATGACAGCGGCATTAGCCTGCTCTTGTTTTCGATTTCCAACTGTCGAGGGATCTTTAATGTGCACAGCCAATAGCACACGGGGCCTCAGTTTATTGTCCCATCCTTACGACTAGACGCATTTCCATGTCAGCCCCTCCGACCTGCATCACTGACAGGGGGAAACCGGGTTGAAAAATCCGAAGGTATCATCTCGACCCATGCCGGGATTGAACCCTACACTTAATGCAGAGAGATAAGGGGACCAGTTTTATAAACATTGTCTATTTGTGCATGGTTTCAACAGAATTTGAACCCTCTGCGCCATTTATTTAGCACATATAGGACATTAACAGTTGTAAAATCAATCCAACCTGCATAATCTTTTACACATATTTTATTCATGACTGTTATAGATAAAAAAAAAAAACATTGGTATTTGATGATCGTCAAGTATCATAAATTATTTGTAGTCTGATTTATCGATAAAGTTGATTATGTTAAATAGAGTTGTTTCCCTTGCATTGTAAACTAATTGACTACCCGGTAAATATTTTAATTACGGAAATCCATTAGATAGATATAATTCTGTATTTTAAATGAGCGTAATGTTGCACTTTGCACAGTGGCTGATCTTAAGAAGCGGCTTTTTTTTTAATCCACCAAGACCCTCCTTTTGACATTTTTTTTTAAAATTTGGATGGTCAAGTCACTTGATAAAAAAAAAGTAGGGGGTGCTTTTATGAAAAACTATTAACAAAAATATATGGTGGACTTGCCCTCTGTTTTTAATGCTCGAAGCTTATTGTTTCTTGTTGATAAATGTCATGATTTTTTTATATTCTAGATAAGGCATCATTTCGCCCATGGATTAGAAATCTTTTTCTGAAAAAAAAGCATCCAAAGAGAATTAAATGAAAATATCAAAGAAATGATATTGAAATTTTAATGAAGACCATTGTTCGCGACGGTCACTTTTTCAAAAGACACGGAAATTCAGGGAAAATTAATTTTCCTAAAAGCTGATGTTAGATAAGATCATAGAATTTTTAGTTTTTTATGTCTGGCCTATTGTCTGAAGGAAGAAGGGTTAAAGGGATGCTTTATTGTTCTTAAAGGGATTCTAAAGAGGTTTTTTTAATTTTTGTATGTGTATCAATTTGCGTTATTCCAATTTTTCAATTCTGCTAAACTTAAGTTTTTATGATGTCACTATTGCAAACACAGCTTATGAATTAAAAGCATAAAATCCTTTAAAAAATTTTACAGAAACCTGAAGGATTATTTCTTTTACTTGGTATCTATTTTATTTTTCTGAAGATTTTTCTATTTTCTTGAAGAAAGCAATCAAGTTGAGAATTATTTAAATTTATTGTTGACACTGGCATTGACCAATGATCAGATTGCATGCTGGGATTCCCTATTTTTAAAAACAAAAGCCTCTGCCGCGTTGAATCACGCAAATTAACATCTATTGACGTGCATTAAATATGCTATTTTACACTCTTTAATTGACCAGTGGCAACGGTTGCCTAGCAACAGAAAATGGCTGAAATGACCAGTGGGCAGTGTGTAATTAAAAACGCGAGTATTTTTGGACGGAATGCAGGTCTGGAGATTGATTGCTGTCACTTTATTTCCTCCGGGAGTTGCGTAACTTTCTGCTGACCCCTTCGTGCTTATTGGCTGTTCCATCAATCACTCTCAACCCCCTTTTGTTACTATGATGATATTTTGATTGCTTTGTATTGTCTTTGTTAAATTTAGAATAATAGCTTCTGTTAAATTTTGTCTCTTAAGAAAATCATGTGTGTTATTTTAATGTATTAAAAATTCTTTAAACCTCATTTTTAAAAGCAATATTACTTCATAAAATGAACAAAAATTTAAGTTCTCAAAACTTGGCCTATAAGAGTATATTCAGAAACCAACAGAGGCATCAAAGACATGTTTTGCTTTGCACAAACCCTTAATATGTGCTGTGCATCTAACAAAAACTGGTCGGGCCTTATACACCAGAAAAAGGGTGTCCCAAAGGAAAGTTCTTCTTCCTTCTTTCTTTCTAACAAAAAAACAAAGCAATCCAAAGTATATCTACACCCAGTGACAGCATCACAGAGATGTTAGCATGATGAATGAAAAAGATTAATTAATCCAAGGGTAATTAAGGTGTTTTAATTGCCTAATGTTAATTAATAAATAATACTCTTTGAATGTATCAAATTCAATTCCCTTAGGGTCATATTGATCAACAGAAAATAGGGTAATTTAATCTGGGGTAGAGGAGCTGGGTAACTTGCGACATTTTGACGATGATACTTTCGTCTTTTTCAAGCAAGTCGCAAGATATTTATTAAAGTAATTGTTAAGCATAAAATTGTCCCCAAATTTAGAGTTGTAAAAAACATGTCTCCTCTCCCACTGCTCTCAATCCCGTTTTTATTTCTTATCCATTCGAAGGTCATCCTCCTATTTAAAGCATGTTTGGTAGGAACTAAAGCAGAGTGGCATCAGGTGTTGCTGTCAGAATTTACAGATTATGATATTGAAATATTAAAAAGCCACTGGCATGTAGAGAAGCCTTATTGTTCTAACTGTTCAACCTGTTATTGAACTATAATCCCTTTTCAAAATTTAAACAATACACAATACACACTTTTATAATGATTTGTATATTAAGGTTTGATATACAATCATACCTAATAAATATTATTAGATATGTGGACTCTCTTAAAAGGGGAAATAAGCTTTTTTAAAAATTTTAAACAATACACGATACACACTTTTATAATGATTTGTATATTTGGACTCTCATAAATGCATTCCATACAAGTAAGCACAAGTAAATGATTAATAGTACATTTTGACATAAAATATCGCTCATTATATCAGTTGTTGAATAACAAAAAATTATTTAAAAAGTGCTCAATAGGTGGATGTATAGAAATGTCAGTGATCTTTAAATTTATAAATTTAATTGTAGAACCAAATTGATAATATTTTTATAAGTATTATGTAGAATTTTTTTGAAAGGGATTCAAAACTGATAAAATAAATATTTGAATTGACTTCACCTTTATTTAAGTTCAATTTGATCATCAAATCTATAATGTGGTAGCCTACCTTTAGATTTTTAAGTTTTTTACCCTTATTCAGTTGTCTATTTGTGATTATATTGTTTCTTAAATTTCCTTGAGCCTTACTTTGGCTCCTTGTAATATTGTCTCCTTATGGCTTGCTCCTTTTGAATTTGTCTCCTTGTTCCCTTGTAATTTTAATATTTTGAAATCAGATTTTAATACCACACAGATTATATTTTGTTGCGAATTGATAAGTAGGGCCTATATATAAAATAATTTTAACTGTGGACCAATAATATACTTTGGCTCCTTGTAAATTTGTCTCCTTGTAATTTTGTTATTTTGAAATGTGATTTTAATACCATAGAGAATAAATTATTGTTTTAACCTAGGACCCATAATATTCCTTGCAACTCCTTTGAGAATTTTGGCTCCTTTTAATTTTTCCTCCTTCTGGCTCCTTTTATCTTTGTCTCCTTGTAATTTTGTTATTTTGAAATGTGATTTTAATACCACGACGTTAATATAAAATGTGATATTTTATCGAGACTTGATAAGTAGATATAAAATTATTTTAACTCTGGTCCGATAATGTGCGTGACTCCTTCGAGAATATCGCTAGAAATTTATAGAAAAATCTTCAGGAAGGCCAGACATCCTTAATGACTGTATTTCAAGCAAATTAATTCTTTCGGCAATATTCTTCGATGAAAAATGTGGATTGACCACACTGCGTCTGGCCTTTTAGACATGTTGTTTTATTGGTTGGTTCGTTTCGTTCGTTGGTAGATGATAAAGTAATCTCAAATCAGGTAAAGATTTTATTTTTATAGAAAAATATTATGTTTTTATGTTACATAGGTTGGATGGGTTAAAGGGATTGTAAAGAGCTTTTCTAAACTTTGTTTTTGTATCAGGGACACTGATAGCATCAATTTGCATCATTCCAATTTCCATTCCGACATCTGTGGTTCTTGTAATTCGACTAAAACTAACGCGTTTTATAACGTCACTGACAGTGATCTGCATAAATATCAATATTAGCTTCCGGTAGATCACTGTCAGTGAGGTCATAAAATGTGTTAGTTTTAGCGGAATTGGTGCTATTAGTGTCCCCGTTACACATACAAAATTTAGAAAATCAGTTTACAATACCTTTAATTTACAGTCAGGGCTGGTCATGACTGGCTAATATAGAGCAATAAGAATCAAGAATCCTGATTGTAATGTCGTTGATTGGGCCGACCTAATTTTTCAAGTTGTTGCCCGTGGTAAGAAAAGTCTCTAGAAGGATTTAGTTCTGAGTTTTATAAGAACCAGGGCTTCGTAATTAGATTTATTTCTAAGCTTTTAAGACGCTAGTTTATCGCGGACCTTCGGGGTGTATGTCAGACCATACAGAGACAAATAAATATCAAATAATTGCTATACACTTTTATATACATTGTTTGGTTGTCATTAGTTGAGAGCATGGGCGTAGGGATGGGCTTGATCGCGAGTTATATTCCAACAACCAAGTTACAATTTTTTTTTACTCAAATATATTTTTGACCAAAATATGATAAATAAATTTGAAATAATTGCTATACACTTTTATATACATTGTTTGGTTGTCATTGGTTGATAGCAAGGGCATACCGATCGGCTTGATCGCGAGGCACTGTCCAACAACCCAGCTACAAAATTTTACCCATATATTTTTGACCAATAATTGCTATACACTTTTAAATACATTGTTTGGTTGTCATTGGTTGATAGAAAGGGCGTACAGATCGGTTTGATCGCAAAGCAAAGTCTAAGGAACAAAGTTTAAAAACAATATATTTTTTACCAAAATATGATAAATAAATATCTAATAATTGCTATACACTTTTATATACATTGTTTGGTTGTCATTGGTTGAAAGCATGGGCGTAGGGATGAGTTTGATCGAGAGGCATAGTCCAGTAACAAACATTTTAAACAAATATATTTTTGACCAAACTGCGACAAAGAAATTTGAATTAATTGGCATACACTTTTAAATACATTGATTGGTTTGTCATTGGTTGATAGAAAGGGCATACGTATGGTCTTGATCTTGAGGCATAGTCCAAGGAGCAAGTTACAAAATTGACATTGTCCAACTGTGACTGTATATTTGTTCCTCATAATAAATATTCCTTTTGGAACAAACATTTTTATAATAAATGATCTCAGGAACTCTTATCATATAATATCAGGGTTAGTGTTAGGTCTAGTATTATATAATAAAAGTTCCAAATGGAACAAATATTACATAATAAATGTATTTTGGAACAGTTATTATGGTGGAACTTATATATTGTCACAAAGTTTTTAATATATATATGTTTCCAAGAAGTTTATTATTTGTTTCTTCAAAATGTAACAATCAGATGAAAAATTGAGCAAAAGCAATGTGCAGTTCAGAGTGAGTGAAAAACTGTGTTCAGATAAACAGAAGCAACATTATTAACAATAAACATGAGCCAATGAAAAGCTGTTTTCTTTTTCTTAATATGAGCTAAAACAGAAGAGACTTAAGCCAATGGAAGTCAGGTTACATGATATTGGCTAAAAAACAATGTTCTAAATCAATAAAAAAGATGTCCTGTTCTCTTTTACAGAAAAAAATCAATATCAAGTGCTTTCTTGTAGAGTTTGGCCAATGACAAATAGAAACTGCCTTAATATTAGCTAAAACACAAGTGTTCTTGGCCAATGGAAGCTGCTTGTTTATTAAGTTACATGATATTGGCTAAAAAAAAAGATCTCAATCAATAAAAAAGAAGTTGTATTGATTTTTTTGTGTTCTCTGTATCTATTTTGGCCAATAAACTGTAAAAACTGCCTTAAAACACAACATCTAGAGCCAATAGAAGCTAAGTTACATGACATTGGCTAAAAAATAAAATCTTAATCAATAAAAAAGAAGTTGTATTGATTTTTTCGTAAAAGTAGTGTAAAAAATGTATGGCTCCTCAATAAAAGGGACAATAAACCCTGGTCCTGTGTGCTCCAAGATGTGCATTTTGAAGATCCCTCGACAGTTGGAAATAAAAAATGAGAGTTCAAGAATAAGAGTCTATAAGGCTTATGCTACTTGTTCTGGAATAATTTCCCTCTTTGCACACTGCATAGCGTTTGCCTGTCCTCATTAGCCAATACAAGTGCAGAAAAGCAGGGCCTAAAACACCATTCCATACATACTCAAAATGAAAGAGTTTTAGTCATTTCTTGTAATTTTTTACTGTTTTACCATTGGTTGTTTTGACATAGAAGTTTGTCTGCCGCGGGCAAAACAACGACTGATAATTAACCCCAAAACAAGATGGTTTTTATCTTGATTGGGAAATGTCATTTGTGACTGAACTTAGTTTTTTTTTAGCCAATGTCTTTAGCACGATGTTAGGAACGACTGTACAGCCAGGGGCATGCGTTACCAAGGAGTTTCAGCTGGCCAATGGCAACCCACTTATTTTGTCGCAGAAATAAGAACTTTTTTAGCTATTGGTCGTATGGTTTGTTTTCGTGATGTTGCTTTAGGCATGCATTTCCAAGAAGATTCTACTGACCATTAGCAACTAGACTCGTTTTTGTTTCGGAAATAAGATTTTTTGCTATTGGTCGTATGGTTTGTTTTCGTGATGTTGCATCCATTTCCATCCAAGATGATCACTAGCAACAAGATCACATGTTTTGTTGCGAAAATAAGATTTTTTGCTATTGGTCTTATGGTTTGTTTTAGAAAAATGTCAGTGAAGCTGCTTTAGGCATGCATTATCAAGAAAATTCTGGTGGCCAATAGCAACTCACTCAGATCTCAGACTTGCCTTTTTTTTTATGCCAATAACAATATCTGGCTTAACCAATTCCATTTTGCCTGCAAGTGACTATTTTTTTATTAACTTTTGTCAGACTTGCCTTTTTTTAAGCCAATAACGATATCAGACTTAACCAATTCCATATTGCCTGCAAGTGATGTTTTTTATTAACTTTCCTAGTTTTTTTATTGGCTGTCAGTTATGTTTTAAGCCTATTAGCTCCACCTTTTTAATGATTCAACATTGCTCAAGCCGACATCTTCAAAAAATCAATACCATCTCCGTAGAACTTGTTTTTTTTATCTTTATTTCTACTGGCTTGTCTAAAAAAATCAATGTCCATAGAGGAAAGAATATTGAATGCTGGAACTGAAGGAACTCTGTTTTTATTGGCTAAAATCTTATTCTTAACTTAAGTTGCGCCTTGTTATATCATAAACCTTTACTTTGTGACAAAGCCAATGCCCTTATGAGACATCTTTATAAAATACATGATCATTTTCTCTGAAAGGTTGATAATTTTGACAACATATTAGTGATCTTTAACAGTGCTTTTATGAGAATCTCGCTCAGCAGTTGCCACTCCCTGATCCACAAAGTAAAACTTATATGTTATCATAAAAATATTAGATAATAATACAAAATTATACTAAATTTAGAATGATATTTTTATGAAGAACAGTTGTCCAGTCAATTTTGCGTGGTGAAGAAATATACTTTAAGAAATCCCTGACATTTCCACCGACTACTTATTTTGTAATCTTTCATTGATGAGACTTGATTAGCGTATTGAATTCGTACAAAAGTCTCCTGGAATGCGGCAGCCATTTTTGAAATCTTAGAACCACGCGGCAATAAATCCCTCCACCATTTTGAAATCTTAGAACGTCGTTTCATTGTCTGAGTTAATTTTTATTTTGAGAAAATATGACGAATTTTGACAAGCAGATAATAGATAATCAGAATCAAGATATCGTAAAAGGCTTTGACTGCGGGATAGATTTTCTGCGAGGCTGGATTAAAAATCTTTTGATTCGTATCGTCTTTCAGAAAGATGTGCCAAGTTCTTTAAGAAAGAAAAATATTTCCGTAATTTCGGTTTAGTTATGAGCACGATTTTCTTATAATAACCGGAAAAGTTATTTTCAAACGAAACTTTGCACTAGATTAATGGAATTGTTTTGCTTGTATGGAGTTCTATTTCAGTAGGCTTGATTCCTTAGGGCCAGTTTTACAAAATCCTAACTTGCGATGATTTTAGAGTTCCAATTATATGATTGGTCAATCATTTAAAATGGATTTTAAATGCTGTTTTATTATCCAATCAGATTACTGTTTTTCTTAAAATATGAATTATTATCCAATCAGATTAGTTAAAATTTTGTGAAACTGGGCCCTGGACATTCATTGGACTATATCCAAAAGTTTTTTCTCATTTCTCTCTTTTCAAAACACCTGATGGTACTTCTCTTTGGAGTAGTTTTTAGATGCGATTGTGATTAACTGATTTGTTTTGCTTGTACAGATTTTTATCATCTCTTTTAAAGAAACGTATAACGACTTGAAAGCACTCGTGATATTTTCCTTTAAGTAGATGAAGAAACGAAGCAGACATGATAAAGGTCACGAGACGGAACTCAACGTAGAAAGTAGACCATAGTCTCAATACTGTGGACAATTCAATTAAAATGAGATTTGAAAACCGTCTGCAAAACTTAGAAAATTACGCCACATTACCATTTTTGGAAGTGATTTAGATCTGGTGGTATTATCTCAGTCTGAATAGAAAATAATTGCTTGTGATTTCGTACAGAAGTTTACAATTTATTTGATATAAATCACAATGCCAAAGTTTAGATGCATACCTATTGTAGCATTTTAAAATGAATAAAAAATCCTTTGTGATTTTGTGATTTCGTACACAAGTCCACAATAAATTTGATATAAATCACAAGGCCAAAGTTTTAATCTATTGTAACATTTTTAAATAAATAAATAATCCTTTTTGATTTTTATACGCCCACATAGAAATGTGGTCGTATATTGTCGTCGCCCCCGTCCGTCCGTCCGTCCGTCGGTCCGTCTGTCTGTCCACAATTGGCTTGTGAACGCAATAGAGACCACAGTTTTGCTTGAATTTGAATACAATTTTGTGTGTAGGATTATATTCAAAAGATCTCGGACAAGTTCGAATTTGGGTTCGATTCGACAAAAATTCACGGAGTTTTACACCCAAAATACGTTAAAAATGGCTTGTGAACGCGATAGAGACCACAGTTTTGGTTGGATTTGAATAAAATTTTGTATGTAGGATTATATTCATAAGATCTCAGACAAGTTCGAATTTGGGTTCGATTCGATGAAAATTCACAGAGTTTTACACCCAAAATACGTTAAAAATGGCTTGTGAACGCGATAGAGACCACAGTTTTGGTTGGATTTGAATAAAATTTAGTATGTAGGATTATATTCATAAGATCTCGGACAAGTTCGAATTGGGGTTCGATTCGACAAAAATTCACGGAGTTTTACACCCAAAATGTGTTAAAAATGGCTTGTGAACGCAATAGCGACCACAGTTTTGGTTTGATTTGAATAAAATTTTGTGTGTAGGATTATATCCATAAGATCATGGACATGTTCGAATTCTGGATCGATTCAACAAATATTTACGGAGTTTTACACCTAAAATATGTTAAAAATGACTTGTGAATGTGATAGAGACCACAGTTGTGGTAGGAATTTAATTAACTTTTGTGTGTAGGATAATATCCATAAAATCTTGGACAAGTTTGAATTCTGGATCAATTCGACAAATATTTACGGAGTTTTACACCTAAAATATGTTATGAATGACTTGTGAACGCGAAAGAGACCACAGTTATCAAAAGATATAAACTATATTTTTGACAGGTTATATTTTTTATACGATTTGACACCATTTGGGGAATGCTCTTGATATACTAAAAAAATTTATAAGGAAGGTGGGCGTATATTGCTAGGCAACCACTTGTTTGATTTCGTACACAAGTCCAGAATTTATTTGATATAAATCACAAACCAAAGTTTAAACCTATACCTATTGTATTATTTTTAAATTAATGAAAAAGCCTTTAATTAAAATTTGAAATTAATTGAATATTGAAATGCATTGGTTTATTTTCTGGTATTGTAACACAATGCCAAAGTTTAGACACATTATTAAAAAAATTAAATTGCAGATGGAAATACCTAAATTATGCAATCATATTATGTACATAAATGCATGGTTTAGACATATACTGTACAATTCATTTGGACAGATGTACAGATTTATTTGGTGGTAATGAAAATAAAATGGTTATTGAAAAATTTTCAAATACTTGGAAAAATAATTAAAATGGCCTTCATTTTTACTCTTAATATTCAGAATATTTATTTTAAAAAATGATAAATGGTTTATTAATTGCCGAGGTATTTTATTCTTAATAAAAAAAGTAAAAAAAAAATCATTTAGGAGAATATGTTACCTAAAATCATTACTTTTATTGACAGTCAATGATTAGTGTATAGGGTGAGAATTAACTGTGTTTCCACTGACAGATCAAGTCAGCTTTAAGCTAGCTTTTGTGTGTTTCCACTGGGAAACTTATTAGAAATTATTAGGTGGAGGGGCTGACCAGGGACCACAAGATTGTCAATGGGGGCTTAAAGCACCAGTTAAAGGGACCAGTTTCACAAATTCAAGCATTATTGACAAAACGCTATGCATAAGACGTCTTTTTCATATGCATGTTAACTAGAATAAGGGTCCTCTAATTCCGAACTAAGAAAGGCATGCTTTTATCTTTCCAATGCAAAGTTTTGGTTTCTAAAACTTTAATGGTTATTTGCCCAGAGGAAACACATGCAAGCTAGCTTAAAGCCGGCTTTTTCTCTCAATGGAAACATAGTTTGTATGTGTCTTATCTAGCAGATATTTCGTCATGTCCCATGGTGTCGTGTCGTGTCTAGTGTATAAAGGTCTTTAGAATTGAAACATTATGTTACTATATTATTTCTAACTGTAAATCAATCAAATCTGGTGACTATAATATCTTTTAAACACCAGTAATTACTCTTTTAATATTGACTTTTATAACAGGTGCTTTCTCATATATTGTTACAGATTTTCATTTTTTTGTCCCAAGATTTTGCATGAACTACTTGACATTTTGCTTGAAACTTTGAAACTTGCTTGCAAGAATTTGGATGGATACATTTCAGAAAGGTATTTTGACCAAGATTTTACTTTAACTCTTTTGAATTCTTGGACAATTTTTGTCGTTTATATTTGCATGGATAAATTTGATAACATTAATTTTAAAGTCATTTTTTTAATGCTTAAATATGTCTTAAAGCCATTGCTTATCAAAATTTAAGTCACATAGAAGCAGTGTTCTAAAAGAGTAAGCATGGTATCTCTTTAAGCAATACCTGCCACCTTATTTTCTTAATTTCTAAGTAATAATTTTTTTTCATGACTATCAAAAGATCTGATTGGTTATTTCCTTCTGAGAACAGCCAATAGAAAACCAATTTATTTCCGATATCAAAGTTACTACTTCATTAGCTCGGAAGATGTTTTCAGAACGACAAATCAGATAGCGGATATTAATCTATTGCCAAACCTTTTCAGTAGAAAACATCGAATTGTTCGAAACGTACATACAGTCTGTAAACTTTGCTGTCCAGTCTTTTCAGAAGAAAATATCAGATTGTCCAGTTGGAATTGGATACTTGTCGTTCCATGAGTCTTTTCATAAGAAAGCGACGTTCAAACTATGTACTAGTGTAAAGTCTTGATTGACCAAAGTTTAAATTGATTCTTTCCAAGTTAAAATGTTGGATTGATTGATTGATTGCTTCCATTATTTTAAGTTTATTCCGAAGTCTTTTAATTTGGCTTGGTTTTGTTAAAATCACGCACTTGACAAACTGTTCAAATCTGTGTTGGAATAATTTAATTTAAAAACTTGAAAATGGTAAAGTAAAGCCCTCCGTTTCTCAAACAATATAATTAGATACCTTTGCTATACTTTTTGTTTGAGCCTTGTTAATCTTCTTGTATTTATTAAAATTAATGACGTGCCTTGTTGTTTCCATGTTCGCAATAAATACGTTCCGCAGTTAATACATTTGGCAGTAAATAAAAGAATTGAATAAGTTCCGCAGTAGACTAAAATTATTAGTTACGTTAAACTTTGTTAATCCTCTTGTATTTATAAAAATTAATTACCGAGGCTGTTGTTTTCAGGTCTGCAATAAATACGTTCCGCAGTAAATACGTTCCGCAGTTAATATGTTCCGCGATTAATAAAAAGAATTGAATATCTAATGAAGGATAATCAAGTTGAACTAATAGAAACATAGAAAAGAAATTGCCGTGATTGAGAAAGTCGCGATAACAACAAGATAAAACTGATGGACCTTGTAGCAAAATAATCAAACTTGGTAAAAATAATTAAAACAATTAGCCTTTCTGCCTTTTCTTGTAAACAACTTACAAACTTAAAGGGATTGTTAGATGGAATTTCTCCTCCATTTATTGGAGCTGACTTTTGTGATACATTTAATAATAATTTTAAAACTTAAAGGGATTGTTAGATGGATTTTGTTCTTCTTTTATGACACCTAAATTAGTCATCTTCACTCATAATTCCAGTCAACCCAGCTGTAAATGGGTACAGATAATCCGGGAAAGATCAATGCCAAGAGGTTTGGCCAAGGACCAGCTGGGAGAAAGGATCATCACAGAACCGAATTTGCTATCCTTGTAAAATATAGATGTTTCTTTCTTTCAGTAATATTTTTAAAACCAAACCAAAATGCTTGAAACGGCCAGCTATCAATTATTAAAACTAACAGTAAAAGAATAATAGCGTTTTGGATATATGACTTGAAAATCATTCCACCTTAAAATACTTAAAATGGCCATTATTTCTGGGGGAGAGATTTTTATACAAAGTCATTGACTTGGAATGGTCAGGCTTCAGACAATCTCTTAAATTTTTTATGTCCGAAGTCTATTTTATGGGTTTTTAGTAATAAATTCAGTTCCATTTGAGTTCTTGAAGATAAACAGGAAGGAATATAAAATCAGGGACCTTATTCTCGAAAACTTAACTCAGATAAAATTCAGATTTTAAGAAATACAGTAATTTAATTGGATTATAAAACTAAATTTGAAATAGTAACTGACCTAACAAATAACTGGACAGAATGAAATGTATTTTAAAGACAATGCCTTGCAGTGTGCAATGAGAGAAATTTTGCTACAATAGTCCTACACTCATTCTATTTCATAAGGTTGAAGAATCTAAAGTTGACATACAAATATCCAATAGATATAAAAAATTAACAAAATTACCACACAAAAATATTTAGCGATACAAAGGTTAAAATTAACCCTTTTAAGTGAGTTTTTTCAGTAGATTATATGAATCTTATGTTATTTTTCCTTATATTTTTCAGAAGTCAAATCACCAAAAAATTATAGTTTTGCAGAAGATTCCCAGAAAATTCCTGATAATGATTTGTCGGTGGATCCTTCTTCAGTAGTTTTAAGGTATAAATTTAACAGGCATCTTCAGATATTTCAATTCTGTCTTTGAAAAATCTGAACAAACATCTACGAAATCTAAAGACACACCTCTTTGGTCTTTGGAACAAGTGTCTGATCATTTGGATGGGACAATAGACAAATATAGTGCAATCAATTCCTCATTGACTTGATCCTGAGTTTATTTTTCAACTGCTGTGGTTGTCCCTAGATCTAGGGTAGGCAGCAGGCGGCTAGATCTTACACTTGATCTCCAGACTGTTCTATCATGTGAATCAATGTTACCCAGGTTGTGTGCACATATTTCAGCCCTAACACAGTCATACCTGGCCTTCCTAGGTCTTCCTATGTCTTATAAATTACCTATAAATTTAATGGAAAGACTAACAGCTTTTAAACAAACCCTAATCTCTATATGTTTAATAGAAAGATTAAAAACATTTTTGAAACAAACTAAAGCTTGGAAAAAGACAACAAATAATAAAAAAATACAAATATATCAAGTTTATTCTTTGATCAAACTTGGTTTAGGATGAATAAAGATCACTCAAGGACAAACTGAACTGCTTTATTCAGAAAACTTGCCTGAACGATTCCATCAAATATTATCTAAATTATTAAAACACGATTTTCTTTCAAATTTCAATAATTGATGTACAAAAAGTCTGCTGAATTTAAAAACAAAGCTTCTCATTGTTAATTTTTAACTTCTTTTTGAAAACCAAGCGACAAATTTCCACTTGAGTTAGGATTTGTTCATTTTTGATTGAAAATCGTGAACTATTAAGCGTGAAAGTTTAAAAGGTTTTTAGAAAAAAAATGTTATTTTACTGTGGGCTATTGTTCACTTTCAGTTTTGATTTCTAAAGAAACTTGATAATGGTGAATTTGATTTTTATACATCAAGAAAGTCCAAAGACTTGTTGAATGTGAGCTTCTTTATAAAACTAGGGGAAAGGAGGGGGGGGGGGGGGGGGGGGAGGGGTAGGGTATGCTTTATCTTCTGAAATAGATGCCAGTGTAATTGGGTTTGTCAACTTGATATCCCATTCAGAGGGTCCACATACATCAAATACATAAATCAAAATGGCTTATATTGTTATTCCAATCAAATTTTGATCCTGGTATTTAAAATCCTTTCTGCCAGTGTTCCTTTATCAAACTGCATGGAATTAATATCTTCTTGAATATCCATACCCATTCAATGTTAAACTTTCATATGCTGATGGAGATTAGAGCCCACCCACCGCCATTGGTTGGAGGTAAAGAAGGATTGGTTTTATTAATCTTTAATCTAATAATCCTCGCCCATTCATAGTCATCAGACTTCCACATGCAGATTGAGATTATAACCCACAACTGCAATTTGTTTGTCATCAGCAAATGACATCAAAACTCCAAACCTTTAACCAAATGAGCTTCAAGCTCCTCCAAAACTGTCACCTCTAACCAAATGAGGTACAATTTACTCTCAAACTGTCATTGAAACTGTTGCTGAAATCTGGGAGTAGTAGATTACTATCCTTTTATCCTAAAAACCTATTACAGGTCATAGGTCATGACAGGTGTTTTTGTCTGCAGGTCAAAGGGCAGATGGTGAGCATTATGATGTCCGGACATTAGTGTTTTGAATAAGTGTTGAACAATAGGGGAGAGTGGGGGTAACAATAGGTGGGGAGAAAGGGGATAACAGGACGATTATTCCTGATACAATGAAATCCCTTTAATACACAATACAGGGGTTGAAAGGTCTTTTAAAAAGGGTCGTTTTCAACGAGGATCTTACTACTTATCCACGCTATTGTGTCACCTTGACCTTTGTGACCTCCACGTGCCAACGTGTGTCATGACGCGCGATGCGTTACTCTCATTCAAAATTAAAATCAGCCTCTTTTATGTCAACACATGTCAGATTTTTGAAAGTTTTAAGTTTTAGGGGCTGAAAATGCGACTTTAATTTCTTTGGATAAATGGAGAGGGGAGGGAGAAAGAACCATGAATTTTAGACAGAAAATTAAATTTATATTTATAAATTGGAAGGGGCGGGGGAAAAAGAACCAATAAGATTTTGAAAAGTGAAAAGTATTGAGTTTTAGGCATGAAATGCAACTTTTACCTAAGGGTTAAATGAAGAATTGGGAACAGGTGGATAAAAGTTTAAGGGTTGAATTTTAGGATCTTTATTTCTTAAGAATAAATTGAAAGGAAGGGGAGGGGATAAAACTTTGAAATTTAGACAGGGAAATGACATTTCGGAGACTAAGTTATGCAATGACCATTTTTTATCCAGTGCTTGGACAGATGTTAGAAGTTTTAGGGCAAGAAAAACAGCTTGTGTAAAAGATAATATTATTGCAAATAATAAGTTTTGTGGTGCCACTTGTTTGGAATGTCAAGGTTTTTTGAAATTCCAGAAGATCATGCTTACTCTTTGTGAAACACCTGATGGTTCTTCTCTTTGTTGGAGTCCACTACTGTATAGTTTTTGCTCTCAATTTGCCATCCTTTGGACACAAATTATTCCATAGGATTATCTTGGTTATGAATTGCTTTATGAAAACTCAACCTCATATGACAAGTTTCAGCAATTCAATATGTAAGAGTAGGCTAATGCCACTGTCCTCATTGCACACTGCATAGTGTTTGTCCATCCTTATAGGCCCAATATATGCAGGAAAGTAGGACGTAAAACTCCATTCCATTTTATTTCATTAGCAACACCATATTGATCAAGAAGAGTTGGATGTGTTTTGAAGCAAGACATTAAATTAATAATAGAGTCTAGTATTTTAATTAATTTCTTTGTTAACGAAGTTTCCTAACAAGCTTTTTAATTGTCTAATATTATGCTTCATCAAGGGCATAATGAATTTGTTTAACAGATTTTCTAGAAAAAAAATTTGTATGGGTTTGGAAACAAAAATTTAATTTGTTTCGAAATGTAGTATGTAATAAATACAGAAGCAGTATATCTATATATCTTAGTGTTTAAATGTAATAAATACAGAAGTAGTATATCCATATATCTTAGTGCTTAAATGTAATAAATTCAGAAGCAGTATATCCATATACCTTAGTGTTTAAATGTAATAAATACAGAAGTAGTATATCCATATATCTTAGTGTTTTAATGTAATAAATACAGAAGTAGTATATCCATATATCTTAGTGTTTAAATGTAATAAATTCAGAAGCAGTATATCCATATACCTTAGTGTTTTAATGTTTTATACCTACTTCTATATGTCTTATACTTTAACAATAACGTTATCTGTATGTGTTTTGAAAAGTAGTAGGCCTATATCCAAATACGCCGGTACCTTAGTGCTTAAATTACATACTTTTTTCTTAATTAAGACAGCATTGTTTTTAGAAATCCCATTATGCTATTTCTTTAAATTGTTAGCCTAAAATATTGATGCCAACTAAGTGGTTTCTTTCTCAAAATATCTAGAAAACATCTTGCCGACTTTTTCTAATGAAAAATTTACAGGAAAAGATTAGATTTTTGCTAAATGGAGATAAGAAAAATGACTTTTAAATCCATCTCATCAAATATTTATACCCTTAAGTGGTTTTCTTTTATTTTCAAATATCATAAATGAGTCTCAAGTAATTTTTCAGATAAAAAAAATGTTTTCTTCTTTATGGCTTTTGTCTTTTGATATCTTTTCTTATGTTTTTATCGCTGCTTTTTGCATAATTAATAACTTAAAACAAAAAAGTGTAAAGTTCTTTGAAGATTTTATCCTAGTTTTGGCTCCCTGATTTAAAATCAAAATATGTTCGTAGATTTTAGTCTTGTTTTCCTACGTAATGCATAATTAAATATTTTTTTGGCTCCTTGATTTGAAAATTTGAAAATGTGAGTTGTTCATTTCTAGTGCAAGTTTTTAAGAGTTTGCTTTTAGTCCTACTAAATTACGCCTAATATATAATTAAAAAGAGAAAAAGCAAAAGATTTCTTTTAAGTTTTGACTCTCTCTTATTTAAAATTTGAAATACAATCAAATGGTTTTGCCTAAAGGTGATAGGATAATAAAATTGAAAAATAATGGTTGCCCTTAAAGTTAAGGATGATGCAAAATGAAAATGAATAAAATGCTTGGCCTAAAGATTAATGGTATGGTAGTTAAGGGGTGATGAAAAATAAAATGGTTTGGCCTAAAGATAGGCAATGAAAAATAAAATGGTTTGGCCTAAAGGTGAAAGGTGATGCAGAACGTGTGCCGACAATCAAAAGGTAGTTAATCGTGCATCATTTAACACGTCCATTGTCCAGCGGCCATTTTATTACAGGTGATAGTCGATTTGTTATAACTTGATACCCCCCACTGAGTCTACAGTCTTTGATCTTCGTAACTAGGCAGCCATCTTGGATGAGATAATTGAACAAAATATGATTATTTGACCCTCAAAATTTGATTCTTTTCAAAATAATTCAAAATATGATTTGTCAGATCTGCCCCACTGATTTTAAAATCTTTGATCTCCGTAACTAGGTTGCTATTTTGGATGAGATAATGGGTTAAAATATGATTACCTGACCCTTAAAATTTGATTCTTTTTCAAATTTGACACAATAATTATAAAAATATTCAAAATATGATTTGTCAGATCTGCCCCACTGATTTTTAAATCTTTGATCTTCGTAACTAGGTAGCCATTTTGGATGAGATATTGTCCGAAATTATGATTACCTGACCCTCAAAATTTGATTCTTTGGCATAAAATTTGATATGATTTAAACATGATTTGTCAGCTCTGTCCCAATGGGCACCTGCTTTCCAGAATTTTGCTGTATTTCGGTTTTTAGGACAAAAATATGACAAAAAAAACCAAGATTTTGTCCTTTTTGTGACGAATGCTACAAATGAAAACTTCTCCATTTCAATTATGATTTATTCTTCTAAGAAAATGACTAATGATCAATTTTTAATGATTCACAAAAATAAAAACTCAATTCAGATGTCACATATGTTACTTCTCGTTTTGATTTTTACTTAAAAACAGATTAGCAGAGAAATATCACCATTTTTTTTTCTTTTGTAAATGAGTTTTTAAAGGCAGCTCACTTTATGACTATTGACTTGTCTTTTCTGAAAGTAGAAATAAATTACGAACACAGATTTTGATTTTTATTGAATGTCTAAACTGGTTTGGCTCAGAAGCATAAACACTGGCCATAAAACAGTGGCTTAGTTTGGAAAAGACATGCTACCATGGACTTATCTAGCTACAAATGTGTATGCCCATGATGAGCCCCCTCCCCCTTAATAAAATTATTTAGGGGCTGAAATCCTCTAAAGCTCTTGGAATCAGAATTATTTTTACCTTTCATTATGGCTTTCTCAATAGATGTACCTTTAAATCTTTCATTTATTCATTCATTCATTTATTTAAATATTTCTTGGATCATTTTTCATTCATTCATAGCCGCCATCCAAAGATATTTAAAAAATATTTCATTCCTTCATTCATCCATTCATTCCTTCCTTCATTCATTCGTTGCCACCACGGGAAGATTTAATCATGGTGTTTTGATATAGAGATGGTCATTTCTCATAAAATATTGAAGAAGTATAATTAGTGATCAAAAATAGATGGTTTTCTCTCGATCACTCTCTCTCTCTATCGCTTTCTCTTTCTTACTTACCAGTTCCCAGTGACCAGTAGCTTTTGCGTTCACCCTTCTCCCCCTATGGACGAAACAAGTTGTGTGGAGGAAAATATCATGTATTATTGATAACAATAAATGGCAACATATATAATATAAAATACAAAATATTGTTGGGCTTAACAAAAAAAGAAATCAGCATTTTCTTATTATGACCAATAAAAATTGAATATTTGATTTGATTTTTCAAAGCAGAAAGAGGACAAAAAGAAATCTTTTAAAGAAAAATAAAACAAATACAAGTCATTTTTCACAAGAATCATATTTTGTAATTTTGATGTATTTTTTAATCAAAAAAACAAAAGTCACGAATTTAGGACCAGACTAATGAAATCAGAAATTTGAAGCAAGGTAAAAAATATCATTTTAAAAAGAATGTTTTGTAATCATTCTTTGTTTTGTAAAATAAATGACATGTTATTATTTGAAACCTTTTGTACTCCATCTTTTGTATATAAGAATATCATGTATTTTTATAAAGGGAGTACTTGCAGATTTTTTCTGCACCATCAGTTTTCCTTTTCACTGTCTTAGGTTCTGTCATTTTTTTAATAAAAAGGTTCAAAAGAAATTTCTGGCATTTAGTCTGAAAAGTGCACTACTACTTTTTCCATATCAAATGTCTGTTCATTCGTTTATTTACTCATTCATTCATTCATTCATTCATTCATTCATGTCTTCATTCATTCATTCATTCTTTATCATTAATATATTCATTCATTCATTTACTAATTCTTTATCATTCATTCATTCATTCATTCATTCATTCTCATTAATATATTCATTCATTCCAAAATCATGAGTTCACTTTTCATCAATAAGCGATTAAAAGATCATTTTTAACTACAATCAAATTACTTAATGGTGGACAGGGCTCGGGGGACAGGCTGGACGATTTTCAGTATGCAGAACAATTCGTCAAGGGAGACAATCGTGAAGAGAAAAGTCTGAACGGTCAGGTTAAAATCACATCTTGCGGACATTACAAAAGCGATTTAGTTTAATTACGAATGATCCTTTAGCCTCGCGAGTCCAGAAGTTTAATTCACGAAAACGTTTTGGATTTACGTTATTCGAGGCGAAAGCACAACATTTTGTCTAAAGCGCCCCCTAGTGGTTATCGGACAGTGGTCAAAGGGTTTAGTAAAGTATATAGAACAATTCTCTTAATGTATTTGATTGGTGCTTGTTTTGAATAAAAGTCACAAATACGTATTCCCATGGTCCGCTCAATGATCGTTCTGTTCTCGAACTTGGCATGATTTACGACGCTTTTTCATGATTTACCGCCAAGTTCCATATCAATTAAGACAATGTTTTCGTAGAGTTCGGCTTCTGACGATCATTGTAAACTGTTATTTTCAGAGTAGATTTTCAATTGTTACAAAAAAAATTATGAAAGTTAGAATGAAATCCACCCAAATTCAACCACATTTTCCCTTTGATACATTATTCCATTTAACAATTAAGAAAATCATGGTTGAATTATCAAATGTTAAAACAAAGTCCATCAAAATTGGTTCTAGAATTTGATTTTCTAAATTTGAAACTTACTTTGAAAGATGTCAAAATTGTTGTGACAAGTGTCATAATTTTGTTATCATTTCAATACTTTTTAAAACATTAAATTGCATAACAAACTTTTTATAGATATTTAGGGATGTTTGTGAGAGATATGATACTAACAGAAAGGGTCAAATAAAAATTGAATTATTAAAAAGTTTAATACTGAATTAATTAATTCACTGTATCTAAAAGATATGCATTGAAAAAATGTCAAAAATTGGATACATACAACTTTATAAATAATGATTTTCAAAACTTAAAAAAAAAAAAAAGAAAGAAACATCTATATTTTACAAGGATAACAACTTAGGTTCCTTGTGGATCCTTTCTCCCAGCTGGTCCTTGGCCAAACCAAAATATGCTTATTTCTTAAAAGTAAAATCTTTGAAAAGATAAATGACAATTTAACTAAGTTATGAAATTAAACATGCCATATTTAAAAATATGCTAATTAGGGTAGATTATGAATAAATTAAAATAAATGCTCGCAATAAAAAGTAATAAATTTAAAGATTATAGTCTTTGTTAGACCATGAATGATCAGAAATTAAAAATTACGAAGAATAAATCATCGAAAACTTCCAATAAAAAGTTGTAAGTGTTGAAATGATTATTTGATGTTTATGACACTCAGCGTTTTAAAACTTGGTCTTCATTGTTCTCCTAATAAGGGTAATAAAAACGCTGCAGACTGCAATAATAGGTCATGTGACATTAACTGCTGGACAGTGGTCTGAGTGATTACAGCCTCGCAACAAAAATCTGATTTCGGACAAAAGAAATTGTAAAGAATTGAAATCAGATAATGCATGTCCATTTCGTGATAAAAATATGGGCTTTGTTGCTATTGGTTAATTTTTCGCTGACCGCTCGTGTCCGAAGCGAGCCACTCGACCTTACAGAATGACCTTTATAAATTGAAAATTGATGAAATCTATTTTTGACCACGAGATGCTTTTGTGTGGAGTAATGATCAATGTTGATAGTGTGAGGGTAGCGTGTGCTTGGGTGATTAAAAACTAGTTACGTCTGTCCAGTCAAATCAGCTAGTCACAGACCTTTGACCTTTTAGTATAGTCCAGCAGTAAAAAGATGAGCTTCGCAGTAATTTTATGCTTCATCGTTTTAAAAACAGATGAATGGTTGATGTTATCTAATACTTTATTTTTATTTTATGGCTCTAAACCCTTTCTCCCCTCTCACGCCCTTTCACTATTCTCCTCACCCCCTCGGGCTGTTTGTCCAAACGTTTTGTAGTCATACACTGGGCCATTAAAAGAAAGTTTAAAATAAATATTGAAAATAAATAAAATTTTGTGTTATATAATTATGCAAATAAAGTCATGAAATTTTACATTGACATTTTTATGTCTGAAGTTTTATTTTGTTTAGAAATTTTCTAAATTTTTACAGCTGTTTGTAATTTCTTTTTCGGTTGGACCCCTTGTAAATAAGTCCCCCACAAGCCCCCCACAAAACACCCTGTTAAAATTGTACATTAAAAATGTAGACTCTGCCTAAATTTGTGAGGTTCTATAGCACAGTGGTTAGCGCGTCGTTCTTTACAAACATGACGTCAAAATGGTCAACTGTTCTAAAACGTAGACTCAATATAATACTTTGACTTGCTGAAAAAGTTTCACAGATTTAAATTCTCTGACAACTTCATTTCTATGGCGATGATGAAAATAAAATTATTTATTATAAAATGAAATAACTGTGTCATATTACACCCAGGGATTATAATACACCATAAAAACTAAAAACCCTCATAAAAATTCATTTAGCCAGATCAAATGTTGGAAAATAAATCATAAAAATATTAATTTATTATCGAAGGGTTTTATTGTTAATGGTTTTTCCTATTAGCGGATTAATACTCATATTTTTGGCCGATTTTGCATTTAATATTTTTATTATTGTCTCACGTTTAATGAGATGGATTTTTCTAGCACGTTAAAGCAACAGAGCCACATAATTTATATTATTTATGCTTTTTCCTAATTAAGGCCTGGGTTTTAAACTTGGGGGACATGTCCCGAACTGGGGACAATTGGACATTTTCCTGGGGACACAAACTGAGCTCTAGGTCTGAAAAAATGTAATATATTGTATCTTCTGGGTTAATGTATATCCAGTGTCCATTTACCGCAAAGACTCATTCGTATTCGGGGACACTCACAGAAACTAGTTGAAAACCCAGGTATTAAGGTATGATCAGTCAGATACATGTATGATACTCAGAATTTGCCAATAATGTTTTCTGATTTGAAGTTTTTAATGTTCAACTTATCTGCAGATAAACTTCCTAATAAATACAAGCAATGCTATGCTGTGTGCAATGAAGAAAATTCCAAAACAGCAGCACTAGTCTTCCTTCTCTGATACCCAACAGTCAAAGGTATTAAAGAAAGAAAGAAAGAAACATCTATATTTTACAAGGATATCAACTTAGGTTCCATGAGGATCCTTTCTCCCAACTGGTCCTTGGCCAAACCTCTTGGCATTTATTTTACAAGGATAACAACTTAGGTTCTGCGAGGATCCTTTCTCCCAGCTGCCCCTCTTGGCATTGATCTTTCCCAGTTTATCCAAACCCATTTATTTAATAAAAACAGCCTTGTAGAACATGGACTTAAGTGAATTCAAATTTATTTAGGGTTGCTTCTTTAAATAATAATTCATTAACAGACTAAAGGTATAAAAGTACAATGTAATTTACCAATGATTATTGTACCTTTTAAGGTGTTAAAATTTCTTTATTTGCGTACATAAATACGATACTTTTGAAAACATAATATGAATCTAAATTCCTAATCTTAATAATACTGATTAATTGTATGGATGCTCAAAAGTTTCCTTGTGTGTCATATTAAGTTATAGACTTATACATATATTCACATTATATGATGGTTATCACTGTCCATGTGCATTCTCCAATATTTTATAAAAAAAAATATGTTTGGGTGGCTTTTCCATTTAATATAAAAAATAAGCCCTTACATCTTAACCACTCTTTCTTCTCCTTGGCATTTGTTTAATGCATTGAAATTGGTAGGACATTGAATTTTTTCCCTGACCCCCTCCATTTTCCCCAACCCACAACTATGATTAGACCATGGCTTAAAGCATTGAAATTCTCCCCCCTTTCTTTTCTTCCCCTAACCCACAATAATGATTAGGCCATAGCTTAAAGCATTAAAATTGCCAGGGTATCGGAGCTGTCAAAATCACACCCTAGTCAATCAGTTCCAAACTCCAATTGAACTTTCTATTTTTATATCTTAGCTGTTCCCTTAATTAGACCTCCCGTCCTCAATTAGCCCATATAGGTGCAGAAAAATAGGACGTAAAACTCCATTCATTTCATTTCATTTAATTAGACCTAATATCGAAACTCTTCAAATTTTTATGATCCTTATTGGACTAATTTTGACGCTCTGGCAATGACGTTAGCATTGTTATTGGGCACATGTTAGACGTAAATTTTAATTTGATATGACAAGTTAGTCATTAGATAGTTTGACCCTTGACACTAGTGAACAATGGTTACGGAGGGGCATGGTTATTAGGGGCTGGAGACCTTAAGGTCTAGGAGACGTTGAGGGTAGGGGAACAGGGTAGCTAATTTTTAAAGCGATAGTTTTGGATTTTATAGTTTGATCCCTGACACTAGTGGAAGGGCATGATTATTAGGGGTTAGGAGAGCTGAGGGTAAGGGGAATGACAGCTCCCTATCAAAGTTGAAAACGTAATTTTGCAAAAATTGTTCAGAAAAGCAGCTTGTATTTAAATGGTAAAAGACAAGTTAGTCATTAAATAGATAGCTTGATCCTTGACACTAGTGGACAATGGGCATGGTTGGTAGGGGTATGATTATTAGAGGCTGGGGACCTCAGGGTAGGGGAAAAGAGTAGCTAATTTTTAAAGCGATAGTTTTGGATTAGATAGTTTGATACCTGACACCAGTGGACAATGGTTACGAAGGGGCATGATTATTAGGGGCTAGGGGACCTCAGGGTTGGAGAAAAATGTAGATGTAATTTTTGCCAAAAATGGTTCAGAAAAAAAAGCTTGTATCTTAAGGATAAAAGAGAAATAATAGTTAGGAAGGGGCAGGACTTGATGGGGCAAGGAGGCTTGAAGGTTACATATATTTTTCAATTGTTCCAAAAATAAGCAGTTTTATATGTTCGGTAGATCAGTTCTTCCAGCTACCAATTCCAAACAATAGTACTGGATAATTGTCCAATTATTTTGACTGGTCGTTCTTTATCGTAAACATGTACTGGATTCTACTTTTAATTTCCCTTTCTGTCAAATACATGATGGATACCGAGCTATAATTAGTAACGAACATGGAAATCGTAAAAACTTGACAAATTTAGGAATTTCCTGGGGGGATTTTCTTCCCTTGATAAATTTTGCTCACATATTACCAATGACAGCAAATTTCTTTATTGCTTAAAGTCATAGTTTGATTTGCTTGAAAATTATCTTTAAGAATTTGCTTGTATTGGAATTTTGTCATAGGCCTAATCTGTTAGAGTGCAAATTGATATAGTGATTTTTTGTATACAGTATTCTAATTCTGTCTTTAAGGGTTTAGTAAAAAGAAAAGAATAAGTATATCAAATTTTTTTAAGAGCCAGTTTAAAGTATTTAAAAAATAATCCTGCATTTATTAACATTTTCTTATTTATAATATTAAAAAGAAGTATAGGCTTTGTGCATTATTACTTCAATTAATTTTCATTAACAAAAACAAAATGATTCCAAAAACGCAACCATGACTTGTACAAGAAACATATGTACATTAAAACTGCATTTAATTTTAATCCAAACAAAAACAAGCGGGCATCAAAATAACTGAATGAAACCAAACTATGACTTGAAAAAAAAGAGATAATTTTTCATATGAGATAAGACTGGACGTTCAGATCTATCTCGATTACGGAATCGTTTCAATTCCGTTCGTGCCATGTTATTAAAGCAATCAAGCAAGAGAAGGAAGGGGGCACCTGCTAGGTCGTAGAAAGGTCACGGAGAGAGCCAGTGGTCAAGGATTTCGTCCAAACAATCAATAAATAAGAAAATGACTAAAAATGGAAGTGTCATTGTTTAAAGATATCCTCTAGGGAAATTGAGAGTCGCGACTGTGGACAGTATTTGACAGTGGTCAGTTTAAAGATACAAATTATAACTGAGTTTTTAATTTATCACAGTAAATTGAAATTAATTTAAATGGATTTTTGGTCTCTTTTTCCTAGAGGCAATGCTGTACAATGAAAGACATTTATCAATTGAAAATAAACAAAACCTTCTTCCCTTTCATTTTATATTTTTTAATGTTTAATAAAAGATACATGCAAGTGGGAAAAGAACTTCTTGTGGTGCCTTTGTTTATAATATGTTCATAAAAAAAATATTTAATGTATCTTAAAGAATTATTTTTTCAAAATTATGTTCCCTTTCAAATCATTAATGCATCTTTTTTCTTTAAAGAACCTTAAAAGTTTATTAAATATGATCCCTTTAAAGAAATATGGAAGTGCGAAGAAAAGATAAAGCAGAAAGTCGCAAGAAAAGAGTTTGGACAATTAGGAAAGAGTAGAATGGTCAGTAGAGAGACGAAGCGTGCCGCTGGACAATAGACTGTCCACTCGCTCTATTGTTGCCTTGGAAACAAAAGAAATTACACCAGTCTGATCTTTTTCTAATCAATTTACAATCAATTCAAAATTATGTCTGGTGATTTCACCCCGCCTGCCAGACAGTTGTCTTCAATGTGACAAATTTCTCATTTACTAAAATTATTTATAAAGGCTCCAAATTTCTAAGGTTTGTCATTATTTATGTAAGCAATACTCCTAGTCTTGGCTTATTTTTTACATAAAATATTGTTAGGGGAATTTTTTAAAGAGAATGCCTAGAAAAACACATAATTGATCTCAAATTCACAAAACAAAATTAGGTAGAAGACCTCTTTCATATCTTCTGTTGCAATCTCCAACTGACCATCAAAAGCCAGGACAAAAGTGAGATCTAAACAGCTGATTTGATTGGGAGATCTTTGTTTCTGGTCAGAAATTGTCTGAAATTTAACCGAAACTGACCAGTTAATATTGACAATGCTTGCATCTCAAGTGGTGTCCAGCTTTTACAAACTGATGAAGAACAAATAATAAGTGGTGTTCTGATTTTACAAACTAACATAAAACAAATAACAAACTAATACAATTAATGAGATTGGAGTTTTTGACAGATTTTCATTAGTTCTTTGTCTTATTTTAATAACCTAATTTAGATTCTGTAAAAGTTTTAGCCCTTTCCTTTCCTAAGTTAAAATTAGACAATCATGTGATATGAGTGGGGTCTGAAAAGTTCATAGCCTGGAGTTATGCCACAGTAATGAAACTTGGGATGCATTAAATTTAACATTTTCTGATACTAACAACATGGTTTATTTTTCAACATAGTCTCCCCTGCGGTCCACACACTTCTACAAGCGGTGTTGCAGCGCTTGGATCCCAGTGGTATAATAGCTCTCAACCTGATCAACAAAAAAGTCCAAAATTAACAAAAACATGGAATAATAAAAACTATTGAAATAAAACTGGACAATAAAGGTTAAAAATTAGAGATAAAGCTGACCTAGAAATCGGTCAATTATTTGATGGTTAAAAATGACGGACCACTGATAAAAATCTCCTCAAGATGGATGTAATTACTCTTGATGACAAATTACATCTCTGTTTATCTTTTTCTTGTCCGTTCTAACATCTGCTTCTTCTAATTCTTTTTTAGAAGAAATCATTGGAGTTGATTTAAAAGAATTAATTCATGGATTACACAGTATACGATTTACAAAGATGTAAAAATCTAATATTGTTTCTTTCTACAAAATATTTAATCATTTCTGGCAAATACATGTGCTCTCAGCTTCTATTTCTTACGACTAATCACAATCTTTTTCCTATCCTTTCTTCCTTGCTTTGGATTTAACAACATCGTAAATTTGGAAACATTGTAAATCTTAACTATTTTTTTCAATCCAGAAATTCACACTCAATCTCTCGACATAGTAACATATAGCATAGAGGATATATTGTTAGGCCACAATAAATAAATTGATAGATTTTCATCCAAATTTTCCAAAAAAATGGAGAGGGAGGGGAAATTTTATTTTTTATTTTTTATTTTCTCGAGGTAGCCTAATAAGCTCAGCTGAAGCCAACCATTTGAACATCTTTGTATAATAAAAGAAAATTAGGTGCTTTTCTTTACCATAATAACAATATGGCTTTTTAATCTCATAAAATCAGAGTAAATAAAAACAATACTTGGACAATCACAAACACCATAGTATGATAGTCTACAAAGATATAGCATAATATATTTAACCTTCAATAGAAATCAAAAGGACAAAAGGATGGTAGTACACTAGGGCCTAGCCTGGCTTGGCCGGGATCATACCCTACCCTGATACCAGAGATTGGTTGGTAATTCCCGATAGAAAAACAAAAGTGTCACGCCCGAAAATATTGTTCTATGACTGACAGACACGAGTCGAGTGTCAAATCTAGGCTACCATTCCGCTCTTCTGGCATCTGTCGACTTCCACTCACAGTCACAGGCTTGAAGCGGACTGACAGCGGCAGAACTATATAAAAAAGTGATACTGCATATCATTTTATTAGATACATCCGCTAATACAATTAATATTTATATTTAAAAGCATTTATTACTTTGTGGATCGAAAATTAGTTACCGTAAACTGGTCTACCTAGCAACCACCGTTTTAAAAATAGATCAATGCATATAAAGTGAATGTCGTAAACGGGTCTACCGTAAATGGGGCATATGTCGTAAAATAAAAAATTTCGGACTACAATAAAATTTTTCGAGTCGGCACTCAAAATGGTGGGTCGGGCGGGGATGATAATCTATCAATTTATTTATTGTGGCCTTATCCATAAGTGTGTGATCTTGCCATTGTTCGATACTGTGTTTGACATCTATTTTTGTACTACTACTGTTTTTAGAGAAATAATTGTGAAAGCTTCGGAAAGGATCAGGAAAGTCGTGGATATTTTTAGATATTCTTGTCATTAATGGTTTTCAAACAAAAGCTATATAAGGCTATGTCTTGGAGTCTTTTGAATTCTAAATTTAGTGGCAAGAGCTGTTCAAAATCAATGGCTGGCACCAATATCAGTTTTTTAGTTTTGATAGATAATATGTTTTCTTAGATTATGTGTGAAAGGTTTTTTTTAAATATATATCATTTGGTGTGGTTCTCTTGCCCTTGCACATAAGAAGACCTAGGCAAGACAAAATGAAGGATTAGCTTATTTCAACTTCTTTCCAAGCAGTTTATATTCTGTAAAATTATTTGTAGTTAAATTTAATAAAATTTGTTTTAACTTAGATATAAAACTTTAAAACTGTGACCAGTTACATAAGAAATGCATTATATTTTACGGCCATTATAACAAACTTGGTACAAATCTATTAAATGCTTCTCATTAAAATAATGTTTCTTGTCGTAAATTTAGGGGATTTAAATATCTTTCCCCTATCTCTAACTATTTATTACAGCCCTACATTCTTTAACAGAAACAACCAATTTCATTTTATTGACCAAACAAACTTTGGATATTTGCAATTTTTGCAACCATATTTGGAATTCTCTATAAGGCAATTAAAACGAGAATTAAAACAATATTAGCTAAATCAGAATATACTGAATTTATTTATATAATGTCGGTCCTTTGAAACGCTTTTAATATTTTATCTGAACACTCTTAAATATATCTGAAAAAAGAGGGCAAAAGTATTTGTCTAAAAACCCTTTAAATGTTTATAATAGGCATAACTTTAAAATAAAGATAAAGTTTTCAGTATAATCTTTGTTGGATAAGTTGTTTTTGAAAAAATGATAACTTCACCCTTCTGTCTCTAACGTTTAAATTTTTTTATCTCAGAATAAACTCCAAGGAAAACCCTTTAAATGTTTATGATGATTTTTAAATAAACCCCTAAAGGAAAGCGAAAGTATCAATATAATCCAGTTAACTCAATTATACACATGACTTATTGTCCACAATAACAAAAAAAACATGGTCCTTGAGCTGTGAAGGAGGGGATAATAGCTACAAGTGGCTTGTATCGTTAAAAAACACCAGTAAAGAAACAGTATTGTATTGATTATTGAGTTCTGACTCGTGTCGACGGCTGCGTAAAAAATGTCCTCTTCTCTGCTGGTTTCTTGCTTAGATGCATCCTTTCCTGTTCAAGAAATCTTTTTTTTCTGCTGAAAAGATGGACAGTTTTTAGTTAAAGATACATTGAAATCTCAAAGTGATAGATACTTAATAAAAATTAATTTAATATTCTCAAGTTTAAAGTTTTGTTCGAAACTTTTTTTAAATTTTCAATTAACAAAAACAGATCCTAAACATTTGTGTTACGTTTTGAGCAGAGTTAAGCTTATGCCATAGGATACCATTTAAATATTTTTTTCTCCATTAACAAAATTTTATGGAAAATTTGGATAGGAGGATCCATAAAACAATAGATTTGGTCCATCCTCTTGTTAAATAATATACATGTACCACAAATTCTGATTTTTTTTGGCATTTGGAAGAACCAATAAAAATGGAAAGTAAATCAGAGTTAAGCCTCTTGAAGTAGACCTCTCGCGAGACGGGATTAAAACACACCACGATAAAAAAATCACCAGGGTATTGATCGAGAACAATAGTACTTAAGTGTTAATTTCACGGAGCGAGAAAAAAATCAACATATTGTACAAATAAACGTTATTTGTCAAGTGCTCGTAAAATATCATTTTTGTCATTCCTTTATCTTGTTTATCCAGTCTTTTAACGATAAAACTCCATGTTGAGTGATCATTAATCCTTAAAGCCACATAAGCCCAGACTTGGACATTGAGAAAAAGTCTTCTCATGGTTTTTTTTTTAAGTTAGCACTTAGAAATGAATATTGAACTAAAAAAAAATCGATTCCCTTTCGTGGTTCCAATTCTACAGCCATTTGAAGGAAATTTTGATTGTTTACTTTTCAACACCGAGTTGATTGAGGGAGACGTCAATAACTCACAAGCTCCGCCCACTACTAGCAAGTGCTACTGGAGATCGGAGTGTGACGTCATTTAACTAACACGCCCCCCCGCTTGACCTCATTAGCATTTTATTTATGGAAATCATTTTATTAGATCCCGATTTTAAATCCAGCTGCATCGAAGCCATCTGAGTACCCAAAGCCGTGAATTTTAGTTTTTTGACTTAATTAAACATCAGAGATTAAGCTAGAATACCTTTTGTCCCGAAATCCCATAAATTTCATTTTGTAAACAAACGAATCCCGCAATGTGACTTTAATGTATACAATAGTGTTTTTTACCAGTCATGTTTGACTTATTACTGTTAAAATTGCACAAGGGTTGTTGATGAAGGGGTATTTACCAGTCATGTTTTAGTGAACGTTAATCCTTTATGTATACAATAAAGGTTTTTTCTGATGTTGTATTTACCAGTCATGTCTGACTAATACTGTTAGAATTGCATAGGGGTTGATCTTTTTGTCAGAAATTTATAGACATTAATTTTTGAGTTCACAGTTTTTCTTTTTATGTTTTAAATAATGATTTTGCAAGTTTGTTTTATCAGTTTCCTTTGATATTTTGAATAATACTTTTGTAAGATATATATATGTAAATTGTAATCATAATAACGTTTTCCTCTTGTATTTTGAATCTTTGGTCCTATATCAATGTCAATATTAAAGCTAAGGTTGACTTGGGTGTATACTTCCATTTTCTTCTTATATTTTGAATCCTTGGTCCTATCAATGTCAACGATATTTGAAATGTAGAGTTGATACCAGAAAGTTGCCGATCATAGATCCGATCAATGATGGCTTAATCTCATCAAAAAATACAATTGTCTTGTCTGGGTTCGATATTAAACTCTGGTCTTTCTCGACCTGAATCTCATTTCATCAATTATTATATATTCTGAAATATCACTTTTATTCTTGACAATTCCAGTGTTCTTTATCAGGTGTCTAGAAGAGTTGGCATACCCTGTCTGGCACCACATTGCATTGAATTATAAACTGAAATCCTAAGTAACAGTTATATTTTAACAGGAAATATTTTAATATGAATAGTGGTATCAGGTCTTGAAGAGTAAGCATACCCTGTCTGGTAGCACACTCATTGAAAGATCATCTTTCTTGCCTTAAAGGAAATTCAAACCTACAGCACTTAATTACCTGTTATATAGTTGGAATAATATTGTCTTGTCAATAAAGCCCAAATTAAAATCAAATTAAAAGGATTGTTCCAAAATGATGCAAATGATTTTTAAATTATATTCAAATTAGGGGACAATTGCTTTAAATTCCTTGCCGTCAAGTCGGTGTTATTGTAAATTAGATGTACGCGATTTCGGACCCATTAAAACCGACACCCTAATAACTGCTGAAATGAGTTAATTTTCATTTGATCTACTTCAAAATAAAATTTTATTTACATAGGCCTGTGGAATTTTCTTTTTGATACAAAGAGACGAATTAAAGCATGCCACAAATTCGGTGTCAAATAAGACACAGGCATTCGAATCAAATTGAGCAGAAAAATCTAAAAGCAAATAAAAACAAAACCACCATTGAAAGTTTTCTTTTGAAGGGTTGTGAAGGATTTTTCTATCTCTCTTAAGGGAGAGTAAACAAGGGGCAATCACTCTGAGTTATGTAATTTATATTTTGAGAGATTTACTTGCCAATTAAAAACAAACAGGAGAAAGTTTTTGACGTGGGGTGGATTACGTCACAAGTGTTGGTTTACGCGGGTCCCGTTTCAATACCAATTTGATTAAAGATACACATTGGACCAGGGTTTGAACTGGTACCAGCCGAAAGGTGTCCATTGGTGGCAGAATATCCTGACTCTACCAGAACATTTAACGTGGAAAGTGAAGGATATCCATTTGTACCAGTGATGCCAATAAGAATGCAAGCAGTTTATCTCCTTGCTTTTCTGAACTTCCTTCTTTTATTAAGAACTGTGGTCCATCTTTTACTGGCAAGACTGTTTGAAAACCTGTTAGGGCAAATAATGATAAGCCAATACCATATAAGTGTGCACTAATTAAAATTTTGCCAGAACAGCACCACAAGCAATTTACGTGCTGGAATATGCAGGCTTGGTACAGATAAAATTGGACCCAATGAAGAGCTTAACTTTTCAAAAGTCTGTGTTAAATTTCAAAATCTTTGCACATACGTGTAGAAATGCTCCACAAGAGTTGTATACCAGTGGATTTCAGACCTATCTGAATCTTAACAGAGTCTAATCCTGCCCTTTTTTTAAACTGAAGTCAAATTTAAACAAAATTAAACAAAGTTTCAAGTACAAGCAAAGAGACTGACAGCACTCGATGACACTTTATTTTTGTCCAAAACAGACCTAGGGGTATTAGATATCAGCCCCTTATGCAATTGACCCGCGGAGGTTCGAGTTAAGTCAACAAAACCCTACACCAGATCTGACCTAAGAATTTTTTAATTTGATTCACGGCCTTAAGGTCACCCTAAGAATCGAAAACATTTGCTTTTTTCAAATATTCAGGTCTCTGTTATGACCCCTTACATAATTGACCCTTTTGGCAGAAAGTTATGTCAATAAACTCGAGTCAAAAAGGGCAGGGTTAATATTTTTTCTTCCTTTAAACATGCTTCGAATTCTTTTAAAAAATAATTGGAAACAGCTGGTAGGAAGTCTTATGCAACTGATCATCTTTGACACATCTTAGGTTCTTCCTTTAGTCGTAATTCCATATTTTTTTATTAGCGTTTATTCTTTTTGTAAACTTAACATCTGTTATTTGATTTAATATTAAGTAGCATTACTTTTGATTTTGTGATGTATTAAGTGGTATAAAGTCTTAAATTTGCTTATAAGGTTATGATTTTTCAAGGCCTGTCTTCAGATATTTCAAGTACACTTCTTTAATAACGTTTCAACACAAGTTACATGTTTAAACACAATTTACATGTGTCGTCATCAGATGAAATGAAATAGTGGGTTGGTTGGTTGGTAGTTGCCAAGTTAACGTTCGCTTCAAGTGGATGCTAATATCGCAAACTAGACAAAGTAATGGGGGTAAATATGAGAATATATAACAAGGAAAAAAACATACAGAAATAAAAAACATTAAGGAAATTTCAAGGCTTGTGTCGGATTTTTTGGAGGCTTGTTCTGTCTTCTACACATATATCGCTGTGCTGGGTTAGTGAGTTCAATGTGAGCTTGTTGAACCAACTATTAATAATAGACCTAACTTCTAATAAACATTTTTTAATATACTACAATTACAACCGTAAGGATTTAAATTTCAAACGATAAAAAAACGTCGGAAGTATTTATTTTCGGCTGTCAAGGGAAGTAACTCCTTGTTTAATTATTTCTTTCAACTGTTTTTTTAAAGTGGAAACCTGATATATAGGCTGTAATTAATATAAATCACCAATTGACCAGTTCCTGTATTCGAGGTAAAAATAAACTAAATTAGATTTGAGGTATTATTAAAATCATGTGAAAGAATTTGGCTATAGTTAAAATTAAAGAAGTAAAAAATCAAGTTCTTCTTATCAAAAGAAACCAAACCTAAAATCTCGAGTAACATTTTTGCAATTAGAAGTATTTTAAACCCTGTGAAAGAAAGTGACTTTGAAATATTTTAAACCCACAGTTAAAATTTAATTTGATAAATAAAAAAATCAAGTACTATCATTAAAAAAAATGATTTCTTTATTAAAATTAATTAGTATTGGATATCATTTAACCCTGTGAAAGAATTCTGAGCTTTGAGATTTAAAAAAATATCAACTTATCAGTAAAATATCAAGTGCTTACCGTCAAACAAAACCTGAATCTTATAACTCCCCTACCCACCCACCCAACTTACCACATTGTGATTATTTTTGTTAATTTTTCAATGATAAATGTTAATTTCCAAATAGCAAAATATTTTTGTTTATCGTCAACAAAAGGCAATAAGTCATCTAAATATAGTATACTATAATAAAATGATGATAAGTAAAATTGCATGTTCTTTAACGATAATTACTGGTGGATTAATTAAATTATTTATCTATTAGAGGAATACATTAGACGTTTATTTCCCTGCTCGACAATTAAATCCAGACCAAGTGGGGGTCATATATTATATATTTGCAATTCGTATTAGACTCTTGGAATAATCAAAATTTGTATGGAATAGATGCTTAAAAAGACGCGTATTTACATTTCATATTGCACTCAGCAAATAATCATAATTCTCTTTGGACAAATACTCAAAATAGAAGTCCAAAAGTGGCAAAATATAATTCAATATCCTAATACAACTCAATCAAATAAGTTCTTTACTTTTTCAAACTCTAAATTTATTTAATTCTAACACACTAAATTGTCTGAGCTGTCCTAAGAATATTAAAATCTTTGGTCTAAAATGGCTAAAATATCAGCCCATATTTGAACCAATCAAATATATTAGCCCACTGGACAGGAGACAATAAAAACAATTAGGGCCATGATATAATACAGATGTCACAAACAACAAGTAAAGTGACAAAAATATCATCACAGCGTGTTGTCGCATTCTTTTAATGTGTCCATTTTGTCAAAAACAACGAATCACAAAGCTCTTTTTATTAACTCCTTTATTGGATAACAATAGACTAATCAAAACTCTTCTTACAAAAGATCTTGTCAATCCAAACAACAGTTTAAAAACGCGTTGCCGAGATCACTGTCAATAGAAACAACAGTTTTTAAACGTGTTGCCATAGAGTGAGTTAATACAACAGACAAAAAAACTACGAAGCCTCATACTGAGATGATTATAGAGCTCTCTAATGATGAAGGATAAAAAAGGTGTTGAGGCGTAGCATATGGTCAAAGGTCGTTACGCTCCAACGCTTTGCGGTTTTTGTGTAAAACAATTTCTGCCACCTGTTCGAAAATTGTCTTCTGCTTTTTATTGTGATTGACGGCTTTGAAATAACTATACATAAAAAATTAAAAATTGTAACATATGAAGCTTCCTGGTCAATCAAATTGATATTTTTATTTGAGCTTAGGAAAACCAGATGTTTGCCATTCAAGGCCCACTATATCAAAAGCTTTTTTTTAAAATTTTGGTAAATTATTGGTTAATAATTTTTAAAGAAAAGTTCTTTAGGGTGTGAAGCAAGGCAGCCCCTCTAATCTTTCTTTCTTTATAAAGTCTACAAAACTATACTAAATATTTAATAAATGTCAGCCTTACAAAACAGCTTTTGAATTTTGAAGTTTTTGACTCTTAAAAAAAGTCTAGAAGTTTTGTCTCTGAAGTATTTTAAAAGCTCAGATTTCTAAAACTAAATATTAAAGATTTTAACCTTACAAAACTGCTATTAAATTTTTAAGATTTTGACTCTTAAAAAAAGTCTAGAAGTTTTGTCTCTAAAGTATTTTTAAAGCACAGCAATAAATTTCCTAAATGGATCAAGTGCTCTCCATTTCACATAAAAAAACTTGACAAAACATTTGAAAGAAGTTAGTACCCAGCCCTTAAAATACAATAAACCAATAAGGGCTTGTTGAAGGCCCCTTCAAAAAATAACTCGAGTCTTTAGATTGATTTTTTAGGGGTCAAAAACCCACAAATAAATTCTGGCCCCTTTGATGTTACTTTTTAAGAGAGGAGTTATGGTTTTGCCCTTATTTCTAAAGTACTCTTGCATAAAAATTAATTGGAACATTAAAAGGGCATAAAATTTAGTCCAATTTAAATTTTAGGGTCACAAAAAGTCAGTTTTTGAAAGGGGTCAGTCCACCTTCAAAGGGTTTCACAGCAGTTAAGTTTTAACAGTTTCTTAAATTGCAAGAAAATTGCCCAAAGCATCAAATATTTTGAGGACTTTCCACATTATTTTTAAATTGGAAATTTGAAATAAAAACATCAAAGGTACCTTCCAGCAGTGAACACTTTTTAAAGTTTTTTTGTCATTTGTCTTCAAAGAATAAATAATAAAAAAAACAATCCCTTTAAGCAATTTCTGTTATTTCTTTCATAGAAATGGCCAAGAGTTAGAGTGTCACTCAAATAGTCAAAGATATGAAACACAAAATATAAACAAAACATTTGTTTACAAAAATATTTCAAATATTATATTATTATAATTGAAATAAGCTTAAGATTGTCTTAAAAATATCCAAAAAGCTTAACATTGTAGTAAAAAAGACCAAAAAAGCTGAAGATTGGGTTATAATATATTGAAATAAGCTTATTATTCAATATATATAATTGATCAAAATAGTCAAATTTTCGAAAGCAAATCATAACATTTTGAAGACCTGTCATAATATGTCAAAACATCAATCAAAAAATGTCAAACAATAATAAAGTAGAGCACACCAACTCCACTGTTGATCAGAAAACCAAAACATAAGAATTTAAGGGCCAATTTAGATAATATTCATTGAGAAAATGTAGGCACATTAAGGCTTTAAATTGCAGCATTTCTGGTGCTTAGTCTATGGTTCCTGGAATTCCAAATATGGGCACATTTTGACAAATAGGCCTACCATTAAATACCCAATTCTTTACATGAAAATTATGCAATGAAAACTTTAGATTTGCCAAAAAAATGGTCTCAATTCAGGCTTAAGTTTACACTTTTTCTTTGCCAAGCCTGAGGTTCCTGGAATGCAAATATGGAGTCCATTATGGCAAATAGGCCTACTGTTAATACCCTTTTCTATACATGAAAACTATGCGATTAAAATATGTATTTGCCAAAAAATGGGCACGTTTTCAAAAAAATTCACCAAATTACATAATAAGTGTCAATACCATTACTGTCTTGTTAAAGATTCCTATTTCCCCTCAATTTTATTGGTCATGAACACACAGATTTTCATCAATTAAAGCTTTGCCAAGGTTTTTGATGAACAATCAAGAAAGATCAGAAGGGTTTAAATAGAAGCTATAAGTGTCTCTGATACACATTCAAAGATTTAAAAATATTTAGACCCTTGAAAATCGAAGGTATAAGTATCTCTGATACACATACAAAGGCAAGAAAATTAGAAGGGTTTAAATAGAAGGTATAAGTGTCTCTGATACACATACAAAGATTTAAAAATATTTTCGAAAATAAATTTCGAACAATAATTTCTAATAATCCTTCACAATCAAGCTAATTTCATTTCTCAAATCTCAATCAACAAGGGGAAGAAATCCTTTAAATCATTTATTTAAATTACAAATAACGCCATATGTCATTTTTCAAATTTCTCATTTCATTTCTTAAAACTTATTCTTATTCTTATTTAAGATCCTTTGATGCCATTGTTGAGAATAAAATAAAGGGTTTTAGGGACATGTGATATTTATTGAGGGGTAGGGGATTTATTTAAGGGGCTGAAGAAACAAATGACCCAGGCAATTATAACACCACAGATTGAATAACCTCGAGAAATCAAAACTGAAAGTAGACCTACCATATGCCCAAAAATGCATCCGGACAATTAAAAAGGCTCATAAAATTGAAATTGGCGTGACTCGAGTTTTAAAACGTAATTTTTAAACCTATTTACGGAATCATTGTTTGGGACGTTTGAACTAGACAATGCAGAGGTCAAATTAGCGTTGACCCGTGCTCCGGACAATGGCCGAACTGGACAGTGGTCACTAAATAATAGATATTGAATAAAGGGCTTCATCGCGGTCAGTTTTGACCATCTGTCCGTCACAGAAAGAGGTGTTAGCTTTTTCAACGAGCTCTATTATGAAATGATTTATGAAAGAACCAGTTGTAAAAATTACGATTGTTTGCTTAAAGGCACACTTTGTCCTTTAAACACACTATCCTGTCCCCTAAAATACACTACCCTCATGTTTGGTCATGCTTCCTCATTGTCTCCCCTGACCCCCCAAATCCCAAATTTAAAAATCATGGACATCTGCTTTATTGAACACTCATATCGAATTGTAATGCTGACTTTTATTTTGAAAAGATCACTTTGAATTTTTAAGATTTAAAACATCTTTCTTTAGTTTTTGTCATGCTCTGTGTTGTAAGGTCTGTGTCCCCTTTGACATCAAAACATCAAATCTCTGACCATATGTTTTATGAGGTGCTCATGTAAAGGAATTTTTGTAATCTCAGTCCTTCTTATTTTTTAATCATTTTGGGGCAGACTTCTTTTGTGTGGTCATTTTTTCTTCATATTTTTTGTAGCTTGTGTGATCCTGGATTGACATGGGTATGCACTGAAATTATTGTGGATTTTGATGTAAATATCAAGTATTAGATATCAATTTGTATCTGTACATGTCCTTTTTTGCCTGGTGATGTATATGGAAGGTATACCACTAGGTGAAAGTGTTCGGGCACCATAACCCAATGACTTACTAAGGTCAAAATCTCAAGGTCTAAAAATCACCGGTCTGTCTCCAAATTTTTGCTCCTTGACTTGTACAAATGTATGGATAATAAAAACCCTCATGAGTGCTAATAAAAGCATGAATATACAGGTATACCACTAGGTGAAAGTTTTGGGCCACCGTAACCCAATGAATTACTAAAGTCAAAATCTCAAGGTCTTCAAATCACCAGTCTGTCTCCAATTTTTTTCCATACCTGTACAAATGTATGGATAATAAAAACCCTCATCAGGGCAAAAAAATGTCATGAGTATACAGGTATATCAGTAGGTGAAAGTGTTTCGGCCACCATGACCCAATGACTTAATAAGGTCAGTAGGTACATCCCAGTGGGAGGCTGGATAAATTAGGGTTCAATCGGTACAGTACGTAGTGGTTTCATTCATCAAGTTATACTTAGTATGTTACTAGGGGCTTTCGTTTTTTATAGTTTAGTCGACTTCATGGCTTTTGATTTCATAATAGCTGATAAATGTCATTAAAAATATAAGCTTTATTCTTAAAGATGAAAATGGAGGTTTATATTGTAATAGCCTATGCTATTATTTATTTCAGAAAAATGATTTTCATTAAGTATGTTACTAGGGGCTTTGTTTTTTTATAGTTTAGTCAACTTCATGGCTTTTGATTTTAAGATAGGTGATATATGGTAATTTGAAAGCTTATTATGTGTGCTTTGTCTTAAATTTACTCTGAAATTGCATTTGTGTATGAACCATGATGTGTTAAATTTTAAGAACATTTTTTAGGGATTATAGGTTGTAACTTTATACTAATGACAAAGTTATGAAAGCACAGGCACAGGACGTACAAGTTAAATGTTTTTTAAGATATGGTAAATAATATTTTAATGATGTCAATTTTTTCATAAAGCTTTTGGATAATTTAATGACAGTACTTAAAGGGTCAATTTCACTTTCAATAAATAGGTAACAATGTTTTTCAAAGTTCAGTTTATTTTTTAAAAGTGGAGACATCATAGCATGTTTTAATTAGAAAAACCCACCTGAAAAATCATTACACAATGATCTATTGACGTTTATTTTTCATAAACCTTAAATAAACTTGTCACTTGGACGCAAATTAGATCAACCCTACTTTAACTGACATTCGGCATTGTGTCGCGAAAAATAACATTAAATCTGATTTTATTGCTCTTTAATTCATCCATTGTCCAAATTTAATTCTTTTAATGTTTGTTTAACACTTTCCCTCTATCCATTTCATTGGTTTTTCATTGTATTTTTTCATACCCGATTTTTACGCTTGCTTGTCCGACCTAATTTTATTCAACGTGCGAATTGACTTCATTGTGCCGTTAATTTGGCCACGCACTTATAAATCTCATTGCTTGGAAAAAAATCGTTCATCCATATTGCTTGTTTAAATGGAGTGACGTTTTGATAGTTTTTAAGGAGAATTTTTGTATCCCTACCTGTTGCTTCAAATGATTTAATTTTTAATCAAGTTTTTTCACTTCATTTTGTCCATTTTAAGTCAAAACAATCAAAAAATAATTGTAATTTATTCTAAAACTCAAGATATGTGCACAATTAAGTTGATAAGCTTGGAAGGACATTTATATTAAGGTGAAAAATGCTTTTAAAAACTCAAAACCCAAATTTGACAGGTTTTATATAATAAATGGAATGACTAAATGTTCTATTTCTGAATTAGTAGGCTCTAAATCTGACAAAAGGGCACTCAGCATTTATTGCACAATGTTAAGAAACAAATGTTTTTAACCAAATGCTCCTTTTTGGAATGCTTTCAAAAACTCAAAACTTGACAGAAGGATGCTTAGCATTTATTACACAACGATTTGAATAAAAATCTAAGCCAAAGCCCTCTTTTGAAATGTTTTAAGACAAAGTTTGACAGACAGTTTTATGCTCCTAAAAACAATTTAAAGATGGCACCAAATGTTTCTGTTTCAAAATCCTATTGGACAGAAAGGGTCTAAGCATTTATTACACAATGATCTCAATCAAATTTTATCCTCACTCTCTTTTGGAATGCTTTGAAGATCAAATGTAACAGAAGGCTTGGAAGAGCAATGTTTTATGCTCCTAAAAACAATTTAAAGATGTAAAAGCAACCAAATGTTTCTGTTTTAAAATCTCATTTGACAGAAGGGGTCTAAGCATTTATTGCACAATTGAATCAAATTTCACCAAAGCCCTCTTTTGGAATGATTTGAAACAAAATGTAACAGAAGGCTTGGTAGAGCAATGTTTTATGCTTCTAAAAACAATTTGTAGATGTAAAAGGCACCAAATGTTTCTGTTTTAAAATCTCATTTGACAGAAGGATGCTGACATTTATTACACAATTAGAATTAAAATCTAACATGGAATGTTTTGAAAACCAAATGTGACAGAAGGCTGGAAGAACATTATATTACACAAGGGTAGTCAAATTGATTTAAAATCAAAACAGAAGGGGCAAAGATCAAAAAAATAAATCTTTATCTAAAAGGGTTGATTTGATGTCTTCAAAAACATAGGAGTCAATCAAAAAAGGGTTAAAATAACTCTATGAGATTAAAGGGGCAGATGGTTAAAAAAAGGGGTAAGGATTATTACAGGGGGTAATAGCCCTATTAAAGGGCTGGACACGCATTAAGGGTTTGTCAAAGGGTCTGTTACACTTGCTTGAGCAATAGATTTATGTATAAGAATGTGAATTGGAGGTGTATCTTTTTAAAAGACGTGTGGGCAGATGGCTTGTCCATGAAATTAGCCAATTTTTGTCTCACTTCTGTCACAAATAGGCCTTACATATGTTTTTAAATGATCTCACAGCATATGGCTAAGTTTAATACATCTAGAAAGTTACATAACGTACAAAAGTAGCTTGGCTAAAGTCAGAATAAGAATAAAAATTCAAAACCCCAAAAAATTCTACTTCTGTTAAAAGAACCTTCACACAGCATATGGCTAAGTCAGATAAATCTGGAAAGTTACATAACATACAAAAGTAGATTGGGCAAAGTTCGAACAATGATAAAAATTCAAAACACAGATTTTATTTATTACATAATCTTTTGGATCACCTCTACCAAGAATCCTCTAAATCCAAAGAAAAACAGAACCCCAAAAATATATGAAAAAATACAACTCTACCCATTGGAGATGTCTTACAAAAAAACACAACACTATAATTCTGAATAATTTCTTTTATTTTGTAATATTCTGTACCATTAAAAGATAAATTGCTTTACGAAGAAAAGTTTAATCATTAAAACCAACGAAACTCAAAGTCGCTAAAGGAAACTTATTTTTATAATTTTTCCCTTAATTGACGACCTGACGTTGGAAGGCGACTTCATTTCCGCAAGAACGTCCATAATTCATTATTTTTACAGAGTAGTCTCGGTGAAATTATTCGCGGAGGCTAATTGGTCAGCGACTGTCCAACGAGTCCAGTATAAAATATTAATTATTTTGTATATCGCCACGGTTTCCTGTAGTGACCACCTGGTATTACCCAAACCAACTAACGCCACAAAAGTTAGATTTTAGGAAAAGAAGATTTCCGATTCGTCCAGGAAATTAATTAATGCCGCAGACAAACTGAGCAGGAAGTTGAAAAGGCTGCTGGGTAATCTGGTATTAATGATGTTTTTCGTGAAATTTTCTTTCTTAATGACAAATATGTTCACAAATATTTTGTTATATACCTTCAAGGACTTCTTGCATTTTTAATGAACAGATTGAGTTTTCTATGCAAAATATCAAGGAAATTTCAATTAAAAAATTAACATATTGTTGAAAGAAAAACCAAATTTACTTTAGTTCAATAATAGGTTTTTTCCTAAAGTCTTTATTCAATAAACTGTTGATAAAAAGACACCTTATATTCATATAAATTTGTTTAATTATATCAAAGACTAGGTAGGAAAATTGAAAAAAGCAATAGGCCTATGAGTGTGTTATGTTTTAAAATATTTTTAATTTTTTAGTATAATAGTGCATAATTTAAAAAAATTGCTTTGCTTTACAGAGTTTTTTTCCACTTGTAATTACTGTGTGAGATTGAAAAGTGGAAAGAAAATTCTACCATTAAGAAGAAGCTTTTAATTTTCAATAAAGTGAAACATTCATTATTTTTACGCGAGCGTCAGCGAATATTTGGATTGAGATGAGATTGGAAATTTAAATTCTGGCGTCTGGAATGGTTGTCGTGGACGTCAAATTGGGATCAGGCGGAAATCTGCTGTTAATTGCCGTCTGATAGTATTATTCAGACTTGAATTCAAAGTCACAAAAATTTCCAGTTAAAAGCTTCAAAAAATCCGATCAGACGGTGGCATTGATTTTTGCCAGACTCAATTAGACGTTCTGAAATAACTTTCGGCAGACATGTTTTCCTAAAACTTCAAGTCTATTGATGTCTCGCACGAAAGCACCACTTTTCTCGACCAATCTCCAGAAAGCAATTAACTAGAAATCGACACTGATCAAATTTACTTCGGAGAATTTCAAATCCAATTTGGCAATTTTTTTCTTTATATTCCCAGACCCCAAATTAGTTTTTCTTTTTTTTTCCTATAAAAATGAAATGATGGTGGTTTAGTTATAAGATGGATGGGTGTGACGCCAGGCAGGGTATGCTTACTCTCCTAGACACCTGATACCACTTTTCATTATGATATACTTACTCATGTATGATTGATATAATTCCTCATGTGAAAAGTTCTTAAGCTGTTACCTATGTTTCGTCAAAATGTCCTTATGATTTGAATGAAGATCGAAATAAGAAACAGAAAGCTTTCTTTTCAATAAAATTACAAGAATTGTAAAGAGATTTTCTAAACTTTTTTGATTTAGGAAATACATGTTGGTCCTACTGATGACTTTGATTTGACAGGTATGCATTTGTGTGTGGTTTTTGAAATTCTACTAAAACTAAGCTTTTTATGTACATCAGGGACACTGATAGCTCTAATTTTTTGTAAGATGTCTGTGGTTCTTACAATTTCAATTAATCCATGCATTCATGACGTAGCTAATCCATAGACATTGGATTAATTTGCAGTGATAACAGAATTGGTTATTGTTTTAATTATTAGTAGGCCTACTTGGATACATTGGATTTTTAAAGTATTAAAAGAAGGTCTGCAAATTGCTCCAAAAGACCCCAAAACGTGCTGATCATATCAATCAGGAATATGCTATCCCATAGGCCTAATTGGATTAATTTGCGGTGATAACAGCATTGTTAATTATTATAATTATTAGTAGGCCTACTTGGACACATTGGATTTGTAAAATTTTAAAAGCATGTGCTTCAAATTTGTCGAAAAGCCCCAAAACATGCTGCTCATATCAATCAGGAAATCTACCTGAAATTATAACCCATTACTAAGTTTGGACCTGTTAAAACATGATAAAAAACATTAACTTGATTGACAGCTCTAGATCTTTGATACTGTCATTTGATTGGTTAATGGGAATTCCCTGCAGGTAGCCGTGGAATCTCTTCCCAGGTGATTATTAATTAATACCTTAAAAGGTATGGTTCCTAACAAGTTGATGTTCTTTGACAATTGCTTGTCTCCAGGAACTTCTTAGATTTAACACCCAGTAAACACCCAGTGTGGTGTATTTGGCTCAAATCATTACAACCTTGTTTATTGAAGTTGGAAAAAAAACATGGCTTAAAAGAAATACATTTTGAATTCTTTTTTTCCTCCAACAAATCCTCCAAACGCACCCTGCAGTCTGCAATGAGGGAAATTTTGCATTAGCGAACTCTTTATTTTAATGTCCATTTGTAGAGAGATCCTTTACATGCACAGTCATAAGCACAGAGGACCTCCGCTTATTTAAAAATGATCCAAGAAATTTTCAGTTTTAATTGGTTGTCCATTTTATTCCATGCAATGTGTAATGAGAGAATTTTTCCCAGAAAAGATTTACAACTTCTTAAAACAGATCAGTTTGTCATACTTAAAACCTTTCATTATTTCAAAATGATCAAAGATTTTTCAGTTTTTAATGAACAGTCCGTTTCGTTTCATCTGTGGATTAGGCTTCCATTTTTAATAATTATGTCTTTTAGTTTGAGTTTGAGATGCTAATGAAAATTAAAATACGTCGTTAGCCTTCAAAGAAACAATGCGAAATGTTTTTAAGAAGTTCCATTAATTAAAGACTGAAACTTTGGTCAGAGATTAAGCCTCTCTAATGGATCAGCAGGTATTTGTAGGATGGCGCCATGCAGAGATGTCAGGAACTTAATGCATGGACAACGCCATGCTGAGACGTCCAGATTTTAATGCCTGATAATGCCAAGGTTGAATTTATCTGATGTTTTAATCCTTTTGTTACCTGTTTGATTATCACTTTTACTGCTGTGTGTTTTAAGATTTGAATGACATATAGAAGCGAGGAGTACATATAACAAAACACAAGACAATATTATGGAATATAACACACTTCTTTAATACAGTTAGGAACATAACGTTTCAACACAGATACACGTGTCATAATCAGATGTATTAGAAGTGTGTTATATTCCATAATATTGTCGTGTGTTTTGGTTACACAATCCTTATCAGGACAGCTATGTTTTTTAAGTGTTGCACTTGCACAACTTGATTGGGACACTATCTTTTTGTTGCATTGGTTTAGCTCAGTAAATGACAAGTTTGATTGTCTGCAAGGCAATGCTATGTCCCTGTATCTTTCTCATTGTATGAAAAATATTGATTCCCCCACCAATTTCATAATCTTCCAAGGCACTTTCCAGGATAATTGCAGGCCTTGAATGATTTAAACAATGGCATCATGTCTTCTGAATCTGTTGACAATTTATTTATCGGAAATTTCGTCAAAGTGTTTATCTATATACATGGTATCATCACAGCTCCCCCTGGAGCGAATATGGTAATCTAGGCATGTCAATTATTACTTTTTACAGCATTACAACCTCTACAGGGACCTCTCACTCCGCTATTTTCTCCATATATTTGTTATCAGTTGTAATTTAAGCTTGCCTGAAAACCATTTATTTGGAATTCTCTTGGGGCCCTGTCAGGGTCAACACATTTCTCATAATTAGATATAAACAAACTTTGCTGTCAACTCGTGGCCTGCCTGGTCTCTGTCTATAAACCTTGGTTTTAAATTGAAAGTATCGGGGTATATCTCCGTAAACAAACCTTTGCCCAGTAAACCCTTGTTTGCATAATAATTAGCAAAATTTATTAATTTCTAATTGTTGATTTAATTTGCATCATTATCGTCTTTTTTCAATAAATTTTGCATCTGTCTGTTGTTAACTTAAGAAGCATGAAGAATTCTTACATTCTTACAACAAAACACAAGACAATATTATGGAATATAAAACACTTATATAGTAAAGTTAGGCACATAACGTTTCAACACAAGACAATATTATAGAATATAACACACTTCTTTAATAAAGTTAGGCACATAACAATTCAACACAAGACAAGACAATATTATGGAATATAACACACTTCTTTAATACAGTTAGGCACATAACAATTCAACACAAGACAAAACATGGAATATAACACACTTCTTTAATACAGTTAGGCACATAAAGCTTCAACACAAAAAACACAAAATGCAAATAACTCATTATGTAATTTTTTAAATGGCAAAATTCTGCTGCAGCACCCGAACCTCTACACTGAATATCCTACCCCCAAACCATCAATCTTAAACCAGAATATCAATCTAAAACCAGAATATCGGATCTATAATTTGATAGGTTATATAATATCACTGTCCAGTATTTTTCTTTAATTAACTTGTGATGTTTCACCCCAACTGTGAAAACAACTCGCCCGAGATAAAGTTTCTCTAGTTTTCTTAATTGTCATTTTAAAAATTTAACCAATATTACTTTCCCTACTTTCGCTTTCTTTTCTCTATCTGATGTATTTAGATGCCAGAAAGGAATTTTTAAAGTGGTCAATTTCGTTGATTGAATTTAGTTTGTCCAGAAATTGTTACTTGATTAAGTTCATGCTTTGTTTATGGGGAAAAATTTAGAATCGAATTTATGACAACTCCATGAAAGGGATGCCAAGTTTTTGATTTGTTTAACGAGAAAAATTTAAAGTTAGATACCTTGACATTTCTCTGAAAGGGATGCCAAGTTGTCAAATAATGAAATTGCTTGGAAATGTCTTAAAGATATGCAAACATATATTTTTATGGAACAGGCATATCATTGCTCCTGGCCCTGACACATCCTAGCATTATGCAAAAAACGTACTATTTTTATGGCTAAGCAGATCCTTTGGCAGTTGTGAATGGAAAAAAAATAAGCTAATGCTGCTGTCTTTGAAAAAAATAGGACCTCAAAAGCCATTTCATTTCTCTGGTTCTGACCAATATAAGCGTTATGTAATATAGAGATTATTTTTATGGCAGTGTTAATATATTCCAGTAGATCTGTATTAAGCATTAATTTTATTTTTGGTAAATTTTCCTCATTGCACACTGCCCTCTGCTCCTGGCTCTGACCAATATAAGTGTTATACAATAAGCAGATTATTTTTATGTACGTGTTAATATATTCCAGTAGATCTGCATCTGTAGTCTTTTGCCAATGTTCTGGTAAATTTTCCTCATTGCACACTGCCCTCTGCTTCTGGCTCTGACAAATATAAGCGTTATGTAATATAGAGATTATTTTTATGTCAGTGTTAATATATTCCAGTAGATCTGCATTAAGCGTTAATTATATTTCTGTCTAGCACTCTTTTATTTTATTTTCACGTTATAAATATTCCTCTCGTCTGATTGGTGGTCGTAAAATCCTCGTAATGTCCATTAATATTGCTCAACAAACATGGTATAAAAATTCTAAATTTTTGAGAATTTAAAGCCTGTTTATGGCATCTCCAAGAATCTGAGAAAAGCATCCTTAAATATTCGAAAATAGTGCTATACATAATTTTATTTAAGTGATATAGTGAGGGAGGGGTTAGGATGCTCTGAAAGGGGATGCTGAGTTGATACACCTAAATATAAAAAAATTAATAAAGCATTGGGACTTTCTGAAAGGGATGCAGCACCGACAAACCTAATTAAAAAATAGATATTATTAGCAACATGAACTCTCTAAAAGGGATGTGAAGAGATTAAAAGATTTAAAACAAAGGGACAAAGAAAATTTAGCAAGTATTTTTTGCTGAAAGTTGATGCAGAGTGGCATCAGGTGTCTGGAAATATAATATCGTGCTAAAAGACTTAACAAAGTCTGCTATTCATGGCAGGATAATTAACCGAAAAATGATACCATGGTTACGCAATTGCAGGAATTTCTTATCAGTTCTGCCAAATGTTTCTTATCCATTTGAAGATTGGTAAAAATCTTTCAGCAGCCCCTATAAATACGTAGATAAGGTTATCAGGGTCTGAGGTATACTTGTTTACTGTCTGTTAATGATTATATAAGAACCAGGGTTAGGGTCAGGGGTCAAATTTCTTAATTTATTCAGACTGTTTTATATGGAAATGGTCTTAAAGGGATTGTAAAGAGGTTTTCTAAACTTTGTATGTGTATCAGGGACACTGATAGCATCAATTTGCACCATTCCTATTTCCATTCTGATGTCTGTGGTTCTTGCAATTCCACTTAAACTAACATGTTGGGGTGGAGAGGGGTGGGGGACTGTTGGAGATTGGGAGTAAAAGAGAAAAGAACAGATGTGATGGGGGTCTAGTTAATGAGGATGTTGGAATTGAGGAGAAGGGGACTGTCGGAGATTAGGGTTAAAAGATAACTAAACAGATGCAGGGTCTGTAGAATTAGGGTTCTAGGGTTTTGGGGTAAAAGACAAAGAACAAGATAAAGAAACAGATGTGGGGTGGGGTGTCTAGTTGATGAGGATGCTACAGGGTTATATAACTGACACCTCAAGTTAGGTCCAACTTTCATGTACCATCTGTTCTACCTTGTTATTTTGATAAACAGTTACCCATTCTTACCAACAAGTCTGACAAGTTGGCTACAGATCATTAGGGTGTAGGATTCTTTGCCAGTGGGTAGGACTGGCATTAAAAAAATCTTTACAAGTAAACAATTCTGTTAACCAAAATCTTGTCCAAAGCATGACAAAGTCAGGAGCAATAATGAAACTAAAAATAGAACTGGAAAAAAATCTTTTGCAGGAGATGTCTAATATATACTTTATTAAAGCAGTTATTCACTCCTATCAAAAGAAACCCCCCAAAAATGTCCGTTTAATAATAAATTTCTTTCTTACAAATGATCAAAATTATTTTAACAACGTCACATTCTTAAGACCAGCCTCTAAAATACAGCCCAGTCATTCCGTCATCACAATAAACCATTTTATTATCTCCTAGAAAATTAAAAATTCAACAAACATGCTAATTTAGTTAACGCATATTAGAATTAACATTATCTCTAGGGGGGTTCCTTTATTAGGGATTCATGTTGCCTAGCAACCAGAAAACTTCAAATTAAACTCGCCACTTAACCCCTAGGTCAAATAGATAAAACACATGCAATTTATGTTACGTAATTTCTCTATTTCAACATATGGTCTGGTCAAGACTAGATATTTTGCCAAAGGGAAGCCAAGGGAAGCAGTGAAATTTGGCTTTAATGTAGCCTAGTCTTAATTTTGAATTCCTTAGATAGTATATCAAAAACAATGTATTTGTACCAGTGTCAATGCAGAGCCTTTTTGAAAAATTCACACCCACTTTCACTTATGCTTCTAAAAACAAAAAAGAGATTGTAAAACACAGAAGTTGTACCAGGTTGTGTCAACGCATTGCGGAACCATTTTGAAAAAAAACCACCCATTTTTGACTAATGCTTGTAAAAACAAAGACCCAAGCCAGTGGAGATGTCAAAGTTAATGTTATTAAAGTTCCTATCTTAGAAACGACCTGTCACCTTACATAACAACTCCTCCCCCTTCCTGGCCACCAGATGGTAGCACTGGGCAATGTCACTCCCTGACACTGGTTACGTCATCTTAAACTGCCACTATTGTCATCGTAATAGGCCATTTTTTAGCCTCACTCAGGTCACTCAGATAGCATCCTGTTATTTTTATGGGGCATGTTCCTTGCATCATTTCCAGGATTGATTTTGATAAAGACAGCATTGTTGGATATTTTTATGGCCATCCTAAAATTTATACAACATTAATCGGATAGTCATGAAACATAACATATTTATTTACCCATATTGCTATCAATTTATAACCAAACTTTATGCTTAATTTTTGTGAAAAAAGCAAAATTCCAAGAGCATGTTTACTGAGAGAGTTGTGAATCATAACATGTTTATTTGAAGATTTTGTTATCAATTTAAAACCCAATTTTTCATGCCAATTTTTTTTTTAAAAAGCCTAATTTTACTGAGAGAGTCATGAAACTAAACATGTTTATGTGAAAGATATTGTTATCAATTTTTAACTCAAGTTTTCTAGTTTATCCAGAGATAAAGATATTATGTAAGAATTTTAACAAACAGATAAAGGTTTGCCACACTTCATAATAATTTGAAATATTTTAGATAGGGATTTGACCCCTTGACCAGCCTGTAAAAACATTCCCTTTTTATACGCCCTCATCTCTCTATGAGGACGTATATTGTAGTCACCCCTGTCCGTCCGTCCGTCGGTCCGTCCGTCCGTCCGTCGGTCCGTCCGTCGGTCTGTCCGTCCGTCAACATTTGCTCGTAAACGCTCTAAAAACTAGAGTTTTTGACGGAATCAAATGAAATTTGATATGTGTATACATATTCATAAAACGAAGATCAAGTTCGAATTTGAGCTATTTTCGATCATTAGAAGCAGAGTTATTGCCCTTGCCCCAAATCTGTCGGTGCGACCATCAACATTTGCTCGTAAACGCTCTAACAACTAGAGTTTTTGACGGAATCAAATGAAATTTGATATGTGTATACATATTCATAAAACGAAGATCAAGTTCGAATTTGAGATATTTTCGATCATTAGAAGCAGAGTTCTTGCCCTTGCCCCAAATCCGTCGGTGCGACCATCAACATTTGCTTGTAAACGCTCTAAAAACTAGAGTTTTTGACGGAATCAAATGAAATTTGATATGCGTATACATATTCATAAAACGAAGATCAAGTTTGAATTTGAGCTATTTTTGATCATTAGAAGCAGAGTTATTGCCCTTGCCCCAAATCCGTCGGTCCGTCCATCAACATTTGCTTGTAAACGCTCTAAAAACTAGAGTTTTTGATGGAATTAAATGAAATTTGATATGTGTATATATATTCAGAAAACGAAGATCAAGTTCGAATTGGAGCTATTTTCGATCGTTACAAGCAGAGTTATTGCCCTTGCCCCAAATCTTAAATATGCTATTACTCTCTTAGTTTTCAACCGATTTTGATGAAACTTAAAATGGATGTTATTCGACCTAAATCGAAAGGTTTGAGAAAGTTTAATTTTATCCCGATTAAATTTTTCGTTAGGCGTATATGGCCGTGGTCCACTATCTTTCCACTCAGCCCTTAACTGATAATGGCTTGACAAGCTGTTACTTGCTGCACTGTATAATGTTTCTCAATTAAACAGGCTAATTTTGTAACACTTTATAACACAATGTTGCATTTCCCTTTTGCTTTTTGTCAGATAAAATTTGAAATTCATCTATGATTTAGTGTTTAATGCCAATAAACAATGAAAAATTTAGAAATTTTAATGTTCAAATATTATAGCGCTGCACATTATAAATTTTCACAATTAAACTAACAAATTTTCAAGTTTTAGACTTGGTTTGTAGCACCATGTTGCATTTCCCTTTTGCTTTTTGTCAGATAAAATTTCTATGTTTTTATTTTAACTGCATATTTTTTATGTTTTAAAAAAGAAAAAGTAATATACAATGGAAATTTAAGGACTTTAGGTGTTCAATTATAATAGCTTCTTAAAAAAATTGTGTAGGCTTGCTTTTGACCAAATATACAAAGATTTCTTACTTTTTGGGAGAAATTTTTCCTATTTTGCCTTATTTTTTGTGTGCAAAAAAAACCCCAAAGCCCATGATTTCTTTCTTATTGGAAAAACTTTTTATATTTTGCTGAATTATCTGTGCAAAAACCAAAGCCCACGAGTATTCCTATGACTTGAAGTTATGTCTTTTGGTTTTTGATTCAAAATTCCAATCTGACAGGGTCATGAGGTGTTTATATTTCCAATAGAATTCCACGCTTCCTGGAAGTCTGTGATGCTAATTTCAGATCTGTCAAATTCCTGGTTTTATCAGACCCTGCCAGAGGCTAGGGCGTTACGTAACCTGTCTTGAAAAGAGGCTCTGTTTTATCTGAAAAGTGAATTAAGGGTCAAAAGGGTAGAAGAATTAGGAAACCAGTCCCAGATCTATTTGTAATTGTATCTTCAGACCTCCAGGCAGATTCCAGTGCCTTTCTTTGGACCATTCTGGTTTCTGTGGTAATTCCAACACTTCTTAATTCTGCTTCAACCAAAAGTTCTTTATCTTGGTGAAAGTCTTCTCTTTTGGGGACAAGTTTTCCGCCTATAAAAGTTTTTTGACCAATCAAATTAAGAGATTTGCTTTAATGGTATCTTGTTATTTGGGGAAAGTGTTCCAATTTTTATGTTATGGAATCTTAAATCTAAAGGGTTTTCAATTCTTGTTTGTTGCTTTTAGTATGAAGGTTTGCTTTAAATGGTCTTGTTTCAGGATTTTAGAAGTATTGTCGGAATCTATGGAGGATTGTTTTTAAGATAAGGTCTACTTTTAAAGGTCTTTCTAGAGGGGTTTAGCTATTTTTTTTAAACGAAAGTAATAAGGATTGCTTTAATTGGTTTTATGTTTTTATATTCTCAAATATCTACATCTCCGCAGGCCCCTGAATACTATAACCCTTAAATAAACAACCTTTGACCTGTAGGTCAGATGTCAGACCTGTAACATGTGTTATTGTACAATCAACATGTTGTCATGATCATTCCAGACTCAAATTGTAACCTGATATTCTAATATACTTTAAGTAGCTTTTGATATACCAGACCTTCTCTGTTAAAATGCTCTTTAAGGATCGAGTTTCGTTTAAATTACCCTGGAACCTTTTCAAGCCCCAGAGACCCACCATTTGATAAAAAAAAGCAGTCCTTTAAAATATATTTGATAACAAATCTCCAGACCCTCCCTGTTGAAACACTCTTTAAGGATCATGTTTCGATTAAATTACCCTTAAAAATTAACGCCTTCAAAGACATGGTCTTTTGGGTACTTCATCTGATTTTGAAAAAAGGGATATTATAGTCCTTTAGAATATATTTTATGGCATATTTCCAGACCCTCTTTAAGGATCAAGTTTCGCTATAATTTCCCTGAAAAATTAACGCCTCAAAATGTTGCTTTTTTGGATGCTCTACCTAGCAATAGGGTCTGATTTATTCTGAAGTTCACTTTAATTACCCTGTAAAATTTCCTATGATTCGAAAACAAGCAGCCCTTTATCAATCCCAATCCAAACCCCTATGTAAGAAAAGATTAAATTTATACTCAGATCTGATGGATTTGATTTATGCAATTTAATTAATTTTTTCTTTTACTTCAGGTAAGAGTCGAGTTGAAAAAAGGGTTTTGAAAAACAAGACAGTTGGTAAGATTTACAATTATTATGCATATCTTTTTCAGTTGCTGTGTGGGCATATGTTACAATGGACTCAGAAAGGGTGTATGTTTGGGGGGTAGGGAGGGTGTGGGGTTGAGGGTTTGGCAGGTGTATCCAGGGGCATAAAAATGTTTGTAAGTATTGCACTAAGACAATATTAAGATGTTTTTAGTCATAAAAAATGTTGTTTTTATCAAACAAGCCCAAAATAATTAAATGATTTGAATTTACCTTTAAAAAGCTGAAATCACAAAGAATTTGAAAAAGGGTGAAAATAATTTATGGTATGGTAATAAACTAAAGAAGAGGGATATTGTTTTATCTAACCCTACCTAAAATACTTAACGTTTTTAACGGTCCCTTGTTTGTTTTCCACACACTTCAGCCACTACAGTTAATTTCCTTTTTTTATTGGATCCTAGACAATCCTTCCTTTACTGAAAACATTTTATAGTTTTATAGGATTACTGAGGTCGTTTTGGTCAACAGTGTTTTAAAACTTATGAATTTTTTTAGTGATCTTTTTTAAAGTTCAAGAGCAAAGGATAAGATGTTTGAAATTTAACAAGTTTTCCTTTTTCAAATGGCCCTACCAAAGTCGATGACTTGCTTTCTTAAATATTTCCTTAAAGAATACATGAATAAGCACTCAATAAGAAGCATCCTTAAACTAAAAGGAATCCCCAAGATTGATCTTAGACAGCTGCAATGTGGGTGTATATTACATGTCCATACACCCTATAAATTACTAAATATTTTTTAATATAATTACTTAATTGGAAATGCAATTTTTATAATACTTTACAAATGTAAAACAACTTATTAATTTTTTTTTTTTAAAAAGAAAATTTATTTTTGAACAAGTAATGTTTTTACCCTTGATGAACCCTTAATTATATTTTTAAATTAGCCAAATAAATATAGTGTATTATGCTCAATGTTTTTTGTATTTGTGAATTATGAAGAAGGAAATTTTTAAAAATGATAATTGGATTTAAATTGGGGTTTATTTGGTATCATTTTTTTTAGTATTTGTGAAAACATAAAATTGAAGTCAATCTTAACATTTGTCAAAACAAATTTTTTAATCTGTGTCAATTTTGTATAGTTATATGTAAACTTACATTTGAAATATTTCATAATTTGGGGAGCTGTTTGAGTGTTTGTAGTGTCTGGGGGAATGGATGTAGGAAGGTGCTTATCCAATCCCCTCTTTACAACTTCTAATCTTTTGTTTCACAAGATGTTAGAAACGTGATAATTCACACAAAAATAAATTCACACAGATTTGTTTTTAAGGACAGGATCTGAATCAATTTCCTACATAATAAAAATTAAAACAAAAACACTTGAAAGAAGTCATTGTTTTAGATCACTACGATGTTGTTTTTCTTCTCAAATAAACAAGAATTAGTCATCTTACAAGTCAAATAAAGATCATTTGTGTCAATAATGATTATTTTTATTAGAAGAATTTAAGGTTTGTTTGATAAATATAGGATAAGCACAACATATCATGAATATTCTTGAAACAGCACAATATACTCTAGAAAAGGCCTTCTCAATTAATTTTTGTAAAGGGCCAAAAATATAAGAACAAATACAGCTTAATTAGTAGAGCGAGCAGAGCGTTTTAGCGGTAGGGGTCACTCTTGGTCTGGGGCCTGTTTCTCAAAAAATCTTATGATAAATTTTGTCGTAACTTGGCATTTCACAATGAATAATTCCACACTTACGACGATTTTTTAATTGTAAGATTTTTTTAGAAACAGGCCCCTGCTCTAGAAGGAGTTTTTAGGGGTGGGGCATGCACACAAAATGTTCAAATTTGAAAGTTACTATAGAATAAATTTAAATAGGAGTAGGCCTATAATTGAAGGGACTATGCAATTTCAGTTTGCAGTTCTAGTACCTCTGGAGGCTATTCACATATATATCAAGGCCCAAATCTACCCTCAAAAACGTTGAACATTCCCTTTTAATGAAACAATGTTATTACGTTTGATGATTTGCATAAATTTTATAGTATAAAAGTAGATCAGAAAAAAATTAAGTCAGACAATAGTACAAGATAACGAGTCCAAGTGGACGTTAAAAATCAGATAATATGATAACAGTATTTACTCACTAGGGGTCACTCCTGATTTTCACGAGTTTAACAATTTACGTTGTCGTCGTTCGATTACTAATCGCTTTACTATCAACAATATCGCGTTACTTACTCCATTTTTTAAATAGTTGGGGAGTGTTTTTACCTTGGTTATTTCGTAAGAAAGTCGAATAATTTTGATATTAGTATCAACTTTGATTGAATTTTTTTTTTAAACTGAGGTTTTTGAGAAAAATTTGGCCCATTATTGGTTGAAACATTGTAATGCAGATTAGAGGTACTGTACATGCATGCAAGATCAAGTAACAGCTAGAATTCATAAATCAGTTAACGGCTAAATTTCCCTTATTGCACACTGCATGGTATGATTATATCCATTAGACCAGGCCTTCTGAATTAATTATTGTAAAAGGCCAAATACATTTCATGAAAAAAAAAATATAAGGGCCAAATAGAGCTCAATCTAATTAAAATTAGATTACATTTCGTTTCGGTTATTTTTTGATTGTCGACTCCATGTAATCTAAAGACTTGTATAAGGAGGTCATCTTCAGGTGACGAAAATTTCAGCCAATCAAAAACTACCTTCAAGATCGCGGGTCTATACATTGATATGCATTGTGGGAAAATTATGACGCAATACAAAATATTCAAATATAAACGGTGTTCTGATTGGCAGAGGGGTGGCACGTGCTATAAATAGCTAATTCGTAACCAGAAGATGACCTCCTTATACAAGTCTTTAGATTACATGGAGTCGACAATCAAAAAATAACCGAAACGAAATGTAATTTAATTTTAATTAGATTGAATGGAGCTTAGCTAACATAGTGTTTTAGCAGAGGGGTCATTCTTGAGGGGCAATTCTCAAGGATGTCGCGGGCCGCCATTTGAGAAGGCCTGCATTAGACCAATAGGTGCAGAAAAGGAGGACATAAAACTCAAATATTTTCTAATCTTAATTGCCCATAATAATTGTCATTATCCTATTGTGGAGAAAGTGAAGTGAAAAATTTCCTGTTAAAATTGTCAACTAGTAATATTTAGATCCTGTTTTTTTACTGTCAAATCCTGTTTTCTGACTACTTGACATAATTAGTATACCATAAAATTACAATTATTATAGCTTAGATAAAGAACTTCTTTTTATAAAATATCAGAGAAAATGTTTTAGGGTTCATAGTTCAAAGTCTAAATTTGCTGTCTTTTCACTACAAATATGTGGTTTTTAAAAATGATTTTAACTTAAAATTACTAATATTATAGCTTAGATAAAGAACTCCTTTTTTGATAAAATATCAGAGGAAATAGTATATCGTTCAGAGTATAGATCTATTTATGAGAAAAAAATTTCAAAAACTGATTTTTTCAATATAAGGCTAAAGAACTCTTTCTCTTTCTTTTTATTAAATATTGGAGGGAATTCAGGAAATATTTTATAGTACATAGTTCAAAGTCTAAATTTTGTGGATTAATTAGAAAAAATAGTGTGGGAAATCATTTTTTTTTCTAATTTGTCCACAAAACTACAATTTTTATAACCTCGAAAAAGAACTCCTTCTCTTTCTTTCAATTGAATATCAGAGTATTTTCAGGAAATATCTTAAGCGTTCCCTGAACCAACCCCATTCATAAAAATAAATCGGCAAATTTGGATAAAAACATCATTATCTCTATCAGTATGCATTTTATTGTCACCCCAGTTGATTTCAGATCCTCCAAACTCCCAACTATGATGTGGTACAGAACCAATCCCATTCAAAAAAGATAAATGGGCAAATTAAGGACAAAAAGATCATTACGAACCATAATATATGCATAAATTAATCAGAATAATATTTTTATCAATGAATAAATAAGGGATTAGAATAATTAAAAATCATATGCGCATATTTTTAATCCTTTCTGCTTCATTAATATTCATAGAAAAATATATCAATTAAAAATATATATCATTAATTGTGGCATTTGAATTAATTAATTATTTTTTTATTGCTAATAGAAAATTTCTCTTCCGTATACAAATAATGCTTATAAATTGAAAATAGTACTATTAGCTGAAAATAATATCAAAAACTAGGAGAACCCTTTGCATAAAAATTGAAAATGAAATGGGAATGTTTTTTTAATTACATTTTTCAATGTCACTCCTTTGTTGCTTTCGCGATTAGAGAATTTGAAAATAACACTTAAAAATTTATATTAAAGGCTCTCGATTTCTATTTTTCAAAAAAGATCAATCATATGCAAAAATCAATAATCAATTAAAAAACCCAATAGAGATAATGACTAATTAACAGGTATGGGGCAGTTTAAAAGGACAATTCTCGCCTTATAACTACAAACAATACTTTTAATTGGTTTAATACTTCTTTCATTATTTCTAACAAAGGATTTAATTGGATGTTAGATTTTTTCTATTATCACTCACAATCAATGTAATTGGATGATATGTTTTTTAACAATATGTTACGCATGATTTGATTGGTTTAAATTAATGGTACTATTGTGTAGGAGTAGAACATGCATGTTAAATGTTTTAGGAGATCGCATTACAATTAGTATAAAACAATTATTTTCAACGCCTCGCTGAGTCGTAATGGATTCTGTGAATTGACCTTGGGTTTGACATGAAATGGAAATGAAATATCTAATATAATATTTATTGGTTTTCTCTACTGTTCGATTGTAAACGATAAACAAAAATTATGGCCCAGCTATCTTTCTTAAAAGTGCATTGGAAAATATTGGCGTTGAAATGGAAATGATATATCCAATATATTATTTATTGGTTTTCTATCATGTTCGATACTTTCCATTGTAAACAGTAAACAAAAATACAGGCACGATAAACAACTATCTTTCCTAAAAAGCGCATTGGAAATTATGGCCCTGCTATCTTTTGAAAATGATCCATTGGAAAATATTGGCGTTGAAATGGAATTGATATATTTAATATATTATTTATTGGTTTTCTCTCGTGTTTGAATCTTTCCATTGTAAACAGTCAACAAAAATACAGGCACGATAAACAAAAATATGCTCAATTGCTTTGAATATCTGTGGTAAATATTGCCTATATTATTTCAAAATTGGCAGATTTCATTCCTTTAGTACACAATTGCACATTGAAAGCAGTGAGAGCATATATTGAATTTGCTCGTAAAGAGTTTTGCTTTCACTTTGTAGTTGATCCAGTTAAAATGTTTGCGATGTTTTTCTTGAATCCTTCATCAAACTTAAGCACTTTAAAATATGCGCATAATTAAATGATCAAATTTACCTTCAGATTAATATAAAAATCAGATGATCATGTATCTTAAAAAATATTAGCTTGCAATTTCCAGTAAGTTCTTTGATTATTTGCTGCAAATGGGACATCTCTGATTATGTACTTTACGAATATTTAAATGCACATGTACCTTAAAACGGCAATAATTTGTTATCAAGCTCGGCAATATGAAGCTAGTAAACTAATAATATAGATCAAGTAGTAAACATTGATAGAGGAAAAACCCCTCCTACTATAAAATATTGTGTTCTCTTATCTCAAAACTTATTGAACATTTTATTCAATGAATTGTCGTATATCATTTGAAAGATATTTTGTTGATGGTTTAGTGTGTTTTAGTTAGTGCAAAGTTTGTTATAATGAGGTAAGACACTATATTTTTTTAAGAAAGGGGGAGAGGGAGAGGGATGAGAGGGGTAGGGGATAGAGGAAAATCCCCTCCCACTATAAAATATTGTGTTCTCTTATCTTAAAACTTATTGAACATTTTACTGAATGGATTGTTGTATATCATTTGAAATCTATATTGTTGATGGTTTAGTGTGTTTTAGTTAGTGCAAAGTTTGTCGAAATGAGGTAAGAGACACTCTATTTTTTAGAAGGTTTAGGAATTTGGTTTGGGGATATGAAGATGGCGAAGGGGTTAATGGACTCTGTTATCTTTTAACTTATTGAATATTTTATTCAATGAATTGTTGTATATCATTTGAAAGTTATTTTGTTAATGCTTATGTTCAGTTATTTGAAAGGAAGGAGTGGGGAGCTTTGAAATACATGAACACAAATATAGTGAAATATTTATGTAATATATTGCAAGCCTTTAAATCCCTTCATAGACTGTTTATCCTTATAATATATTCTTTATAAAAAACCTTTAGAAAATACATCAACACATGTATAAAACATAAATAATATCAGCTGAAATACTCTTTAAAGCAAGCTTTAAAAAACCTTCATAGACCCTATTCTTAATAAGAAAACTTTTAGAAAATACATTGTAACAAATATAAAAACACAAATATATCATCTGAAACACTTTATAAAGTGAGCCTTTAAATCCCTTCATAGACCCTTTATCCTTCTAATATACTCTTTATAAAAAACCTTTAGAAAATACAAGAACCCCCTAGTGAATAATGACGGGGATCTGAATGGGATAATTATATTGGAGTCAATACAAGTAAGTAGAGTAAATTAAGAACACAATAGGGTAACAAATCCCTAATAGAGCCCCAGGATCGTCACAAATTACTGATGAAAGGATCGTGCGTACAGGTAGATAGAACAACAATAGAGGTAATTTGTAGGTGTTTTCAAAACTACTCGGGTGGATAATTCGAATGACTTTATAATACACATATCATATAAAAGGGATTTTGTATTAATAAACTCCATTCTAGAAGGGCTATTTGACTACAAGTAGTGTAAGAATGCAATGCCTCACTAGAAAAGAGTGTTTGACATAAATGAGGCAATGATTTAAAGGATTCTATAATACACATATCATATAAAAGGGATTTTGAATTAATAAACTACATTTTAGAAAAGGGGCAATCATTTCAAGTAGTGTAAGAATGCGATGCCTCACTAGAAAAGAGTGTTTTACATAAATGAGGCAATGATTTAAATGACTATATAATACACATATCATATAAAAGGGATTTTGAATAAAGCCTAATAAAGTCCATCATAGAAGGGGCTATATGCCTACAAGTAGTGTAAAAATGCAATGCCTCACTAGAAAAGAGTGTTTGACATAAATGAGGCAATGATTTAAAAGACTTTATAATACCCATATCATATAAAAGGGATTCTGAATTGATAAACTCCATCTTATAAGGGGCTAGTGTAAGAATGCAATGCCTCACTAGAAAAGAGTGTTTGACATAAATAAAGCAATGATTTAAATGACTATATATTATATATAATACATATAAAAGGGATTTTGAGTTAATAAACCACATCCTAGAAGGGGCTATATGACTACAAGTAGTGTAAAAATGCAATGCCTCACTAGAAAAGAGTGTTTGACATAAATGAGGCAATGATTTAAAAGACTTTATAATACCCATATCATATAAAAGGGATTCTGAATTGATAAACTCCATCTTAGAAGGGGCTAGTGTAAGAATGCTGTGCCTCACTAGAAAAGACTGTTTCACATATATGAAGCAATGATTTAAATGACTATATATTATATATAATACATATTAAATAAAAGGGATTTTGTATTAATAAACTACATCCTAGAAGGGGCTATATGACTACAAGTAGTGTAAGAATGCAATGCTTCACTAGAAAAGAGTGTTTGACATACACATAAATGAGGCAATGATTTAAATGACTAATACATATATCATATAAAAGGGATTTTGTATTAATAAACTCCATCATAAAAGGGGCTAACACTAGAAGTAGATTTTGAATAAAAGGGATTGTATAGCGATTTCTAAACTTTGTATGTGTATTGGGGACCCTGATGGCATCAATTTGCGTCATTCTGACATCTGTGGTTCTTGCAATTCCACTAAAACTAACGCATTCTATGATGTCACTGACCAAAAAATGGGTGGCTGAGAAAAACTGATAAATCACCAGCCTAGATGTTAAGTGATAAAAAATAAGTATATTAAGAGATTAAGGAATATCGGGTGGGCCTATCTATCTGAGAATGGACTTCCAATTAAATCTACATCATTTTCTATTTTGAAATTTTTGCAGCCCTATCTGTTATTGATTAAGCAGGCTCAAAAAATGGGTGGCTGAGAAAAATTGATAAACCAACAGCCTAGATGTTAAATGATAAAAAATAAGTCACTTATAAGATTAGGAGTGTCAGGTATCACTCCGAGGGTCAACTTCCAACTCCTAATCCTATTACCGACAATCTCTTATAGCTTTTCTACAATTATTAAACCTTATTTAATATTAAACAGATTGAGAGGCTTGTGGTTAAACTTCTTCATCACTTGAAAATACTTTAGGTGAATTGATATGAGCATTGGGAAATTAATTCAACTAGCTAAATTTATGGCCAAAAAAACCCCAAAATTGAGCCTTAATTTTTAGAATTGTAGGAAAACAAACCAGACCTAAATTTGCGTCAATTTTGTAAAGGAGGGATTAACTTTTTTCTCTTCTTGAAGATGATTTAAACAATATTTTATTTCTACATTACATGCAATGTTTTACAGAAATTAACTAAGGTTTCGGAAACAAGCTGAAGCTTATGCTAATCCGGCATCCCGGCTTCTTTAAGATGAGCATGCATTCTCGATTTCCTGGAAAGAGGTTGAGAAACCCTGTGCTGATTGTATTCACTGTAGAAAAGTGGGGTGTATCTGTTAAAATTACTCTAAATCTTGATAAAGTAATATTACTCAACGAAAATGTTCGATTAAAAAATGTCCAGCCATGAGACAAGACATTAAAACAAAGTGTGAAATTCTGAAATCAAATTAATGGCGGGTCGTAGACAGAAAAACATTCAGACAATTTTATTTATTCATTTTATATCATCAATTTGGGCCGTGTCCGAAATGTTTTCCCTCGTGGCCACAGAAATTATATATCTAGTATTCTTCACGGCGGTACGTTTTCACACCATTTTAACGGTAATCTTTCGTTACGTACATTAATTTTACACGCTATGCTAATTTTTTATTTTCCCCCGTGAACGTACATTTACACCTATCAAAATTTAATAAGTTCGTCAGTTGAGATTGGATTGTGGTTTTATAAAATTTATGGAATCAATTCGTTACTGGTTAGCGAGCGCAGATTTTAGCATTTGACCAGCACATGTACTTTTAGTTTCTTAGTAATTTTGATAATGCACCTTATGTATTTGAAACATAGTTTATCATTTTACATCCAGCGAAAGTTTGTTTTTATAGGACATGCTTAGCATTATTTTTGATGTTCCCAAATATGTTGTAATAGGGTCAAAAAAATTACGAAGAATTGATATTTTTATCTACTTGAAATTCTAGAACCTGTGCAAATATGGAAATAAAGATTGCAAAAAAGGAAGAAAATTGGGACATTTAAAAAAAATTTAAGGACATTTTAGAATTTGAAATGATGGAACCTGTCCAAATATGGAGAAAAAAATTGCAAAAATATTAATAAATTTTCCTTAAGATGTCTGATGAAAATTATTTTTGAATTTGATATTTTTATCTACTCGAGATTGACCTTCCATATTTTAAAAAGAAAACAAACAAGTTTAAATTGAGATAAGAGGGAAGGGTTCGGCCACTGGTCATTCGGCGGTCAAGATCCTGCCTCGACTCCAGAATATTGGTCAATATGAAGATAGATATATGATTTTGTTTGTCTGAAATGATAACGTGATTTATTTTACGTGGTGGCTATCCATATCGTAGCTTGGTCCAGGGTCAGCTAAAGTCTATCTTTATTACGTAAGATTCTAGAAAAATAAGGCAACTTTAAAATGAGAAGAAATTAAATGGAGTTTTACATCCCACTTTTTGCACCAAACGCTATTCGGTGTACAGCGGTGTTAGCCGACTCTTATGTTTTATTTCTAGTTGCAAGGGTTCTTTAATGTGCACAGTTTGTAGCACATGGGGCCTCAGTTTACTGACCCATCCAAACAGACGATTTTTCTATAACAACCCCTCAGACCTGCATCACTTTTCATATTTTTTTCATTTTCCATCTTACTCTTGATTCATTCCCACAAATGGTGTCTATATGAAGTACTCAATGTAGTAAATTTTATTTGATATTTATTATTCTGTAAAGAAGCTTAAATTTATATCCCCTTCTCATATACTCTCGATGTCCGCTGGCGTCGTGTTTCGGAGGTCAAGTATGGCCTTTTTCAAGTGTTTTACTATTTTTCCGAAGTTGTGTTGACTGACGGCAAATATTGGTCGAACCATAAATCATACGTTGATTAGATTTTTGTCAAAAATAGACGTAGTGTTTTATCTGTTAGTTTTTAATAGTAAACATGTCCGAGCCTTATCTCTGTCAATAATGAAGATAACGTCGTCCAATGACAAGGCCATGCTCTGGTCGTAAACTTCACCCCTTCAGTGCAAAATAGGTTAAAAACAATTTCAAACTTGTATATACTTGTTACAGATCAACTATGGGTGATGATTCTCCTTAAAATTAGGATAAAAACTTATAACATTGTTTTCAGTGTTAAAATAGTTCTCAATATATTAACTGTAGAGAAATATGACGCATTCTGGAAGAAAATTCTATCTTTTGGTGCAAAATCAGTTGGTGCAAACAATTTAAAAACTTGCATAATATTTTGATAAAAATTCAGCCACATTGACAAAATTTTAAAATAGTTGTAGAGAAAAAGAAAAACTTCAATATTAGCCTCATAATTATTCCAATGGGAAACTGAGCTTGTGACCTCTTGACCCCCTGAAATGAGCATAAATTATGCCAAGTAGCACAGTCATGCTGTAACATGGTATAAAAATGATATCTAAATTAAACCTGCTCACAACTTAAGTCTGAAATGAAATATTGTCCAGTCTTGCACATGAACTTTTGACATAGCTTATTATCATATCAGCAAAAAGCTTGCCCTGTTCTAAGATGGCCGAGGGTTTCTTTGGGTCTTTAGGAGGGAGGGAGGACAGAGAATTTTAAAGCTGAACCATAGCTTAGTGCATTCCCTATGGAATATAATAATTAAAATAAAAAAATCAACAGCCTTCTTTTAGCTAAAAAATACTGTCTCAAGACTACCAGCCAGGTTGAAAATTATGCAATTGGCGAAAAAATTAAGACTGAAGAATCCCTGCAATGTCTGGAATTGAAGATGGGAGTAAAGAGTTGATAAAGGAAATAGAAAAAAATCAGAGAACGGCATCGACTGTCTAAAAGCATAATAAAAATAAAGTCAGACTAACTAACATTACACAAGACAATATTATGGAATATTACAAACTTCTTTAATACAGTTAGGCACATAACATCTGATGACGACACGTATATCTTGTGTTGAAACGTTAACTGTATTAAAGAAGTGTGTTAAATTCCATAATATTGTCTTGTGTTTTGTTATATGTGCTCCTTGCTTCTATATGTCGTTCAAATCTTATATCAAAAATGGAGTCAGACTGACTAAATATCAGTTAGAAATGATACAGATATTATAAGTCTCTTATTCAATTTGCACTATAATCATAACGACGTGGAAAGGAAATGGATTTTTATCGGAAATAATTGTAGCGGCGGACATCTTTAAAATGTCTGAGAGATAAAAATGAAAAAGAAATAAAAATGTCTTATCTTGGCGCGTCTAGTCGGAACACGTCAAATTTACGTCAACGTAAGAAAAATATACGGAGGTATGATTGGATTAGCTTGACGATATTTTAGAATTCTTTTCCAGTGAAAATGGTCGCGGATGCCAAATCTAGAAACCAATCAGTATAAGTAGAAAAGAAAAAGGGTGATTTCGCCAGTGATTCCGTCGGTGATTTCGTCGTCACAGCGAGCGCGAAATAGAATCTAGAAAACATTATCCATTTAGTTGATGTTGTTTTCCTGTCAAATGGAATTATTTATGTTAAAAGGACTGGACATCAGAGACTCATATATCATAATCTGGCTTTGATTTGATTGCTTGAACGTCCAGTTTATATTTCTAGTTTCATGTTAAAGATTAGAAGTTGGAAATCGGAAAACGAAGGCCCTGTGTGCTAAAGGCTGTGCATGTTAAAGATCCCTATAGTTGAAATTAGACAAAAGAAAAGGCTTGATAGCTATGCTGATATATTTTTCCTCATTGCACACTACTTAGTGTTGCTCAACCCAAAGATTAATAAAACTGAAAACCTTGGTAAACATAATTAGAATCATAAAAATGAAAAAACTTGTATTCCAAAAGATTTAACTTAGACAGGATGATTCAAATTGGAGTAATCAGTTTGTCCATAGCAGACTTGTCCCCCCCTCCTCTGCCCCCCTAACCTACCCAAACCCAACCCAATCCAACCCAACTCCCTACTTTAAAAATGATAGTTGATAGTTGTTGTTTCTGACTTCAGCCATGCATTTTATGAATCATATTCTCATATCACTTAAACATAATCATTTAATAAATCTGTTTGAAATACTATCTAGTGGTCAAAAAATCAATAGCGCGTCCGAATCTCAATAAAAAATGGACATTATGACGCGAATATGATATTAAAAGTGAAATAAAAACAGAAATATTATTTATTATTAATATTTTTATCAGTTACATCCATCAAAAATATTTTAATTAAAAAATTCATTTATCAGATGAGCCAAGGTTTAGCTATAAGCTCCTAGTTTGATACATACACAGATAAAAGCAGGGTTGGTAAATAAGATGGCTTGTGAATTGAGGGGGGTGGGGTGGGGGATTTGGGGAGGGGAGGGGGTAAAGGGCAAGGTAGGATGTGGTGAGGGAGAGTAATGGACAATTTGAGACCAGGTTTAGCACTTAGCTTCTATTTTGATACAGACACTGATAAAAGCAGGGTTGGTAAATAAGATGGCTTTTGAATTGAGGGGGGTAGAGGGTGGGGGGTGAGTGAAGGGCAAGGTAGGATGGGTGAGGAATACACAGTTTGAGACAGGGATTAGCACAAATAAGTATAGGGTGGGTTGGACAATAAAATGAAAGTTTTAGTAAAGTTTTTATTTGACTATATTAGAAATTAAAACACTATAAGCTTACTTCTATATTATGTCTTATAAACATTATATTAAAAATTAGAAATAAACAAGAAAACAAATTGAATATAAGAAACAAAATGATAAGAAATGAACGAAAATTGGTAAAGAATTTAGACAGATCAATAAAATAGTGGAATTGGTCAAGAAAATACGAGAAATCAGACGTCAAACATGCCTCGTAAAATCCTGACCTTTGTCAAAACGCGAGATGTTTTCATGGAAACTTATCATCCCGCAGTAAATTGACCTCCGCAGAAACAGTTTTTCCATGATTGATTGTCCACCATGCTTTTGGCTTCGGTCAACAATATGGCCGCCACCGTCGAGTTGTCATAACAATCTATCTAATAAGATTAGAATTGGGGAAAGAAAGAGAAAATAAACTCTATTGATCCGCGATTCGGACAGCGGAACTAATTTTCCAATGGAAATAAATAAAAGAATAACAACTTGCTCGTTCTTCTAGAACACCAGATGACGTTTTCCTTCCACAGATATTGATCACCCTTCGATAACACTATAAACATTTTATTTCTGAGTATCTCATTGGGATCTTTCTAAAAACTTGTCGACTTAATTAAGATATTTTTTTTTTTTTAAGTTTTGAATAAAAATGTCACAAACAAAATTGACCTTATAATCCATTATTTTTTAAATAATATCAAGAATTTGAAAAATGATTATCAAGATCAAATCAAGTATTACTATGTATCAAATTCATTAAAATTTAAAAAAATAGGCAATATAAATCTACAAAAACAAAAGACAACTATAAGTAAAAAATATCGCAATTATTTTTCTGAAGAAGTCAAAACTAATTATGAAAATCTAATGACCAAAATAATTTGATATTATTGAGAATGTAATTTCCATATTTCTATGTTTTTGTGTCCAGTAAGCCATAGAAAGATGACGATTCGTTATTAATATGACAAAAATAATCTTCATCAAACTCTCACAAACAATTCCGCCTTTTTAATTACATTTTCTGCGAGGTCGCTCTCATTCCTATTATAGTCCAGCAGAAAAATCTGACCGTCAAAAAAATCAATAACGAAGAGTGACCGCTGGTCAAGACTCAACTAAAATTAATCCTGCAGATTTTATTGTTCTGCTCTGCAAGTCTTGGCCATAATGTCGAATTCCTTGCAGAAGGGACTTGATGCCGATCAATAATTTCTGAAAGAATTTGGAACTCGAATATTAATAAATCCTGCAGATTATTTCACCAAATATCTCTAAATTTAGGAACTTTTTAAATTAACAGAAAGAAATAGATTTTTAGCAAACAATTTGGTGGACCAAACCCCAGAAAACATTTATTTTGGACAGTTTTCTCATTACAAAAAGTCCCAGACTTAAATAAATCTTAAATTTAAAAATTCTTACACAAAACAATTAATTTTTTGACCATTTGCCTTCAGCCAAAATCTGGGTATTTAATTATTAAGTCACAGACTTAAATAAATCTTAAACTTAAAATTCTGACACGAAACAATTCGCTCGTTGACCATTTGTTTTGGACGGTCTTTTAAACGTAGGTGTTAATTAAATTTGAAGGGTCATTCTTTCCCAGGATGAAAAATCTCCGCGGAGAGCATCATGAATCACAGATAAGCCGCGAATTCTTCATTCCGCGCTGGCAATGTCCACTTCACATGCAACTAAAAATATAGCCGCTCAAATATTATACCATTTTCTTGATCAATATGGAGATGACCAATATATGACCTTTAAATACGAAGAGGTCGTTTGTCTTCGCAGGCGACATAAAATACGAATAAAATTTATCAAAACATGGCCAAAGATTTGCCACAATTGTCCAGGGAGTTTTACGTATTTTCTTCATGAAATTTAGTCTTCGTATTGATTAATCAAATTTGTATTTGTCAATTAACTTAAAAGCATTTTGTTTTTCTCTGTTTATTGGGTTTTAATGAATTTATCTTTGTCTGCTGTTTAGATTTTGTGAATTTTATTAAAATCTTACGATTTTTCTGTGTGGATTCTTACTGTCATAAGTGCTGAGGTTGATAAGAGTGGTGTTATTTGATGAATATTGAAATATAATTTAAAGTGATTGTTGTTCCATAAAGCTGTGTTCAAACCAAGTAATTGTAGGTGTCTAGAAGAGTAAGCATACCCTGCCTGGCGCCACACCTGTCCTAGCTGTAATAATAAAATCTGTACAAGCAAAACAATTCCGTTAATCAAAAATCTCGTCCAGAGCATGACAAAATCGGGTGCAATAATCATATAGCAGTGGACTTACCATACGAGAAGTACCATCAGGTGTTTCGAAAAGAGTAAGCATACCCTGCCTGGCACCACACCTGTACTAGCTGTTACACATACACGAAATATATTAACAAAATATGTTTAAATATTGTGCTTATAAATATTAAATACAATTTAAAGATTTTGAAAATGTAATTTAGTGAAGCATTAAAGGGATTGTAAAGAGGTTTTCTAAACTTTATATGTGTATCGGGGACACTGATAGCATCAATTTGCACCATTCCAATTTCCATTTCGACGTCTGTGGTTCTTGCTATTCCATTAAAATTATTGCGTTTTATGCTAGAAAATAATCCTGTTTTCAATTCAGCTACAAAACTTTTGTGTTGATTAACACTAATCGTGTTAATATTTCACATAATCTTCTCCGATTTCACTTCTTTCATGACTACCTCCGTTTTTTCACAAATGATTTATCGTCGTGTAAACCTAGATCCTTATATGGCTTCCGTGGTCCACGGAGCCTAATAAATTACCTCTCTAACAAAACACTAGACAAAAAACAGTCTCGTAAATCTCTGGATTTTGTCTGGAACCAGAATACGTCTGTAATTAACCTTCTTTCGTTCGTTCTTCTTTTATATGATTTTTGTCCAAAACTTCCTTTTTTTTCAAAATTTCCAATACGTTTTTTCGTTATATTGTTTTGAGGGTCTGAATTATTTTTAAATGTTTGTAGTTTCAATACTTTTGTATTTCATTTAATTTTTCTTCATATGCAAAGTTTTATTCATTTTTTTCTTTGTGAAAATACATTTTGATTTTTGATAACCAACACATAATTAGAGAAAAACTGAAGAACTTTGGTGTATCAGATATTAATTTTAGGAAAAAAACAGGTCTGAACACCATTTTGCTTTTAATGTATGGATAATAAAAATCTGTACAAGCAAATTCAGTTAATCAAAATCGCATCCAAAAATATAGCAAAATTAGGGATATAGTTGTACTGTATAGATAGTCGTGTATGGCCCCAGATCGTACGCCATTCCTTGTCTATTTGTTGCTTTTACTGCCGCCATTCTTTGCAGCTTTTTCCTTCGCCAACGTAGGAGGAACATATGTTTTGATATCACGAAATCGCGAGTGGGTTAGTGTGTCGGCTATGAATAACTGTGGGGTAGGAGTGAAATTTACTAGTGAAATAAATTATAATATGTCTCAAAACTCGTATTTTATTATCAATTATATAATATGAATTTTAGGTCTTCGATTCAAAAATCGCGATTCATTGACGTCAGTGAGATTTATGGGTAAAATAATATTTTATTCGAAGCCTTGTATTACCAGACCAATCGAGTGACCAAAAAAAAATCGTGTTTTTAGGTTCTTTATTGGGATGACGTATGAACTATTAAATTATTGTTTTACAGATACTCTGGCATTTTGGGGAAAATTTTATAATTTAGGGGCTTTATATTAGGGAAGTCATACAAAATACCGATAAACAATAAGTCTGACGTTACAGATTCAGGCATTTTGGGTGAAAATATGGTAATTTAGGGGTTTTATTTTAAGGAAACCATGCGAAGAGCGATAAACAATAAGTGTGACGTAGCTTTGGCATTATGAAAATTATACATTTTAGTCATATTGAGGCTTTTTGGGGGAAAATATGGTAATTTAGGGGTTTTATTTTAAGGAAGTCATACAAAAGATCGATAAACAATAAGTGTGACGTAACAGATGATCATTGGCATTATAAAAATCAACCATTCAGGCATTTTGGGGGAAAATATGGATATTTAATTGGTGTTTTATTTCAGTAAAACCATATGAAAAACCAATAAATAAAAAAATATGACGTCATAGACTTAGTTATAAAATATATTTTTATAAAATAATAGTCTGATCAATCGACCTTCACCTTATTGTTCTCTGAAAAAGTCATGGCCGTAGGAGATAGGTGGACGGCTGGGGGGCAAAAAATCTCTAAAATCGTGCAAAATATCATTAAAATTTGGGCAATAAGTGAGTCTGCCCCCCCGTTGAGTCATGGGCCCCTACGACTATGGAAAAAGTCTGTCAGTTTGATAATAATATCGTTCTGACAAAGTTTCCTTCATTGCACACTGCATTTTCCCTTTTTATTAGCCCAACTTAAGCAGAAAAGTAATAAAGAATTTAACTGCAGTGTAGTTCTGATTAAATTAATCGTCAAGTACAAACAATACTTAAATCGGCAAAATAAAAAATTAAATCAACTATTTTACAGCAGTATAGTGCCAAAGAAAAAAATCGTCTAGGCTTGATAATCTAGACTACAATGTGTAATGAAATCGGCAAAATAAACAAATCAAACAGCAGAAAAGCGTTGAAGAAAAAAATTGTCCAGGCTTGATAATCTAGACTACAAGCAATAATAAAATCGGCAAAATAAAAAGTGCCAAAGAAAAAAATCGTCCAGGCTTTGATAATCAAGACTACAAACAATAATAAAATCGGCAAAATAAACAAATCAAGGTTCTAAGTTGGAAGTTCGTGGCCAGGCCAGGCGTCAATTCCTTTCCATATTCTCTAAAAAATACATCAATCTAGCATTTATTTGTCGGAGTATTTTTCTCGGATCAATATTTCGACCACTGGCCATCGGTCAAGAAACGTCGAAATGTCCAGAAAGACTCATAAATAATATCGGCAATGATTAAACTAAACCATTAACGAGCGCTGTAGCCTGTACAGGGTTAAATTTTATGTTGTTATTTTGGACAAGAGATGCTTCCAACTGTTATCGCGTCCAAAATATCGTGAATTTTTATATTTTAGGTCATGAACAGGTCAAGGATTTGTCTAAAATATCCAAAATGTTATAGATTTTAAACTCATGAGCTTTTGAGATGAAAAATTATAGATAAAATAGATAACAAATAAAATGATTTCATATGTATATATTCCCCCTCCCCCCAACCCTCTCCTCTCTCCTCTCTCCTCTCCTCTCTCCTCTCTTCTCTCCTCTCCTCTCTCCCCTTCCTTATCAAATATTTGGACATATGTCTATAAAGATATTTCAGTTCTCACTAAGTTAACATACTCATTGGTGAAAATTTAAGGTAAATTCCAAGCAAATGATCCAAGCAATTTGGAATTAATTACGTAAGAATATACAATTTGATGCCATTAGAAAAATAAAAAAATAAATGTATGGTATAGAAATTGCGGGATGGACTTATAAGTAAAACAATTGCGCTAATCAAAATCCTAGAAAAATTGAGAGTTATAGTTGTATAGTAGTAGTGCCAAGTCTGTTAAAAATAAGAATTGACGCACGTTAGAAAAAGAATAAAAAATTGACGGATGGACATTGCTAAAAAAATTAATGACAGCTCTCGCTTGGACTGACAGAAAAAGCTGATTTTTGTGTCGAAGAAAACAACTCACTGCTTCATCCTCGCGCGTCTAATTATGGTCAAGAGTGGACATCGACGGCGGCGATAGCCAGAACTCTGGACACTCACTGGACTTTCAAAATCAATATAAAAGCCAACACAGAAGTAATTTGACCGTCAAGAAATATTTTTTTATTAGAAGTGCGAAGATCTCGTATCTCGAACGGATAAATTCTACATTTTACAAATGCTTGAAAGGTCAGTCTTCCATTTTATTCGTTCTTTTGATACTAGTTTTTTTTTAATTTTTGAAAAGAGAGGAAAGTAGAATAATTTTGTTGCAAAGGTCAGTCTTTTTTATTTCATTTTTTGATAGGTTTTTTAATTTTTTGAAGCAGGGAAAGTGTAATAATATTGTTATCGTATGTGTTTTATTGAGGGTCATGTTTTCATGTTTTTTTTACACATGTTGGAAAAGTCAGTCTTCCATTTTTACTTTATTTTTTGATAGGTTTTTTAATTTTTTGAAGCGGGGAAAGTGTAATAATATTGTTATCGAATGTGTTTTATTGAGGGTCTCATGTTTTTTTTTATACATGCTGGAAAAGTCAGTCTCCCATTTTACTTTATTTTTGATATTAGGTTTTTGAATTTTTTGATTAAAAGGGAAAGTGGAATGATTTTGTTATTGTATGTGTTTTATCGAGGGTTATGTTTGTCTTCCATTTTTATTCGTTCTTTTGATATTTGGTTTTAAAAAGTCAGTTTAAGCATTTAATTTAATTTTTGGGGTGTTTTATTATTAAAACTTTGTTTTTTGAAGGGGAAGGGGAAAGAAATAGTTTACAGATGTAAATTTGTAGAAGGGATGTGTTTTACAAATGCTTGAAAATTAATTTAGTTTCACATTTCCATGATAATATTGTAATATTTTAAGGGAAAATGTAGCAAGGAGGGTTAGAACCGTTTCTAGATGTGATTCTTCAAATGATATTTTATAAAAATCCTGCAATTTATTTTGTATTTTGGTATAAGCTTAAGCCTTTTGAAATATTATATTTTTTTTGAAAAGCATTAAAGAGAAATTGTTTTTTGGGTGTGATTTATCAATGGATATGGTTTACAAAACATGCTTTTGTCAGTTCAGACCTTCATTGTATTTTTACATATTATAAAAGATTTTGTAATTAAGTTTTTATATTTGACTTAACAATATTACAAAAAAATCTTATTAAAAAATGTATTTTCTTGAAAATTCCTTTACATTATGTAATAACAGATTTATTTTTCACCAAAGTATATGATAAATATTTGTAAGCATTCCATAACATAAGATTTATACAGAATTGTTATACTGCCAAAAGTAGGGACAAATTTATTCACCTTTCATATTTATAATCATTACTATGTAATATTATGTGGTATCGTGTAATTAAACAGTTGTTTATATAGATTTATTAGTTTTTAATCTCTGATCAGAAATAATATGTCTATCTTACATAATTATAATTAAAAAAGCCTTGACTAGAATGTTTGTGTGTCTAGAAAATTCCTTGACATTTTGAAATAAATAAATGTATATGATAAATATATTCAAAAGCATTAAATATGAAAAATTTGGAATAATATGTCTGTCTTACATAATTATATTTCAAAAAACCTAGGCTAGAATGTTTGTGTGTCTTGAAAATTCCTTGACATTTTGAAATAAATAAATGACATTTTTTAAAGCTACCAGTGTATAAGGTTAATATATTTAAGCAGTTCATAACATTAGATTTATAAAGATTTATACAGAATTGTGAATAATATGTCTATCTTACATAATTATATTTAAAATAGCCTTGGTTAAAATGTTTGTGTGTCTTGAAAATTCCATGACATTTTGAAATAAATAAATGTATATGATAAATATATTCAAAAGCATTAAATATGAAAAATTTGGAATAATATGTCTGTCTTACATAATTATATTTCAAAAAGCCTTGGCTAAAATTCTTGTCTCTTTGAAAATTCCTTGACATTTTGAAATAAATAAATGACTCTTTTTTAAATCCACCAGGGTATATGATAAATATATTCAATAGCATTAGATATGAAAAATATGAAAAATTTGGAATAATGCGTCTATCTTACATAATTATATTTAAAAGCCTTTCTAAAATTCCTTGTCTCTGAAATTCTGTGACATTAAGATATATATTTTTCAAAGCTAACAGTATAATAATTATCATTACAATATAATTTTTGTTAAAGAAAAATATCATTAATGTCTTTTCAAAAACTCAAAAACTCTTTCGAGAAGATTCTTATATTTTCACAAATTCATATCTTGACATTTGGGAATACCATTTAATGAAAAGAAATCTTTTTCAAAACATTTTCAAGATCATCTGATATTTTCCGGCATTTCTTAACATTTACGTCGGCAGATTTTTCTCTATAGAAATTCATACAGTATCTTTTCGAGATTTTCTGAGTTTTCAGCAATTTTGTTGACATTTTGGAATATTACCATGGAAATCAATATTGTCTGAGAGCTGGAATAGTTCTAGTGTCCGTTGGTTACCGTCGTCGTCCACTATACTGGCCACTATAGTGGTCAATTCTCCAGGTCACAATGACCTCTCATTGAAATAATGGCTTTCATTCTTTAGATTATTATTTTCATTTTTGCGAATATTTATGTCATTTTAGTTTAATATATAATAGAAGTTAAAACATGCAAAGAGCTGTTTTTCGTAATAATATTACACCTCTCATTGAAATAATGGCTTTCATTCTTTAGATTATCATTTTTATTTGCGAATATTTACGTCATTTTAGTAAAATATATAATAGACGTTAAAACATGCAAAGAGCTGTTTTTCGTAATATTATTACACCTCTCATTGAAATAATGGCTTTCATTCTTTAGATAATCATTTTCATTTTTGCGAATATTTATGTCATTTTAGTAAAATATATAATAGAAGTTAAAACATGCAAAGAGCTGTTTTTCGTAATATTATTACACATCTCATTGAAATAATGGCTTTCATTCTTTAGATTATCATCTTTTTTTGCTTATTTTTACGCAATTTTAGTTTAAGATATAATAGGAGTTAGAGCATGCAATTTGTGCTGCAGCACATAGAATAAAGAGTTAGGTTACATCAATGGCAAGATAAAATAAATTATAAATGTAATAACTTCAGTTGTTATTTGGTGAAAAGCATTTGAAAGCACATGGCACAAAGTGACAGCACAATGTTTGTAATAAAGAGCTTTTTTTCATGATATTATTAGACCTATAATAGTAATAATTAATGGCTTTGCTAAATTTTACATTGTAATGGACAAAATATTTAGAAAAATATAAAAATGTAGTGCTTGATTTTGATTAAAACTAAATTTGTATGGAATTTTTAAAATAACTTTGAGCAATATTAATTACTCAATCTGGTATATTTTATAAGCACTTGTGAATTGTCATCCTTGTAATAATTGGTTATTGTGGTGTTTTTTGTTTATATGTGTATGGTTGTATTGTCTATAAGGGGCAGAATGGAAGACAGGCCTATCGTTGGGTATTCAGGATTATCTTGATGCTCATCGGTAATGTATGGCCTAATTTTCTACCCTTTTGTAATAAAGATATTATTATTATTAGCATTTTTAGTATAAAATGAATAAAACGTCCTAATAAAATTTCTCATCCTTAAGATTTGAAAACTGATCAGGATTTAAGTTAATCTTCCAGTTAATTTTGAGGAAATGCTCTTGAAACACTTAATTTTATGTGGGAAATGGCCAGATATATTTCCTTCTGGATCGTTCGAGCTTGGGTTTTCGTTTTTATTATCCTTGTTCTTTTGAGTTGATAATCTTCGATGTTTCAAATCAGGCTGCAGTTTTAACTTGTAGCTTAAAGATTGAAAAACCTCAGATGAAAATCTACTAGCTAAGTTTGTTTTCTGTGATTTGAAAAGTGGAAAATGTAAGTTTTTTTCTTATAATAAATTAAGCATTTAATTTTTTAAGTGTATAAGTTGCTACTATAGAAAGTTGTTTGCATTGTTATACAGAGTTCAGTTTTGAATTGATTATTTTATGAAGTTCAGTAATCGATATTCACATTTGCAAAGAAAAAATTCTACATGCAAATATATTTATAATTGCAAATTTTTATTAATTTGATATTTAAAAAACGATTTAAATAGTTTTTGTTGTGCAATTTGGATCGTTTGTACTTTTTTGTATTTTTTTCATAATATCCCTCAAGTAGGAATAAAAATTTGATAGTTCATTAGCTACTAGCATTTATAGCCAAATTTTTTTGTATTTTAAAGTTTTGTTTTGGGGTTTGGATCAAATTTTTTTATTTTCCTAATGTCCCTGGAGAAGGATTAAAACTTTGATAGTTCATTAGCTAATACCATTTCTTGCTTAATTGTTTTGGATTTTGACGTTTTGTTTTGGGTCTTCGATCTTGGATCATCTGTATTTTTTATTTTCCTAATGTCCTTCAAGTAGGATTAAATTTACTTATATTAAGCAATTGTGCAGTCATGTTGAAAACTTTGTCAAGAGCGAAAGTCAAGGAGATTTATCAAAATGTATTTACAACAAAAATAATGACCAAATCTTACTCAACATTTCAACGTCATTTTGACAAAATATGTATCTTTATGTCTTCGATTATGCAACTCCTTTTAACCCAAAAACCCTGGAGGGAAAATTTAGGGTTTTGAGTTCAGAAAAGCTTGATGGTTAAACAAGCATATGACAACATATTTAACCCTTTTGTCTCCAGGGCTTGATAGAAAAGGGAAAGAATATACATCATTTTAGCCATAATTACGTTATGACTTTTAAAAATTGTTACCCATATGCCCTGTAGCGTTATTGTGATGTCCTGCAATGTCATGTCATGCCAAGCGTGATATATTTGATGTTTTTTTTTTTTACACAAATTTTTTGATTAGATTTTTTAAGGTATCTTTCGATTCATGTTTTGTTTTGTCATGATTTTGTTTAAGTTTAGTAATTAGTATATTGTATATTGCAAACACAAGACAATATTATGGAATATAACACACTTCTTTTATAAAGTTAGGTACATAACGTTTCAACACAGATACACGTGTCTTTTTCATCTGCTTTCAATTGGTGATTTGAATAACAGTTTGAATAGATGTGTTACTTTTTACTTTATGATTTTATGATAGTTTGCTTAGGTATAAGTCTGTTTTCTCTTCTAATTTAAACAATGATGGAAGAAGAACTTTCCTTTGGGACAACCTTGTTCTGGTGTGTAAGGCCTGATCAGTTTTTGTTTGCTCTTTAACAATGGTTTCCATAGGTATATATCAGTTTTCTTCTGGCGATTTAAAATAAAGTTTTATTTAGGTGATTTTCCTTGAAGTCTATCCAATTTTGTCACCATAAATTATAAATCTGACAGTTTTGAGATATTAAACTTACTCAATATTGTGCAATTGAAATATTTTGTATTTGTCAAAAACGTTAAAATATGGGCCCTCACTAATCTTCCTCTAATTATGAAGAGCCATTAATTTTACTGTCGTCACAAATATGATATGATGTCATAACCCTGACATTGGTCTTTCACGTTCAAAACTGACGTCAAATTTTTGAAATATTGCTTAAAAAGTAAGGTTGATATGTATGAACTGAAGTGATATAATTTAAACTTTAATTAAAAACCTCATTAATAAACAATTTTTTGGTATATCTTGAAATTTCTATATATCTAGTTGATTTTGCTTGCTTAGAATAATAGCATAAAATGATCACCACTTATTTTCTGTCTGCCCTTTTAAGGGATGAAAATGTTAAAAAAAAGAAGAATATTAGAATTATTAAATCATTTAAAAACCTCTGTCCTTTTTAGGGGATGAAAATGTTATTAAAAAAAAGAAGGGAACTTGCGAAATATTAAATCATTTAAATGCAAGACTTCTGTCCTTGAAAATCCCTTTAAAATAACAAAACCCTTGCCCATTTTAGGGGATGAAGAATTCGATCTAAAAGAAGGAAACACAAGAGCTATAGAAAAAGAGTAATTGATCCCTAAAGCATCTAATTAAGTATTTATTTATTCAATAGAGCTAATTAATATTCATAAATAAACATGCCCTTCTTTGTTTTAAGTGTGTGGACACAGCAGGGGTTAAAGGTTAAAAGGTCACAGGTCAATTTAGATAAGTAATTGATAAAAAAGAGATTATGTAACAAACAGTATGGTTAGATCAATTTTAAATGAATTCAGTCAATTTAAATTGCCTGATCTAGAAATGATTTAAGGGCAAAATTTGAATAATTGACTGCAAATGTTCTTTAATAAAATTGATTGAAAAATATTAACTTAAATTAAAAAAAAGCAATGCTTATCATGCTTATACAGACAAGCAAATGTTCTGTTTTAAGGCCTTATATTTCATTTATTTTGAATTTTTTTGGACAATCAATTTGTCTTATTTTGTAATTCATTTTTTATATGAGATGCTTTAAGTTTTATTGCTTAATCTTAAAACTTATAAGTCCCCCCTATACTTTTAAAATATACTAATTCAAAACTAATATAAAAGGCATGCTTAAAAGGGATTGTAAAGTGTATTTCTAAACTTTTTATGTGTATCGGGGTCACTGATAGCATCAATTTGCAACATTCTAATTTCCATTCCGACGTCTGTGGTTCTAGTAATTCTCAAAAAACTAACGTTTTATGACGTCACTGACAGTGATGTAATGGAAGCTACCTATTTAAAACTGGCATTCTCTCTTGATCTTTAAACAAAGGTCATCCACCTCTAGTTTATGATAAGCTTGAAGGGTTTTTAGGGTAGGACTGAATATTAAATTTTCCCTAAAAACCTTTTAAAAATCCCTGATTGGTTATAATCTTACGTCATGCCCCTATCTGATATTGTAATCCCATTAACATTATATCTACAATATCTTCCCTCCTCATCTCTATACCTCGTTTGTCCTCCGTTAGTGCTTTCGTGATTGCCATCAGTTGTAAAAATAACCTGCCATTGGGAGCCATGTTTTATTGCAAGATATTTTAGGATATCTTGGACCTTCAATTTAATTTTTGTGGAAAAATTAAGATTAAAACTTAACTTTTCACAGGGGAGCAAAAAACGCATTAAAATAAAGTTGCAACCTGAAATTTCTGCAAATCTTGGACAAAATAGTGTGTTCAATTTAATTTTTTCTGGGAAAATGGTCTTTCATAGAGGAGCAAAAACAGAGTTGACACATGTAGCTGTAATTTATTCTATAAAAGTGTAAGGAATTGTGATAAAGCTATGATTCATCCACTGGTCAATTTGGAATTTCTCAAATCCCGGACAAAATAGCGTGTTCAATTTAATTTTTCTGGAAAAAAAGGGAGCAAAAAACACTTTAACAGAGTTGACACATGAATCTGTAATTTATTCTATAAAAGTGTAAGGAATTACGATAAAGCTATGATTCATCGCAGCGGTCAATTTGGAATTTCCTCAAATCCTGGACAAAATAGAGTCTTCAGTTTCATTTTTCTGGAAAAAATCAATAGGAAACACATGCAAGTAGAAGATATTTATCGCAATTGCTTGACCGAAGGTCATCTTCCTATAGCCCTAGCCCTTGTTTAATTAACATGGACTAGTCCAAAAACTGACCAGCACTGTAGCTGTGGTCCCTGTACACTAGAATGGGTATAGTCGTAAAATGACCAGTATTGTCATCATTTCTAGCATTGGACTAGTCCACTTAAAATGACCAGTACCTTAGCTATGGTCCCTGTTCATTAAATGGGTCTGGTCCTAAACTGACCAGTGTAAAGATGTAATAGGGCGACCGGTTGAGTGAACATTGCCTCATCACTCCATGACCAATGAATTGACCAATCCCCCAAACTTTTTCTGACTAGCAAAAATTATCAGTTGATTTTCTACAGTCGAACATGCAACATGTCAACACTAGTGGCACTGACGTCGTAGATTATGACATATTTTTTTAAAAAGTGCTCAAAGATATGACGTCATATGGTGCCAAAATATTTTGGGATTTGTGATTGAAAAAAAAGGATTTTAATGTGATATATTTATTTGGATATTTGCATAATTTTTTGCATAATAATTGCATAATATTTTTGAAATTTTTTTCAAAAAAAGGATTTTTGTACGAGTGTATCTAGTGCGATTTGATATTTAAAAAAAGTGGAAAATCGTGAATTTCTGAAGTTGACTTTCGGTAATTGTTACGCAAAGTGGACACATGGTTAATTGCTGTAAAAAGGAGTGATACTTTTTATGAACCAAATAAGCCAAAATTACAGCTTATTAAGTGACATTATACTGTACCCGTTGACTTTTTGACATTTATGGTTGTGTTTGTATTGAAGCAATGCACTTGATGTCCTGGCATATTTCAGAACGGTGGAATTTTTGTCTTAATTAATGAAAAAACTTTAAAAAATATTTTGAACTAGAAAATAAGTTGTGAAAAATATTAAAAGATGAACTAGATTTAAGATTCAAAAGTTCAAAAGATTTTGAAATTTTTAAGTGGATTCAACTCAGTTTATGAATAATTGAATCATTTCAGTGTGAGGCATAACGATTCGTTAAACATTTTGTTCTAAAATCAACGTGAAGACTCCGAACACAATTTAAAACCTTGGAAGACTCAATTTCATGCCGTTTGAATTTCTAATTATTTTCCAAACGTTACTAATAAACAGAAATCACAGAGCATTGTTTTTAAAACTGTATATATACGTGAAACAATAGCCTCGCAGTTAAAATTAACAGTCCAGCAGCAAATGAGTAGCAGACGACACTTTCAAATTAATGATAGTATAGAATAATCAATTGAATTTGTGAATGGACTGAACGAGTTGATTTAGAAGCAGATATATTGTTTTTGTGGTGAAAAGTTTTATCATTAATGTTTAATGGATTGATGCTTATTGTTGCAAATAGATTTGGATAACTTTTTGAGGAATTGCTGAACATTTTAGTGTACTTTTGCAAAATACTTTTCCTTGGATAGTTTGCATTCATTTTTTATATTGCAAAGTGAATAATGCACACACAATTTATGAATATTAACAACAACTTTTAAAGAATACCAAATAACTTTTGAAACATTTTGAAGGACGATACAAGAATTGATGAAGTATTATCCGAAGGTGTAATTGAGAAATAATTCCTCGTTCCGAAGTGTGAAATATCTATCCTTGCTAAGAATCGTGGGTAATTGCTATTATTAGACTAAGCCCTGTAACATACACTTTACGTTAAAACCTATCATTCTTATAAGACAAACGTATCGCTACTGACTACCGACGTCTTAACCGCACTCGACAACACTGGCTCGTATTGACGATTTTATCTTTTATTGGAATAGACCTGGAATCGCGAGTGACACTCCACGATTTTTTATTCACCATTGATATATCAACTGGATTAAGAATTGAACTCAGATTATTGAGTGGGTTGTGAATTTTTTCTCGTCATGCCGATCTCACGCCTTGTTCCCATTGGTCAAAGTCAAGGTCAAGAAACATAAGGACGTAAACATCAGAGTGTTTTATACGAACTATTGGAAGTTTGGAAAAATAGATATTTATTATTTCATTATTATCCTACGATGAAGGACATGGGTTCATACGGAGAAACAGAAGTCTTGTGGCCCAGGTATGTTTTTTTGAATGAATTTTTTTGGAGATTAGGGTGGGGGGTGTAACAGATTATGGCTTTGACATGAAATCAGGTTTTGGTTTTGGCACAGGGAAATTTGTAAGGTCTTATGGCCCAGGAAGTATTTTTGAATGAATTTTTTTTTGAAGATGTCCGGGGGCATGTTATTATATTCTTTTTATTTGGAGATGTGAATAAGGTCTGGAGGGAAGGGGTTGTTAGAGATTGTGGGGTTTATGGCCCAGCTTTTTTTTTTTTTTTTTTTTTTTGGAGATAAGGAATTAGGTTGGGGATGCGCAAAGACTGTGGTAGGAGATTCTGTTGGAGAGATTTTAGGATTTGACTGATGCTTTTATTTGGCTTAGGTAGGTCTTATGTTTGATTTTTTTTTTGGAGATCCATATGGGGTTAGGGTAGGGGTGTTTTTTAAGATGATCTTGAGGTACAGATTTTGGTTTTTTGGTCTGTGGCAGGATGTTTTATTTTACATATTATTTTTGGAGAAGCAATTTCTTTAGTGCTCTTGCCTTTTGAAAAGAGGTTCTGCTGTTGGTGCCATCTTATTTTTTTCTGACTATTTAAACAAATTTGGCAAATTCCTTGATAGTTCCAATTCTTTTTAACCAGGCATCTCCTTTTTTGTAAGTAGAGAAAAAAGTGTCTTAGGAACATTCAGTGTTAATTTTTTGTGGCAAAGAATCAAATCAGTTTTTGCAATACAAGATAACTTTTAAAAAATGATTTATAATATTGGGAAGCCATTGCAATTCCTACTCATAGACATTATAAGGTTTCAAGATCATAAGGAAGGAAGAGAGAATTCCAGACAAGATCATAAATCATTTGAATTATATTCTTTTAAATTTATTTGAATTCATTTTATTCATTCAAGATTTATTCAACCTTAGTTTGAATTTTAAGAAGGTTTTTCCTTTTCAAGTTCAATCCAAAAATTAAAAGAATTCTTTCCTTAAAATATAATTTAATGAGCAATATTTAAAAATATATTTTCCATAATATATTTGAAAAGGTACCTAACTTTGGGCAATTTTGAAGGAATGACATTATGTTTATGAAAAGATTTAAGAATACGTGACAAAGTGCTTCATTTGGAAAATTTTGGAGGAAGGAAAACATAAAGTTTATGACATAATATTTCCTAAATAGTTAGTAAGAAAAACTGTTTAAATTTGGAGGAAGGAAAACATGACATAATATTTATAAAAGAAAAGCTTACCAGTACATGAAAAAATGCATAACTTTGGACAATTTTGTGGGAATAAACACAAAGTTTTAACATAATATTCATTAATAGTTAGTGGGAAAAACTAGTAAGGTTGGCGTAAGGAAAACACAAATTTGATGACATAATATTAACAAAAGATAGCTTAAGAGTACATGAAAAAGTGCCTAACTTTGGACATTTTTGGAGGAATAAAAACCCAATTTTTTAACTTAATAATTATAAAATGATATCTTAGCATAGCATAGTACATGAAAAAGTGCATAACTTTGGACATTTTTGGAGGAATAAAAACACAGTTTTTTGACATAACATTCATAAAAAGTTAATTGAATATTACATAAAAAAAAAGTGCATAATTTCCATAACTTTCATGGAAATTAAAAAACAAACCTAATTCTTGTAATAAAACATAAAATATTTGAAAAATTCCATCAGAATGTATTAAAATTTGTACTTTTAAAACTAGATCGAATAATTGAGGTTGAATGAAATTTTCATGGGCACTTATTGTCAATTTTAACCTCATAAAATTTAACGCGAATTAATTATGCATATTTGAATTTCTGGTGGCTCTGTTAGTCGTACATCATTTATGATTATCAGCGATATTCATCGAAAACATACATGTATATTCAGAAGTTTTTTAAGCATGAAATTGCTTTACAACATATGTCAACGGATGACTCAAAATTCCATTTTTTTTCGTCTACCCTGTTATTGTTATTTTCCATAAATAAATTGATATCAAAACAGAAAAATATAACGAGTTAATTAAAGCATGTCATGCATATATGAATTGCCCATTTAAAATAATTATTAAAAAATTGGTGCATTGAATACATGTTGAATGCATTGGACCTATTTTATATTTTTCTGTTTGTTTAAAGTGACTTTTTAGACTGTTCTAATGGTAAAAAATAGTGCGTTATGTTTTTAGTCTGTGCAGGATCTGAAAAGGTTTTCCCTTTCAATGTTCCATGCATCAAACTTTTGAGAATGTCATAATGGTAACAAATAATATTGCATTGTGTTTTTTATTAGCCTGTGCAGGAACTGTAAAGGTTTTTCTCTTATTCTTTCCCATTTTTAAGTCGACTCCTTCCTGTTTTCACTGTTTTCCCCCTTGTAAGGAAATATTTTTATGCTCAAGATTTGATGCAGTGGCTACGTGTTGAATGCATGAGAACTATTTCATATATATTTACTCATTTATTGATATACTTCCTCAAATGAAAAGTTCACTAGCTGCTACCAATGTATTGCCAATGAGTTCGCATGGATTTCGAGATGTGTTTGCGGTTGGGCCAAAAAATTTAATACCAATTCTTTTATTTTTCTTCTGTCTTCCCATTTTTGCTGTAATTTTTCCTCAAGCTCAAAATCAGTCCTCATTTGCCCCTGTCCTAATCAGCCTAAAAGTAGGATGTAAAACTCCATTCCATTTCATTCATGACAAAACTGTGTCAATAATTATTAGCGAGAAATTGTCTTCTGCATGAAAAAACTTTAATTGTTTATTACAAAATTTCCAGACAGTTTTATAGCATCATTATCATCATTTCTATCCAAAAATTAAGATCGTTGCCTAGATGTGGTATAGGTAGGCAATAAATTCTAAATGTAGGTTAGGTTTTTATATAGGCACAACTTTATGGAATGTTGCATAATAAATATCCAAGCAGGAACGATCCCAACCGTAAAACAAATCTTGAAATCCATGTAAACATATTGGCAATATATTGGTAGAGGAAGTATATCAATAAATGAATAAAATTTAATATTAAAACATCATACTGTTTTTTGTCGCATAGATTTTACTTTTTAATTTTAAGACATTTTGTTAAGACAAAAAATGTCCTACTTATTACTGTCCTGTGCCTGTGCTTTCGTGACATTGATTTTTGTAATGTTACAACCTCTATCCCCTAGCACAATGTTGGTTTTCACCCCTTCTTACGTAACCCCAAAAAAACAGAAATAATGTGCTTATCAAATAAAATTAATTACAAATTTGAATTGTGAATAATGAATTTACAAAAACAATTTAATTACATTTAAAAATGTTCAAAAACCAAATCAAAACATTTTTGATGCTTGTAAACTATTATTACAGGATTGTAAACAAAACTAGCAGGAAGTTAACAATTGTAAACAGCAATATTAGTTGACAAATAACATGTGTTATTTGTTTATCAGTGGACAAGGGTTTATCTTTTACTTATTGCCCTTGTCTCGAGTTATCTAACGTTACTCAATGATATATCTAGAACAAAGGCTTCCCTTGTCTTGAAACAGATGGTCTTATATCATTTTACATACCTCTTTTATTTATGTTTATGCTTATTTCAAATTAGGATTTGGGCTTAACATTTTTGTGGATTTTAGGGGAAAATATATATATGATATATGTTGATGCTTAATTAAATTGGGATGTATGATTGAAAAAGTATGGTTTATGCTTATTTCAAATTGGGATTTTGGTTTAATATTTTTGTAGGTTTTTTGAGAAAAAATATGTGTTTCTTATCAATTTTGAAATTTTCTGAGGCTGGTTTCTTTTTTGGGGGCAAGAAAGGGGGTTGGTTGGGTAAAGACATCAAACTAAATCCTTAAAAGTGGTTTATATCAGGGAAGGGGCTGTATTGCAGAAATCAACTCCCTAAAAGGTATACATGTATATTGATAAAAGAAAGATATATATGTGAAATGTAATACCTCATACAGACAAAGAAACCTAAGATATACAGACCAGATGGTGTTACATAACATATAACATACAGTTCTCTTGGCAGTGTCATTGATATGTAAATTACTTCCTCTTGGGAACTGATACAAGGCCATTTACACAATTTGATTAAGGGGCTTATTCTAAAAAATACCAGGATGCTGTCTTAAAGGGATTGTAAAGAGGTTTTTTAAACTTAGTATGTGTATCAGGGACACTGATAGCATCAATTTGCACCATTTTCATTTCCATTCAGACGTCTGTGGTTCTTGCTATTCCACTAAAACTAACGCATTTTACTGATCTGCATAGATATCAATAGTAGCTTCTGGTAGATCAGTGGGGAGTTAGTTCAATGGGATTTGAAAAGGAAAATATAAAACAGAAAGACTGTCTCTTTAAGCTATGTTACATATTGAGAGCAAGATGAACTGGTCAGAGTGTCCAGTTGTTCAGTGTATTGGTCAGTTATATAACATCTATTACATACAATGTATTACTAGTTATAGATATTACATCAGGGTTATACAGCCTTATACTTATTACCCAGGTTTAAAGTGGTAGTAGGGGGGTTGAATACTGGACTGACTCTCGCAAACACTGGCTGTGGCATCAGTTATTCAGTGAATGGTCAGTTATATAACATCTATTACATACAATGTATTACTAGTTATAGATATTACATCAGGGTTATACAGCCTTATACTTATTACCCAGGTTTAAAGTGGAAGTATGAAACCAATTATGTGACATTTTTGAGGAATTTTTTCAGGAATTGACAAATTTATGGTTAACTGTTGTGTATTTCATTAATTTAATCAATCTTTTAAATACAAAATTTGGGTAAAAAGTTTGTTATTTTGCTCATAAGTCTAAGTGATATGCATGTCCAAAATCAAGGCCATATACATGTGAAAAAGAATGGTTATATACTGGTACATGTTCAAAATCATGGCCTGATATACATTCAAAATCATTGCCATATACATGTTCATAATCAAGCCATATACTTGTCTGTATACATGTTCAAAATTATGGCTATATACATGTTCATATGTTTATAATCAAGCCATATATATGTTAAAAAGCATGGCTATATTGGGTCATCAGCAACTGAGATACTTTGAGTCAAAGTTGGGGACGTTTTTTCTGGGACACCCGACACTGGTACATGTTCAAAATCATGGCCTGATATAGATTCATAATCAAGCCATATACTTGTCCATATGTTCATATTCATGGCCATATACTTGTCTGTATACATGTTCATAATCAAGCCATATGTTCATATTAAAACACATTAATTCAAGTCCTCAATTAGTCCACTCAATCATTAACCCCTTGATGTAAACCCATCATATTACGTAATTAGTATGTAATGACAGCTTTAGGGCTTAATCTCCCATCAAACAAATAAATTTATTGCCTTTATTTCGTACTAAAAACTTTATTTTTACTTTAAAGATGGACACACATGTAGATTTTGAATCAAATTATGAACAGAATTTAAAGGAATTTATTTATTTGAATAGATAAATTAATAATGGACAAATATTTTCCTTGCAAATTTTTTTTTACAGTTTTGTTTGATGCTACAAGAAGTTGTAAACAAAACTGTTAAATTGCATCAAAAACCTTTTACCAAATGAATTTCTTTTGATGTTATACTTTTAGAGAAAGAAACTTAAGCATATGTTAAGGTTTTGCAAGATAAATTTCTCTTTTAGAAAATAAAACTGTAAATTAACATAAGTGTAAAAGCAATGCAATGCCTATTATGTAATGCCCAACTGTACCATATGTCAATTTAGAGGCCAGTAAAAAGAAGAAACAGTAGAAACATGTGGGACTATGTAATACTATCATGTGCAATTTGCTTGCAAATAATTTGCATTAAATGCTTGAAATAGCCCTCTTTTTGGCTAGGATTTCTCTTTTTACTTTGCTTCCTATGATGTATTAGCCAATTGTACCATATGTCAATTTTGAAGGCCAGTAAAAGGGGTAGAAACATGTGGGACTATGTAATACTATCATGTATTATGAATATTATGTGATACATTGTAACATTAATTGACCATATGTCATGGTAATTGGTAAATATTAATATACCTTGACCACTTACTCTCCTTTTATTACCTAGGTCTTTTATTATTCATAACATATGGTTCACTTGTTGATTGCAGATTGTATTTTCATCTCCATCTAAAATAGATGATAAAATATGCATAAAAATATGTAAAAGTATTGGAAATGCATAGATATTTGCTAATGATGCATAGGGTTTTTTTTAGGGAAGGAGAAAAGGGGGGGGGGGGGATTTGAATGGCAAAAATTGATGCTATCAGTGTCCCCGATACACATACAAAGTTTAGAAAACCTCTTTACAATCCTTTTAATTTGATTTTCAATTTACTAATTTACAGACAGAAAATGAAATAGATTTTAAGATTTGAACGAAATATAGAAGCACATAAAACAAAACACAAGACAATATTATGGAATATAACACACTTCTTTAATAGATTTAGTTGAAATAGATATTATTATCCAATTTTAAATACGTGCCCCACCCCACCCCCTAATTAACTAATTTTCTTTTAATTACATATTAACGATCTTCCTAGTACTCATGGTAAAATGTCTCCATTGTTTTTAGCAGCTGGTTGATTATAAATAAAGAATACACCCACAGTAATTGCTTCTGAATGACCCTCAAAAATGTTGGAGCATGGGAAAATTGTCAATGCAGATTTTTTTTATAGATATTAAAGGGAAAGAAAAATTGGAAAAGAATTTTGATAGATAAACCAAATAAAAAAGAATTGATTTCATTTTTAATTAATGAAAAATAAAATAAAAAAAATCAACTATTGTGGCATAAAAACACCAATTTTTTAAGCATTTTTTTTATAACCCTTTTGGTTGGCTTATTGCATGCTTTTTGAATTTTTAATAATTGAAAATTATTCTTGACAAAAAAGGGAACATGATTATTTACAAGTGAAATATGACCCCCTACCGATTAGAGCTAAGCTTATTAAAATGACCATTTAATAGGACCAATAATTTTCCTCAAAACTGGCCTCAAACTTCTCCTATTTTTTTAACATATTTTCTTTTTTATAACACTTTTGATTGCATTTTTGCATGCTTGACAAAAGAGGGAACTATGTAAATTATGGCCCCCTACCGATCACAGTTAAGCTTATTAAAATGACCACTTAATAGGACCCATAATTTTCCTCAAAACACGTCTCATATTTCCACCCTATTTATGATAATGAGCTCAAAAAGTGAATGATTAGGATAATAGTCATGTATAGGGGTAAAAAGTGATATACTTTGACCTCTGCACTGTTAGAGATTGACCTTTGACAGTCATGGGGTGTAATATGATAGGGGATAATCACTCATAGTAGACCCTGCTTATTTAAAATTCTTCATGTATTTTTTTTGGAGGGGAGTAAGGGTGGGGGGATATTCTTATAATATAATTTTTGCAACTTTATTGAGGAATATTTTATAATATTTGCAACTTTTTAGGTTGTGCTGGGATATATTTCTGCAACTTTTTAGATTGCACTTATGTCTACTGGGATAAATTTTTGCAACTCTTTTGATTGCACTGGGCTTACTAAGAAATATTTTTGCACCTTTTGTAAGATTTTGATTGGTTTTACATGGATAAAAGATACATGATTAATACAGTTTTCTTTTAACCCAGTTATCTATTCTTTTATGGAAATTCGATTTGAATCAGTTTCAATAAAAATGATTTTACATTGAAAAAATAAAACAAACCTGCGCAAGTATTAAAACTTTTATTCTAAATTTTACCAAACAAAATCAGACCAAAATTCAGGATAATTTCTGTAATAAATGAATTAAAAACAAAAACCAAATTTGGCATTTTCTGTCATGGTGCTAGTAAATTAATAATAATTGTTTCAAATTGTTTTAGTCTTTTAAAAAGCTATTATTTTTAACCTTGGACTGCTGATATACAACCCACACAGTCAGGGTGCGAAAAAATTAAACCCGAAGTCCCCAATTAGTCGAACAAAACAACGTAATTACAGCAGACTAGCTTTCATGTCATTTGTCATATTTTTATCTGGAAACGTGATGTAAAGAATTATATTATTATTATTATTCACAAGTTAAAAGATAAAATAATAAAATAATTGACGATTAATTGCTAGGAATTTCCTAAGAACAGAGGAACAATTGGCGTTGGCGTGAGAAAAAAGTGATGTTGTCATAAAAGCACTGGCATTGTCATAAAGAAGGAATTCAATTAATGAAATAATTGACTATTAATTAAGAATGTCCTAAATTTGAGGAAAATAATAAATGAAAATATTCCAGAAGAAAAATTGGTGTTGGTGTGAGAAAAAAGTAATAAGTCACAAAAGCACTGGCATTGTCATAAAATAAAGAAGGAATTAAATTAATAAAAAAATTGACCATTAATTGCTTAATGTACTTAATTTGGGGCAAATAATAAATGAAAATATTCCAGAGGAAAAATTTTGTGTTAGCTTCAGATGAGAGTTTTATTTTCTTAAATGCACTGGCTTGTAATGAAGCATGAGCAGCTTTGCTTAGCTTGTCGTAGATTTTGGAGGATATTTAGAAAAAATTTAGAACTGCAAGGCAGCAGCTCTTTATGATCTATTTTTTGGAAGCACATAAAATGACACAAGGAAGGATGGAGGGTTTAACTGTATTGAATTAGTTGGTTGAAGTATAAGAGGGCATATATTTTCACTAAAGTGCATGGGAATAGAAAAGTTATTTCTGTAACGAATGATTTCCTTTGAAAATTCACTGTTTATTAACTGATAACACTGAAGTTTCGATGAGTTTCCTGACAAATAGGAAACAAACAATACTTTTACTTATAAACCATAGTTTTTCTTAACTTAAAGGGATTGTAAAGAGTTTTTCTAAACTTTGTATGTGTATTGGGGACACTGATAGCATCAATTTGCTCCATTCTAATTTCCATTCCGACGTCTGTGGTTCTTGCAATTCCACTACAACTAACGTGTTTTATTTAACTTAAAGAGATTGTCAAGAGGTTTTCTTGTGAAACTTAGCTGTCATAATATTTTTTTTTGAGTTGCAAGTATCACAGAAGTTGGACTGGAAACATCAAAAGGTGTAAATGGTGTACACTAGGAATATCTTAAACACCTGATGGTACTTCTCTTTGGAAAGACCACTATTATACAACTATTACAATTGTTTGTGCAATTAATATAAGATTTGAACGACATATAGAAGTGAGGAGCACATATAACAAAACTCAAGACAATATTATGGAATATAACACACTTCTTATTCTCTTGCCATTACATCTGATGACGACACATATATCTTGTGTTGAAACGTAATGTGTGTAACTGTATTAAAGAAGTGTGTTATATTCCATAATATTGTCTTGTGTTTTGTTATATGTGCAATTAATGATTAACGGAATTGTGACACACTTTTTCTTGTAAAGATTTTTATTACAATTCTTTTTAACTTTTCTTCGTTTGTGAATCATATCTAAGTTAAAAAGGATTGTCTAAAAAAATTTCCTTTAACAATTATTTTGATTGTTTATTATCACAAGAAGTAGACTTTGACTCCACTTGAGATCACTGGTAATTTTTACTTAAAAATCTTCTCATCTTTGTTTTGTACTTTATTAACTTTTAAATACGTAGGACAATTGGACTTTGTTAAGTCAACACTTAAGTTTGCAAAGGTACAGAAAAAAAAAATTCCAGGCCAACACCTATATCAGGCCTTCTCAAATGGCGGCCCACTGGCCATATCCGGCCCTTTACAAAAATTGTTTGTCTTCATCTGTCTATATACAATTCTAAAAATAAAATTTGTGACAAACTAAATTCTTAAAAAAATGTCAATTTATTAAAAATTAGAATTAAATGCCAAAAAAGAAACAAATGCAATAAATATGCATCAAAATCTTCAAGACCATAATATTGATAATTTCCGTTTTGATAAGTGAAATATTTTATTTACGTGAAACTTGAAATTTGTGACATCCCCTACTAGTTTTAGGATGTCAGTTGAACGATTGAATTGTTTATCTGTAGTAACGGCCCAAAACATCTCGAGGACTTGATTCCTGTGTACAGTAGTTGATTTTGTCGATGTTTTTCAATATCTGCATACTTGCCCCAAAATTATATCCGGCAATTTTTATGTCAAGTTCATTTTCCATGGTCATAAACAGGATTCGTGTTTATCAAGTTATGTGTTTATATTTGCCGACTTTGAATTTTTAATCAAATAGATTTCTTGGAGAATGGTTGTCAAATTGTTCTATCAACAAACTCTAATTATGTAAGTTATGTTTTTTAAAATTAACATTCAATTTATTTTTAATTGTAACCTTTGATAAAATCTGAATGGTTAAATTCTTTTAGTGTTATTTTAGACTTGAATTTAGATTGATTTTAAATCTTGATTTTATGCAAAGTTTTTTAAACAATACTAATATTTTTCATTTTAATAATGTTGAACGCTCAACAAAATTTATAAAATATCAAACCTTATAGAAAAAGATTTGGAAAGATCCTGTTACGTTCACATTGCAATACTCATATAAACGGCAGTCTGTTGCATGGTCAAAGGGAAGTAACTCTATTTAGTGTCGCAAAATTTAAGTGAATTTGTTTAGATTTTTTTTTAGTTTGCATAAGATTATAATGTTAAGAATGTAGGATTTCTTTTTACAATAAAAATTTCCAGATGACAATTTTCACAACTTGAAAGATATCTAAATTTGACGTTCAGTACTTGGAAATTTATGACTTAAAAAGAAATTTCAATAGTTTCATATTTATCTCTCCGAAAAAATTAAAAACCATAATAAAAATTATTTTTAGACATTCGTGCTTAATAAAAGCACAGGCAACTGTTGCATTCCCAGTTTGAAATTTCTTAAACATTTTTATTTAATTTACAATATAAGCTTATTGTTATTAAAGATAGAAACCCAAGTAGTAAATATAATATTACCATATACTAAATGTCTATAGAAGGCCTTCTCAAATGGCGGCCCATGAAACCAATGAGAATGGCCCGTCAAGAGTGACCCCTTCTGCTAAAGCACTTGGCTTGTTATGATATCTAAGCTCTCTTTGGCCCTTATATATCATTTATATTTGATCCTTTACAAAAATATTAATTGAGAAGGTCTGGTCCTGGGCTATAATGAGTATAAATATTTAAAAATGAAAAGTGATATCAGGTGTCTAGATATTGTTTTATTAAAAAGATCACGATCAAGATCACTACACCTTTTTTTATGCCAACCCTAATTCAAAACAATTGACCTTTTATAATTTACGATAGTGATAAGTGTCGTTGTTTTATGATCGCGACTGATAAGAGCGTTTTTTATTTCATACTGGGTCTGATTGGACGGGTATTTGGTCATCTCTTGACAGTGTTATCTTCAAGTATTAAACAGTGTTATTGACCAACTTGTTATCAGTTATTTTTTTTACGCCTTGATTTTTTGTGAGTACAAGTTGGTCATTTTTTTTTATATTTTTTATGTGTTTTGGGGGGATATTAGGCCTACATGTAACTGTGCTTGCGATCGGAAAGTGTTATCTTCAAGTATTAAACTGTGTTATTGTCCAAGTTGTTATCAGTTATTCAAAGTTTTTTTTTTTACGCCTTGTTTTTTTGTGAGTACAAGTTGGTCATTTTCATGGAGTATTGTTTTTTTGTGTCTTTTTTCTACAAAAAAAATACCCTATTTGGTATTGAGTGTTGTGTTTTTCTATGACATGATTTGACATTTTTTAAGGCTGCTTTTGATATCTCAGCTGTTATCCCTTCCATTGTATTTGTATTTAAAAATGATGTATTGTATCTTTTGGAAAAGATAAAAGTGTTTGGGATTATAAGAAGCAGATGAATTTATAAATTATCTGAACAAGATGTTTAGACATAATAAAACTTTTTTGCTTGTCTTCAAGTCCAAATTATTTAAAAGTTTTCTTTTGTGTATTTTCAGGAGTGATGCCGTCTCCCCTCGAGTCGCCGATGTCATTGACAGGGTGATGTCAGCAAGTAATGAAATCAAATCGGAGAGACCACACCCATTTTACCCACAATCCTCAGTACAATCATCACCGTTACCAAAGGAACAAGACTTTAAAACGTTTCCTCATTTAAATTCCACGTTTAATGAAAGTTATAAGAATTCTTATTCTGACCAATCGAAAGAGCAGGAGTCAAATAACCACGGCGACCAGGATCAGGCTCCGCCTAGTCCGACTTACAGTGAATCAGAATCATACAGTCAGTCACCCGAGTTCGAAGACTCGCCTCAAAAGTCGTTTCATTTTAACGACAAACACGATCGTGAAAGACATTATTCACTCGGAGAAAAGACGCCTGAAAAATCGTATCCCTCGACGACTGAGACTTCACCTAACAGATCGTACCCATACCACAGAATAAAAACAGAGAATACAGACCACAGTCAATCATTTAATTCTAATGATACTCCAGAATCATCTCCCCTGAAACGATACCATAGTCAAGATCGTCAAGAGACATCGTCACCAGAAACTCCATACAGTGCAGAAAAGTCAAGATATGGTGGAAAAAGTCAATTCCATTTCGGTCTACCAGGGGGTTTTCCAAGAGATCCATTGATGCACTTGAAGGAATCTATACCATCAAGCTTCCCTCTCCCCCCTATTCCACAATTGAACATATCCCCTGGCTCAGCACCCCCTGGTTCCTACCCTAATGGAGAGAATGGTGGAGCATACAAATATTTCTGTCATCTGTGTAGCTATGCAGGTAAGAACATATTTTTATATAGTGTTTAATAGCAAATATTTACATTGAACTAATGCTTATTTGTTTGGCGTGTATTACTTGATAGATGCCATTGCTAACTGTAGCACCTTCTTGGAGTCATATATTAGGGCAAAGATTATCTGCAAAATTAATCCTGAATGTGCAATCTTACAGCCATCCTTTGTCCTGATATACGACCATACATGCCATAGAGTCACAGTTTATTGCTTAAATAAAGACACAAAAATATTTCTTGAACATTACAGGCGATGCTAAGGATGAATTTGATCAGCATATGAGCATCCATTTTGAATATAGCTGTCCCCACTGTGATTATACCTCCCGAACTGAGGGTCGATTGAAACGACATATTAAAGATTTTCACACTGACGATAATGATCCCAATGGAAAAAGTCAAAGGACTATGCCTGGACGTCCTAAAGTCTACCGTTGTAAACAGTGTGACTACGTTGCTACAGTAAAGGTAAGTTACATTCACCTTTGGCCTTTGACCCATGTTATTTGCATATTGTCTCTAACCCCTGTTATTTGCATATTACATGACCACATGGTCTTTGATGTTCTACTTCCTTGATCAGATTTGCATTTCTAAGAGATGTCTGTGAGGTAATTTTTTTGGCTCCTGATCTGATTCAAATTAAGTAGCTTTAAAGTTTTGGTTATGTGTTTGTGCTCTTGTGACTTTGTACAAAATTGCCACCTATACTCCTTAGTTAAATTCCCAAAACTTTTGTCATTTCAGACGGAATTCTGGCAACACTCCCGAAGTCATATCAAAGAGGACAAGATCCTGCAATGTCCACGCTGTCCGTTTGTTACAGAATACAAACACCATTTAGAATATCATCTACGTAATCACTTCGGCTCCAAACCCTTCAAATGTAACAAATGTAACTACTCGTGTGTCAATAAATCCATGTTGAACAGCCACATGAAGTCGCACACCAACGTATACCAGTACAGATGTGCCGATTGTACATACGCAACCAAATACTGCCACAGTTTAAAGCTCCACTTACGCAAATACAACCACAAACCTGCTACAGTACTCAACACCGACGGAAGCCTACCTCAAGGCTTAGACGCAGATCTCTCCGGGCTCTCGCTCCTCGCTAAACGCGGACCTCCTCGTGGTCCCAGAGGATCCAAAAGAGAAGAAGCAGAGTACATGAACAACATGTTTCCTTTCCACAGACCAGGAATGCTTGGAATGCCAGGGTTACCCAGTCTTCCTCCAGGAATAAACGGCGCCATGATGTCTCCCTATTGGCCCATGATGTCAGGTTGGAGCCCACATCTAGCTATGGGTGCTAATGGGCTTCCTCCCATCGGGGGCATGCCACCCAGAATAATGGAAGGTGGACCAGCGAAGTGTAATTTATGTGGATTCATTGCTGACAACCCAGAAAAATTAAATGCTCATTTGATGAAGGTTCACGCTTCGGAGAACCAAGACCTCTTCAATGCTTACGGAATATCATCAGACTCTGTCAACGAAGAAGCTTTAAAAACCAACGGAGTCAGAAAGAGGGAACAGTCTACAGAGAGACCATCAAGTCATAGTGACATGCTTCACGTTCGTACTGACGCTAATGGTGACAACTGTAAAGCCAGTCCTCACTCCTGGCCAGCAGATACCCCCAACCACTCATCCTCTGCTAACAACATCAGCTGCCGAAGCCTCCCAGAACTCTACACCAATGGAACCAGGAGGAACTCCGAAGGTAAAGAAGAAGCTGAGAGAGACAGAGATCGAGATATCCTGAGGGAGATGACTCTAAAATTCGGACAAGCTAATAGCATGTCAGCTCTCGGGATGGACAAAGAAGGAGCTCTTGATCTTTCGAAACCGAGACCCGAATCACCACATAGTTTATATCTTTCTCATAAACGACCATATCCTGATAATGAAATGTCTTCCAGTGCCGAGAACTCTGTGAATGGTGAACCATCCACGCCAAACCCACGGAAAAGATCTCGTAAGGGTAAAGCTTACAAGCTTGACACACTTTGCTTGAAACTCCAAGACGAGAAATCTTCCTATGAGAGCGAGAGTGAAAGCGAAGAATCCAATGGAGATGGTCCTTCAGAACTGGCTTCCGACTCGCGTGGCAACCAACATGTCAACCCAACTGGTGATGGTGGAGATTCTGATGGATCCAATCCATTACAGATCAGTGAAGAAGATTACGACAACCATAATGGAACTGAATCAACCAATGGTGGAAACTTGAAAACTATGACAGAATTCGAAAAAATTGAAGCAAATTTGAAATTTTTGAATGGGCATAAAGAGGAGAAGTTAAAGAATGGAGAAAATGGGAACCACAACGATGGAGATAAAGAGGATTCACCTCTGGATCTTTTAAATGCTGTGTACGAAAATCGAAAGAAGCCTCTTAGCACAGCACAAAGACGTGGAGCAGAAGTTGCTTGGAAGATCCTGAATGATCCCTCATCAGGAGAAAAGCCCTTAATAAACGGGGAGTCGCTGGCGTTAGATATTCCAACCAGCCCTACGACGATGTCCAGAAAGGACTCTACGACCTTGAGCCCTTCACCCACAGTAAAGAGACACATGAAGGAGTTCCCCTTCCACCGTGCTGAAAGCTATGAGTGTACGTTTTGTGATATCGCTTTCCGTGATTGTGTCATGTACACCATGCACATGGGTTACCATGGCTACCAGAATCCATACAAGTGTAACATGTGTGGTAACATCAGCCGCGACAAAGTCGAGTTCTTCTTACACATTGCTCGTGCTGCTCATAATTAGGTTCAGATCCACCAATCAGAATCTTTAAAACAACATTCAACACTCATCCCCTTATTTGACAATTTGTTAAAAAACAATTGATTAATTTTCGTTGTTTTATGATCAAAGATTGCATTAAAGGGACAAAATAGACAATATAGACACAAATTAAAATCAAAATGTAGACCCTGAAACCTAAATGGAGTCTGCCATAAAAGTGAAAACATAACAACAATGTGCCAATTTGTATCAATGTTCAGTGTTATAATGTGAAAGCAATAGATGCTTTTTAGAACGCCTTGATCGGTGCTTTAGAGGATGCTGATAGACTCAAGCAAGACCTATTTAAATGTTGTTACATTATCGTACGAAATATCATTGTGAAGACAGAGACTTCATGTGACCTTTATACTTGTGTTAACCTTTGAACTTTGAACTAAGAAACCATTGAAAAGACATAGTTAACCTTGAACTTTGAACTAGGATACCATAGCGTTAACCTTGAACTTTGAACTAGTATATCATTGAAAAGACATAGAGTTAACCTTGAACTTTGAACTAGTTAAAATGAACTATGACCTATAAACTTAGAAGGTGAACTTATGATACTGAGATCGTAAGCAATGATTGGCTGTTTGAAAAGGTCTATTTTTGAAAAGAACACTTGGTTTTCTTGTAATATAACTTCGAAAATAAAATGAAATGTAGTGATGTGGAGTTCTGCCGATGTGTGGACAGGAAAGCACCCTGCAGTGAACAATAAGGGAAATACCTGCAGTGTACAATAAGGAAAATGCAACATCAGCAAGAGATGTATTATAAAAGTTAAATTGTTGTTAAATATTTATTATGTATTTTGTTGTAATTAAGAATTATTTGTTAATGAACTAATAATGATGATTAGAGACTAATTAAGGATGATTGTTAATGAAGTAATCAGTTGATGGATGAATTAAGTTAATGAACTAATTAAGGAGATTATCCCCCTTTGGTCAGTCTTCAGTTTTGTCTATACACCTATAAATAATGTTGATTTGATTGAATTTATGGCCATAGCGTAATGCAGGATTTGATTTTTCAGATCTAAATCAATTTTTTGATTGAATTTGATTGATACAAACCTATATCTTGATTGATTATTGATTTTATTTTTGATTGATTATTATTTTGTATTTTTAGCCTATTTATATTTTTCTTTTGTTTCTACACCAAATCCCTTTACTGCCAGTATTGTGTCATTATAAATATACTCTTCATTTTCAAACCATTTTTGTAGCTCGAGGCAACTAGATGATCCAATTAAAATCGAATTTTTAAGTGTTCTGAGGGATTAAGTGCCCTTTTTTTTTAAACAGTTGATAAAGTTAAATTTGAGCTAATTGGAAGTTTATATTAGTGTATTGAAGTTTATTAGTTTAAATGGAGGAATAACTTGAAATCTGACTCTTGAAAGAGCCAAAGCTAGTTAAAGTTAAAAGATTGTAAAGAAGTTTTTCTAATTCTTTGACACTGATTGCATTATTTAATACTAGTTCAATTTATCCTTTAGAAAACCTCTTAATGATATTTTTAAAAGAATAGACTATAGCTCCTTTTTTCACGTTTTGATAATTGATCCTGTTGATATTTTTCTTATTGATTAGATTAATGATAGAGGCAACGAAATTCATTAGGCCTTTAGACTTGCTGAAAGCAGGTTACCCCAAACCAGGAAAAAAACACTCAACAAATACTACCTCATTTTCTCAAAGTATTTTCCAAATTTTTCTTTTTTTAACAAATATTTTAGCTTTTGTGTAAGCTTTGACATTTCTGTGATTAACCTTGGAAAAAATCAGGAGTTTGGGCAGCTGATGGTTAAACTTTGAACTGGAAAGTTGTAGGTTCTCTCTGAAAACTGGCCATCAAATCTCCAAATGAAGCTTTTTAACTTTGGCTTGCTTATGGATTGTTGTGTTTGATGGTTATGGATTAGTGCTCTTCCCCTGGTTTTATCCAAGGCAGCGTCACAAGTGTCGATGTTATGATTTTATGAAAGAAATTCCATACTATGTTGATCTCATTCTTCACCCTTTCCAGTTTGTTGTCTTCCAGCAAACCAGGGGGCCATATTTCTCAAAATATTTTACAGAAGACTAGGGCTTCATATCACAAAAATGTTGTATTTTTCAATGTAAAATTCGACATTGAAGACCAATTTCTTAAGATTTTTTTAGAAACTGGATCCTTAGTTATTTGTTAATTTTGTACTATATGAGTGACCTAAAATGACATACTGAAAACTGGTCTTCCTGAAATCTTTTGAGAAAATTGTCCCTATATTTCTACTCAAATCACATTTTATTATTCAAAATTCATTATTTATTTTACATAGCTCTATGTCGGATATTGTTTGTTTATATTTAAGAATATTTTGCCATATTTTATCGTTTATTCCAGTGTAATTGAGTGACTGAGAGTTTTTTTGTTCTGTTTTGTTGCTTTTATTGTCTTCGTTTGTCAATTTACCATCTTTGAATGCATGCAGTGCTTGGAACTTATTCTCTAAAATTTAAGACGAAGAAGGCTCCAGGTCTTTACTAGATATTGAGTGATATCACTGGTATTTTAGGCTTTAAACCACAAATTGTGAAGGCTCAAGCACAAACTGAAATTCTTGCTTCAAAGTTTAAATGACCTAGGTTGCTTGCTGCAAGCTTTCAGTATTGATTTTACGTGTTTTTAAATTGATCTCCAAAACGAATATCTAAGCAAATTGCTCTAAGTCAAGGACAAAAAGGTTTGTTTCCTTTAAGTTTGATATATGTTGATTGATACCAAACAGCTGACTTGCAAACTTATGGAGTCCATGCCACTTGAATTTGCTTAGTGTTTGTTATATGACAAAAAGCTCAGGTGATGCTTATTATTTGGTTTGTAAAATAGAACATATTTAACCACATGTACTCATGTATAATTTGTTTATCTGTTTCTTTGTTGGTGTATTTGAGATCTCACATTGACCATACCCCCAAGGTTGGCACTCTAATGGCGAGGTCCTTTTATTTGTTTGTATAGAAGAGCTCTTCCCAATGTGGTAGACTGAATAATTGCACTTGTTTTTCTTTGCTATTGCAAATTGCATTAATTTTAATTGTACAAAGTTATTTAATCACTTATAAGGACTTAGTCTACGTTCATGTTCATTACCAAGTGTTATTGTTGAGAAGAAGGATGGAACTTACAGATTTTGTATGGATTTTTAAATGAATGAGATGATTATTGTGCACTATTATTGATTACACATTGTCTTTTATTAAATTGGCAATTATGATAAGTATTATGAATTGCAAATTGTCAAGTTATTTCATCTTAGATTTAGAATTTGGGTTTTGGCAAGTTCTAAAATCATGTTTAGTAGTGTTAGTTGATTTTGTATAATTTTAGTGCTTATGTATTATAAGTTAAGAGGGAAATTTTGATGGAACACTTTGCTGTATTTGGGACTTATAGTTGCAAATAAGTTTGGACAAATATTGAACCATTTCTCAGTCAAAGTGTTCAATTAAAATTTCTCGAACGTAGTTTTGTTAGATTTAATCACTGTATTTAGAAGTAGGCTTAATTTATTCTTTCAATTTCACTTTAAATGAGGCAAAATCAAAACAGGAGTGTTCACATACTATTTAATGTTCCTTTATAATGTTCAAATTATGATATGTTCATTGCTTCCAATGTTCATATCAACTGTTCAAATTATGATGTGTTCATGTTCTAATGGTAAAATGTTAAAAATACACATATGTTTAAGTCATAAAATGTATAATGTTCATATAAAGTGTTCAAATGTATTAACCTTTCATTTGAAATGTTCATTAAGCAAATTATCAAATGTTCACTGCTGAATGTTCACAATCAATTTTTACACTGTTCATAGTAGATGATCATTAAGACACAGGTCATGATTAAATTTTCATCTTTCACACATATTTTTTTGTCAGTTTTATGAATTCCAATATTTTGAAACCGGTTTAGTTTTTTTTAACACATCATTCCACTTAAAACTTAAATGGGTTTTTGTTTTGTACTTGCTCAAAACATTATTTTCCTTGCTGATTTAAAATTGGGCACAAAAATGAGTTTAGTTTCTCAAGTTTGTTTTCGGGCATTATTTAACTCTCACAAAACCATCACTTTCTTGTGCAATATTACCACAAATCAGCCTACATTGTTCATTCCAAAATCACAAAAATCAGTATTATTAGCATCATGTTAGAGCACTGCTTAGCTTGCTGTCATTTTAAAGAGCATTGGAACTTTTATGTGTATCGGGGACATTGATAGCATCGATTTAAAATTTACAATCTTCATTTTGATATCTGTGGTTCTTGCAATACATCAAAGGTAGGAGATCCTTTTTACTGTATCAATGTCATATACAGACTGATATTGGAGTTTGATGCTATCAGTGTCCTCAATACACATTAAAAGTTAAGTAAACCTCTTTACCATCTCTTTAAGTTGCTCATGCTTCACCTGATGCCAGCTTCATAGCTTCATAGAAGAAACATATCAGAACTAGGTGCTATTAGAAAGTATTTCCAAATTTGTCACCCTACCAAAGCTTTTGATGTTAGCATCGCCATCAGCAAGCACTGTCATCAAAGCTTCTTCATGTTTGTATGGAATGAATATCATCCCTTTTGAGTTGTATTTTTGGAAACTCAACTTCGATGATATTACCTTTAAGTTACCTGATTAGTCAATTACTAAAATTTAGAAGCCAATCAGTAATTTTAGCTTTAAATCCTTAAGATCAGTATATATCATTCCAAATAAGTCTTGTCAAGGACATTTATGCACATCTAGGATTAGAAAGAGATAGTCCTTAGCATGGAGCTAGTGCCTAAATTCAGGAGCTAGTATTTTCGAAATTTTGAGTTAGTTGTTCATCATGTTTAGGTTTTAAATTATCCTGGATGTGCATAAAGAATCTTGACCTACTTTAGTATTATTACAATTATTATAATCATTATTATTATTTGATTTCAACCGGTGATTTCCCCCCAGTATTTACCCTCTCAGAGAATGCCACGCCCTTATTCAGGGTTTCGATTTGGTCAAGTATCTTTCTAAAGTTTCAAAATTATAACTTTTAGCTGCAGAAATAAGCTAGGCATTCTCTGTAAGTACATAAGCTTTAATTTTAGTTTGTATAATCATTTAATGAAGACTAATTTGTATTAAGTTCATAAGACATGTTAGATATCTGCTCTTCAAGCTTTCATCCTCTAGGCTTGTTACTGAACAATTTTGTCGTTTTAGTTTAGTCATTGAATTAATAACATTAAGTATTTGACTTCTAGCTGTTTGTCTGAAATTTTTGTCTCAAGAATTAAGTCCAGTCTTCGGATCAGTATTATAAAATTTATGGATTGATTAGTATTCTTAAGTTTTAATCGTGTTAAGGTATATGTCCGTCTAATTCTTTCTTTTCTCGGCTAATAGAACTCAATCTTAGGTACCTGTTACGCTTTTCAGAATAGATTTTGGCTACAATCAAATGATGATATTTATATACCGTATAATTCCGTATATAGTGCGCACTTTTTTACCCTGAAAAGTACCCGTCAAACAAGGGGTGTGCATTATACACGGTGACATAAAAGAATTGAATTTTTGCAATTCCAATTTTGATCGCATTGTAGACAAACCTGAATTCTGATTTCGTTCTGAGGAGTGATACAAATGGGCTAAGATTGAGTTCTATCAGATGATGCAATAAAAATAGACCACTATGCCCCTTTAAGTAGTATTAACTTGTATGAGAGAGAATGGGCCGATGTCGTCATTATTTTGTGTGTACAGTTCTTGCTGACCTCATCAATATGTGTGTACAATCCTTGCTGACATCATCAATATGTGTGTACAATCCTTGCTGACATCATCAATGTGTGTGTACAATTTTCTGCTGTTAACTGTGTGATAGAATCAGTATATTCCTTTTTTGTCCTTGTTTCTGTGAAATAAAATTGGTATATTTCAAACTCTTCCTTTTTATTCCATATTCCATATTTATATGTAGTCCAATAAAGCGCAGTCATGAAAGGCGTTAAAAGCTTTAGCAAGTGGGGAAAAGGGATCGATCCTGTTTGACTTGCGGGTTGGCCTCATTGCATGGGTTATACTGTAGAACCTATTGGTCTTATTTCAGAGGTTATTCTGTTAGATTCTTTGGGGGATCTTATTACACTATTTGAATAAACTGACTTATGGAATGGTAGGGCTTCCTGTCAGATTCTCAGATTTTCTTTTAGCCTCCGCCAATCTCCGGTTCGCCCCTTTTACTGTATATCGTAGAGTCGCCCCTATAAATGTATGGCTGTTAATGATAGGAATAAAAAAGATGGAAACGGTCACAGGGTCCTTGAAAGTGACTACAGATAACAAACTGTAATGTGGAGTATTTTATGGTCAAAGGGAAATAACTACATTTTATATTGATAAAGACAGACTACAGTTAACTATTTGTAACGCGGAATTTGGTTGTGCGCTTCAACATATTAACTGTGGTCTGTTTATGAACATACTTTAAAATGAATTACTTCCCTTAGACCATTGATAAAGTTTGAGCGGTACTTATTATGAGGTCACTTCTAGTGATTAATATTTACTGAGTTAAAAAAGTTGCACGTGCATTTCGTGATATGGTTCGATAAATACAGAGAGTTTAAGATGAAATATCATTTGGCTTGTTATATTGGTGAAGAATAGAATGGTATTTGACGGAAAAAGCATGGTACTAGCGGCAATTAGTTTTGGCGTTTTTTATTTAAGAAATTTGTTTTAAAATTTTTGACAGATGAAACAAAACCGCTTGTTTTTTTTCTCATCAATTTTAAGCCATTGTTGTGGAGTTTTTTTATGTATATGATGTTGTGATATTATGGGGTTATTTTGTGGTTTTTTGGTGTGTGTATGCACATGTATTTTTTTATTATGTGTTCGCGCGCGTATGTAATTAATATTTGAAATTAAATTCTGAAATTAACTTACCTTGTTTTTATCTGGACTTTGTGTGGACTCGAACACGCATCGCAATATTCGCTGATGAACGGACGCATTTACCGATTGAGCCATAGTACTTGGCTGAACGATTGTGAAGATTCTAGGTTTATATCGAAATGAAATGAATGTTACGCAAGGGTTTAAGCGACAGTTAATTAGCACTGAGTTAGTGGTAACTAAAAAGTAGGTCGTACGTGCAAGTCACAGTGGCTCAGTTAATACGACTGTTGATCATGATATTGAATCGTTGGTCGAGGGTTCGAATCTCGTGGCGAGAATACTTTTATTTCTTATTTAGTAAAGACTAGCTTTATATAGATATAAAAGCACGAGAAATCGTTCGTCCGTGTGACACAGTGGATAAAGTGCGCGGTCGCTGGATCTTGCATCGCAAGTTCGAATCTCGTTGGAGGCATGTATGTAGGAAATTGTTTTGACAATTTAAATATAAGGTCTACATATAAAAAGGTTAATTTCAACCAATTTCTCTGTGTCCGCCATAGCCTAGTGGTTAGAGGAGTGGCTTGTCATCCAGTCGAACCTCGATCGAATCCCATTGTGGCCGAGATTCATGCGCTTACTGTTTTGAACTCATTGAAACTTCATTATCATATAAAAAGGTTAAAAATTCGAGGTTTGGCAACGAGTCTCTATGGCTCAGATGGATGGATGGTGGACTTGGGTCAGAACTCTGTTTCGACGGCGAGGGTTCGAGACCCAAGTTTCTCTCGAAAGGATTTTAATAGATTGTTCGATCGAATAGGTTCGCCTATTCGATCACCCCCCAATCCTTCAAATGAGAGACTCAATTTCTTTAAAAGGAGAAGTTGAGGGTTGAGTCGTTGGCTTGCAGCATGCATGACAGTTACAATAGACGGAGAACGAGTGGCAAACAGGAAGAGCGAGAGACAGAGAGGGGAGCCGAGGGGCAAACAGGTGCCCGGGTCCCCCAACATACTTAAATACTATTATAATACTGTTTTGGACTCTGAACTTTAAATATTACTTAAATACACTGGTTTGAGGGTTGGTTTTTTGGCCGTGGTCGTAGAGTTGTTCATCCTCCCCTGGCTTTTTTCTATCGATTAGACGGCCCGGGTTCGATTCTCACTCAAACCCGACTGTCGGTGTTTAAATATCTAGGCAGACATTTTGATGACTTTTAGTGGTTTTTGAGCCCACATGGAAAATCTTTCTCATACAGATCACCCGTGGGGTTCGAACCCACCTATAATTCTAATGTATATAACAACCATTACGGATGTCCAATTCACCCTGGGACTCGAACCCATTTCATGACCAACAAGATGGTCCGATCAGACCAGCTGACCTGCGTTTAAGTGGCACTGTATCCACTATGGATATTACCCGGGATTCGAACCCTTTCAAATTTTGACCATACCATGGTCGTGACAAACTAGAGGTCTAGCGTTTTACCACTGAACCAGCCAGTCTGACACTAAAGTTGAAATTTTTAACCATTATAACTGTAACCTCAAATCTGAAATTATGTAAAATATACTAGAGTTTACTCTTCGAGGGATTCGAACTCTCATCTTTCTCTCATCGGACAAGCGCTTTTACCCACTCGACCATCGAGACATGTAAATATCAACAACATTTAACATACTTATCTTTCAAACTTTGAAAAAGTTCATAAGAAAATATCAGGGATCGAACCCCCATCGTTAAAACGTACATATTTCGTACTGGCCATTTAGACCACTCGGCCATTGTGACTATTCTCAAGCAATGGTTCAACATGTACACAATCCCAGGGTCTTATGAATAAAAAATCATTATTTTAACCTCTTTTTATTTTTTTTCAATCAATAGTCGACCTAATTGCCTTTTTATGTCCAAATGGTTTGTGTTTGAGACCTCTAGAAGGCGTAGTTTTAGGAATAAAGCTAGGTATTGTATCATTCTCAATCCGAGTCTCGAACCCATGATCATAAGATCGGTGTAAAGATAGACAGTTTAACCTACTCAGCTATCGATAAAAGAACGTGCATAGTGTTCACCGATAGACCCAACCCAAGGAGACTCCGATATCCAGTCTTTTTGATCAACCAGTCCACTTTTTGTGTAATAGTCTTGTATAAAGCTTCACCATATATACTTTAAATCGACAACAAATCACAAGTCAAGTGCGATGGCTCAATCGGTAAACGCGTTCGTCCACCATCGTCGTATCCAGGTATGCGAGTTCAAGACCACAAGGTAAGAAGAAAAATTGAAGGTAAGTCTTTAAAGTTAATAAAATTGTATTTATAAAAAATCTCGTTCGCGCGAAAGCACCACTCTTCAAAATACACGTAAAAAGATAAATGCACATGCCAAATCTATCATGTATAATTGCAATAAAATGTAAAACATGAAAGGTTTATATCATTCCGCGTGAAAACTAGTTAACTGTAGTCTGACTTATGTTATATTAAGTTTTGTTACTTCCCTGATTAATATACATTTTACTGCCCAGCCAAAAGTTAACCGTAGCCTTACTTAATTGATATTCAATGTAGTTACCTCCCTTTAACTGTTTTGTCAATCATTATATTAAAAGATTCCCATATCGCATTTTTATAGCATAAAACAGGATCCGGTTCATAGCATTTAAGTAAGTCCAAGATATTCGACTTGAGATTTTCCTAATAATTCTTGCATAGATTTTAGTCGACTTAGGGGTTACAGCACGAAATTGATCTTAAGCACAAGGCTAGGAACCAGACCCTGCTGCCACTTAACATTTGTATTATATCTAGATTGACCCATAAAATATATAGATTGACCTGTATTATATGTAGATTGACCTATATTATGTCTAGATTGACTTGTATTATATGTAGATTGACCTATACAATATCTAGATTGACCTGTATTATATGTAGATTGACCTGTATTATATCTAGATTGACCTGTATTATATCTAGATTGACCTGTATTATATGTAGTTTGACCTGTATTATATGTAGATTGACCTATATTATATCTAGATTAATTGACCTGTATTATATGTAGATTGACCTATATTATGTCTAGATTGACTTGTATTATATGTAGATTGACCTATACAATATCTAGATTGACCTGTATTATATGTAGATTGACCTGTATTATATCTAGATTGACCTGTATTATATCTAGATTGACCTTTATTATATGTAGTTTGACCTGTATTATATGTAGATTGACCTATATTATATCTAGATTAATTGACCTGTATTATATGTAGATTGACCTGTATTATATGTAGATTGACCTGTATTATATCTAGATTGACCTGTATTATATCTAGATTGACCTTGATTATATGTAGTTTGACCTGTATTATATGTAGATTGACCTATATTATATCTAGATTAATTGACCTGTATTATATGTAGATTGACCTGTATTATGTCTAGATTGACCTGTATTATATGTAGATTGACCTATAAAATATCTAGATTGATTGACTTATATTATATGTAGATTGACCTGTATTATGTCTAGATTGACCTATATTATATGTCTAGATTGATCTGTATTATCAGGGGAGGGGGGCTATCAGCACATACTATCCGTATGTAACATATACGGCATTTCAAAGTGGTGGGTAGGGGCAAGACCGGGCCAGCCTAAATTCTGGGGGCCATACGAATCATTTTTTCATTGTACATAACAATAAACATCATACTGGCATGGAATAGAACAATAAAATAATATCACAAAGCAAAACAAACAGGGACATTTATTAGGATATTATGTTCACATTACAGGACATAGATACACATATCTCATACATAAACAGCATATAAGCATTAGTGTCATAACAACATGGCATATAACGAAATAACTAACAGACTATTATCACATGACATCAATTTTAAATGACATTGGAAGGCGGAAATAATATTTATATTGTGCACGTACGAAAACAATTGAAAACCTAAACAATGAGAATACACTTTATTCTTAGAGTTAGTATGCAGTGTAAGTAGTTATGCATAAGTGTGCACGTACGAGGGCTATTCAAAACCTAAACACGGAAAATCCACTGTCTATTACACATTAAAATTTAGTGAACTGGCCAAACGTATATTCTTCGTAGGTGCAAACATATTGTACAATAGTAAAAGTGAAAGTACAAACATGTTTATAGATTTGGAGGTTCCAACGATCATACCGTTAATGCTGCATTCGTGATTGCAACGACAAATTCGGAAGAAGCTTGTAATAGTAAACCACGTCTAATTATAAAATGGCTGATGAGTTGATTAATCCTCTTCTTATACCTATAAAAAATAAACACTTCATTATATATGTATAACTTATCTAGAGAAGTCACCCATTTATACCTTTAAAAGATGAAAATACACACATAACGCTTTGTGGGCAATGGAGGCATGTGCACACTGCTATGTGCGCAATGGGGGCATGTGGACAATGCTATGTGCGCATTGGAGGCATGTGCATACTGCTATGATTGCTTAAGAGACATGTGCACACTGCTATGTGGGCATTGGAAGAATGTACACACTACTATGTGCGCATAACAGACATGTGCACCCTGCTATGTGCGCATAAGAGACAAGTACACGCTGCTTTGTGCGCATCTGAGGCATGTCCATGCTGCTACGTGCGCAGAGGGGGCATTTACACACTGCTTTGTGCCCATTTGAGGCATGTGCAGACTGCTATGAGTGCTTAAGAGACATGTGCACACTGCTATGTGCGTATTTGAGGCATGTGCACACTGTTATGTGCGCATTGGAGGCATGTACATAATGCTATGTGCGCATTTAAGGCATGTGCACACTTCTATGTGCGCATTGGAGGCATGTGCACACTGCCTTGTGCGCATTGGAGGCATGTGCACTATGCTATGTGTGCATAAAATGTGTTTAATATGTTACTTACATCCATCTGATAATATTTGTAATAGTAAACCACTTCTCATTTTTAAATTCATATCTGATGAGTAGATCAATCCTCTGCTTATACCTACAAAAGATAAAAATATGTACATATATGTGCTGTTTCCGGCACATGAGGGTGTTAACACACTGCTATATGCGCATTGAAGGCATGTACACACTGGTTTGTAGGCATTGGGGGAATGTGCACACTGCTATGTGGGCATTGGGGGAATGTACACACTTCTATGTCCGCATTGTAGGCATGTACACACTGCTATGTGCGCATTGGAGACATGTGCACACTGCTATGTGCGTATAAGAGACATGTGCACACTGCTTTGTGCGCATTGGAGGCATGTGCACACTGCTATGTGCGCATAAGAGACATGTGCACCCTGCTATGTGCGCATAAGAGACATGCACGCTGCTTTTTGCGCATTTGAGGCATGTGCATACTGTTGCGTGCGCAGATGGGGCAAATACACACTGCTATGTGCCCATTTGAGGCATGTGGACTCTGCTATGAGTGCATAAGAGACATGTGCACAATGATTTGTGGGCAATGGAGGCATGTGCACACTGCCACGTGCGCAATGGAGGCATGTGTACACTGTTATGTGCGCATTGGAGGCATGTGGACACTGTTATGAGTGCTTAAGAGACATATGCACACTGCTATGTGCGCATTGGAGGCATGTACACACTGCTATGAATGCTTAAGAGACATGCGCACACTGTGAATTGCGCATTGGAGGCATGTGTACAATGTTATGTGTGCATAGGAGATATGTGCACACTGCTATGTGCGCATTGAAGGCATGTGCACACTGCTATGTGCCCATTTGAGGTATGCAAAGAACGCTATGAGCGTATAAGAGACATGTGCACACTGCTATGTGTGCAATAGATGCGTCTGCACAATGCTATGTGCGCATTGGAGGCATGTGTACGCACTTAGGAGCGGCGTCTACTAATATGCTACTTACATGTGCACACTGCTATATGCGCATTGGAGGCATGTGCACACTGCTTTGTAGGCATTGGGGGAATGTGCACACTGCTATGTGGGCATTGGGGGAATGTGCACACTGCTATGTGGGCATTGGGGGAATGTACACACTTCTATGTGCGCATTGTAGGCATGTGCACACTTCTATGTGCGCATTGGAGTGTACATCCGGAAGTGTTCCGGAAGTGCTCCAGTGTGCGCCAGGATGTACTCAGTGTGCGTCAATAAAGACTAGGTGTGCGCCAATATAGACTCGGTGTGCGCCAATATGAATCGGTGTGCTCCAATATAGACTCTGTGTGCGCCAATATAGTCCCAGTGTGCGCCAATATACTCTTGGTGTGCGCCAATATAGAACCGGTGGGTGTCAATATAGACTGGGTGTGCGCCAATATAGTCTCAGTGTGCGCCAATATAGTCTCTGTGTGTGCCAATATAGACTCGGTGTGCGCATGCAGATTGAAGGCATGTGCACACTTGTATGTGCGCATTGGAGATATGAACATGCTGCTTTGTGCACATTAGAGTCTTGCGTACACTGCTAAGAGTGCATAAGAGACATGTACACACTGTTATGCATAGCCGTAGGAGACAGGGGGGGCAGCTGCCCCCCTAAATATTATGTTTTCGGGCAAAACATTTGCGAAATCGGGCAAAATATCATTAAAATTCGGACAAATAGTCAGTCTGCCCCCCTGTTGAGTCGTGGGCCCCTACGGCTATGCTGTTATGTGCGCATTGGAGGCATTAGTATACTGCTATGTGCGCACAGGAGGCATGTGCACACCACTATGTGCGCGTAGAAGGTGTTTAATACGCTACTTACATAAATCTGATGATATTTGTAGTAGTAAACCACTTCTCATTTTCAAATGCATAGCTAATCAGTGGATTATTCCTCTGTTTATACCTATAAAAGATAAAAATACGTACAAATGTGTTCTGCTTAATACACATGGGGCTGTTTACAAACTGCTATAGCATAAGCACACTGACATGTGCGCATAAGAGACATGCGCACACTGCTATGTGCGCATTAGAGGTATGTATACAATGCTATATGCGCATTTGAGGCATGTGCACATTTTTATGTGTGTATTGGAGGCATTTGCACACTGCGATGTGCTCATAAGAGGCATATGCATACTACAATGATCGCATTGAAGGCATGTGCTAACTACTATGAGCGCATATGCAGTCTGAAAGAGGCATGTTCACACTGCTATGTGCCCTTCAGAGGCATGTGCATACTGTTATGTGCCCTTAAGAGGCATGTGCATACTGCTATGTTGGCACTTACGAGCCGCGTCTACGCACTTACGAGCCGCGTCTACGCACTTACGAGTCGCGTCTACACACTTACGAGCAGCATCTACGCACTTACCAGCACCGTCTACGCACTTACTAGCACCGTCTACGCACTTAAAAGCACCGCATAGGAGGCATGTTCACACTGCTATGTGCCCTTCAGAGGCATGTTCACACTGCTATGTGCCCTTCAGAGGCATGTGCATACTGTTATGTGCCCTTAAGAAGCATGTGCATACTGCTATTTTGCCTGAAGAGGCATGATCACACTGCTATTCTATGTGCGCATAGTATCCCTGTACACACTGTTATTTGCGCATAGGAAGCATGTACACACTGCTATGTGCGCATTGGAGGTATGTGCACACTGATATGTGCGTATAAGAGGCATGTGCACACTGCTATGTGGGCATTGGAGGCATATGCACACTGCTATGTGCGCATTGGCGGCATATACACTATGCTATATAACAGACATGCGCATAACAGACATGTCCACACTGCTATGTGATTGCGCATTTGAGACATACGCATACTGCTACGTGCGCAGAGGTGGCCAATATAGTCTCGGTATGCACGAGCCGCGTCTACGCACTTACGAGCCGCGTCTACGCACTTACGAGTCGCGTCTACACACTTACGAGCAGCATCTACGCACTTACCAGCACCGTCTACGCACTTACTAGCACCGTCTACGCACTTAAAAGCACCGCATAGGAGGCATGTTCACACTGCTATGTGCCCTGAAGAGGCATGTTCACACTGCTATGTGCCCTTCAGAGGCATGTGCATACTGTTATGTGCCCTTAAGAAGCATGTGCATACTGCTATTTTGCCTGCAGAGGCATGATCACACTGCTATTCTATGTGCGCATAGTATCCCTGTACACACTGTTATTTGCGCATAGGAAGCATGTACACACTGCTATGTGCGCATTGGAGGTATGTGCACACTGATATGTGCGTATAAGAGGCATGTGCACACTGCTATGTGGGCATTGGAGGCATATGCACACTGCTATGTGCGCATTGGCGGCATATACACTATGCTATATGTGAATAGGGTGTGTTTAATATGCTACTTACATCACTCTGATGATATTGTTAATAGTAAACCAAATACATAGCAGACGAGTTAATCAATTCTCTGCGTATACCTATAAAAGATAAAAATATGTACATAGATGCTCTGCTTAAGAAACATGAGGGTGTTTACACACTGCTATGTGAGCATTGGAGGCACGTGCACACTGCTATGTGCGTAAAGAAGGGGTGTACACATTGCTAAATGCGCATAGGATACATGTACATACTGCTAAGTGCGCATAGGAGACATGTACACACTGCTAAGTGCACATTTGAGGCATGTGCACACTGCTATGTGCGCAAAAGAGACATGTGCACACTTCTTTGTGCGCATTGTAGGCATGTGCACCACTACTAGCACTAGCACACTACTATGTGCGTATAAGAGATATGTGCACGCTGCTTTGTGCGCATTTGAGGCATGTACATACAACAACGTGCGCATAAAGGGCATGTGTATACTCTTATGTGCCCATGTGTAGACTGCAATGACTGCATAAGAAACATGAGCCCACTGCTATGCGTGCATTGGAGGCATGTGCACACTGCTATGTGCGCATAACAGACATGTCCACACTGCTATGTGATTGCGCATTTGAGACATACGCATACTGCTACGTGCGCAGAGGTGGCCAATATAGTCTCGGTATGCGCCAATATAGACTCGATGCGCGCCAATATAGACTCGATGTGCGAATATAGACTCGGTGTGCGCCAATATAGACTCTGTATGCGCCCTAAAGAGTTTGTGTGCTCCAATACAGACTCGATGTGCGCCAAAATAGACTCGGTGTGCGCCAGCATGTATCTGTGTGCGACAATATAGAATTAGTGTGCGACAATATAGAATTAGTGTGCGCCAATATAGACTCGATGTGCGCAAATACAGACTCAGTGTGCGCCAATACAGATCGATGTGCGCCATTACAGCCAATATAGACTCGGTGTGCGCCAATAAAGACTCGGTGTGCGCCAATATAGTCTCGGTGTGCGCCAATATAGTCTCGGTGTGCGCCAATATAGAATCTGTGAGCGCCAATATAGACTCAGTGTGCGTCAACAAAGACTTGGTGTGCGCCAATAAAGACTCGGTGTGCGCCAATATAGTATCTGTGTGCGCCAATATAGACTCGATGTGCGCCAATATAGACTCTGTGTGCTCCAATATAGACTCGGTGGGAATCAATATAGACTATGTGCGCCAATATAGACTCGGTGTGCGCCAATATAGACACTAAAAAACTATGTTCCTCAATATAGTTTCAGTGTGCGCCAATATAGACTCGGTGTGCGCCAATATAGACTCGGTGTGCGCCAATATTGTCTCGATATGCGCCAATAAAGACTCGATGTGCGCCAATATAGTCTCTGTTTGCGCTAATATAGTCCCAGTGTGCGCCAATATAGTCTCGGTGTGCGCCAATATAGACTCTGTGCGCCAATATAGACTCTGTGTGCGCAAATATATAGTCTATGTGCGGAATCAGTGTGCGCCAATATAGACTGTGCGCCAATATAGTCTCGGTGTGCGCTAATATATTCTCGGTGTGCGCCAATATAGACTCTGTGTGCGCCAATATAGACTCTATGTGCGCCAATATAGACTCTGTATGCGCCAATATAGTCTCAGTGTGCGCAAATATACTCTTGGTGTGCGCCAATATAGACTCGGTTGGTGTCAATATAGACTGGGTGTGCGCCAATATAGTCTGTGTGTGCCAATATAGACTCGGTGTGCGCATGCGGATTGAAGGCATGTGCACACTTGTATATGCGCATTGGAGATATGAACATGCTGCTTTGTGCACATTAGAGTCTTGAGTACACTGCTAAGAGCGCATAATAGACATGTACACACTGTTATGTGCGCATTGGAGGCATTAGTATAGTGCTATGTGCGCACAGGAGGCATGTGCACACCCCTATGTGCGCGTAGAAGGTGTTTAATATGCTACTTACATAAATCTGATGATATTTGTAGTAGTAAACCACTTCTCATTTTCAAATGCATAGCTAATGAGTGGATTAATCCTCTGTTTATACCTATAAAAAATATGTACAATTAATGTGTTCTGCTAAATACACACGGGGCTGTTTACAAACTGCTATGGCATAAGCACACTGCTATGTGCGCATTAGAGGCATGTGTACACTGCTATATGCGCATTTGAGGCATGTGCACACTTTTATATGCGTATTGGAGGCATTTGCACACTGCGATGTGCGCATAAGAGGCATGTGCATAATACAATGATCGCATTGAAGGCATGTGCATACCACTATGAGCGCATGTGCAGTCTGCTATGTGCGAATAAGAGCCGCGTCTACGCACTTACAAGCCGCGTCTACGCACTTACGAGCCGCGTCTACGCACTTACCAGCCGCGTCTACGCACTTACCAGCCGCGTCTACACACTTACCAGCCGCGTCTACGCACTTACCAGCGGCGTCTTCGCACTAATTAGCAGCGTCTACGCACTTACGAGCCGCGTCTACGCACTTACCAGCGGCGTCTACGCATTTACCAGCGGCGTCTACGTACTAATTAGCCGCGTCTACGCACTTACGAGCCGCGTCTACGCACTTACCAGTGGCGTCTACGCACTTACCAGCGGCGTCTACGCACTTACCAGCGGCGTCTACGCACTTACCAGCGGCGTCTACGCACTAAATAGCGGCGTCTACGCACTTACCAGTGGCGTCTACGCACTTACGAGCGGTGTCTACGCACTAAATAGCGGCGTCTACGCATTAATTAGCTGCGTCTACGCACTTACCAGCGGCGTCTACGCACTAATAAGCAGCGTCTACGCACTTACTAGCCGCGTCTACGCACTATTCAGCCGCGTCTACGCACTTACCAGCCGCGTCTACGCACTTACCAGCGGCGTCTACGCACTAAATAGCCGCGTCTACGCACTTACCAGCGGCGTCTACGCACTAATTAGCAGCGTCTACGCACTTACAAGCCGCGTCTACGCACTTACGAGCCGAGTCTACGCACTTACCAGCACCGTCTACGCACTTACCAGCACCGTCTACGCACTTACCAGCACCTTCTACGCACTTACTAGCACCTTGTACGCACTTAAGAGCACCGTCTACGCACTTAAAAGAACCACATAGGAGGCATGTTCACACTGCTATATGCCCTGAAGAGGCATGTTCACACTGCTATGTGTCCTTCAGAGGTACGTGCATACTGTTATGTGCCCTTAAGAGGCATGTGCATACTGCTATGTTCGCATAGTGGCATGTTCACACTGCTATGTGGCCTGAAGAGACATGTTCACACTGCTATGCTATGTGCGCATAGTATCCTTGTACACACTGTTTTTTGCGCATTGGAGGTATGTGCACACTGATAGTGCGTATAAGAGGCATGTGCACACTGCTATGTGCGCATTGGAGGCACATGCACACTGCTATGTGCGCATTGGCGGCATATACACAATGCATGTGTGAATAGGATGTGTTTAATATGCTACTTACATCACTCTGATGATATTGTTAATAGTAAACCAAATACATAGCAGACGAGTTAATCAATTCTCTGCGTATACCTATAAAAGATAAAAATATGTACATAGATGCTCTGCTTAAGAAACATGAGGGTGTTTACACACTGCTATGTGAGCATTGGAGGCATATGTGCACACTGCAATGTGCGTAAAGAAGGGGTGTACACATTGCTAAGTGCGCATAGGAGACATGGACACACTGCAACGAGCGCATTCGAGGTATGTGCACACTAAAATGTGTAGTTTAGCGGTACGTGCGCACTGCTATGTGCGGTTTGAAGGCATGTGTACACTGCTATGTGCGGTCTAGAGGCATAACACCGGATAGACTCAGTGCTCCGCACGGGTGACTCAGTGATCCGCACTAGGTGACTCAGTTTTTAAAACGGAGTGACTCAGTGCTGCACGTGGAGTGACTCAGTGCTCCGCTCTGATATAGCTTCGGTAGTGTTCCGATAGCGCTGTGATAGTGCTCCGATAGAGCTATGGTAGTGTTCCGATAGCGCTATGGTAGTGTTCTGATAGCGTTATGGTAATGCTCCGATAGCGCTATGGTAGTGGTCCGATAGCGCTCAATGTGCAGCAGGAGTGACTCAATGTGCGGCAGGGGTGACTCATTGTTCGCCAGGAGTGACTCAGTGTGCGTTAGGAGTGACTCAGTGTGAGGCAGGAGTTACTCAATGTGCGGCAGGAGTGACTCGGTGTGCGGCAGGAGTGACTCACTGTTCACCAGGAGTGATTCAGCGTGCGCCAGGAGTGACTCAGCGTGCGCCAGGAGTGAGTCAGTGTCTTAAGAGGCATGTGCATACTGCTATGTGCGCATAGGAGGCATGTTCACACTGCTATATGCCCTTAAGAGGCATGTGCACACTGCTATGAGCCCTTCAGCACACTGCTATGTGCGCATTGGAGGCATGTGCAGACTGCTATGTGCGCATTGGAGACATTTGTAAACTTGTGCGCATTGGGGGTATGTGCACACTGAATTGTGTGCATAAGAGGCATGCGCATTGGTGTTATGTGTACACTACTTTGTGCCCTAACGAGACATGTGCGCAATACCATGAGCGCATAAGAGACATGTGCGCACTATCATGAGCGCATAAGAGACATGGCGCGCACGGCTATGAGCGCATAAGAGACATGTGCGCACTGCTATGAGCGCATAAGAGACATGTGCGCACTGGTTGATGCGCATAGGAGGCATGTGCACACAGCTATGTGCGCATTGGAGGCATGTGTACACTGCTATGTGTGCATTAGAGACACGTGCACAAGACTATGAGCGCATTGAATGCATGTGCACACTGCTATGTGCGCATTGGAGGCATGTGCACACGGTTATGTGCGCATTGGGGGCATGTATTGTCTGTTATGTGCGCATAATAGACATGTGCACACTTCTTTGTGCGCATTGTAGGCATGTGCACTATGTTATGTGTGTATAAGTTGTGTTTAATATGCCACTTACATCAATCTGATAATTTTTGTAATAGTAAACCACTTCTCGTTTTTAAATACATAGCTGATTAGTTGATCAATCCTCTGCTTATTCCTATAAAAGATAAAAATATGTAAATATGTGCCCTGTTTAAGGCATGTGAAGGTATTTATACACTGCTATGTGTGCATTAAAGACATCCGCACACTACTATGTGCGCATTGGAGGCATGTACACACTGCTATGAGTACTTAAGATACATGTGCACACTGGAAATGTGAGCATTGGAGGTATATGCATACTGCCATATGTGCATAAGAGATATGTGCACACTGCCATGTGCGCATTGAAGGCATGTGCACACTGCTATGTGGGCATTGGAGGAATGTGCATACTACTAGTATTATGTGCGCATTAGAGACATGTGCCCACTGCTATGTGCGCACAAGATACATGTGCACACTGCTATATGCGCATTGGAGGCATGTGCACACTGTTATGTGCGCACTGGAGGGATGTACACGCTACTATGCTCCGGGAGTACTTGAGTGTGCTCCGGGAGAGCTCCAGAGTGCTCCAGTGTACTCTGAGAGTGCTCCAGTAGTACGTAGAGTTGCATTGATAGTGCTCTAATAGGGACTCTGGAAGTGCTCCGGTGGTGCTCCGGTAGTGCTCCGGGAGTGCGCATAAGAGGCACGTGAACGCTGCTATGTGCGCATTTGAGGCATGTGCACACTGCCATGTGCGCATTGGAGGCATCTGACTCGGTGTATGCCAATATAGACTCGGTGTGCGCCAATATAGACTCGGTGTGCGCCAATATAGACTCGGTGTGCGCCAATATAGTCCCGTGTGCGCCAATATAGACTCGGTGTGCGCCAATATAGACTCGATGTGCGTCAACATAGACTCGGTATGCGCCAATATAGTCTTCGTGTGCGCCAATACAGTCTTAAACTCGGTGTGCGCCAATACAGACCCCGTGTGCGCCAATATAGACTCGGTGTGCGCCAATATAGTCCCGGTGTGCGCCAATATACACTCGGTTTGCGCCAATATACACTCGGTGTGCGCCAATATAGACCCCGTGTGCGCCAATATAGACTCGGTGTGCGCCAATATAGTCCCGGTGTGCGCCAATATAGACTCGGTGTGCGCCAATATAATCCCGGTGTGCGCCAATATAGACTCGGTGTGCGCCAATATAGACTCGGTGTGCGCCAATATAGTCCCGGTGTGCGCCAATATAGACTCGGTGTGCGCCAATATAATCCCGGTGTGCGCCAATATAGACTCGGTGTGCGCCAATATAGACTCGGTGTGCGCCAATATAGTCCCGGTGTGCGCCAATATAGACTCGGTGTGCGCCAATATAGACTCGGTGTGCGCATATATAGTCCCGGTGTGTGCCAATATAGTCCCGGTGTGCGCCAATATAGACTCGGTGTGCGCCAATATAGACTCGATGTGCGCCAATATAGACTCGGTGTGCGCCAATATAGTCCCGGTGTGCGCACATATAGACTCGATGTGCGTCAATATAGACTTGGTGGGTGCCAATATAAACTATATGTGCGCCAAAATAGACTCGATATGCGCATGCGCACACTGCTATATTCGTGTATTGGAGATATGAACATACTGCTTTGTGCACATTAGAGACTTGTGCACACTGCTATGAGCGCATAAGAGACACGTACACACAGTTATGTACGCATTGGAGGTATGAGCATACTGCTATGTGCGCACAGGAGGCATGTGCACACCCCTATGTGCGTGTAGAAGGTTTTTAATATGCTACTTACATAGATCTGATGATATTTGTTGTAGTAAACCACTTCTCATTTTCAAATGCATAGCTGATGAGTGGATTAATCCTCTGTTTATACCTATATAAGATAAAAATACATACAAATTTGTTCTTCTTAATACACATGGGGCTGTTTAACTGCATAAGCACATGCGCAAACTGCTATGTGCGCATAAGAGGCATGTGCATACTACAATGATCGCATGGAAGGCATGTGCATACTACTATGAGCGCATTGCAGGCATGTGCAGACTGCTAACAGCGGCGTCTACGCAATTACAAGCTGCGTCTACGCAATTACAAGCTGCGTCTACGCACTTACAGGCAGCGTCTACGCACTTACAGGCAGCGTCTACGCACTTACAGGCAGCGTCTACGCACTTACAGGCAGCGTCTACGCACTTACAGGCAGCGTCTACGCACTTACAGGCAGCGTCTACGCACTTACAGGCAGCGTCTACGCACTTACAGGCAGCGTCTACGCACTTACAGGCAGCGTCTACGCACTTACAGGCAGCGTCTACGCACTTACAGGCAGCGTCTACGCACTTACAAGCAGCGTCTACGCACTTACAAGCAGCGTCTACGCACTTTCAAGCAGCGTCTACGCACTTTCAAGCAGCGTCTACGCACTTACAAGCAGCGTCTACGCACTTACAAGCAGCGTCTACGCACTTACAAGCAGCGTCTACGCACTTACAAGCGGCGTCTACGCACTTACAAGCGGCGTCTACGCACTTACCAGCGGCGTCTACGCACTTACCAGCGGCGTCTACGCACTTACCAGCGGCGTCTACGCACTTACCAGCGGCGTCTACGCACTTACCAGCGGCGTCTACGCACTTACCAGCGGCGTCTACGCACTTACCAGCGGCGTCTACGCACTTACCAGCGGCGTCTACGCACTTACCAGCGGCGTCTACGCACTTACAAGCAGCAGCTACGCACTTACTAGCAGCGTCTACGCACTTACTAGCATCGTCAAAGCACTTACTAGCAGCGTCTGCGCACTTACTAGCAGCGTCTGCGCGCTTACTAGCAGCGTCTACGCTCTTACTAGCAGCGTCTACGCACATACTAGCAGTGTCTACGCACTTACTAGCAGCGTCTACGCACTTACTAGCAGCGACTACGCACTTACTAGCAGCGTCTACGCACTTACTAGCAGCGTCTACGCACTTAAAAACAGCGTCTACGCACTAAAAAACAGCGTCTACGCAAATAAGAACCGCGTCTATGCAATTAAGAACCGAGTCTACGCACTTGTATGTGCGCATTGGAGATATGAAAGTGTTTAATATGCTACTTACATAAATCTGATGATATTTGTAGTAGTAAACCACTTCTCATTTTCAAATGCATAGCTAATGAGTGGATTAATCCTCTGTTTATACCTACAAAATATAAAAATATGTACATATGTGCTCTGTTTAAGGCACATGAGGGTGTTTACAAACTGCTATGGCATAAGCACACTGGCATGTGCGCATAAGAGACATGCGCACACTGCTATGTGCGCATTAATAGCATGTGTACACTGCTATATGCACATTTGAGGCATGTGTACACAGCTATATGCACATTTGAGGCATGTGCACACTTTTATGTGCGCATAAGAGGCATGTGCATACTACAATGATCGCATTGAAGGCATATGCATACTACTATGAGCGCATAGAAGGCATGTGCAGACTGCTATGTGCGAATAAGAGCCGCGTCTACGCACTAACGGAGCCGCGTCTACGCACTAACGAGCCGCGTCTACGCACTAACGAGCCGCTTCTACGCACTTGCGAGCCGCTTCTACGTACTTGCGAGCCGCTTCTACGCACTTGCGAGCCGCGTCTTCGCACTAACGAGCCGCGTCTACGCACTAACGAGCCGCGTCTACGCACTTACAAGCCGCGTCTTCACACTAACGAGTCGCGTCTACGCACTTACTAGCAGCGTCTGTGCACTCAGGAGCAGCGTCGGTGCACTCGGGAGCATCGTCTGTGCACTCAGGAGCATCGTCTATGCACTCAGGATCATCGTCTGTGCACTCAGGAGCATCGTCTGTGCACTGAGGAGCATCGTCTGTGCACTGAGGAGCAGCTTCTGCGCACTCAGGAGCAGCGTCTGTGCACTCAGGAGCAGCGTCGGTGCACTCAGGAGCATCGTCTATGCACTCAGGATTATCGTCTGTGCACCCAGGAGCATCGTCTGTTCACTCAGGAGCATCGTCTGTGCACTCAGGAGCATCGTCTGTGCACTCAGGAGCATCGTCTGTGCACTCGGGAGCAGCTTCTGCGCACTCGGGAGCAGCTTCTGCGCACTCAGGAGCAGCATCTGCGCACTCAGGAGCAGCGTCTGCGCACTCAGGAGCAGCGTCTACGCACTCAGAGGCAGCTTCAGGAGCAGCTTACTAGCAACACTTACTAGCAACTATAGCGCTAGCAACTATAGCGCTATGGTAGTGCTCCGATAGCGCTATGGTAGTGTTCCGATAGTGCTATGGTAATGCTCCGATATCGATATGATAGTGCTCCGATAGCGCTATGGTAGTGCTCCTATAGCGCAATATAATGTGCGCCAATATAGTCTCGGTGTGCGCCAATATAGACTCTGTGTGTGCCAAAAATAGACTCTGTGTGCGCCAATATAGTCTCGATGTGCGCAAATATGGACTCTGTGTGCGCCAATGTATACTCTATGTGCGCCAATATTGTCTCAGTGTGCGCCAATATTGTCTCAGTGTGCGCCAATATAATCTCGGTGTGCGCCAATATAGACTCTGTGTGCGCCAATATAGTCTCGGTGTGCGCCAATATAGACTCGATATGCGCCAATATAGACTCGATATGCGCCAATATAGACTCGATATGCGCCAATATAGACTCGATATGCGCCAATATAGACTCGATATGCGCCAATATAGACTCTCTGTGCGCCAATATAGACTCTCTGTGCGCCAATATAGTCCCAGTGTGCACCAATATTAACTCTGTGTGTGCCAATATAGTCTCGGTGTGCGCCAATATAGACTCTGTGTGCGCCAATATATACTCTATGTGCGCCAATATATACTCTATGTGCGCCAATATAGTCCCAGTGTGCGCCAATATAGTCCCGGTGTGCGCCAATTAGACTCTGTGTGCGCCAATATAGACTGTGTGCGCCAATATAGACTCGGTGTGCGCCAATATAGACTCGGTGTGCGCCAATATAAACTTTGTGTGCGCCAATAAAGTCTCAGTGTGCGCAATATACTCTTGGTGTGCGCCAATATAGACTTGGTGGGTGTCAATATAGACTGTATGTGCTCCAATATAGATTTGGTGTGCGCCAATATATTTTCGGTGTGCGCCAATATAGTCTCTGTGTGTGCCAATATAGACTCGGTGTGCGCATGCGGATTGAAAGCATGTGCACACTTGTATGTGCGCATTGGAGATATGAACATGCTGCTTTGTGCACATTAGAGTCTTGTGTTCACTGCTAAGAGCGCATAAGAGACATGTACACTCTGTTATGTGCGCGTTGGAGGCATTAGTATACTGCTATGTGCGCACAGGATGCATGTGCATACCCCTATGTGCGCGTAGAAGGTGTATAATATTATGCTACTTACATAAATCTGATGATATTTGTAGTAGTAAACCACTTCTCATTTTCTAATGCATAGCTAATGAGTGGATTAATCCTCTGTTTATACCTATAAAATATAAAAAAATGTACATAGATGCTCTGCTTAAGAAACATTAGGGTGTTTACACACTGCTATGTGAGAATTGGAGGTATGTGCACACTGCAATGTGCGTAAAGAAGGAGTGTACACATTGCTAAGTGCGCATAGGAGACATGTACATACTGCTAAGTGCGGATGATAGGAGACATGTACACACTGCAATGAGCGCATTGGAGGTATGTGCACACTAAAATGTGCGGTTTAGAGATACAAGTACACTGCTGTGTGCGCTTTGGAGGCATGTGCACATTACTACGTGAGCATTGGAGGCATGTGTACACTGCTATGTGTAGTTTAGAGGTATGTGCGCACTGCTATGTGCGGTTTGAAGGCATGTGTACACTGCTATGTGCGATCTAGAGGCATAACACCGGATAGATTCAGTGCTCCGCACGGGTGACTCAGTGCTCCGCACGAGGTGACTCAGTTTTCAAAATGGAGTGACTCAGTGCTCCACGTGGAGTGACTCAGTGCTCCGCTCTGATAGAGCTTCGGCAGTGTTCCGATAGTGCTCCGATAGCGCTGTAATAGTGCTCCGATAGCCCTATGGTAGTGCTCTTATAGGGCTCTTATAGGGCTATGGTAGTGTTCCGATAGCGCTATGGTAATGCTCCGATAGCTCTATGGTAGTGCTATGGTAGTGCACCGATAGTGCTATGGTAGTGCTTCGATAGCGCTCAGTGTGCAGCAGGAGTGACTCAATGTGCGGCAGGGGTGACTCATTGTTCGCCAGGAGTGACTCATTGTTCGCCAGGAGTGATTCAGTGTGCGGCAGGAGTGACTCGGTGTGCGGCAGGAGTGACTCACTGTTCGCCAGGAGTGACTCAGCGTGCGCCAGGAGTGACTCAGTGTGCGCAAGGTGTGACTCGGTGCCTTAAGAGGCATGTGCCTACTGCTATGTGCGCATAGGAGGCATTTGTAAACTTGTGCGCATTGGGGGTATGTGCACACTGAATTGTGTGCATAAGAGGCATGTGCGCACTGCTATGACCACATAAGAGACATATGCGCACTGTTATATGCGCATAGGAAGCATGTACACACTGCTATGTGCGCATTGGAGGCATGTGCAGACTGCTATGACCACATAAGAGACATATGCGCACTGTTATATGCGCATAGGAAGCATGTACACACTGCTATGTGCGCATTGGAGGCATGTGCAGACTGCTATGTGCGCATTGGAGACATTTGTAAACTTGTGCGCATTGGGGGTATGTGCACAAGAGGCATGTGCGCACTGCTATGAGCGCATACGAGACATGTGCGCACTGTTATATGCGCATAGGAGGCATGTACTCACTGTTATGTGCGCATTGGAGGCATGTGCACACTGCTATGTGCGCATAAGAGACGTGTGCACAAGGCTATGTGCGCATTGGATGCATGTGCACACTGCTATGTGCGCATTGGAGGCATGTGCACACGGTTATGTGCGCATTGGGGGCATGTAAAGACTTATGTGCGCATAAGAGACATGTGCAATCTGCTATGTGCAAATTGGATGCATGTGCACACTGCTATGTGCGCATTAGAAGAATGTACACACTGCTAAGTGCGCATAATAGACATATGCAGACTGCTACGTGCGCTTAGGGGGCAAATGCACACTGCTATGTGCACATTTGAGGCATGTGCACACTGCTATGTGCACATAAGAGACATGTGCACACTTCTTTGTGCGCATTGTAGGCATGTGCACTATGTTATGTGTGCATAAGATGTGTTTAATATGCTACTTACATCCATCTGATGACATTTGTACTAGTAAACCACTTCTCATTTTAAATACATAGCTGGATGAGTTGATCAATCCTCTGCTTATACCTATAAAAGATGAACATGTGTACATATGTGCTCTGTTTTAGGCACATCAGGGTGCTTACACACTGCTATGTGCGCATTGGAAGCATGTGCACACTGCTAAGTGCACAATGGAGGCATGTAAATAGTGCTATGTGCACATAAGATGCATGTGCACACTGCTATATGCGCATTGGAGGCATGTACACACTGCTATGTGCACAAAAGATACATTGCACACTGCTTTGTACGCATAGGGGTCATGTGCACACTGCTTTGTACCCATAGGGGTCATGTGCACACTGCTTTGTACGCATTTAAAGTGTCTTCACACAACTTTGTACGCAATGTGGGCATGGATACATTGTTAGGTGCGCATGGGAGGGTTGTGCACACATCGGAGGTATCTGAACGCTGCTATGTGCTCTTAGGAAGCATGTGCACACTGCTATGGGCGCATAGGTTGCGTTTGAATACATAGGAGGCATGTACACACCGCTATGTTCGTATGGGAGGCATGTGCATACTGCTATGTGCACTGTGGAGCTTTATGCACACTGATATTGCGCATACGTTGTCTGCACTTTGCTATGCCCGCATGGAATACTGTTTTCTACGGCATGAATTTTTAAAATATATTTTATATCTTACTTACGTTATTCTGAGATGATTTTCAATTTTAATTTCAAAACCAACTCTTACCTATTTTATGTACAAATCTTAAGTTGTTTCATCGTTTATTTGCACTGCTATGTGCGCATGGGAGGTGTCTGAACACTGCTATCTGTGTATGGGTGGTGTCTACACAATGCTATATGCAGATTGGTGGTGTCTGCACACAGCTATGTGCATGTATGAGGCGTCTGTACCTTGCTTTATGTGCGTGGTAGGCTTCTGAACACTACTACTGCCTGACAATATGGACATTGAGATGACTGCGCACTACTATATGCGCATGAGGGTTGTCTGAACGCTGCTAAGTGCACATGGGAGGCATGAGCACACTGCGATATGAGTATATGAGCTTTCTGAACACTGCTTTGTAAGCATAGGAGGCATGTGCACACTAGTATGTCCGCATGGGGGGCAAGTACACAGTACCATGGGCGCATTGGAGGTGTCTGAACACTGCTATATGCGCATGGGAGTTATGTTCACAATGCTATGTGCACATAGAAGGCATGTGTTACTTACATTATTCTGAAAAGATTTTCAATTCCAAACCATTTCATTATATATGTTTAACTGTTAACTAGAGTAATCTTCCATTTGTAACCTTTAAAAGATGAAAATATGCACAAATATGCTCTGTTATGTACACATAGGAGGTGAGGTGTTTGCACACTGATTTGTGCGCATTTGAAATGTCTTCACACAACTTTGTGCGCATTGTGGGCATGGGCACATTGTTATTTGCGTATGGGAGGTATGTGCACACATCTAAGTGAGCATCGGGGGTATCTGAACGCTGCTATGTGCGCTTAGGAAGCATGTGCACACTGCTGAATACTGCAATGTGCACAAATGAGGCATGTGTACACTGCAATGTTCGTATTGAAGGCATGTGCATACTGTTATGTTCGTTTGGGAGGCATGTGCACACTGATATGTGTGCATGAGTTGTCTGCCCTTTGCTATGCGCGCATGGAAGGGGTCTGAACACGGTTTTTTACGGCATGATTTTTTACACTAAATGTATGTACACTACATTACTACGTGGTCATGTTTTATTCCAAAGGAGACTGCTCACTCTTATGTGCACATGTGAGGAATTTTCACAGTACTGAGCGTCCATGGGAGGGTGCTTTTGTGCACTGGAGGGGTCTGTACACTGCTATTTGTGTGTAAGTTAGGCAATTGTGTACATGGGAGGTGTCTGCACAAAATACATGGTAGAGGTTTGAACACTACTATGTCAGGCATACAATATAAAGATTGTTTAATATTTTACTTACATAATTATGCTAAGGATTCAAAGTTCTATTTAATAGTTTATCACCAATTGCATAACGAACTCACTCTTGATACCCCGTATTATATCCAATAAGAAAATAAAGAAAAAACTCTAAAATAATGATATTATTTGAGTAAAATGTGTCGAAGAGTCGTCTTATGATGTGTCGACGAGTTGGTCAAATCTGTCGATGACTTGGTCAAGATTGTCGACGAGTTAACTGTCGACGACTTGACTAGACACCCCTGAACACTGCTATTAGTGTACTAATTTAGACTGAAAATTGCCCTCTGTAAAAACAAATTTTGAAGGCATAAATTGTGTTCCTATTTAAATTTTCATCAAAACAAAGACAATACTAATTTGAAGCTCATATTCCAGTATATATGCAAACACTGTGTCCAGTATGCACGAGCTTGACCTAGATTCATAAGGCGAGTGTTTCAGGTCCGAATTCATACATTTTAAGGGCAATTTTAACAAATTCTGCAAAACGGTATTTCATCAATGAACAATACACTTACATCTTCAAAAAATAAAGCAAATATTCGATTGTTTTCTTTACATTACCTTCAAACATGGCGCCTATCTATCTATTTACATTAGAGCGCCACATATGTAATAAAAAGGGAGGTAATTCCACTAAAACTATTAACTAGACCACAACTAATTTTGAGGGACCAACAATGCAGCAGTGTGCATTTAAGAACTCAATAATAGATACCAAGGGAGATAATTTATTTGTAATTAATTTCTTTGTAATTTTCTTTGACCACTGAGACTGCTTTTAAAATTATTTCAAGACCTTTTTCAGATCTAAATTTTTTCAAAGTCTAGTCTTGGTATAAAAGTTACCAAACAAACTGACAAACGGCGGTCCAATATAAGTCTTCGGAGTACTGTAATTCGAAGCATTGCACAGAGGTACATTAAGTGCCTCTCAATTTAACAGAGTACCCTCATAGTCCCTTTACCCTCCCGAAAATTTCGATTCTACCTAAAACCTAACCACTTCTTCTCTATGAAGTCTCTACTTCCAGACTCTATTTCCCCTACGACTATTTCCCTCACTGACTCTATTTCCTTCTACTCTATTTCAACCGACCCTGTTTCTCCCCTGACCCTAATCCTCTCTTTTTCTCCTCTGATTCTACTCCTACCTCTATTTCCCTCCAACTCTATTTCCCCCTCTACTCTCTCTCTTTCCCCTCTGTCCCTACCTCTATTCCCCTCTGACTCTAATCCCTATTTCCCATCTGCCTTTACTCCTGACTCTCTTTCCCCTCTGACTCTACTCTGTTCCCCTCTGATTCTACCCCCTCTCTTTCCCATGACTCTACTCTCTTTCCCCTCTATCTCTCTTTCCCCTCTGACTCTACCTATATTCTCCCTCTCTCTTTCCCCTCTACTCCCTACCTCTGTCCCTTCCTCTATTTACCTTTGCCCATTTCTCTTCTGCCCAATTCCTTTTTCCCTGACTGCACTGGTGAGTCTCAAAAGGTAGAAAAAGTATTATTTGCAGTTGATATAGATCACAAAACGAATGCACAATATCATATTGTATATACAAGGTCTTCGGTGCAATAAATCTGATTTTTTAAAATATATAAAGTTAAATGTACCACAAATAAAAACAATGTTGCAAAACTTAAATTGCAGATAGGTAGAGAACACAGGTTGTTTTTTTTTATGGGATTTCACGGTTTCAGATCCAATATCACGAAATACAAGTTAACTTTGCTGTTTCTTGTGTAGCTCTCGCACATTTAGAAACCGTACAAAATCTATCACGTCAGGAAAAACGATCACGGCCAGAACAATGATCATTATGATCAGGGCTGAGGAACCTACATATTTTACAGAGGGTCGGTCGTCCTGCACACTGATGCGTTTCTTAATTATCGCTGACAGCTTTCCGTAGTCCATTTCTATATCTTTGGTCAGAAACTCGACCCTAGCTCTAACCACAGGATCGCTCGATTTAAGTAGATCATCTCTAGCACAGAAACATCCACAGGTCGTGTTAATACCAGAGTCGTTGTTGGTAGAGTCATACCAGACGGACGAACAAGCTGCGTCTATAGTTTGTGTCACTGTTATGGTCGAATAGATTTTTACATGCATGTCCGAGGGAGTTGCTTCAAGAGTTGTTTCCGGTACATCTGATGTTACAGATGCAATAAAATGACGGATCCAAGGTTGTTTGTTCCCAGGAATTTTCCCTTAATAGTAAGCTTGCCTCTACATAGGAACTTGCTTCTACTAAGTAAAAATTGCATCCATCGATGAGCTTTCATCTTCTGATGAGCTTTCTACAAAGGAACTTGCATCCACTAAGTATCTGGTGCTGTCATCCACCGATGAGATTGCCTCTCCTGACGAACTTTCTGCTACTGTGGACAAAACCTCATGGTCTAAATAGGTTTCCACTGAGGATGTTTCCATCAGGAAAGTTGTTTCCGGACTAAGAGAAGTTGTTTCTGCTATGTCTGTGGTTTCTGTTGGCACATCAACTGAAAAAGACAGACAAAAAACACTTGTATAAGTGTGTACGGTGTTTGAGCATATATATTCCAACGGAGGCAGACAAAGGACACATGAGATCAGATATCTTTGACAAGCAATAACTATTGTGCGTTATGAAGTATAAGCAATCAATAATGATGGTTGGGGGATTGAAAATGATCAACAAAAGACAACATAAATGTTTCCCTGGCGATAAAACCATCCCAGATTTTGTTTTTTGTGAATATACATTATTTTTATATGCATTTTTACAAACAATTGTAAAACATTACACTGATATTTCTTAAGGCTTTTTAATGTTCCCCTGACGATAAAACCATCTCAGATTTTTTGTTTTTTGTAAGATACCCTTAATAAACAATTTTACAAACAATTAAAAAACATTACACCGATATTTCTTAAGGCTTTTTAATGTTTCCCTGACGATAAAACCATCCCAGATTTTGTTTTCTGTGAAGATACATTATTTCATATACATTTTTACAAACAATTGAAAAACATTCCACCGATATTTCTGAAGGCTTTTTAATGTTCCCCTGACGATAAAACCATCTCAGATTTTTTGTTTTTTGTAAGATACCCTTAATAAACAATTTTACAAACAATTAAAAAACATTAGACTGTAATTTCTTAACGTTTTTTATATTCCTGACGATAAAACCATCTAAGATTTTATTATATAAATATTACTACAAACAATTGAAAAACATTACACCGATATTTCTTAACAATTTTTAATACTCCATTCATAAACTTCAATAAAAATGACAAATAATGCAAAGAGGATATAAGTGTCACATAAGCAATGTTTTGTTTTTCACTCGACAAGACAATGCAAAATATGAATTAAACAGAAGCAGGGGAAATGTCATAACACAATAGAATACAGGTTATAATTGAAAAGATTACTGTTTTATCTTCATTGTGTTTTGTTCTAAATATCATTTCCCTTCAGGCAAGTCGTGAACACAATTCACAATACAATTAAATATGAATGATTATTTTTTTATTTTGTTAAAGGAAATGTTCAGATTTTTAATTGTTTTAGATGTCAACTCGTTCTTAGTGTCTATGTTTCCTGAGGTAGAAATTTAAACATTAGAAGTCTAAATAAGTGATTATAGTCATCTTTAAAGACCTTAATAAAAGAATCTTATATTTGATCAGATTTTATATTCAAGTGGCGTGCGTGGTGGAAAGGGTGTGGTGTGGTGCATTTCAGTTTTGAGGTAGAAGTAGGATTTTATATGATCATTGTTTATTCTTCACAAAATGATTCTTAACAATCAAATTATTTTGGCCCTTTCAACCCCCACTCCATCCGATTCCTAAAATCCGCACCCTTGGCCTCTTGGATTTTGTTATATTCTGTTTTTTTGGCTACTATTATAACTGTTTTTTTATTGTTCATGTTTACCGTGTCAAACAAGATCATTTTTTAGATTTATTGTGATAACAATGGCATACATTTTCTTTTGTGTATGAAGTGGCATTTTTTTATTATTGTACAGACAAAAAATAATAATAGATGCATCAGAATCATTTCAATTTTTCAATCCAGAGTGATTAGAAATAATAATAAAACAAAAAAACACAAAAAGATAAAAACAAAAATATTGAAATTGATTTTTCTCTCAAATGCTGATAAAAATTTGCAATCAAATATGCCATTTTATTCTCAAGATACTGAATACCATCAGCCTCTCCCGATATTGAATTCTTACAGACGAAGGTGAAATAACAAAAGAAATATAGATTTGTTTTACGGTTGGGATCGTTCGTGCTTAGGTTTTATTATCATAGTTTGTTTGCTGTACTTGTTAAAACGCCTCTTAGGATTTGTTGATCTCTTTGTGCACATTGTAGGTTTCAGTTGATGATTTTCCACCAAATCCTTTTGGACTCTTCGTACCCCTATTTTGTTCAAGCAATCTCCTTGTACCCCTTCGCCAACCCTAAGTTACATTAAGAGACAACATGAAAGCAAAGGATATTTGTCGGTTCATACTTTTTTAAATTGTCAGAGCGGCTTCTCAAGTACCCCTTGTGGTGTTCGCTGGTACCCCCATGGGCACTAGTACCCTTGGTTGGGAACCGAGGTACTAAATGTTGAGTGTAAAGATACTAATGATCAGGGAAGACACAAGATGAAAATGACGAGGACTCAATGGAAGATTGGAATAAAAGAGGATGGAAATGGCTTGGGAGACAATGATGATGAATATAATGATGATGCAACACGAAAGATTGATGATATCTAAAGGAAGATGATGATGAGTAGGAGGAGGAGGGGGAGGAGGAGGATAACGATGGTGCAAGATGGAATATTGATACTATTTAAAGCCAGACGATGATGATGATGATGATGATGATGATGCGGAGGAGGAGGAGGATAACGATGGTGCAAGGCGGGAGATTGATGCTGAGGATGAAGTCAATGATGATGATGAGGCAATACGAAAGACTGATGATGTAGAGATTTTGTAGATGAATAAGTTATTGGCAGTGATAATGACTAGGAGAAAGTGGATGGTTGCTGATGTTGTAAGACGACAGATGATTATGATGATGATGATGATGACTTCTTGCTTCTAAATTCATTATTGCTCGATGTTAAGCTTCATCAATTATTAATGTAACTTCGTGTTAAAAAGCCAAACTTCAAGCGATTATTCCGACGTTCACTTCCATTAAACAACCACTTTTCCCACTTTGTTGCCAGTACTTTAGCGATGTTTGCCATTAATTAATGTAACTTCATGTTTTAAAAGCCAAATATCAATGGGAAACTGGTTGAGTACGTTCACCTTCACTGAACAATCACCTTTGCCACTTTGTCATTTTGTTTTCAACCCTTTTGCGATATTTGCCATGTTTAAAACGTTGTCAATTTGTCGCCAGTTCTATGGCGATGTTTGCCAATATTTATTGTCCCTTCATTTTTAAAGAGGCACAGGCTTCATTTTCGTGGGTCGATTTTTCAAAGTGTCAGAAACGGGGACTTTTTTAGTTCAGCAATTTAGTACTGGTTATCACAACTCGCCATTGAAATTTGAGTCTTCAAATCCATGTGCATCCATAATTTTTAGCATTTGAAAGTTATAATGCTCTACAACACATTAGCGATACTATGCAATATATAGAAAAGTCATCTATAGAAATAGAAGGAGAAATGTCTAATTTAAGATATATTTGAAGGAAATGTGCAATTTTCGTAAATTTCTAGTGCCTCTGAAGGATACTTAAGTATATTCAAGACCCAAATCAACCAATAAAAATGAAGACTGGTCCCCTTTAAAAACCAAGTTTCAAGTGATTTGCCCGACACATTTTTTAAATACACGTCACCTCCATTAAATCTCTCAGGAGGTATTCAACAGGAAATACTACCTTTTAATTTTATAAAATAAACACCACTTTGTTCAATCGGCTATTGATTATCATCATAAAGCTTTTGTTAAACTGCTGAAAGCAATTAACACTTGTTCCGCTGTAGCTAGTATGGGTTAAAGTAACCATATCCCAGGAATATTAGCATTGGCGTTTCTACGGGTGGGGCAGGGGGGACGGGGGGTTTGGGCTTGTCCGGTCTTGCCCCCCCCCCCCCACTTTGAAATTTCGTATAATGTTACATAGAATACATGGTGCTGGTAGCCTCCCACCCCCCCTGACAATTATTTGGCCCCAACTCGGCCCCTCCACCTAAAAATTCATAGAAACGCCACTGAATATTAGCCTTTTATCATAATACAATTTTAACAGGGAACTCTTTTCGAAACACCTGATGGTTCTTCTCTTTGGAGTAGTCCACTATTACATACATATTGCTCTCGATTTCGCCATGTTTTTGGATACGATTTTGATAAACGGTATTGTTTTTCTTGTACGGATTTTTATTTTTATGAAAATAGCCTTCAGAAGTACATGAACTGCACGGAATCACATAATCCCTTCATTTAAGTAACATTTGTCTTTCTGTTTATGTGCTTCAAACATTTTGTTCAAAAAGAAATAAAACATACATACCATTACAGAAAGAGACATGCAGAACCACAAAGACAGCCATTTTAACTACATACAAGAGTTTCATTTCTCTTCGTGATTTACCACCATCCATCGCCATTGTATTTGGTTTAGTTGATAGTCACTGAAGAAGCTACTGTTGATATCTATGCAGATCACGTCATAAAACGCCACCAGACATCGGAATGGAAATTGGAATGGCGCAAATTGATGCTATCAGTGTCCCCGGTACACATACACAGTTTAGAAAAGTATCCGTTTAATGGAGACCCTTGGAGACCATAACACTTGCTGCTTCCAGAACTGAATAACATCATTACTCTGTTACACTAAAAAATACACGTTACAGAAACAATGTTATTGTGAACGGTACTTGTCTTTGAAGTTGCTCACTACTATACAATTGTTGATCTAGGTCTGTTGCAATCCTTCGTACGTGCATTTTGTTTAGAGTAATTGTCTTGCTTGAAGAGATTGTTCTTAGCAGCTTTTGTCTGCGATATTGCATAATACGCCATGCATATATCATCTTTTCATTTGGACGTTTTTGATGAACAGCGTATCATTCTTGTATAGAGCTTTATTGTTGTAACGCTTTTAAATGATTCATTGATAGTTGGAAACAAAATTAAGAATAGGCTAATGCCGCTGTCCTGGCAAAATTTCGCTCATTGTACATTACATGGTGTTTGCCCTTCCTCATTAGCCCAATAGGTTCAGAAAAGTAAGACGTAAAACTCGGTTTCATTTCATTTGAAAACTCTTCGTGTAATTTAATCTCCTGTCCTTTCCTTTTTTTTTAAATCAAGTTTCCTTCGGATGTCGGATGGAAAACTTTATTTAAGAAGGTTATTCACGTCCTTTGAGAAAAATCCTTAACAATTATCTTCCGGTCTGTAATCTCTCCAGAGGATTTAGATTAAAACATGAATTCCACCGCACGTAGGATAAATGGAATTTTAATAGCGGTAATTTCCATAACAGTTTAATTTTCGAACAAATTGTGTTATCTTAAAAAAAACATTGCAATAATGTTCCAAATCCACTTGCTTTGAGAAGAATCATATCAGTTCGGACCGCAGAGGAAACACTTAATTTTAATCTTGCTTTAGGCCCTACGTCTACACACTAATAATGTTCCAAATCCAATTGCTTTTTGAAGAATTACCTCAGATCGAACCTTTAAGGAAGCACTTTTTGGTAATTGTGCTTCAATTGCTTTGATACAAGCATTTTCAATGATTTGGCGAAGAATAATCTCAGCTCGGACCTTGGAGAAAGCATGTTTGGCTACTAATTGCGTTCTGATGTATATTTTTCTTAAGTCATAGAACAAAAGCCATTATTATTCTAACGCCTGTCTGAACTATAATCCGTAAATTACATATTATACAAACAAAATCAGAGACAATTTTATCGATTTTCGAAACACGTTCTTAAATAAATAAATTAATTAATTTATCTATTCATTAATTTATTAATTTATTTATTTATTTATTTATTTATTTATTTATTTATTCAGTATTTTATTTGATAAATTAATAATAATAATAATAATTGATCTCCATAAGCAAATAATTCATTGCTTCATCTACAAGAATAATACACGTTTTTACTCCATGTTATTGCACAAGGCACAGTAAGTTGAAAGATAGGCACTTTCTGTTTCAGTTTAACATCACAAAACAACATCAGCTGGCATAAGCTTCGTGACCAACAATGCACTATTAAGCTTAAATATAAAATTATTTTAGTCTATTGCTGCGTTTATAGAATACACATCAGTTTTTCTACTTAACAACACAAACATGGGGAAATAAAAATCAGTCGAAACATTAAACGATAGCTGCCCCGATTGTCACTAGGATCCACTCTTTTCAGTATCACTTGTTCCCTTTGTTTTTCCACATTTTGTTTGTTCTTGTATAAACTTTAATAAATTAATCACATCGGGGAAAACTATCAATATAAGAAACACAACCATTATAACTAAAGCAGACGATCCTACGTACATCACGGAGGGTCGATCATCTTCCGCACTGATTCGTTTCCGGATCGTCGCTGACAGCTTTTCATAATCCATTTCTAAGCTTCGAGTCAAAAATTCAAGCCTGGCTTTAACCACAGAGTCGGTAGTGTTGAGAAGCTCCTCTCTGATACAAAAGTAACCACACGTTAAGTTACGTCCGGTGTTGCTGACGGAATACCAGAAAGACGAGCTAGCAGAGTCTAACATTGGTGTCGCAGTTAAAGTCGCAGACATTTCATTTGTGTTTGAAGAAGCGTCCATGTTGGTTGTTTCCGGTAGAGCGGATGTTTCAGAAGCCGTATCCATTGCTGAAGAGGAGAATGACGGATTCAGGGTTGTTTCCAATGTGGACGAAAGGTCCAGTAATGACGTTTCGTCTTGTGAAGGATCGTCCACTGAGGCACTAGAACTTATTGAAGCTATTGACTCTACTGAGGAACTTGTTGGTACCGGGGAACTTTCAACCATTGCAGAACTCGTCTCTAACAAAGAGTTTGCTTCTAAGGAAGTACTTGGTACTTCAGACGTTTCATCTACCGAGGAACTTGAATCCATAGGGGAACTTGCCTCTACTGAAGAACTAACATCGGTCCATGAGCTTGTCTCCACAAAAGAACTTGTTGGTACAGCTGAGGTATCATCCATAACCAACGAGGAACTAATCGCTATCCATGAACTTGCCTCTTTTGCGAAACTGGTTGACATTGGTGAACTAGTCGATATCGATGAAGAACTTTCGTCCACTGTTGACAAAACTTCAACATCAGAAGAGGTTTCCAAAAAGGATGTTTCTTCATTGAGAAAAGTTGTTTCCGGACTAATAGAAGTCGTTTCTTCCACCAAAGTCGTTGATTCTGGTGGAACATCAACTGAAATGGGTAGATCGACTCGTTACAGGAAATCGAAATAATAAAATTCCGTACAAGGAAAACAATTCCGTTAATCAAATATCTCGTCCAGAGCATGACAAAATCAAGTGCAATAATTATATCGTGGTGGACTTGAGTTATTCTGTTTGGATCAGTTCACTGCTATACAGTTGTCGTACTTGGTTTCCATATTCTTTGGATTAGGATTTTTACTCATTTATTGATAAACTTCCTCAAATGAAAAGTTCATTAGCTGCTACCAATGTATTGTCAATGTGTTTACATGGATTTCGAGATTTGTTTTACGGTTGGGATCGTTCGTGGGTTTTATTATTTGGATTTAATTTTTGAATATTGGAATTGTTTTGCTTGTACGGATAAAACAATCTCGTTTATTAGCTTGTATCAAAAATATGAGATAAAACTTACATCATGCCCGCGACGCCTTTGAGAATGGCCCCTTAAGATTGACCCCTGCTAAAACGCTATCCTCTCTATGTTAGCTAAGCTCTATATTTTTTTCATGAAATTTATTTGGCCCATTACAAAACTTAAGAAGGCCTGACTTACAGCATTCAAATTCTACTCGCTTCCATCCTCCACCAGTAAAACAAAACATGAGTTTATCTTGAAAATTCCTACAGAAATTATTGACGGTTGATTCGTCTATGGTTAGATTAAAATAGTGTTGAACATTGAAAGAGTCGAGTGGTGTGTAACAGTGATGAAGATAAATAGGATAGTTACTAGTTTCATTGTTTCTGACTGTCAGTTGCTGAAAATCAGTTGCTGCAAAAAAAATAAAATAAAATAAACGACGCTGATGTTAAAATCATGCTGCTTCCTTATTAAGAATAATATAATTAACTAACAGCAAACAGTACTGTTTAGGCCCTTGGTTCCCAACCAGGGGTACCAGCGGACATTACAAGGGGTACCTGAAAAGCCTCTCAAACAAATGTAAACAGCATGGAATTGATTAGATATCTAACTCCAGCAACCGACAAATATCCTTTTACTTTTATGTTGACTCTTAATGTTACTAGGGTGGACGAAGGGGTACCAAGAGATTGCTTGAACAAAATAGGGGTACAAAGAGTCCAAAAGGTTGGGAACCAAGGGTTTAGGCCTATTGGGCCTCATCAATACAGCACTGATACTGGAGTTAAGGTTTGACCATATATCCGTCTCAGATGATCCCACATATGTGATACCATCGTACCATGCTAGAGTGCTCGCACTAGCAAGCTAGTGGGCTACGCATAACGCTAACGACAATGGTACACTCCAGAAAGAGTTCTCAACAAAGTATGAGCCAAGAAGAGTGTTTTAACTGTTTCAGCATTTAACCACCCACTTACGACATTGTGGAACGTCGCATGGTTCAGGTACAATCGTAGAAGCTGGACCATCCACATAACACCAGGATCTGAACTGAGAGTATCCTGGATTTCTACAATAAGGTCCTGCTTGTGTCCCATCAGAAAAAACATCTGACAAGAACTGTTCCCCAAGTTCATTTCCATTACTCCATTTTCGACATTGTTTACCGGAAGTTGAGAAGAATTGTGGCCCTTTATACTCAGTGTACTCTTCTTTTAAATGACAAATCTCGTCTGAAATGAAATGGAGTTTAAAATTTCCTGATGACTGACACGCAGGTCTCATGCTGATGCAGTTAGCATTTGGCTCACCTTTGATTTAAGGAAAATAATAAAAATTCTCAATAACAAAAGTTAATCCGATGATCTCACATAAAGCACCAACAATAGGACAATAATCGTATAGTAGTGGAAACCTAAAACGAGAAGTACCATCAGGTGTTTCGAAAAGATTACTACTTACTACAGAAAGCGAGAGGGCAATATCCAACAGTTTTGAAATTATCAACCCAACACCAAGGTCTTTTCTTTTCTCCACCAATATTACGGCAATAGTTCAACTCGGCGTCAGGATCAAATATTTTATGGATGGTGGTATTTATAGCTTTATCTGGAGGAGCATCAGCCCAGTTGTTACAAAGTTTCCCATCCCATGTATAGTTCATCTTTCCTTTATATTCATTAACATATTCTCCTCGTATACACTCTAAAGCTGATATTGATAACATAAAAGAAATTAATCAGAAACAAACAATATTAAGGGCTATTGTATGAATATAAAAACCATAACACCAACGATCATAACATAACGAATCTCAAAATCTACGGCATATTATTGGCATTACATTGCTAGCAGGTGTTCATAAGAGTAAGATACACTTACCAGCGGTGTCAAATCTAATGGTTGATTTTAGCTCACAAAACACCTTTAAATGCGAGGATATGTCTCTGTTGATGATGTACATGATCTGTGTGTAGGCGTAGGGTTGACAGTAGAAAGTCCTCGTTCTATATGGGTCGGTACTCGAACCATCATATTCGCATAGTGGTGCTTCATGTTCCTCAAATTTAAAGTTAGGAACAAAACTACCAACGAAGTCCACATCCTCCCACGTTTCATTTACTGTAAAGGTTAAAGGAATTGTAAAGAGGTTTTCCATTCCATTAAGAAAATATGTAAATTAAATCATTTAACACAGTATCTTGCTGTTAAACTGTTAAAAAAGGTTTAAGTTCCTTTAAAACCAATTAAACTATAATGTTAAACCTTCCTATTAAGGAAATATATCTCTACAATAAAAATCCGAATCTAAATTCTAATAGCATTCAAAAACATTGCAAAATCGAGAGAAACAGTTGTATAGTATACCATCAGGTGTTTCGAAAAGGGTAAGCATTGTTTGCTTAGCGCTTGACACCCGCTAATATTATATAGGTCAACATCATGGAATATAATCAGATCTTATGCCTGCCTAAACAAATCAGTCAGGATGCAAGAAACAGATTTGCTATTTTTGTCCATAAGTTCATTATAAAGAAAAGACCATAAAATTTCCTAAATGAAGTTTGAAGTCTATGTGCCAATGTCTTACCTTCGATAGTGACAGTTACACTTAGCAGTTCAACAGGTTTAAAAAAATATATTTTAAAATTCATTCTTCTGAAGTGTAGTGTTGGATCTTCAAGTATATGGTCCTCAGACTTAGTACAAGTATTCTCATCATCATCGACTAGGTTAGAGAATTCTTGTTTAAACGCGGCCATTTGTGGATTGTAAAGAGAATCGTATGCTGGAATAGAAACAGTCAATACAACTATCCTCTTTAAACAACTGACAATTATCGTTGTTATTCTGGTTTAATTGAAATATTTGAATTTATTTTCAAAGTTTGCCAAATTTGCCATTTGATTTTTTTTTATTAACCCATTCATGTCACGTAGAGTTGAAAAGAGGAAAAAGAGTACATTCTGAATATGAAATACATCTTAATATAAGTAGGTCAAATATTTAAAAAGGCTATAATATTTCAATTATAGCCACCAGTGTTTGGTGTTGTATGATATAAGGGCTTTTCAACCTTTTAAAAAAAGTGATTAAAAAAAACCCGCACAACACGGCCAAAAATAAGAAAAATCCTTCATACAAAAACTTACGGAGACAAAGTATATCAACTTGAGTCCACTGTCCATTACGACAAGTAGATTCAGGGTTCTTTCCACCATAATAAAACCCTTCTACACAAGAATACTGAACTACCACACTAGTTCCGGATATTCCGTTACTTGTTACTCCAGCTCCATAAACAAACGGGGGATCTCCACAGTCGTCTAAAAAAGACGGAGACAGAACGTAAACAAACTGTTCTTCGAAGAAAAAACCTCAGAAGACAGACGTGCGTACAGTTTAAAATTCTTTAATGTTTTTATTAAAATCTGTCAAATTTTTATTTCATACTAAAAATATAGATTATGCCTTTTAAGTTGATAGTGCGATTTCTAAGAATTATTATGAAGAGGGTTCAATTAAGGACCACATTATCGATAAGGCAGGCTGAAAACACCAGACATTTAAGGAACCAGTGATAAGACAGTTTTCCTCCCCGCAGAACGTCACAATGAAATGAAGTCTTACGTCCCAATTGTCTGCGCCTATTGGGCTAATAAGGACGGGTGGACAGTCAGAAATGAAATAGAGTTTTACGTCCCCATTATTGACAGAAATGCACCATATGAGATACTTACACAACCAGTCCTTCCCTCTAGTCGTGACTTCACATAAACCAAGTGTCCCCAAGAGTCCGCCACCTTGTATCACCAGATGACTACCAATCATAACCATTGGACATTCGAATTTAACATAATCTGACGCGAGTGGCAAGTCTACAGATCCACACAGTAATGTTGGATTTTCTGTCGTGTTTCTCACATGAACTTCAATTCTATCTATATTGACAACTAAAAAAGGTGGTTATACTTTGAGTCCTTTAACGTAAACGTAAACACGTAATTGTCTTGCTTGTACGGATGTATCATAAAATATTTAAAACCCAAGAAGGGATGATCCCAACCGTAAAGCAATTCTCGAAATCCATGCGAACTCATTGACAATACATTGGTAGCAGCTAATGAACCTTCCATTTGAGGAAGTATATCAATAAATGAGTAAATATTTCATAATGAAAAGTGGTATCAGGTGTCTAGAAGAGTTCGCATACCCTGCTTGGCGCCACACCAATATGATATGAAAACGGTGACAATTAAAATATAGTTTATTGAGTATTTAGAATAATCAAATTTACCAAAAATGAATTAAAGATTTTTCACCACGAAACCGATTGAAGGAATCTCAAATGATAAATAAACTTACTACTTATCAAGTCTAAATTCAATTCAACAGAAAACACATGTTTCATGCCACCAAATTCAATCGTCCAACTCGGCTCTGTCGAAGAACCAGTACTAGCACAAGACAGTACATCGCCATCAATTAGTAAATTACCACCCGAACTACCTGGTCTAGGTATTGCTTCACCAGCTGGAATCAATATCTTGTATTCTAAAACATAAAAGAAAATTCTAAAACATTATAGAAAAATTCTAAAACATTATAGAAAAATTCTAAAACATTATAGAAATAACATTATAGAAAAATTCTAAAACATAATAGGAAAATTACAAAACATTATAGAAAAATTACAAAACATTATAGGAAAATTCTAAAACATTATAGGAAAATTCTAAAACATTATAGGAAAATTCTGAAACATTATAGAAAACATTATAGGAAAATTTTTAAAACATTATGGAAAATTCTAAACATAATAGAAAAATTCTAAAACATAGCCTAATAGAAAATTGTAAAAAATTATAGGAAAATTCTAAAACATTATAGGAAAATTCTAAAACATAATAGAAAAATTCCAAAACATGAAAGGAAAATTCTAAAACATAGGAAAATTCTAAAACATTGTAGAAAAATTCTAAAACATAGCCTTTTAGAAAATTCTAAAACTTAAAGAGAAAATTCTAATACATTATAAAACATAATAGAAAAATTCTTAAACATAATAGGAAAATTCTAAAACATTATAAGAAAATTCTAAAACATAAAAAAAGAAATCTGAAACATTGGAGGAAAATTCTAAAACATTATAGGAAAATTCTAAAACATTATAGGGAAATTCTAAAACATTATAGGAAAATTCTAAAACATTATAGGAAAATTCTAAAACATAAAAGGAAAATTCTAAAACATTATAGAAAAATTCTGAAACATTATAGGAAAATTCTAATCATTATAGAAAAATTCTGAAACATTATAGGAAAATTCTAAAACATTATAGGAAAGTTCTAAAACATTATAGGAAAATTCTAAAACATTATAGAAAAATTCTAAAACATTATAGGAAAATTCTAAAACATTATAGGAAAATTCTAAAACATTATAGGAAAATTCTAAAACATGAAAGGAAAACACAAACTTCTTAAATATATATGTAAAACGAAGTACATAATATCAGAACACAATTTTCACATGTTTTAATCAAATAAAAATCGAAAAATATTATAATATATTTTTTGATATAAAATGTAATATACGTACCATCACAAACTGGAGGTTCACCAGTGAAATCACCATCTTTACACTGCCTATTGACATCTCCACTAGTCCAATAATAATTTTGATAACATGTGTAGTTGACCCAGCTACCTTCTGGTAGGCTGGTATTGTCAGTATATCTGTAGGCGTGTAGAACTGGCTGAGGCTCTGTACAACCTGTAATAAATATGAAATGGTTAGTAAGAACAATGCCTATGACAAAAGGGACAAAAAAAGTGTGGTTTATGAACAAATCGGATAAAAAAAAAATCCGTCCAGAGCATGACAAAATCGGGTGCAATAATTATATAGTAATGGACTTCCCATACGAGAAGTACTATCAGGTGTTTCGAAAAGAGTAAGCATGGTCTGCTTCGCGCGCGACACGCGCCACTTCTATAAAGGTCAAAATCATGAGGTGCAACGAGATCAATTCTTGCCTGACTAAACAAATCCGTATTTAAAGTTCAAAGAAGTCCCGACACACAAATAGAATTTAATTAAATAAATTGTATTTTAAATCGTTCAATTTGAACAATTACATTGTCTTTGACGATTGTGTAAAGGTTATTACAAAATATGCTTCTAGGAAAGACTAACAATGTGGTTTGTCTAAATGTATAGAAGTTTGTATTTAAGTTTGTATTTAAGATTAAGTCGGGTATTCCGTCCAATGAATTAAATACCAATTCTAGTTGTACAATTTTAAACTTAGCTAAAACCAAGACATGTTTAAAGAACAAATGATGAACGTGTCCCATTAATAATTCTAGTAAGCTATAAAGATTTATCGTGTTCTTCATGTCAATGTCCTATACTTGTAATTAGTAAAAAAAATTACAAAGTACGATTTTGTATAGATTCATATTTTCATGTCATACAATGTTATTGAACCTCTCATATTCTTCACACGTTTTAGTAATAAGTGAACTTTCGTGGACAACAAATCATATACTTTAATCGATCTTCGGTCAGGATTCTGGCAGTTAATCAATGTATGGTTTAATTATGACTTTTTTATAATGAAATATTATGAAAACATGCAGGTGCATTGTGCAAGGTCATAGAACTTCTCAATGCTCACTGAAAGCATGTAATACTGAATCACATTCAATAGCAAAGATTGTTTATGCCTTAAAATACGTCTACAAGAGGATTAGTATTACAAATACTAAAGTGAAAATACAGCAAGACTTGATTAATTTTGCGGCATATCGTTCTAATCAACTATTTAGTTCATACAACAGTAAGTATTTCCTCAAACACTTGAAAAAATATTGAAAAGAAACAAATCGATGCGGGGCACTTTAACTCAGAGACAAACTCTTACATTAGTAGTGTTTACTTCCACTCAACATTAAGAAAGACTAAGTAACCCGTGTGTTTATATTTTAGTTTATGATACGTAAATGAACTTTCTATTTTGAAAATACAATATGAAATATTGACAAATCTGCCTTAAAATGATGGTCGACCTATGTAACGGTGGCGGGTATCGTGGCTTGGTCAATCGAAAGTGGTGTTTTTCTTCCACTCCACATTAAGAAAGACTAAGTAACCCGTGTGGTTATATATTTGTGTTTATGATAAGTAAATGGACTTTCTATTTTGAAAATACATATATATATCATATTTCTTTGAACGACATATAGAAGCGAGGAGCACGTATAACAAAACACAAGACAATATTATAGAATATAACACACTTCTTTAATACAGTAAGGCACATAACGTTCTCTTGCCATTACATCTGATGACGACATGTGTATATTGTGTTGAAACGTTATGTGCCTATGTATTAAAGAAGTGTGTTATATTCCATAATATTGTCTTGTGTTTTGTTATATATATCATATTTCATCTAGAATAATTGTTGACCTATATAGTAGTTTCAGGTATCTATGCTGTCAATCAAAGTGATTGACAAACACTTAATGAATAAGTGAGAAATTTCACTGAAAATTAAATTAGTTTTACGTCATACTTTTCTGCAAATATATAGGCTAATTAGGTCGGGCTAATTAGGTTGGACCACTCCAGTTGAATTCAAGATTTAGATTGACTACTGATTGGATGAAAAAGTGAATAGGTTCTTAATGTAATTTAAAATAAAAATCTGTACAAGCAAAAATCTTGTCTAGAGCATGACAAAATCGGGTGCAATATTTATATAGTAGTGGACTTCCAATATGAGAAGCACCATCAGGTGTTTCGAAAAGCGTAAGCATGGTAATGTTAATATTAATTTAGAATTAACAAAATATCCTCAAGTAGTTATTGATAATCTAAAAATCGTTTTGCTGACAAACACAGAAAAATAACCCAAACACTTGAAATAACAACTTTTCGTTATAATTCCACAAGTTTCAATGATTTAGCCCAGAGCAAACGTCTTTGAAATGTTAACAATATGTTATTTTCACATGTGTCTTTGTAAAACTTGATTATTTTTGTTTTTTAGTCATTGATTTAGTCTGCACCGTGGGCAAAGGGAGGGGGTTGGTTATTTTAAATCAATTCATTACAATTATCTTGAGATTGATTGATACAACGGGCTATCAAAACAGTGAAAACACTTGAGAATATAATTACAGTAATTACGTTTGTATTAGGGGCGATGAAATAATAGGGGGGGGGGGGAGGTACTCAGTACCCCCACTTCCAAAAACGCTCCGCGGCCCTGTGAAAGTAGTTATTTTCATATACAAAGGCGTCATTTTCTCACAATCAAAGAAATATGTCACAATTGATACAATATAACAAAATTAAAAAATGCTGACCAAAAAAAACCAAAACAGGAGAACTATAATGCCACATAACGGTCAGAAAAATGAAAAGAAACTTGCTGCAACGATATGAGTTTTTTTATGCCACCTTAAAATATAGGCTGCTCATGTTCAATGAATAATTGATACCAAGAAGCTAGACCAATAAATGATATGTTTCATATTCATAAAGTCGAGTGCGGACCTATGAGGAAGCACTTTGATGTAACATTAGAGACGCAGTATCTATTTATTTATGTTAAAGATATTTACAGAATCCTTATGACATGTTTCTAACTACCTTCAAAATATGTTACATATAGCATATTCATAAAGTCGAGTGCGGACCTATGAGGAAGCACTGATATGTAACATCAGAGGCAGAGTATCTTGGTGAAGACATTTACAGCATTTCCCATGTTTCGCACTAGTAAAAAATGGTTGACTAAGTGGTTTAAGGTCTAATGTGGATAATTGCTCACAAAACCAGTGGAAACTGATAAATTTAAACATGGATTTTTCCTGTTTTAGTGTCATATTAATCAAATTATTTGACTCTTTGTCTAATTTAGCTAATTAAGGATAAATGAAAACAAGAAATAATCGATTAAAAGAGATGGCGGCAGCAATATTATATTATTTATTTAACATCACGTAAATCACATGAGAATTGTTGTAAACACAACATAAAGAAATGATAAGACAAAGAAAATTAAATCAGCCATACCATAAGATAGACAGTTTGACGATTGGGGAGTTGAGTGAAATAGAGCAAAAAAATAAGAGAAAAAGTGCGAACGAAACGAACCACACATAAAAAAAACTCGAAATCCTACAGACAGATTCAAAGCCAATATATATCGGCATTACCACCCCCAGCCATCCCCTAACAAATGATAATAATAACAGTAAATTGAAACGAAATGGTGAAGGTTTGATGCACCCATTGAGCTAACGAGATCAATTTGTGCCCGACTAAAAAAACTCACTCAAGATGCAAGAAATAAATTTGTTATATTATTTAGTAGAAAGTTCTCTTTAAAGACAATAAAATTCGACCAAACGTCCTTTGAAATTTTGTCATATGCAACAAAAATTTCCTTTAAAGTCTTTTGTCAAATTGAACAAAAATGTTTTTGTTTTTTTGCAAAAATGGCCTTTAAAGTCTTTTGTGAAATTCAACAATAATGATAATTTTCCAAAATGTCCCTTTAAAGTCTCTTGTCGAATCCAACAAAAATGATAATTTTCCAAAATGTCTTTCGTATTCTCTTGACAAATCCAACAGAAAGGAGAATTTGCCAAAATGTCCTTTAGGTTTTTTAAAATCCAACACCAATAAAATTTTCCAAAAAGTCCTAAAAAAGTCAAAAATCCCCCAAAATACGTACCTGTGCATGCTGAGATACGTGAAAATATCACAATTAAACTTATTTTAGCGAAGGATATCATCACTGCCATATTCCTGACTGTTTATTGTTCTTTCCACTGAGCTTTTATTGTTTTTTGTTTCAACTATACAAACCACCCGGATGCGTTAAAACAATTCTATCAATCACCTAGGCTATACAACAAAACATAATCAGATAAACGCTAAAAATAGTCTTCAGACAATTACATGCAACTGTCTATAAAGGAAAGGAATTGTAAAGATGTTTTCTAAAATATTAATATCAATGTGTATCAGAGACACTGATAGCATCATTTTGCACCATTCAGATTTTTGATTATACGTATGTGGTTCCAGAAATTCCACTTATAGGGATTGTAAAGAGGTTTTTTAAACTTTGTATGTATATCAGGGACACTGATAGAATCAATTTGCGGCATTCCTTTTTCCATTCCGACGTCTGTGGTTCTTACAATTCCACTAAAACTAAACGTTTTATGACGTCACTGACCATGATCATCATATAGATATCAATAGTAGCTTCCGGTAGATCACTGTCAGTGACGTCATAAAACGCGTTAGTTTTAGAGGAATTGCAAGAACCACAGACGTCGGAATGGAAATTGGAGTAGTGAAAATTGATGCTATCAGTGTCCCCGATACACATACAAAGTTAAGAAAATCACCTTACAATCCTTTTAAGCAAAATGTTTGTTGACGTATAAAATCGCAAAATAAGGGTTTAATTGTATTGAAAGAACCACAGACGTCCGATTGAAAATATAAATGGTGCAAAAATATTTTATCAGTGTCTCTGATTCACATTTTTTTTTTAGAAAACCACTTTACAATCCTTTTAAGTTCTTATCTAGTACCATAAAGTCTGACATTCTTTAAAACTGAAAGCACTCGATGATTAAAAAATTAAAGTACGATTTACCCAGAGCAATCCTAATTACACTCATAATCCCGGAAACAATTAAAAACTCGTGTAATGGGCTTATAAAGTGCTCTTCTCTTATTAAAAAAATCCTGGCTTACAACTTATTATTTTTCTTTTATTGTGCAAAACTGACTGCACTCATTGATTCAAAAAGTGTTCGATTTATCCAGTACCATCATGGAAATCATCCTGATAAGAAAAACATTAAAATTTCGGTTAATGCACTACACAAATATCAATCTCCTCTACAATAATATAAGCTTACACTCGACAGCACTCGATGATGCAAAAATCCTGAGCAGCAGTTTAAGAAGCATTTATTAAAATTTGAACAGTACACTACACAGAGTTCTCCTCTTAAACAATCCTGATTCAATAAAGCAGATATATTCATTCACAATGTGGCATCATGAATACACACGTTCAATAACAGAAACAATATTCTTCAGATAGCTCTTCCGTAATAAAGACTCCTGTTTTAAAGTCCAAACTTATTTATATTTAGCTCACTAGCTTGCTAGTTTGAGCACTCTGGCATGGTACGATGGTATCACATATGTGAGATCATCTGAGGTGGCTATATAACCAAACATCTACTCTAGTATCAGCACTACACTGATGAGACCCAGAAGGCTGAAACAAACCTCAACTCCAGTATCAGCACTGTATACTGATGAGGCCCAGAAGGCTGAAACAAACCTCAACTCCAGTATCAGCACTGTATACTGATGAGGCCCAGAAGGCTGAAACAAACTTCAACTCCAGTATCAGCACTGTATACTGATGAGGCCCAGAAGGCTGAAACAAACCTCAACTCCAGTATCAGCACTGCACTGATGAGGCCCAGAAGGCTGAAACAAACCTCAACTCCAGTATCAGCACTGCACTGATGAGGCCCAGAAGGCCGAAACAGTACTGTTTGCTGTTATATTTAGATCATATGTAGCTTCAGCTTTCTCTTTTCAAAATTTGTCTGAAACACGACTGAATTATCTTCTGTTCGAAAAAAATCTTTGTTTAAAATTCAAATGGCAACAGAAACATTACAATAACAAAATCATCTGTTCTCTTAACAAAATCTTCACAAAATCTGGCCTAGAACTTCTCCTCTTCTCTTTCCATCCCAAAACAAACAATGAATGATTCCCCGTACAACAAAATCCAGTTTTGAAATTCAATGTAATTTTCTCCACAATATCTGGCCTAAGTCTTCTCTTTTCCAACCCAGAACAAACAACTGACTTAAGCCTTCAGTTTAAGCTCAAAGACAGTTTAGAACACAATAGCAAATTATCATAAAACAGTTTTGAATTTCAATGATATTTTCCTAACATTATCCGGCTAAACTTTCTTTAAGTCTGCTGAGAATAAACAAAAACAAGTTATCATAAACCGATAGAATACAATGGTGTTTCAAATTCTTTTTTAATGCTAATGATAATGAACAATTACAGCGCGGACGTCTGAGTAGCAATTAGATCTATATGCTAATACTGAATAAGCAGTAATTACAGCGCGGACGTCTGAGTAGCAATTAGATCTATATGCTAATACTGAATAATCATTTAAACACAGTGCGGACGTCTGAGTAGCAATTACATCTTTATTCGATCTTTTTATACATGCCAGGAACTGACGTCTGTTGTCCAAACAACTTTAAAATAAAAAGCCATTAAAGTTTTGTTTCTTATTTCATTTCATATAAAAAATCGAAACAAATCGATGTATTCTAAAGATGCATTCCTCCCTTTGTGAGGTTCTATAGCACAGTGGTTAGCACATCGTTCTTTACAAACATGAATAAGTCATCTTCACTCATAATTCCAATCAACCCAGCTGTAACTGGGTACGGATAATCCAGGAAAGATCAAAGCCAAGAGGTGTGGCCAAGGACCAGCTGGGAGAAAGGATCCGCACGGAACCTAAGTTGTTATCCTTGTAAAATATAGATGTTTCTTTCTTTTCTTTCTTTCCCACACATGTTTTCATATTTGTCAATAGTTTTCAAGAGCAATGTCAATAAACTTTCTATTCAGAGTGCTTTTCGTCTAATTCTATTTATTCTTTATGGCTTTCCGGAAATGGAGTGCAGATAGAGGCAGATTAATTTAATAGGGGACCAACTGTCCGGGGATGATATTCTCGAGAGGAACCTAAGGGGTTGTCCCTCCACACCCCCACTCTCACTTCCCTTCTCCCAAGGAAGTATGAAGTTAATACACACTTCTTATTTACTGACGATGCCAAAGACGAAGACAATGACGATGACGAAGGCGATGAAGAAGACGAAGACGGTGCAAATAGCGGCAGACTAATTTAATGGGGGACTAATTGTCCGGGATGATATTCTCTGGAGGAAACTGAAACTGAAGTTATGAACACACTTCTTACTTACTGACGATGACGAAGACGATGAAGAAGACGATGAAGAAGACGATGAAGAAGACGATGAAGAAGACGATGAAGAAGACGAAGAAGACGATGAAGAAGACGATGAAGAAGACGATGAAGAAGAAGATGATGACGATGACGATGCTTGTTAGTTTGTTGATATTGAAGCTGATCTTGATGAAAGTAGCAGATCTTTTTTTATTAATTACTATTTCCAAAACGCATCAAATGATAAGAAATTTATTTTTGGTCGATCTGGAAAAGAACTGCATTTCAAAATGGGATTCTTAGAAAAGAGAAATCGACACAAAATAGGGTGTCACTTTTTTTTTTTAAATTTAACAATTTATTCATGGTGGTTGATCATTTAAAATACCATTATAAAAAAGCAACGATTAAAAATGCCAAATATCTTTAAATATTTCTGGGTCGAAGATGGTTTCGATGCAGGAGATCAGCTCGCTCCTCTATATTTGGCTCTATGTCATTGTTCTTTGTGCTATCTATATCGAGAAGGAAGTTTTTTTGTGAAATAAATCGACAATAAAAAGGGAGCAGTCTATCAAAAAATAAAAATACATACAAAATAAACAATTTATATTGCCCTAACCATTTTTAAATCATTATTGACAAATAGAAATATAATCATTGCGTGTTAATCGATCTGATTGAAAGGGATTCGCCCAGAGTATCGGGAATAGATCGATGCTAAGAGGTTAGATCAAGAACTATATAAGAAAGACACGATTCTCAAGTACATTGGCTTGAAGAACCAACATTTGGACATTCGTAACAGTTCAAGACTTGAACATTATTACTCGGTCACAAAAATCAAACATCTTTCCCGGTAAATAGGCAAGATCAAGTAGCTTTTGTTCGAAGATTGATTTTGATTTGCTGATTTGAACGCAGGAGCAGACAACTCTGTCTGATGAATGGTTTGTATTGTCTGAACCATTGTGTTTTCAATATGGCGCTTTCCTTATAATATACGAGTTATCAATTACTAGTCTAGCTCTAAGTTGATACGAGTGACATACCTAATAAACTTAATGTCAATAAAAAGGCTTTTGGATTTAAAAGCTCCCTTCGGTAAAGATCAATGTCAAGAGGTTTGACCAAGAACTTACAAATAACCAATAGTCAACAAAAAGGCTTTTAAAATTTCAAGATTCGTTCAGGGTATCTGGTAAGAATCAATGTTAACAGGAGCTAAGCACTTCAACTCCAGTATCAGCACTGCACTGGCGTGGTCCATTAGATGCCCTAGTTTGGAATAGAACAGGGGACCATGGCTCTGGGAGCTTCGTGAATTTGGGCCACTGCTTGGAAAAGGTTGGGAACCACTGTTAAGATAGTAGGCCTATATTCTTTGGTGTCAAGGAAAATAAGTTTAAGTAAAATTAGGATTTTAGGATTAGGCATTGTTCGAGACTATTTAATGACTCAGTCATGATAAGCCGGTAAATGAACAAGAAAAGATAACTCTTGTTCGGAGATTGATTTTGATTGGCTGTTTTACCGCGAAAAAAAAAGATCCTTTCTGAAGAATGATTTTGATTGGATGAACTATAATTTATTCAATATGGTGATCTCTCTATAGTATACGAGATTATCTAGCCACTAGTCTAGTTCCAAGGTTGATACGAGTGCTGTCCCTAGAGAACCCGTCTTCTAATAAACGTTAACCCGATCTTAAAATCGATTTTAGAGGAATTAATTTTTGTTAAACCATTTTTTATATGGTTAGGATCAAAGCGATCAAAATGGTCTCAGTTCAAGAAAACCATTGAAGTTGTAATAAACGCTTATAAACACAAACAAAACGTTATTTAATTTTAAATAATCGAACATTATAAAATTACATGAAATGTTCCAACTACGTCTATTGTCAACGGACAAACGATTTCATCGAAAAAAGCTTCAAAGTTACAGTTTATTGCTCAGAGCACTGAATTGTTTATAACTTCAGGATCCAGCCGATAAATCGACATGTTATTCAGTTTTGACATCACAAAAACAGTGGTTAAAGGGATTAGTGTTGTTTCTCTTAGAGAAAGGACATTTGTCACCTTTTAATAACTTTTTTTTTTTTTTTTTGCTTGTTAAAGGAATTAGTCCCGAAACGTAGCTACAGAGATACGTTCAGCATTCGTTTGACCATTTTTACCTTAGTCTTAGAAACTTGAATGTTTTAGCTAAGTTCATCAGTAATATTGCTGACACCTCTTCCTCGAAATTTGAGCCTTCAAATACATTTATTTGCATAAATTTCAGCGTTTGAAAGTAAAATGACGACTCGTATTTTAGTGGGATTATGCCTTTGATATAAAAAAAACCCCAAAAAACAGGTATACAGAAATGCAAAGGCAAATATCTAATAAGAATTATTTTTGAAGGGAACATGCGATGTTCGTGTAGTTGTAGTACTATTGAAGCTTATTTACATATATTCAAGTCCCAAATCGACCCTGCATATGAGGGGTGTCTCGTCGATGAAAAAAAACTGTTGTCGGTCGCCCCTGCCTCTAAAATGCTGAATGCTCCCCTTTAATATTAATGGTTAATTAAATATTTATGGTGGGAAATATTAATCAAAAACTTTTGTTTTCTGCAACCCCAGGCATCCTATTGTTCGAAATCGATACTCCGTTCGAAGCAAAAAAAATTTATAGAAAAGTTTTTTTACAATTTTCATACACTGAAAAATGCTTATTGAACACGAAATCCACCCAGGCAATTCAAATATACGTCAATATCACAGCGCGAACCGTCTATATTCTCAACCAAGACGCAGAACTGCTGGGGTACATCGGACGTGTGCTCATCAATTTAAAAAGAAACTTCTTGTTGGGCATTCGTATCAACTTCAGAACTAAATAAGATACTAGTAATATCGCATATCACAGATTGCCATATTGAAATAAAAAAATAATTCATCTGCTCTTACCCATATAACGGGCAAGATGTCAGCCTATCAATTCTTGAACATTAAAGATAGTTGTGTCGAATGATCTACTCACTGAATGCTCTGAATGCACGGATACAGCAACATCAGAGTATAAACTAGATTTTCAAACAGGTAGATGCGGTTTCTGGGATAATAATTTTGATGTCTGCTGATCGACACCCTTCAGGCCGTCCCCGTCCGGAAAGTTAAAGCTTCAGTAGTGTTTGAGCCGGAATTTCACATAGTAAGCAGTGGCTCCACTACCTTATCTGCAATAATTGTTACTACCATTAAGTACCCGCAGTCCCTACACTCAGACTCGCGTCTAAGGTTTCAGCACTGACCTACACCCTGAGAGGGCCCCAGAAATAGAAAAAAAACACAAGTTACACCCCCTTGATGTTTTTTCCAATACTAGCCTTGAAGCTGACATCCAAATTATTTTATCAAGAACTAATTGTTGTCTGTGTAGCATTGTAATCATAATTTGATATTCTCCCCTGTACCGAGAGAATAAAAAAGAAACCATTGCAAAAGAGCACGTTCGGTTGCCAGAGAAAGACATTTACTTGTTGTCTGAGTAAACAACGTGATTATATTATTATCTCCCTTTGAATAGCAGGCCAAGTTCTTCTTGGAACTTGTCAAAGAGCTTCACTGAGGGTACGAATATCATAAACCTTTGGCTGGAGAAGATGACAAAATTGTTTGAAACGTGTCACTTTGTTTTGACGTCCCTTTTTGTCATTTTGTTGTGTCTAAGGACCTTGCCATTTCGACAGTTGAAATAAGTGAAATATTCTTATGACATTTTTGATTGAAATGTTATGACTTATTTCTTCACATTTTTCCAATCCTATAAAATGTGCCCCTCTCTAATTACCCTCAGTCTACTTCCATCACAAAATGGTCCCTATCCTAATACACGTACCAAATACTTAGGCGCTATAAACCCTAGTACTTCCGGTCTTTTTTCAAATCTACCCTTACAAATAAACTACATGCGAACAACATTGCATAAAGTTATATTTTACCCGCGTTTAACTCTGACATACACCCCATGAATTTCTTCCCCAAAAGCAATTCTTCCACCCCTAATGTACGATCCATTCTGTGCCCCTCCTTTCATTTGTGTGTCTATTATAACTCTCCTTTATGTACCCCAGTATGTTGCCCATCCCTAATTCCCCTTTATTACTCCCTTTTTACTGTATTTTTTTTTAACCCCATAATAAGTGCATCTTCTTCCATCCTAACAATCAATATTGCCCCTAACCTTTCAACAATTTTTATTACTAATATTCCTTATTTACGTCATGAATGTTTTCCCATCCCCAAGACCAATTCTGTGTCCCGCCTTTCATTAATTTGTGTGTCTATTCTTGGAATAATTAACTGACAGTTAATTATTCCAAGGTCTATTATAACTCTCCTTTATGTGCCCCACCCATGCCTCGTAGGTAGATGGGTTAATTATAGCAAATCGTTATCAGCAATCATTAAATGCTCATTAGTGTAATACGAGGTATTATGGGCGTTGGTCACATCGATAACTTACATTGATTGTCGAGACACTATCACGAATCTTTTCATTTTCAGAGGAAAAAGCGAGTTGCTTTGAGGCCTGTTGCATGACACAACTTGGCATGGATAAGGGGTGTTAGGGGTTAGAGAGACTCTATAACGAATCTTTCCAGAGGAAAAGGCGGCTTGCTTTGAAGCCTGTTGCAAGGAACAACTTGGCATGGATAAAAAGTGTTATGGGTTAAATATGGGCACTTGTCTGTAGGTCATAAGTATTTGGTGTTCAAAAAGATACCCTCCCACAGAAGAAGCTATCCTATACAAGCATTGATCAAAAATATTGGGCGTTCAAAAAGATGCTTTCCTAGAAATACTGGCCTAGGTCACAACTTTCAAGTGTTATGGAAGATATTCTCCTATAGAAGCACTGGCCTTGCAGTTCATATAACGGAGGCTAGGCATTAGTCTAGGGCACATGTTTTATGTGTTACAGAAGACAATTGCCTAAAGCCTCGGTCAAAAATGCAATCCTGATCAATATAGGGAGAGCAAAATCGGTAAAATCTGAAGCAACATCTCGCCCTATCATTAAAACAGCACTCACAATGTTTACAGACAACACTTAACAATATTAGTCCAATCGAATAATCGTTCGCCATTTTATAGATTCAACAATATTCCAATATTTGCAATATTTGTCATGCCTGTGGTAAAGGTCTTACACAATTTCAAGAGGATGTGCTTGGTATAATTTTTCAAGTTCTACCACGTCTTAACATCGTGAAATGAGTTCATTTAATGTTTGAGAAGTGCGTCTTTTTCGGATCGAATAAAAATCCTTACAAGCAAGATAATTCTGTTAATCAAAAATCTAGTTCAAAGAATGACAAAAACCAGAGTAATAGTTGTATAGCAGTGGATTCCTCCAAAGAGAAGTACCATCGGGTGTTTCGAAAAACGTAAGCCCGATCTGCTTCGTGTGCGACACCCACACCACTACTACTTTATAGGTCAACATCCTTAAAACCTTTTCTTTATAAAATACGAAGTGTAATGTTTTATCTAAATTGCAAGGTTAATATCCTAAACATAATAAAAAACCGACTTTACGAGTTCAGATTCAAAGGATATATTTAATATGACATTGTAATACATGTCTTGAACGATATTTCGCATGGAAATTACAGGTTCCGGACAGACAGGATTATTACTAGTATAAATTGCAGCCTATTATTTTTGATAACCAAGATCAAAACCTTGTTTTACGCGTTTCCTACTAATTCATGTCTTGTTATTTTACAAATTATCCAAAATCGGAGGGACTGGCATGGAAAGAGCGTCTAGTCGTTCGGATAAGACAATATCTAAGGCCCAGAGAGCATCAGGTTGTGCACAATATAGTGATGAAGGTCGAGGAAATTGGTTTGAGTTGTTTACATGGAAAGAGCATGTAGGCGTTCAGATGAGACAATAAACCGAGGCCCCATGTGCTTCAGGTAGCCCATGTTAAAGATCCCTAACTGGTCAAATTCTCCCCCAATGCACACTGCATGGCGCTTCCTATCATGTCTCATTGGAGGGTCTGACATGGAAAGAGCGTCTAGGCGTTCAACACAATAAATCGAGGTCCCATGTGCCACAGGCTACCCATGTTAAAGATCCCTCCCTGCATACATATATGCATACTGCATTGCGTTTTTCTTCAGATCTCGTTAATGGACACATTATTGAATATATTCTGTAATAGTAAATTTTCCCTCATGGCACACTGTATGGCGTTTCCTACAGATCTCGGTCTCATTAATGGACAAATTATTGAGTGTATTCTAAATAGATATGTAAATATTGACCAAACTGGCAGAGAATCGTTTTGTAATAGGCTACTTTGAGTCTATGATTATTTTTAAACGGTCTGGCTGACCTACATAATGATTTCAAATATTATTTTGTCTCGCGGCAATTGGAATTCAATAACGGCCCACTTACAACAGACGTTATCAATTTCATTGAAACGATAATTTAACAAAAAAATTTGGTTTATGAGTCCATGAATACTTCCGTTGGTCATATTTTCAGTGGCCCGAGTGGTGAGTTTTGCCCTTGAAATACAATCAAAGATAGCAGGATAGCAGGGATGTTGGTTAACCAGGGAAACGATAAAAATGGTATCACTGTACTAAAGACCTATTTTGAGCGATCAGGGTTCTCTGAAAGACCACCTTAAGGCGAATGTTCAGCATTGACGAAGGTCGATTTGGGCCACGAATATATGTAAATAGCCATCAGACGAAAATCGCATAAGCCTTTTAAATTAACCTCTCACTAACATTTGTCTTCCGATTTCTGTATATGTTCCTTTTCTCAAAAAGATTTCGGACTTAAAAGTAATAGAATTTTAGGGTTAAAACGGTGCAGATTGATCTAAAAAACCATCTTGTTTACCAAAAATGTCACAGGCTTCAATAACAGCGATTTGACAGGTCTAATATATGTCAATCAAAAATTTCAAAACAAGATGCCAAACACTTCAACTGTCGTAGTGGCAGGCTTTCTAGACAAAACAAAATATATTTTATCAGAAGATAAGATTTTATTTTTTTCGAAAAGTTATTCTGCCAGTTTTGCAAGATTGTTCATTTGCGTGATATCATTTAGATTAGATTGCAAGTTGATTTAGAAATGAAATGAAATGAATGGAGTTTTACGTCCTACTTTTCTGCACCTATATGGGCTAATTGGGGACGGGCAAACGCCATGCAATGTGCAATGAGGGTAATTTTGCCAGGACAGCGGCATTAGCCTACTCTTATTTTCGATTTCCAACTGTCGAGGGATCGTGATAGATTGCAAGTTGATTTGGAGACAATAGCAGTTGAAAATATGAAAATCGAAGTCAACCTTATCGTTCTAGGAAAATTTCTACTTGAAGTTGAGTGGTGTAGGTGTTATCATATTCAATATACATGTATTAAATTTTGAAAGTGCATTGGCCTTAATAATGAATGAAAGCAGTTGAAAGCTCGCTGGTATTTAATCGATGGGCATTTAAAACAGATGAGTCAAAATCGAAACGACTACTTTATTTAAGATTTAAAGGGTAATGTTCATCATTTTCGAAGATGGTTTTGGGCCTTGAATTTATGTAAATAGCCTTCAGATTTACTGGAATGCCTAAATATCGACTTGTCCTGATACATTCACACTTGGAGGTGCATTGCCCTTTATGCAAGATTGACTTAATAATGAATGAACGCATTCCGAAGCCTCTCTTTAGTAAAAATAGAAAAGGGATCGATAAGCATTAAGCTTGATGATTCAAAATCGAACTGATTACTCCAAGTCTATGACCTTTCATACCTTAAAATCGATCCAATTTTTAAAAATATGATTTAATGCTTCCTTTTAAGTTCGGAATCATTGATAAATTCAAAAATCAATCGGGAGTTTCCGTATCAATAGGAAATCAATCGGAAGTTTCCGTATATAGCGGAAATCAATCGGGCGTTGTCGTTAAAATTATGACAATAAAACTTAACCCTTTTCTGATTAAAATTATTATGGGCGTCTTCGACTGAAGATAATGATTTTAAGAAAATTGCGAACATTAATTTCACTTTGGAGTAATTACTATAATGTTGTAGATTCAACTTCTATTTAGGAGCGGCCACATTGATAATAACGTTTATTTGAGTTTTACGACTATAAATTCGACTTCGATTTTTGAGAGTCCACACAACCATAGCCGTAGGAGACAGGGGGGCGGGGGGAAATATTATGTTTTCTGGGAGCGAGTTCCAAAAAATCGGACAAAATAGGCCCAGTGAGCTGGACAAACATCATTAAATTCGGGCAAGTCGGGAGAAACACGTCGAAACGTTGCATAAAACCTTAACAAGTGATTGTTATTCCATAAAGCTGTGTCTATATATCAGGCATCCTGTATTTCAATTTTTCCTGAGGACAACAGGGGAAACATATTAAAACATTGAATAAAACTTTAACCAGTGTTGTTCCATAAAGCTGTGTCTATATACATATATCTTTAAATCTAATTCAAATTCAACAATATCGTGTCTAAAATCTTTTAGTTTTGTTATCTGAAGGTTGAAAGGTGTTATCAGATGATAAGCCACCCTGGAGAATTGCAAACCGTTATACAAGCTATTTGCAGCCTGATTTAAATGAACATTCTAATCCCAAGGTTTTTCCTCATCGATAACATCTCAGACTTAATCCATAAGAAATGGAAATACCAAAATAAACAATATTAGCTAGTGTGCATTCTGATTAAAAACAAATTTTGACATAAAATTAACAATTCCTATTTTTATCAATGTGGTAGTTTAAAGATCAATTTGCTGGAGTTTTTAAAAGATATCAGATTTAATTAAAAACAAATGGAAATACCAAAATAAACAATATTAACTAGTATGCATTCTGATTAAAAACAAATTTTACTAGAAATTCACAATTCCTATATTTATCAATGTACTAACTAAAAGATCAATTTGCTGGAGTTTTTAAATATCTCAGACCTATTTAAGAACAAATTTAATGAAGGTACCAAAATAAACAATATTAGCTAGTGTGCATTCTGATTAAAAACAAATTTTTAACTTGAAATCAACAATTCCTATTTTTAAGCATCTAATATACTCTCCCAACTTTACACGAATTTAACTAAAGTTTTTAAAAATCTCAGACTTAATCGAGAACAAATGGAAATACCAAAATAAACAATATTAGCTAGTGTGCATTCTAATTAAAACAAATTTTGGCTTGAAATTAACAATTCCTATTTTTAAGCATCTGATATACTTTCCCAACTTTACTAAAGTTTTTAAAACTCTCAGACTTAATCGAGAACAAATGGAAATTCCAAAACAAAAGATATGAAGATTTGCATTCTGATTAAAACAAATTTTGGCTTGAAATTAACAATTCCTATTTTAAGCATCTGATATACTCGCCCAACTTATTTATTACACCAATTTAACTGGAATTTTTAAAAAGATCTCAGACTTAATTGAGTACAAATTTAATAAAGGTACCAAAATAAACAATATTAGCTAGTCATATGATTAGTCGATGGAAAACTCTTTACCAATGAAAATTATAACGATGAGAAAGGTGTGTCATGCAAGCAACGGTTAGATCGGTAAGATGGAATATATCGTTGCTAAAGGGAGATGCGACAATAAAGAATATCAAGGCTAATGGGTTTTGCCAAGTGGTCATCTTTGTAAAAAATATTATTTCTTATATCTTTTTGCTATATCTCGTCGCAAACATCGCTCAGAGAGCAGACCAATTAAAACATCTAAGCTGTTATCGTTTTAAAAAAAATGTTTGTGTTTCAGCCTTTTTTTTAAAGGCTATATCTCGTCGCAAATATATCTCAGAAAGCAGACCAATTGAAACTTCTAAGTTGTTATCATTTTAAAAAAATGATAGCTTCTTATTTTCTATCTCAGAAGGTGTCTGAAGGGAGCAAACATCGCTCAGAAAGCAGACCAATTGAAACATGTAAGTTGTTATCGTTTTAAAAAAAATGATAGCTTCTTATTTTCTGTCTCAGAAAGTGTCTGAAGGGAACAAACATCTCTCAGACCTCAGACCAATCGGATCGTGTTTTATCAAAAAGGTCTGAGACTTGAGAAGAATATGACTAAAGCGATAAAGCACGTCGTCAAGATTGATTTCGTTTTGAATACCGTCTGGGAATTCCAAGACAATTTATAATTTTTGAATTGCGAAATAATGAGGTCTTAAAGGGATTATGAAGAGATTTTCTAAATGTTATATGAATCAGGCACATTGATAGCAACATTACCATTCTAATTTTTAAATCTGACAGCTGTGGTTCCAGCAATTCTATTAGAACTAGACGTTTAATGATACATGTATCTATAAAACTCGGGAAGGTCTTCTATGATACATGTACATGCATATTGTACACTTCGTTCATATGGAGTTGCTGAAATCACCGACATCTGATTGAAATTTGAATGATGCAAATTGATGCTATCAGTGTCCCTGATACACATACAAAGTTTATGAAACATCTTTAACAGAAGTGATATATCATATCTGCATAGATATCAATAGTAGCTTCCGGTAGATCACTGTCAGTAACGTCATAAAACATGTTAGTTTTAGTGGAATTGCACGAATCACAGACATCGGAATGGAAATTGAAATGGTGCAAATTGATGCTAGCAGTGTCCCCAATACACATGAAACATTTAGAAAACATCTTTACAATCCCTTTAACATAAGTGACATATCATTTTTGAATAGCGAATTAATGAGGTTTGAACAGAATTGATATTTCACAGGTTTCGTTTCATCTTTCCTCAGACTTACTAAATAATCTATTATTTCAATTTACTCAACGAATCGTAGAAAATATTATTTACATTCGGCTATCACTAAAGACGTCTGAGATTTCCAATCAACCAATTTCAAATGATTAGAAGTTATCAGAAAAATTTCATAGCTGATAATAACCAAATTCTGAATAGAATTCCAAAAACTTTGCCAAAAATGCCCAGAAATTTGATTTAATCAAGCAATTTCAAATGATTAGGCTAAAGGTCTGAATATATTTAAGATTTAAGAAAAAAATCATGGCTAATAATCACATTTTAGTGAAAATGTCAAAAACTTTAAGAAATTTGATTTAATCTACCAATTTCAAAAGATAAGATGAAAGGTTCAAATATATTCAGAATTTTTAGAAAAAATCATAGCTGATAATCAAATTTTGGTTAAAATGCCAATTTTTTTTTTAAGAAATTTGATTTTAATCAACCAAAATATAAAACGAAAGGTTCTAATATATTCTAAATTTAAAGAAAAAAATTATCGCTGATTATCAAATTCTGGATAAAATGCCAAGGTATTAAACTTCAAAATTAAAAGTGAAATTCATTTATATGTACCAATCAAAAGTGTGATTCCAAGACAAATGAGATGTATGAAAAGAAATATTCAACCGCAATAAATACAGAGTAATTAAAAGGTCAAGGCCTATTCATCCGCAGTAAACGCAGCGGATTAAAAAGGCCAAGGCCAAAAAAGAAACAAGATGGGCGAAATTGCTCGAATGCTATCAATGAGATTGGACTATGCACGCCCTATTTGTAAATCATTAGCTTTACAATCTATGAATTTTTAACGCCATTAATTGCACCGATATCAAATGATATTTTGATACACCTAACTTGATATTTACCTATAATGAGGTTACCATGGAAACTAAAGATATGAAATACCGTATGATTTAATAGGAAGGAAGTACTACGTCTCAAATAATAAGCAAACGATATGAAATATTTAATATGCAAAAGGGTATACCGCCCTGCATGTCTGCAGTTGTTTGGTCACATGAGAAAATGCAAACGCTATGCAGTGAGCATGGTTGGGAAAATTAGGGAAACAATTTCCAACTATCGAGGAATCTTTAATGTCCAGTTTGTAGCACATGGGTCAATTGTCCCATCCGAGCGACAGTACGCGTTTTTCCCTCCGACCTGCATCACAGACAAGGGGAAAATATACTTTACAAGAAAAGGGAGTAAAGAAACCAAGTACTAATGATCCGAACATGAGTAAGTATTTCATAATGGAAAGTGGTATCAGGTGTCTAGAAGAGTAGGCATACCCTGTCTGGCACCACACCAATACACACATAAGTATTACGTCCTACCATTCTGTTCTCGAGTGAGCATAATCAAGATGAGTAACACCATGCATTGCGCAATTTAGGAAATTTAATTCGTACATCAAACATTGGAAATTGGTAACAAAGTACTATGTAACAAATATACAGACTATATACACAACATTATCGTACAACTAAGATAACAACTAACTCTATTTACACAACCTTTTCGTAAGAAATAACAAATGATAGCATCGGAGGTAAACGACCTACACTCACGACATTGTCGTAATTATAAAGTAACAAAAACTATTTAAAGTATGCACACGAATTATCCGTAAGAATAAATAATGGTAAATGCCTCGGGAAGTCAGCTTAAATACGACCGTTACATAGCAGATAAACGTAGATTATGGACACCCAAGACGTAAACAAGGATTGGAGTAGTAGTCTGCGGTTTGAGCTTCTGCTGGTAGCTAGAGTTAACTTAGTCAGCTATCAAACAAGTTAAGGGTTAAAGACAGTCGACTCCATTTTCAGGTAGATCAAAAGGAATTGTCCACAACCTGTCCTCCCTTGAAAAATAGTAAACTGTTCCTTTATACATGTATGGAATCGTACACGGACGTGCATAATCATCATTGACCGACTATGTATATATATAGTATATAATCTACTCTGCAGACACGAAAATGAAGGATGAAGCTGTAAACCTAATACAGTGGAACCTCGTTTATCCGCACATTTCCGTTCCCGATAAATTCGTGCGGTTTATCGATATTCCGGATAGTTGAAAAATGTCATTTTGCTCATTAGAGTTATGTATATAAGGAAAGTGGTTTTAGCTTTAAAATTGAAGAGATTTAAGATTTGTTAGATTGATAGATATACATACGCTTTTTGTTCATGATATGTTTACCAACAGCGGATCTGACTCCATGGCTGGAGATGATGCGAGGTGTCCCAGATAGAGTAAGCATTGTAAGTAATATGGCACAGAAAAACCAGAGAGAGAAGATAATTTAGACGTTCAGAATATCAGGCAGGAAAGACAAGGGAAATATTGGCACATATAAAGAATGCTTTAACAAATTAATAACAAAACAACGTCCTGAAAAATAAGAAAATGGCCACTGTTTTCAAGATGCGACCCATGGACCATAACCATCTTGAAAAGTCAGTTTGTAATGTTTTGTGGATCATTTTAAACGGTCACAGATCTTTTAGGTACTCTGAAGCAGTTCCGACAGAGCTGAGACAAATAACCAACAAAATGTCAAGTTTATATTTAATTCTATCCAATAGAATATTTCAAAATTGGACACATGTACAGCAACTGTACCAACATTATATTAATCCACGAATGTATTCCAAATAGATGAATTTAACAGTTTATTTTGTTGTTAGACTGACACCGCTGACGAATAAATTCCACATGGATATATTGTTCATTGTAATCATTTTTACCATATAAGGCATTCAGATAAGCAAAGGATGTGGGAATTTTCTTGAGCTAAACACATTGAGGTTTTTTGGATGCCACTAAAAATGATAAAGACTACCCTTTCCCCTCGGGTGTTTATTTTTGGCTCGAACCCTAAATGGATAAATCATCCAGAGATGTTGCCATGTAATCACTGGTTCATTTTTTGCAAGCAGATCCCCACCCCAAGGTATTTTTTGAGCTCCAACCCTAATGGGTAGAGGTGGGGCCATGAAAATACTAACAAATCCCCACCCAAAGGTATTTTTTTAGCTCCAACCCCAATGGGTAGAGGTTGCGCCATGAAAACATTGATGCTTTTTTTCCCTAGCAGATCCCCACCCCTTTGGTCTTATTGAGCTCCAACCCCAAATGGGTAGATCATTGGTGAAGACGGTGCTATGAAAATCCTGTAGGGGTTCCAGATGTTGTAGCACTGATGGTCAGGTTCAAAAGATACACTGGAATTCGTTTTCTTGTTTCTGAAAAGATAAACAAAATGTTATGAAAAAAATGTATATACATGTATCTTAATTTACCGTATTAAATTTTCAATAAGTACATTTCTTTTAGCATACGTGTCTCTGAGTTCAAATCAGCCTTCATTTAATTTTTTGACTTTTTATAATTATCAAAAATGTATACCTAATCAACAATTTGATTATTTTAATATACGCCAAATTTTATATGAATACCATATACATAATTTGGGTGACCTTTCATTAAAGGGTGGTGCTGAATACAGGTGACCGTTGGACCAAGTTTGACTGTAATGAGCTCGTGAAAATTAAGTATATTTTCCATAACAATAAAATGGATAGAACTAATTCTTGTTCAGTTTAAAACATCAAAGAAAAACGACCGTACGAAAGAGAGTCAAGCTTTTACAGATCATTTAATTTAGTCATCTCTGTCCAGACGGCAGAACGAATTGATAAAATATTCATTATTCTGGATGATTGAGACTACGACACAAATTGCTCTATAAACGCCTGGTAATTGATTGCTTAATAGAATAATTTTTTTTCACAATAATTCTATGGTGCATATTTCCGTAACGCAGTAAATGTCTACTCCTGCATCTAATGGCAGCTATTTAATGCTGTTAAATGGGAAAACATTGAAAGGTTTCCCCGATAGTGATTGCAGTAGGAAGCAAATTCATTTTGGGAGGAGGATGGCATATTGTGCAAAATTCATTCTCAGTGGTGCAGAATTCAAGGCCTTAGGGTTGGCTGCTCCTGTCCATATAAAGCAATTTTGATTTTACTGGCGTGGACAACTTGGAAAACAGTCTGATCTTATTGATGACGAATGAGGCCTCAGAAGCAAATCCTTCCTGCTTCCTTCAAATGAGTGTCTTTTTTACGGACAAAGGCCATCCAATATGCAATAAATATTTTTTTTCGGGACAGCGGCTGTAGCCTACGAAGTAACCAGATAGAACACGAGCTATACTGAGATCAGCTCTTAAGAAGGAAATCCAGTCTACTTCCTCCAAGCTAATGTTTTCAGCAGATCAACCAAAACCTGATAGAGATCGAGTCATCACGAACACTAAAACTAGCTCTTAAATTCTAACGAATGGGGTACCGGAAGGAAATCCTACCAACTTCCTTAAAGAGAGTGTTCTTAACAGGTCAAGATAACCAACATCTGATAGAGATCGAGTCATCAAGTACACTGAGACCAGCTCTTAGTTTCTAACGAATGAGATACCGGAAGGAAATCCTACCAACTTCCTTAAAGAGAGTGTTCTTAACAGGTCAAGATTACCAACATCTGATAGAGATCGAGTCATCAAGTACACTGAGACCAGCTCTTAGTTTCTAACGAATGAGATACCGGAAGGAAATCCTACCAACTTCCTTAAAGAGAGTGTTCTTAACAGGTCAAGATAACCAACATCTGATAGAGATCGAGTCATCAAGTTCACTGGAACTAGCTCTTAGTTTCTAACGAATGAGATACCGGAAGGAAATCCAGCTACGTCCTTCAAGCGAGTGTTCTTATCAGATAATGATGTCTTTACAGTGAAACAATTAGCCAGAATGGAAGTTAAATACTCGTATCGGTTTTAGACGCCCGCCAGTCAAACCTCGGCTGTCAGCCGATTATTGGTTGGTTGGAAGATTAAACGTTAACGTTCGCTTCCAGTAAATGAAATCACAAGCTAGGTAGTTGTTGGTAGAATATAAGTTAATGCTCCCATCCAGTAAACTGATATCACAGACTAGGTAGTTGCTGGTAGATGACATGTTAACGTTCGCTTCCAGTAAAATGATATCACAGGCCAGGTAGCTGTTGGAAGATGAAGAGTTAACGTTCGCTTCTAGTAAACTGATATCACAGACAAGGTAGTAGTTAATAGATGACATGTTAACGTTCGCATTCAGTAAACTGATATCACAGACAAGGTAGTTGTTGTTAAGTTTCGAGATGAAAGTTATCATTCGACTGTAGTGGAAGCCGATTATTTTATTAACGGGGTTAAGTATCTTAATATCACTTAGACACCTAGTTGTGATCAACGCGATTAGTACATTAGCAGTATATCCGCCATACGAAACTTCGCATCTTTCCTAGCTCCGTATGTGTCGCAGATAAAGACACGAACCTAATCACCAGCCATGACGCCAACGATATTCGTTGAACGATAAAGTATGCATCAAATTTAATATTAAAACGTCTATAGGATATCAATAAGTTCTTAAATACTAAAATATTCCCAAATTTAAAAGTGTGTATTTACTGAAGAAGTTGCAGTACAGAACTCTTTTTAATGGCGGATGCGTTTTTGAGTTACGAGACTAGAAACCGGAAAGACGATTAAAGACATTTCGCACCATTATGAGTTGTTTCGAACTCATTAACATTAGTCTGCTTAAATTTTTATTCATTTTCACTTAGTATGGATTAAATAAAATACATTCTCTTCATATGTGTTTGTATAATTGGTTTGAGTAGTGTGGAATCCATCTTGGGACATTTGGTTTGTTTACATGAAGTCGTTTTGTCTCATTTCTGGTCTCCGAGAGAAACATTTCTACGCGTGAACTATTTAAAACATGGTTGGTCAATAGGTCAGAGTAATATCTCCGATTGGTAGAATTTCTCTGTTGATCAGAATGTATATCCGCTTGTGTCATATAGACTCGATCAAAGACGTTTTTACTTCTCAAAGTCTTTTGGCTAAACTGAAATAATCTCATAATAATGGTACACTCGATCATCCCCTTTTCCGAAATCAGACCCACGACCTTAACCCCCACCGCCTACCCCCACACGCACACTTCAACCTGACTGAAAATGCTCACCCGAGAGGAATATGATGCCACCAATTGCACTTAACATGACAACCATCAGCACAAACCATATCATTGGCTTCCCGGAGTCCATGAACGCACGACCATCGTTACCAAGACGGCATGCTTTACGTCCGTACGGATGAGAATCCGCTTGGTCGTCCGTCCCATGTCCTAGTAACTGCTCCACCAAATCTGCGAATTTGTAATTGGTGCCTTGGTCTTCTTGTTCAAAGGCAGGATTTATAAAACTTGCAATCTGAAATTACAAAGAGAAAGTCATCAGATTACATAAGCTGTTACCTATGCATAGCCGTAGGAGACAGGGGGCAGGGGCGTGGGGGGGGGGGGGTAAGCTGCCCCCCCCCCAAGAGAAAATATGCTTTCGGGCAATAAGTCGGTCAGCCCCCTATTAAGTCGTGGGCCACTACGGCTGTGTACCTATGTTTCGTCAAAATGTCTTTTTGGATTTCGAGTTTTGTTTTGCGGTTCGAATCGTTAGTACTTGGTTTCTTTATTAATGTTGAGAAGGGTTACTGTAGTCAGTTGAAGTGGGTCAGTCGTACCGAATTTTAGAAAATATAAGAATTGCATTGTTATGTTATGTTTGGATAGTTCCACCAAATCCGTCCCCACTCTTTCCAAAAACTAGGGTATGTCCCCATTTTACAGACCCTCAAAATATTTATATTTAATACCTTATTGAAATCATTAAATAAATACAGAATCATATTATAAAGTGCATTAATTTAATAACTACAGGAGTATATTAGAGAGTTATAAAATCAATGAATCAGATGCATTATTATCAAGTCGCTAGATTCTATATGACAACGCTAGTATTCTCCAGAGCCTCGTTTTAATAATTTATAAATGTCAATCCATTTCCTGGAGGAGTCCAGTTCATATCATATTTATATTATCATGTCGAGAGAGTTGGATCTTTACAATCTGCTTGGCTTAACATATCATGAGGTTTGGATAAAGCGGAACTCTGACCCGAGGACAAAGGAGGGAAAGGGACAAGGGACAAGGGCTTTTTAGGATATTCCATAGGATACCAGTCCATATTTATATTATCATGTAAAGAGAGTTGTATCTTTACAATCTCTACAGCTTAACATATCATCATGTTTGGATAGAGCGGAACTTAGAACCGAGTGCAAGGGGTAAGGGGCAAGGGACAAGGGGAATTTCTGTTTAGGATATTCTGAAGGATACCATGGAAGGTTTGGATAGAGCGTATCCCAGACACGGGGTAATGGGCAAGGGGCATGTCTGTTTTGCATCTCCTGGAGGGTTCATTATATTTAGAGCCACGTGTCAGTCACGACAGGGCGTACCCTGGGCCCTTAGCTACTGAGGGTCATGAGCGAGGAAGAGGGGAGGAAGTTTGAAAAATATTCTTACGGTCATCCCTATTAATGATGTCATCACAGGTTGAACATTTAGTCCACGAACCCACAAAAAAAGAGTTGCCATGAGAGTATGACCTCTAACATCGCTGACAAAAAAGGACAGAAACGTCTAAATTTAGGATAACAACTAAGGTTTCCATGAGGACCCTTTCTCCCAGCTGGTCCTGGGCAATACCCTCTGATAATTTACTAGTATTAAAATCCGTACAAGCAAAACAACTGAGGATAACAACTAAGGTTCCCATGAGGACCCTTTCTCCCTGGTCCTTGGCCAAATCTCTTGGTAGTGATCTTTACTGGAGTATCCATACCCATTTACAGCTAAGTTAATTGTCAGGAGCATCAACCCACTTGGGACAGTGTCCCATCCCCAGAAAAGGAGTTCCTTCGAAGCTCATTAGCAAATGGCACCAACCCACTACCCACCGACATTACTCAAAAGACGTTTGAGGATTGTAAATGAATGTGTAATCACGAACTGATTAATGCATCGCATGTCGTAGAGAGTTGCTGTTGTAAATTAAATATAAGGACATCAAAGGATGCTAATTTGTGTCGACATGCAATTTATTCCTACACATGATTCCAGCAACATTCTCGTGCCTTTTATGTTTCAGGAAGTCCGAGAAACTGCCTGAGACTCATTCATCAATGAAATCGGTAAGAACTCTCGACGTATTTAAAGCGGAAAAGACAGTTTGGCTATAAATGAAATGGGCAAGAGTAAAACGAAGCGCAGTACCTCGAACTACGTGTAGATTTGCAAAGTATCAAAGTCCGAAAAAATGCATGAAACTCATACATTTATGAAGAATGTCGGTCGTGTCTAAGACATGGAAATGTTTTAATGTTTAAGACTTGGTCGTAAACCAAAATGCGGTAGAGTAAAATGAAACAAACTTCCTGTGCATCAGAAATCGATTTGCAAAAGAAGGTCCACAAAAGAAATTTCCAGGTTCAGAAAAGGCTAACGAACTCTTGCCTTAGTCCAAGAGCATTTAACTATCCTCGGGAGGGATCTTCGACGCCTAAGAAACGGTGTATCGACTTAAAGAAGAGTAGCACCATGTTCAATCTTTCAATAAATTATTAGTGGCGTTCGATTGGCAAGTATGGATCCCTGTTCCAACTTGTTTTTAATTGAGCTTTGAACTTATGAAGCAGTCAAGCACGGCATTGGAAATTTTGGACAATCATAGCCATATTTACACATAAGGTTCAGAATCTCGAACTAGGTATAAGAACAACTATGAAATAAGAAGAACTAACTAATGAAGACTGTAATGCACAAAGGAAGTTAATATTCAAATTGCGATGGTCGTCAAGAGTGGGTCACATTAAATTGGCATTCGGCGTGTTAGGAATATTAATATGTGTCTGATGTTCATCAGAAAGAAATTATATTTTGATGCATCAGCCAGAAAAATATGCAACGTTTGTAAATCTAATTAGATACAGTATACCCTGCTCATACGCTCACCTTTATAAACCATCACCTTCAATAAGCTACCACAAAAAAATCCCACCCCCTACGACTTTTCAATACATGTATAATTAAAGACTGATAAGAGTCCCTGATAATAAAAAAAGATACCCGGGGAGTTGCGAAATTGAATTAAAGGGATGTGTTCACTATCTATTCGACCAAAAAAACTGTAGTCTCAGAACCTGGAATGTTTTAGCTAATCTAATCCATAATGACGTTCGACTGACCAGCGACCACGTAATTACAGTTTCGTGAATGTATGATTTGTATGAAATTAATGAAACGGTATTTAACGCCTTCCCTGATAATAAAACAGGTAGTTGCGAAATTAAATTAAATGTTATGGAGTAAAACGTTTTTCTTCTCTCGACCTAACGCCAACTCACGTTCCCTTACGTTGTACTTCTCTGGACCTAAAGCCAGCTCACGTTCCCTGTTTGTATCTGAACAAACCAAAGCTTGGCGAATTCTGAATCGGAATGACCTGTATCACTGAGGTGGCCTAAATCCAGCTCACGTTCCCTGTTGGTGGCTGAACAAATCAACGCTTGGAGAATTCTGCATCAGAATAACTTGCATCACTGAGAATGATGGTACTTCTCGTATGGGAAGTCCACTGCTATATAATTATTGCCCCTGATTTTGTCATTCTCTGAACGAGATTTTTGATTAGCGGAATTGTTTTGCTTGTACGGATTTTTACTATTAAAACTATGGATTGCGGGAGGGAGACACGATAAGAGAAACATAAATTGATATCAGTTTTAATGAGGTAGCCTGGCGTGGTATAGTGATAAGCTGGTAAGAGACCTAGAGGAAGTCGCGTTTCGGAATGGATTGCAGGGACAAATAAGTTGAGAGCTAATATCAATAGACAGGTAAAAGATTAAGTATTAAAGTGAATAGTCCCCCAGATTGGGCTGCAATTCCATGAAGTGTGGAATGAGGGAAATTGTTGAAATAAACAGGTAAAAGATCATTATGATAAATCTCGGCCTTTAGGCTAGTTACAGAATAAGTAATAAAGTGAATAGTTCCCCAGCTTGGGCTGCAACTCTACGAAGTGTGAAATGGGGGAATGAATTGTAGGAACGGCTAGTTAAAAAAATAAGCTAGCTTGGACTGCAACTCCATGAAGTGTGCAATGGGGGAAATTGTGGAAATAGACAGGTAAAAGATTATTATGATAAATCTCGGGCTTTAGGCTAGTTACAGAATACGTTAAAAAGTGAATAGTCTCCCAGCTTGGGCTGCAACTCCATGAAGTGTGAAATGGGGGAACTGACTTGCAGGAACAGCTCGAGATGAGAGATAATACAAATAGGTAGGCAAACAGAAGGCTAGTTACCAACAACTACCTAGTTTGCGTTATCAGCAACTGCTGGAAGTGAACATTAACTTGTCATCTACCAACCAACCAAGACTAGTTAAAGAACAAATTACCTAGGGCTGCTCCATGCAGTGTGCAATGGGGGAATGAATTGCAGAGAAAGCTCGATTGAGAATTAATACAAATAGACAGCTAAGTGATCATGATGATAAATCTCCACCTTCAGGGCACAGTTAGAGCATTGGTAATTTTGAACGTAATTTAAGTTTATTGCTCTAGATTTAACCAGCAATCATGTACATGTACCATTGTTCCGCAGTATTTGAGAACGTATCATAACAACGCTCATTACTTGTGACACAATATAAAGAAAGAAAAAAAAGAAAGAAACATCTCTATTTTACAAGGATAACAACTTAGGTTCCGTGAGGATCCTTTCTCCCAGCTGGTCCTTGGCCAAACCTCTTGGCATTGATCTTCCCCGGATTATCCGTACCCATTTACAGCTGGGTGGACTGGAATTATGAGTGAAGATGACTTATTCAAGGTCATCGGACTTCAGGTCGAGAACCAAACTCTCAAACATATCAACCTTCATTTCCTCGTATCCAAGCAAATGACGTCATGTTTGTAAAGAACGATGCACTAATCACTGTGCTACAGAACCTCACTGTTTCTGTTGTTTTCTCTTAATGAACGTTTTATGAGTTTTCTGGTTCTTGCATGGTGCCACAGAATATCTTGACGCCCGTTCTATATTATTATCTTTCAGACTGCAATCATGCTAAAGTTACAGACAAACTGGCTGTCTATTTAGAAGGACGAGTTTTGAGCTATTGTATCGTGAAGATTATTAATATACGTCTTTCTTTTATCTTTCTAAAGGTCAAAGCCATTAGAATCAAATCAATTTCCATCGCTTTTTTACCTAGAACATTTGAAAGATTCTGTTTTTGTCACAGCCTACACATAAGGAAGTTTTATGTCACAAAAGAATTTTTTTTTTAGCCAAACAATATCATTCTTCAAAGATGTCTGCTCTTGTTCATTTACCAGACAAGACAAGATGTCTACATATCATGACAGACATGACGATCAAATTAAGGAAACTAACGAACATTGACGGGTGGTGCCGAATGACATATTGCGTTTAACATTATTGCTATTTTGAGGAAGAAATCAGCATTACATCAGAGTCATAATGATCAACTTACGGACATTGGCGAGTTTTGCCGAATGACAAACTATATTGCTTTTAATCGTATTCCTATTGAAGACATTGAAGATTCTTCCTGAAGAAGCAATCAGCATTCCATCCAAATTATGATATTGAAATCACGGAAACTAACGAACATTGACGTGCTGTGCCGAATGAGGAAGCAATCAGTATTCCACCCGGAGTCACTATGTCCACTTACGGAAACTAACGAACATTGACGAGTTGTGCCGAATGAGGAAGCAATCGGTATACCGCCCCGAGTCGTAATATCAACTTACGGAAACTAACGAACATTAACGAGTTGTGCCGAAAGAGGAAGCAATCGGTATACCGCCCCGAGTCGTAATATCAACTTACGGAAACTAACGAGTTGTGCCGAATGTGGAAGCAATCGGTATACCACCCAGAGTCACAATGTTAAACTCACGGAAACGAATATTGACAAATTATGCCGAATGGGCATATCATCCCGTGTAACAATGTCCACTTACGGAAACTAACGATCATTAACGAGTTGTGCCGAATGATGAAGCAATCGGTATTCCACCCTGAGTTATATTAACTCTGATAAAGAAGAGACGGAGTTAAATCCTGTCATAGCAAGTGGTCTATGAATAAAAAGTAGCCAATTCAGACTCCACTAAAAATCACCGGAAAGACTCATCTATCGTCTAATTACAGTTTAAAGCGACAGTTTACTAGCTGATCGATATCAATGTCAGCTATACAAAAAGCAGTTTCATACTTAAATACAGACTCCTGAAAATTTTGCAAGATCGACGTTTATTTGGAGAAGTCAGATATTCTTCCACTATCACTGCAAGTTGAAAAACTTTCCCGACCACAAAAGAATTGTTGTAGGGATTCCCCCTGCCTTTTCATATTGCAATCCACTTTCGCCAAACTCCCAATATGGACGCCCCTGACTTCCAATCCTAAACGTTTACAAATTTGAGCTCTAATTTAATAATAGTGTCGGTATTGATGTAGAGTCTGAACATCTTTCTAGAACTCACTGTGTGGCTGCATTTTACAAAGAGGAATCCCTATGGGTGATCATAATATTTATTAATTCGATGGAGGCCTGGCTATTATTCACCACTTTTCTCGCATTGACCTACTTTAAAAATATGTACTTATAAAATTTGAGTATGAGTTATTTCCCTTGAAAAACAAATCGTGTCAGCCTTGCCAATGTTTGTTATGATTAGTTGTCAACAGTAGAAATATAAACATTTTTTTCTAGAACATGTACCCATTTTGACCTGCTTCATATTGTAAATTCTACGTATGTCTTCCAATTGGGAAAAAAGGGGATATGTAAATAGCCTCTAAAGGTGCAAGAACACAGCTTTTTTTTCCAACGCGAATAATTACGATTACCTATAGCTATGGATTAGAAGGTTAACCTCTATCGATTGTAATAAAAATCCGTACAAGCTAAACTATCCTGTTTATAAAAATCGCATCCAAAAGCCTGGCAAAATCAAGTTTAAATCAGATTCATATCTTAAGAGATTGCTTAGGTTTTTTAAATTTTGTTGAAGCCGAAAATACAGCAAAGTATGTCAAAGATAGCATGACTGCACTAACACTTTCTTTCTTTTACAATCAATGGCTAACTAGAATTCAAAAGATAGGGGAGTATTGTTCACTTTGACCTGTAAGAATGTCGACATACTTTTAAATTAAACATGTTAAAAATTTGTGTACGAGTTACTTCCCTTAAGTTCACTTGCCTTTTAGAGTCAATCATCAATATGACCTACTTTAGAAAAATATATTTTTGTACGAGTTACTTCCCTTAATTCAGCAATGTTATTCTGCCTAAGTTTGTCACTTATAATATTCATATCATGTTTGTTCATTTGACATGAGTATTCATTCAATTGTATCGTTCTCTTACATGATGTGCAAAGATTTGGCGTGTCTAGGTGTGCTTTAAAGGGCATGGCTTTGGATTTTCATTCTCATTTTTTAAAGATGAGACAAACGTCGTTGGCTTATTACATTGCACTCCAACTTGGTCATGAACGTTTTAACCCTCCTGCAAAAATAATTCACCCTACAGCTTGATTTTTGCCCGACAGAATAAACAACCCCTACCCTACCCATCCCACATTAACACATCATATTGACGCCCCAGACCTTACCCACTGCGATTCGTTGAGAAAAATAACAAAAATATATCTTACCTTTGATTCTTTTGATTTTCCACCTTTCCGTTTCCGTTTCGTATTGGTAGTTCCAGACAACTCCGTTTCCAATTCAAAACGCACACCGGTGATCGCACCATCGTCTACCGACGTCCCGTTGCTGAACTTTCCGATAATATCCTGTTTTTCGGCATTAAGAATGGGCATGTTCAAGATAATTTGAGATTCACTACGAGTTTTTAAGATACCCTTTAATCCTTTCCGAGACGAATTCGTTTCTGAAGCGTTCTGTTTTGACGTGGACGGATAAGAAACATCGACCTGTGTTACACTTTGCTTGCGTTTTGACGGAACATCCACTTGCGAGTCACTCACGCACCTTTCGACATCTTTGTGATTTGATATTTTTGAAGTTTCTTGAGGACTTGTCCCACTACCACTAGGGAGGGAAGCATCTTCTTTCGAAGTTGCTTCTGAGGTCTGTTCCAGATCAACGACAACGTTGGACCCAGAGGAATCTGTGCTAATTTTCCGATCATTGGGGGTTTCAGAGTTTGATAGAATACCATTAGCGCCTTCAGACTGGGCTTGGCCCTCGGGATGCGGCCCCGGCGGATCCGACACCGCCTCCGTCGTAATATCATTACTCAAATGCGTTTCAGCGACTACGATCTGTTTGGATCCAGATTGAACGGAAACATCCGCCATATTAGTATAACAACGTAACTTCCGGTTGTAACGTAATCTGATATGGACACTCCGCCATATTGGATTGATCGCAATCGATTATCACAGTTATATTGATTGAAGGTTCGTCTCGTGAGGAATCGAACCTTATAGTCTACATACAAAAGATAAAGAACATTGTCAATTAGGTTATATCCATTGTCGAGAGGATCCACGGCGACACGCTCAAAACAAAACAGATATCAGGTGTATATCGCGGAGGTGAAATTGCTGAAACAGGCACATATAATTCTTTGATGATACGATCTCAACGTTAGTCTGAGTTACTAATATAATTTTCCATTCAAGATGTTGATATAATTATGATCAGTTTACATTCCAGAACGTTTAAATTCCCAGAGTACGGAAAACAGCCCGAACATAGGTTAAGATACGAATGGTTAACAATACAGAATGTTAAAAATTTCAGAGCCACTAAAAATTGAGGCGATTACCTCGAACACAGTTTAAAATAACATTGGTTCACGACGCAGAACGTTAAAATTCCAGAGTCACTGAAAGTTTAGGAAAGCAGACTGAACAAAGGTTACTACAGCACTACTCCTCTATTTTTGTTCTGCAGCAAACCAAAATTATTGCGAACAACCCCACAACTCCTGTTCCTAGTTTACAATACGCTGATCGGGTTGGTAATGCTTTGAAACAATCTGTTTTACCTTTGACCAGTAACTTACACTTTGCTGATGGAAATTGCATACCATCTTTTCAGAACACATGATGTCATTCCACAATTGGTTTACTCAGCGTTTGTCTTCCACACTGCTGTTTTACTAATGTTAATATATTTTAAAATACGATAGCATAATACGAATTGATTCCATTAGTTTCAGAAAGGAGAGATGTTCCTTATTAACAAATTTGAAACGTGTCCACAATTATATCCTTGCATTATCAAATGAGTCTAAGGTTGTAGGTTACAGTTAGATTGCAATACACAAGAGACGGACACGCTATATCTAACTTTTCAATATAGAATTTCAAGAAATCGTTTATCGTTAAGGTAATTCTAACAGGTTCCAAGAGTTCAGAAAGGAAAGGTGGTCCTTATATAACATATATGCACTTCCAAATTAGATATTTAGTACGTTACAGTTATTACAACATAAGAGTATAACACGCTATGTCTCACAAAAGAATTATTTCCAATAATCGTTGAAAATCGTTAAACTTTAAAATGCGAGGGTTTCCAGAGTTTTAGAAAGGTCGTCTTCACGTAATATGCACTTCCAAATTAGTTATTTAGCACGTAACAAAACATAAGAGTTGGACACGCTATAATTCACTTCCATGTAATCACCAACAATCGTTTATCCGATTCATTTCCCACTGGAGATAGCATTACACATTCTACAAACAGATAAAATCCAATTATGACGAAATTTACCATCATGTTTGATTTTAATCACAACTGTAACATTAAACCATTGAGAGCTTTACAGGACAGACAATATGATTGATTGCTGATGTTGCAAGCAAAATTAATATTACTCTAGAATTATTTGAAGTATAAAGCAACAAAAAGGAAAGAATTGAGGGGAAAAAAAAATTGACAAAGATATGTGAACTACAACCAGTTTGGATTATGGACCAGGGGGAGTTTTCAGTTTAGATAATTTGACTGATCGCTGAAATTAAATGACAAAATAGTGCAACAAATTCGAGGATGACCCTAGGAGAAAAAATCCTTAAGGAATATGATCTTGCAAATGAAAGAGACACTGAACAACAAAATAATGACCTGTAATATAAATCTAATAATCCTCAATAATTATAACTCTTGGTACAATAATCCTGCACCATCACAATACAACACATATAATAATATACATTATTTCAAAATTTGATATTAAAACTATCATGTTGCCATTAAAATTACATTTTTTTTCAATAATTTCGAGAGAAATTCGAATATGGTATTATTCAAAATATCTAATTTTTTCCAAAAATATATACATGTTCACCATATTTTTTGTGTTATTTAGATGCCTACGTTAAAGGGAACCTTTTCTAGAAAAATTCATGCTGATTTAGACCTTAGCTTTAATTTCAAACTAATGTTATCTTTCGAATAAAAAGAGCAATCTTTATAATTTGACATTTCCAAACCAACAGAACAAATAGAATTAATAATTATCACTGTACAATTCAAACAAAATAACGAACAACAATGACTTCCCTGTACGTGCATAATCACTTTTGACCTAAATAACACTAACTTTCATGGAAGAGCACAATAACATTTAACCTACAATACGATACTTTCCCAGGACGTGCAATGTAATCGATGACCTACATAACATTACTTTACATGGATGTGCACAATCACATTTGACCTACATAACTCCACTTTCAATCTATTTCTGATCAGTTTTATCAAATGAACTACAAATATTTGTATTTTAATACGGCTGTATTTGTAATTTCAGTTTTGGTAGTGTACATGTTTTAAAACTTCCATGGACGTGTAAAATCATCGATGACCTACATCACTCTGCTTTTAATCTTTTCTAATCCATTTAATCAACGAAAACCGAGACCTGGTGTGCTACAAAAAGATTTGGATAATGCTGTTGTCCTGTTATCCACATTAGCTCACAGATGCGGAAAAGGAGGATGTAAAACTCCAATTCATTTCACTTCTGATCTGTTTTGTCAACATAAACTACATAAACCACGACTAGTTAAATATTAAACTAATACTAATTCTCGATCGATAAAAAATCGTGTTGGATTCAAAACCGGAAATTTACATACATCAATTAGTAATGGTGTTGTGTATAATAAAAACTCTCCTTCATAATGATTGACACGTATTGGAAGAGGTTTGGTCTAGCCCGTAGCTAGGGGAGGGGGGGGGGGGGCATGGGTCAAAGGAGAAAAAGCCTCTTCCGGTGCTCATTTAAAATCACTGCATTTTGACCCCACTCCTACCCCTCCCAATGACTAAACAGGCATGGGCTTGAAAGTTTTCAATCCTTCTTAAATCCTTTAATGACAGAGAGCAATTAAACTACATGTCCAAACATATATTACTAATATCCACACATATAATTGCTTCACAATTCTCTGCTACATGAATTTTCATATTGAGACAGAGGAATAAAATGTTGTCTGAACCCTTCTGTCACCCCCACACCACCCCCCTTCTGTCAACCCACCCCCTGATTCTTAAGACAATAGATCATCGCATCAATAGGCATAAATAGATGACACAACATTCTGAATAATTTAGTATTATTTTTCTTTCTGCTTCACTGATCAAATATGAGTAACATCACGGCACAGTGCGTAAATACAAGTAGACGTACGCGTGTGAAGGGCTCCTTGCAAAGGGTTGGGGGCATGCCCCCAATTTTGTCAGACAGTGGGGCCTATGGATTTGCTTCAACCACTCTCCTTAGTATTTGTCTGTACCCAGTCTTAAAAATCTTTGTCTGCCTCGGAAGTTTTCTGCCCCAAGGGCTCGAGAAACTAAAAGGTCCCTGTTGTTCAAATTGGACAATATTAATGCGTGATGGACTAGAACAAATAAAAGGGTCAATGAAAAAACAAAGCATTTTCACAAAATAATGGTAAAAACCTTCCTTTCATGATTATCTCGTGACCAAGAAGAAATTCACAACAAATTAAAGGAACGGCGAAAAAAAAGCATTTCACAGTCAAAAAAGTTAAAACTTGTAAGTACAGTGAACTTCACTAATTGGTTATACTGCTGTTAAACTGTGCCACATTATTCATAACAGATAAAAATATATTGATTTTAAGCATTATTAAATGCCTTACTATATTAATCAGATTTTAACCACACTGCCTTAGAGGATGTTCAAAGGTTAGAAAAATCAGTACAAGCAAAACGTTAATCAAAATCGCATCCAAAAGGGCATCAGTTAGTTTAATGCTAATCCTATTTGACATGCTTCCTCAATTTATAAGCAGGATGTAAAACACGTTGCCTTAGTGGAAATTGTAAAGGGATTTCTAAAATTTTCTTGTGTATCGAAGACACTAATAGCATCAATTTTCTTACAGAAGCTACTATTGATATCTAGGCAGAGCACTGTTGGTGACATCATACAAAAGAGCTCTTATCAAACATGCACAATGTTCGTGCTAAGACCGCAATGACATTTTTTTAATTCAACCACTATTTTCCTCTACTAACAATTCTCATCCTTTTAAGCCTTATTTTCCCAAACAGGTGCAGAAACGTTGGACATAAAACTCCATTTCACTTCATTTATATTTCCCAGTTGTCACGATTGTTGACAGGTTTCTTGATAAAAAGAGAAAAGTCGGTCTTCAAATTTGAATTAGGTGTCAGCAGGGTCAACTAAGGACTTCGTCAAATCTGGAACAACCGTCAGTAATCGATTTTACAGAGTTAGAGTTCAAATAAACTGACAGCAATTTCATTTAAGTGGTAATTTGGTATGAAAAAGTGCCTATAGCTCTGGAATCTACTCCCAACTCGTGTCTAAAGAAACTGAGGTCTAGATTCCATTTACAGCATGTCATGTATAATCTATAAGAACTATTTAACAACCTTGCGTGTAGATATATAAAATGCTTTCAAAAATGTTCAAGAAATGATGATAGAAATCTGGAAAATTATGATGAAATCCCCGTTTGGAACACCATGCATCACCTTAATCAGGCCTTCTCAATTAATTTTTGTAAAGGGCCAAATGCATTTTATGAATGAAATATAAGGGCCAAATAGAGCTCAGCTAGCATAGCGAGCAGAGCGTTTTAGTGGAAGGGGTCACTCTTGAGGAGCCATTCTCAAGGACGTCGCGGGCCGCAATTTGAGAAGGCCTGATCTAAATCTTGGTGATGTTCCACAGTGTACTATTTCACCTCTTCTATATTAGGGTATTCCTAAGATTGTTTTGCCTACAACATGCTCTGATGGGCAAATCATCAATGGTAACAACGTGTCCAGAACGTTTCGCCATGTCTTGCTGTAATTAACCCATTAAAAACACCTCTGGAGATTTCCTAAGAGACCTTAGCACTGAATCAATACAACGTTAGACATTAATTTTCCCATCTAATAAAGCAATTTAATAAAAGCATTTCTAGGTCAGACCAAAACCCAATCACTCACAGACATCACTAGGTTAATAGATAATGTTCACATTAATAAATGACACAATCATTGAAACACATTATGTGTTGATGTAAATAATAACACTCGAGCACGAACGGTCCCTCTCGAAATTTATGTTAACAAATTGGCAGCACACCGATTTTGATGTTAATAATAACATAGCAATCTCGAAATAAATGTTAACACATCGGTTTTGATGTTAATAACACCCAAGCACGAACGATCTCAAATGTAAAACAAATCTTGAAATCTATGTTAACACATTGGCAACACATCGGTTTTGATGTAAAAAAAACACAAGCATAAACAATCCCAAACAATCTATGTTTACACATTAGCAAAACAACGGTTTTGTTGTCAATAATAAAACCCAAGCATACACGATCTCAAATGTAAAACAAATCTCGAATTCTGTGTTAACACATTAGCAACACATCGGTTTTGCTGTCAATAACACCGAAGCACGTACGATCACAAACCGTAAAACAAATCTCGAAATCTATGTTAACACATTGGCAATACATTTGTAACAGCTAATGAATTTTCATATGAGGAAGTATATAAATTTTCAATAAATGATACAAATTAAATACACCAAATGCTTTCTCTCTCCGTAACATATGCAATCGATTTTTTGAAAGTTGTCAGAATGAGATATATATGACAAGAAATAAACGATATTATGAGATCATTATTATTCAATATTCATTTATTCAGTCTTCTTTCTGCTAGTGTATTTATAACTGTCAATTGCTTACACATCAAACATATTAAATATTACAGATTGTATTTATTAGCTCTCGTAAATGGTACGGATGCACCAGTACAATAATAAAAATCCATACAAGCAAAACAATTCCGTTAATCAAAAATCTCGTCCAGAGCATGACAAAATCGAGTGAAATAATTATATAGTAGTGGACTTCCCATACGAGAAGTACCATCAGGTGTTTCGAAAAGAGTAAGCATGGTCTGTTTCGCGCGCGACACCCGCCACTACTATATAGGTCAAAATCATGAGGTGCAACGAGATCAATTCATGCCTGACTAAACAAATCTGCCAAAATGCAAGTAACATAAAGACGTTACTCTGCCTTTGTCAAATTCAATTAAGTTCCACTGCCATGTCATTCGACCCGACCAGATCTTACAAATTCTCAAATTACCAAACCAATATCATAGTACCATTCGATTGAACCAATCCAACGTCTACCACTATCAACAACCACCTAGTTTGCGATATCAGCAGCTGCAGAAAGCGTACGTTAACCAACCTTTGTCCAGAGTATAGGCATGCCCCTCAAAGACCTTACAACTTACAACTTTCTCTCTGGTTGACATTATTATTTTAATCATAAGATGAATTCCGCCATATCTAAGTTTTGATTTGGTTGAAGGAACGGACAACAGACAACCACGAGGGTTCATAACTTACGACAGGCCTTCTCGATTACTTTTGGAAAGGACCAAATGAATTTTATGAAAAAATATAAGGGCCAAATATAGAGCTTACAGAGAAGAGCGTTTTAGAGGAAGGGATCACTCTTGAGGGTCCCATTCTCAAGGGCCGCCATTTGAGAAGGCCTGATTTAAACCATAAGATGTACAATTTTTAATCTGGCTTTCAGAATCAAAGATTATGGTATAATGGTATGAAATTATATAAGAAAGGATGCTAGCAAACCATGCTTGTCCCTGGTTAAGACGACTTAATCAATTCCCATATCATATCTTTAATCGTGTCGTTCCAATCCTAGCTATCTCTAGTTTATGAACAAGATGCTGTCCAAGATAATAAATGAATCAGTGATGTTTAAATGATTAGTTTTGACGTTTGAGTAATCTATGACCAATATGAACATCTATCTTGGTCGTTTGTCGAACTTGTAGAAGATATTCAACTAATTTCTTATATATCAGTGTCTCTAGGGACCATTGTAGTCTTGTTCCGTCCATCAAGATTTATTAATAACGATCATAAATAATTTTCATACAGGCTGATATCAGATAGTACGACAGGGAAAGATGTTAACAGAAAAAGACGCTATTCTGAAGCTTATTTAGCTTATTTTTGTTATCCATAACAAAATGAACCAATGTAAGTTCGGGCCGAAAACCACTCAGGTCCAAGGGTTCTCCTCGCCTAGTTGAGTAAGACTGCTTGTGGAATACAATCCAGAATCCAGAGCAAGATGAGGCCTGATGACTTCATTGTGTTATTAAAAGAAAATAGTACAACAATAGACAACCTTCTAGAATATAACCCAGAATAAGATGATGTCTGGTGTTCTTCAAAACAAAACAAAAAGTACAAGAATGGACCATCTTTTAGTATATATCACTGAATACTCCATTGTTCCTTTTTATTTTTAACAGACAGTGGTACAACAGTAGACCACCTTCTAGAATATAACCCAGAGTTAGATGATGTCTGGTGTTCCTTTAAACAGACCATAGTACAACAGTGGACCACCTTATAGTACAAACGTGGACCACCTTCTAGAATATAACCCAGAGTTAGGTGATGTCTGGTGTTCCTCAAAGCAACAAAAGTGCCAATAACGGAGTTTATAAATCATAAAATGCAATACTATATATACAAGCTAAAAGATTTATGTATGTCTTGGCAGTTTAAGAGTCTAAACATATTTTTTCTTGTCTGGGTCAACCGCCAACGATGTCTAGGTTTATGATTTAGTTTTTATTACAAGATGGCTGGCTGTTATCTAGTATGATCTTTTTCAGTTGAGAAATGATAATCACCAATAAAGTAGGTCTATTATGAATGGGAAATTTATTCCCGTCTGTACCAAAGTCATTTATCAAAGTTTTTAACAGTCATCTGAAGTCATATATAACATTTTTTAACAATAAACTTGAAGGGATGTAGTCAATATCGTCAAGTACAGTTTATTAAATGTTTGGCGGGCATTGGCTTATAGTCACAGTGATATCTAAGCGGTAGCTCATCAACTACCAGAGGAAGAAGTTGAAAAAAGTCCTAGGGACTCCAAAGAGGGATGGGGGCTAATAGGCAGACATCTTTCCTGGTAAATGATTTGATCGTAAGAAAAGACAACTCTGTCTGAAAAATGATTTTTATGTTGCGATCTTCTTGTAACGCACGAGGTTACTTAGCATGTTAGTCTATTCCCGAAGTTGATACGAGTGTGTAACTCTACTGCCACTGAAACACATTATGATCAATTGACTGATGTCAAGAATCATGAACCGAGATCTTATCTTACCGTATAATATCTTAATAATTCCTTGACTTATGACTTTCATTATCAGAAAACATACATCATAGATTAGAAAATCACATTCTGTCATTTTAGCTGATAGTACAGTGGAATTTGTATCGTACAGTCATATTAGAATCAGATTGAGAGACTGACAGTGACTTCCATTAAGTTTTGGAGCTGAGCTGAAATTCGGTACGAGGTAGAATCCCGTTCTGTCCTTTTTTGCTGATAGTACGGTGGAATTTGTATCTTACAGTCTTTTTAGAATCAGATTCAGTGACTGACAGTGACTGCTTTTAGAGAAGAGCTGAAAATCCGTACGAGGAAGAATAAAAAATGCAATTTTGTTTAATGTGATTTCAATTAAATATTTTGGATAAGCCTTATGCTTGGCTGAAATTTTCTATCATTTTGAGTGAAGTCTTTGGATCGGCTGAAATGTTCAATAATAAAATCAAGCACGAACGATCCCAACCGTAAAACAAATCTCAAAACGAAAAAGAATGGAACGAAACATCTAGTTTTGAATTTTAATCAGAATGAGACAAGTCCAATTAATCAACCTGGAAACCTCAGAACTTTAAATTTGTCTAGATACAGTTCTCAATCAATTTCACATCCAAAATCGATACTGTATCTAGGGCGATAAATTGATTTTATAGATGAAAAAATAATCAACATAAAAAACAAAACAGAAATAGATGTACATGTTCAGACGTCAGTTTTCGAGACTGAAGAAGACAATTTTGCCAGAACATCTAAATCCTAATCATTTTTGTTTTCCAAATGTTGAATTTCTTAAAATTATGCTGTTATCCTGGCCAAATTTCTCAAATCACAGACTACATGGTGTTTGTCCGTCATCATTAACCCAGGTGCAGAAAAGGAGAACACACCAATCTAAATCCCATTTGGCATCGCTTTGACTTCTCGACATAACAGATGAAAACCTACCAATGGAAAGAACATCGCGCATTGCTTTTTCATTTTGGAAAGTCCTGAACACAAAAAAAAAGACCCACCAATTTAAAAGACCTAAAAATCAGATGGCATTGCTTTGACTTCTCGACATAACAGATGAAAACCTACCAATGGAAAGAACATCGCGCATTGCTTTTTCATTTCGGAAAGTCCTTGACACAAAAGAAAAAGGGACACACCAATTTAAAACCTCCAAAAATCAGATGGCAATGCTTTGACTTCTCGACATAATAGATGAAGGACCACTGATGAAAAGAAAAGAACTTTTGGTCCTGGAGACAAATTGAACAAAGATCTTGTAATTGTTACACAAAGATCTACCAATGTAAAACTCATAAAATGAAATGTGGCATTGCTTTGACTTCTCGACATAATAGATGAAGGACCTACTGATGAGAAAAGAAAAGAACCTTCCATTCAAGAAATAAAATGAACAAAGATCTACCAATGTAAAACTCATAAAACTAAATGTGGCATCACTTTTAAATCCAGACGATGCTTTCAGTGTAATTAATGGTATAAAACACAGATTAGGAAGTCCACGATCAGAGTTAATAGCGACTGTGTAGAAATATAAATCCATTAAAATCTGACAATGACAGTGTTGAAAGGTCTAATGTACATAGCAAATCCAATTAACACGTCTATACGTTTCTATTGTCACAGTCACGACTTGAATAAATTCACTTCCGTCACATTGACGAATGATAATCTATTTCCGTCGTGGACACAAATTTGAAGGAGTTGAAATAGGACTGGTCAAAGGGCACTGGCTAACTAAAAACGAGTGCAAGGTCGCCAGTATCAGGATTGTTCTGACGGTCAAAAGCACTAAACAAATTGAGGAATGATAACCTTATATATATTTTTGTCGTGGACACCAATTTAAAGCAGTTGAAATAGAACTGGTCAAAGGACACTGGCTAACTAAAAACCAGTGCAAGGTCGCCCGTATCAGGGTTGTTCTGATGGTCACTAAACAAATTGACAAATGATAACCTTGTACATATTCCCGTCGTGGACACAAATTTTAAAGAGTAGGAAAGGAATAGGTCAAAGGCCTAACGGGTTCTAACGATCATCAGGGACGTCCATCTGGAGAGGGCTGTTCTGACGGTCAAAACAAATTGACAAATGATAACCTTGTATATATTTCCATCGTGGACACAAATTTTAAGGAATAGGAATGGAACTGGTCAAAGGGCACTGGCATACTTAAAACGAGTGTTCATGATCAGCAGGAGCCTACATATGTTTTTTTTTTAGGGGGGGGGGGGGGACTTTTTGTTCCGCAATCCGCATACAAAACTACTAAACTAGACTCGACGACGAGGTCAAAAGATACTGGAAAACCTTTCCAGATAATAACCGAAAATCGAGGAAGGAACGCTTTGAACCTTAGGAGAGGAAATGAAAACAATATTATGAAAGAATCTGGACGTTACACCCAACTGTTCTAAGTCTTATTACGTTAATTAAACAGAAAGGAGTTTAACATCCTATTGTTCAATAGTTCACTGACAAAGATGAAAGAAGCGATTACAATAGAGGAGAACAATAGAATGTCTACGATCTTTCACTTCATAAAAACTCAATTACTGATTTGACATTTTGCTTTGTCTATGAAAATAACTATGTAGATCATGCTTTGAAATTTGACATTCAGCCCTGATGTAGATCATGCTATGAAATTTGACATTAAACCCTGTCTATGAAAAATCTATGTAGATCATGCTTTGAAATTTGACAGTTGACCTTATGAAAAATCTATGTAGATCATGCTTTGAAGCATCTTATAATCTTACCAAGACGAATTTCCCATCGTACCAAGACGAATTTCCCATCGTACCAAGACGAATTTCCCATCGTACCAAGACCAATTTCCCATCGTACCAAGACGAATTTCCCATCGTACCAAGACCAATTTCCCATCGTACCAAGACGAATTTCCCATCGTACCAAGACCAATTTCCCATCGTACCAAGACCAATTTCCCATCGTACCAAGACCAATTTCCCATCGCAGGTTGTCTTGACAAACAAATCAAAGCATCCACAGAAGAACTCAAATACCCATATGTACTGTGTAGAAACCAATAAACATGTCCTATACCTTTGTAATTAATGCCTTTAAATATTTGAAAATATTCCTCATATATTGTTAACAACCTATGTATATCAAATCACAAAATATAAACTCCACATGCAGAACGAAAAACGAAATCCGTAACAACATATTGGCATTATATTGGTAGTGCCCAGTTATAACTCAAAACAACCACAGAAAAATCAAATCCTATAAACTGTACTGTGTAGATTGAAAATATTCCTCATATATTGTTCCTCCGTATATCACGACAATGACCAATTAAACTATCCACAGACAGCAAATACAAATACCTATATACATGTACCTACTGTAAAGACATGTCGTATTTTCAAATGATAAATCACATATACATACACAGAGCAACTGAAATAACTGATAAAACTAAACTGACATTGACAGTTACGTGTTCTACTACTGCTTTTTGTTGACTTAATCCACTAAACACTGATTTTCTACAATGCCTTTACTTACATATAATAAAACCAAAAAAACAACAATCCAAACCGTAAAACAAATCTCGAAATCCATGTGAACACATAGGCAATATATTGGTAGCAACTAATACTTACATACAAATCCATTTGAAAACAAAGGCAATATATTGGTAGCAACTAATACTTACATACATGTATATAATTAATTGAAAATAAAGATACATGTATCTACACGTAAACGATAAATCCACATGACGTTACCTGTGCCTCCCAGAACACTTTAATACCTGTGCTGCCACACCCCGAGTTTAAAAGCCACCTTAATGACTGATAAACATCACACATTTATTATAAATCCATGCTGTATTTATCTAATGGAGAAAAAAAATCCATAACATTTCACTTTCGACGCCACGCCTTAATTCTCTTTCCCGGATTTTTCACAATGATGCCAAAGCCGTCATAAATTTTAAATAGACGTCAATGTCACTTAGTATATACTTAGTACATGACTTGATTTATAATTTAAATAATCCGTACATTTGTATAGAAGCTGAAAACACATGTACGAGAATGACCGAATACACAAAGATAAGAACATCATTCCCAATAATAGAACCAAGCACGAACGATACCAACCGTAAAACAAATCTCGAAATCCATAATTGTGCGTACTATTCATGAACTTTAAGCTACTGAGCTGCCTCCATCGCCCTCACCACCTCAATCCAGTCACCCTCAACATCCCAAATATCAACCAAAGCCAGCTCCAAACTCCTTAAAGACCAGATCCAAATGTTCAGTAACCAAACCATTAACCTCATTAAAGTAGCAAGCAACATGTAAACCCATAAAAATTCGCAAAGGGCACCTGTTATCTTAAGAATATTCTCATCGCTACATAGACATACGTGGTGTAGGGTTGTGTTCAGTCCACAACTATTGATAATACTACTACCAATAAACGAACCAAAATCACAAAGAACACAGACCATTCATCCAAGAATTCTTCGCTGCATAGGCATACTTAGTGTAGGTCTGAGTTCAGTCCAGAAAAACTGGAACGAGTGAGACCACTTTCACATGAAATAAACATATTCAATACAAAAACTAGCACTTAAAACTACCAAAAACTATACAAAATCATAAAGAGCACCATACATACGTATACATCAAAAAATAATCACGTAAAATACCTTCAAAAACATATAACATAGTACATTAAAACATGTGTACTGGAATTAAGAAATTAGAACTTCATACCATCAAAAGCATAACAAACTAGTAAAGGGCACCTGTTTAAATTCACTCACTTCGGTGTTTACAGTAGTATGTTTAGTCCAGAATTATAACATGCTTCCACACTATCAGTGCCACGCGTCGTATCCAATGTTTAGATTGGACATAGTGACATATTACAATGAAATTCAATAGGGTATTTTATCATTAGTATTATTCCACTGTCACTAGCTTGGTTCACTCACGACACTGTCCGTGGTACAACACTTCCAATAATATACTACTACATTCAAATCAAACAGTCTATACACTGCTCTGGTATGATAGCTTATCTTATTGAGAAATAATTTTACTAGGTTTACAAACTGAACTATTATGAACTTGAAAAATGTCTTATTAGATCGAAAATCTATTTTACTGTCATGCCATTACAAACTTGTGAACCATAAATGCACTTGAAAAATTACTTAATGCGATATCGAAATAGTTTTACTAGCATTACAAACTATTATGAACTCGAAAAATGTCTTATTAGAAATCTATTTTACTGTCATGTCATTACAAACTTGTGAACCATAAATGCATGTATGTAGAATTTATGAAGCATGATATACTTAAAAATGTCTTATTGCCATAGAGAAATTTATTTCTCTGCCATGCCATTAAAAACGAAGGATTTGCTATGAACCATACGATGTGTCAGTGCATATGCATAAATCGTTAGGCAATCTTAAAGGTCAACGAAACATTGGAAAAAAGGGAGTACTGTCTTTGATAAACAAAAAGGTTCAAATATAAGCATAATTTATTCTCGAGAAAAAAATATTTCCAGTTTCTGGTATCTTTAAATTGACGACTCAAAATTCGACTTGCTTTTCAAGTACCTACATGAATAATGCCTTAAATAGTTCGTTTCCTTTGCTGAAGTAAGCACATTCCCAATTTCTGATGACAAGACCGCGAAATAAGGGATGCAATACAGCTTTAACTGTAATACATTAAGACATACATGTCGTTTTGATAATATGTAGGATAATAAAGGAGAAAGGTTAAGACGAGAATATACAATGTTATATTGATCTGGTTTTAAATCAAAACAGGATGTCGAGTATTATCCTGCTGACAATCCTGTTTACTTTCTTACAGGTTGGAGTAAATCATTAAATTTACCAGCATTATCACCAGTATATGATATATTATTTCCTTAATTGATAAATTGTTAGATGCTCCGGAATTCCGAGGAGCCAAAAATTGTTTATCTTCAGTTAAACATAAGCGTAATTACAACCTTGGTCAAATGTATTCCTTCTGATTAAATTCTGCAGTTTTATCCCTTCGTCACCTGTAAATGATACATATTATTTCCTTAATTAATGCTATTATCAGGGGTCCGGTTAAGTTAGTCCAAGTCCGATATTCGGCACAAGGTTAGGAACTGGGCAAATAGTGTTAGTCGTCAATCTAATATAGGCGTAATTACTATCATGGTCTTATAATAAGACTGTTTTAATTAGTCTCCAGGAACATCTGAAAGTTCTGAGAGTGTCCTAGAAATATTGTACTAAAGTGTACTTTAAACGACCGATTGTACTCATAGCAAAGACAGACAGAGAAGATAGATTTTATATGGATTATATCATATCTAAGAAGGATTCTACTCACATAATCTAAATTATATGTCTATATTAGACTTTACTAACCGTTGATGGTGCGAAATTCATTTTTACATCCATAGATCTAACAAAAGGCTTTTGGCAAGTACGTGCTCAAAAACCCACAATAGTAAAACAACATACGTTTTTTTACAATCTAAAAGTTCATGCACTGAAAAATTAATTGCCAATGGGTTCGTCAATACATAAGTAAACGTGAAAACAAACAGCCATTCGTTATACAGTACGTCTCCTATGAGAAGTTCTACGTAATTCGAAACCTCATTACTAGCGTGAATTGTCTCGTAGAGATTAAATTCAATTATTTTTCATTTGCAAACATTCCCAGCTTAAAGTTAACACGTAATAACAAACATTCCCTGAAGGGAGATTTTCTAAAGCTTTTGATTTGGTTGGAATTTAATGAGGTGCAACACATAAATATCCAGGGACAATATTAGAAGCCTGTAAAAATTGCCAATCCAATATGAATAGAACGTTAGATCATCTAAAACTAAAAACTCATTCAATCATGATCACATATTTGCTCTACAAATTAAAAGGTAAAGTAAGAATTAATGTACTGCTCCAGTAAATACATCTAATTTAACGAAGAGTCAATTGAAAAAATTGTAAAGAAGTTTTCAAAACGCTTTACGTATATCGAAAATATTTATAGCATCCATTTACATCTTCAAAATTGTCCTTCAGACGTGTGCGCTTCCTGCAATTTCACAAACATTAATAATTGTCTTACGACATAGCTATATCAAATGATTTTAAGATATTATTATCACCTATGCGATTACATACATTTCTACAATTACTAAATCGAAAAAGATCTGACTGAAATTTAGAATTTTGCAAATAGAAGCCATAAATGATTCCGACAGACAAAACTCTCTTGATGATGAGATAGCATCATTCGGAATCGACAGTCTACAAAATACACTGTCATCATTGATCAGTTATAAGATAATAAGAGTGTCCATTATTGTTCGATATTAATTAAAGGTTGAATTTATGTGAAATTATAAGGCTTCATATAGAGAAATATGAAACATAATAAACAATGACGAAGGGCTTCCGTCGTCTCGTGTTTGTTCAAGAAAAATTTAAAGCTTTTAAGTACTCAGATTTTAGATTATGTAGGTCATTACGATTTGCTACAATCTGGGATGTTTCTATGAATTATTTGAGTAGACATCACAGAATTTTCAAGGGATAAATTTGAGAGTAAAGCCATTGGTTCGAATTCTTTTTATTTCAAATCCGATGCTTCCTAAGTTGATGTATGAAATATAGACGATTTTAAAGTAATTCAGCATGATTTAGACAGTGGCAAGGGCCAGTACACCAAAGCTTGAAATCTGTGAAATTTGCATAAGGATATCAACGCGTTCATGCATACAAATAAGTGTGCGTTCAGTTGTGCACTTCTCTGTGGTGAACATGGAGTAAGATCCATTGTAGGATCTCAAATGGATCTAAAGTGATTTATACAGCTGTATCTCTGAGAATAACAGTATAAATTCGCACCATGCCAAATATCAGAAAACCCATTCAATCCCTTTAAACCCAATACCACCCAAACCATATTCCCAAACATAAACATGAGAGTGATTTTCATTATTGTATTCTCTCCAATTCCATCCTTTTCATTAGTCTGGCCATCGGCGGGGTTTTAAAACTTCATCTCGACTACAATAGGTTTGTTTTGTAGCGGATAAAGCCGGGAAGATTATAGACTTGAGGAAATCGATGGCGTGAACATTGTCATGTTATTACCATGCTCGTCATTTAACCTTCAGCTTTACAATTTTCTTTTCAATTGCTAACAAATCGAATCGGATTTAAAAGCACTTGGGTATGTTAAAGAGACAGCTATATTGGAAGGATTCCTAGTACTAAAGGCAAGTGAAATGCCAAGGTTTAACAATGCGGTGTAGACAGTTGGTAGATTTGACAAACTCGACATCTTGAGAAATTCCTTTCTTTGCTAGATGTAGCATAGCTTAAGAGTTTGGGCAATTTGATTCTAAGATAGAAACATTGTCGAGGTCTAACACCTGATGTCGACGTATGTCAGATTTACCAAAACTTGAGATAAAGAGAAACTTATTTCTGTGTGAGATTTAGGAGCAGTGTTTTGGCATATATGGATTTAGCAGTTAAGACGGCAAACATTAACACATAGAGCAGCAAATTATCTAATTCATAATTCAACTCTTAAAGAATTCGACCCAATTTAACGACGTGAAAGATAACAGCCTAATTGACCACCAAGACTCCACCCTTTTCGCCAATAAATTGATAATAATAAGCATCATCAGACGTTTTCTATTTCAAAATCGATATCAATAACGACCTTCAATTAATTTCCCGCCACTAATATACACCTTGAGTAAACACATTTTACATTTTAATATACTTCATTTACACAACACGTCATCGATTATTGTGGTGTTTACAACATTTTAACAGCAATTCATAACGCGATTATTCATTGGTACAAATATTTGTCTAGTGCATTACGTCATCGATTTATGTGCTGTTTACAACATTTTTACAGCAAATTCATAACGCGATTATTCATCAGTACAAATATTTATCTAGCTCATTACGTCATCGATTTCTGTGCACAAAAGGCATGAAACCGGATCTGAGCTTTAATTGAACAGGGTGTTAATTTCTTGCTGACAGCGACGGTTTCCCGGATGTCAATATTAGTAAAGTGGTTTCCACGGGATGTGGTTCGGAAGATATACATATATTAATAAAGAGTATGGAATTTATGTATACTCGTTTTCAAATCGAATAATAGTGAATTATTATTTTAATTTTATTTTTGAACTAGTTTCTTTCAGTACCTATAGCAGTGTTCCCCAACCTTTTTGAAGCCGTGGCCCAAATTCACGATTATCCCAGAGCCATGGCCCCCTGTTCATTTCCAACTAGGGCAAAATTATAGGGAATATGGCGCAAGGTTTCATCATCAGGAGGTCAGATGCATTTGACCACAAGCAACTACCTTACACAGCAAAATATAGTTAAATAAAATATAGGCTAGAGAAAAAATGATGTACATTCTCATGCCATATAGTTGGGAACCACTGCCCTATAGGGATCTCTACCGTCTAGAATAATTGTTCAATCATGTTTAATTTAGAGTGAACTATTATCTGAATTTTATCTATGAAAGGTAATCGGTAAAGCTGTCTCAGAAATATAATTTTCTCTGTATTTAAAAGCTGAACCCGATTCAGACTTGTCTAAGCTGATTGTTTCAGTTGTCAAATTACAAAGCGTGTCTGACAACCACAGTCTATCTGTTCATAAACTCAGAGATTCATTATCAATATATACAACGTCTGATAGGACCTGTGGTGGTCCCAAAGCCCAGTGGAGATACATTTACCCTTACCCCCTAAGGTTGAAGGTGGGAAGGAGGTATTTGACCTCGCACAAAGACAGTTTTTACCCCTATTCACACCCTACTTTAATTCTAACCAAATGGGAAAAAAGACCCTAAAAACATTATAGGATATATCTTATAGGGGTCGATGGGGAGGGCGTTTGGCTTTGATATTTGACCTCCCCGAAAACTAGTTTTAACTCCCTTCTGTGCCCCACTTAGTTTGTTAGAATTGCAAAATATCTTTAAACGTTTATAAACCCAGAGATTCATTATCAATATATACTACCAACGTCTGATAGGATAAATCTCACAGGGGTCGGTGGGGAGGGGGTTTGGCTTTGGTTTTTGACCTGCCAGAAAAACGTTTTAACTCCCTTTTGTGCCCCACTTAATTTGTTAGAATTGCAAAATATCTTTAAACGTTTATAAACCCAGAGAATCATTATCAATATATACTACCAATGTCGGATTGGATATATCTTAAAGGGGTCGATGGGGAGGGGGTTAGGCTTTAGATTTGATCTGCCAGAAAAATAGTTTTAACTCCCTTCTGTGCCCCACTTAATTTGTTAGAATTGCAAAATATATTTTTCATACGTTTAGTAATAATATGTGTTCGAATTCCCCTTATCATAATTTATTTTACATCTTTCTTGGGATAACCCCCCACCCCCCCCCCCCCCCCCCAATTAATTTTAATCAGTCTTCTTCAAATTACGTCTTATACAAGCATAATTCTAACACTTGTTTACTGTTTGAACCACAGACGTCTGGGTGAAAATTGGAATATTGCAAGTTAATGCTATCAGTGTCCCAGATACACAAAATTTTATTTAAGAAAATCTCCCCATAATCCCTTTAATGGTATCGTCTTGCTTCTACGGATTTTTATTATATACCAACACTGTCATTCCATTTGGAAGAACATTAATTGGCAACGCGATATGGAACACTATTTTCCTAATAATAACTTGAGCGGAAATTGCAGCCCAAAGTCATCACGTCTACCAACTGATTACATCGCATCTTCGTTTTATTGAATGGGAAATTGGTTTTCAGGGTCATGTAAGGTCAAAGAGCAAGGCCATTGACAATAAATCACGAAATGTTGACCAAAATATTAAAAATATTGAGGAATTTTGTAGTTATTAGATAGGACGTTGACCTCATTACCGGAAATGGTTCTCCTTGAGAAGTCCATTACTATACAAATTTTGCTTTCGATTATGCCATTCTTGGGAACTGATTTTGTATCAACGGTATTGTCATGCTTGTTAAGAAATCGTTTCCCATACTTATGGTATATTTTATTGGATATCGGTGCTGTATGGTTGTTCGGATATTATTATAATTTGATGGATCATCTGAGGCGGCTATAATAAGCCAAACCTCAACTCAAACATACATCAAAACTGGATTGATGAAGTCCAGGTATTTATTATTATGTTGCTGCTATTTTGCCCATTACGTGCTAATTTTAAGGATCGGTTAGATCAGTGGTTCCCACTGGGTTAGACGGACAGGTATACACACTGTTCATTCACCATGGAAGTTGCAACAAACCTTGCTTAATGTATCGTAGTTCGCTGTAGCTGTTGCTTGTGGATTCCCAGCGGAGGACCATCGCCGTATCTGGAATCTGCTGCTGCACTCTATACCACTGTTTTGGTCTAGTTCACTCACAAAATGGAACTGAAAAACATCAAAATATGCAATTTAGTTTGAGAACTATATCTCGTTTAAACAGCATTTTGCAGAAGTAGGATGTACATGTAAATCTAGTTTATTTCGTTTCGAAAACATGCTTTTTTAGTTATAGATTTTAATCGCATGCATATTCTAATAAAAGTATGTTGTGGACACTTTCCAGAAGAGGAGATCCGGCAAATTTAGGACAAAGACCTTCTCCAAAAGAAAACGTTTGAAACCCAAGACGCTAGTGCCTTCAATTTACGAATATTGATCATTTATATCCGATGGTCACTTTGTTTGATTAAATGGTAAACTATTTTGACTTCTCTTTGTTGGGGCTTAATTTCTGTTAACTCGGTAATTTCATGGTTTACTGGCAATTCTAAGTCGATTTAAGCACGTATTAAACATCTCTGGTTTCATTCATTTGGTCAATGACTTTCATTCCATTTCCTAAATATTGGTAAAGTTTTTAATTTCAGAGTTGGAGATTTAAATTTCTATTACATTATGCATAAACAACAGAGGGACATTTCGTACGTGCATCCAGTAGCACAAACTACCATAGGGGTTAAACCAAGCTCACGTGTTTTCATCGCCAAAGAAAGTTTCATATCCCAGAAAAAGAACAACATTAAAAAGTATGTGTTTAAAACATTCCCGGAAGTATGATCTCTGATATCTCTTGACGGGAGCCCAAACCCAAATAAGTCCACAGGTCCCAATTGGAGCACTCAACAATTGAGCAACAGCGTGCGTGCGTGCTTTTTGGCTGCATTAATGACCAACGAATATATTCAAGGGCAAAGACAGATCAAATTGCATTTGCACTTTTATTTTCAAAAATACAAAAACAAAACACGAGAACGTTCATTCCATTCCATTTCTCTGCTAATAGAGAGATAAAGGGACAAAGAAATTCAGTTTTTTGCTCGAGTGATTTTGATAAAAAGAAAAGACAGGAAATCAAAGATAGTGTATTGAAAGGTTGCTTTTTATTTATTTAGATGGCACTTAAAGGGGAACGTTCAACAATCTTCTAGACACCTGATACCACTTTCAAATTTGAAATATTTACTCATTTAATGATATACTTCCTCAAATATCCATGTGTATTCATCATTATCCGCGTTTCAAATGAACAAATCTACTCGTATTTTAGTGATACCACGCCATACAGAGTAAAGGTGTCTACATATTTAAAAGTTTTTGGTTTGAGGTATAATATATTAAATACATGAAAGGATTGCTCGATTGCCATGCAGTTCTAGTGATCTACCGGAAGCTATTGATATCTATGCAGATAACTGTCAGTGACGTCATAAAACGCGTTAGTTTAAGTGGAATTACGAGAACCACAGACGTCGGAATGGAAATTGGTATGGTGCAAATTGATGCTATCAGTGTACACGACACACATACAAAGTTTAGAAAACCTCTTTACAATCCCTTTAACTACTCACATACATACGAATCAACCTTCGGAAAATGACGACTGGTCCCCTTTAAGAGGGTAATTATAAAATCAGGTAAATGAAAGAACAGGTTTATTTAAGGTCATTGAGGATCGATACGACTTCACCAAGGTCTTTGATGTTTCCACGATCTCCGTGGAATAAAATTATTTCTGTAAAATGGCAAAATACCGTGATGGATTCCTTTTAAGAGAGTCCATGTACAATATTTAATTTTAGTTCCTACTGTTTTGTGTAGGCATAATCATGTTTATCAACTGCGATTCCATGCTGCTAATAATGGCCACCAAAGGTGCAGAAAAGTAGGAGGTAAAACTCCATTTCATTTCCCTCTCAGAAAATCCACATTGCTAATAATAGTTTCGATCAGAGGGTATAATCTGCTAATAATGGTACCTTTCAGAGAGTCCTTATTGCTAATAATGGTACCTTTCAGAGGGTCTACATTGCTAATAATGGGCTCTGTACGAAGGTCTTCATTGCCAATAATGGGCCCTTTACGAGTGTCCACATTGCTAACAATGGACCCTTTAAGAGTCTACATTGCTAATAATGGGCCCTGTACTAGAGTCTACATTGCTAACTATGGCCCCTAGAGAGTCTATATTGTTATTAATGGGCCCTGTACGAGAGTCTACATTGCTAATAATGGGCCATTTACGAGTGTCTTCATAGCTAATAATGGGCCCTTTACGACGGTCCACATTGCTAATAATGGTACCTTTCAGAGAGTCCTTATTGCTAATAATGGTACATTTCAGAGAGTCCTTATTGCTAATAATGGCCCCTAGATGGTCTTCATAGCTAATAATGGCCCCTAGAGAGTCTACATTGCTAATATGGTACCTTTCAAAGACCCCAGATTGCCAACAAATGTTTCTCAGAAAGTCCACAATAATATGGGCTCTTTACGCGGTTCTACATTGCTAATAATGGGCCCTGTACCAAAGTGTCCACATTGCTAATAATGGCCCCATTCAAAATAAGTTTCCATTTCGAACAAGTTTATTTCTATTATAGTTATTATAAGAAGAGAAACAATATTTCTAATTACCGTCCACTACAATAATCATTAAAGTCTTTTGTTTGTTGAACAGTAAGCGACCGTATGACCAAGGTTACCCTTTATTAATTATAATACATGCACTCTAAAACAATCAATACATGGACGTAACATGAGTCGTAAGCATATTGAATTTTATGAAAGTACATGTATCAGATATATGATCGATGGGCTTACGGGTGCTCCGGCCTTCCATTAACATATGTAATCCTCAGATTAAACGTGTGGTTAATTCTCTTGTGCAGAATAAATCTACAGCTCGCTTTACATGGGTCAGGGGTGGATCTAGCACACCAAAGTGGGGGAAAAAAGACTCTTCATTTTATGTGAGTCAGAATTAGGTACATTACGCCAAAGAGGCATGATCCTGTCGAACATTGAGTCCATGTAGACCAGAACATCCCGTCCCTCAAGTGAATTTACTAATTGTTACTAGATGTTTCGGTCCGTGGAGAGACACAGGACTTCTCGTATGGGACGTCCACTACTATATAATTATTGCACCCGATTTTGTCATGCTCTGGACGAGATTTTTGATTAATTTAATTGTTTTGCTTGTACGGATTTTTATTATCCAAACTTAGCCTTATTATTTTTTTGAACACTCTAGTTTCTATAGTACCCAACGCAAAGAACTTTTCTGGTGCGTTAGAACCCGTTGCCATCTTTCAAGTGTTAGGTTTTTCACTTAGAACGGTCTAAGTCCTAGGTTTTCAACTGGTTTTCTCACATGTCCCCGAAAATGCGTATGGAAATGACAATGTCCCCTGAATTGTCCACAAAAGGCATCGAAACCATGCAATTACAAAGCATGATATAGTCACAGCATTTTGGTTTTCGATACAAACTTAAATTGTTGTGTTGTGGACACTGGTGTTTCAAGATAATTCAAAATATAACACCTATAAGACCTATAGATCAATTTGTGTCCCCTGGAGAATGTCCAAATGTCCCCAGTCTGGGACATGTCCCCCAAGTTGAAAACCCAGGGTCTAAGTGCTGCAATTGTACTCAACTCGCGAAGCCGAAGGAAGTCCTACAGTACTTTAAGATCATTAATCAATTAAAACAGAATTCACCCTGAAAAAAGCTTCTAATTTTCTTTTACTAACGTGAATTACTTGAAAGGCTTTATCAATCAGAGGACAGTACCAGTATGAATCGTGGCATTTGAGAGCCTTAAAGCGATTATTGCGTCTTGTCTGTTGTTTTCCCTTCTGATTCAAGCTTTTTAAAAGTGAACAAGAAAATAGATTTCATGAAAGAATTTGTGGTGTTCTGTCTTTTGTAAGGATTGAGTGTAAATGAAGCTGATGATTTTGCCAAAAAAGACGGACAGTCATTGTCTTATTTAGGGTAGGTCATGCCCTCCTTGCCCTACCCTCAATTTATAAAAAAAACTCCATACGTTATTGCGGACATAACATTACAAAAACTTTGCTCGCACCGTTTACTATTTTCTCCATTCCCATTCTGAAAGAAGTGAAGTTCTAATTTAATAAAGCTTCAAGTGGGCGTATGTTACCTTGTACCTATCTTTGGAGGAATTGTGTGATTTTTTACATACATTCATGACCCCAAATAGACCTTCGAAAATTTCGAATGTTCCCCTTTAAGGCTTATTGTTTCCTTTTAGCTGTTGAAGACCGTTCTGTCTTAACCTTTTGAAATACGTAAAACTGTGAAAAGCCTTCGTGTCTAATCAAAGTTAGTCAATTAAGAAAATGAAAAACAGTGAGGAATTTACATTAGGATTTGAAGTGTTTACAAATTCGATTTACTCTTATCGTTAATTAACAGACAAATAAAATCGAATTTAATTTCAAATCGAAATGGACTGGAGTTTTACGTCCTGCTTTTCTGCGCACGTACTGGCTTAAGAGGACGGACAATCACCATGCAGTGTACAATGAGGGAAATTTTGCCAGGACGACTTAAACAGCTTCAATCAAAAGTTTTACATCCTGATTTTCTGCACCTGTATGGGCCAATGATGACGGACATACATGTATGCCATGCAGTGTCAATAATTAAATATGTCTTAATGAAAAGTGGTATCAGGTGTTTAGAAGAGTAAGTATACCCTGCCTAATACGAACTAATATAATCTAGATCATATTTGAGAATTGTTACAGCTGTCGACATCGTGTGGGCCAACATCTATTAAAGATTAAAGATACAATTTCCAATATATTACATACAATTATATCAGGCAACAATCGATGGACACACATAATCGATCGCAGACTGTACGCTTCATGATCATAACCAATTATTTTAGGCTCTGTATATGGTTCGATTCTTTGACAAGTTTTTTTTCTCCTAATTCAAACATACTGTTTACATTTGCAAAATAAAAATATAATGTATTGACCTAATTTTTCATTTAACAATTTTTAGACAGAGTTCTTTCCCTTAATTACATTCTGTATTGACACAAGAGTTCTCTCCCTTGAAAGTGAAACACTTGGCCTATCTATGTCAGAAAATTTAATTTCTTTGCGATCAAAAATATATATTTAGGCCTCAGCCCTGAATGAAAGCCGGGACAGTATATTCTTTTCAGAATTATTAGCCTATAAATTCACGATTTTCGTCAGTCGAGGGATCTCACACGTGTTCGATGAGTCGTGACACCAATTTTCAAAAGGTTGATGGAGTGGACCCATTTTGCGAGTTTATAATGATCTAATGGTTAAAATCATGAGGATCGTATGTCGATTCTTACATTCTTTACCTTATATCAAATACATTTGTTTTTGGGGACTTTGGGTGACCGTTGAGGTCTTGATTTCATATTTTTCTACGAATTTTTACTAACCAAGTCGGCCATTTTCGTCTGCGTGTGCATTTAGACTATTTAGAGTTATCTGCCCCTGACAACCCAATTACATTCCCGCCAGGTGACATGAAAGCCCCCAAATTAACGGTAATTTTTCTTATTTTGAGGTTTTTTGGGCTTTAACAAGCTATTTTCTTGTTGTCAGTGGGGAAAATGAACGTGAATCGACAATCTCAATTGTTTTTACTGACGTTGAATGAAAAAATCAAGCTATACACTCGAAATTTCGCCATTTTAGACCTAATCTAGACCCTTCGATTTTCGGTTAAGAAATTACAAAAAAGTGTTTACAAAGCCTTCTAAGAGCTAGATTACTGAAATATTAAACTCTTTTCCCTTCTTGATTTTTAAACCAAGATGTCATGCCCTTTAAGGTCTCATATTTTACACATGTCATGGTCGCACATGATCGCAAATGGTAAGAGATTGAAGGTTAAAAGGGGGATGGGGTTGGCCCCCCAAATAGGATGCTCAAAATAACAACTGGTCTATCATTATTTATTGCTTGAATATGACAAAAATATAAAGTATTTATAAAAGAAATGAGATTATAGGATGTAAAAATGAGCAATGGTTAAAATTGAGATAAAGTTAAAAACATGTAAAAAAGGTAAAATCAGTAATTGTTCATTAAACGCAAGGCAAGAAATGTTAGCTATCCATACCAGGTAGTCCGAAACTTGGCAGCTTTAGCTATTTGGACAGATATGGCTGGGACAGAATCAGAAAAAAAGCCACAAAAAATGGGCCTTTGAATAGAGTGTGATTGTGTGATTTTCTTTGACCATGGCCTGCCAAAATGTTTTACACTTAGCCACCCTCTGCTCTTGAGTCTAACACACATTGTTAAACAGTGAGAAACACTGATATTACTTTTTCACAAACAATTATTCATGTAACCACTTACAAAACCAATATTTAAAAGTCATTTTAAAAAACATACAGTTAAAAATTTCAATCAGTAAGAACCCGTGCTTTCTATGAGATCTATCTCATTTCACTTTAACACTAGCTAATACTAATACATTAAAAATCACCCATGCTTTTGATGTTCATTCAAAGATCTGGGACCTTATTCTCAAAAACTTATCTAAGATAAAATACAAATTTTTAAGAAATTCAATAATCTGATTGGATAATAAAGCTATATTTAAAATCAATTTTAGTGATTGACTAATCAGATGACTGGAACACTAAAATCATTGTAACTTAAGTTTTCAAGAATAAGGTCCCTGTACTAGCATTTAAAACAAACAATCTGAAAAAGTCAATCAAAAATCTATCTCTGTACTTCCCTGGGGCATACTTTAATCCATGAGTCAAATACACTCCAGCCCTTAAAACAGCACATCTAAAATACATTCACTCAAACCCAGCACTTCCAATCAAACATGTCTGGTAAAAACAACCAAATCAACACAAGCTAAGTTCCTGAATAAGGGCAACATTGATGCATTGCACCTTTCAAGTCAATTTCATAATTAAAAATCCAGTTCACTTGAAGTCAAAGTTATCTCAAAGTTCTCAAAGCCATAATATTAAAGTTATACACCTTTTAAAACACAACTTATACGCATTGTTCCATTCATTGTATGTGCATTGCTTAATGCGATTGAAATGTGCCATTGCGCCATACGGTAAAACAAGAACACTGTTCTAAATACTTTGTTCCTTTCGCTATGTTTGCGTCGCCTTAAACATTAGAAGTTTACCACTGTCACTGAATAAACCATCAATCGCAAATCTTCAAATCCTCAAATCTCCTTAACACATCCTGAGCTTGTCTCAAAACGCATCCTAAACTTGGAATGTCTCCATACAAATTCTCACTAAAATTGGACGTATCGGAATGAAGCGATATAAATCCTTGCTAAAATTGGACACTCATCGTAACATTAACATGGAATGCCGTGATATGAATTCTGAAATTCTCATCTAAAATTTGACGGCCATCATTCCCCTTCTTCCTCAGATGTCGAGTCCACATTTCCTGAAAATAACGCTTCCGTTAAAATTTCGTCCACATTTTGAGCAAGATCCAAGATGGCCGACGACTGGCATTCTGATATTAGTCTCTCTACAATATGTTCTATATGATGATCATGGAAGGCCTTCACGAAAACTGGATCTGGAAAATAAAATTTAATATATAATGGGAGAAAACTCCATTTTATAAGAGAGCAATTGATGACAGCATTATTAAATACTTCTTCATGTAAGATTGTTTACTTCCATGATAGTTCATTCGATGCTATCTGGTCTGGTTTTGCCGTTTGGATTGTTAGTTTGTCCATAGAGGAGAAAGAGGCCAAGCCATCACTGAGCTAACTCTTGTCGAAAGCACTGGCATTTATAGGGCATATTTCTATGCCCCAATCATAGGCCTTAATCCAGACAAATAACTGTGGTCGTTCCTCAGAAATAAAATGGTGATATCTTCACTGTTTTGGAAAATAGGTACCCCATCCTTGATAATCCTTGATAATCTGACAACTGACTTAAACTGCGTATATATTCACATACCTTTGAGAAGTTGTCCAAGCGTCCACAGACCTATATGTACGAAATTATCATCACTAGACTTGAGAAACTTGTCAATATATAGCACTATTCCTAGCTTATTGGTTTCTTTTATTGACTCGGGAATACCTAGAAATAGAGAGAATTGATTTAAAATTAAGCTTTAAAGGGAAGAGGGAAGTGTTAATATAAGTGTGCTAGCCATTAAACAAATGTTCTGCTACTTAAGTATACAGACGCAGTAAAAACAATTTTGGTTTCAAAGTTTTTAATTAATATTAATTAAGGATGTTATTCTTATTTATAGATTTCTTTTGCTTGTTATTTTTCTTGAAATAATACAATGTTTACACCATAAAATTCAGTTTAAAGTCTGCTTTAAAACTGAAAAATCTTTTCTATGAGCCACTGTGCTTAATACTTAATGTACAGCAGTCATTTCTGTTTGTGAAGAACCCAAAAAAAGGCATTGTGTTTAAAGGATGTACAGAAAATCTTTCCTCTATTAAGCGTTCAGTCCATTGGCTGAGAAAAGATTAAAACGTCTTACCATATAAGCTAAGTTGTCCGATAATGCCTGCACTGTTATACTGGACGTCGGAACTAGGGGACAGGGAGGCTAAGGACACCAGACGGTAGAAAACTTGACCTTCCTGAGATAATAATAACTTCTTCTTCACGGAATCTAAAAACATAAACATCAGTGGTTTGTTAAAAAGTGTCACGGGTAGCCCAGGGTATGAAACCATGCTGGTTATTGGCCCAAATACGATATATGTTGCAATGATAAGGCTATGTCTACAAAACCATACATGACATATCACTTTGTCTTTAATTTCGATGATTTTTCTGATTGTATCTTTTACATTAATAATATTCCTGCAATTTCATATTTAACAAAAAAGATGATAATTTTATTTTGGCAACTTATTTTGACATATTTTCAATTGGTTCCAAAATTTACTGGCAAAACTGTAATTTTGTAAATAAAAAATATACTTACTTTCATCAGCCATGACAGCTAATACAGCAGTGACTTCTAACAATACAGCTGGCTTGGTGTCCATGTCTAACAAACTGTGAGTTAGCGCTCCAAGACAGTCAGCCTCCATCACAGCCTGCATTTGATCTCCAACGACTAAATTACGTAAAATACCAGCTGAATGGCGCTGAGCCTCCACATTGGTACCAGTTTTTAGAATATAACACAGATCTGCTAGAAAACCATGTTTTACTATAGCTGCCTGAAATAACAACCAAAATATTGATCCATGTCAATACAATCAAACAAAGATATTTTTGCTCATCTGGGATAATAAAAATCCATACAAGCAAAACAATTCCGTTAAATCAAAAATCTGTCTTGAGAATGACAAAATCAGGTGCAATATTTATTTAGTAGGGACTTCCCATACAAGAAGTAATATCAGGTGTTTCGAAAAGAGCAAGCATGGTCTGTTAAACTATTCAAACCATAAGCAATATTAACCAGTATTTAGTTTCAATTTCTCCCCCAAAATTGAGTGGACTGTTCATAACAATCTGTGCTGAACGTAAAAATCCAAATCAGCTTTTAAGGTGTTTTTGTTTACTTCTGCTCTTTCTTTAAACTTGTTTTTGAATATTTCAGGTTAAATGGTACATGGAGAAATTAAGAAAGTTATGAAGGAAAAAAACTACACTTATTATGGCTATAGAGGGCTATCATAGCCAAGGTATGTAGTCTGGAGTGCCTTAATTCTCAACCTAGGGTACTTGTACCCTTTGAGAGTAGGCCTATGTATGATCACAAAAAGGTAACTAAGTAGGGCCTTAACCCTTTCAACCCTAAAAGCCATTACGTTATATATACCCGACAAGCCAGTAAACCAACCACTGTCAACTACGTCATATTACGTAATACACATTAAGAAATATTGCTGGGAGTTCTGGGTATATGACGTTTTATCCAAAATAACGTCAGGGTTCAACATTTTAAATTAAGCCGGAAAAAAGTCAGGATACTGTCTGTACCTACCTCATTTGCTTTCAATATAGAGAGATTACGCAGGCATCCAACTGCTGCACCAAGTGTTTCTCTTCTGGAATTGCGTATGACTTTTAGTAAAGGGTCTAAAACTCCAAACCTCACCATCCAAATCTGATTATCTCCTGAAAAATAATCAAAAAAGTTGTCACTCAATTCTAAATTTGAAAAAAATCAAGTATTACAGATTGAAATCTTTGTAAATATTAATTGAAAATAAACCACTTACATCTAAGAAAACTTATATATAACAAGTAAAAAATAAAACATTTTGACACCTGATGGTACTTCTCTTTAGAGTAGTCCACTACTATATAACTATTACTCTCAGTTTAACCATGAATTGGATGTGATTTTGATTAACAGAATTGTTTTGCTTGTACAGTTTTTATTACAACATTTATGAAATAAAGTATGAGTGCAAATGGGGATACACACTGGTTTTGTGAGGGGCACTGATAAAAAAATCTATTCTTGTTGAAATAAAGTAAAAAAGCATATGGGGGTACAGGCTGGTTTTGTGAGGGGGAACTTAAAAAAAATGGTATTGATCTAAACCGTCTTACCGTCTGAAGCCAGGTTTCTTAAAGCATAACTTGCTTGACATTTTACCTACAAAACAATCGTATTACAATTATAAAAATACCCAAATTATTTTTATGGAAAATAACACACTTCTTTAATAACGTTTCCACACAAAAATAATATACCGTCTTCATCAGATGTTATATTCCATAATATTGTCTTGTGTTTTATGTGCTTCTCGCTTGTATATGTTGTCAAATCTTAAATCATTACTTAATTAAGCAAATACCAGAATTATTTGTATATTGTTGTATAATGATGGGTTGTTCCCTCAAAATTACAACGCTCAGTTTAGCCAGTTAAATCAAAAATTGCTCTTACCTTTTCTTTTCTGGATGACAATAATTTGATGAGATCGCGAATTATGTCATGGTTACCAATAGCAACCATCATAATACGATGTATATCATTGACAGCAATATTACTGAGAGCTGCGGCACTATAATACTGTACTTCTTCATCATTGGAGGCTAATAATAGTATCAGTATCGGTAATGCCCCTCTGTCTACTAACTCGTTCCTATTTGATTCTGGAAAATATAGAAAGGGTTTAACAAATTTATGCATTTAAAGGAACATCTTTCCTTCGGTCCTACCTTAGTCTCAGACTAATCAGTAATAGTGTACACAGCTTATTGTTAAAATAAAACTTTTCAATCCATGGGTGTCCATAATCACCTTGTATAAAATTGTAAAATTAAATACAAAATTTAAGAGTGCTACCATTTGCAAAACGATTAATTTTGATTATCAAATCTTTATCCTTTGGCTTTATTTGCCTATCCTTTTAGTACTTCTTAAATGTTGCAAAACACAGAGTAAATAGTGAAAAAAAGTACAGAATTATAAGAATGCAACTGGCATTGTCAGTGGAATTTCATACACTGGACGTTTAAAAGTCTAGAAATAATATTTATGTAGAAAAATAACAGTTTTGATCATGCACGACTTTGCCCAAAAGATCTAAAGATGTGACATTTCTTTATCTGTTCATCTGTATATATGTGCAAGACCCCAAATCCCAAGATTGAGGTCGTAAACTATTATATTGTATAGTTCCGAGAGATATTGACATACCTAAATGAGTAAGGTTAAGAACTGCGCCTGCTGCATTACGTTGTACTCTGACATCACTAGAATTAAGTAACCGTAGTAACGGTATTATACCATTCTCTGTAGCTATAGTTTTCTTCGTTGAATCTGAAAAACATCGATTTATTCCAATCTGATCAGCATTTTTTCAGAAATCGCTACAATTTGAAGAAGAATACTATTTAAACCTAGTATCAACTGAGAATTCCTCTTGTCATTGCTTTGGAAGAATTTGGCATATTTGATTTTGTCAAAGGGGGCTCATAGCTCCTGTATACCCATGTTCCTTTAGCAAAGGCTATCATTTCATTTCATTACATTAATCTGTTGCTATCATGATAAGATTTTCTCGTCATTAATTTTGATTGGTCCAGTTTTATTCCTTGTAACAAATAATGGCGGGAAAACTTTCGAATGACCAGACGTCAAATTTCTTGTAGCAAATTTACCTTGTGATAATCGAATCTCAACGGTCATAAATTGAATGTGACGTATAGTGTTTTTTAAACGAGGTTATTAGTTGATAATGACGAGAAAACCCTGTCAATCCAGCAACGGTAGATAATGCAAATGTCTAACGTTGCTGAAGGAACATGCTGTATACCTGGGTTTAAGTGGTATTGTATTATGATATATTAAACCTACCTGTTGTGGCCAGTGTAGTTAAACAGCCACAAGTATTACATTGTACTTCAGTATTCCGTGAATTTAACAGTAATATTAATGGTAACAGAGCCCCACTGTTAACTAATACCTCTTTATTCTCTCCTACAAAAACAAGAATTATTGAATTATTTTTGGTCATTGTTCCACTTATCTGCACCTAATGAGGATGGGTAAATGCCATGCAGTGTGCTTTGAGAGAAATTAGGCATATTCATTTATTATATTGTTATTATGCACTGTGTCCTTGTTAAATTCTGATCTATTGGTGTTTTCACTCATGAAATTTGACTGTAATATTACACAGAAATAGCCTATAAGAAAGAAAAATATTCTTCTTGAAAACTTTGAAGCTTGATTTTACATGAAAGGGAGTTGTTAATTTTAAAACATAAATAAGTATATTTCTGTCTAGTTTGAAATTAATACCTCAATACAAAGAGGTTTTAATTGGATGAGCATATTGTGTTGTGGGAACAACGGATGGATGTGATAAACGTTGAGGCTGCTAAAAACACATGCTGTAACATTAACAATGAAATGAGTTTATCATTAGCCATCCCCAAAATTACTGAAAACTGAAGCTGGTCTTACCTGGTCCATTGAGTATAAAGTTACTCATAGCTAGGGTGGTAATCTTCTGTACCTGGACATCACTGGACCCTAATAATTCCACTAGGGGTAGGGCTAGAGGCTGGGTGAGGGGTGTTTTTACTGAAAATAGTCAAAATGATATTCAATTTAGTAAAATCAGTCTTATTACAATTGGAGCAATATCTATGTTTGAAAGTTAAACCCCAATTTTCAAATCTGCATTTTATCAGATTGGATTGCAAATGACAAATAAAGAAAGCAACCTGCAGAATCAACACATCCTTATCTGCATTTACATCAGTTTGGGTAAAGACTGGAAGTGTCAAATGCACAAAAAATATGAACAAAACAACCTTATAATTTTTATCAGCTTGTCTCTTAATTAAAGGGATTGTTATGAGGTTTTTTAATTTTCTATGTCTATGGGGACACTTATAGCATCAATTAGCAACATTCCAATTTTCAGACATCAGCTGTAGTTCCTTTTCAATGTGTTTACATGGATTACAAGATTTATTTTAAGGTTATTATAAAATCTTAGGGATTGTTTTTTAATTTTCTATGTCTAAGGGGACACTTATAGCATCAATTACCACCATTCCAATTTTAAGTTGTGTGTACTTCCCTTCAGAACTCTTTAAAGAAATTTTTAAAGTATTGCCAATGTGTTTACATGGATTTCAAGATTTGTTTTACTGTTTGTGCTCAGATGTTTAACTTTGATAAAATTCCAGATTTTAAGAAAAACAACAATCTGGATAATAAATATATATTTAAAATAGATTTTAGTGATTGACCAATCAGATGAATGGAACACTAAAATTATTGTTAGTTAAGTTTTCGAGAATAAGCCCCTGTTTTTGTAAATTCTTACCTCTGTCAGCTATTTCAGTGTAACACAATGCAGCTGATCTCTGAAGTTCTTCATTATCAGAGAAAGTCAGAATAGTCAGAGCTCTGATATGTTCCTCTGTTAATTTTGTTACTGTGTCAGAATCTAAAAAATATCCACAAAATGAGATTTAAAAAGCAAATGCCAACGTTCCAACAAAAGTAACATCTTTATGACATATGCATATTGTGCTAAAATATGTGCTTTGTTATATTATATAAAAAAAAAAACAATTTATACCATAAAATATGTTAGGAAACGGAAACATTATTTCCTAATGTGCTGTGATACTTCTTAATGTACCGGTATTATCAGTTATAAGGATTACATAAAATATGTGTTTATTTTTAAATTTATGTGTTCTCTCCTTTGTGAAGGATAACATAGGCTACAGCTTTTGTCAGTTTTACGTTCTGCTCTTCTGCAACTGTATGTGTCTGGACAGATGGAGATCAAAAGATTTCTCTATTAAAAATTGAATGATATCCTGCCATCGATATTCAATATTTAATAAAAAATTATCAATTTCTTACCGCCAGAGTTTGATTCTAAATAACTAAGAAGATTTTCTACGGCTTGTTTCTCATTATCTAACAGCATACTGTCGTAATCATCGTTATTCAGTCCGTTATTAGTCTGAGGACCAGGATAACACCCACATGTAAATATACACAGGCAATATCTTAACACTTTCTGTAGGAACTCAATAACATCGTCAACGGCCGTGGGTTTCGGTTGTTCTATTTTTATATCAAATTCCTTCATCATTACTGTATGCTGCAATAAATAAATAAATAAATGATTGAAAAAATTAATTGATTGATTATTGATTTAATGAATAAAATCAATAAATGTTTTATAACAAAACTCGAGATGCTACCTAGACGCCATAGAAAAATTTTGAATAACTGGTGTGGTTTTGAAAATTGTAAATGAGTCAAATCTTTACACATTTAATACCAAGAACTATAAAGAAAACCTGTCTGAATCTCTCATGAAAATATATTCCACACTGCTCAAGAAAAACTGGTTTATGATTCTAAATGAAACACAAACTGTACACATTTTAACGCATAAGACTATAATTCCAAAAAGAAAGGATTGAAATCCTTACACTTGTTACTCAAATTTTTGTGGCAAAATCCAACAAAAATATTATTTCAGTCCAATAAACTTTTGAAAATATAAAACTCCAAAAGAATTAATAAAGAAAGAAGTCAAAGTCTACACTTTTAAACACCCAAATTCACTTAAAAAATTCAAACAAAATTTAATCCTTAGGACCTTACACTTGTTGCTCAAATATTTGTGGTTAAATCGAACGAAAATATTATGAGAGTCCAATAAACTTTTATAAACCTCAATTAGTCAGCTGATATAGTTCATTTTGTGACAAAGAAAATAAATACTAGGCAATAACAATATATCAAAACTGTGTCAAATGACACCATTTATGGAAACTAGGTCAGATCTATTATGATGACCTATTTACTGCTAGTACTTGTACTCAGTGTTGGTGACATGACATGAAATGGAGTTTTACATCCTACTTTTTGTTCGATAATGAATGATGACAGGCAATTATAAGAGGGAAATTTTGCAAGGACATTACTCCCCTCTTTTTTCAATTCCTAACTGCAAAGGGATCTTTTAATCTATAGGACCACATCTTTTAGTATAACAAAGTGATAGCGAGTGGCACTAATCTGACACACACCATGGCAATGGTTAAATAAATTTGCTTATATGTTCTTAACTAATTCTGGGCCTAATTCTGACCCATGTAAAATAAAGAGTAAATATTATTATTATAACTTAGTTGGTAGATAATTGAATTGTTGAGAAAGCTTTTTCAATTTTAATGCATTATTATAAATCTTTTGGCGAAATATTGTTATTTTTTATTTCTCTCAACACAAATGCAAAAAACTTTACGCATCCTTTGATCTTAAGATGCTTAATTCATTTTTAGATTTTTAATTATTATGACCTAGTATTGAAAAATTAGCTCATTGATTTTGATGATTAAATTATTAACAGAGATTATCATAGAAAGAGACAAGTTATTTATCTGTTTATAGGTCATTCTGGCCTAATTATCAATAAATACCCATCAATACAATTATGAATAGGATATCTATATAACTCTGCTCAATGGTTTATGTGAGTTATTGTTCAATGTTTTTTCATAGCTCGGTTCACCCTTCTGATAGATTTCTTTAACAAACTGGATAAATTAAAGCAACACCACCTCTTAGAATGAAAAAAAAAAGTTCTTGGTCAATCAGAGTATATATTCATCAACGATATCCAAAGTATACAAACAGAATGCAAAAAACCCATGAAATAATAACAGGTTATAATTATAAAAGCCTTAAATTTGATTAAGCATTTTTGAATTATTGTATATAAACATAGTTATCAGATTATCAGATTATTTATGAATATATACTCCTATTGACCAATTTTCAAAATTTAAATTTTTGTTCTGTTCATTTTAATAGGTTGTATTCCTTTAAGACAATTTTGATCCACCCTTCTCTGTATCACAATTATTGTATCAATGCAGAAGCCATAAATCACATGTCATAACAAATAAATCCTACACAAAATACACCTCAAAGGACTGCAGGTGCATATTAGGTCAGTAGGTCATCTATTTTTAGCTGTCATGTGCTCAAATCTGTATAAGCCAATCAAATATGATATTATATTATTGCCTGGACAGTTGTTCAAAATGGTGGCTGCCACAATCTTTTGAAGTTTTAAGTTTAAGGGTCAAGATTATTGATTGAATTCATGAAAATTGGAAATTCTGTAAAATTGTACCTCAAAAATAAGGCAAAGGGCCTCAAAGATAAATTCTGATTTTAGAAAGGTATGACTTGATACTGCATGCATCTGATTTTGATTCAAAATCTTGACTGGAGCAAACAGTTACAATGGTTAAGGTTGTGCTCAAATTAAAGAAAATAAGATGCTGCATCATGCTACTAACAAACTGCAAAGCATGAGATTCTGTCTGATCATAATAGTAGTCTGCCTCCATAAATGAAATTGTACAACCCTCCCCAGAGAGTTTTAAATTTTGTAGTCTTCCCAGATCTCTTGCTGCCTATATATCCACAACCACTCTGCCATTACAAAGTGTGCCCAAATTAATGTCATCTAAAGCACTGTATGAATATAGACAAGAGTTCAATCAATGCACATGCATACTTCTTCCATCCAAAGTCACATGACAGGTTCCACCTATTTTGACATGTTTTACAAAATTCCTGTGTCTTTAAATTCTGGGAACTTTTATTTCCTAACCTTTCTATCTCTATCAGTTGCTACATATTACTAAATTTCCCTTAACTCATAAAAAATGCTAAGAGATGGTAATTTATCTTTATCATTTTTTTTTTACGAACAATACTGTAAAACATATATCAGAACTTTTCGGGTTACTCCTTTGTTGATACGATTTATTAGGCCTATTTATCGAGCATTTGTTCAATGAAAACTATGAAATGAATAGCTAAATTCTTGTTTATGCATTACCTTATTTATAACTGATCCAAAATATCATCAAAATAATTGAAAATTTTCATATTTTCTCTGGTTTTTATTGTTTTTTATGAAGTCCCTATCCTCTAAATCACACGCGGGCAATGCAACGTAAACAAAGAAAGTTTATCCAGGCATTTTTTTGTTTGCTTATTTATAATTAAGTCTTGCTAATCAAGACTACCATTAAAGGGACATGATATCCCAATTAAAGATTTCAGACCAATTTAATTAATTACTAAAGGGACATAATTCTAATTTCAGAGTTGTGTGGCCAAGATTCAAGAAACCAATCTGCAAAAGAATTTTAATTGTCATCGGTTCCAAAATGGGTAAGAACTCTTGTTAGCACGCCTACGATATTATTGGTTTTGCCTTTTGCGTTAAGTCAGATATTCGGTTTAAATATTGATGGTCCTTATATTTGATTAATTTTGAGGATAAGCTTAGTATAAAAGATGTACACCCGACATCAGTTTTAATAGGAATATAGAAAATGCACGTGCATTATGCAACATGACCTACAAAAGATATTTAACCAAAGAAAGTAATCCACTAGGACGTACTGGCGTTCTTTCAACAAAAGTATTTCTAAATTGTTTGACCATTTCAACAACATGTCACCTACACCGAAACTATTCAACAATTTTGTCATTCTTTAGACGTTAGTTTTGATTAAGGAATTGTACTAATTTGTACTAATTTGTATGCATGTGTTTGATTTAGAAGTGTGATTTAATTACAGGTCTCTGTCCAAGCGTCGAACCCAGGCCACAAGGAATTGAATTCCTAGGAGGCAGTAGAACTGCTGTGAATAACAACACCAAAATAGATAGCAACTGTAACGAGATGGCTGACACTTCCAGGCAGTTGGAGAGAAACAACAGTCAAATAGAGATTTCAGACTCTACCCAGAATGATCCGAACGTCAATCGATCGGTGAGTGTAACCCATATCCGAAAGTTTGACTTTCGAAGTCCCCCGTCCCCCTAATAAAGATAAAAACCCTTGTCCCATAACCCGACCCCACTGTCCGATCGTCTGAAAAGAGCCACAACGAAAGGTTTGTTGGTTCGTTATTTATCAAGTCTACTTTCAAAGAATAGTCAAAACGACTGTAAAAGGAGAATGGTTACGTATTTGTATCAGGATACTGAGTAATGGTCGACCAAATGATCCAAATTAACCATATAAAACGAAGATTAAACGTCCAGAAAAATTAAAACAGAGCAATCCTTGCATATAGTAAAAATTCTTGCTAAGTCAGTATGAAACTGAAAAATTCTTGGTTTTTCTTAATATTCCGATAAAAATATGTTAATTTACCCTGGATCTTGAAATAACTGATATCAATTAAGTTTCCTAACAATGCTAAAAGTTCTGATGCTAAGGTTGTTATGATTTTATGTTTCGCCAACATATGTTTTTAACGAGTTTTCATGATATTAATATACAATCAAGAAGCCTGTGTGGGATTGATTAATCTTTTTATAAACGTAAATAAAATCAGACTTACTGCGTTCTTTCTAAAACAATCTCAAACTTTCAAATCTTAAAGGACAAGAACCAACTTAAGTCTGTACTTTCTTGGGGGAATACACATGAACCAACCTAGCTCTGATATAGTCAGCAATGCTTTTCTTTGCATCGTTAATGTGACATTCAGCAAAAGAGAACTTTGTGCTTCCTTTGGTCAAACTTTGACTCGGAAAACTGTCATCTTGCTCAATCTGAATGTTATTTGGGCTCGATAACTTGGCATCAATATTACCATTTTTTATTGAACTTAAAAAAACACCAGTCATACATTTGATCCATTATTTGGGCTCGATAATTTGGCATCAATATTACCATTTTTATTGAAATAAAAAAACACCAGTCATACATTTGATCTAGTATTTGGGCTCGATAATTTGGCATCAATATTACCATTTTTATTGAAATAAAAAAACACCAGTCATACATTTGATCTATTATTTGGGCTCGATAATTTGGCATCAATATTACCATTTTTTATTGAAATTAAAAAAACACCAGTCATACATTTGATCAATTATTTGGGCTCGATAATTTGGCATCAATATTACCATATTTTATTGAAATTAAAAAAAAACACCAGTCATTCATTTGATCCAAACCACAAAGCTAAACGCAAAATCTAAATAATAGTTCGTATGCATCAGCTCATGTTCAAGGACAAACAGCTGGTTATCTTCAATTGGATAGAAATATCTTTCACACGATGATGAAAAAATAACTTGAATGAATCATCGTATTATATAAATTATATCAACTTATTAATTGAACCATTATATTAATAGTATTATATCTTATATAAGTATTACATGTTCTCATAAATTCGTCATTGTGGGAATTTACATTAATGCATACCTTTACTCAAACGATCTGTCATAAAAGGAATTTAGGGTTTCATTAACTTATGCATACCTTTACTCAAACGATATCTGTAAATTAAATTTAGGGCTCTCGGTAACTTAGACGAGCGCTAAAAACTGATGCATATACCTTCATCCAAAAGGATCTTTGCTAATGTTATGCATGCACCTATTTGGGGACCCTTGAATGATACGATACATTACCATCCACTCTTGTATTTCCTGAATGTAGGTTTAAATCCCACAGTATCCACAGATAAGGGTTATTAAATACATGTAATGCAATTCTTTGCCATCCTTTCCTGTAAAATTGGCTTTTCCCACTGCTCTTGTAGAATTAGCTAGTCGAAGGTACCATAACCGTAAAATTAGCTGCTAGCAAAGAACCCACCACTCTTCAAAATATGTTACTCGTAGGAACCCATCGGTCTTGTAAAATTAGCTACTCGGAGGGTAATATCGTGCAAAACAGATCGGCAGAAAGAAGTCCCCCTTCTTACAGGAAAGAACCTTTGCAACATTGTTCTTCAGTATCGAAAATTCATTTTTACTGATTTATAAAGATACAATCTTAAGATCCTTTCTACGAACCGATCCTTGGCAAAACCGTTGTCCACGATTAACAAAGGTCTTGCTTACTTAAGGACCCTTTCCAATCCGGTCCTCGACCAATGTTTTTTTTTTGCAAAGAGCTGTCCACGATTATCAAAAGACTTAGCTTACCTGGCTACCCTTGCGTCTTTTCCTGGGCTCCATGATGATGACTAGCGACTGTTTAAACTGCTCTATTCCGAAAAATACAATTCTATCGAAAATTTGCAGACACTGTTAAGGGGATTGAGTATTAGTTCGAATCTGGACTTCAGGATGTATATTGATATGTCTTTTAATATCTGTTCAATTGATGTAAGGAATGCTACATTTACTGTCCATGGGTAAGATCCTTCTGGTTAAGATGTTCCAGGTCTAATTCACTTGATAACGCTATTTGTTTTGGCATTCAGCTTCTCTTCCTTTACAATTCATGTACTGTAATGTAGGATATCGAAGCACTGAAGTAATTTCACGTTTCACAAATTTAACACTTGATGTTCAAAAAGTTAATTCCTCCTGTCTCCCACTCTTGATCTCAAATTATAAATCAATAAAAACCACAACAGGTATCACAAAAAGTCGCAAGGTTTAAAAAACAATATCAGCTTTCTCTGCTGTTCTCTGGAATAATTTTCCACACTCTTACAAGATAAAAAAAAAAAAATTTTCCACACCACACAGTCACCACACTAAAATACAATTGTTATGTCCTAGTGTGCCTGAATGTCATATCCCTAGGTCATAACGCCCGTGGTGTAACTTTAAGACTACGTATCCCCTTCTTAACAGCTCTGCAGGTGCAGTCTCCCCTTGCTAACAGCTCTGCAGGTGCTTGCTCTTTAACTGATCTATGCGAACAACAATATGGCAGATGGCAGCGACAACCAATTTATTTGCTAGACCATTATCATCTCGTCACGCTCATTAGATATTCACGACTATAGTCTCGGATATATTAGTCATTTAAAGTCAACTGTATGCAGACAGAGAATAATAACCTATATTCTGCACATTTGCATCGTATGTAATGCAATCTGAACTCCTTCTGGTAACGGTATCATTTATTTGGGAATATCGATACAATAACGACTACATGTATTTCACTAATCCCTTATATTCATAGAATCGATTGGGGAATTACGACGAGCGGCGTCACAGGTCGATAGTCCCGTTGTTTTAATAATTTATGAACTTCACTGAATAAAACATTGATCAGGACTTAACTTCGTGAACTTTGTCATCTTCATTCATCCATTAACAACGGTATTGTTCATAGAGTATAGATTAAGGTTAGTAGGCAATAGATATATTAGTTAATCAAGACTACTCATCTCGAATATCCAACAAGATAAAATCAGTCTAATAACCATTCAATCGATTTTAATGGCCCACTAGAATATAATGCTTATAGATTTGTATCGGGTCTTTGTGAACTTGTATCTTTCTAAATTTTTCTGATACTTTTCTCTGGGTTCTGCAAATTTGGAAGCAACTTTTTTCTTTTACTGCGGCTTCGAATCTGTCCCGCTCCTCTGCCCTGTTCCTCTGTCTGTCACAGTGGTTCACCTTCAAATCACTACAAGCAGGAACCTCGGTCGTGCTCAGCCTGCTTCCAATAGATGACAGAAGCTTTCTTCTTCCGATCTTCCCAGAAAGGCTGCCAGCCAATCTTCTAGGGTTCTTTTACTGCGGCTTCGAATTTGCCCTGCTCCTCTCTCTGTCACAGTGGTTCAACTTCAAAACACTTGCTCGTCCTGATTCTAATAGATGATGGAAGTTCCAAAAAGGCTGCTAACTTTGGAATGGAACCACTAAACCAATCTTCTCGGGTTCCTGCAATGGTTGAGCTTCACCTCACCCTCCTGGCCTACCTGAAAGAGAAATTGTTGAATTGAATCAAGGGAAATATTTGCAACAGATAGCGATATGCTTACGTTTAGGTCCGCATTCCATTAAATAATTAAATGTCCTTTCGTTCTTTTTTCATTATTCTTTCGTCCTATCAACCAATTTTAATTTTACATCCTTTGCTATAACTTACAAATCGTTTAATACTTTCTTATATAATTCAAAAGTTTACCAATTCAGTAGAAACAAATTATTATCCTTATTTGTGCACAGCATGAAACTCTAAGTAACGATAGATTCTGTTAAAAGTTTTGTAATAATTCTATATTCATTTAGATTTAATGTATTGAGCACTATACATAGCCGTAGGAGACAGGGGGCAAAAAATCCTAAAATCGGGCAAACTATCACAAAAATTCGTGCAATAAGTTAGTATCCCCCACCCCCACCGTTGAGTCGTGGGCCCCTACGGCTATAGCACTATACTATTGTAACAGTAAAAATATTGTGTTATTGTATGTACAGTCAGTATATTAGTAGTAAAAGTATTGAACTAGCTGTTGTGTAAGTCGAAATGAAAATAAACTCTATGACATTTGAATTAAATACCTAACAGGTTCATTTCAATTTACTTATATAATATAATCACGGGTCAATACCAATAATGTTAAAGTGCAATATTTAGTATATAAATGCCTTTTCCTGACGTCGATATGCTGAGTTACAGCCCTTGGCACATTGGGAATGTATTTGTTGGGATACTACTGCGATTGGCAGAGGTTTAAACTGATGAATCAAATTATTTAAATTTTGTTGTGTAGCAATATTCACAATGAGTTTGAATCTAAGCATCAACCGAAAAGACAATGCAACGACACTCAAGGGCGTCTCCCCTCCCCAATTGTTGACCTTTGGTCGGGAAAAAATCATATTTTAGGGTGAAAATATTTTTGTGGGGGAAAGAGGTTCATGAAAAAGGTCGAGTCCAATTTAAAAAGAAAGGGACGTCCCGACAACAATTATTTTACTAGTCGGGTAAAATAAGGTCGGAAAATTGTTTTTCAGCGCAACTCCCTGAGGGTCACGAATTTATATGGGCGCCCATGCCGATAGTCACCAAAAAATGTTGAAAGTAGATGTGTAATATTACTAGTTATTGAACACTTCTGTTATACAAGTTTTTATTACTACAGATAATTCATCAACAGAAACCAGGTAAGTTCGAAAGTTGGTTTAAAATACCACATTTGTATTTGCCATTTGTATTCCGTTATCATATTTACTTAGGACAAGTTACCGTCAAGTTTCAGATAAGTTTTAAAGTAGATCACTGTCTAATAACTCTAATATTACTAGTTATTATAACTTGTGTTAATTAATCAAGTTCTATTGAAGGTAACATATGTTGGTTCTATATATTACTATAATATTAATACTCAACTAGTTCTCTTTTACTCTTATTATAATATCGATTGCTTCTAGAACTCTTTATCGTTTTGTACTTGAACCACAGTCTAACTAACAGAGTTTATGGCAGGCCTTCTCAAATGGCGGCCAGTAATGCCCTTGAGAATGGCCCCTCAAGAGTAACCCCCTCCGCTCTGCTCGCTAAACTTTATTTGGCCCTTATATTGTTTTCATGAAAATGCATCTGGTCCTTCACAAAAATAAATTGAGAAGGCCTGGTTTATGGCACAATTCGCAAGCGAGCCCCTGTGAACTTACAATCTAAAAGAGTTTACGATGCAATGTGCAATAGGGTCCCTTCATCAATAGTTTCTTTAGAGCACAGAAAGGTGTAACGAAAATCACGAAAGTCCATTGTGACGTAGAATTAAAAAATCTATGGTGTTGTGAAGATTTATGGTTTTGCACCTAAACTTCAAGTTTCTGAAATCAATTGAGCCACAAGATTATCCCTTGAGATACCTATCACACCATAGAAGAATTGACTGACATTAATGGAGGAAAACATAACGCTAATCCTTCAAAAAACGTCAATTCTAGTGCAATTTCTGTCCATTTTTCTCTGTATTTAGTGGATTTACAAAGAGTAGTGCTTTCTCATAGGTCCGCACTTTTTTTTAAAAATTCGCTTGTTGTTGAAAAACTTTGTATTCATATTCTTAGTTGAAAGATTGTGTATGATTTTGATTGTCAAATCAATTTTCAATTTGATTATTATTATTATTTCTTGATAAAGTGCTTTCTCATAGGTCCGCGCTGCTGTTATTTTCATTCAATTTTGATGAAATTGTGTTTTAGTGTGAAAATTATTCATGAATTTAATTGCATTCTAGAATTAATATACAATTTTGATATTAAAAAAAAATCTGAATATGCTTTCTCATAGGTCCGCGCTGTTTATTGAATTTTTATTAAAAAGAAATATTGTGATGGAACAATGTTTAATTTAATATTTTTTTCCGGTTGGTCTGTTTATGCTGTCATCCATACTGATCTGTCTGAAACATATTTATGTTGACATCTAATCGATATGTTCAAAACCGATCAATAAAAATATCAATAATATTCATAGCGAATGGAGGTGGTATCAAACAGCTTGCTAGACCGGAACATCCTGTCCCCCAATTAGTAAAAAATTCACTAATTGAGGGACAGGATGTTCCGGTCTAACAGCTTGCCCCAAAGCGTGAAAATGAAACTCAAGTTCAAGTAGAGATGCGTACCCATCTCTTGATCTTTTTGATGAAAAAAAAAAAAACAATATTTAAATTTTATCTTTTTTGAACAAACAATACGACTTAGCGTTTTTCTTTTTTTGCAAACTGACTACTTTGAATTGATAAATCAAACCGTAAGTCCGTGACTAAAACTAAGCGATTTTTTGCTTACTTGGCAACTTTTATCACCACGTATGTCTTTATACAATAAAGCGAGAAAATCTATTCCAATGCCACTGCCGTTCGTGGTTGTCTTTGCATCTAACTAGCTCGATATTCATTTGTTAAAAAAAATGATTTTGCAATTTCATTCTTTGGATATTCTGCAGCAGCATAATTTTCTAACCAAAAATAACTTTAATCATTCGTTTTTAAAATTTAAAAAACTATACAATACCTTCGAAATGGTCGCTTCTCAAGGTCGAAAATCCAATAAGTGTAACGTAAGCAACGTTGAGAAAATTTCTATTAAAATTTACATTTTACTCCATTGATTAAACTGCAAGGTTGTAAAATTTTATTTTTATATAGAAACTCCCGCTACCAACTGTTACACTTTCATTGTCAACTCAAAATAACTGGTCACGTGATCCAGACATAAAATCGATCAGTATCGATCGTATTGGTCACGTGATAGTAGGTATACTAAAGTGAATGAGACAATAACCGACCCCACTCGTATAAACTTGGGAACTAGACTAACGTGATAAATAAGCTCGTATGCTATTCGTTGATTGCCATGTTGAATAAATGATAGGTTAGCCAATCAAAGTCATTCTTCAGAAAGAGTAATCTTCTTTAGCCAATCAAATTTAATTTTCGATCAAGAGTTGCCTTATCTTGCCTTTTTATCGGGCAAGATGGCCGCCTATCATGGTCGGGTCATAATGTTAGTCTCGAACATTGACGAAGTTTGAGACAATGGTAGACCCAGGTGGGATGATTTTGTATCGTACAAATCACAGTTTGTCAGTAGTGTGACATAAACATTGATTTTACATGAGAGATTATTATGAATAACTAGAGCAATACAATAGTCATGCCGGAGTAGGTCTCCACTTCTTGACGGGTGGACAGTTAGGTACCGTCTATTTTAGCATGTCTGGGTCCTTTACTGTAAGGTGGGCAGTTAGTTACCGTCGGTTTAAATTATATCTCAGCCCGCAATCAACCCCAACTCCATATTAAATACACCCTTCTCCATTGGATGCTTATATTTTTATTTATCTTTCATGCTAGACCGTTTTCTGTGCACCATTCGGTACCATCGGTCAAGTCTATCTATTTAAGTCTAGTTTAATGATATTTTCGATTCATATTTTGCTCAAATTGAAACCTCAACATGGTTGCTTGATTCCCCCGAATATTCCGACGACCAGCTCGAGCTTTCGAAAGTCAATTGTTGACTGTAAACAGTCTTGGACGTCGTTCTGCATCTGTTCATTAAGGCATCTCAAACAGAACATTCACCTAAGTTTATTGACTCGATGAATTGCAGTGCATTTGGATCAATTTGTATTGATTTATAAGTATGTATAAGTATGTGAAACAGATTTTTAAAGTCATTTCATTTCTCGATTTAGGTTGTGGCCTACATTTCTGAAATAGATTTTCGTCGGGAATTAGAAGTAAGATTATCGTAACTGTAATAGAATTTTTAAATGCTGGTGTTTCCTTAAGGGTTAACAGAGGCAACGCTTACAATAACATCAAGGGTTACGGTGTTTTAAAACCAACCTAACTTACTAGTCCACCAAGGGTGTTACGAAACATTTAATCTCTTGAAGACAGACTATCTGGATTATGGATTTCATTTAATTTAACAGGACTTCTTACTTAAAGCTATCATGCTGTAATTACACTAGAAATAATTATTTTTTTCAAAAATAAATCAAGCAATCCGCCATTGTCCGACATATTTACTACTAGCAGTCGCCTTACTTGTTGATGAAATATGGCCGCCACCGACCTACTATAAATCCCAGGTAGTAGCTAGTAGCGTCCAATGGCGGTTTGCTTGACTTATTTTTTTAAAAATAATTTATTTCTAGTGTAATTAAAGCATGATAGCTTTAAACATTCTGTGTTAACTGTGTTATAAGACTAGCCTAAACTAGTTCACTAAAGGTATTACGAAACTGTTTTAGTCCATTGTGGACGGACTGTATGGTCGGCTTGTCCTGTGACAATATTGATTATAGAACTGAGAGGTATTATAGCAATTATTTATGGTGTTAAATAAAATTGTTGATTTCATTCCGGTCAAATATAAGTCAAGCACTCATATGGAAAGATCGCCCAAATAATAGATCACCACCTGAAAACACCATTGGTGTAACAGCTAACGGGCAGTGTTTTTAACTTCGTAAGCAACATTGTATCCATTTCAGTTGGGATGACGAACTCATCTGTTACATTTGATGATGTCCAAACTCGTGAGCACATTCTGGCTATGACAACTAGACGTAAGTTCCACTCCCTTTCACTTATTTGCCTTTCCCAATGAACTCTTAAAGTGTTTCAAACAAAGCTTCTGGGAATTTCAGATACAAGAAATGGGAAGTTACTCGTGTTAGTAATTTGAGAAAAGGCCACAAATAACTTCGATTAAACTTGACGCTCGTATAAGTTATAATACATTTTAATATTGGGAGAATCACGGATGATTGTCGTCATCGGATTCTTTGTGATATAAATGTTTTTTTTTTGAATGAGGGGCCAATTGGTATGCGAAATCTATTACCATTTCATATTCTCTAAACAAATACATTGTACATGTAATGACATGAATACATGTTTCACGGTGTGCAATGAGGGGAATTTTTCCAGGACATCTACCTACTCTTATTTTCAATTTCCAACTGTCGAGGAATCTTTAACGTGCACATTCTGAAAAGAATTTGGCTTTGCTAGATGAGGAATAAAAAACTCATCAATTTTTTCAATTATTATCTTTAGTAATTCCTCGTTTTTTTTAAGTTTACCTTTTATATGATAATATTTCATTAAATCTAAAATATTAGACGAGTCTATTAGTAATTACAAGGGTGTGACAGGTAGTTATAATACCAGGCAATTTAATAATAAACATAGCCGTAAGGAGCCACGACTCAACAGGGGGGCAAACCGACTTATTGCCCGAATATTAATGATATTTTGCCCGATTTTAGGAATTTTTTGCCCGAAAACATAATATTTGGGGGAGCAGCTGCCCCCCTGTCTCCTACGACAATTCAATAATAAATCTCTATCGACCTTGATCTAGTATTTAACTTGAGATCAGCTATCTAGGAAATCATTCACTGATCGATATTCAACCTCTTATCGCATTTTAAAGGGATTATAAAGTGTTTTTCTTCACCTATATACATGTAGTATAGTAACGGGTGTCGCAAGACCATGCTTACTCTTTACGAAACACCTGATGGTACTTATCGCCCATTAAAGGGATTATAAAAAACCCTATGAAGAATAGTGGCGGGTGTCGTGCGCGAAGAAGACCACGCTTGTTTAAACACCTGGTGGTACTTCTCTTTGGGGGAGTCCACTAATATTCAAATAAGTCTCTCAAATATTTCCTTGTTTTGGATGCCAGAATAAACAGATAAACAGAATAATATTTAAGTTTTGTATGTGTAGCAGAGAGACACTGATGTCATCAATATGCATCATTCCAATTTTTAATCAGGCTTCAGCTGTTCCTGCAATTTCTCCACTCAATATTTGAGGCATCACAAATTGAGCAAAATTTCCACAGGAGTTCTCTCCCGGAATATCGTGACCTAATTATTACATTTAAAAGATTCTGACAGAGTTATTTCCCTTAATAATGAATTTCGTGATATTCATAAATATAAAATTAACTCCCTTGAAAGTTAAACTTTATTAACTTTGTATCATTAACCTATCGTACATGTAATATCATTGGATGTGGCGTCTAGCAGGTTATGCTGACTCTTCCGGACACCTGATATTTATACACGGATTTCGAGATCTTTTTACGTTGAGAACGTGTGTGCTTGGATTTTATTATTAAGGTCCGGGATACATATACAGTATATTTCTTTAAAGGGCCGTAACGAACTTGGACATACACAATTTTTAAAACCCCTTTACAATCCCTTTAACCGAAGATAGGCCTAGATACTTCATTCACCACCGTGAATCAGGAATCGGCACATACAAACTTTAGCAAAACCCCTTCACAATTTCTTTAATGGACAGATCATTTGAGCCTGGATATTGATCAATAGATTTTAAAACCTCTTTACAATCCCTTTTTCGGTTTCCCCGTCAGTGATGCAGGTCGGAGGGGCTGACATGGAAAAAGCGTCTAGTCGTTCGGATGGGACAATAAACCGAGGTCCCGTGTGCTATTGGCTGTGCACGTTAAAGATCCTTCGACAGTTGGATATCGAAAATAATAGCAAAATTTCCCTCATTGCACACTGCATGGCGTTTTCCCGTCCTCAATTAGCCCATATAGGTGCAGAAAAATAGGACGTAAAACTCCATTCATTTCATTTTTACAATCGCTTTAACCATAGATAGATAGATACTTCATTCACCACCGTGCTACACCTTATATATCGACTCGACACATACAAACTTTAAAACCCCTTCACAATTTCTGTAATGGATATATTGATCAATGGATTATAAAACCTCTTTGCTTTACAATCCCTTTAACCATATAGATACTTCATTCACCACCATGCTATACACCTTAATACCGAATCGACTCAACCACTGCAAGTTTACGTCACGATGTTTTGGAATACAGTGAGCTATGTAAACTCGAAACGATTCCTGTAAATTCGTGATTAAAGAACGCTTCTTAATCTTTCAGTCGATAACTCCCGGCTTCTAAAAATAACTCGCTTAATGGACGTTTTTTTCTAGTGCCATTATGAAATAATAAAAACAAAGTCTACGTTGTCATAGCGTTTATTCGTTTTTTGAATGATTCTGTGCCATTAATTGGATTAGTTTTGGAGTAATTTTGGATTATCTGCCAATATGTTGGTAAGTGATTACCTTGTCATGTCTTTCATGGAATATAAATGTTATAATTCGTTTATATCATGTATCATGATTTACTTCATATACGTATATACATATACTTTGATAGATATTTGACTTAGCTGTCAGAGGCATTAAAGTGTTTTAACTCGGTTATATCATGTTTTTCTTCATTTACATAATAAATGTATACATTAATATTATTAGGCGCACACTCTGGTCTTACGCACTGACAGAGGCATCAGAAATTCACCTGGTCATGCTGTTCCATGCTTTCACAGGCATTAAAGTGCTTTAACTCGGTTATATATCAAGCTTTTAGTTTCATTTACATTTACCTTACAGCTTAAGTTTAGGCTAACGTTACAAAGCAAACGCAGATCGTAAGCACTGACAGACGCATCAGAATGTTGTTCCATGCTGTCAGAGGCATTAAATTGCTTTTATATATCATGTTTTTCTTCATTTACAATATACATATACCTAAATATCAATCTTAGACTTACGTTACAAAACAAACGCAGGTCGACTTTCGTGGTCATGTTGTCTGATGCTGTCATTGCTGCCAAAGTACTGTTAGTCGTTTTCTTCATATACATAATATACTTAAATATTAAGCAAAGACCAACGTTACAAAACAAACACTGATCGACTTTCGTAAGCACTGACACATGCATCAGAAATTCCCCTTGTCGTGCTGTTTCTTTCTTTCAGAGGCATATTATATTTTTAATATACAGAAAACTGAATTATACCCTTAGACTTTAGACTACTTGTTGTCAGTGGCATCAACATACTTTAAATTGGCAGACATCATATTATTTATCATAATTTCCTTTCATATACCTGAATATTTCAACAAATATTACAAAAACATGTATTGTACTTCAAAAGTGAAAGTTGTTAGAGAATACCGATCTGTTGCTTCAACTCCCAGGAACATTCATCAGGAACATTCATAGCATGATCTAACTCTTGGTCTGAGTGTTTCAACTCTGTATGACATTTTGCTATTAAGATTTGTCAACTCGACGTAAGATCTTTATCGCAAACAGTTAAGTAACAGTAGAACAGTAAGATATGAAACACCTCTGCACGTTCCTTTGATGTTAAATCAGAAGCTAAGGCGTGTGTTATTTTTATTTCAAAAAAGGGTATACACAAATGTTAAAGAAAAACAATGACATTTATGCTTCATTGACTCGAGGGGTAAACCCGATATCGAAATACGAGCCCACAGGTCCCGTCAATGACAATATTTTTAAAATGAATATCTTCAGTCAGGCGTGCTATACCTGTCCCTAATATAACATTATCACATTCAGATTTATCAAACTTAAGGGTTTTCTTCAAGGTTGTTTTTATTATTATTTGTGTTGGACTTCCCCTTTAGAATAAACTAAACATTTAAGTCAATTTGCCAAGGCTGTTCCCTATTGAACACTCTCTGGAGATGGTTTTTCACTGAAGAGGCAGCCAGCCCTTGCATTCTCTGAAAGAGCTTCCGAAATTCTTTTGCTATTCCGAGTCACCAACCAAAATTTCATACAAATATTATTAGCTATGTGGATAACAGATGATTGTGGTCCCATCCAAAAACCTCAATGCTTTACTTCTCTTGGATCTTATTATACGATATAATATATGGTGTACCACTTCTGAGTTTTATTGTACACAACGTTTCAACAATTTACATTGTCATAATCGGTTTATATGGTATGCTTCTCCTGAGTTTTATTACACACAACGTTTCAACAATTTACATTGTCCTCATCAGTTTATATGGTAAACTACTCCTGAGTTTTATTGTACACAACGTTTCAACGATTTACATGTCATCATCATTTATATAGTATACTACTCCTTAGTTTTATTGTATACAACGTTTCAACAATTTACATTGTTACACGTTACAAAACAAACACTGATCGACTTTCGTAAGCACTGACACATGCATCAGAAATTCCCCTTGTCGTGCTGTTTCTTTCTTTCAGAGGCATATTATATTTTTAATATACAGAAAACTGAATTATACCCTTAGACTTTAGACTACTTGTTGTCAGTGGCATCAACATACTTTAAATTGGCAGACATCATATTATTTATCATAATTTCCTTTCATATACCTGAATATTACAACAAATATTACAAAAACATGCATTTTACTTCAAAATTGAAAGTTGTTAGAGAATATCTCATAACTACCGATCTGTTGCTTCAACTCCCAGGAACATTCATCAGGAACATTCATGGCATGATTCCACTCTGCATCTGAGTGTTCCAACTCTGTATGATTTTTTGCTATTAAGATTTGTCAACTCGACATATTTTCTGAGATCTTTTAAGATAAGTATTAAGTTAGGTATTACACAAGTAACAATAGAACAGTAGGACATGAAGTGCCTCTGCACGTTCCTTTAATGTTCAGAAGCTAAGGCGTGTGTTATTTTTATTTCAAAAAAGGGTATACACAAATGTTAAAGAAAAACAATGACATTTATGCTTCATTGGCTCGAAGGGTAAACCCGATATCGAAATATAACCCCACAGGTCCCGTCAATGACAATATTTTTATGATAAATATCTTCAGTCAGGCATGTTATACTTGTCATTAATAATAATATAACATTCAGATTTATCAAACTTAAGGGTTTTCTTCAAGGTTGTGTCTATTATTATTTGTGTTGGACTTCCCCTTTAAGCAAACTAAAGATTTAAGTCAATTCACCAAGGCTGTTCCCTATTGGACACTTTCTGGTGATGGTTGTCCTTGCATTCTCTGAAAGAGCTTCCGAAATTCCTTTGCTATTCCGAGTCACCAACCACAATTTCCCACAAATATTATTAGCTATGTGGATAACAGATGATTGTGGTCCCATCCAAAAACCTTAATGCTTTACTTTTCTTGGATCTTATTATACGATATAATAAAAGGTATACCACTTCTGAGTTTTATTGTACATAACGTTTCAACAATTTACATTATCGTTATCAGTTTATATGGTATACTACTCCTGAGTTTTATTGTACACAACGTTTCAACAATTTACATTTAACAAATGTCATGGTTGTAATTGTTGGGGGCTGTAATAGTTTTATCTATGCGAAAACAACAATTTGGTATGATATTATCATAATATTCTGCCAATCTAGTTGTTTCTTCGCCAATATTGTGTAAGAAACTTCAGTAATGTTCTCGTCTCTTGCATGTCATGCTGTACTTTCTGAAATGCTGCTGTCCTAGCAAAATTTCCCTCATTGCACACTGCATGGCGTTTGCCCGTCCTCAATTAGCCCATACATGTGCAGAAAAGTAGGACGTAAAACTCCATTCATTTCATATTTTTAAGAACTCAAGCATGGAGGATCCTTACCGTAAAACGATCCTCGGAATCCATGATAATATATTGGAAGCATTAAAAAATCTTTTCATATGAGAAAGTATATGAATAAATGATTAAATAATTCAGATGAATAGTGGTATCAGGTGTCTAGTGACATATATTCTTAGATTAAAACCGTCAATCATCTAAAACGGATTGTGCTTGAGCTTTACCTTATTAAATATTTCTATATCAATAAATGATTAAATAATTCAGATGAATAGTGGTATCAGGTGTCTAGTGACATATATTCTTAGATTAAAACCGTCAATCATCTAAAACGGATTGTGCTTGAGCTTTACCTTATTAAATATTTCTATATCAATAAATGATTAAATAATTCAGATGAATAGTGGTATCAGGTGTCTAGTGACAGATATGGGTATTGAAACCGTAAATCATCTAAAACGGATTGTGCTTGAGCTTTACCTTAATAAATATTTCTATATCAATAAATGATTAAATAATTCAGATGAATAGTGGTATCAGGTGTCTAGAGACAGATATTCTTAGATTGAAACCATAAATCCTCTAAAACGGATTGTGCTTGAGCTTTTCCTTAATGAATATTTCATAATACAGATTTCGTAATGACAGATAATGTATACTTTGATTGATATGAGTTTTACATCCTGCTTTTCTGCACCTATGTGGGCTAATTGAGGACGGGCATACGCCATGCAGTGTGCAATGAGGGAAATTTTGCCAGGACAGCGGCATTGGCCTGCTCTTATTTTCGAATAATAATGAAAGAGAATGTATACTTTGATTGATATCCATTGATACATTAATATCCTAGAGTATGAAACGGATATCCGGTTTGTCACGTGATCACTACGTATTATCCATATAAGGAAGCAAATGTATATGGATTGGTTTTTGCCTCCTCGTTATTTATTATATATACGACTGTTCTCACATTTCGTGTCATTATTTTCTCTATTATGACTAGTTTATGACAGTCCGATCCACTAGAACCGAAACGCTCCGTCAGGCTTTGGAACGATAACAACTGGGACAGGAAAAGGCAAACTGTTAACTTCATAGTTGCATTCCTTGCTTTCAGCTGGAGAAAAAAACGAAACCGTAATAAATACGGTTCCTTTTGTTATCTCTTTTGCGTTTACGTCAAACGTCACTTCCGCTTAGACTATATTACTGTCGCTAGGTGGCGTATTGTGTGTATTGTATTAAATTTTTATCACTTTTCAAAAATGCATTGCAGGCAGATTTGTTGTCTTTAGCGTGTGAAACGTATAAAGTTGAATGATAGCAGACCATGCTTACTCTTTTCGAAACACCTGATGGTACTTCTCATTGTGGGTAGTCCACTTCTATACAACTATTACTCTCGATTTTGCCAGGTTTTTGGATGCGATATTGACTAACGGAATTGTTTTGCTTCTACGGATTTTTATTTCATCCAAGCTAGACGTTATATATTTTTTATTTTGCACTGTAACAACTTATGTACTTTTTTCCTATTTTTCTATTCCCTTTGTTATTATTTTACGATTTCCGCTAGTAAATGACCTATATCTTAATGAATAGATGTTATGAATCGAAGTACTCAGATCAATAGCTACATAACCTGTGTGATTTGTTCGAACAATGGATTTTTGTTCCTGTTTTTTATAATAAACTTTCAATATAATAGGCTTTTAGAGTTATACCATTGAATCAATGGACTACTAGATGAATGAACTTTCAATGAATCTAGATTTTCAAAAAGATTTGTCTCAGTTTAGAGACACGTGTGCCAGGGTCGTATTGTTCTGTTTAAAGGGGAACGTTCAGCATTTTCGAGGATCGATTTGGGCTTAATAATTTTGTAAATAGTCTTAAGATTTACTGGAACTGCTCAAAAATTGCATAATCCCTTATATTATACCCGTACATTAACAATTATCTTTCATTTTCTGTATTGGTTTTCTACATAAGTCATAGCCTTACTAAACGACGAGCCGTATTTTTGATTTTCAAACGCTGATATTTATGGATACACGGGGATTTGAAGGCTTAAATTTTTCCTTTCACTCTGCCCATAGCAGAGGGGTGCCCCCTCAAATATTATGCTTTCGGGCAAAAAATCCCCAAAATCGGACAAAATATCAATAAAATTCGGGCAATAAGTCCTGTTAAGTCGTGGGCCCCTACGGCTATGACTCTGCCTTTAGTATTACAACCAATTTCATTTAGTATTTGATGAAGTGTAAACTAGAAGTTTCTAGTTAAGATAGAGTTTAAATATACCAGTTGGTTTAAATTATAGATGATATACGTTCTTAATAAAATAAACATGTGCTTATTTCTAATTCTAATCATAACACTTTTAGTTTCGTCTCATTTCCAAGGTTAATAATAATTTGGCATTGCTGCCAGTTTGTTATCGATGTTAACACCCGATATCACCCTACCATTTGGGCCCCATTTGTCTAATAAGTTTTGAGCTAAAGCCTTTTAGTTTCGTCTCATTTCCAAGGTTAATGATAACTTGGCATTGCTGCTAGTTTGTAGTTGATGTTTACACCCGATATCACTCTACCATTAGTCATAGAAACTTTTAGCTTAGGCCTTACACTTCGTCCTTCCTAGGTCAATGTGTACCATTTCAATTGAACCAATCCAACTATACCACAACGTCGACTACCAAAAACTACCTAGTTTGCGACATCATTAACCTGTCATCTACCAACCAACCAACCACACAACTGGCCGTTAACCATTTCCCCACTCAAATTTGATGTCATTGGAGGATACTCTTATGCTGCTTGTTCGTTGTTTAACCGAGCTCAAGGTTACTCTTTCGAAATGATGTTCAAAGTGTATTCATTTTATGTACCTTATGTTGTTTATCAAAATCCAATTTGGAAGCTACTTTTAATCTACTTGTACTTATTGTTATTTGACTTAGTTCTAAGCTCAAAGATACATTTTCAAGCTGTTTATCAAAATCAAATTTGGTTAATTAATTTCCGATTTCATTAATTAATTTCAGTTACCAATAACAAACAAACCACTTTGTTGAAACAGCTGGTGACTCCACACCAGAAACAGTGGCTGTTGTACCCAATAATGTTTAGGTGTTTGAAAATAATCCAATACCACCTTGCATGCATTCGGCTCAACCTTCGTCATTTTGTTCGAGATTGTCATGATAGTCGGCCATCTTGCCCGGTAAATGGACAAGGGAAGATGACTCTTGTTCGAAGATTTGTTTTGATTGGCTGCTTTTAATTGGCTGCAAAAGAAGATAATACTCTTTCTGAAAAATGATTGTGATTGGCTGAACTATAATTTATTCAATATGGCAATCTCTCTGTAGTATACGAGGTTATCTAGCCACTAATCTAGTTCCGAAGTAGATATGAGTGACCTCGCATGATTACCAGTAATATCTTCGTTACAGAATTCAATAAATAAGAACAGAATTGTACACAGCCTGTGTTTTGTGGTGTATTGACGTAGGGATTGGAGAGGACAATTGGTGCAGTGCTTTTAATTTCATCGTCGTTATCAAGTCAGTGTTTCATTCTGATTTAACAGTTGCATTCCATATGTCTATTTTCATCTCTGATGATCGATTTATTCTTTGACATCTGGACCCAGCTATAAATGTTAGGAATAATCCGTGAAAGACCTTCACCAAAAGGACCAACCAAAACACTGAAGCTCCTGTCTACCATCTGATACTTGGTGAAACCTGTTGGTAATGGTCTTTCCCAGAATACTCGTACCATTTTACAGATGGGTTAGACAAAAACAGCAAGGATCCTGACTACCAGCTGGTCGTTAGCAAAACCTTTTGGTAATGGTTTATCATGGATAAGCCGTACCATTTTACAGCTCGGTCGGACCAAAACCACAAGGATCATGTCTACCCGCTGGTCCTTGGTCAAACCTTTTGATAACAGTCTTTCATTGATAAGCCGTACCATTTGTTTTGACTAAAATAGTGTGGATCCTGTCAACCAGCTGATCATGGATTATCCGTACCATTTTACTGTTCGGTCGGACCACAACCACAAGGATCTTGTCTACCAGCTGATCCCTGGTCAATTCTCCTGCTAACGACCTCCTGTTAACACAAGGATGTAACTTTGGATGTTTTCAACTGTTATTAGTTGTGTTGATGAATTGTCTGAGTTTTATTATCGACTGAATCCAGTGATGAAAGTCTCTGGGCTACTAATTAGTCTCCACATTGGACATGATAGATCAGCTTCGAAACTTCGTACACTTTAACAGAAGAGACCAGAATCGATTTCGACTGTAAGTTATGACTACAACACTTTCATTTGTTGGTTAAGTGGTAATGCTTATACATGTATATCTCTTTGACGCACATCTCAGAAAGCCCGTAGAAGTGCAGACAAGCAGGATGTAAAACTCCATTCATTTCATTTATTTACCCGCTTTGACGCAAACCATAGGGAGACCACGAATCTCCCATAATCCATATACGTAACACTGAGTTTAATTAATATTTAACTCTCGAAAACATGGGCCTGCATGTATAAAAATTAACACTTAGTTAAATCCATATTTAACCCTCAACACCTTGGTTAAATCAATGAATCTAGCTACCTACTACTACCAACTATAGAAGATATATAATATATAAAAATTTAACTCCGAGTTTGAATTTTGAGTCATTTATTCTCGAGATAATTTCCGATATAAAAACAGGAAACAGTTAAGATTGTACACCATGCTGTTTTGGTTAGTTGGTAAGACTGTATCTATTTTAGAGTTGATGAGTTTTCTCTAATTATTTAGAAACGTACCACCAATGTTGATCTGTAGATTATAGCCGTGATGATCGAGACACGTGATGGTTGGTCAGACCAGTCTGTTTTCTCAGACTAGACCATCAGTGCATTCTACTTCCGGGTTACGATCTCCGGTGGATGTTGTGCTACCGGATCAAAGATCCTTTGACAGTTGGAACTCGAAAAAAAAGAGGCTAATGCAGATTCCCAAACTTGACCATCAGGCATGAAATAGTTCATTTTACTTCCGGGTTGCGATCTCCTGTGGTCGATGTTCATGTGTATCCTGACTTAAAGGCAACATCTGGGGTTTTTTTGTCTGTTTGTGTACTATTATATTATACATTTATTTGATTAAAGTACTTAAGCTTCTTATTATATTTATGACCTACTTGATATATTTGTGATGATCCTGATGCGTGATTCGTTAGGTAACTTCCTGTTTGACATTTGGATGATTACATCTGAACGTTTCAGATAATAATTGTAGAACCACATGGCTCTTATAGTCGGGATATCAACGAGTATGATGCGTGGTTAACAGCATTAAATAACTGTTCCAGAAATGCCATAAAGTTTCAGTTTGTTGCCCTGTAATGCCTGTTTTATTGTTTCCCCGAGCCCGTAGGAAGGTCAGTTCCTCGGAGGAGTGTCTGATATAACGTAAATGTGGTACAGATAATTGTGAGCAGTATTGGCGGGTGTGCAGTCTAATTAATTCGAAATTAGGGTCTGATTTTAATTAGACTGGGCGGGTGTGGTGACAGTCAGTGTATGCCTACTCTTCTTACATTACGTTTGTAATTTTGTTTCAGAAGTTAAGGCTATGTCCATGGAGCTGTTGTATCAGAAATCTATATAGATCAGTAATCTCAAATGGCGACCCGCAGGCCACATCCTGCCCTCGACGCCGTTTGAGAATGGCCCTTAAAGAGTGACACCTTCCGCTAAAACGCTCTGCTTGTTATTCTAGCTAAACTTTATTTGGCCCTTATATTTTTTTCATAAAATACATTTGAGAAGGCCTGATATAGATTATCAATTGTCTCTCAAACTTTTTCAAACTTTAGTTTAATTCCACTGTCAGCATCACCATTCGACCTTTCTCCGTCTCCAGTGGACTAAATAAGGAACTGTCTAATGATTGATGTTCTTACAGCCGGAAATTTACGATCTCGACCACTAATTGCTTCATTCATTAATTTCTACAGAATTTCTCGTGTCCACGTTTCTTAAAATGATCCGTGATTTGTCCTCTGAATTCAAATGAGCTGTAAATGCCACATATTTTAACCCAAATCTAGAATTGAGTGATTTTCAAGGATTTCTTTTCTTCTCAGATTGACGTCTTGTATCTTCGTTTTTCTCCGAATTAGTTTCCTCGCTCCATGATCAGAATTTCAATTTAAAAACGACCTCAGCTAATCTGTTAAGCCATCAACATTATGTAAATGATTTCAAGTGGTAAAAAGAGGACACTGAATAGAAAAAGAAAAACATATTTCTAATCATGGTAATGGTTTCGTTAACTGTGAGTTCTCGAGTTCGAAATCCAAACCCATGATGTGTCATCATCATGTCTTTTAGAGAGTCCATAAAGCTTCTAATGTTGTTTATTATTTATTGCTTAATAATAGTGGTAACCTCGTATCTTATAAAAAGCATTTGAAACGTAAATTTTAACGAGTTGGCACCAGATTGGTAAGATTTACGAATTGGTCCTGCACCTCATATTTATCTTGTGCGGATAACCCAACTTCGGGTCCATCCCATTCACACAATAACGTATGATATTTTTTACTTTTTTTCTTCCAAAATAATCGATAATCCCATTAATCTTCATTAAATCACCTTCAATCGATTAGGATAATCATCATTAATCAAGCAGAATCCATTTCTGTCTTTTAACCTGGTATCTTCGAGTTGGTCTTCGATTTATTCCACCGTAAAAATACTACGATTTGCTTTTTACGTCTTTCTGAATTGACTTTCTTCACTGTTAAAGGGGTATGTTTCTGTGAATGGAGACACTGATAGCATCAATAGCATTATTCCAGTTTTCAGTCAGATGTTTGTGGTTCTGCAATTCCATTAAAACTAAGCATTTGAAGACGTCTCAAATAGCAAAGCATATTTCGAGGCTCCTAACAAGGAAAGATCAATGCACGAGGTTTGACCAAGGACCAGCTGGGAGAAAGGATCATCATATGAACTTCAGTTGTTATTCTTACATAGGTGTTTCTTTCTTTCTTTCTTTCTTTCACCTTAACAAGAAATACGAACGACTTCTCAACAAGATGAAGTATAGAAAGACTCGGCGCATAACTCTTCGGTATTAATGTTCTACTTCTCATCAAACTGAAGCACGGGAAAGTTGGACGTAACACTCCCCAAAATTAGCGTTCTAGAATGGTGAAGTAACCTTTATAAAGGCCTACTAATTAGAATGGTAAATACAATCTTATTGCCATTTGCTTTTCGTTCTTTTCTATCAATTTATCTTATAGTTTTATCAGTCTGAATGCAGATTCTACCAATATCCTGTTCATTGTTAGAAAATATTTTTTTCCATTCTTGTAATAATAGTGAATATTCTTTATGGTTCTTGCTACTACTTGGTATATAGTATCTTGATGAATTAAACGAGTACAATTAAGTTAATTATCGAGCCGTTATCACGTTTTGATTTATTTTTTTTCGTGTCGTGGTTCATTGTTTTACGAAAGCTTTATTCTTTGCATCGTTTTATTTTCTGCAGACCTTTTTTGATGAATTGTCTTCATGCTCAGTTCATTTTGATGTCCAGAGTAGTTATCCAGTAGCGTTTCACTAGTCTCCTCAATTGAGGATGATCACGCAACAGTAGTTATTGATGCCATCCATGTGGTCTTTGAAATATTGTTCATTTGAAATCTGTGCTTCCGAACAATTCAAAGACGAGATGCAATAACTATGTTAAGCAAAGATCTCTACCCTCTTTTCAATTAGATATACACGCGATTGCCCACATCACCTGTTCAGGTGTAACAATATTACAGAGGCTTTTGTGCCTTTCCATTGGTCATGAAAATATTGTCCATATCGAACAAACTACGTGTAGTAATTCGTCTCTGCTATCATCCAAAGTAGCCATGTAACAATCTGTGTGGTTTTATAAATATTGCTATGTTATTTTGTCTGTCTGAACATTGCACAGAAACCGGATACAAAACAACAAAATTATTCCCATTCTCTAGATAACCGACAGTTGATTATCTGTTTTTTTACCTGATTTTTTACCTGGTACCGAACCTACTTTTCTCCGTCTTTGAAACGGGTAGGTAGGTCATGGTGTTTTCAAACATTATTTTGCTCTGTGAGTGTTTACATACGTTTGCCCCATAACCAACCATGGGTTCAGAAAGTAGCCCATTGTCTGTTTAAACATCAACTTACTCTGGTAATTCCAGAATGGTTTATCATAATATGGTGTGTTGTGTAATGCTGAGCAGATGGTTTCACCTTTCGAGGAACCTTTAACGTATAAGATTTGTAGAAGCGAGGGGCACATAAAACAAAACGCAAGACAATATTATGATACATAACACACTTCTTTAATACAGTTATGTTATGTTATGTGCCTAACTGTATTAAAGAAGTGTGTTACATTCCATAATATTGTCTTGTGTTTTGTTATATAATCTTTAAGGTCAGTAGCTCATGATGCCTTGGATTCGTTGATATATTTTGTCAAATAATTTTTTCGACTGCTGGTACGCCTATAGCTCACGGAACCTTATATTCGTTGATATAATTTTTTTTCGACTGCTGTATATAGTTATAAACGAAGAGCTACTGAGTTTTATGTTTCATGAATCAGAATACGACACCAGCTTTGTTATTACCATGTAATCTAAGCGAAGGAATCGATCGATGTAAAGGTATCTACGACATAGTGTGCAGTGTTGAAATTAGGTTAAATACGCCGGCTAAAAATAGAACGGTTAATTGTCGCAGTATGATTGAAGGGAAGCACGAGGCTGGAGAGAAACTCTTTGATTACATTCTCTCAACTTGTCCTCAGATTAACTCTCAATGAATGAGTGAATGAGCAATGAGAGGATGAATGAATTGGTAGCTTTATGCTTTTACATTCTCTCAGATAATCTGGCAGTGAATGAATGAATCGAAGTAAATAATGAACGAACGAATGAAGCTTTATGCTTTTACGTTCTCCAAACTTGTCCTCAGATTAACTCCCAGTGAATGAATGAATGAATGAATCGGAATAAATAATGAACGAATGAATCGGAAGCTTTATGCTTTTACATTCTCCAAACTTGTCCTCAGATCAACTCGCAGTGAATGAATGAATGAATGAATGAATCGGAATAAATAGTGAATGAATGAATCGGAATAAATAATGAACGAATGAATCGGAAGCTTTATGCTTTTACATTCTCTCGGATTAACTCCCAGTGAATGAATGAGCGAATGAATAATGAATAAATGAGCGAATGAATGAGCGAACGAATGAATGAACAAGCGACACATTCGTACTCTTTACTTTTCGAATTGCATTAGTTATTGTGACTTATGCTGTGTACAAGCTTCTAGTTTGGAGTGCTGACATAGTTTTTTTTTTTTTTTTTTTTTTTTGCATTTGAGATGTCTCTAACATTTTACAGATGATCCATTTAAATCATTGATAGACATGTATAATGCATTTGCTTGTCCAGGGCAATAAATTACTATTAGGAATCTTCTCTTAACATTTCAAAGTTTGGAAGATTTATGCCAAAGTCATTTTCTTCATTTGAAACTACAGCGTACCATTAGGTTGGGTTTATAAATATTTAAACAGCCAAGAATGTCAGAATGGGTTTTTTGAAATGTCAACTTTGAAAACTCTACGATGTGATTAGATTTTCCGAAGACAATTGCTTGAAAGTGAAATATATTTCTTACAAAATGTAATTATCACTTTTCTAGCTCGTTTTATTGGAATTTCTGTGTAATTGGATTTTGTCCCAATCCCCAAGCTAAATGGCAAAGTCGATCTTGGAATGGTATGGCAAGTTGTGTATTAAATAAGAATGGTTGGTCCTACATCAGAACTCATTGCAAGGCTAAACATAAACCCAAGGAGCATACAACATACACGTTGTAGCAATAGCAGAACGTTATACCTAAAAATCATGCGAGGACTCGGAATGAGTAGAGCATGATCCACATGATCATTTAATCTTGTGAGGAGTTGAAATTGGTAAAGCATGCCCCGGACGATCGACGCATTCTCTTCATATTTCTGAGAGATCTACTCCATACAAAACCGGCTGAAGTTTGTCGATTGTTTTTAGGAGATAATCGACTAATCTTGTTCATTTTTCTTCCTTTATTTGCGTTGCTCTTCAATTGACCTAGTTTGTGAGGTAATGGCCCTCTAGTGTATAAGTGTTAAAATTCTCCATAACTTTATGATTTTATGATCGTCAGTTATTTCATAAATCTGGCAAGGATACAATATACTAATTAAAGAGATCTGTTGTCGAAACGTTGCTATGACTTACCTCTGTGTCAGGTGGAGGTCGTAAACCAGTTCCTCGTAGCAACATCATGAGGTCGTATGTCAATGAAAAGCGCAACAAAACTACCCAGAAAACCAACCCCGTACGTCCGGAGTTTTCAACTGTTTTTTTTTAAGTGTTCCCGCTATGACCATGTCCACTGAATCGTCAGCGGAAGTCATCGAAAACATGCAATTTTAAAGCATGATAAAGTCACAGCATTTTGCCTTTTTACTAGTTACTGCCAGTAGACATTGTATGCGAAATCAATTATCGAGTTGTTCCTGCTACGTAGTAGTAAGTCATCTTCACCTCCAGTCAATCCAGCTGTAAATGGGTGTGTAAGATCAATCATCAATGTCAAGAGGATAGGAACCTATGTTGTTATCATTGTTAAATCCTTTTTGATTGATATAATTCCTCGTGTGAAAAGTTCGTAAGCTGTTACCTACGTTTCGTCAAAATGTCTTTTTGGATTTCGGATTTCGTTTGCGGTTTGGATCGTTAGTAGCCCTACTTGGTTTCTTTATACTGCAACATTTTGCTCATACATGACAAAGTTAAGCAAGAGTTAACATCATAAGTTCTACAATTTCACCAATGGGTCTATGTAATTTCAAGACAACTACTTGATTGTATGAAAGGCAAATATTTATGAAGTTGTTTGAAACGAAATGTTTTTATAGTTTATTTCAGTTTAAAACCCATTAAAGAGGTAATTAAATGAAATAGACTATAGCCTAATGAACGTAATAGAAGTTTGAAGTTAAGGTTATCATAGTTTTAAATCAGAAAATGAAAACACAAGGAGAAAACCATCATATATCTTTTAAAACCACCTTGGATGATACCGATGTATTCTAGTTTTCTCGATTTGTAGTCCGTTTTATCTAACCAGGGTTTTTTTACCTGGTTTTTTGGTTGGTTGATGGCAAGTTAACGTTCGCTTACAGCAGCTGCTGATCTTGGTAGTTGTTGGTAGTTGGATGGGTTCAATCGGATGGTACTATGATGTTGGTTTGATAATTTGAGAATTCGTAAGGTCTGGTTTTGTAACCATGCTTAAGGGTTATTTATAACATGGTGGGGCTACTGAAGACTGGATCTATCTATGGCGCTACCAAAGGTAAAAGGCATCCTCACCAATGGTAAATGCCGTCCTCACCAATGGTAAATTGTGCGTTACAAATGGCAAATAGTGCCTTACCAATGGTAAATTGCGCGTTACAAATGGTAAAGAGTGCCTTAAATATAACACTACAAAGGCTAAATTGGGCCTTACCAATGGTAAAAACTGCCTTAAATACAACCTTACGAATGCTAAATTGGGTCTTCCCAATATCAGTGCCTGATATAAAACTTTACCAATGGTAATTCCATTTGTATTTCTTGCACCGAATGACAAAAGGCAACGAACGATTTGATGAGTTTTTTTGGCAAAGTCTTCAAGTGTTCGTCTATATTTTGTACTATAACTCATAAAGAACTATTCTTCTTATCTGTAGATTAAGGCGTGGTGTTTGTTTTTTTGCTGTAAGCTTGTTATCATAAATATAAATTAAATACCAACTGTTACTTATCGTTATTAATTTCCGGAAACTACCGACATTTACCGACGTTAGTCGAGTAGCAGTGTAGACAACGGTCTCTGTGAAAGTAACGCTAGTGCTTTACAACAGATCATGGTTTACGGAAACTGCCAAGGATTGTCAATTGCATTTTAGATTGGGTTATGGTTGCCTTTTACTTACCTTTTGGTAAGGCTGGTTTGTAGCCGGATATTACTGAGTTGTAGTTTACTAGAGAAGCCAAAAAGTAGCCTGCTTTAAGAACATTTCTCTAGTTAGACGTCGGTGGACAGCATTTTAGTTTGAGTTCGTTGGTGGTCGGTTTGAATTGTTTTGGATTGAGCTGACCGACAGTCAACTGGACTAGACAGAGTAGCCAAAAGGTGGTTGGTCTAGGGCATTTTTCGGTTTTTCATCAAGAGCATCTTCGTCTGTCTTTGTACTGGTATTCATAAATGAAGTAGCCTAATGTTTGAGCTTAAAGAATTTAAGATTGGACTGCTCAATACTGAATAATGGTACCCAGGTGGTAGTTTGTTCTGAGTATTGAGATTGGGTGGTTCAGTTGTTCATCAAGAGCATCCCCGATTGGCTTGTATATGTTATTATTGGTTGGTGTCATTGTACTGCTATTTATAAATGATGCAGCTCACTTTAAAGTTTGTCTGATTATCTCTGTTACCTTTTGGTACTGACACTATTAGAATTCAGTTTGGTGGTAATAGTATTACAGGGGAGATAACTACTGCAATCTTTAACATCATCAGCACAAATTGTTAACTATTACGTTATTAAGTTAGTGACTAGAGCTCATTTTATTCTGACAAATGTTTCAGATACAGAAACTTCGTCAGGTTACGAAGAATCAACGACAGTCTTTTCTCGTTCTTGATGCTCTTAAGGCTGTAGTAGGTTGTGTTCTTGTTGTTAAAGATATGCTACTGTTGTCGAGTCTTTACGATATCAAGGCCATGGAACGCTTAAGTTGAATTTCAAAACCACAAAGGTCTGATTGAAGCCTTGAATGGTGCTATTGATGCTGTCAGTGTCTCTGATACACGTAAATTAAATAGAATACTGCTTTAATGCATCGAAAAGATGTAAAATTATGATTAATGAAAATGTTCTAAGCAGACAAGGGTGTTAACGTTTTTGAAATTTGAATTAAAATTAGGATATTGGTGCCAAAGGGTTCGAAACTTTCATCTTAGTTAGTGTTTATTAAGTTAATTTTATAATATTATTCCAATTAAACATGCTACGGTTATCATCTGGGCGAAATTATTCTTGTATATTTAATCCTGTTAAAGATGGAGTGCCTTTTTTTTTAGAAAGTGGTTATTCTAATGTTTATACTTATATCGGTATCAGTGGTTCCCAAACTTTGTTCATACCGTTGCCTAAAATTCACGAAACTCCCAGAGCCGTGGCCACCTGATTAATTCAAAATATCGCCCAAGGCAAGGGATGGTTTTGTGCCTCCTCATCATCGGGAAGCCAAAAGCATTTGACCACAAGCAGCTACAGACCTTAGACAGCAAAATATAGTTAAATCAAGTTTGGGCTACTGTAAAAATTATATACATCTTTGGCCACTAAAAAATAAGGAAACCCATCTTTAATTCTGATTAACCTTGGTAAAGATATCACCAAGGGATGGTCTTGTGCCTCCTCATCATCGGGAAGCCAAATGCATTTGACCACAAGCAGCTAAAGACCTTACACAGCAAAATATAGTTAAATCAAATTTGGGCTACTGTAAAAATTATACTTCTTTATTATCTTCTTGCACCTGGGCCACTAAAAAAATAGAGAAACCCAACTTTAATTCTGATTAACCTTGGTAAAGATAGTTTGTTTAAGTGGGAAACGGTGGACGATTTTTATCTCTTATAATTTTACATCTTCTACTATTTATTTTGAATTTATATTCCATGTTTTTGAAAGTGATAAGCGACGAATCGTGTAGAAAGTAGAAAAGTTTGACGTGGGTTACCTGACTTTTGGCTTGTAATTTGAATTTCATGAATGAACACTGAATTAACATCCATGTACATGTACATAAAATAATGTTAAATAACGGAACACAATTTTATGGTATACTACTCCTTAGTTTTATTACACACAGCGTCTCAACAATCTACATTGTCATCTTCAGGTTTGTTGTTGAAACGTTGTGTGTAATAAAACTAAGGAGTAGTATACCATAAAATTGTGTTCCGTTATTTAATGTGATCTCTACCCCTAAATGTCGCTTAAGGATTATAAAATGACGTATATATTTACTAAATCAACATACATATAATGACGTAAATGTGTACTAAATTAACAGAAGTAAAATGACGTATATGTTTACTAAATTGACATACATAAAATGACATATCTGTTTACTAAATTAACATAGGTAAAATGACGTATATGTTTATTAAATTAACATACACAAAATGACGTATATGTTTACTAAATTAACATACACAAAATGATGTACCGTACATGATGTATATGTTCACTAAATAAAAAAAATGACATGTATATTGACCACATGTATATAAAAAAGACGAACATGTTTACTAAAAATTACTATACCTAAAAATGACGTAATGGTTTACTCTGGCCACATTGAGTACTGAATTTAATGAAAGTATATTCATGCAAATTGATTGGGAAAATATTTGACTAGTTTTAATATGAATTTATCCTTTGGAAGACGTCTGATTGAAAATTGGAATGGAGCGAATTGATGCTATCAGTGTCCCCAATACACATACAAGAAATGACAATAAAATTAAATGGCCTAATTTGCTGTTTTCTTTTTGTCCAACTCAGACAGCTTATAGCGATTTATCAGGAAGAATTTTCAATACAGAAATTATTTTAGACATATTAATTCTTTCCTATTTTAGATTCCATTCATAAAAACATTATAAGCTTTCTTGTATTTTTTTTATGAATGAACACAGAAATAAATCTCTGACGTAATAAAATACTAAATATGGAAGTCGTCTGTGTAGTCGAGGTCAATCCAGTCGGTTGTTGTTCATTGAAAGAATAATGCTTGCAGTCTTGATGGTTCAAGGCTACGGAATCTTAATATCAAGATTAAGGACACCTTTGGCGGGAAAATAATGATCAGACGTCAGAATATCTTAATGAAAAATGAAAGGCTAATGACGGTAACGCCCGAGGTTGTTATGGCAGACGATAGAGCTCGCGACTTTCTTCTATTCTGCACTTTTACAGCAAGATCTTTCAATGAAATAGATTTGTTCTGAGTACAATAAGTGCACAGAAAAATGCTACACGATTTCACGTATGCAGAACGTGAATAGTATACAATGCTGTTTTTGAATCAATATCCTCGGAAAGATCTTGAATTAAACAGTTTTCTGCTAAAGGAACTGAATAGGGCTCATAATCAGTAAAAATATCAAATATCTACCGTGAGCTACTATTGATATCTATGCAGATCACTGTCAGTGACGTCATAAAACGCGTTAGTTTAAGTAGAATTGCAAGAACCACAGACGTCGGATTGAAAATTAAAATGGTGTAAATTGATGCTATTATACCGATACACATAGAAAGTTAAGAAAACCACTTTACAATCCCTTTAAGTTTAAGTAAAGTTTTGGGAAAATCAGAAAAGACTACTTCCTGCATAACTCTCATTATGGAAAGAACGTTTGCTTTTGTAAATGGAATGTTATGCTTGTGAAAGGTTTATTTTGGATCTAAACCTTTGAATGACACCCTGAGTTATTATAACCGAACATATTATTCTTTATACCTGAATTAATTAGGCCCCATTCATTCGACTCTATTGTATGGCACTCCTAATAAACTCCCTATTGAAGGCAGCTCACGTCATACTCACTCTTATACGAATATATATTCTCGAATCGTTCCACATGGAAAAGCGTCTAGTCGTTCGGATGGGACAATAAATCGAGGCCCTGTGTGCTATTGGCTGTGCACGTTAAAGATCCCTCGACAGTTGGAAATCGAAAATAAGAGCAGGCTAATGCCGCTGTCCTGGCAAATTTTCCCTCATTGCACACTGCATGTCGTTTGCCCATCCTTAATTAGCCCATATAGGTGCAGAAAAGTAAGACGTAGAACCCCATCCATTTCATTTTTTTTTTCAAATCGTTCCAGCTCTCTTACTTCATGAATATATTTGGTTGATATGAAATTTGGCTCTCAATAAAAATAGTAATTGTATTGCTTGATTTATACTACAAGTGGACAACGCAATTCAAGAAAACAAAACCAAACAACACAGAATGTGACTGGTGACAAAGATATAGACGCTACAATACATGAAAAATACATGAGCTAATACAGGTGACAAAATACTACTTTAATACAATTGACAATTAATGTAATTTGACGTCACGTCTGCAAAACAATTTCCCGCCAAAAATTACAGTATAACGCTTCACCAAGGATTATGGCGCTAAACTGCATCTTTTTATCCTTCTGACGTCATACTTACTAAAGTGTGTCATAAAGTCAAAAGGCGTTTTTATTTAATCAAATCGCTTTGACACTTATCAAAGTGTGCATTTATTTAAACGAAGCGCCTACAACGATTTGAGTACAATACACACTTATTTTAGCGATTTGCCAAAGCGAGTACCCAAATCGACCAAATCGTTGAACACAGCGCTTTGGTACGATTCGATGTAGATTCAAGATGGTGGGAAACAATGCTATCAAATATGTACATTTCTAGAATTTGTTCTGATAGGATAGGATGGAGGACAGAATGTCATTTTTTAACCAGCGTTTGAATTTGTATTACAACAAAGAACAACATCAGTATTAGAATTTATTCCATATTGGCAAATTTAACTGTGTTCAATCAAAAAATAAACAGTTAGCTTTTCAATAATCTGTTTATTTGGAAGGGCAGACAACTCGATAGCAGACGAACTCGACCAAACAAATAGAACTACGTTTATTTAAGGAGAGTTGATTTGTACCACGTGATGAAACTCGGCCGTCAAAGCGAGTTGGTGCGATTTGCTTGAATAAAAAGGCCTTAGATCAGCCGATAATCTCGCGAGTCAATTCGCTGCCACTCATCTTCTAAACCAATCCATCTTTTCAAGCTGAACGACATTGAACGTACACTATTGTGCTGATATGCATAAATAGCTATACATGTACTGTATTGGCCTTCATCAATACGTCAATCAACTTATCTGGATGGTAAATGGAATTAAGTTCAGTACAATGTAAGTCAGTTAAGAATTTCAGCACGAGACTCGAGTTAAAACCTGCTATTTTAAACCTCGCTATGGTAGAAGCAATAAGTTATTTATAGCTCCAGTGGTGACGTCAATTAGAACGGAATAACTGATATTTTCAGGCCGATATAGATATATAACGAATCCGATTAATTTTTAAAGGGATTTAAAGGGGTATTTTCTGTACTTTTTATGTGTATAGTGTACATACATACTCGTATTATTGGCACAGTTTCGATTTGACAGAAAATTTGATCAGTTTTTGACGTAATTATTGCAAGCTTATGTATTTTATAAGAAAGGGATTAACGTAACGTCCTTCAGCATACCATAGTTCAACTGCCGGATGCGCAGTTTCGGTAAATATTTCAATAGAAAGGGCATCTCCAAAAATTATTATTTGATTAATATTGTCAAAGAATAATAAACTGGCATGCTTTTCTGCTCGTTGTAACGAAGATCTGTTTAAGACAGCCGTCAATCTGAACTAATTGGAAAACTTCCGTTTCCGGTTCCGGTTGTTGCCGGAAGTATTCATTATTGTGTCTGACCGTCTCCGTTTAATACTAATGTTCATTTCAATCCTATAATTTGGCTTGCTACTATCCTCACAATATGGCAATTGTCTCTGAGCATACTCGTCGTCCATCAGAAGCTTGTCGTACTGCGTGTGACCGCTAAGGGTTAATTTAGTTAAGTACTCTTATTAATAATGAATTTTTATTGAACCTAAATAGTTATTAAATTTATATTCAGGTTATTTATTTCTTTAGTTGTCCAAGGTGTGAGCGTAGTGGATACCACCGAGTTCTAACGGGGCACATGCTTTCTAAACATGCACATGGCTACAAGAAACATATTTATATGGGGAGCCGCGGTGACTCAGTGAGTTAGACGCTTGCTCACTAACCTGAGGGTCCAGGGTTCAATCACACTGCATGGCGTTTGCCCGTCCTCAATTAGCCCATATAGGTGCAGAAAAGTAGGACGTAAAACTTCATTCATTTCATATTTATATGGACAGCTTATTTCACTTCAATGCCCTTGATTTTTTAAATACCAATGTACACAATTACTTGAGTTTCTCCAAGTAAATTTAACTCGTACCGGCCTGAAGAGTAATTTGAATAAAGAATAATATATAATATACATTGAAATTAACAATACCGGTAGTTATCATTGAATTATCAACAGGCTGTCTTGTATCGTGGTTTTTTACAATGTGACTGGTGATTGAGATCCAATATTCAGGTGTTCGTACTCCTACTCGAAGGTGACAGTAGGCTTGCTCTGAACTCTAGCATCCATGTTCTGATTTAACATTTACATATAGTACTGTTATTCTTTGAAACATATTTTGGATTCGTTAAGGATTAACCTACAGTATAGTCGATCCATTCTTCAAAGGTAGGCTGATATTTTGTTATATTGTTCGTATAAGCATTTATAGAGTTGATGTGGTTTGCTATGGGATGAGAAGAGATCGAAATGTTCTATATATAACAATGGAATAAACTTAACGTTATATACGAGCACATGGCTTTCAAGGTGGAATATGTTGTTTGTTGTAGATGTCGAAGGCCATCATCAATCCGACACTTTTAAGCATTGACTGTAGCACCAGAACCGTAACCAGGCGAGTGCTTCAAGGAGGGTCCGTTTTCCGAACCTTTCTGCGGGGGCGGGGTGCACTTCCCTTCTGAACACCGCCACCCACATCTATAATTCGGGCATGGTGGCATCAAAATGTTTCTTCCCTTTGGGATGATGAACCCACTGCACCTTATCGCTTTACACCAATGGAATCGATTAATCAGTGACATTGCCACATGTATATTGTACAAGAACTAATGCTCATATGGAAGTTGATGTCATACCTACCAAAGATATTTTTACCTTTCACATTTTATACCAAAACAGTATTGAGTTCCTCGAGGTCATCATCAGGTATCCTAACCTGTTTTATGCTTAAGATGTAGAGAGGTAGAAAACCTTCTTTTCGAGTCCCTGTGGTATAACCGCCAGTGATTCGAGTGGTCCTGGTACACGCTTTGTATGTTAAAGGTACCTTGTGTTGCGATCGTATTGCATCCTTATCTTTACGGTTATTAAACCCCCATCCCCACGAACTCGGTCTTCCCCCTTGGTCTACGTCAAGTGTCCCCGTCCCCCCAGTTCCGGTTGACAGTTCTGCAATATGTAGTAGATCATAAGCTGGTGTTTAGGTCAGAGTGCATTCTGTCTGAACATTACATATATCATCCCCATCCCCTTATATCTCCTCCCCCTCCCTCTCTCACGCCTCACCCTCAAGTGTCCCGTCCCCCCAGTTCTGTACTGTGTAACACTGTAAATAGTGTAAGAGATCGTATTGCATGATAAGCTAGTGTTGTGATCAGATTGGTTAAATGTCATACAGAGTTGGAGTAATTATATCGACATTCCGATGTTGTGTGTGATAACTACGGTTGTTCTAATTTACAGACAGCAATGTCGATACTGTTCGGATTACCAAAACACAACTACATACGGCGATTATGGTGCCGTTGTCCAATCGTATTATTTCTGTTTATAAAGGGCAATGTCGATACATTTCCCAATTACTGAATTTATCTTAAACCCAATAGCATCTTCAAATTTTGTGCCACGGTTTCATCGAGTGACATTGGGTTGTTGGTTTTTCTATTTTACAGAAAGCAATGTCGATACAATTCCAATAACTAAAATAAACTCAATAACACACAGAAAATGCTTAAGACGAATACTTAAACTGTGCTTTTACTTTTAGGGCTGAAGGGATTTTGAGTCATTTAAGTGCAGGGTACACTTCTCCCGTGATACAATTAATAAAAGCAGCCACTATCCAAAACAGCAAACATCGCCAAGATTTTACAGATAATTATTTATCAGGATTCGCTTAAAATAATGCCATGTATATATCTCTCCTAAAAAACAAACCCCTATCCAGAACTGTAACCTATATACATGTATTGTATCTTTTACTATCTTATTCCCTCATGCACGCTCTTAACCCTCCAGCATGATCGTTAACTTTATCGTTATCTGATATACCCGTACCTTTAAAAAGCATATTTTTTTCGTGCTGCGTAAAAACCAGTGGAATCGATTTTGTACACAGCCCGTGGAGCTGAATGATGGCTATTTATAGACTTGTAAAGAAAAATAATAGTACACGAATTAATGTGTTTTCTTTCATTATCGATTTCATCATCGCGTTTCATTAAATTGTTTACATTTTATATTTCCTATCAAGCTAGCTAGTTTTTTTTTTTGCATGTTAATGTGCTAGGTAGAAAGCCTTGGCTATTAGTGTGAGTCACCAGAACAAGATCTTTAGTGCCACAGAGGACCTTCTTTGGAGACTCGACGTACTTGGACTCTACAAGCGATTTTGGTTCGTCCCCACCAATATTTTGGACAAATCCACGCCCTTGAACATACCCTTCCCCACTTGGAATTAGAAACTAGATTCTGTACCCGTAAAAATAGCTGTATAGCTTGTGTTTGCTACCCATATACCCCATCCGATCTCTCCTTCTCTACCTTTCAACTAATAGACCTTCAGTTCCCAACCTTTTGGACTCTTCATACCCCTATCTTGTTCAAGCAATCTCCTGGTACCCCTTTGTCGGTTGATGGAGTTTGATATTTAATCTATTACATGCTTTTTTAAATTGTCTAAGAGGCTTCTCAGGTACTGGTACCCCTGGTTCAGAACCGAGGCACTAAGCACAAGGACATTACGTCGTTCCTTTCATTAGTAAAAGAACAACCCTAATGATATTTATCCATTATGGTCCATTATCATTTGATAAATAAATTGATGTTTACCTTTCTTATTGAGACTAAGCTGACTTTAATCGAACATGAAATACAATCTGTTTGAAACGCCCCCTTCAAACCCTGATTGAGTTACCTGTTATCCTATAAGTTTAGATAGTGTGTTCTGACATTATATATGGGTCTGTCAATGAAAGGTGGCGAGGGTTGCAGGTTTAAAATCATGTACCATAAGAAAGACCATCAGTATTCTACCAGGATGACAATTATGAATAAGTGTATCTAATCTAGTGGATTGAGCAGGTGTCTCTTGGCTAAATCTGTTTCCAATTATTGTATCAGATTGTCCAAAGATGAACCGGGAAATTGAGGAAAGATGACTTGCTACCTGTTTTTGGTCATATTGCCTCTGATCCTTCTTTGTTATTGCTTATTGACAAATCAACTTGGAGCCCACGCTGTAGTCTGTGGGAAGTTTTTTGTCATAATTTGCTATCATGTGAGTTAAGCAGGTTATGTGTTAAGGGTTTTGACAAGACTTGGTCTGTAGAGCTGTCTCTAGGCTAGCCACGAAGATATTTTAAGGGGACTTCACACTAAATCAGCGATCACTTCGCCTAATGTTCGTAGGTCTTTGACAAACTCCTAGCCTGTTCGTCAAGCTAGTTTTCACAAGACTTGGTCTGTAGACGTGTGTCTAACCTAGCTACGGAGACATTTCAATAAGACTTCACACCAAATCAGCGATCACTTCGCCTAATCATGAAGATGTTCGACAATGGTCGTAGGCCTATGACAATCTCCTAGCATGTTCGTCAAGTTAGTTTTCACAAGACTTTGTCTGTAGAGGTGTGTATCTCGGCTGGCTACGGAGATATTTCTGATATATCACACTAAATCAGCTATCACTTCGCCTAATAAAGACTGATTAATTGGTATAAATATACAACCTCAAGGTCAAACATGTTAATGATGGTAATTTATTTTAAGTGTACTCATGGACTATCGAAAACTCCTTGAGATTTTTTTATATACACCATTATTTCATTAGACCTCAATTGGTTGATCACTTTAATGACAAACAGGTCAATGTGCTCTGGTATTGAGTCTTGATAGATGCAGTGGACAAAACTCAAATTTGCAATCAAAACTGCATACGTTTGTTGGATAACAGCTTGTCTATATATGAACATGAGTGAACTATCTTGTGGTATGGGGTGCAAGGTTAGGTAATTGATTTTCACCGTTATTGGTGGCATGCAAAAGCTGATGGGTGCTCGGGGTGTTTGATGCCAATTCCAACCAACGCCCAGTGGTTCATCTTACAGAAGAACTTATTGAGTCCCCGTCACCGGCCACCAGCCTTTAAGGGATCCCCATCCAGACTATTGAGCATTGATTTGTTAAAACCAGTATGCCGTAAGATCCCTTAGAAGGCGTCAACCAAATCCACGACCTTCACTGATCTAGCTAAGCTATTGTTGACAATGTCTTTGCAGCATTTTCTGGCCCAAACGGTCTTCGTGAAAGTTGCACTGGCGCTCTGCAACGCATGGTTTACGAAAACTGCCAATGATTGCCGAGTGTTCCAAACCAAGCTGACGTAGATGTTATATTGGAAACTGTCGACGACCGACCAATTACAATGATTTACACTGCTATAACCATCAAACTATGTTGATAATAGCGGAATAAATGGTCATATTCTGGCAATAACGTGGTCGTTTAACAACCATCTAAATACTTCCAGAACCATTCCTCATCTTGTCCAAACATTGCTCGCCATCGCTTTCACATTTAGTTTCCTGGTACATTAGTTAGGACAATAAACATCATGTTTGTGTCATTACCAGGATGAATTTGTCAAGGTCGAGGCAGTTGGGGTTGATGGTTGGCTTGGATATTTGACCCCATAGAAAAATAGTTGTACCCAATTTGCACCCCTTTTATATTTTTTGGAAATTTCAAGTATACTTTGTAAGCATTTTTCTCTCAATATGTGGTAGAATGCACATTATTCATGCTATTTAATTTTTCATATAGGAGATCACATCAGATCTCCACGGGAGGCTTGCTCCCCATATCTGGAGTATCGATCCCGACAGTTGTCCCCTAATAATCAATCTGTCCACTATGTGCACCTTCAGTTCCCGAGTCGGGCGCCGCCAGAGATTAGTGGTCAAGGACGAACCAGCATATTGTAATTTCATTCTCGTTAATTGATGTGAAAATTATTAGTAAACGAACTGGTCAATGCCTTGCTAATTGCCAGTAGGTCAACAATTTTGGGCTCATGATCAATGGCTTAAAATAGCTTTTGTCGCATCAGTACGTTGTGTTCATGTTCATCTTGCGTCCTAAAATCATTTTCTATGTTAAATATGAATTTTCTGGTATAAAATTTGGCGGAGATGTTTTTGTTAAATGTTTGTTATATGTCCAATCCGGAACAGAAAAGCAAGACCGTGACGTTACCGTCAGAGTTCTCTTGACCCGTTCTCTGAAATCTGATTTCTGTTCCTTTATGTAATGACTCAACAAAAGTTAAATTATGTAGACGTAGCAATTTTTATGGCGAAAGCTTGTGACCTGACAGTAAACGTTAAGATCAGGACTGGGACGTAGTCGTAACCGTTCTCTCGCCCGTTTCCCCTGAAATCAGATTCATTTCTTTAATTTTTTCTTTATGTAAATTCAACTTTTCATTTATGTACACGTAGCAATTTTTATGGCTTAAGCTTGTGAACTGACAGTTAATGTTAAGAGGTGGCGGTACTATGTCAATGTCACAGACGTGAAACTAATAGCGGAGACGTGCAAAAGTCATGCAATGAAATTAATAAACATGTCAGCTAGACAAGTTCGTGGACATATTTTATGACCTCGGGGTATACAGATCACTTTCTGACGAAGAGAAACGAGGAAATTAAAAAATCGGATGACTTTGGCGAAAGACATGCAGTACAAAGCAATAACCCAAGGCAAAGCAACCCGGCACTTATTTTTTTAAGTTAGTAATGTCACCTGTTTGCTTGTTTTTTTTTAAGGATTTTGTTTAGTTAATATTACTTATAAATAACTGTTGTTTTGTTTAAAATTTCAAAAGATAAACGACCCAAGGCAAAGCAACCTGGCACTTTTTTTTAAGTTGGTAATGTCACCTGCTTGCTTGGTTTTTTTTTTAGGATTTTTTAGTTAAAATTACAAAAAATACTGTTTAAAAATTGCATCTGTACTGAAAAAATTCTTCATGAAGATAAACGACCCAAGGCAAAGCAACCCGGCACTTTTTTTTAAGTTGGTAATGTCACCTGTTTGCTTGCTTTTTTTTTAAAGGATTTTTTAGTTATATTTCTTATAAATTTCTTATAAATTACTGTTGTTTTGTGAAAGTTCTCTAGCATCGTAGCTACTTCCTCCTTTGCGTCCACGATTAGAGTTGAATGAAGTGCAAGACTTTAATCTTCATCAAATTATTTTTCTTCAATTCTGGAACAATTTGATATCTCGATGACTTACTATTTGTTTGGTAAATAGTTGGTAGTAAGATCGTCAATTTGATTGTTTGGTAGTCGAGGTAGATGGTCGTATGATCGGGATCCATTTGATAATTTGGTAATGTTAGTTTGGTCTTTATAGGATACCTTGCATTTGGTAGTTGGTCCGGGATCAGTATCAAGGGACGGAATCGCTTCTGTTGGTTGTTGGATCTAGATCCTGGGTTTTCAACTTGGGGGACTTGTCCAAGACTGGGGACATTTAGACATTTTCCAAGGGACACAAACTGAGCTACATGCAACGTCGGCAACAAAAAAACAAAAAAATGTGACCTTATCATGCTTCAAAATTGTATGTTTTAAATGACTTGCGGATAATTCAGAGGACCTAGATCCCTTAGGACTGTTTTGTAAATGACATCATTTCGTATCTTGGATCTCTTTAAGTTTAAACCGTACATAAGAATGATAATGACTCATAGTATAATATATTTAAAACGTAACAGCTATAAATAACATATTGCTGACAAAATCGATTCTCTGTGCTCACGATTGACATGTGATACACTGGCTGAACATGGTACGAGAGAGAGCAACACGTGGTACAACAATTTGTTAAATATGTCACCTTGATCTTTAATAGTAAATCATTGACTTCTGAATCATACCAGGCAATCGATGATAATAAATGTAGCTCATAAACAGTATCAGCTGTATGGATTCTTTGAAAGGGGCACTGGAGTGGACATTCTGTAAGTGTTTTGGCAATGGCGATCATAAAAGAGCTAAGGAATCTGAACTGAAAGGGTTGGCGAATCGATGATAATAAATGTAGCTCCTAAACAGTATCAGCTGTGTGGATTCTTTGAAAGGGGTGCTGGAGCAGATTTACTGCTAGGGGTTTTGGCAATAACATTAGCCTTATGGGCACTTTGAAAGGGTTGGAGAAACCTTATCAATAAATGTAGCTCATAAACAGTATCAGCTGTGCGGGCGCTTTGAAAGGGGTGCTTTATCCTTGTGAGCACTCGGAAAGGGTTGGGGAATCAGTATCAAGAAATGTAGCTCATAAACAGTATCAGCTGTATGGATTCTTTGGAAAGGGTTTCTGAAAATTCTTTAATGTAAGCTGTGCGAACTCTTTGAAAGGAGTGTATATTCTTCTAAGGATTTTGACAATAATGACCCCAAAGGAGCTAAGGAATGCCATTAGCTTTGGGTACTCTGAAAGGGTTGGGGAATCCGTAGCGAACGTTATCTTGTCATCTACCAACCAACCAACCAACCATCAGTTTGACATTTTTGATTGAGGTCACCTCTCTATTATAGTCGATATAAGTTATTTGAATTGAATAATGACTGTCACTGACCTACTAACTGAATATTATCACAAAAAGGATGGTAAATTCCTATTACTCAATAACATTGTCTACATCCGGATGTACTATGCAATACATATTACTGTTTAGAAATCAGGTCAAATTAATGATGTGCGCAATTATAGACATAAACGAATTTATTAGCTTATTAACAGACAATTTACAACCTCTGTTTTATTTATTTATTTGAACATAGCATCAAAGTCCACTGCAGCAGCATTCCCCAATGGAGTTTTACGTCCTATTTTTCTGCGCCTGTTTGAGTTAATAAGGTCCGCAAAACGTTGACTTGTTGAAGTTTCACTGTCACAGTCTGTGGCCTTGGTTTATTGTCCCATCCGAACTATTTGACGCTTTTGACAACCTGCTCCATTGACTGGTAGGAACCTGGTTGAAAAATTAGAAGGAAATGTCAACCCTGGATCTTCAGACTTAAAGAGCAAGCGTTTAACCTACTGAGCCACTTCTCCTTGTATAGATTCAGTCAGTCTTAACCATCATTCTACCATCTGATGTAAAATTAGGCATGTCATTAATAATGGTTTATAGCCCCAAGGGCTGACGAAAGTTATTTGTCGTGAACGCCAAAATGATGTACAAGTATATGCTAGTAAAGACATTTATTTGTTTAATTGTTGAGACATCAGAAAGATGATGGATCAGGATGACAAATTATAGCATCAAGATTTCAATTAAAATTCTAATTTGACATTTTGAGTTTTTTTATGACTTCCGCAAATTCCCCAATTTAAAGAAATCTTATACGAAATACCAAAGTGTCGATTTAAGGTACCTTTTAACAGTTATTTAATTCAGGGTATCGTCCTTGGACTGCAATATTATCAGGCGTTGACAAAACTTGAAATGCAATTATTGGTGTCCTGCTTGAGTCAGAATAAACAATCCCATCGCAGAAATGTTTTCTAGGATATCCTTCTGAGATTTCACATTGTATTGGGCATAATAATGATAACTTGCATCTTATGTTGTCGCATATGGCCTAGAAGTATGTCAGCCTTAACGTGTTCGAAGGTGTCGTAATGGCGACTCTACGTCAATAATTTTGTCCATGCTTAAGACAATATGCATCTTATTATGTAACAAATGGCCTAAAATATTGTCAAATGTCCCTTAATCGTCGTCATCTAAGTAATTTATAATTTTTATTGTGTGTTCTGGTGGCATTGTCTATAAGGCATTTTTGAAGATAGGCCTTTTTTGGGGTATTCGGGATTATCTTGATGCTCTCCAATAATGCATGGCCTAATTTTCAACCCTTTTGTAATAACGATATCATAATTATTTAGATTCAAGCTTGTCGAGTTAGTAATTTAAGTGATTTATAAGTAGGTTTCCATTTCTGTTCACGCTTCAGCTTCACAGTTACACACGTGCCATTTGTTTACAATTTCACTTTGTCGTCTGCTGTAGTTCTAATTATAGTAACATAAACATGCGCACGCATTACGCAGTCGCTTACTACCATGGAATCTGGTTGAAGTGAACCTTACGGTCCCTACCCTTAGGGGGACCCATCCCCCACCTCCTAAACCAATTTACCAAAAGAGTATCTTAAATGGGTCCTAACTCCCTAAGTCAACTCATCAAGCTAGGGGCTTCCATAAAAAAAAATCGTGAGTAGGGGACGTTGAAAAATTTCCCGAAAACAATAATTTCTAGACGACGAGGGTCTCGTTAAACCCAAACCCCCCAATATGGACGCCCCTTACATCTATCTGCGTCATCGTCATTCCGTATACGTTAGAGAGTAAGATGCATTTGATTTATACTCCAGCACGTTAAATAAAGAATACATCCACGTCTGTTTGATTTAGTACTGTTCCGATTTGCTGTCAATCAACAATTTTGGTCAGTTTGTAGAGGTCAGAGTTGAGGGGTTAAAGGTCGACGGCTAATTGAAAGTATATACACTACACTAAATCTGCTCGTGATGAATTATATACAGAAGGTTTAGTAAAATGTGTATATTTCAAACTTTAAACTCGCCAGTTTTTATTTATAGCGTCTAGTGTGAAGTCGAACTGTACTGCGTCCGTTTTAACCATTTGAGCTTGAGTTGTGGTTTTTAACTACGAAGAAAAAGTTACAGTAACTTTAAAACTGTTTTATGAGTTTGTAGGACTTGTGTTGAATTCGTAAGGACCCCTTTGACGTCACTCCTGAGTTTATTTGACTTGTGTTGAATATATAGGACCGCTTTGACGTCATTTCTGACGTTGCTAGTGTCATTTGGTGAAGCTTCTTACAAGTGGAAGCATCACTTTGAAGAACTTTTGACCTCTATTAAGACGTATATTCTTGCGAATCTTTTTCGTTTTTTGTTGCTAGAATATAGGAAGTATTTGCCTTGACTTTAAAATTAGCAAAGCATTTGACTCACTTACTTGAAATAAGGACATACTCGATTAAGGACAAACACGGAAAATTTTAAACAACTTTGCGAAATATTATTAAATTTTGCAATATTGTGTGTAAATTCAGTGAAGTTTCCGTCAGAAAATCTTGTGATCCTGATCATAAGGGATAAAGGTGTTCGTAGGTTCGAATTTCTATTGATAAGAACATTTAGGTGTTAAGACGAATGTGTTAAGGTACGAACTACTTCATTGTTGATCTTGTGTTAGTATTAACACCCACGAAAATAGTGTTCAGATTTAGTTCCAAGTTTTATAAATAATATACAGTATTTGCCAAGATGGTTGTGGGATTGGAATCAAGCGAGGCCCAGAACGGCCAGACCTTTGCTGAAGGGTCCAACTCCGTTGCCAGAAAAAACGTAAGTAGTCATATTCTTTAACGGTATGAATCATTCTTTAAGTGATATACCCATCCAATTATTCACTTTCATTGCAGGTAAAAATTAATTGATAGGTCCAAACACTATATAACCATTCAAGATTTGGTATTGCTATGATACGTCATCTTGCCTGATATGCCATGAAGATAAGTCATATGTAAGGTTTTGTACCTTGGAGTATTGAAAAGAGTATTTTCTTTCCAATTTCTTTCTCTCAAATGGAAGTATACATTTGTTCTGATGCTTCGTTTCTACTACTGTTGGTGTTTTGTATTGGTATGGATAGATGCTATTCCGTCTTCTGGGCCAGTACCAATAGCACCTGTCCTCTAATCATAACCAAAAAACTGTTGTTAAACTTGAACTTTTTTTTTCTTTTTTTCTCCCTGAAGTGAGTTAATTTAAAAAAAAGGTTATCCATGGCTTTGGGCCTACTGGGCCTATACCCCCATAACACCTGTCCCATAACTATTCACATAATACTAGAAAGATTTTTTTTCACCCTGAAGTAAGCTAATCGTAAAAAAGTTATCAATTGAATGGTTGTGAAGTTTGTTTAATGATAAAACTGTGTGGGGGCTGGGAACTTGATACTACCTGAATAAGATTAGTCGATTGTTATGGACTAACAACATCTACGTAACTGTAACCTCTTCTGAGTTTTTTCTGGGTTACTAGATAACTAGGTACTTGCTCTATAAATTAGGATGTTTGAATCAACAGCTTAGGTCAGGACTTGAGCTTGGAACTGAAGAGATGATGCTTGCTTGATCACTGGCTAAGTGATTGGTTTAAAGATTGATATTGCACAATCGGGTCAAATTCGGGGAAGTATTTAATATGATGTGCAACGGCTCAGTAATTTAAATGTTCCAGATGTGCTTGTTCACCAACCTGGTGGCTTTGAGGTTCGGTCTAGGATTCATATCAAGCAATCGTATATACGTCGGCCATTTTCTATCAATAATAACCTCGTATGCAGATAGAAGAAAACCTTCCAATGTCAATGGGCGGAAGGAGATTACGCGATAAAAAATAGTTCTGTTTATGGGTTGTTAGTTACCTCCCTTGCACATTATGCTTATAGATAGGAAAAGTCTGGATGTCAGAGACTTTTCAGATGACGTCATCAATAGAGACAAAAGTAGTGCGATTTATCCGCCTGATGCATACGAGGTTATTATTGATAGAAAATGGCCGACATATATACGATTGTCATATCAAGGTGTCCAAGATTGCATATGATTTACAATTAACGGATTTGTATAACATTCTAGTTGAGCATTGTTGGTCTTCATTTGCCCAATATAAAGCATCAAGGAAGGGACACCACAAATGTTGCGTTATATATTTAAGGTAAATACAGACACCTTCCTCAAAGAAAGCGTTAGACCTCGAAGTATATCTATTCTTAAATATTTAGACAATCTGACATCTACAGATCCAATATGGCGTAACACCTGACATGGTTGCTATAAACATCCGCCATTTTTGACTTAGCAACTGGTACTAAATGATGTAAATGTCGGTGTGGGTTACAGCCTTTGCGTAATTCTGAGGGAAAACGAGACAAGAGATGTATCGGATTGACGCTAATGGTTAACCATAATATAAACTGAAGCTCCAAATGTTTTCAAGATGGTGCTGCCATTTAACCAACCCCTTGTTACAGGAACAGGGGAGCAAAGAGTGGCCTTGCCCAACAGTAAAGTTGGAATCACTTCCTCGAAAACATTTATGATGGCAACCCATTTTATTGACATTAAACCACATATTACATCATTGCACACCGCATTCGCTACTCCAATCAGGTGTAAAATGTAGGGACGTAAAGCTCCAATGGATTTATGTATTTGTTAATACTTCAAGCTTAAAAATTGAGGACTGTATAAACGCACAAAGACGGATTAAGAAGATAAAGAACGCAATTGATGCACCAATTCACCTAATATTAAATAATGCATTTATTGTTAAGTAAAGGTGCATATCCGTGTCCGTTCAAAAAACACAACGAACAGTCCATTTTATCTTTAGGTAGTGTCAGTAACAATCAACACATTGATAGCATGGCTTGTATAGTCTCAGTAACTATTTGTTTTACCTGAAATATAGTGGTCTGTTCGTATATATGTCTGAATCGAATCCAGATGAGCGCAGATATCTTTGTTTCGGTATAATTGATAAATCTAAGTCTATACAAGTACGATGAATAGGTGCATTACGGATGTATAGGTGCATTTCCGGTTTCCCAGAACAATGGCGTGTTTGTGGTGTTTTTCGATTGAAAACTATAGCAAGCTTCCCATTCAGTTGAATATGGAGCACTAGACCTCACATCTTTCGATCAGTGCCTTTGTAGAGCTTTTCGTCAATAGCAAAGGAAAGGAAGAGCTTTATGATTATTTTTGCCAATAGACTAGACATTTTTTTGTTCCGCAAAAAAAACCGATGAAATGTTGACTGTACATTCAACTAAACTTCCTATTATAACAAATGAAACAATTCTAAAAAATGCAACGTTTACATGTACAGTTTTTTTTGCAGTGCGTTCTAGCGAACGCACTGCTTTGTTTTCATAATGTATGTTTTTTTTTTTGTCTACTTCTGGTCACGCTAATTCGGTATGAAGGGAGCATGCCACACATTATCTCATATAATTTTTTACTATGCCTAACTGCACGGTATTAGGTGAATATAAAATGATGCATTTTCGTCCAACAGGAAATGACGTATGGCCAATAAGCCCATTTTAATGTTTTTACCATTTTCATCTCTGATTTTCAACCGATTTTGATGGAATTTTTTTTGTTTATTTTATTAACCGATTGTCTTCAAATTGGGGGTTTAAAAACATGCATTTTTAAAACTTTGTCGCTGACTTTTAGAAGCACTTTTTTGACAATTTTTTCAACTTTTGCAATTTTATTTTGATCAATACGAAAACTTACATATGCATAGACATTTTGATGACAAACAAAATGATCTTTTCAAAAATGTTATATCACTTCCGGTTTTGACGTCATTCGCTAAAAATGATGTGTATGGAATCAAAAGTCGATTGTTAACAAAACATGGGAAGCCGATTTTTGAATTTCGATTCAGATTTTTTTTTATTTCCGGTAAACAATTTTCAGTAAAAGTCAAATCTTTTAAGGCTCATATCTTGTGACCTTGACCTTGAGTGACCTTGTGACCTGAACAAAAGTCATTGCCCTTGATGAGATCTATCAACTGATGTATTCATTTTTGCTGTCCGATGTCTACTTCCGGTTTTATAGCCAATTGAAAATGTCGAGTTTTGACTTTAAACAGCTCTGTCACGTGACCTAATTCATGTACGTCACAAATTATCTTTTATTATTATCACGCTTTATCTCCTGTTTCCAAAAATGTATAACACTAGATATTTCGATCAAAATTGCTTTTTCGAATTTTGTTCTTTGTTCTATAGTAACTCTGCGTGTTTTTTTTTGGCGGGAAAAAACACGTGTTATCTTAATTACGGATTTCATAAGATAGGTAACAATTTCTTCTTAAGATATGGAAGAACATGTCTAACAAAGAAAAAAAAATATGATAAAATCGTAACCGGAAGTAACACGCTGGCCACCATCTTGAAACGAACATGTTTTCTTTAAATCGAGAGAAGTGAATAGGGTATCATCCAATTTGTATAATATTGATGTCTAGGGCATTTTCAATCTATGGCCAACAAAATGATGACAGCCAATTTGCTAATTTCGATTATGATGTTTGCCTATTTCCGGTAAAAGATATTCAGAAATGACAAAAAATCTCAAAGCTCATTACACGTTACCTTGGATTTGGGTGACCTTATGACCTGAACAAAAGTTATTGCCCATGATGAGATCTACCCAACGGTGTATTCATTTTTGTTGTCCAATATTTACTTCCGGTTTTATAGCCATTTAAAAATTGTTAGTTTGAACTTTGAACAGCTCTGTCACGTGACGTCACGTCACAAAATATCTTCTTTTACGCTTTATCTCCTCTTTCCAGTGATATATAACACTAGATATTTTGATCAAAATTGCTATTTGGAATGTTGTTCTTTGTTCTATAGTAACTATGCGTGGTTTTTTGGCGGGAAAAAACACGTGTTATCTGAATTACGGATTTCATAAGATAGGTAACAATTTCTTCTTAAGATATAAAAGAACATGACTAACAAAGAAAAAAAATGACAAAATCATAACCGGAAGTAACACGTTGGCCACCATCTTGAAATGAACATGTTTTCTTTAAATCGACATCCGATTTATATAATTTTGACGTTTATGGCATTTTCAATCTATTGCCAACAAAATGAGGGCAGCTGAATTGCTAATTTCGATTATGGTGTTTGTCTATTTCCGGTATAAGATATTCAGCAATTATTGTAACACTTTTAAAGCTCATAACTTGTGACCTTGCCATTTGTTGACCTTATGATCCGAACAAAAGTGATGGCCGAAATGAGATCTATCCAATGGTGAATTCAGTTTTGTTGTCCAATATTTACTTCTTGTTTTATAGCCATTTGAAAAGTGTCAGTTTGAACCTAATTCACGTACGTCACAAAAAAAGCGTCTTTTCTTATTATGCTTTATCTCCTCTTGATATATAATAGTAGATATTTTAATTATTTTGCTTTTTTTTTAATTTGGAAATTTTGTTCATTGTTCTAAAGTAACTGCGTGGCTTTTTTGGCGCGAAAAAACACGTGGCTCCTAAATTGTGGATTTTTAAAGAGAGTCGACACATTCTTTTGAAGATATAAAATGACATAACATTCATAGAAAAAAAAAGGGATAAAATTGGACCCGGAAGTAACTAGTAGACCACCATCTTGAAATGACCAACTTTTCTTTAAATCGATATAAGTGATCAGGATATCATCCGATTTACATAATGTTGATGTCTATGTCATCTTAAAAATATTATAAACAAAATGGTGACAGCCGATTTCCTAATTTCGATTAAAAGTTTTGTCTATTTCCAGTTAAAGAAATTCAGCAATAGCAAACACTTTCAAAGCTCAAAACTCGTGACCTTGACGTTTGATGACCTTTTGATCTGAACCTAAGCTATTGCCCTCGATAAAATCTATCAAATGATGGTTTACTTTGTGTTTTCCGATGTTTACTTCCGGTTTAATAGCCGATTGAAAATTGAGATTTTTAACTATAAACAGCTCTGTCACATGACCTAATTTATATGCAGGACTAAAATGCAACCGTTCAAGGATGTTTACATTGCGCACTGCTCAGTACTGTTATCACGGTTCTAGTTTTCGACTTGTCATTTGAAATGTTGAGCTGCCCTATAACCTCTATATATGATATTAAAATAAAAGTCAACTGATTGACGTCATCAGTGCTATTATATATTGTTTGACTTCCACTGGGTTTATTTCAAATTATTTTAATTCGGTACATTAACCCAATTATTGCCATTGTTCTCTACATATACTAACACTGTCACGTCAAATATATCTAGCAAACAGGCGTCAAAAATACGAATACATTAGTGGTCTTGCAGTATCTACATACCTTTTTAATCTAGACCTTTATCAAAAATAGGAATACATAAGTGATCTTGCAGTATCTACATACCTTTTTAATCTAGACCTTTATCAAAAATAGGAATACATAAGTGATCTTGCAGTATCTACATAACTTTTTAATCTAGACCTTTATCAAAAATAGGAATACATTAGTGGTCTTGAATAAGCCACATAGCATCTGATGTTGGGATCTTTTCTGATTTTGTTGGTTGGTTGATAGCTTCCAATAAACTGATATCACAGACTTCGTAGTTGTTGGTGGTCTTGCATAATCCACATAACTGTTGGATGCCTATGTTTTTGGTAAAACGTTTGGGAAAATTACAGAGTATGTTGCTGTAAGTAATCGTGATAGTTGATGGTAGAACTTCCATCTCCCAGCTTTAAGTAGTTGTTGGTATATGACAAGTTAACGTTCGCTTAAAGTGGATGCTGATATCACAAATTAGGTAGTCGTTGGTAGATAACAAGTTAACGTCTGCTTCCAGTTAACTGAAATCACAGACTGGGTAGTTGTTTATAGCCTTGGTAGTTGGTAGAAGGATCATTATCAATTAGATGGTTCAGTTGGAAGGTTCTTGATATTTTGGAAGTTGTTTGAAGCAGGATCAATCTTTCTAAGATTTCTTATAGCTGTGAACTATCGAACCTTTTCCGAATCAGTAATGCCCATAAAAAATAAGCGTTCAAAAACCATCATATATTACCTATGTCCAATTACTAATAACTTTTGGGTCAGTAAGTTTTGGTCACGGTGTTAAGGTCACGGTGTATGGGTCACAACTTAATGTCAATGGGTTAACCTCTATTTTTTGGTCCAGTGCACCCATGATTATAATTTTCCATACACTTAATCCTTGTTTACCTGGTTTTTTTTTTACGAAATTACGAAATAAAATTGCGTTGTACTGTTGTAGGTCATGCAGGATATATTGCTTACTAGCGAAACACTTTACTTTTGTAATTTTCCATTAAATTTAATATACTAATTTTATGTATGCAGCCTACTGGGTTTCGGTCTTTATTTGGAATACAACAGTGTGTAAAATTAAATTCAATCTTTTTACGCTGAATGTGTTCTAATTTCGAGCATAAAATGTTTATTTCAAGGAAGGTATGAATGCAAAGTTATTAAAGTTCATGGATGGCGACCTTCAATCTAATTAAATCCTTGTAACCACAAACTAAATAATTACATGAATATCCTTATAATTTCGAGTAAAAATGTTCTCGATTTCAAGGAAGATTTACATACAAAGTTATTAATTTTACTCCAACTTCATGGAAGGCGACCTTCAATTTGATTTAAATCCTGGTAATCACAAACAAACGACTTGATGTTTTGTTATGACATTGTTTCACCCTGTTGAATAATAATATTTTGATGTCAAAGGGGACAACTTTCAAGGGAGGTTACTGTGTCATAAAAAATATTAATTTGTGAACAACTTTCAAGGGAAGTAACTCTTCACCAAAACTTATTTTGTGTCACAATGTAAACACAACGCGAAACACGCATAACAAGTTGAATGTACTGATTTTAATGTAAAGGGATTATTTAAAGAGGACGTCTCATTGAAAATTGGAACAGTGCAAATAGATGCTATTAAAGTTAAGAAAACCGCTTGACGATCTATTTTACTTTTATCGAAACACCTGATGGTAATTCTCCAATACTATACAACTATTACTCTCGATTGTGCCATGTTGTGGATGTGATTTTCCTTAAATAGATTGTCCAGAAATCTGATTGTGAATTAAGGGAAAACGAAAAATTGAGGATTCATCATCTTAAAACTATGAATTCTAAATTTAGTCCACTGAGAGATATAATGATTCATTTTCCACCTTACGAAACCAAGATTATCCAATTTTCATCATTTTTCTATAAAAGTTCGACAAATTAGATCACCACGCCTTGTTTTCTTGGCGTCTAGACTTCACGCCTTTATTACCAACTAATTTTGATGCCAAATCCTAGAAAAATTTAAGAGAAAATTGTATCTATGTGCCAAGTATACGAATACGATATATTGTACCAAAAAATATTGTTTAAAATTGTCTGAGAACATACTGAGTATGCTCTTTTCACGAAGAAACTGCATCGTTTCGATGCCAGTCAGTTTCTCAGATTTTGCGTAGTGCATAAAGAACTAAATGTCTGGCGAGGGGGACTGTTACAGCCAAAGCAGTACCTTTATTTAAGGTAACCATTAATATTCAACAGAAGACACAGTCTGGACTTAAAAAGCTCATATTTTCCAATTTTTATGAGCCAAATTTTGGTCCGAAAGAGCAATATAAATACGCCACTGTTACAACCAATGTAGTACCTTTATTTATTTATTTCATATTAAAGTTTATATAATATAAAGAAGTAGAACACCACCAAGAGATTGTACCAACTATCTAATTTACTTCGATAGATAAACACTGTTTAAATTACCTTCTTTAGGTTGTTAACATCGGTTGTTTCATCAATCAGGCAGTATCCACTGAGTTATAGGCCTACAGGTGTGTCCACCGGTAACTTCTTTATATACTTACAAAACACCACTTACCTTGGTCATTCCTTGATGTTTTATTCATTCATTCATTCATTTATTCAAATATAACTTGTATATATCACATAGGTAGTTTCATCAATCAGGCAGTAGTCTCTGAGTTATAGGCCCACAGGTGTGTTGGTCACTACTGTATATACTTACAAAACACCACTTACCTTGGTCATTCCTTGATTTTTTCATTCATTCTGTATTATTCATTCTTTAATTCATTCAAATATAACATGCAGGCATATATCACATAGGTAGTTTCATCAATCAGGCAGTATCCGCTGCGAGCTAGCTAGCTGCTAGATCTACAGATGTGTCGGTAACTACTCTATATACTTACAAAACATCACACCTTGGTCATTCTAAGATTTTTTCATTCATTCCAATCATTCATTCATTTATTCAGAAAGAACATGTTTTCATCACATAGGTAGTTTCATCAATCAGGTAGTAGTATCCACTGAGTTATAGGCCTACAGGTGTGTCGGTAACTACTTTGTACCTACAAAAAAAAAATTACTTGGTCATTCCTCATGTTTCATTCATTCTGTTTTATTATTCCTTCCTTCATTCATTCGAGAGCCGCAGTGGCTCAGTGAGTTAGAAGCTTGCTCGCTAACATGAAAATACAATGTTCAATCAGAAGTCTTCGGATTTTTCAACCTAGTTTCCCCGTGTCAGTGATGTAGGTCGGACTGCCAAGGAAAACCCGTCTAGTCGTTCGGATGGGACTTTAAACCGAGGTCCCGTGTGCTACAGGCTGTGCACGTTAAAGATCCCTCGACAGTTGAAAATCGAAAGTAAGAGTAGGCTAATGCCGCTGTCCTGGATAATTCCCCTCATTGCATACTGCATTGTGTTTGTTTATCCTCATAAGCCAGGTCAAGATAGCAAAACGTAAAACTCCATTTCCTTCATTCATTCAACCAAAAGATATGAGGACAAGTTCAGTTCACTTGTAAGTTTGGCACTTTGTGCATCTGTTTCATCGATTGAGATTTTTTCACCAATTGTACTCCAGCAACTTTTTTCATGTATGACATGTTTCACAGCTGGGCTCAGTTATTCTGTCACTTCTATATTCTATAGCACTACACGTTGCATGTCGGCATACCATCTTATACAGGTAATTCTTATCGAATGTGGAATCTCATCTCCGCCAAAAATAGAACATAGTTTATTTTATTGTCTGTTCTTTCTTCTCAGTTTTTGCGGTAACGTCTCTTTTGAAATCTTTACACCAAGACTCTGTCTGTTAGATACGATCATATTATTTTAGACTTCAATGGTTTTGGTTTATGTTTATAAGTCTTGTATTATCGTGATTATTGCCTGACAAAATGCTGATTATGAGAAACGCATCTTGAATAAATCATCTTTCCTTGTTAATTTAGTCTATCTATCTGTGTATGGATACCGAATAATTCACCTTAACTGTTAAGTCTTAACAAGTCTGAATAAGTCATCTTTCCTCATTAATTTAGTCAATCTATCTGTGTATGGATACCGAATAATTCACATTAACTGTTAAGGCTTGTTTAACAAGTCTGAATAAGTCATCTTTCCTCATTAATTTAGTCTATCTATCTGTGTATGGATACCAAATAATTTTAGTCAATCTATCTGTGTATGGATACCGAATAATTCACATTAACTGTTAAGGCTTGTTTAACAAGTCTGAATAAGTCATCTTTCCTCATTAATTTAGTCTATCTATCTGTGTATGGATACCAAATAATTTTAGTCTATCTATCTGTGTATGGATACCGAATAATTCACATTAACTGTTAAGTCTTAACAAGTCTGAATAAGTCATCTTTCCTCATTAATTTAGTCGATCTATCTGTGTATGGATACCGTATAATTCACCTTAACTGTTAATGCTTAACATGTCTGAATAAGTCATGTTTCCTTAGTAATTTAGTCGATCTATCTGTGTATGGATACCGAATAATTCACCTTAACTGTTAAGGCTTAACAAGTCTGAATAAGTCATCTTTCTTTATTATCTTTCGTAATTATTTACTCGATGCAGCTGTAAATAGATCCGAAAAAAAAACACCTTCCCTCATAATTCCAGCTGTAAATGGGTACATCCTTTCTTTTTATTCCGGTCATCCCAACTGTAGATGGGTACGAATAATCTGGGTAAAGGCAAAGCCAAGAGGTTTAACCAAGGGTCGTCAGCCTGTTAGAAAAAAACAGATTGTGTTCAGATATTGGGGGGGGGGGGGGGAGTCATGTGAGCACCACCAGTACAATGTTCCCTGTTTCATTTGTTTTCCTGTAGACAACTTATTGCTCCATTTCTGGTTCTCTTTTCATTGATTTGCTTCGAAATAGTTCGAGTAAAAGCTACACAAAATCCCCTCTAACCAAATCAAATCCCAACGCAGACATTCCCCTTCAAATCGACCATCAATGTAATAAATTGGTTCAAGTCACTCAGAACGTAATCTCGAGGTTTGAAACTGCGTCAAGAACTTCTATAATTTCTTTATGACAGTTTTAAAAGCAATCAACGGTGCTTTAATCTCGTGGAAAGACTCTTTACCAAGTCAGCAAATAACTCGCTAGTTCACGGGAGGCAAAATCAATCAGGTGATCGAGAATATTTTGGCCCCGAGCTACTCTTCTAGGTGTCGAATATTTACATTCGGTATCGACCGTCTTTCTCAATTAGATTATTCTCGTCTCTTAATAACTTGAAACCGTCGGCAACTTTGGCCTTCACAGAAATTCAATATCTCTTTGTCGGTATAGATACATCCTAACTGTATCAGAAATTGTCTGAAACGTTCGATTCAGCTGCTTTCGTGTTCGATTGTTTGTTCTGGAACCAACACTAGACTAATCCCACAGTCTAAGCGGCTGAAGGGTTCGATTCGATGTATTGTGTTCTGTATTCGATAGGTTGTTCTTGTACCCATCGTTCCACTAAACCGGGGCATAGAACTAGTCAAGTGACTTTTGATGACATTTTTATGGTTGGACCATTGCAACGCTCACCTTCGAAACGACTACCACACGTCAGAAGCGACCTTTTTCTATTATTCATCAAACATCTACCCACCATCCAACCCTCTCCTCTCGTCCCTCTTTTGAGCTACGACCGTGGATGTTATCCATATGTGTCAAGAAGTCGCATCCCCTCTGGTTTTCCTCATTTTAAATTTGCCCTACTATCGTAGATGCTGTCAGTACATGTGTAATGTGGAGCACGCCAAGATCTATATGTGTCAAGAAACAAGAAAACTCAGTCATGCTAGTAACCTCAGTGCAGTTCGCTTTGCTAACAAATGTTATTTTAGTTAATTGCCAGTCTATTTATAGTAACAGCCATTACATCTGTCAAATTACTACATTTCCATCACGTCTGATTCTTTTCTTCACGTGCTTTTTTTCTATTAACGCCCTTGTGGTGATGTAAGTTGTAATGAAAGGTTTGGCTGAGTTGCAAGTAGGTCTAGGCACACCTGTGTTTTAGGCCCGTGGCTACTTGATTGTTCCAAGGAGGCGAGCGATATATCCTGAAGGACAATGTAGTGATTATGAAACATTAAAGGGATTGTAAGAGGTTTTCTAAACTTTGTATGTGTATCGGGGACATTGATAGCATCAATTTGCGCCATTCCAATTTCCACTCCGACTTCTGTGGTTCTTGCAATGCACTAAAACTAACACGTTTTATAACATCACTGACAGTGGTCTACCGGAAGCTACTATTGATATCTATGCAGATCACTTGTAGTGACGGTGGGATACCGGTGGAAGGGGCATCTTTTTGGATTAAGTGAAGTACTGTCCTATTTATTTATTGATAAAAGCTAAGTTATGCATGCCCCTCTTTTGACCTTTCTGCTGCCCCTACACGTCCCCCCACCTAATCGCTAAAAACGCCAATGAAAACGGATGTGGTTTGAACGACGATGGTGTGCATAATAAAACCCAAGCACGAACGATCTGAACCGTAAAACAAATTCACGAAATTCATATAAACACCTTGCTAATAGCAGCTAATGAACTTTGAGGAAGTATATCAGATGTCTAGAATAGTTAGCATACCCCGGATGGAGCCACACCCACTACTGCTGCTCAATGATATTACATTAATGCACCATGCTTTTAAGTTTCTATTTACTCAACGCTGCTCATTAATGTCCCTGAATTTAAACAATGGCGGATGACAAGTCGGTGAATAGACTACGAAGAGAGTAAACACTGAGAAATATTTATTTAATATTCTGTAGAATTTAAATGAGTGCTATTGATCATCATATTCAATGCTTTTAAATGCCATATTCAAGTGCATGACGATGTTCTTAATGTAGCATTTAGTTTGTAAATGTGTTGGTTTTCCGTTGAGGGATTTTTTAAGTTTTTTTTTGCTAACACAATTCTGAATGTTGGAAAGCGTGGTATACTTGTACTTGATAGCACTGCTCTGGTATTGTGGACAACACAGCTTCACCATCACGTTATTCTGGTCGTTGCTCTTGCTTTGGTGTCCATTCCCACTTGACAATGACAATGTACCATCAGACACTGCGTTGTCATTAGGGTCTTAATTGAATTGTGATTCTCAGCGATATTCATTGCGACGTGCGACCCCCAGCAAGAAAGATCATGTTAAAACGTTTGGTACACCTTGTTTATGCATCTGTCATCTGAGGATTCCTTTTCCTTATGGAGGTGTACACGTGCTTGACACAAGGCATAACAATGTGGTTCCTATAACGTTTTTGATGTAGAACACTATCTTTGCTCGGATGATATAATTTTTCGGTTGTGGTTAGAGCATGGATTCCGCTTCCATACTCCAACAATAATGGGGTTACTATGTTTGCTTAAAGGGTCAGCCTAAGTAGGTAGTAACGGTATTGATGTACCATCTCTGCTCTTGTGATATGATTTTTCGGTTGTGGTTAGAAGCATGGATTCCTCTTTAATACTACAGATAGAGTAATTTACGTATCTTTTAGATCTAAATTTAGCTCGTATTTTTCTACTTTCCTATCTTTAGATTTCAATTATCTATTTTTAGCATTTTCTTATCGTGTCTTAAATAATTTTTAAATTCCACAAACTTTGATCTGATTCTGTTACGAGATGTAAAACTGTTTCTCAAGAGTCAAGACTTTGGGATAAGACGCCATCATTTAAACTTTACTAATGTTTGAAAGATACACGACTTACGCTGGACGTATACTTTGACCTCGTACCTCTATTCAGTCATTTACTTACAGAGTATACGTGAAAGACGCAAAACTCAAAGTTTCAGACCAGTAAGACGAATTACTTGTGTTGAGAGATCACCAGAACTAATTTAATCTTTAAAGTTAATGCAGTTTCGAAGATGCCTATTTACAATTGGACGTACACTTCGACCTCGTTCTACTATCCAGTCATATCCAGAACGTACGACGTACTTCACATTTAAGTCCAGTAAGACGGAGGGCATTTAGACGTAAGACTAAATCTTCTACGACCAACATAAATGTATGATCATTCTGCTGGCAGGACAAAATGAAATGATAATAATAGGGGGAATTTTTCAATGATGTTTACTTTTAAATACAACACTAGTTAACAGATAGATGGCTAATCGTTCTTTTTTCGGTCCAAATAAATTGAAAGTGTGCAACGGGGTAACATATGCCATGATGTGTCCCTTTAAACCTATCACTAGTTAACAGATAGGTACCCAACTGTTCTATTTTTCGGTCCAAATAAATTGAAAGTATACTCTAGGGGGAATTTTCCAAAATTTGCTTCTTTAAAGCTATCACTAGTTTGTACAAGAATGCATTAAAGAACTATAGTTGAGGTTAGTGCTTCTTTAAAGCTATCACTAGTTAACAGATAGGTGCCTAATAGTTCTACTTTTCGGTCTAAATAAATTGAAAGTGTGCAACGGGGGAAAATTTTCCATGAAGTGCTTCTTTAAATATAATACTACATTTAGCTTGTACAAGAATGCATTAAAGAACTATAGTTGAGGTTAGTGTATATAGGTCTGTGTTCTAATATGATACTATTTTTAACTACAATAATTGTTTCCAATGATTCCACCAGCTGTTAATGTTACTATAAATAGACTTTATTAGAACCAGAAGAAGTATGATGTGTGTAACAGTTTCGGCATCTGATATATGAGAGATATTTATATGGCTTGTACAGGAAATTGACATACATAACACTTACAGTTAGGAGAGAACATCGTATTGATCAAATTAAACACAATTTTCATCAGGTGATGATGACAATGTAGATTGTTGAAACGTTGTGTAATAAAACTAAGAAGTAGTATACCATAAAAGTGTGTTCCGTTATTTAATGTGATCCATACCCCTAAATGTCGCTTAAAGATTATATTGATCACATTGTTAGGCGAATAAGGACAGGGTAACGACGAAATTTTTCAACGTAGCTTCGCCGAAGGTTTGCTCAGGGTTTGACTAGGTCGAGCTTTGCATCAGACCATTAGGTTTACCAGATTGTTAGTTAAGACAAATACTGGAGAGCCTCTGAAATATATTTATGATTTTCTCAGGACATGGCATGACCACATCATGACTCTGACAAAACCACTGAAGATTCAGTTCAAGGAAAATAGTAATATCTAAATGTTTATAGTATTTATTTAAACATAAAGCCGCCAATATAGATAGATAATTCCCGGATTTTCCCATGATCGATTCTCTAATGTAAGGTAGCCTCGAAGGCAATTTCATCTCCAAAGCCCTAATGATGAAGAAGCAATTCGTTATAACTTCAGATGTCTTTCGTCTGAAATGTCATTAATCCTCAATAAGCGTCTGGATGAATCGCACCTCCAGGCTATTTGTGTCTCGGTTATACTAGTCTCATCAATAATAAATGTAGTTAAGGTCTGAAAGCTGGTAATTGAGAATAACGATCGAGTTTGTTTGTCTTCTCTTCCAGCTTAAACTCGTTATATTTTCTTGTGGAAATGATGTACAAGGAAGGTACAGTCGTTATCCAAAGGTAGTTGGTTTGGAGTAGGCCAGACAAAGTTTCCACCTTTTTTGACACATCTTTGCTCTTTTTGGCAGTTGTCACCTAAAAACAGAAGGTTAACTTGTGTCCTGGCAAAATGTCCATCTGCTTTGTCTTCTAATCCTTTCGGTCTAATTTACTTGTAGTAATAGTGTACATGGACATTCTTTGCAATATTGCCTTGATAACGTTGCATTCTTTATTGTGTCAATCGTGCCAAAGGAGGTAGGACATCTTTATAGTTGAAGAAGTCTTGGGTATGATTTCCTCTGAGGTTTCTTGACCCCTGTAGTAGCAGTTGGTAGCAGAGCCGTGTTACAAATCCCATCTACATATCACATGAACCCAAACTTCATGTGTAACTACTCATTATAAAAACCAACCGTTGAAGGTTATCTGATACAAAGAAATAGACGTTGTAATTGGTGATTTACTTTAAAACATGGCCGTCGGCAGATTTCGCGTGTTCTCGCTCAATTCTCGTGAGACAATCTTCAGACACGAGATAGTCTCCTTTCAGTTTAAATTCATATTTGACTTTGTAAATCTAGTACAATTGTATTCCTTTAGTTTCCAAACTGGTGCCATAAAATATCATTTATATAGTTCTTTTGTTGCAGAGGTTTCCCCCCGATAAATGGACTTTTGTTGAGTTGGAGCCATTATAAATGTAAATGTTTCGTTTTGTACTAGTTCAGCATTCGAAAAACTATCCCATGTCGATGAACTTTACGATATTCTGTTATGCCTAGTGGAATGTATCAAAACATAAAACACAATTTTATTATAGGCTATTCCCTCCCTTATCAGATCCAATTATTATAGTTATAGAAATAAAAACAATATGGCTGCCAGAAAAACAAGATGGCTGCCAAATCAACAAAGATGGCCGCCAAGTAAACAAATATATATTAAGAAAATATGCTGTGTTTGTTTTTGTAATAAACGTTGAGTGGACCTTGCTGAGAGTTAGATCGTAATCAAATTGTATGAAATATTATTTTTCGTTTCGCTTTTAATTTATAGACATCAATTAAAATACAGGATTTTATTTATGCGGAACGAGATAATTTGTGACAACAGGTTGAGATTTTGTTTTACCTTTGTTCAGAGTTTGATTGAAATTATGTAATTAGGGTAAAAAATCAATGTTTTATTCGTATTCTATGATTCAGATAAATTCTAAACTTCAAAAAGACTATATAGGTGCAGAAAAGTAGAACGTAAAACACCATTTCATTTAAAAAAAAAACTCTCTTGGAACACTCCTCTACCTTTCGCATATGTTAAAGTGATTAATCAATTTAATAAAATAACAGAACTGGGGAACACACCTCACCCCCTCCTTCCCTGCCCAATTTTGAACCTCCTTCTTCTTTAAACTATCTTAAAACAATGAGTAACAAAAGAATCTGGATACAATTTGCCAACAGAGTGATTACATCATTCGTTTTGTAGTAGGATAAAAACATGTTTTGATAGCGTGCTAAATTTGTACGATTTGATTACTTTAGCAGGCTGCGTACACATAACTCGTCTTCTAATCAAGAAGCGATACTATTGTTTTGTAATTGTTGGCAGTAATGTTAGGAAATATGGTTGGATTGAGTACGTGTATCAATTGTAGAAAATGATTAGAAGATCTGTGAGGGGCATATGGTAGATATTCTGTGATCATCAGTATTATCGAGTACGTATTGAATCGTTCAGTTGATTTGTAGTGATGGTGGTTGAAGGAAGCTGTTAATAAAACGATGTGAATGAATCAAATGTATCATTAGGTTCATCAACTCTTAGATATCTTACATTTGTTAGTACATGTATCTCCAGATCAGATTTTAATGTGGATTTCAACTTCACATCTTCAAGTTAGGAACTTCATAACTTCAAAAACTTCATCCGGTTTTGGGATGTTGTTCAAGAATATGTAGTGACTTGATTTTGTACTGTTAAGTGCTTGTTTTTAAGGATTAATTGTTAGAACTGATTTAAATATTGGGAACAAAACTTATTGAGTGACTTCCATATAATTTTGGACTGGATTGCTTTCGGGTTGGACTGTTTTGGTCATTTTCAGGTTAGTTTAAAATTATTTTCTTAAAGTGAATTCAATAACATCTACCTACATGGTGATTTAAACGTGAATCGTATGCTACTGCCACCATATCTCTAATCCGTTCTGAAAAAAATCCAACAGGGTCAACCTTAACTTTAACGACATTATTGTTGTACTAAAGTTGCTTATGCTCTAATCAGCTCTTCAAGTAGGACGAAAAACTCATCATGGAGACATATGAACACACAGACGAACAACATGTAGTTCCCATTCCGGTGGTCGCCATGTTGAAATGATTAAAATCTGTTTCTAATTTCCTACCCAATCATCTTACTTTGTTATATTCTAAAGTTACAACGTGAGAACATTGGCATCTAACACTTTATTTCTGGAAGATTTCCAACAGTACATCCTAAACTAGTTAATAATAAAAATCAGTACAAGCAAAACAATTCTGTTAATCAAATTCGCATCCATAAACATGGCAAAATCGAGAGTAATAGTTGTAGGAGTGGACTACCCCAAAGAGAAGAACCATCAGGTGAAAAGAGTTAATTATTGATTGCTTTGTGGTACATATAGCTCAGCAATGACAGAGTTCATGTAGAATCGTTTAGAATGATTTAGGATTACTTAAAACTTAAAACTGATACACGAGCAATAACTGGAAGGTGCAGTTGTACTCGAGGAATCCATTGTGGCTCAACAAAGGCTTTGAGTCCTTGAAGACCAAGAGGATTGACAGCACCTTGTATCATTAAAGAACACCTCGAATAAATTGTAAATAGCCACTGTAACTCTGCAAAAATTTATAAGCAATATATTTTTCTGACTGGAACCTAGATCATTTCAGTTTAGTAGCTTTACAATCCCAAGCATCTAAACAGAGGGCTATCCTTGGTGCAAAATGGCCAGAGTAGTTTCCAACGACCATTCGACCCCATCAATTTGATCGTTTACCAGATAACATAGACCAGTATGTTTACAATCATTAACTCAGACAGACACTTGACTGTTGATACATAAGTCACATATTGTAGGCATTTGCGTCATTACATTGGCTCCTTACAAATTGCAGACTGGCCATACATAACCAGAAAACGAATAATTGTTGAAATCTCTGGCATGTTAGCTTTCATTATAAATAAACACAAGACGAAATACGAGAATATAAATCGTACGTTGCCTGAACAGCTGTTGGTAGGTATCTGTTTCTTCAAGTATATCCTTTACTTTGTGACGTTAAGTGGCGTTATTCTGGTTTTTGGTACAAATGAAGCAAAGTTCATACCTCAGGCCTTGCTGCTAATATGCTAATAATAAAAATCCGTACAAGCAAAACAATTCCGTTAATCAAAAATCTCGTCCAGAGCATGACAAAATCGAGAGCAATAATTATATAGTAGTGGACTTCCCATACGAGAAGTACCATCAGGTGCTGCTAATCTTAAATCTCAAATCATTGACAAAGTTAACATCTTTTTTTCTTGTGCCTGTGCCTTCTGTTGAATAGTAACTTGTTGCTTTCAACCACCCTAACCTGTTTTTTGTGAACGATCAAGACATACTTGGGCATCATAAAATCCTCAGCTTTGTGGACTCTCTGAAAGAGATTAGGTGTTTTCAGACGCACTCACTGAGTTTCATCTAGTGCTCTATTGGCCTAAAATGTCGCTTTCCTGGCAATATTTCCCTCATTGCACACTGTATGGCGTTCTTTCATCCTCAACATAGGAGCTTCAGTCATAAATTTATTGGATCTTCCAGAGATACTATTAGTAATATATTCCGTAATATATTCCCTAGAGAAGCTATGTCTATTGCATACAGTGGAGCCGCGTTTATCCGGTCACCCGTTCTCTGGAAACCCCGATGTCCGCACGCTTTTTACCGGTTTCCGCTTCCTCATTCCTGTGATTGACAGGTCTCTATTTTGTGATAATATGATCTACATATTCTGACCTACTTTTCATATGATGTATTTATTATGTACTCATAACGCTGCATGTCTTCAGGAATTTTAGTTTTTGGGTTAATGGCAATTTCCCCTAAGAGTACTTGAAGTTGATGAACTATTAGACTTCAGTTAGATTGGAATAAAAAAGAAAATGTAAAAACTATGGTTTAAAAAAGTCATTAGTAAGATCTTTATGGAGATTAGTTGAATGCTACATGCGTTAACCCATAACGAAGGAACAATAACGTTTATCTTACGTATTCATCGAACCCATTGCCTGATTTCTTGGATGTTTTTTTTATTTTATGGTGGCTTATAACAATTTCTTCAAACAGATTGTGTGTTCTACGAATTTCATTTTGAGCAATGTTAACATTTACATTAGTGAACAATGCTTGAAGCATGTGCTTGTGTTAGTGCCCTTTGTTTTTTTTTTATGGTGGCTTTTAATTCCTCAAACAGATTTTGTATACTACGAATTTATTTTGGACAATGTTAACATTTACATCCAGTGTGAGCCATGCTTGAAGCATGTGCTAGTGCTCTCCTTTATCTTTCAACCACCCTTACTTCTACAAGTAGTAAACGCTGCTTGAACCCCCTAACCAGCGCCTTACTTTTGCAAAGTAGCTTGTTACCTTTCAACCACCCTAACCTCTACAATTAGTGAACACTGCTCTAACCCTGTACCAGTATCTTTTGTTGAATAGTAACTTATTACTTTTCAACCACCCTAACCTCTACAATTAGTGAACACTGATTATCGGGAAAACTTACTAATTTTGCAAGGACAAGTTACAATTGTACAATCATTAAAAACAGAACTAATAAAGTTCTGGAAATGACTTTAAAAAGACATTCACCTGCTTCAAGGTCATCTAAAAACAGAAGGTGAAACAACAAAACTCTCTAAACTATTTCAATGTTGAATTCCAGAATCCTGGTTTTCTGTAATTATCAAAACTGTATCATTTACAGGCGTAATCTGTTTATAAAAACTTCTTCCAAAAACATAATACCTCTTAACGTAACGATATACAATACAGAGCAATTTCTAATTGGCAATTTACTAAGATATACACTGCATTCGACTCAACCTTCGTCATGTTGTTCGAGACTTTGTAATGACTCGGTCACGAAAGACTAGCCATCTTGCCCGATAAATGGGCAGGAAAAGACAACTCTTGTTCGGAGATTGATTTTGATTGGCTAGTTTTGCCTCGAAATATGATGACACTCTCTGAAGACTTGGGAACTACACTAACGTGCTAGGTAACCTCGTATGCCATTTGAAGATCGCCATATTAAACCAAAAAGTTGAACCAGTTCATATCATTCTTCGGACAGAGTTGTCTACTTCTGCGTTCAAATCAATCTGCTACTGCGTTCCAATCAGCCAATCAAAATCAATCTGCAGACAGGGCTGTCTGCTACTGCGTTCCAATCAGCCAATCAAAATCCATCTTCAGACAGAATTATCTGCTACTGCGTTCAGATCAACCACTTAAAATCAATCTTGAAACAGTAGTTGTCTGCTTTTGTTAAATTACCAGACAAGATGTCTACCTTTCATGACCGAGTCTCGAACATTAACGAAGGTTGTGTCGAATGTAGAGTTATGATGAAAATGAGAAATTACACGAGTTTAATATACTTGGATTACATTGTCTGAATATCTAAAGTAATGAAGTCGAGATTGGGGGAATATTGTTTATACGATATGGCAAGGTGGTTGGTTGTATCATCACATGATTGTTCGGATAGATCACTACGTGTGCGGAAACTTGATGAGGTTGTAGGTTGTTGGTTCCATTTGTAGCATTCTCACACTGATACTTGCGAAAAATCGCTGACGCAGCAAGTGCGATGTGCAATGCATTACTTACAAAGATCTTTTTTGACTTGCAACCACTAAGAAAGAGAGCATAATATTATGGCAACCTAAAAATTGTGAAAAATACTCTCGGAGATGGGTTATATAGGCGTAGCTTGTTCCTCAATCCTTTTCTCCTTTTCATAATGGAAATATAACATATTCTGCGAATAAGATACTGTTTAACATAAAAATTGCTCTAAACGCGTTAGTTTTAGTGGAATTGCAATAACCAAAGACGTCGGAATGGAAATTAGAATGGCGCAAATTAATGCTATCAGTTTCCCCGATACACATACAAAGTTTAGAAAACCACTTTACAATCCCTTTAATTTATTAGAACTCAAACCAAAGGTTGGTAATTTAAATATTGCTCTCTATTCCACCACAAGTTAATTAAATCAAAACCCTGATTATTCCAAGGAATATTTTTGACGAGAAAATGACAGATTATCGATAAAACTGCCAGAAAAACATGGAACGTGATGTTTTTATTGGAATATCAGAATAAATTTTCTATCTTCTGATATTTAGGTCGACTGGTTTTTATTATCTTACAGGAAGAAAAATCCCCGGCCATTGCGTCATATTTTTAATGAATATTAGGTCATTGTTTCAGGTTTTTTATGAATAATAATAAATCCGTAAAAGCAACAGTTCCGTTAACCAAAACTTTCGTCCAAGGCATCACAATGGTTAAGCTGTTTAAGGTTTGCTTTTTGAGTAGAATGGCTTTGATACAGGAAGGAAAAGCCCCGATGATTACGTCGTCACATTGGAGGTTCTTCACATAGATATTATTTTCTTTGCTGCTACCAATGTTATGCCTAATTGCTTTTCCTTTGTGAGGGTTGGGGGTTAACGAGGCACTTTTAAATTCACCTTGCGCTGCCAACTGAAAATTTGTGACTTTCAACCGGAATTGTGACTGTAAACCGAAAGTTGTGACTGTAAACAGGAAGTGTGTGACTATCAACCGGAAGTTTGTACCAACGTAAAAGTCGTAAAACACAACCTCCTCGTTATTGCTACTAGTTTTAAATGTCGTGTGACGATATGTCTGGCGGTATAAAAAATGATTATATTCATAGCCATAGCTTCCTTCAAATTAATGTTAGTTTTAATTTCTAGCCATACTTTAGACTTGTCTCACGGGTTATGTTGTTCTTTCCTCGACAAGGTTTGAAAAGATTTCCATACACGTTATTTATCAGGCTTACTCTGCTGTACTCGTATGCCAGTCCTCCCAACTGTAAATGGGTATGGATAATCCGGGGAAGATCAATGCCAAGAGGTTTGGCCTAGGACCAGCTGGGAGAAAGGATCCTTTTCTTTCTTTCTGTTTTATTACGCCTTCTCTGATTTGTCTAAATCAAGGTCATGCTTTTGTACTGATGACTCGCGTTGACTTATTTAAAATTTGATTACGATACTTGGCCTCGATATGAGCCCCCTCCCCCTCCCCCTCCCCCTCTCTCCATTATGTTGGTTCCAAATAAGACCATATCCCGTGATTAATAATTTAGCTGATAGTCCCGTTAACATGGAGAGTCATTCATTTATCCTGGACTGAATTAGCAATCAGTGGTACATAACACTTCACTTCATTTCATTTAGATTAGTCCGGTCCTTGAAAGACCTTGGCTTCTTCACTCAACATTCGTCAATGTTTGAGACTAACTTAATGACTCGGCCCTGATAGGCTGCCATTTTGGCTGATACATGGGCAAGAAACAATACTTGTTTGAAGATCGATTTTGATTGGCTGGTACATGGGCAAGAAAAGACAATTCTTATTTGAAGATCGATTTTGATTGGCTGGTACTTGGGCAAGAAAAGGCATCTCTTGCTTGAAGATCGATTTCGATTGGTTTTATTAACGCACGAGAAGACTACACGTTTTGAAGAATGTTTTTATTATTGGATGAACTATTTTGTTTTCAATGTGGTGATCTGTGTATAGTATACGAGGTTATCTTACACGCTAGTATAGTTCCGAAGTTGATACGAATGTTCAGCTCGTTCGCTAAATGATTTGTCGTAGAGGCAATTACAGCCAGTGACGGCCAATAAAGTCTGACTCTAATCGCATTTCGCCTTCATCATATCACTATTAGTATTCTGATCGTCACTCGATTAATTAATTCTATCTCCAAATCTCAGTTAATTCGCCATTATTAACAAAAGCAAGATTTCCACGGCCATTAAGCGGCTTCTCAAATCCCTCGTCACTTGGCAACCATTACAAGTCCCGCAGTAAATGGTTGTCGTAAATTGTGATTGGTGAGCAATTATCATCAGTATCAATCCAATCAATTAATTTGATTTCATTTAGTGCGGAGCTAGATTACCGGAACAAATAGATCCTGTCATATCAAACCTTGATGACAAGTCTCGACTTTCCAGTCGTTCATCGCAATATACGACTGCTTTTAATGAGTTACTAGTGATTCGAGACTACGCGTTTTGCTTGACAGCTATTAGACGTCTGACTGTCGTCTGTGACCTTGAAGATCATGAAGGTCACTTCCTCACGCGATTTGGATGTCAGACCACTTCCTATTTTAATCCACTGGCTTTTGTCGCGAATTGTTGAAGGAGATGACAGCCTCTATTTGATATTGTATCCGTATTTACTTGTTTTGACGTTCCTTGAAGGTCGAAAACATCGACTGGACGCTTTCGTCTGTAAATACAGCTTTTATTATTAGGCCTGTATGGTTGGTTGAATAAATATCTTTAGCTTTCTATGCCCTAGTCATCTGAATTCCTCTTGTGGAAAGAACTTATGTAAATCAGGGAAACTAGTTTTGCTTTGTCGTCCCGAGTTGGGTGGACGAAATGATGCAGTGGACCCGATTTGCAGGGCGCTAGTCCGTTCAGGGGCGTATGTATAAAATCGTGTCTGAGGGGTTAAAATTGCCAACAACCCACAATATTTTCCACGATTTCCTCGAAACCCCCCTTACAGACATGGGTCTGTGATCGAGTCGACGTATTATCTGTTCATCAGGTCTAAAACTATCCCTTCCATTTATTGATTATGGCCGTTGTTTCACAATGGATGTTGCAATCGGACGTGTAACCTGAAAAGCGCAGTTATTTCCAATGATGTAAGGACCTAATTAGCCTTGTGCTGACCCGTGAAGAAAGGGACATAACTTCTGTGAACTTTCCTAATTTTCAATACAGTAATGTCGTTATTTAACACGTGGAAATTGAACTATTCTGAAAATAAGCCTATTAGCATCTTGGATAATTAGCCATAGGATAATAAAGAGCGTCTAATTAAGTCTTTACATTCAATTAGGGATTGATATTGGTTCGGGTTATGTCATTGATGACGGAATCGAACGCACCTGCCCACTGTAATTTATGCATGACTCCGCCTCATGTTTTAGTCGTTCGGATGGGACAATAAACCGAGGTCCCGTGTGCTATTGGCTGTGCACGTTAAAGATCCCTCGACAGTTGGAAATCGAAAATAAGAGCAGGCTAATGCCACTGTCTTGGCAAAATGTCCCTCATTGCACACTGCATGGCGTTTGCCCGTCCTCAATTAGCCTATATAGGTGCAGAAAAGTAGGACGTAAAACTCCATTCATTTCATTTCATTCCGCCTCATGTTTTACACATACCTCTGTTGACTGAAAGTAAATCCCCTTAAGCTGTTTAACCGTCGGGTTTGGTTGGTCCTCAACATTATAAGTTATGTAATATCAGATTTCTCTTAGGTGACGTTTCTTCTGTTTTTCAGTAGCATACTTGATGTAGCTGCGATTGATTTTGATTGGTTCGTTTGATCGCAAGAACAGACAACTCTGTCTGAAAAATGTTTGACTGAACCTTGTGTTTCAATGCGGTTTAATATACGACGTTACCTTTGAATCACTTCCGGTTTCTTCCGATTGTTTTGATCTGTATTTTACGCGTGTCTGTCCTTCTGTGAAAGATTTGATCATAAAAAATATTCCAAATTGTAAATGATCTCAAAATGTAATGAATTAACCGTTTGTCCATGCAATAGAACTACAACTTTGTTTTGTTTGGCTGTAAACCAGCGTTTTGTAAGAGAAAAATGCAATCAGTCAACTTTTCTTGGTTCGTTCTTGCATCACATTTACACTGACGTAATGATAATTTTCATTGGCCAGGTACCAACGTATTGTCCGCAGTAATATGCTTTCAATTAGCGAATCAGATTGGATGGATGTTCATTATTTGAGTAGAAATTTCCTTGACGTCATATCAATTTTGATTGGCTATGAACCAAAATGATTGACAAGGAATTATAAATACATTGCTTTCATTACGTGCTATCTGGAATCAATTAACAATAGAGAAATAAGAGTAAGAGTTTATCATATCATCATTTCTTGTAGAGGTCTGGTATTTCACACTGATAGACAACTTGTACTAACACGTTAATGTCTTGTTGATAGTTTACATTTCACTGCGTTCTCAGTCCATATAGCTTACGATTCTAGTTGGAGAGTGCTGTCGAGAAAGTTATAGTTTGATAGATTTTGGCAGAGACAGTGAATGTTCCAAGTCTTCATAGGAAAGATCAATGCAGAGAGTGTTGCGTTCTGAGTTCTCAGTTCATATAGCTGGAGAGCCTTGCTGATAAAATCACAGTTCGAGGCGTATAGGTGTTGCGTTCTTAGTCAGCGTCGTATACATGGATGCAGCGAGTAGCTGATAAACCATAGATCGAGACAGAGAGTGATGCGTTATTTTGAGGCAGAGTTTCTGATATTACGTGTGATACGAATACGAATATATTAACGCGTTATACAAGTTCCAACCAACAGGTGTTCTCCGATGAAAAGGTTGCTAATAAAGTCCACATAGCATACTGGAAGGTTGTTACCATCCAGAGGTGAACTGCAGGTTGATTTCTCTGTCTTCAACATTGTGATTTGTGATGACTTTCAGTGGTTTTTGAGGATTGTTAAGGTTGATCTGGATTAGTACTTTGCTGATATTCTTTATTTTTGATAAATGGACGCTCCATTCCTACATTTAAGATAACAAACTTCATGCAAGGTGGTATTCTGAGGACCCATGTTAGTGATTCGTATTGACAGATTTTGCCAGTTTTCCACTTAGTACTAGATGTTTATCTGAAACACTCGTTTTCTGAAATAAAAGGTGTCTTTTGTACATCGATACGATTAACCGGGTAGCCAAAAACACCGTGTGGTATTACTCTTGCGACGCACCTTGTGGAGATAAATGCGGTTTATCGTCTTGGACATTAAATGTAGTGAGTTGCTGTTCTACCGCCCGACCTTGTTGTGATACGCCAGGGTTGTCGCCTATGGTCTTGGAAGCAATGCTGTGGAAATCAACAACTTTGATTTTGGATTATTGAGTTTTATTTGACGTAACTTCACGTTGACGTAACATTTTGTTGACGTAACGTTAATTTGACGTAATATATTTTTGACGTTGCATTCAGACGTTCAGTTCCAATCGGAATTTCGCCTTCTGTTGAATTTACGGTGCTTGTATTTCACTGGACACTCGTATTGTAAAGAAAAGAACTTTTGCCATTTTCAGGATTAACTTTAAGAGGTAAGGACATTGTTTTTACAAAGTATACTTCATATTGCGATCTGAATTAGGCCTAGACTTACAAATCTTTCATAATCATAGTTGTTAAAATATAGGCTAGATTAATATATATAGATCGTAAAAAAAGTCCCATTGGCATTTGAAGAATTGAAGCCATTTCATTTCATTCAATTTTCTTTCTTCGTAGTTGAGCTTTTAACTTTAAAATTTGTTGTGTAATGAATATCGAGATTCATTGCCAAGTTTTAAAAGCATTCTCTCATATATTAGTGTGAAATTTATTTCGTCTTCTATCGCATCAGTTAATCATTCATTTAATTTAACCTTCATTCATCCGTCCCGATGATATTTTCATTTCCTGTTCATTCATTCATCTAATTCGGTTATTCATCCCTATATTCGCCCAAAATTAGTCATTCATTCATTCATACATGTCCTGTTTTGTTTGTCTATTATCCAATTTGTTCATCAAATTCATTCATTCAAATATCATATCTTAATCAAATTTTTTCATCAAAGTCGTTCATATTTTAACCACAATCATTCACACCTGATTGTACTTCTCTTTGGGCTAGTCCATACTATATAACTATTACTCTCGATTTTGCCATGATTTTGGATGTGATTTTGATTAACGGAATTGCTTTGCTTGTACGGATTTGTATTCATGCATAACAATTCATTTATTCATTCGTCCAATTACATTCATATTCACATTGTCTAGTGCAGTTAATTATCACTAAGTAAACTCATATATTAGATTAAAATATGCACTTGTACACCCAGTACATTCGACCTTAATTTCACTTAACCAATAACTGTCTTCAAATCAAAATCTTCTTAAACAAATAAACACAATAATGAATTGTTCCGCCTCGCTCGTTCCATAGCGATAAGATAGTAGACTTATTTGTCATGCGTTTAAAGATGTAGATCTATCCCCATTAGTATTAACTTCGGAGCTAAACTAGGATGCTGTATAACCTCGTATATTATTATTAAAGAAGGTGGCCATATTGAAACCAAAATATTTCAGCCAATCAAACTCATTCTGCTCCTGTTATTTAATCAGCCAATCAAAACCAATCCTTGAATAATATTTACGACTGCTTTTGCCCACTTACCGGGTACGATGTCTGCCTATTATGACCGAGTCATAATGTTAGTCTCGAACATTGACTAAATATGTAGATAAGATCTATCCAGAGCTCCCAGGGGAGATGAGCAGAGTGCACGGTAGCAAGTCATTACAGAGACCCCAGGGTCTGATACTAGATTTGGAATTTCAATTAAATGAACCTCCCTTGGGAATTTTGGAATTTGTTTTCATATGATGAACTTCGAATTTGAAAGCGTATTATTGTAATAGTTAACCAAGAAAGTAATAGTCATTGCATTGGATACCTTTTGAGTTGGATTGTTGGATATTACGGATATTTATTGTATGGTCTGAGTCAAATTCCGGAACTCATTTTGAAGTTAAACTATTAAGGTGTTGTCTGAAGACAGAAACGCCGCTTCGGATATTTCAAAAGTACCGTACGTAATTCAGTAATCTGCTTGAAGAATTCGAACCCATGTCGTGGTAATATGGTGTTACCAAATTCAGAATCGCCGTTCTAGATTTAAATTAAATAGTAATGTAGTAATCTAGATGAAGAATTCGAACCCCATGTCGTTGTATTAAGGTGTTAACCGAAGTCTAGAACTTCACCATAGATTTATATACATAATACAGTAATCTTGTTGAAGAATTCGAACCCATGTTTAAGTGATATGGTGTTAGCTGTAGTCTAGAAGTCCAGATTTCTATACATGATGCATTAATCTGCTTGAAGGATTCGAACCCATTTTAGTGATATGGTGTTACCTGTAGTCTAGAACTTCACCATAGATTTATATCTATACATAATGCATTAATCTGCTTGAAGGATTCGAACCCCTGTTTCAGTGATATGGTGTTATCTGAAGTCTAGAACCTCACCATAGATTTATATCTATACATGATGCAGTAATCTTGTTGAAGGATTCGAACCCATGTCGTTGTATTATGGTGTTACCTGAAGTCTAGAACTTCACCAAAGATTTCTATACAAAATGCAGTACCGTAATCTTGTTGAAGGATTCGAACCCATGTTATAGTTATATGGTGTTACCTGAAGTCTAGAACTTCACCATAGATTTATATCTATACATAATGCAGTAATCTTGTTGAAGGATTCGAACCCATGTTATAGTTATATGGTGTTATCTGAAGTCTAGAACCTCACCATAGATTTATATCTATACATAATGCATTAATCTTGTTGAAGGATTCGAACCCATTTTCAGTGATATGGTGTTAACTAAAGTCTAGAACCTCACCATAGATTTCTATACATAATGCAGTAATCTTGTTGAAGGATTCGAACCCATGTTCTAGTTATGCAGTGTTAGCTGTAGTCTAGAACTTCACCATAGATTTCTATACATGATGCAGTAATCTGCTTGAAGGATTCGAACCCATGTTATGATATTATGGTGTTACCCGAAGTCTAGAACCTCACCATAGATTTTATACATAATACAGTAATCTGCTTGAAGGTTTCGAACCCATGTCTTGGGATTATGGTGTTAGTTTAATGAACAAAGTATATAAGTATTTACAAAGCCATTATCCAATGTACCGTCTGACCTGAAACACGAAACGATCTCAGAATCTATAAACCTCGGTTATAAACCTCATTTCAATATTCACGATCATGTCCTTGGGCTTTTTCCATCAGGAATCCGTCGATTGATGTTGATTTTAAATCAGTTTTGTCGATTACACCCTAATGAACGAAACAAGATAGTGTTCCATTCAACTTTGCAATCAGATTTTCCAATCCAAGTTTCTCTTTTCATTGGTGCAGTTTAATAAAGAAACCAAGTAGGCCTACTAACCCCAAAACGAAACCTGAAATTCAAGATAGTGTTCCATTCAACTTTGAAATCAGATTTTCTAACCAAGTTTCTCTTTTCATTGGTGCAGTTTAATAAAGAAACCAAGTAGGCCTACTAACCCCAAAACGAAACCTGAAATTCAAGATAGTGTTCCATTCAACTTTGAAATCAGATTTTCCAACCTAGTTTCTCTTTTCTTTTGTACAGTTCAATAAAGAAACCAAGTACCGGGCACTAACGAAACCCGCAATCCAAAAGGACATTTTGATGAAACATAGGTAACAGCTTATGAACTTTTCACATGAGGAATTATATCAATTATAAATGAGTAGGCCTAAGTTCAAACTCAGTACAATCCTGTTTTACCATTGCTCATCAGCAGTTTGCAAGATCTAATGCCGATTTCTTGATACAATTTTCCTTATTGAATATCGCATAGCGTTGAACAATCCTTATAAGTCCAAAGAGGTGCAGCGAAGTAACATGTACTCCAAGCAACATGCTTGTCTAACGAAATACATTGACCTACTTTTAAAATGTTAGACAGAGTTATCTCCCGTAATGATGAACGTCATAAAAATATAAATATATATATACAATTATTTCCCTTGAAAGTTAGAGATGATTTTTTTTTTTTTTTGGTGTCTATATGTTGTATATTGTATCTATGTTTGTCCCCATGGGCTGGGTGTGAGACAGGACCGTTACCACTCGTGGTATTGGGCCTAATTCTGACCCATGTAAAATAAAGAGTTTATTATTATTATTATTATTAAGTAATATAAGTTGGGATTGTTCTTGCTTGGCTTTCATTATTATTGTCGAAGGACACCCACCATTTCTTATTTCTAGGTCATTAGGTCCAACAGGCAATTTTCCGTAATCCAATTTCGCCCCCTACGGAGTTAAATGAGGTTAAAATTAGATCTAAGCTCCATTTGGGACCTTATTCTCGAAAATCTAACTTTAATTAAATCTTGGAATAATTATTCCAAGATTAAATCACCAAAAGAAATACAGTTATCCGATTGGATAAAAAAATCAAATTTAAAATCGATTTTGTGATTGACCAATCAGATGACTAGATTTATCCAAATCAATTTTTCAAAAATTAGGTCTCTAGGTCATGTACGTCATCATGTTCTGTGGAAATGTTTTGACACTTGGAATAAGTTGGATAAATAATTCCTCAAAATTATTTGAAAGAATTTCTTAGCTTAATTTCATTATTGCGTCTAACGATCTTGTAAAAGGTTCACAGCGGTCCACGACTTCATCAAAACTATTTGAGTCTCCGAATGAGCTGTATAGAATTCTGTAAATGTCTTAGAAATAATTCCCCCAAACTATTGGACGTTAACGTGATTATCTAGGTCTATCTGTCCTGTACTAAACGAGGTTTGTAAACGAATTCTTCTGTCCGAAAGAATTTACAAAAGCCCTTCAGACAAATCAGCTTTTCAACTTCTTCCTCGTGGCGTATCAATAGCTGAATTATGATAACGTTTCCATTCAAATGTTTTCTTTGCAGTCAAAGGCTTTTGTGATGTTTCGCTGTCCATTAAAGAGTTAGCTTCTTCCAGAACCTCGAGTCAAACACGGGAACCAACAGCTTGGCGTGTATACTGATACTCAGAGTATATGTCCAGAATGCTATTGATGGCATGCTAGGCTTTGAAATGATGACCTATTGCTCACCACAAGCTGCTGTGTCGCTTAGAGATTGAGACCTAGTAATACATTTTTTTTTAAGAAAGTCATTTCATTTTTGTGACAAGGCATGTAGCAGGAAATAGGATTGTGCAAATCTGATGACCGTTTTACGGGTTAAGTTGTCGTAGTTGATTCATTCATCAGCTTTTCTAACTTTGATACCGAACGGAACTTACCACTTCATGAAAGATAACGATTGATTTAAGTTTTTATATAATACGGTTGTAGTTTCTTATCGCTACAATATCAAATTTACAGCCAGATAAACTCTGACTTAATCTACCGTCGTTTGTTCTATTTATAGACGCCCGAACGTAGATTCAGAAAGCGGATACCTGCAAGTGGGACGAGGGCACGATTTTGGAATTACTGCTCTTATTTGAAAATTTTGCGATATAGCAAGATGTGCACCCATTGTAGATGACTTCCTTATGCTTATAATGATCCCCAGAACATTGCTGGAGATAATTATGTTTATGGTATATCAGCAACATCAGAACTTTTTGGTCTCATACTTTGCATCTCTCTGTGATGATCCTCCCTACACAATAGTCGGTATTCCAATACAGATTCCGAGAAAACCCCTAATTAGTTTGTAAGTTTGTCGAATCAGCATAAATGTCAGAGAATCCGAATTGCTAATATAATGTTTATTTAGCATTTATACAATTAAGCTACGTCCTTCATGCGGAAGGAAATGTGTTCAAGGTACATCAATATTGAATGAAAGCTAAAAATAACTGCAGATCAATATGGGATACGGTTAATTAATGTTAAGCCTAATGAAAAACTTCATCAATGGATGGTGATACTTTATTTAAATATCGTACTCATTAGTTTATATATTTTAATTACGATGGAATATTATGTTCGCTTGAATACCGCTGGTTTGATTACAATATTATTGACGTAGGTGCATTGAGTTGACGGTCAGTCAACGAGTTCCATTAGGTGTTCTGGAAGAGCAAGCATGTCCATCTTCTTTTACATTTCTTGTGTAGTTCCTTCAGAACAATTGGCATTGCCACATAATGATCGATTTAATTATGATGTCATTAAAATTTCATTTTGAATTTCGTCAAGTTTATTTGATAGAAGCCCCAGATTTTTTTTCTGTAATTATGTGATTAATTTGATAAACAGAAAAAAAGTCACACAAAACAATTGTGAAGTTTTCCTGAAATAGATTTTTAATCTGGTTGAGTTACATCAATAATTCATAGAATAAACGCCTTCGAGTTTAATTTCGATATTTTAAATTAGGAAAAATAATTCCCCCTCGATATTTCTAAATGATTTGTAAAAATTGATTCTAAAATTGAAGAAATTTAAGCTAGACAATGAAAAATAAGAAATGGCTTTCTATAAGAAGGAAAAATGGGACGAGGGGTGGACGCAGATGCGTCATATTTGTAGTGTTAATTCATAAAATCGACTGAGTCACGTAACTTTATTGAGCTTCATTGACGAATGTGGCACCAGACAGGGTATGATTACCCTTCTAGAACCTGATACCACTTTTCATTATGAATATTTACTCAATTATTGATATATATTTTTTTATATGAAAAGTTCATTAGCTGCTAACATTATATTGTAAATACCGGATGTTCCTAAGGATTTCAAGTTTTGTATATGAAAAAAATGCCAACATTTTTTCTTTAAATGATGACAGCAAATTAGAATCCCAAAATATCTTTTATTTGCTTATTAGTTTCGATCTGGATTGGACACACAGCTTTCTGAAAGTAGCTTACCGCAGTTATTTGAACAAGCCCCCGTTTTCATCTCTTCTCCCGGTCCAATAACAGCTAATCCCAAGCTGGTAACGATTTCCAATGGAATAAGAGCTAGTATTATGATGTATAGGAATGGAAACAGTGGAAATAAGCCGGTATTTAAATCGATATAGCTCTCTAGCCTATCTGATACTGTATTTCACCGAGTTTCTACCAGTTCACTTCACTGTACTCTCGATCGTCTGATACACTAACAGTCAGTTGAAATCTAGTGCTAAAGTGAGTTGGTGAAATTTTGGATTTCAATTCCCCGATGTGAGCAAATTCATTAGTGGTTTGGGATCGCGTAATTAATGAATGTTCTACGTGGTTTGGAGATAATTAAGTTAACTTTCTTGAAGATGTTCTAATATTCCTAATTGTGTTGCGTTCTAGGAGTTTTCGTGGGACCATGCGGATGATATTCTCAAAGGGTTTGTAAGCGTTCGCTTATATAATGTGATTTAATGATACTACTATGATTCTGTGTTGAAATAATTCATTGCTCTTTATAATATGCTTATTTCCAATATTTCATATGTTAGGTCATAGTTGATTTCTAATTTCTTAGACTTATAACTTAACCCGATTATTTTTTTTAACTTTTTTGGGGTGTTTTTTTCAAGGCTCGCATCTTGATGTGTTAGATATTTCGATATGCCTTCAAAGAATGCTATGTGGCATCTTATAACAATTATTATCGTAATTAACGAAATTATCCAAAGTTTTGTTGCAAAGTAGGAAAACACTTTAAGGTTTTAGGTAGATTGTAGAGACAAGAGTCTTTTCGTTTAAGAAGTAATAAATTTGTGAGGTTTCACATTGTTAGATTCAATAGACTACTATCTTCAATGGTTTGATTTAAGCTTAGATCTATAACACGGTTACCTGCAAGTGAAGTTACATAACATAATATCACATTTCTGCCTTTCTCTTGGTCAAATTGTTGATTTTTTTGTATGATGAGTGATGACGATGTCTTAAGGCATCATTTTGTTTGCTACTTAGCGTCCGTTTATGAAAATTTTCAAACAATAGTCGAGTCGAAGCTTTTACTTAAACGCAGTCGTACGTTAAGTATTTTCTATAGAAAATCGTTTTGGGATGGATTTGTTAAATATGAAGCTGAACTAAGTAAACTCGGTAGGCGGAGCATTGATTGTTCATATCAGAGTAAACAAACCAAACCATTCACTCTACTTTCGATTTATTGGAAAACCAGAGATTGCTGCACATCTTAATGGTGTAGCTAAGTGCCTCGGGCAAAAGGTCAGTCGATAAAAACTGAGACTTGCTTGATGAGGATTATGTACAGGTGTCTCTTTCAAGGACTTAGAGCTGGTCCGTCAGTGGAAGCTTGAAGTCCAGAGGATGAGGATGCTCGGTTAAGTAATGGATTTAGTTTTTGTAAAAAGAGGTGACCGCCAAATCCTTTCCCCTGTATTAAGTGGAAGATGTTTGAATGTTTACTTGATTTACCAAGCTTCAAACTTTACCAGACAAGTCTTGGACTTAGCAAGCCAGCTCTTCAGTCGGATGAGACTTTCAATTCTAAGGTGCAAACGTTTGATCCAATCTAGTATTGTAAAAATAAATCGTCCCATGGTGGACACTTTATTATGAGTTTGAATATTTTTTGCAGAATTTCTTACGGATGAATCAAGCAGCGTTTCGCTTATCTGGACTTTGCAAGCCGGTTCTGCAGTCCGACGAGAAACCTGACCTTGTAAGGAATGGCATATCGCCAGTAAATCAGACTTGCAGTCTTCGTGGACGGACTTATCTCGGTGAACAAATCTCAAGACGAAATGAGTTGGTCGAATCGATAATTACTGCTGATTTTCTCTCAAGGTTTCGCAATGCTAAATCACTTTTAGATTGTCTACTTAACACGTTCCTCGCCTTCAATGTGTTGGCTGTTAAGCGATACGAATCACTCATAATAGACATTAGAAGCTTGAACCTTGCTCTCTCGTTTCATTAAGGTGTTTTTATTTTTGCTTTCTAGCATCATTACCAGTATGGTTGTTGTTGATTTTTTTTCCGATTTCGAGATGGTGCACACTTCCACTTCGAAATCTGCTTTCGAGTTCCATTACAGTGCATTAACCAATTCTAATTTTAAGATTTATGTCTTGCGCAAGTTTTATTAGGATACGATCTTTTCGAATGTACTCTCCATAGAACTGACCATGTTAACAGAAACGGTACCACCTAGTTTGTCTGCTGCGCCTTGTCCTTCCCGGTGTCTGTACAGTGACGAACTATCGCTAAATTTGCCTATTTTTTCGAATTTCAGACTGCACTTGATATAGTTGACCGAGTATATCTAAAACCTCATTATTTTTTCCGAGTTTTATATTGTTTTAGACAAGTTTATGACTGTAGGCTGGTGGAGAAGTTAATCGTTGAGTTTGGCTCATGCTAAGTAGTTCTCAATACCTCGATATTTTTACTGATATTGTCACTGACAAGAGCCGCGGGAAAATTGAGTGCAGACGAAGTTTCATTATCGATATTCGGTAATTAATTACTGGGCAACCCGAGGCAAGGCTGAGCACTCTATATTTCCAGGCTAATCTAAATTTTAATTCCAATCACTCCACTATTATTGAGTATTAGGATCGATGAAGAATGTGTCCCAGATTTGAAAGGGATTTCAAAAGAGGTTTTCTAAATTTGTATGTGTATGGGGACACTGATAGCATCAATTTGCGCCATTTAGAAGTTTAGAAAACCTCTTTACAATACCTTTAATGTACAATGGCTTTAGTGAGGCTTTTTTCCAGGGTGGAAGCCTGAGGATTTGCCCGTGTGTGTCGGAATTACATTGTGGCATATATAGCAGTTTTTTTATATAAAAAAATAATTAGTTCTCCATTGTAACGCATCTCCTTCGAAGCTAACAAAACATGTACTTCTGGACTATTTGCTCATATAATGTCGTTGTACCGCTTGCTTGTAACTGCGGTACAGATTATTTGCAATGCGTTTTCAAATGTACTTCTAGAACAATTGCTTAATCAAGGTCGTTTCTACGTACAGCACGGCATTAATCAATTACCTTGCAGAGATCCTCAGACGAGATAGTGAGTTCGTTATTCTGCTATCTCTGCTAGACATTCTCCATTGATAGAATTTTAATCCCACCCCGGAACTTCATTGATTGAAATTGAAATTGTATTCCATCCTGAACTCCAGACATCAACAAAGTCTGGGTTACAAATCAGAGAGTGCTCCAGCATTATTCTATTGACTTGGTCACAGGATGTGAAAGCCGACGCTTGGCGGATTCTCGAAAGCACTGGTCGTTGCATCTAAATTTTGTTCACCTAAAGGAGCACCTTAGCAGAAGACAATCCAAACTCTCTACCGACTGAACGATTCCACTTTTCCATATTCCAAGGGTAGTTCAATGTTTTCCTAGCTTATTTTGCGCCGAACTCTTGACTTATCTTAATTCTATCTCATAAACTGCAAGGTGTCCCACTGCTGTATTTGATGCCACTAAATAGCCTGTTTTGTATTCCAGAGAGAATGTGATTTTTAACTTAGAGAGAATGTTTTCTGATTTGTGGTTAAAGCCTGTCAGTAGCTAATTGGTTGTAATTGCTAAAATAGATGTCTTATCTGATCTGAAGGTGTCCTAGAGCTCTAAACAACATGGCGCTATCTCTCCATTTCCGGACCGGAAGACGTCTGCTCGTAACTGGACAGTAATCTCGACAGTTTATCGCATTATGACGAGATCCGACGAGAGGTTATAAATAGCACTGCCAGTCTCGTGATCTCGAGTAACAAGTTGTAATTTTAAATTGAGAAAAATTCTGTCTATGTCGGGTCGTTATCTTAGTTAGGTCATAAACCATAGATTTTTTTTATCGGATTTACCTTTGAAGAATCGTTTTAGATTTCCTCTTTCTTCATCGGTGTAGGTGACTAGGTTTGTGGTTACTGTTGATCTGTGTTGACTGATCACTGCTGGTGTTGTTTGTAAACGGTTAACAATGGCGGCGCTAAAAACCGGACGAGCCAAATATTGTTAGGGGGTGCTTCTTTATTTAGTAGATTTTTTTTAAAAGGTTGTTCATTGCGTTTGTGTGTTATACTGGGGTTTGTAGACGGTTTACCATGACGGCGATCAAAACTAGTCGAGCCAAATTTTGTTAGGGGGTGCTTATATATTTAGTAAAATTATTTCAAAATGGTTGTTCATTGCGTTCGTGTGATATTTCTATGTAAGAACCGTACCTAGTTTAATGTTCGACTCTTCAAACCTACTCTAAAGTTTCATTTTATTTCTAGCGTGTCTCTTAGCAATCTGCCTCTGAATAAAACTGTCAACACGGCCACTTTTTATCGGAATGAACCTAAACAATTTGTTTTAATATAAAATCAATGGTTTCAATAAATCCAGCAATTGACAACAATTATACCGGAAATGACGTCTCATCAATCAAAAATGATTGACACATAAAAATAGCGAGGAGATTTTTTCCACGTGAGTTTCCTCTTTTATGTGACTGTTTGGTGACAGCTTGTCAGATCTCAGTGAAAGGATATTTTTTTAATTTGTAACAGTTAAATCCTTCCGAATAGTTTCAAATTTCTCAATGGACATTTCATATCTATCCGTGATTGGAAATTATTTATAGAGTTGGAAATCGTACATTTATTATAGTGTGAAGTACTGGGTCTTATTCTCAAAAACTTAACTTACAATGATTTTAGTGTTCCAGTCATCTGATTGGTCAGTTACTAAAATTAATTTTAAATACAGCTTTATTATCCAATCAGATTACTGTATTTCTTAAAATTTGGATATTATCTAAGTTAAGTTTTCGAGAATTAGGCCCCTGATTGAATTAAAAATATTCCTTAGTGCTGTAAAAGTTTCTATAAAGAAATAAGTTGCAGGGATTAGGATTATCTGTGTTATATTTACCGGTTAGAAAAAATAACCCTGTGCTGTAACACTTCTAATAAAAGTAGAACACTGCTTTATATGCTTTATAAGTTGCAGGCACCGAATTAGGATTATCTGCATTATATGTACTGGGGCCTTATTCTCAAAAACTTAACGTAAGATGATTTTAGTGATTCGGTAATCTGATTGGTCAGTTACTAAATTCAGTTTTAAATTAAATATTATTATCCAATCAGATTGCTGTATTTCTTAAAATCTGGATTTTATCAAAGTTAAGTTTTCGAGAATAAGGCCCCTGGTTTGAACTAAAAATATTCCTAATTTTTTTGATCAGTGCTATAACAGTTTCTAATAAAAGTACACGAAGTTATATTCAGGACAAGTTGCAAGAATCGAATAAGGATTATCAGAGTTATTTTCATCTCATGTTAGATTTGACTGATATTTCTAATTTTTTTTTTTAGTGCTGTAACAGTTTCTAGTAAAAGTACACGAAGTTATATTCATTAGGAGTTAAAAGAATCGAATATGACAGACATTTTCTAGAACATTTGAATCTTCATTATACATGATCACACACCGCTTTGTGAAGACACCGTAATCGAATTCAAAATTATAGAATACTTTTACAGGCTTACAATTGTTGAGGGAGATAATTGGCATTTATTCATGTTGTAAGACAATTATGCAAATGAGTTGTACCACCGTAGAGAACTGACGCGGATGATATAATTAACAGGTTTCAAGTGTGGATTTCAATATAATAAAACAATCATTATGTTATAAACGTTGGTATAGACTTGTCGTGGGCAGATATTCAGATAAACAATACTGAAACTGAAATAATCTTTGGATAAGGTCATTTTTCAGAATCACTAACGATAGACCTGTGAGTTGGAATTCATTGAAACCGGAATATACGCCTACATAGTTGTAGAATAAGAATACCTGCACTTAACAATTCACTGCATTGAATCAAAACCGAAACTTGTTCTTCGGTAAAAGAGATTACTTACATTTTTCTACATAGGTGAAACTAGAAATACTTTATATTGTGGATTTATAGTCGTACTGAAGGATTGATCGCTTGTTTGGATGAATTTATTCTTTGGAACTGTTAGAATATAACTTAATAATGTAAATTTCTCGACAACTTTGGGATTTATCCATATTTCGACCAGAATTATTGATATTTTTTATCGCTATCGGATTAGATAATTTTGGGAACTGTTAACATATAATTTTCTGATGTGAATGTCTGCAATACATTTGAAATTATCTGGATACATCGAAACGGATTATTAAATCAATATGGCGGAGAATGGTAAACCCGGATTGTTAAGTCCGGAAGTCGCCGATCTGGTAAGTTCCTTTCTGTAATCGTCCAAACTTAGCGATACGAGGTTCTGATCTGGACAACTTGTAAGATGGAGATGTGGGTTGCCTTTCTGATTTTATTCTAATCTATTCTGTTTTGTTCTTCTCTTTTCTTGTATATCTGATTCTATCTTTGCTGTGCTCTGCGCTATTCTGTTTTTCTCTGCTCTGTTCGGTTACCCTTGCTGCATTCTGTAATCTCTTGCTCTGCTCTATTATTTCTTGCTGTATTTGCTCTGCTCACCAACATCTGATCGCAAACGATCAACCTCTGCCTCTAAACCCAATCTTCGATCTTCCATTAGTTTGTCTCTCGTAGAAAATAATTCCACATGATCATCACATTTCATTCGAAACCGAAGTATTGCACAACGTACTGAGAAAATCCCACAGGATTCCGAGAAAACTTGGCTGCGATATTCATTCCAAGTCTGGAACACGAGTGAATTATGTCAAAGCAGTGTAAACGAGCCATTAGAAGAAATCTCTCCGGCTTTGATTTTCTCTCTGAAATCAAACAACATTGTTCAAAGGGAATCTAAAAATAACTCTTCCTCATAAATCTTTAACTGATCGCACTGGCAGCTTACAACTTGACTTGATAGAATACTAGAACATATTTCCAGTTCGATACTTTCTAGGTAATCAGGCGATCTTTGCTATTTAGTGGAAGTAGACTTAGAAATTGGAAGAGGAAGAGTTTTTTGGGGCTTTATTTATGTAATTTCGGTGGTGAGGGGGAGGGCGGCTTATTCACAAACTTCCGATGTATTTCCAGTTCGATACTTTCTAGGTAATCAGGCGATCTTTGCTATTTAGTGGAAGTAGACTTAGAATTTGAAAGAAAAAGTTTGACTTTCCTTTTTGGGGGGCTTTTTTGGTACTTCCAACATATTTCCATATCCATAGGCCCTAGGTAATCAGGCGATCTTTGCTATTTACTGTTAAGTAAACTTCGAAATAGGAAGAGGAAGAGTTTGACTTTCCTTTTTGGGGGGCTTTTTGTTGGTACTTCCAACGTAATTCCAATTCGATAGGCCCTAGGTAATCTTTGCTATTTAGTGGAAATAGGAAGGAAAAGAGCTTGACTCTGCTTTTTGGGGCTTTATTTATGTACTTCCAAAATATTCTTTCCAATTCGATAGGCTCTACATTTGGTTTGAAGATAGCAAGTTAACATCCTTTATAGTTGATAACTTGATATGTGATATCACTCCAGGATGTAAAACTCCATTATATTTAGTACAATAAAAAATTTAGGCATTCGATTTGGTATAATAATCTTTTCTACATCACATACCACAAACTTTCAGCACCCACACAAATCTAAAATACACGTCGCACCTGCTAAAACTACCTATAAAACGTGGGTTTAAAACCATATCGTATCTCTGGTGGATATATACACCAAATGTAGTTACGTGGTAATATCATTACAATATAAATGTTGTTAATATATCAAATTAAACGCAATGGAAATAAACAAATATCCCTGATTTATTACTTTTCATAGTGCGTGGGCTCCGAATCTACTTGTCGTAACGTAAATACCTTACGAGACAGTTTAATATATTGTCAATATGATCATATACGTATGTAACACCTAGCCAATAATCTGTATAGTGTTATTTTCATGTTGTTTTATATTCAACGTCATATCCAGAAGTCAAAGTCAGTTTGGAATATCTAAGTTGTGACCAAAGTTGAAATAATTGTAAAGTAATGAACTTCTCGAATGAGAAGTACCATCAGGTGCTTACACTCTGCATGATCATATAATACCTAGCCAATATCTGTATAGTGTTATTTTCATGTTGTTCAGTAGCGTTTCTATAAATGTTTTAGGTGGGTGGGTCGAGTTGGGGCCAAATAATTGTCAGGGGGGGCTACCAGCACCAGGTATCCGCAACTCCATAGAAACGCCACTGATGTTGTTTTATATTCAACGTCATATATACAGCAATCAAGGTCAGTTTGGAATATCATGAATAAATACGATGCCATCTAAAGTATGACCAAAGTAAAGATAATTGTAAAGTAATGAACTCCTCGAATGAGAAGTACCATCAGGTGCTAATACTCTGCATGAGTGATTGTGTGGTGCAAAAATACTCTAATACATTCCAAAAAAGATAAAAGATCTTTAGAAATAAGCTTATGGAAGAAGTAATTTTAAAAATACTATTAAAATCTTCCATATATAGTGTTCTGTTCTGAGTACCACCATCTACTTGCACGATCACATCACGAACACCAAACTTAAGTCGTTACGTATGTTTATAATGAAGCCCTAACGAGACGTTTCGTCATATTTATTACATAAATAGAAATTAGAAGTATCAACAACGTTAACTGGTAACATCTTTGTAAACAGATATAAGGCGTTAAGAACATTCGTTTTGCCTTCTGGAACTAGACTAGTATGTTAGGTAACCTCGTACGTTTTACAGAGATCGCCATATTGAATGAAAATAAACATAGTACTGCCAAATAAAGAGAGAGTTGTCTGCTCCTACGCTCAAATCAGCAAATCAATCCACTTTCAAACAAGAAAAGTCTACTCTTGCCCATTTACTAGGCAAAATGTCTGCTTATGATGACAGAGCCATACTGTTCAAGTCTAGAACGATGATTAAGGTTGTGCCGAATGGGCGTAAGTAGAGTCGTTACGTAGACGAGATCAAAGTAAAAGTAGATAACGAAGAACAGTTTGTTTGAGTAACCTTGTTCTCCTCTAATAGTTATATTGAAAACAGCTGGCGAGGGGAGGTGGTGGCTCAAATGATATGATAATGATCGAAACTTAAGTGTTACCTTACTTACTGCATTTGAGTACTGACTTCAGCGCAAACGGTAAGAGCTGTAGTATCGTCTGCCTACGTGGCGTCCTTAACTTGGTTACTTGCAACAAATGGGGGTAGTTTTGCTATAATCTGGTTCATGAACAGGGCCGTTTTGTATCTCTGCTCTGTTGTGCTTTACTATGGGTGATGCAGCTGTTGCTGTTAATAAGTTTTGCCTGTTTTGAACCTATAGAGGTGTATATATCATATTTTATCATATATATGAATGAGTATATATCAAATTCCTGTCTGTAGCTGTATAGGTTTGAAGTCGGTTTTCAGATGGAGGAACCATGACTAATAATGTTTATAAGACATAGGCCTATAGAAGTAGGAAGATTACATTAAAACATTAAGATACATGTATACACTTCTTTTGAATTTATGACACATACTACGTTTTGAAACACATACAGATACCGTTATTGTTAAAGCATAAGACATATAGAAGTAGGAAGATTACATTAAAGCAATAAGATACATACATACACTTCTTTTGAATTTATGACACATACTACGTTTTGAAACACATACAGATACCGTTATCAAGTACGTTTATCCATGATATAGTGTTTTAACATAACACATATTCGTGGTTCATTACAAGCATAAAACCTGACCTCTTTCAGGTGTTTAACCCGCAGTTTAACGACGCTAATAACCTAATCAGTAACATCATAATGAGTTATTAACCGACTTAACCAATACACGTGAAATACATGTCGGTCAGTGCGAGATCCAGGTTAGATTGTGTGATAACACACGAACACTGCCAGCTATAGTTTATTACTAGATTAATAAAACACATACACGAACGATCCCATCCGTAAAAAATAATCTAGAAATATATGTTAGCACATTATCAATACATTGGTAGCTATAAGGGAAGTTTTCATTTGATGAAGTATATCAATAAATGAGTAAATATTTCATAATGAAAAGTGGTATCAGGTGTCTAGAAGAGTCAGCATACCCTGTTTGGCACCTCCACTGATTTCAGATCTGTGATAAACTTTTGTGTTATTGAAATTATTGCCACTGCGAATGTCCATTAGTTTTCTGACTATGGAGCATACCTTAAAGCTTTTTCATCAACAGATTTAAGGAGACTAAGTTTTCAGTGTTACTCTTCTGCTCTCAGTCGATAAGGCTTATTCTCCGCTCTACTCTCACTCAAATTTTGACGTAGGGTCTGTTAACACCGATAAAAAGTTATGTACCGGTGATAAAACTGCTGTGTGTACACTACTTAGTGTTAAAATTGATGTTAAGTTAGATTATTCCAGTGGGCTGTGTTGAGGTAATGAACATATAAAGCTGTATCTATGTATTGGAATTGTAATAAAATGTATATAGACACAGCTTTATGGAACAGCAATCACTGGTTAAAGTTTTATGCAACGTTTCGACGTGTTTCTGCCTGAGGATGACGGGGGAAACACGTCGGAACGTTGCATAAAACTTTAACCAGTGATTGTTGTTCCATAAAGCTGTGTCTATATACTAGTATTGTGCTTACAATTGCTAAATGCCATTTAACAACTTTGTAATACAATGTGTTGAGGTAATGAACATTATAAAGGTGTGTTTTGGATTACCGATGTTGATCTAATTAGTAAAATGAAATGCGAGTAGAAAATATAAATCAATTCATTTAACATCGTAAACATCCTCTCTCGAGACCGCCTGTTTGACCTCCAGTGTTATTGTAAACACGTTGAAATATTAGCCAGGTGGAACCAGTGAAGGTTGTGGGTTGAGGATTAAAAGAACGGGGAGTGCCTGGGGATGGGTGGCGACATAGGGGGGAAGGCACTAGATTATTGGTGGCTACACAGATCTTCTCTGGACATCGCCTATTTGACCTCCAGTGTTATTGTAAACATGTTGAAAATATTAGCCAGGTGGAACCAGTGAAGGTTGTGGGATGATGATAAGGGGAGTAGTTGGGGGAGGTGGCGAAAGTTGTTGGCATAGGGGGAAAGGCGTCAGATTACTGGGGGCTACACAGATCTTCTCTGGACATCGCCTATTTGACCTCCAGTGTTATTGTAAACACGTTGAAATATTAGCCAGGTGGAACTAGTGGAGGTTGTGGGGTTGAGGATTAGAAGAACAGGGAAGGGGGTGGCGGAGTGGTTGGGTGTAAGAGGTGGGGAATTGCATTGGGGGATACCTCCTCTCCCGAGAGATAGTTTAGTTGTGGGGGTATAGAAACAGTGGGTTGCATTGAGAATAGGTGACAGGTACTAAATAATAAAAAAAATGTTCTAATCAGAATCAGTGAAGCTCTTGAATGGGGAAAGGAGATCCCAACATTGAAGGACGCGGAGAGCTATGCTTGTGGGCCTTTCCCACTATAGCAGATACATGCCATTTTCATAAATAGACCAAACTTGCAAAGATGATCATCACTGAAAGGGGGTACTTCCCATAATGGAGGAGATGGTCCACTTCAGGGTCGTTTGTGCATGAACTGGTCTTGTACGCCATTATGGTGAGACAATACACAGGCGTGTTGTTGAATGGGCTATATTTAGTAACGTTGTTATGAAAGCAATCAAGCCATGGGCTACAATATGGATTTGTGATGACCCGGAGATGGTGAACTTCGATACAAAAATGTCATAGCATCATTAATATCGTCAATATCCTTTGGGGTGTTACTATAAATAGTAACGATCCTTCAGGGACGTGCATTTGTGTATTGGCTGCTGACATAACCAGCAGTTGCTGTTCTTTTCTCACCGTCTTCGTGGCTATTTTCTGCTTTTTTGTGTCTCTGGGGATTTATTGATTTCAAAATGGATTGTTATTTGAGGAGACTGCGCTCTAGGGTAAGGGTTTTGAAAGTCTTAGTTACATTATTGCTGCATCATCAATACAGAAGGACAAATACGGTAGTAGCCCCCGATGCATCTACCAAGTAAGATGCGCAGATTTTGTGGGCAAGATGGTAGCTTCTGATTCATAAATAAGTGACGCCAGGCAGGGTATACTAACTCTTCTAGACACCTGATACGATGTTTCATTATGAAATACTTACTCATTTATTGATATACTTCTTCAAATGAAAAGTTCATTAGCTGCTACCAATGTATTGCCAATGTGTTAACATGGATTTCGAGATTTGTTTTATGGTTGGGATCGTTCGTGCTTGGGTTTTATCATTGGATAAACCTTCATCAGTCAGTATCTGTTTAAACTCCAATTATATTAATATAAAAAAAATCAAATTTATCACCACTCATGTTTACTAAATACAAAACAACATTCCATTCCACAAGTACTTTGAACATTTCTTCTCGACGTTTGAAATTTATCCTTCGCCAGCTTATAATAATAAATGACTACGTTTGTTTTTTGTTATTTTTCTCTTTCTTCAAAGATGTCAGAATTCACAATCTCCTTGATTTATTGGATTTTTTACTTTTGTTTTGAATCTCCTTGAGATCATTTGATCTTAAACACAACTGTTCTTCTTTGAAATACTGATATCTTAAAATGCTGCAGCGGTATTAATTGGACAAAAAAGTCAAATGAGGATGGAGAGGACACAGGCACCAGTGTGAAATGATTAAAACAATTGAAAGTGGTTGGTGGTTAAGGGGTGTCAACGAAAGCTAGTCTCCGTTCTATCAAACCCTACACCACTCACTCTCACACCACCTTCCACCCCTCAAAAGGCCACTGACGTATAAAAGAAGGGTATTGGTTAATAAAAAGGCTATATGTTCTACCGTGTACTTGTGGGTTGGTGGTTAAGGGGTAGCAAAGCCGAGCCTGTCTCCGTTCTAGTTCTAGCAAAGCTATATATATGTTTGGCTCTCTCCCCCTACCGCCCCTCCCCCTCCATAGAAACGCCACTGTGCTATAGTTCAAAGGAAGTATAGTAGTAAACGAGGTATTGTTAATAAAAACCATTATGTTCTGCTTTGTACTCACACTCTGCCTACCCCTAACCCTCTCCCAAAGGCACGCCACTTTACAGAAGTTCAAAGGAAGTATAGTAGTACATGTAGTAAACGAGGCATTGTTGTCCCCCTCCATAGACACGCCACTGTGCTATAGTTCAAAGGAGGTATAGTAGTACATGTAGTAAACGAGGCACTGTTGTCCCCCCCCCCCCCTCACAAAGACACGCCACTGTGCTATAGTTCAAAGGAAGTATAGTAATACATGTAGTAAACGAGGCACTGTTGTCCCCCTCCATAGAAACGCCACTGTGCTACAGTTCAAAGGAAGTATAGTAATACATGTAGTAAACGAAGTACTGTTTATAAAAAGCTATCTGTTCAGGTTCATTACATTATTCTCTTTGATGGTTTATTAATTACATTATACATATAATATATATATTAACTGTTGACCTTGAGCCTTCAGTGTACTATTATAGCTTGCTTTCACATATGTTACGGTTTTAAATGCGTAATGAAGTTTTACGTCTCCGTTCCGTTGGTTGGGAAACGTAATGTTGCAGACACTGTCTTGGCGTTACCTAATCCCCTCTCTCCCATCTTCAAATTTAAATTTCTGAGACTTTACATAGAGAAGTTCTGGTACCCTCTTTGACTCCTTTTTGGTCTTCATCTAGTGATCTATTGTAAATGCCCCTGTCATTTACGCACCTTGAAGCAATCTGGAAGCTCTAAATTGAAAGCCATCAACCAGGTAACCAGGTGAAAACTCGGTACCCTTCCCAAGATTAAAATAATGTTTAGAATTCAGTACAACCCATTGTTTGGATATTCTTGGTCCGTCTTTAAAAGATATTTATCTTCCTATCTTGTTTATCTGCGTTATTCGATTCACCTGTTTTCCATTGCATCCAATTTCTATTTTCTATTTTACAAGGTGTGTTCGTTACACCTGCCTGATGTTTTCGTACGTGTATCAGCGCGTGCATTTAGTGCAATTAGTGCAACAAACTTCCCACGGTTTATTGTCTGAAAGTGTGATTTGTAATCTACGAAACATTAATCATTAGTGTTAGGATGGGATCTTCGTCTGTTTATTTTGGACTCATTTCATTTTTATACGCCCACATGAAATGTGGAGCGTATATTGCCGTCACCCATGTCCGTCGGTCCGTCGGTCCGTCCGTCCGTCCGTCCGTCGGTCCGTCCGTCCACAATTGCTTGTTAACACTCTACAGGCCACAATTATTTACGGATTTTGACAAAACTTGCTGAAATTGTTTATTATCACCCAAGGATGAACCCTATTTAAAATCAAAAGAATCGGAAAATATTTAATATGAATTATTGCCCTTGTTCTTTAAAACGCGTTCGATTTTTAGCTCGTTAACACTCTACAAGTCACAATTCTTTACAGATTTTGACGAAACTTTCTGAAATTGTTTATTATCACCCAAGGATGAACCCTATTTAAAATCAAAAGAATCGGAAAATATTTAATATGAATTATTGCCCTTGTTCTTTAAAACGCGTTCAATTTTTAACTTGTTAACACTCTACAAGTCACAATTCTTTACGGATTTTGACAAAACTTGCTGAAATTGTTTATTATCACCCAAGGATGAACCCTATTTAAAATCAAAAGAATCGGAAAATATTTAATATGAATTATTGCCCTTGTTCTTTAAAACGCGTTCAATTTTTAGCTTGTTAACACTCTACAAGTCACAATTCTTTACGGATTTTGACAAAACTTGCTGAAATTGTTTATTATCACCCAAGGATGAACCCTATTTAAAATCAAAAGAATCGGAAAATATTTAATATGAATTATTGCCCTTGTTCTTTAAAACGCGTTCAATTTTTAGCTCGTTAACACTCTACAAGTCACAATTCTTTACGGATTTTGACAAAACTTGCTGAAATTGTTTATTATCACACATGGATGAACTCTTTTTAAAATCAAAAGAATCGAAAAATATTTAATATGAATTATTGCCCTTGTTCTTTAAAACGCGTTTGATCTACAAGTCACAATTCTTTACGGATTTTTACAAAACTTACTGAAATTGTTTATTATCACCCAAGGATGAACCCTATTTAAAATTGAAAGAATTGAATATTTATATGAATTACTGCCCTTGTTCTTCAAACACAATGATTTTTAGGTTGTAAACACTCTAGAAGGCACAATTCTTGATAGATTTTAATGAAACCTATTGAAATGGTTTATTATCACACAATAAAAATATTAATTTAAGTTCTGAACGAAATGTAGGCCTTTGACTACAATGAATATTTCATGGTTGTGATGGTTGCTGTTTTCTGCCAAATGTTCTTTTATAAACAAAGCTGCCAGTGGGCGTATATTACCTTGCCTGGCAAGCTATCTTGTTAATAGGGGTTGTATGGGAATCTGCAAAAAGATTAGGCGACATCTTAATCTTATTTCGTGTACTAAGTCAACTCAGCATCCCCCGACATCATTAGGCAATTATGTGCAGAAAAGTAGAAAGTTAAACCATTTCATTTCCTTGGAAGCACCGAACGTGGAATCTTGTTCTTTCTTAACTTTAGATACACAGTTAATACAAATAATATAGAAAAGCAATCTCGGTGTGAAATGAACATTTAAATTGAACCTGACAACGTTACATTACACATAACAAGATCTTTTTGGAATTCTTCCAAATTAGTTCCAATCCTCCATGTCATTGAGTGCAATATACGCAAAAAGTAAAGTTTGTAGAATAGATATTATCAATCGATACATTAATATTGGCGAGTATATCTGTTTTTATGTATATATTGATTTGAAAGAATGTTATTAAGTCCAATGATTCAGATCTCAATGCATTTGACCGAAGACTGGTTTTATGATGTTCAGTTGTTATGCAGGGCAGTTCAGAAGGTCCTAAGCCTTAAGGTTACAGGCTGTGCATGTTAAACATCCCTCGACAGTTGAAAATCAAGAGTAGGTTAATGCCTCTGTCGTGGTAAAGTTTTTATTTTAGCACACTGTATAGCCTTTACCCACCAGAGTAGCCCAAAACAGGTTCTGAAAAGGTCGAACAAAACCCAATCCATTTTATATTTGCTCCTACGCATATGTCCTAGGAAGTTTTAACGAACTCCACTCCACTACTAACTTCACGATTGTTGTTAACAATTTCAGCATTGTATTTACTTCAAAAACATGATTGGCATAAGTGGGACAAATTTCGATGAAAGCAATTACATTTATGGAAATTTTTCCTCTCCATATTCATCGGATCTTTTGTCCGGGCCGGAGGATAAAGGACCACTAGCTTGGATTGCGTGGTAGGGACAATAGCTGACTTTGAAGGTTGATGTCTATTAAGCTGACACGTGTCTGGAGCAAATCGTCCCATCGGAATCACTTGGTAGTTTTTCTAGTGCGGTAAATGACCTCGGTAAAGTTTAACTCTTAGCTTGGATTCCGCGTTCCTTATCGTTTTTGTGAAATTAAATGAAGTTTACGAAGTTCTGCCTTTGAGCTAATGAAATAAAATGAAAGTTTTACCATGGAGTAATGAAATAGAGTCTTTGACCCTATTGCTCTGTACCTCCATATAAGGTGTAGAACAAGCCTTCTCAAATGGCGGCCCGCGGCCAAATCCGGACCGCGACGGCCTTGAGAATGACCCTTTCCGCTAAAACTCTGTCCTCTCAATGATAGCTAAGCTCTATTTGGCCCTTATATGTTTTTCATAAAATGCATTTGGCCCTTTACAAAAATTAAGTGAGAAGGCCAGGTGTAGAACAATAAAACGAACCCATTTCCTTTTCATGATCATGTATTTATAAAGAAAATGGGGAAGGGTTTGACTAATATTAAAGCACGTTTTTAGAGCTATTGAATGATTTACTATAGAATTCAATTAGTCTACGGAATATACTTCTTTATATAGACATGTACCGTATTACTGTCTCTTTCTTTGTTATATTGGAATGGTCAACAATCGGCTGGCAGTGGACATGATGGTATAATGGAACTAAGTTTTTAGATCTGAACACTAATATCCATCAGGTGTATTATAAGTTTCTATACATTTTAGAGGGGTGTTTATTACCATCAGCAAATTGTGGATACACAATAAAGCCTACTTAGACATGGAATTAACTAAAGTGAAGTTTACCATTCCAATGAAGGCTTAGAAATTGTGTACATGGAAATTGGTCAAGGTATACTCGTTCAGGGTATGTGGGCCTAGTTTCCAAATAACCAATTCAAAGGGTGTTAAAATTGCAGATCAGCATTTCTTCTTCCATGACAATGTGTTAGGAAGGAATTCATCCATCGATTTTAAACTTACTTCTAATGATTCTATCGACCGGAAGTAGCACGTAAATGGCAATTAAATCCCTTTGTTCTCACCTACTTCCAGATATTCAATATTGGATTTACTCCTCCTTTACATTGATCGGCGTTTACCGAGTTGCCGTGATCCGACCCATTGATCGGTCAAAATCAATCAAATAGGTCCTTAATTCTTTGGCTGAAAGTGGTAGCTTACGTGTCCATTTGTAGATTTCAGATCTTTCAGTTGTTTCAGTCGATCATGCTGTAAATGGGTTCGGATTATCTTGGAAAGATCAATGTTGAGAGATTTGACCATGGACCATGGACTGAACAGTTGTTATTATTGTACAAGATTGGCGGTTTCTTTCCTCTATTTTTCTCCGTCGTAGAAGCCACACTGATCTGAAGTTAAATCTAGTTGGTTTATTGCTTTTTGGGAGGATCACATCAATCTAAGAGGGATTTTAAACCATCACAACATATTGTTGTTTCTTCCCATATTTTCGTGACATGAACGTCTGAATTGTAGGTCAGTGAAGAGACAGTCTGTCATATGATGGGATAACACCAACTGAAGAGGAATCTATGTCAGTATAGGATAAGATCTGGTTTTGACATGATCATATTACAGTATTGATAATAGCTTTAGACTTAACTCGTAACAGTCATATTGGTTACTGGTGATCATTCAGTCAATAATGTTCGGAGAAAAAATTTGTTCTATATTGTCGGACGACATAGCTAGCCCGTAGATACATTGGGGCAGTAGCCCTCCCTCAGACGGACAACTGAACCACTGTTGTCAACACTGAAACTACCCCAAAGTGTAGCCTAAATCATAAACTAATCGTGGCTTTTGAACACATGTTGTTCAAGGCATCAGTAACACTCTACTAAACAATACTAAGGCAAAAACAATAAAGTGCGCATTATATTCGAAATTATACAGTATATGATCACTATTGAAATTTTTTACTAATGATCGTTGTCCCTCTTCATTGTCATTAGTTTCCCTAGTGAAATGACCCTTAAATTAATGTGGATATTAATTAGGATTACACTCTTGACCTTAATCGACTTCAATCTATTTTTAATCGAATCATCTTCATAGGGGGACAAACGATTTAATCCATGGTCCATTGTCCGTCGTGATTGAGTAGCGACTTACCAATACCAATAGATATGCTCGTGATATATGTATCATTAAGGACAACTCGACCAACCCTACTTAATCATGAAGCCCTTAGAATCTCAATTTGAATTGATTGCCGTTTTAAAATTAGCTCAAAATCCTTCTACTCCAATTAAGGATTTTCATTAAAAATAAATCTGACAAGATAATCTCAAATTTAGGGATTTATAAATCGTTTTTGACCATTTTTGATCATTTGTGAAGATTCGGTTAAGGGGTGTACTCATATTTTCTGTGTATAATTAATTTCGATAGACGTTATTATTGTCACAATGCCTTGCTATTCTTTTGTAAGTCTCCTTTAAAATGTTGTGGTATTTTTGTCCTTAAGGTTTTGAATGAATTGCAGTAAAACATCGTCTCCAATTATTTGAAATACCGTACATTAAATGGGTTGTAAAGTGATTTTCTAAACTGTGTATGTGTATCGGGGACACTGATAGCATCAATTTGCGCCATTTCAATTTCCACCCCGACGTCTTTGGTTCTTGCAATTTTACTAAAATTGACGTGGTTCATGACGTCACTGACAGTGATATGATTGTATCCATGCCAAATGAAATAATTTTTTTTTTAACAATTCCAGTTATTTGAATAATTGCCGAGAAATGGGCATCACGGTATTTATTAACCAATCCAATGAGTAAAGTGCTCATAAATTCGGTATTGCTGCTGTTAGTCTTATGTCATTTTATTACCATTTTTTTCAAAGTTATTTATGTTCTTTGTCTTTATCTTTTCAGTCATCCAAAACCAAGAAGTTTTTACGGATTAGTCCGAAGTTAAAAAAGAAGAATTCTCGGAAAGAGGAGGAAAACACAATGAAAGAAATGGCGTCTCAGGGAAAATCTAAAAAAATAAATGATAAAATTCCAAATGGATTAAATGACAAAGAACGCTTAGGTAAGTTGTCTTTCTTTGTTAGTGCTCAGCTTGGTTTTAACCCGACCCGACTCGGGGACAGTTGTAGTCAAACCTCCCTTTAGAATTATTCACCCCTAAGGGTCTGTCCACTCAACAAAATTATGATTGGGATTTATTGTTCGCAACTTTTCAACAATTTACATTAACCTCAATATCAGGTGATGCGGTGAACCTTCCTCAATAGCCCAAATAGGTGCAGAAAAGCAGGACGTAAAACTCAATTTCATTTAATTTCGTCATCAGGTGAATGAATTTCCATTTTTTAAACATTATAAGAAACATTACATTTTTGATTGGTTAAAATGAGAATATAATTTTAAATCTCAAGGATAAATTTCCTCGAGCACCAGACGGCCATTTTACAAACCTCAGATAAAATCTGAGTTGTAAATCTCAACTTGTTGATAAATTGCCAAGATGGCTGAAAATCGATCATAAAGCAATGATTTTATATTGATTGTCTTGTAATGGTTACTCTCATGAAAACCCGACCGACTTTTAGCTGTAATTTAACGTTGTTATTTATGCACGTACGAGGCAGAATCATAACAAACCACTTTAAAAATGAAACCTTGCAAAATAAGACTTGTATATACATGTATTAAATAGCAATTAACGCAAGACTGCATTATATGTACATGTACACGCCGTTTCAATTCATATTTCAAAACATGTAAGCCCGACTGACTTTATATACAGTTTAACGTTGTTATTATGCACGTACGAGGTGACAAGCAGTTTAAACGAAACGTTGCTAAAATTAAAGGAAGGAGTAGTATATCCATAATAATAATAATGTTCTATGTAGGAATCTATGTTATTAGTAGAATCAGAATCAATTGAGTCGTTCGGAACTATTGGTTGGTCAAATTCAACTACTACGACTACCGTCAATTGTCAAGTTTGCGATATCAGCATTCACTGGAAGCGAGCATTAGCGTATTAACTACCAACCAACAACTACATAGTTTGCGATATCATCATCCTCTGGAAGCGAGCATTAACTTGGCATCTACCGTCCGACCAACAACTTCATAGTTTGCGATATCAGCATCCACTGGAAGCGAGCATTAACTTATTAACTACCAACCAACCATCAAACCAAGTTAAAGAACAGGGTTAACGAGAGTTGGCACACGAATGAATGATATCATTAGTTATAATAATACCTGTACAGTTACAATCTTATTACTGACTCTACACGACTCCCATGGGTTGATCTGATACGTAGAAATCAGCTGTCAGACGCCCTGTGGCTACCCATAATGGATCTCTACAGGGAGGGACTAGTAACTATCATTACAATGCTTACACTACCACTAGCTAGCCATAATGGATCTCTATAGGGAGTACTAGTAACTGATCTAACGATGCTTACAGTTAGCTTGTAGCCAACCATCATAGATCTCTATAGGGAGTACTAGTTACTACCATTACAATGCTTACAGCAAGCTTGTTGCCAATCTAATTAAAATTAGATTACATTTCGTTTCGGTTATTTTTTGATTGTCGACTCCATGTAATCTAAAGACTTGTATAAGGAGGTCATCTTCAAGTGACGAAAATTTCAGCCAATCAAAAACTACCTTCAAGATCGCGGGTCTATGCATTGATATGCATTGTGGGAAAATTATGACGCAATACAAAATATTCAAATATAAACGGAGTTCTGATTGGCAGAGGGGTGGCACGTGCTATAAATAGCCTATAAATAGCGTATTCGTAACCAGAAGATGACCTCCTTATACAAGTCTTTAGATTACATGGAGTTGACAATCAAAAAATAACCGAAACGAAATGTAATCTAATTTTAATTAGATTGGCTTGTTGCTAGCCATGATAGATCTCTAGGGGGTAACTCATAGAAGCCAAATATTACAATGCTAACATAACCTGTAGCTTGCCATAATAGATCTCTATAGAGGGTGGGGGGGGGGGGGGCGGGGGGGGGGGGGGGTAATAGTAGCTTATTATAACAATGCTGTAACTGGCTGTATGACGGGTTTCGAAATAAAAGACATAGACTAGCAGCAGCGAGCTATAATAGATCTCTTCGGGTTAGCTAAGTAGCTTACTATAACCATGCTTTAACTAGCTGTATAATGGAAATACATAGATTAGCTGTAGAGAGCTATAATAGATCTCTATTGGAGAGTTAACTGATTAATTCGTGAAAAAATCATCTGGAAGTCTAACATCCGGGTTTCACCGTAACAGGCTTAATTAAGCTCGTATACTACCTCAACGAAATCAAGCTCAATCCTCTTGAATGGAATAAATTTATACCACGATATCGATATTATGTGCTGGTCAAAATGTTGATAACATCAGGGCCCTAAAAGTCGCATTACAGTTCTGTTGATTTAAATGAAGCTTCAGATTTTAGAAATTTAGCTGAAATCGTTTAAAAGCAAATATTCAGACGAATTTATCATTTCAAATTCTATTGTTGATTCCCAGCCAAGAGAGAAATTTGTTTTATTGTGAGGTGTTTAAAGACAAGAGCCATAGAAATGTTCTCCTGAACTGTTTGTGGTTGAACAAATTACTAGTGATGACAGACAACAATTAGCTTTGACTTATTAAAAACAACGGAAACACATACTCCACAAATTTTCCAATTTTTCATTTCGTGGTACGTGATGCAGCACTAGTAATAAAAATATTACGACCCTTCGAGGACTTTAAACATGAGCTGTGTTTGATCAGAATCAGAAAGGCGTGCTCTTGCCATTTAGGAGTTTATTTTAATCTATTTGGTCTCCGATATTAATCCATTTTAAACTTCGTTTATGTTAATTTAAACTTCTATTTTGATAAATTTATACTTCTATTTTGATAACTTTATACTTCTATTTTGATATAATTTACGCTTCTATTTTGATATGTTTTAAACTTCTATTTTAATCTATTTCAAACTTCTATTTTGGTATCATTTAGACTTCTATTTAAAATATTATTAAACTTCTATTTTGATAAATTTTTAAACTTCTATTTTGATAAATTTTAAACTTCTATTTTGGTATATTTTAGACTTCTATTTTGATATATTTTAACTTCTATTTTGGTATATTTTAGGCTTCTATTTTGATATATTTTAACTTCTATTTTGATTTTCTATTTGTAGCTTTCAGAGCAATTTATTGATGCCAAAAATATTCGTAAATATCATTGCTGTCATTTTTTATTACAATATTTTATTCACATTAAAATATAAAAACGACCTGTCAATTTCTTGATGACAAATATTTCCAAATATAACTACTAGAAGTTTTTTTTTACAATATCTGATTCACATTAGAAACAGACTGTCAATTTAGCTGTGGAATCTATTTTAGGAAATCTTGATGATGATGAAGCCGTTTGCGTCCCAAGGGCGAAGAATTTTCGCGGTAATTGATTAAATCTTTAAATATGGTCTCATTTTTTTCTTCCGAGAGATTTCCAGTTATTTTTTTTTTTCATCATGGTTGAATTATTTTTAATCTGACGAAAATCTCGATCGTTTGACATTTGATGAAGTAGAAGATAAAAAAATGATTATCTTTTGATTGTTGAGTGACAGGCGTGTGGTTCGAATAGGTTTGTCGTTTGCTGCAAAAACGACTCGTGTCATAGGGCAGATTATTTTTAAAACATAGTTTTTAACATAAAAAAAAAACAAATACATAATTAATCTCAGAAAATAAATACGTCAATTCCGGTATGTAAACAAAAAAATTGTAATGTTTGGATACGATTTTTAATTTATCCATCAAATCCTTAAAACATTTCCTCAAAAATATCCGCAGGTAATCAGTATCAATCTGTATTTAATATATGATAAACGTTTTTTAAGCAGATATTCCGAAACCTCTCAAGTTTTAGACAAAAAAACAAAGTCGTGGGTTGTCTAAGTCTGTATTAATTCCCAGATATACCAGTGAATAAATATTTATCTCAAGGGACCTGTAATATCAAAGATTAAATCTCATATTTAAAAAATAGACATTTATTCCTAGATTTTGTTTTTTTCATTCATGAATTTATGGATTTTTCTGAGAATTTATTTGTCATGTTAAAGCTGGATTCAGTCCCTCAGGGAATTCAGTAATGTCGTAAATTCTTGTATTTGTCGAAAGTATTAATGCCTGTTAATGGAATGTTTGTAACTTACGTACCACCTATGTCTATTTATATGTGAAAGTCAAGCGACCTTGAATAAATCATTATTTGAAATTAAATTAAACGAATGGAGAATGGAGTTTTACATCCTACTTTCTGCACCTTTTGTTAATGGGTACTTGGCGATTTCTTCACTCGATCCAGCACTTTAAATGAGTGCTACCAAGCTATAAAAGGGTATAACCCAACTGTAAATGAGTACGGAAATGGGAAAAGTCAATGGTAGACAGAATCTCAATCATCATACACCTTATGACTCTATGGTTTTTTTCTTTCCTTTGACTTCAAGGAATGTATAATTTGAACAGAACCGGGGTTGCACTTCTAATACAAATTATGGTGTAAATTTTTTGTATGACAGTATTAACTTTCAGGAAATTTATGATTTAATTGATTTATTTCAGAATTAAAACAGACGTTCGATCTGTTCGACAAGAATCAGGATGGTAAAATATCTAGTGAAGAACTTGGTTGTGTTTTACGGACGTTAGGTCATGATTATACGGCTATAGAAGTGGAAGAAATGATTAAAAACGCCGACACAAATGGTAAGTATACAGTGAAAACCCTCAACCGAATCCTCTGAAAACCGGAATCCCCTCAAAACAGACAGTGTACATGGTATTGATCATGATACATATACCGTATAATTCCGAATATAATGCGCACCCCTCATACCTTCACTAATATAGTAGCTATGTATACAGTGAAAACCCTCAAAACCGAATCCTCTGAAAACCAGATTCCCATCAAAACCAACGGTTTCAAAAAGTCATGGCCAAATCACTATATAATCCATACAAGGAAATCCTCTATAAACCTCAAAACCGTAATCCGACACTGTAATCAGGTCCCAATCACGTAAAACATTAGTAATTAATCCCCCCTAAACAGACAGTGTACACGGTATTGATCATGATACATATACCGTGTAATTTCGAATATAATGCGCACCCCTTTTACCCTCCTATACACCACAATAGATGCTATGTGGACTCCACTGAAATTGGTATCAATGGGGGAACTTGGTGAAAATTTTCAAATTTGCTGCTCTCTGTTATGCGAATTCCTAGTTTGGTAAGCTATGTTTTGGGATAAAATATAAAAAAACTAGATCAGCAAATATACGATTGGAACAATTTTTCAGTCATCTGCAATACATGTAAGTGTATGCTTCTGTTCATATTAAAGCGGTTTAATTTTTTATCAACGCAAAACCTGTGCCATATTCAAATTCATTCAGGAACAAACTTTGAAAGTGCGAACATTTTAAAGTGTTTATGGAGAAGTTTGATTTCCAATAAGAAGGTCTTGCACTTAAAACTGTCAGCCATACACAATAAAAATAAAACGAAGGCCATTATTCTGTTCAGTTGCAGCCATAAGTGTCAATTTCTGTATTGCTTCAATTTTTATGGAGAACCAAATGCACAATAATTGTGATTTAGTGTTATAGAGAGTCTCATAAACCCACATTTCGTGTGATATTACCTAAATAAATATATAATAGTTTTCCATTTTACTGTCGATTCTGCTATTCTGCACCCAAATAAATAAATTAGTTTTTATGCTGTTGAAATAAATGGAGTTTTCACTCCTTGCATTATGGATGAACTAAGAGTTTAATTAAAGGGATTGTAAAGAGGTTTTTTAAACTTTTGTATGTGTATTGGGGACACTGATAGCATCAATTTGCGCCATTCCAATTTCCATTCTGACGTCTGTGGTTCTTGCAATTCCACTTAAACTAACGCGTTTTATGAATTAGAATGGCGCAAATTGATGCTATCACTGCCTCGATACACATACAAAGTTTAGAAAACCTTACAATCCCTTTAACATGAGGTTCATACGTCCTTCTTATCAGTTGATATTTTAATTAATTTTCTTAAGTACATGTACTTAGGATCTATGATTAAGTTTTTCATCCAACATTTTTGGACTAATGAAATTAATCGTAGTTTATGTTATGTGACCATCAAGGAATACAAACTTGGCACAAACAGTTAATGGGAATCACAAGACAATTAGCAGAACCGTCAAATTGGAACTTATGAAAAAATGTGAAAATTGAAATATGTTAAATATTTATGTTCTGGTTGTTTTAAAAGTGGAAATTTCTGGCACCTCGTAACTCACGTGTAATTTCTGACTTGCCAACAGATAATAATTCTTCAGTTAAAGAGAATGTTTTTACCTTTCCTCAGGTGTTTGATTCCGAATTGACTTTTTATTTGCATAGAAAAAAAATCAGAAATTGTTTATAAGGAAATAAAATTTGTTATAATCGTTTTATAAGTGAATAAAATTTGAAAACGAAAGCAGATTTAGAAAAAAAAATATTTGGAAATAAGATGCTGCTTTCAATATCGTGAGCACTTGTTATCATTAATTTTATCGGATCGGAGCCCAAGTGGCTCAGCTACCCTTTGAGACGATTTGAACAGACCCAAACACCTAGGGGGATATAATACAATATTTAAAAAAAACCAAGGGGGTGGGGGTGTCCCCGAATTACTCATGAAAAGGGCACCAACCCACTTAAACAGAGACTCTACAAGATCGCAGAGGGCGCCCTCGAAAATTTTTTTCAATTTTTTTTTTCAATTTATCTTCGTTCCATGGATGAAAATCCGCTGACTTGATTTAACGAGTCCCCTGGTAGTTAGGTCATTGCACCTTAAGTCAACGACCCTACTCATCTATAATGAACCCTGTTGTAGCTCTTCTTTCGTAATATATATCGTATCGCGCCATGACTAGAAATATCCATCACTAATTAAGATAATTTCAAAGAACTCTGCTCTTCAAATAAATATTAAGATGAAAGTTAATTAGTGAAGTTACATCGACCCGACATTTTGAAATCATTCCAAATATCATGAATAATAATTACAACACAGTCATTGTACTGATGTGATATTACACAGAGAAAATATGATGATCTTTTGCCACTGAGCCACCAGAAATGAGTTTTTTTGATTGGCTCTTGTACATAGCGTAGTACAATCACATAGCCGTAGGGGCCCACGTCTCAATAGGGGGGGGCAGACCGAATTTTAGTAATGTTTTCCCATTGATTGCCCGATATTTTGGAACTCTGCCCCCCTGTCTCCTACGATGTACAATCATGAACCACTTTCTGGGTTGTTTCACAGTTGTTTTGCCCTGGGAATTCAACATAGATCATCCTTTTTTAAGACACATTAGAACAGACTGAACCACCCTCTAAAATAAAACTAAGAGTTGTTTCTTTTTTAAATATAAACAGAATATGCATTAGTACAACAATGAATCTTTGTCTGAAAAATAATCGAGAAAAAGCCCTGAATAGTGCAACAATGTACAGCCTTGATAAAAATAATTTAATAATGAAACCCAAGCATGAACGATCCAAACCAATATTAGCATACGGTAGCATTTGAAGAAGTATTTCAATAAATGAGTAAACATTTTATAATTAAAGTAGGATCAGGTGGATCTGGCGTCACAAATATTCGGTAATGTTATGAATTTGTATTTATAGAAAATGGTTATGTAGAATATGATGAATTCCTTCAGTTAATGAAACGTTGGTCGACCACCAATCCACCAGGGGCAGCAGCCGTCGTGGAACCCGAGCTCACTGACGAGGAGAAACGAAGAGAAACCTTTAAAATATTCGACATGGATGGTAATGGTTATATAGATGAACATGAATTAAGGTGGGTTAAGATTTAAGATTTTATTTTTACTCAATTGATTTACAGGATTTGGGCATTTGGTCATGTGTTTGGGTATCTCTGCGTTCTACTTAAACTACCTTTTTTGCGTATCTTTACCAACAATCTGTATTTTTATAATAGGTATGTAATGAGGCGGTTAGGTGAAAATTTACAAGAAGCTGATGTTAAAGCTATGTTCCAATTAGCCGATTTAAATGGTGATGGCCTCATAGACTACGAAGGTAAATATAATGCCAGCTAGAACTGCTGCTAAAACGGTTTCAAAATTTGACACTAAACAAACACTATGTTGAATGATATGTCAAACACTATGTCAAACACTATGTCAAACACTATGTCAAACACTATGTCAAACACTATGTCAAACACTATGTCAAATGCTACGTCAAACACTATGTCTATAAAATTGATATAGCTTGTAGTAGAAAATTAAAAATACTCCTGAACCGTAGTAGCCATCCCTGTAATGTAAACATGGATGCTGCTTTCTTTTTTAACTCAAAAGAACATTGATAATTTGTTTTAATAAATATGTATTTATGTTTCCAGAATTTAACCAATTAATGGGTGGCTTAACTTTTCCAGTCGTGCCAAAAGGAGGAGCCAAAAGCAGTCCGCCAAAAAGTTCAAAGAAAGACGCGTCTAGTAAAAAATGATTGTTACAAGGGACATAACTCGTATTTAAATTATCTCATTTCAAAAGACAAAGATTTTTTTTCCTTTTATTTGTGTCACGTTGTTCACGGATCATCTTGTTATCGGCAATTATTCGGAGGTTAGGATTTGAAAATGTTGCTGATTTTTCACCCCTTTTTTACCAATCTGGTCATGGAACTCTGTCTAGTTCTTCTAGCTGGTGGATTTGTTGTGAAATACTTCTACCAATCTACTACTTTGGTGTATGAAGTCTTTTCTTGCTGGATTTGTTGTGAAACATTTCTACCAATTTGGTGTATGAAACTTTTTCTAGTTTTTCAAGCTGGTGTTCTAGCTGTTGGATTCATTGTTAAAGACCTTTACCGTTTTAGTGTATGGGTGTTCTCCAAGCTGGCGGATACGTTGTGAAAAACTTCTACCATCTATGGAGGTTTTTCTAGCTGTCCGGACTCGTGAAAGACCTTTATCATCTTTATTGTATGGATCTTTTCCAAGCTGGCGGATGCGTTGTGAAACACTTCTCCCAATCTACCACTTTGGTGTATGTTTTATCCAAGCTGGTGAATTCGTTGTGAAAGACTTCTACCAATTGTTGCTTTTCCTGGTGGTTGGATTGTTTCTGTGAATCTTGATGAATATCTTTATCTTCTTGGATGAACATGGTTTAAAGGGTCCTTGATTAAAACAGCCTTGTCTTAGATCCCTTCTGAGAAAGATTTGTTAATGGATACTTTTCAGAATGTTTTTCTCCTTGGATGAACATTGTTTCAGATCCATTTCTGAGATTGTGTTGGATTCAGAGCACATGTGGACGAAGGTTGGCTAATTTTGGAGGATTTGTATATAAGTGTTCACCACAAATGATGTGAATGTATCTGTCATGGTACTTGGATTTTGATCCACAAGGATGCAAGACTATCATTACTGTGGGAGATGTTTGGACTTTAGTTTGGATTATGTGTTTTTGCTGCTACAGGACAACTTCTGCTGTCACGAGAAAAGAGGTTACAACGTAAAACAGAGATGGAGTAATGGCAAGGAATCAACACCCTGAATTAGCAAATGCATTCTCCTGAACGATATATGTCATATTAATATGGAAAGCACATGTATAGAAGAGTCCATTACAGATTGAGGGGTACTGTCACACTATTTACAGTTTAGTGATGCAGACGATTTCAAAACATCATCCACGTCAGTGTCAGACATGTTGAAAATGAAAATTGTACAACAAAGATTGAACTGAAACATTGAAGTGCTTGACTAAATGCAGACATTTGCAAAGGTACAGTTGTGTGCATACCACCAGTATAGAGGACAAACTACTTCCAGCTTCAGAGGGTACGAAGGATTAGCACTAAGGGGAGAATTGTATGTTCATGTATTGGAATGGAATTTGATGTCTTCGAACTAAGATCTTCCAAGACATTTTGTATTTATGGTGCCGTGATGTTTTCTGATCGGTTATGACAAGCCTGCTCTCCTTAATTAATTACACATATCCCTTTTACCAGAGGTTGTACCCAGTCTATTCTTATATGGTTCGAAAAAATGGTCGTCGAAAATTAAAGTGTTATTGAAATAATAAAAATTCGTACAAGCAAAACAATTCTGTTAATCAAAAATCTCATCCAGAACATGACAAAATCGGGTGCAATAATTATATAGTAGTGGACTTCCCATACGAGAAGTACCATTAGGTGTTTCGAAAAGAGTAAGCGAAATATTTGCGATTCTTTGTTCTGGTTTACAAACCCAATCGTAGAATCAAATCAGGTGTTCCTGCCTTGTTTGCGAGGTTCAGAAGAACTAAGGATTTAGGTCTTTGAGATTTTTGAAAAACTTAACACAGGCAATATCAGCCATAAAATATATATGAATAGACTTTGTACATCCTTTGGGAACCTGAAATGTTTTATTGTTTCAAATGACCCAATGAGCACCAAAATTGTGTCTAGTCAGACATGATTAGATTTCTTGCAGAATAAATTTGTTTGTGCTGATCGGAAACTTAGGACTTTCCCACTTCCCCAGCCTTGATATTTAAATGGCAAACCTGTATTTGTGACAAATGGTTTATTTATATATATATGTGTAAGGTTTGATGAACTTTGTAAGTTTGTGATGAACCAAGAGCACCCTACCCATTGAAATGCTATAGAGAATTGCACAAAAGGTGCCGTTAAATAGTCTTTGTCTCTCCAGACCGTCTTGTGTATGTAAAATGTACTGGATTGACGGAGTCTACATTTTCCAATGTTTTATTTTACCTCCTTGGCTCATCCGTTATCCTCCTTGCCGCATTGTATGCAAGTTAACCTTGACCTTTATAAGGTGAAGGTTACAAAATTGGGTCAAGGTCATGACCTTGAATTGTCAGCATATGACCTTGACATTAGAGTTTGAATTTTGCGGCCTCACATTCCAGTTGGTTATTGTATGTATATAAATATATATACAAAGTGTAATAATTGTTTTTTACGTCTAGGTATAACTCCCCGTTTCTTGCACAAATATTGTATTATATTGTATTTAAAACTATTGTTACCATGGATACCTGGAGCAGTCTCATTATGACTTGTAAAGAGGTTATCTTAAATAGAATTTTTTTTATAGAACCTCTTTACAATATCTTTGACATCCTGCGCTAACAAAATATTCATCAGAAAATTTGTTGCCTAATTATTTTTGATTAGCTTTGTTAATCAAGACATCTTATTGGTCAATCTCATTAGAGTATATCATGAATTATGCATGACATGCTAACGAAGCTGTCATTCATGAATATTCATTAAAATATTTTTCAATCAAAACCATTTGCTAATATATCTGCATGCACATTTGATAACCTATAGTGAAGATGGTTAAATTTGTGAAGTAACACGCATCTTATTGGCATTCGAATTAGATGCGCTGTTGAATTATTTTTGTAAAGGTACATAATGAGATTGCTCGGGGTATTCCAGGACCATCTGTTAATATTGCCCCTAACCTTGTTTTGTTATTTTTGATTGTCTTTCATCCTTACTAGTGATAGAATTGTCGTAAGAGAATGACAATATATACTGACTACACCTAATATTTTAGAACTGAAACCAAGTTGATGACAGGGACAAGGCTACGCAGGTTTCGTTCAAATGTGTCTCAAGACCACAAACAAAAACCGATATATTGTCCATGTATCCTCTTTTTCACTATTGACATTTGACTTTGGTTAGTGGTTATTAATTGGTTAATTTACCTAGAGTAATCAACCATAAATGGAAGAGTAGGATTTATCAGTGTGTACTTGTAGCTTGTAATTTGTGTGGAGGGCCTCTTTTAAACTGTTATTAAAACTTGTGATAAATTCCCTTATTGTGATAAAATAAAATAGAACAAAATATAGTCATAGATACATACAAATAATATATATTATATAGTCAAATGAATACATGCATATCTCACAAAATGCCTCTATGAGTATAGAATTAGCTTTTCCAAATAATGCCTCTACGGATACAAAATTAGATTATCTTCACTAAATGCCTCTACGGTTACAAAATTAGCTTTTATTCACTAAATGCCTCTATGAGTATAGAATTAGCTTTCCCCAGTTAATGCCTCTACGGTTACAAGATTATATTATCTCCACTCAATGCCTCTGTTTAAATATTAGCTTTCCCAAATAAATGCCTCTACGGTTACAAACTTAGCTTTTCTTCACTAAAAGCCTCTACGGTTACAAACGTAGCTTTACCCCAATAAATGCCTCTATGATTACGAAATTAACTTTTCCATTAATGCATTAAGCTTTTCGCAACTAATGCCTCTATTCTCGAAAACTTATCTTACAATGATTTTAGTGATCTAGTCATCTGATTGGTCAATCACTAAAATTAATTTTAAATGTTGCTCTATCCAATCAGATTACTGTATTTCTTAAAATCTGGATTTTATCTAAGTTAAGTTTTTGCGAACAAGGCCCCGGATCAATATAGAGGCATCTTGTATATCATGGACAATTTTAAATGCCAAAATGTAAATTGGTAAGAAATAATTAGATTTTTTGACCTGGAAACAATTTTGCTGATAACAAAAAAATAATCTGGAGGCATTGTATTGTTGGTCATCTCCATTCTCTGTAAATGTGAAATTTTTGCAAATACAAACATCACTTTATATCGTTAGATAGTGTTTTTTGAATATTCTAATATTGAAAGAGATTAAACTATTTTCCCCAGATTTCCCCTGTTTTTGTATATTTGTAATTTTGTGTTCTGTAAATATGTAAATAATTTCTATTACTTTGTTGTCAACAATCCAAATATATCTTCTGATTCTGATTTGTTCTTTTTTTTTCTTGGAAAGGGTACCCAAATTTGAGTGGTGCAGCTCCCATGTAGAAGCTACCCCACTTGTTCGGACGGGACAATAAACCGAGGACTGTGTACGACAGGATGTCCACGTCCACGTTAAAAATCCCTAGACAGTTGGAATTAGATCCACAATTTTGCTCGTGCCACACTGCATGGAGTTTTTCTCTCCCCTCTCAAACAGTTGAAAAAAAAAATAGGACGTAAAACTACATTTTAAAGATTTGGGGAGTCCATTATTATTATCATTGCCCAGTTGATGAGGTCAGTGAAGACATAGGTTATCCAAGAAACGGGAATATCGGTGATCCATCGTGTCCAAAACACGCCGCTTTCGTCAGCACATGCCGAGGTCATTTATCGATAGATACCAATAAAGATTAGTGATCAGATCAATGGGTTAAAATATACATAAATTTGAAATCGATTTGAAAAAAAAAAAAAACTAGATCGACGTTATTTTAACTCGACGAGTTTATATATTCAAAACACTGAAATCGATGCATTAATTTTTTTGTTTTTACATATTCCGAGATTTTATTTTCTTGTTTTAAGAATCTAATCAATACTAACGTTTTTTATTCTGTGTAAATTCCGGATGATTATGTTATGATTCTTTTTATATAAACCTTAGGGCAAACGTTTTACCACTTGAATCAACTTCGGGACCACTCGTATCAACTTCGGCACTAGACTAACGTTCTAGATAACCTCGTATACGATACGGGGATTGTCATATTGAATAAATTATAGTTCAGCCAATCACAATCATTCTTCAGAGAGTGTCATCTGATTTCGTGGTAAAATCAGCCAACCACAACCAATCTATGAACAGAAGTTGTGATCTCTTTCCCATTTACCAGGCAAGATGGCTGTCTAACATGGTAGAGTCATAATGTAAGTCGCCAGTATTAACAAAGGTTGTGCCGAATGATGTTATGTTATGACTTTGAACAAAAGTTATCTTTCCTTGCCCATTTATCAGGCAAGATGGCTGTCTAACATGGTAGAGTCATAATGTAAGTCGCCAGCATTAACGAAGGTTGTGCCGAATGGTGTTATGTTATGAATTGAACAATGTTTTGATAAATAAATCTCAAGACTTTAAAGTTTTATATTTTGTTATTTAGTTAAGTGAGTTCTTAAAAAGCAAATATTATCATGAAAGGATTACGATGTTACCAAGGTAGCAGTGCCAATATTATTGTTGCCATTCTTCGATTTGAAATCTCAACCCTTTTAACATGCTATAAACCTTGGTCAACTCAGCTAACATCATTAGAGCAGATTTTGACGGTTTTTTTTCTTGGATTTTCAGCATCTGTAAGCTTCGTCCACACTGGCAAGTTTTCGACTCAGCTAACATCATTAGAGCAGATTTAACAGTAGATTCTTTCTTGGAACTTCAGTACCTGTAAGCTATCTCCACACTAGCAATTTTTCGATGGCAACTCAGTGATAAACAGTACCGTGCGATAAATATTCGTACTAAATGGTGGCGTCATTACATTTGCTCTACGACCTTACATACTTGGACATCGCTTGGAAATTATCACTAAGGGAGAAAACCATCACCTATGTAGCAGAAACGTTGGACGAGAAGCGTGTAGAACGAAGGGGGTAGGCCCACATAGTATTCACCCAAGACGAGGAAGGCTACCTATTTCTATGTACGAATATATATTTTCAAAAGATCTCATCCTTACATGTTGCCCAACGAAAATATTGTCAGTGTGTACACTGCTTGAAGGAAAACAAAACATTGTTCAATCAATCCAGAGTGTTTATACTAATTGTTGTTTTAACAGGAATATAATGAAATCAAAGACAATAGCTTCTTCTCAAAGATGTACAACTGTCTGGGTCGTCTCGCTGGGAACAGCTATATTTTTACATTCTCTGATAGTTTGGGTTGCATTTAGTCTTAGAATTCAGCTTTCGGAAACACAGATACACTTGCAATTGTGAACTATTTTCTTGTAGTTTTAACGGTTTGGTTGTTATTTTTTTTCCAATCTATTCAGAGCTGCACTTTTTCTTCGATGATTTTGTTCTCGTGTTCAGGGATATTTTCATTGGTTTCATAGGAATACGAAGACTTAGCAAATTAACAGTGCCTTAATGAAGGATAATCTTAGGAAGATGAAAAATAAAAAGTGTTTGTTCATCGTGTACATTGTATACTGTTTTAGTTTAAACATAAAACATATTTTAGGTAAGATTTTACATCATTTTTTCATCTATTATATGATCAAGCAGGGTATGCTAGCTCAGGACATTTTTTTACCTCTTTTCATTTTGAAATTCTTACTCATTTATTGATATACTTCCTCAAATGAAAAGTTCATGAGCTGCTACCAATGTTCATGTATTGCCAATGTATTTACATGGATTTCGAAAGTTTTTACGATTGAGCTCGTTTGTCCATAGGTTTAAAAAATCACGTTACTGCTGTTCTCAGTTATCAAATACTTGAATACTTTTGATAGAAATTGTTTTAAGATCGATTTGATTTCTGTAAGAAACTTGTTACTTAAATTTATAGCCGAACATTATGAAGGGAATTTCAGTTCTTTTCCTTTTTATTACAGGTTGTACAGAACCTCAGCCAGTTCTACACGCCTACAGATATACTGATAATACCAGCCTACCAGAAGGTAGCTGGGTCAACTATACATGTTATCAAAATTACTACTGGACCAGTGGAGATCTCAATAGGAAGTGTGAAGATGGTGATTTCACTGGTGAACCTCCAGTTTGTGATGGTGCGTATGTTACATTTTATATCAAAAAATATTTCATATTATTTTAGGATTTTTATTTGATTAAAACATGTGGAAATTGTGTTCTTAAGTTTTGTGTTGTCTTTTACTTTATATATTAAAGAAGTGAACAACATCATTATGTATTTGTTTGTGTTTTTTTTATGTTTTAGAATTTTCCTATAATGTTTGAGAATTTTAATATAATGTTTTAGAATTTTCTATAATATTTTAGAATTTTCCTATAATGTTTTAGAATTTTCCTATAATGTTTTAGAATTTTCCTATTATGTTTTAGAATTTTCCTATAATGTTTTAGAATTTTCCTATAATGTTTAAGAATTTTCCTATAATGTTTTAGAATTTTCCTATTATGTTTTAGAATTTTTCGATAATGTTTTAAAATTTCCTATAATGTTTTAGAATTTTCTATAGTGTTTTAGAATGTTCTATAATGTCTTAGAATTTTCCTATAATGTTTAGGAATTTTCCTACAATGTTTTAGAATTTTCCTACAATGTTTTAGAATTTTCCTATACTGTTTTAGAATTTTTCTTTTATGTTTTAGAATACAAGATATTGATCCCAGCTTATGCAGCAGTACCTAGACCAGGTAGTTCGGGTGGTGACTTACTAACTGATGGCGATGTACTGTCTTGTGCAGGTACTGATTCCTCGACAGAGCCGAGCTGGACGATTGAATTTGGTGGCATGAAACATGTGTTTTCTGTTGAATTGACTTTAGACTTGACAGACAGTAAGTTTTTTTTAAACATTTGAGATAGTTTCGGTGAGAAATCTTGAATTCCTTTTGGATCAAGTTTGTTATTTTATTTAACAGAGGACCTTCGATGCTGAATAAACTATATTTTAATTGTTACCGTTTTCAAATCATTTATAATTTACCAGAGAACCTATTAGATATCTCCCTTTATTGATAAACTTCCTCAAATGAAAAGTTCATTAGCTGCTAATGATGTATTGCCAATGTGTTTAAATTGATTTTCAATTTGCTTTACGGTTGGGATCATACCTGCTTGCGTTTTAATTCTTTTATGATAACCATCCGTACATGCAAGACCATTACATGTTTACGTTTACGTTAAAAGGACTCAAAGTATAACCATCTTTTTTAGTTGTCAATATAGATAGAATTGAAGTTCATGTGAGAAACACGACAGAAAATCCAACATTAGTGTGTGGATCTGTAGACTTGCCACTCGCGTCAGATTATGTTAAATTTGAATGTCCAATGAATATGATTGGTAGCCATCTGGTGATACAAGGTGGTGGACTCTTGGGGACACTTGGTTTATGTGAAGTTACGACTAGAGGGAAGGACTGGTTGTGTAAGTTTCCGTAACAGTTGTTTTCTGACTGTCCACCCGTCCTCATTACACGTAAAACTCCATTTCATTTCTGACTATCTAAGCGTTTTCATTAGTCCGATAGGCGCAGAACATTGGGACGTAAAACTTCATTTCTTTCCAGTGAAATTCTGCGGGGAGGGGAAAACTTTCTTATCACTGGTTCCTTAAATGTCTGGTGCTTTCAGCCTGCCTTATCGATAATGTGGTCCTTAATTGATCGCTCCTGATGATAATTCTTAGAAATGTCACTGGGGTGACTATCAATTTTAGCATAAAAGACATAATCTATATTATTAGTATGAAATAGAAATTTGTCAGATTTTAATAGAAACATAAAAAAAATTAAAACGTGTTCTATTGTATGCATGTCTTTCTGATTTTTTTTCTTCGGAGAACAGTTTTTTTTACGTTCTGTCTCTGTCTTTTTAGACGACTGTGGAGCTCCCCTGTTTATTTATGGAGCTGAAGTAACAAGTGACAGAATATTAGATGGTGATGTGGTAGTTCAGTATTCTTGTGTAGAAGGGTTTTATTATGGTGGAAAGAACCCTGAATCTACTTGTCGTAATGGACAGTGGACTAAAGTTGATATACTCTGTCTCCGTAAGTTTTTCTATGGAAGATTTTGCCTTTTTGATTTTTTGGCCGTTTGTGGGTTTTTTTTTAATCACTTTTTTTTTAAAAGGTTGAAATCGTTCATATCATATAAGGCATATTTACAAAACCAAGACTGACCGAAACGCCTTTTTAAAGATTCAACCTACTTATTCCATGTAGTTGTTTTCCGTAAGTTTGAGTGAGTTATCTCGAGTCTACAAACACCATTCCATCAGAACAACGGAAAAAGAGCGTTTTTCAGCCATATATCGGATGTCCCAAAAAAAACGTCCCCAACTTTGAAGCAAAATATCTCAGCTGCTGATGAGCCGATCTCTTTCAAAATTCTCACAGATTTACTTCAACATGTTCTTGTTAGACCTTGAAAATATGAAAGTCGTCAAACAAAAAATGTTTAAGTACTGCCTCGAACAAAATAGCATGTCAAAAAATTCCATATCAGAGCAAATTACATAATCGCATTTGTGTTCATTGTGCCTTCACAACATCAACCACCAATATCAAACATTATTCATCCTGATAAACTCTCACGGATCTCATCTAAAGGTACCACTAGAGAAGCGACCATCCTGCATTTCAGTTCCTGTTTAATCAGTGTGTCCCTCTAACCCTAGTGCAGTACACCTGTTTCTTGGGAGAATCCCTTACTGCCCGTAGTCATTACCATCACCAGTGGAACAAACTGGATTAACGGGAACTGAAAGGCAGGAAGGTTGCTTTTTGGGAGAAAATATCTTAAGATGAGATCGGTGAGAGCATTTCAGGATCGAACATGAATGATATTGGTGGTCGATGTGGTGAAAGCACAATAGACACAGGTTGAAATGTGCAGTTTGCTCTGATATTGAATTTTTTGACATGCTATTTTGTTCGAGGCAGTTCTTGAACAATTTTTATTTGATGACTCTCATATTTTCAGAGTCTGGTGAGGACATGTTGAAGTAAATGTGTGAGAATTTTGAAAGAGATCGGGTCATCAGCCGCTGAGATACTTTGCGTCAAAGTTGGGGACGTTTTTATTGGGACACCCGATATATCAAGATGTATTTCATATTCAGAATGTACTCGTTCTCCTCTTTTCAACTATACGTCACATGAATGGGTTAATAAAAAAAATCAAATGGCAAATTTGGCAAACTTTGAAGATAAATTCAAATATTTCGAGTAAACCAGGATAGCAAAGATGATCGACAGTTAAAGGGTTATCATAGTTTCATCGACTGTTTCTATTCCAGCATACGATTCACGATAATTGACAGTTGTTTAAAATGGATAGTTGTAATAACTATTTCTATTCCAGCATACGATTCTCTTTACAATCCAAAACTGGTCCCGTTTAAATCGGAATTCTCTAACCTAGTCGATGATGATGAGAATACCTGTGCCAAATCTGAGGACCATATACTTGAAGATCCAACACTACACTTCAGAAGAATGAATTTTAAAATATACTCTTTTGAACCTGTTGAACTGCTGAGTGTAACTGTCACCATTGGAGGTACTTATTAGACTTTGATCAGATATATTGAAGTATAACCGTAAATCGTAAACGCTTATTTTATGACCGGTGAAGAGGTTTTTTTAACTTATGTGGATCATAGACACTGATAGCATAAATTTTATGTTCCCTCTAATTTCATTAAAAATAAATATCATTAATTGAAAAATATGACATCAGACATAAGACATTCAAGATAATGTTTCTCAAGATCAGAGCAACTGCTTGTCTTAGTTTAAGTGGAATGCCTGAAACAACCAGACGTTTGATTAAAAATTAAAATAATGCTTCTTTAATTTTTACAGTAAATGAAACGTGGGAGGATGTGGACTTCGTTGGTTGTTTTATTCCTAACCTTAAATATGAGGAACATGAAGCACCACTATGCGAATATGATGGTTCGAGTACCGACCCATATAGAACGAGGACTTTCTACTGCCAACCCTACGCCTACACACAGCTCATGCACATCATCAACAGAGACATATCCTCGCATTTAAAGATGTTTTGTGAGCTAAAATCAACCATTAGATTCGACACCGCTGGTAAGTGTATCTTACTCTTATGAACACCTGCTAGCAATGTAATGCCAATAATATGCCGTAAATTTTTAGATTCGTTATGTTATGAGGTTATGATCGTTGGTGTTAAGGTTTTTATATTCGTAAAATAGCCCTTAATATTGTTCAATAAGACCACTGTGAGATACGAGGATAACCACATCTATTAGAATTGGTTGTTCTACATTTCTTTTATGTTATCAATATCAGCTTTAGAGTGTATACGAGGAGAATATGTTAATGAATATAAAGGAAAGATGAACTATACATGGGATGGGAAACTTTGTAACAACTGGGCTGATGCTCCTCCAGATAAAGCTATAAATACCACCATCCATAAAATATTTGATCCTGACGCCGAGTTGAACTATTGCCGTAATATTGGTGGAGAAAAGAAAAGACCATGGTGTTGGGTTGATAATTTCCAAACTGTTGGATATTGCCCTCTTGCTTTCTGTAGTAAGTAGTAATCTTTTCGAAACACCTGATGGTACTTCTCGTTCTAGGTTTTTAATACTATACAATTATTGTCCCATTGTTTGTGCTTTACAAATCGATTTGCTTTTGCGAATTTCTATTAACACATTGTTATTTTCCTTAAATCAAAGGTGATCCAAATGCTAACTGTATAAGCATGAGACCTGTGTGTCAGTCATCAAAAGATTTTAAACTCTATTCCATTTCAGACGAGATTTGTCATTTAAAGGAAGAGTACACCGAGTATAAAGGGCAACAATTCTTCTCCACTTCCGGTAAACAATGTCGAGAATGGAGTAATGGAAATGAACTTGGGGAACAGTTCTTGTCAGATGTTTTTTCAGATGGGAAACAAGCTGGACCTTATTGTAGAAATCCAGGATACTCTCAGTTCAGGTCCTGGTGTTATGTGGATGGTCCAGCTTCTACGATTGTACCTGAACCATGTGATGTTCCCAAATGTCGTAAGTGCTTTGTTACACCTGATGTATTTGAGCGTTTTGTGTTATTTACCCATTTTTGAAACTACATTCCCATGATGTTGACTTATATAGTAGTGGCGAGTGTCGCGCGCTTAGCAGACCATGCTTACTCTTTTCGAAACACCTGGTTGTACTTCTCTTTAGACTAATCCACTACTATAGAACTATTTCTCTCGAATTTGCCATGATTTTGTTCGAGATTTTTTATTAACGGAATTGTTTTGTTTGTACGGATTTTTATCCCAAAGGTCCATTTGACAATATGATACTGTCTGCTATGAAAATATTTGAATTAAACTAACTATGGTAATCTTATTGAATTATTGATGAGGAAGCAGCATGGTTTTATCGCGGATATTGTATCTTTTTTTTTCAGCAACTGATTTTCTACAGCTGACAGTTAGAAACAATGAAACGAGTAACTATCCTTTTCATCTTCATCACTGTTATACTCCACTCGACTCTTTCAATGTTCAACACTATTTTAATCTGACCATAGACGAATCAACCGTCAATAATTTCTGTAGGAATTTTCAAGATAAACTCATGTTTTGTTTTACTGGTGGAGATTGGACGATGGTTGAATTTGATTGTAGTAAGTTTTCTTGTGTTGATGGCTATTTTATTTGGGTATTTCACATAGCTTTTTGACATGGCTATTTGTTTTAACGATTTGAATTGGCTAGTTTAAATATCAATTTTACATGATGGCTGATATGGCTATTTTATTTGGCTATTTAACATGGCTATTATCCTTGGATATTATACATGATTTTACATGGCTTATGTACCTAACCATTTTACTTGGCTATTTTTCTTAGCTTTTACTTGCCTTTAATTTTGGCTATTTTACATGGATATTTTACTTGGCTACTTTACATGGCTATTTTACACGGCTATTATACTTAGATATTAAAAATGGCTATTTTACTTTGATATGGTACATGGATATTTTACTTGGCTATTTTACATGACTATTATACTTGGCTATTTTACTTGGCTATTATACATGGCTATTTTACTCTGATATTGTTTACTTTACATGTGAGTGTATTACATCACGATTACAATTGTAAAATATTTGATAGTGGTAGTACATGTATTATCATTATTTATTATTTTTTTTAGTGGACTTACCGCCAGAAACCACAACAATGGTTGAATCTTCATCAACAGAAACGACATCATCATTCTCCTCTTCAATACAGACAATTTTCGTGGTGGATCATCAAAGTTCTTCACTAGACACCAGTACTGACGAGGCCCCATCGATGATAACCCCCAGCGAGTTTGTTGACCAAAGCATCACGTCAACTAAAACTGTCTTTACAGACCAGTTCACCACGATACAAGCTAGAGGGATGCTCAGTCCGTCTTTCAGTCCGTCAATGGTCGATTTATTTACAGACCAGTTAACCTCGATACAAGCTACTGCGATGCTCAGTCCGTCTTTCAGTCCGTCAACGGTCGATACCGCAGAAGCTTCTTCAACAACTAACACTATTAACACTAACACTAACACAAACACAAACACTAACACTAATCATGAAACCATGAACACCATCACCTTCACCCAAACTTTTGAAACCAGCAGTTCGTCAGCGTGGTATATAAGTACTGATAACGACTCTTACAGTAACATGACTTGTGGATGTTACTGTACCAGGGATTATCTGCTGAATTCTACTGAGTCCGTGGTGAAGGCTAGGGTAGGTGTTTTGACCAAAGATCTGGAAATGGACTATGACAAGTTGTCGGCGACTATCCGGAAACGCAACAGTGCGGAAGACGATAGACCGTCTGTGATATACGTTGGCTCAACAGCTGTGATTTTTGTGATATCGTGCCTTGCCCTCATTGTTTTTTCTGACTTACTCAATTTATGTCGTTATCGGCTTCAATTGAAAAACGAAAGAAAGTGATTTCCATTTAGAGTAGTGCCAGTTGTGTTGGCTTATGAGTTACAAGAGGAGAAACCCATTGCTTTACAATATAGTATAGCAGACTATTTGCACTCTTTTTGAAACACCTGATGGTACTTCTCTTTGGAGGAGCCTAGTGCTTTACAACTATTACTCTGATTTTGCCTTGCATTGTGTGTGATTTTTGATTATGGAACTGTCATGCCTGTCTGGATTTTGTATAACTTTCTGAGCGTCCAATCACTATGATCCCTAAGATCTCTTGTACGATATTTATGCCATTTTACACTCTTTTTAAATGTTTATTTTGATATAATAAGTAAAAAAAGTAACCTTTAAATCTTGGGGTGGTCTTTTATCATTTTTAGTTTTCCTTACAAGGCTAACACACTATGATACTTAACTTTCTGAATAATATAGCCACGGTTGCTTCCGAGACCTTAGCTAAGACTAATAAAAGTAGTCATTCACTTAGAATTAACAAGCAATGTTCTCATTGATTGTTAACATATTTTAGCTGTAGTCTTTAAATCAAACGTACTTTAAATGGAGTTTCTTCCCTTTCACCACACGTTGTTTCAATACATACAAATTCTGAAGTTATTTTTGCTATAACAAGGTCGCTTGACATTGCTACTTTCCTACTTGTACTTTAAGATAATCTAATTGTTGTCTTAAAATGAACGTACTTTAAATAGAGTTTCGTCCCTTTGACCACACATTACTCCCAGTGTGAAAACATAGAGTAGAGGTGGATGATTGGGCTATACTCAGTTTTTTAACTCGTTGAAGCTTAGTTTAGTGGTTATGACACCTTCTCGCTAGAATGATGTTACAATGTAAAGTTTAATGGGAAATAATTATATTTAACAATGTAGTGTATCGGAGTCAGTAATGATTTGAACTTGTGCGTTCGAGATCGACATGATTTTCTTTGTGTCAGTTGTTAACCTTTATCCATGGGATACAATTCCATTTAAACACAGAAATGTATAGGTGCGTGATAGCTCAGTCGGTATCGAACCCACTCCAGTGTATGACTAATTTGGAGGTATGGGTTCGATACCGCTATGATTTTATTTAATGTTAAACTTTCTTAATGGGATATATTAACATTTGCACGAGCATTTTATGTGTCCGCTGTAGCTCAGTCGGTAAAAGTGTCCGTCCTTGGCAAGTTTAATGATCATAGGTGAGGGTTCGATCCTTCTAAGATTTTACTTAATATTAAACTTTCTTAATGGGATATATTTACATTTGCACGTGCATCTCTTGTGTCCGCGGTAGCTCAGTCGATAAAAGAGTCCGTCCTTAGCAAGTCTAATGATCATAGGAAAGGATTCGAACCTCGTATAATTTTATTTAATGTTAAACTTTCTCATTGAGATATATTAACATTTGCACGTGCTTCTTAAGTGTCCTCGGTAGCTCAGTCGATAAAAGCGTTCGTCCTTGGCAAGCCTAATGATCATAGGTAAGGATTCGAACCTCGTATAATTTTATTGTATGTTAAACTTTCTTAATGGGATATATTAACATTTGCATGTGCATCTAATATGTCCTCGGTAGCTCAGTCGGTAGAAGTGTCCGTCCTTGGTAAGTCTAATGATCATAGGTAAGGGTTCGAATCTCCTATGATTTTATTTAATATTAAACTTTCTTAATGGGATATATTAACATTAGCACGCGCGTCTTGTGTGTCCTCGGTAGCTCAGTCGGTAGAAGCGTCCGTCCTTGGCAAGTCTAATGATCATAGGTATGGGTTCGAACCCGCTAAGATTTTACTTAATGTTAAATTTTCTTAATGGGATATATTAACATTTGCACGTGCTTCTGATGTGTCCGCGGTAGCTCAGTCGGTAAAAGTGTCCTTCCTTGGCAAGTCTAATGATTATAGGTGAGCGTTCGATTCTTCTAAGATTTTACTTAATGTTAAACTTTCTTAATGGGATATATTAACATTTGCACGTGCTTCTGATGTGTCCGCGGTAGCTCAGTCGGTAAAGCGTTCGTCCATGGCAAGTCTAATGATCATAGGTAAGGGTTCGAGACCGCTATGATTTTACCTAATGTTAAACTTTCTCATTGAGATATATTAACATTTGCACGTACTTCTTATGTGTCCGCGGTAGCTCAGTCGGTAAAGCGTTCGTCCTTAGCAAGCTTAGCAATCATAGGAACATGGGTTCGATACTACTGTTGGGTAAACTTTTATTCTTCGGATTACAATGCACAGGAATAAAATGGATTAAATTTGAAGAGAAATTAATATCCGCGGTGGTACGTGCGTTGCGTGTCCGACTTTCATCACAGCGACCCGGGATCGAATCCTGGCCAAGTCCAAGGAGAAAATAACAAAACTGAAAGGTAAGAGTTAAAATTAATTCATTGTGTTATGTCATGTTACTAATCCTACTAATCTCCCTTGCAATCACATACACCCACGTGCACACTTCAATTACGTCACTCATCACATTCCACTCGTTATTCAAATACATACATACGTCACGCTAACCATTATCGTCACACTTACACATGCGCAATACTACTAATAAATATTTAGCATCTATATTTCGACAAAAAAAAAAAAATTCTGGGACAAAAATTCTGGAAAATCTGAAAATTCCAGAAAATTGACGAGAAACCACCTTTTTGCTCATTTTTAGGGTCTTATTTCCTGTACCGGCTTAGGTTTAGCTCGGCCTATGCATTTTCCCTATAGAAATGACCTGTACCGGCCTGAATTTAAGCTTTTTCTACGAATAATGAAATCTACCTGTTCTCCTACCATTTCCCTTACCTTCCACCCTCCTTCAACCTGACTTTTCACCTGTCTCATTTTTATTTCCACATTTTCCTCTCTCATCTTCACTCCTACCTTTTCTCACCTCTCCCGTCCTTTTTTTTCCTTTGCCATTTGTCTTCTTCCACCGACTCGACTTTTTCCGTCCCCCTTCTATCACCCTCTTTCAGACTACCTATCTCTTTTCTTGTCCGTGTCTCCACATATACCCATATCTCTTCCCTTCCACTGGCCTCAGTTCTTACCGTTCTTTTTTTTTCTTGGCTCAGTGTGAGATTCGAACCGCCGACCGATAGACTTTATCAACTTCATGGTTAGTCGGAAAGCGTCCTACCCACTGGACCAGAAGTTAATTGTCAGTAAACATGTTTAGAAGTAATATTTAAAGTTGATAAATTCTAAATTTGCCATAAATATAGCTTATCTCCGACTACGCTCTCCGCGAGACTCGAACTGCCGACGTCTAGGATGCTAGCTCAACGTCTAACCGACTGAGCTATCGTTTCCATCCAATTTATAGTGTTTGGAAGTAATATTTACACTTGATAAGTTCTAAATTTCCCATTACAGATTCGAACTGCCGACGTCTGTAATCGTTAGTGTGGCTAGCTTGTCATCTAACCGACTGAGCTATCGTTTCTGTCCAATATATAATGTTTAGAAGTAATATTTAAACTTAATAAGTTCTAAATTTGCCATAAATATACACTATTTTACCCTTCGCTCTCAACGAGAATCGAACTGCCATCGTCCAGGTTGCCGGCGCAACGTCTAACCGACTGAGCTATCGTTTCCATCCTATAAATAGTGTTTGGAAGTAATATTTAAAGTTGATAAATTCTAAATTTGCCATTAATATAGACTATTTATCCCTTCGCTCTCTGCGAGATTCGTATTGCCGACATTTACGTTGTTGGCCGTACGTCTAACCGACTGAGCTATCGTTTCCGTCCAATATATGATGTTTAGAAGTAATATTTAAACTTAATAAGTTCTAAATTTGCCATAATTTAGACTATCTTACCCTTCGCTCTCAACGAGAATCGAACTGCCAACGTTCAGGTTGCCGACCCAACGTCTAACCGACTGAGCTATCGTTTCCATCCAATTTATCGTGTTTGGAAGTTATATTTAAAGTTGATAAGTTCTAAACTTACCATAAATACATTGACATTAGTTTACATGAGCTCGATGAGATTCGATTCGTGGCCGTCTATTTCAGAAGACTATTGCCTTACCGATTGAGCTATCAAATCTTCGTATACTTTGGTATTTGTAGGCCTCATTTAAAGGGATTGTAAAGAGGTTTTCTAAACTTTGTATGTGTATCGGGGACACTGATAGCATCAATTTGCGCCATTCCAATTTCCATTCCGACGTCTGTGGTTCTTGCAATTCCACTAAAACTAACGCGTTTTATGACGTCACTAATAGTGATCTGCATAGATATCAATAGTAGCTTCCGGTAGATCACTATTAGTGACTTCATAAAACGCGTTAGTTTTAGTGCAATTACAAGAACCACATACGTCGAACTGAAAATTGGAATGGCACAAATTGATGCAATCAGTGTCCCCGATACACATACAAAGTTTAGAAAACCTCTTTACAATCCCTTTAACCCATACCGTATGCCATGTTCCTTCACCAACAGGTGGGTGGTACTAGAATACATGTATCTGTTCTATGAGTCAATAAATGTCCATGTAACAGGTGGGTGGTATCAGAATACATGTATCTGTTTTATGAGTCAAGAAATGTCCATGTAACAGGTGGGTGGTATAAGAATACATGTATCTGTTCTATGTGACAAGAAATGTCCATGTAACAGGTGGGTGGTATAAGAATACTTGTATCTGTTCTATATGATAAAAAATGTCCATGTAACAGGTGGGTGGGCTAAGAATACATGTATCTGTTCTATGTGGCAAGAAATGTCCATGTAACAGGTGGGTGGTATAAGAATACTTGTATCTATTCTATGTGACAAGGAATGTCCATGTAACAGGTGGGTGGTATAAGAATACATGTATCTGTTTTATGTGACAAGAAATGTCCATGTAACAGGTGGGTGGTATAAGAATACATGTATCTGTTCTATATGACAAGAAATGCCCATGTAACAGGTGGGTGGTATAAGAATACATGTATCTGTTCTATGTAACAAGAAATGTCCATGTAACAGGTGGGTGGGCTAAGAATACATGTATCTGTTCTATGTGGCAAAAAATGTCCATGTAACAGGTGGGTGGTACTAGAATACATGTATCTGTTCTATCTGACAAGGAATGTCCATGTAACAGGTGGGTGGTATAAGAATACATGTATCTGTTTTATGTGACAAGAAATGTCCATGTAACAGGTGGGTGGTATAAGAATACATGTATCTGTTCTATATGACAAGAAATGCCCATGTAACAGATGGGTGGTATAAGAATACATGTATCTGTTCTATGTAACAAGAAATGTCCATGTAACAGGTGGGTGGTACAAGAATACATGTATCTATTCTATGTGACAAGAAATGTCCATGTAACAGGTGGGTGGTATAAGAATACATGTATCTGTTCTATGTGACAAGAAATGTCCATGTAGCAGGTGGGTGGTATAAGAATACATGTATCTGTTCTATGTGACAAGAAATGTCCATGTAGCAGGTGGGTGGTATAAGAATACATGTATCTGTTCTATGTGACAAGAAATGTCCATGTAACAGGTGGGTGGTATAAGAATACATGTATCTGTTCTATGTCACAAGAAATGTCCATGTAACTGGTGGGTGGTATAAGAATACATGTATCTGTTCTATGAGTCAAGAAATGTCCATGTAACAGGTGGGTGGTATAAGAATACATGTATCTGTTCTATATGACAAGAAATGTCCATGTAACAGGTGGGTGGTACTAGAATACATGTATCTGTTCTATATGACAAGAAATGTCCATGTAACAGGTGGGTGGTATAAGAATACATGTATCTGTTCTATATGACAAGAAATGTCCATGTAACAGGTGGGTGGTATAAGAATACATGTATCTGAACCTATTGAGCTAATTGAGGAAGAACAAACGCCATGCAGTGCGCAATGATGCTGTGTCTATGTCAGCCCCTCCTACCAGAATACGAATGATATTATTGTTACCCTCTATTGCTCCTCGAGAAATATACAAATGAAAAATTTCCAAATTTATGTGCTACGTTTCTGCACAATCGTACAACATTTTTTGTCTGCACAGAAAACTGAACGTCCGCTAAGAGAACAATTAGACGTGGACGCACGAAAATTTCCAATTTTATCCCATAAATAACAAACGCATGGAGATTTACACGTTTTATTCAACATATTAATAAACCTGTTTGTGTTATTGTATTATGAAAAAAAAAATACATTAACCGGCTATCATACATTTTCAGGACGGATCATTTTCCCACCAGTGTCAACATCCCCTTTTCCAGCCATACGTCGATGAAACGTTCTCAAACCATTACAAATTTTGACGGCAGCTCATATTCTCCTCATACAGATCAAATCAGCTCATACAAATGTCGAGTTTCTGAAAAACAGAAGCAGAAAACTTATAAAAAAATATTAACGTCAAGATGGTGACGTCAGTTGACGTCATGATGGCGACGTCGGTCGACGTCACAATGGCGACGTCACAATGGCGACGTCAGGATGGCGACGTCGGTCGACGTCAAGACGTCGGTCGACGTCAAGACGTCGGTCGACTTCAAGATGGCGACGTCGGTCGACTTCAAAATGGCGACGTCGGTCGACGTCAAACATGGCGACGTCGGTCGACGTCAAGATGGCGACGTCGGCCGACGTCAAGATGGCGACGTCGGCCGACGTCATGATGGTGACGTCAATGTGGTGACGTCGGTTGACGTCAAGATGGCGACGTCGGACGACGTCAAGAAGGCGACGTCGGTCGACGTCAAGATGGTGTTTGTCAAGATGGCGACGTCGGTCGACGTCAAGGTGGCGACGTCGAGATGGCGACGTCGGTCGACGTCAAGATTGCGACGTCGGTCGACGTCAAGATGGCGACGTCGGTTGACGACAATGTGGTGACGTCGGCTGACGTCAAGATGGCGACGTCGGTTGACGTCAATATGGCGACGTCGGTTGACGTCAATGTGGTGACGTCGGTCGACGTCAAGAAGGCGACGTCGGTCGACGTCGGTCGACGTCCGGATGGTGACGTCAAGATCGCGATGTCGGTCGACGACAAGATGGCGACGTTGGTCAACGTCAATATGGTGACGTCGGTCGACGTCAATATGGCGACGTCGGTCGACGTCAAGATGGCAACGTCGGTCGACGTCAAGATGGCAACGTCGGTCGACGTCAAGATGGCAACGTCGGTCGACGTCAAGATGGTGCGACGTCGGTTGACGTCAATGTGGTGACGTCGGTCGACGTCAATGTGGCGACGTCGGTCGACGTTAATGTGGCGACGTCGGTCGACGTTAAGATGGCGACGTCGGTCGACGTCATGATGGCGACGTCGGTCGACGTCAAGATGTCAACATCGGTCGACTTCAAGATGGCGACGTCGGTCGACGTCAATGTGGCGACGTCGGTTGACGACAATGTAGTGACGTCGGTCGACGTCAAGAAGGCGACGTCGGTCGACGTCAGGATGGTGACGTCAAGATCGCGATGTCGGTCGACGACAAGATGGCGACGTCGGTCAAGATGTCAACATCAGTCGACTTCAAGATGGCGACGTCGGTCGACGTCAATGTGGCGACGTCGGTTGACGTCAAGATGGCGACGTCGGTTGACGACAATGTAGTGACGTCGGTGGACGTCAAGAAGGCGACGTCGGTCGACGTCAGGATGGTGACGTCAAGATCGCGATGTCGGTCGACGACAAGATGGCGACGTCGGTCAACGTCAATATGGTGACGTCGGTCGACGTCAATATGGCGACATCGGTCGACGTCAAGATGGCAACGTCGGTCGACGTGAAAATGGCAACGTCGGTCGACGTCAAGATGGTGCGACGTCGGTTGACGTCAATGTGGTGACGTCGGTTGACGTCAATGTGGCGACGTCGGTCGACGTTAATGTGGCGACGTCGGTCGACGTTAAGATGGCGACGTCGGTTGACGTCATGATGGCGACGTCGGTCGACGTCAAGATGGCGACGTAGGTCGACGTCAAGATGTCAACATCGGTCGACTTCAAGATGGCGACGTCGGTCGACGTCAATGTGGCGACGTCGGTTGACGTCAAGATGGCGACGTCGGTTGACGACAATGTAGTGACGTCGGCTGACGTCAAGATGGCGACGTCGGTCGATGTCAATATGGCGACGTCGGTTGACGTCATGATGGCGACGTCGGTTGACGTGACTTCAATGTGACGTCAATGTGGTGACGTCGGTCGACGTCAAGATGTCAACGTCGATCGACGTCAAGATGGTGACGTCGGTCGACGTCAATGTGGCGACGTCGGTCGACGTCAATGTGGCGACGTCGGTCGACGTCAATGCGGCGACGTCGGTCGACGTCAATGCGGCGACGTCGGTCGACGTCAATGCGGCGACGTCGGTCGACGTTAATGTGGCGACGTCGGTTGACGTGAAGATGGCGACGTCGGTTGACGTCATGATGGCGACGTCGGTTGACGTCATGATGGCGACGTCGGTTGACGTTATGATGTCGACGTCGGTTGACGTCAATGTGGTGATGTCGGTTGACGTCAAGATGGCGACTTCGGTCGACGTCAATGTGGCGACGTCGGTCGACGTCAATGCGGGGACGTCGGTTGACGTCAAGATGGCGACGTCGGTTGACGACAATGTAGTGACGTCGGCTGACGTCAAGATGGCGACGTCGGTCGACGTGACGTCAAGATGGCGACGTCGGTCGACGTCAATGTGGCGACGTCGGTCGACGTCAATGTGGCGACGTCGGTTGACGTCATGATGGCGACGTCGGTTGACGTGACGTCAATGTGACGTCAATGTGGTGACGTCGGTCGACGTCAAGATGTCAACGTCGATCGACGTCAAGATGGTGACGTCGGTCGACGTCAATGTGGCGACGTCGGTCGACGTCAATGTTGCGACGTCGGTCGACGTCAATGCGGCGACGTCGGTCGACGTCAATGCGGCGACGTCGGTCGACGTCAATGCGGCGACGTCGGTCGACGTTAATATGGCGACGTCGGTCGACGTCAAGATGGCAACGTCGGTCGACGTCAAGATGGCAACGTCGGTCGACGTCAAGATGGCAACGTCGGTCGACGTCAAGATGGTGCGACGTCGGTTGACGTCAATGTGGTGACGTCGGTCGACGTCAATGTGGCGACGTCGGTCGACGTTAATGTGGCAACGTCGGTCGACGTTAAGATGGCGACGTCGGTCGACGTCATGATGGCGACGTCGGTCGACGTCAAGATGTCAACATCGGTCGGCTTCAAGATGGCGACGTCGGTCGACGTCAATGTGGCGACGTCGGTTGACGACAATGTAGTGACGTCGGTCGACGTCAAGAAGGCGACGTCGGTCGACGTCAGGATGGTGACGTCAAGATCGCGATGTCGGTCGACGACAAGATGGCGACGTCGGTCAAGATGTCAACATCAGTCGACTTCAAGATGGCGACGTCGGTCGACGTCAATGTGGCGACGTCGGTTGACGTCAAGATGGCGACGTCGGTTGACGACAATGTAGTGACGTCGGTGGACGTCAAGAAGGCGACGTCGGTCGACGTCAGGATGGTGACGTCAAGATCGCGATGTCGGTCGACGACAAGATGGCGACGTCGGTCAACGTCAATATGGTGACGTCGGTCGACGTCAATATGGCGACATCGGTCGACGTCAAGGTGGCAACATCGGTCGACGTGAAAATGGCAACGTCGGTCGACGTCAATGTGGCGACGTCGGTCGACGTCAATGTGGCGACGTCGGTCGACGTCAATGCGGCGACGTCGGTCGACGTCAATGCGGCGACGTCGGTCGACGTCAATGCGGCGACGTCGGTCGACGTTAATGTGGCGACGTCGGTTGACGTGAAGATGGCAACGTCGGTTGACGTCATGATGGCGACGTCGGTTGACGTCATGATGGCGACGTCGGTTGACGTTATGATGTCGACGTCGGTTGACGTCAATGTGGTGATGTCGGTTGACGTCAAGATGGCGACTTCGGTCGACGTCAATGTGGCGACGTCGGTCGACGTCAATGCGGGGACGTCGGTTGACGTCAAGATGGCGACGTCGGTTGACGACAATGTAGTGACGTCGGCTGACGTCAAGATGGCGACATCGGTCGACGTGACGTCAAGATGGCGACGTCGGTCGACGTCAATGTGGCGACGTCGGTCGACGTCAATGTGGCGACGTCGGTCGACGTCAATGTGGCGACGTCGGTCGACGTCAATGTGGCGACGTCGGTCGACGTTAATGTGGCGACGTCGGTTGACGTCAAGATGGCGACGTCGGTTGACGTCATGATGGCGACGTCGGTTGACGTCATGATGGCGACGTCGGTTGACGTTATGATGGCGACGTCGGTTGACGTCAATGTGGTGATGTCGGTTGACGTCAAGATGGCGACTTCGGTCGACGTCAATGTGGCGACGTCGGTTGACGTCAAGATGGCGACATCGGTTGACGTCATGATGGCGACGTCGGTTGACGTCAAGATGGCGACGTGGGTTGATCGAAATCAATATGGTGACGTCAAGATGGCGACGTCGGTTGACGACAATGTAGTGACGTCGGCTGACGTCAAGATGGCGACGTCGGTCGATGTCAATATGGCGACGTCGGTTGACGTCATGATGGCGACGTCGGTTGACGTGACGTCAATGTGACGTCAATGTGGTGACGTCGGTCGACGTCAAGATGTCAACGTCGATCGACGTCAAGATGGTGACGTCGGTCGACGTCAATGTGGCGACGTCGGTCGACGTCAATGTTGCGACGTCGGTCGACGTCAATGCGGCGACGTCGGTCGACGTCAATGCGGCGACGTCGGTCGACGTCAATGCGGCGACGTCGGTCGACGTTAATATGGCGACGTCGGTCGACGTCAAGATGGCAACGTCGGTCGACGTCAAGATGGCAACGTCGGTCGACGTCAAGATGGCAACGTCGGTCGACGTCAAGATGGTGCGACGTCGGTTGACGTCAATGTGGTGACGTCGGTCGACGTCAATGTGGCGACGTCGGTCGACGTTAATGTGGCGACGTCGGTCGACGTTAAGATGGCGACGTCGGTCGACGTCATGATGGCGACGTCGGTCGACGTCAAGATGTCAACATCGGTCGGCTTCAAGATGGCGACGTCGGTCGACGTCAATGTGGCGACGTCGGTTGACGACAATGTAGTGACGTCGGTCGACGTCAAGAAGGCGACGTCGGTCGACGTCAGGATGGTGACGTCAAGATCGCGATGTCGGTCGACGACAAGATGGCGACGTCGGTCAAGATGTCAACATCAGTCGACTTCAAGATGGCGACGTCGGTCGACGTCAATGTGGCGACGTCGGTTGACGTCAAGATGGCGACGTCGGTTGACGACAATGTAGTGACGTCGGTGGACGTCAAGAAGGCGACGTCGGTCGACGTCAGGATGGTGACGTCAAGATCGCGATGTCGGTCGACGACAAGATGGCGACGTCGGTCAACGTCAATATGGTGACGTCGGTCGACGTCAATATGGCGACATCGGTCGACGTCAAGGTGGCAACATCGGTCGACGTGAAAATGGCAACGTCGGTCGACGTCAATGTGGCGACGTCGGTCGACGTCAATGTGGCGACGTCGGTCGACGTCAATGCGGCGACGTCGGTCGACGTCAATGCGGCGACGTCGGTCGACGTCAATGCGGCGACGTCGGTCGACGTTAATGTGGCGACGTCGGTTGACGTGAAGATGGCAACGTCGGTTGACGTCATGATGGCGACGTCGGTTGACGTCATGATGGCGACGTCGGTTGACGTTATGATGTCGACGTCGGTTGACGTCAATGTGGTGATGTCGGTTGACGTCAAGATGGCGACTTCGGTCGACGTCAATGTGGCGACGTCGGTCGACGTCAATGCGGGGACGTCGGTTGACGTCAAGATGGCGACGTCGGTTGACGACAATGTAGTGACGTCGGCTGACGTCAAGATGGCGACGTCGGTCGACGTGACGTCAAGATGGCGACGTCGGTCGACGTCAATGTGGCGACGTCGGTCGACGTCAATGTGGCGACGTCGGTCGACGTCAATGTGGCGACGTCGGTCGACGTCAATGTGGCGACGTCGGTCGACGTTAATGTGGCGACGTCGGTTGACGTCAAGATGGCGACGTCGGTTGACGTCATGATGGCGACGTCGGTTGACGTCATGATGGCGACGTCGGTTGACGTTATGATGGCGACGTCGGTTGACGTCAATGTGGTGATGTCGGTTGACGTCAAGATGGCGACTTCGGTCGACGTCAATGTGGCGACGTCGGTTGACGTCAAGATGGCGACATCGGTTGACGTCATGATGGCGACGTCGGTTGACGTCAAGATGGCGACGTGGGTTGATCGAAATCAATATGGTGACGTCAAGATGGCGACGTCGGTTGACGACAATGTAGTGACGTCGGCTGACGTCAAGATGGCGACGTCGGTCGATGTCAATATGGCGACGTCGGTTGACGTCATGATGGCGACGTCGGTTGACGTGACGTCAATGTGACGTCAATGTGGTGACGTCGGTCGACGTCAAGATGTCAACGTCGATCGACGTCAAGATGGTGACGTCGGTCGACGTCAATGTGGCGACGTCGGTCGACGTCAATGTTGCGACGTCGGTCGACGTCAATGCGGCGACGTCGGTCGACGTCAATGCGGCGACGTCGGTCGACGTCAATGCGGCGACGTCGGTCGACGTTAATATGGCGACGTCGGTCGACGTCAAGATGGCAACGTCGGTCGACGTCAAGATGGCAACGTCGGTCGACGTCAAGATGGCAACGTCGGTCGACGTCAAGATGGTGCGACGTCGGTTGACGTCAATGTGGTGACGTCGGTCGACGTCAATGTGGCGACGTCGGTCGACGTTAATGTGGCGACGTCGGTCGACGTTAAGATGGCGACGTCGGTCGACGTCATGATGGCGACGTCGGTCGACGTCAAGATGTCAACATCGGTCGGCTTCAAGATGGCGACGTCGGTCGACGTCAATGTGGCGACGTCGGTTGACGACAATGTAGTGACGTCGGTCGACGTCAAGAAGGCGACGTCGGTCGACGTCAGGATGGTGACGTCAAGATCGCGATGTCGGTCGACGACAAGATGGCGACGTCGGTCAAGATGTCAACATCAGTCGACTTCAAGATGGCGACGTCGGTCGACGTCAATGTGGCGACGTCGGTTGACGTCAAGATGGCGACGTCGGTTGACGACAATGTAGTGACGTCGGTGGACGTCAAGAAGGCGACGTCGGTCGACGTCAGGATGGTGACGTCAAGATCGCGATGTCGGTCGACGACAAGATGGCGACGTCGGTCAACGTCAATATGGTGACGTCGGTCGACGTCAATATGGCGACATCGGTCGACGTCAAGATGGCAACGTCGGTCGACGTGAAAATGGCAACGTCGGTCGACGTCAAGATGGTGCGACGTCGGTTGACGTCAATGTGGTGACGTCGGTTGACGTCAATCTGGCGACGTCGGTCGACGTTAATGTGGCGACGTCGGTCGACGTTAAGATGGCGACGTCGGTTGACGTCATGATGGCGACGTCGGTCGACGTCAAGATGGCGACGTAGGTCGACGTCAAGATGTCAACATCGGTCGACTTCAAGATGGCGACGTCGGTCGACGTCAATGTGGCGACGTCGGTTGACGTCAAGATGGCGACGTCGGTTGACGACAATGTAGTGACGTCGGCTGACGTCAAGATGGCGACGTCGGTCGATGTCAATATGGCGACGTCGGTTGACGTCATGATGGCGACGTCGGTTGACGTGACTTCAATGTGACGTCAATGTGGTGACGTCGGTCGACGTCAAGATGTCAACGTCGATCGACGTCAAGATGGTGACGTCGGTCGACGTCAATGTGGCGACGTCGGTCGACGTCAATGTGGCGACGTCGGTCGACGTCAATGCGGCGACGTCGGTCGACGTCAATGCGGCGACGTCGGTCGACGTCAATGCGGCGACGTCGGTCGACGTTAATGTGGCGACGTCGGTTGACGTGAAGATGGCGACGTCGGTTGACGTCATGATGGCGACGTCGGTTGACGTCATGATGGCGACGTCGGTTGACGTTATGATGTCGACGTCGGTTGACGTCAATGTGGTGATGTCGGTTGACGTCAAGATGGCGACTTCGGTCGACGTCAATGCGGGGACGTCGGTTGACGTCAAGATGGCGACGTCGGTTGACGACAATGTAGTGACGTCGGCTGACGTCAAGATGGCGACGTCGGTCGACGTGACGTCAAGATGGCGACGTCGGTCGACGTCAATGTGGCGACGTCGGTCGACATCAATGTGGCGACGTCGGTCGACGTCAATGTGGCGACGTCGGTCGACGTCAATGTGGCGACGTCGGTCGACGTCAATGTGGCGACGTCGGTCGACGTTAATGTGGCGACGTCGGTTGACGTCATGATGGCGACGTCGGTTGACGTCAAGATGGCGACGTGGGTTGATCGAAATCGGTCGGTCGGTCGACGTCAATGTTGCGACGTCGGTCGACGTCAATGCGGCGACGTCGGTCGACGTCAATGCGGCGACGTCGGTCGACGTCAATGCGGCGACGTCGGTCGACGTTAATGTGGCGACGTCGGTTGACGTGAAGATGGCGACGTCGGTTGACGTCATGATGGCGACGTCGGTTGACGTCATGATGGCGACGTCGGTTGACGTTATGATGTCGACGTCGGTTGACGTCAATGTGGTGATGTCGGTTGACGTCAAGATGGCGACTTCGGTCGACGTCAATGTGGCGACGTCGGTCGACGTCAATGCGGGGACGTCGGTTGACGTCAAGATGGCGACGTCGGTTGACGACAATGTAGTGACGTCGGCTGACGTCAAGATGGCGACGTCGGTCGACGTGACGTCAAGATGGCGACGTCGGTCGACGTCAATGTGGCGACGTCGGTCGACGTCAATGTGGCGACGTGTGTCGACGTCAATGTGGCGACGTCGGTCGACGTTAATGTGGCGACGTCGGTTGACGTCAAGATGGCGAAGTCGGTTGACGTCATGATGGCGACGTCGGTTGACGTCATGATGGCGACGTCGGTTGACGTTATGATGGCGACGTCGGTTGACGTCAATGTGGTGATGTCGGTTGACGTCAAGATGGCGACTTCGGTCGACGTCAATGTGGCGACGTCGGTTGACGTCAAGATGGCGACATCGGTTGACGTCATGATGGCGACGTCGGTTGACGTCAAGATGGCGACGTGGGTTGATCGAAATCAATATGGTGACGTCAAGATGGCGATGTCGGGTCATGCCAATAATGCGTCATCGGGTGACGTTAAAATAGCGACGTCGGGTGACGTAAAGATTGACGTCATTTGAACTCAGGTGACGTAAAGCAGGCGATACTTACAGTTATTCGCATAGTTGTATTTTTGTTAAGATCGAAAGTCGTACGTCTTATTCTAATTCATCAGCGATAACAATTATTGTTATAGTCAAACAATTTCTTTGCCACCCTTCACAACCTAAAAATTGAAAGTTTAAATTGAAATTGAGTGTCAAAATAGAACAAATACAACTTAATTGAACACCGATATCCTGCAAAATTCTAACTATTCTAGACACCTGATACCACTTTTCATTATGAAATATTTACTCATTTATTGAAATGCTACTTCAAATGAAAAGTTGATAAGCTGCCACCAATGTATTTTCAATATGTTTACAAGGATTTCGAGATTGTTTTATGTTCGTGGATAGTTCGTGCTCGGGTTGCATTTAAATACAGTCTAAATATTGGCATGGTTCGTTCAGAATTATTTGACAAAATAGAAGCAATTTTGAAAAAAAAATAGCACAAGATACTCAAGGTGAAAATATTGGTGAGAAGATATTCCCTAGTCCTCTAAATCTATCATTTCCTATGGTGATAACATTTCAACTGTGATGGATGTCGTTATTGACAAGTTGTCATGTAAACGATTTGACTGAACACTTTTCAAATAGCACGTACTTTGACCTATTAGTCAAAATACAGCTGAAAACACATAATTATCGTCACGAATTCCGACTGTTTTAAGCCCTTGCATATATAATTAAGTAATGATTAAAAATACCTTAAAATCATCAAAATTAATCTGTATTTGGTTGCACAATTCTCTTCAGATCTCAACCGTCCCAATACTGCATTCAAAATGGCCGGTTACCAGGTGGCGTAACAGACTGAACAGTGAGATAACACTATAAAAGAGTTGTACTATATAATATGAAGGGAATCAATTGTAGTCTAGATATTTGATTATAAATTGTAGTCGTCTCCCCTTACCCATTAATTCAGGCTACAATCTATTTGGACACTATCAGCTAAGTGGCTCTCAAAAGGTTATCAATTTCACAAACCTATATCAAGATAACAATTGTTAGCAGTGTGGACTCCCTAGAAGTTCACCAAAGTTCTCAAATGTTTTACAAACCCCAAAAAGGTCAGCAATGCAAGAACTACAGAAGAGTTTACCCCCGTCCAATAATAAAACCCAAGAATGAACGATCCCAACCGTAAAACAATTGTCGAAATCCATGTATATGTGTCACGTTCACAGACTGTAGAACACAAAGCGAAATATAATCAAGTGCTCTGGAGGTGTAAGCATGTCTTTTGTCTTCACAGAAACAGAACACTAACTGCCTGCCTTAAATTAACTACGACATTACTAATGTAGATCTACACATACTGTATAAAATACAATTAGAATATGGTACTCTGGAAGTGGAAGCATTTCTTTTGTCTTCACAGAAACAGGACACTGACTGCCTTCACTTTAATTAACCACGGCATTACCAATTTGTTATCGTGTACATAATTAGATGTCGTAATAGGATCCCCTCTTTATCTCAAACTATACACACCTTGGCGGTCAAATACCAGCTTTCTGGCTGATATACTTTCTTTTTCTTCTATGTTCTGAAATTAGACAAGGAAATTTGCTACAATACGACATTTTCCATGCTTGCAATTCAGCCCCAAAAGAGTTCGTAGCAATCAGTTTTTTAGTTCTTTTTTTAGTTCCAGACGAATTTAAATAGGCTCTGAAAGTGTAAAAAATAAAATCAAACTTTTAGCACATTACTTTATATGGGGGGGGGGGGGGGGGGCTCCATATTTTTATCAAGAGCTTCGTTCTCAGATGCTCTGCAATCAGCAAAAGGTGATCCTGGCCGATAAGCATGCCCCTACACACCCCATGCTTAGCTTAGTATCAGACTTGGAATATGCCATTTGTTTAAAGATGTAATTCTCAAAGTATAAAAAACTTATCAAGGTGCTCCAGTAAATTAAGCATGCCCCAGCCTATTCCATATCTTTCTTAAATAACATGCCAGTTTAAAATATATAAATTTAGGTATTAAATATAAGGCGAGTTATCTAAATTCTTATCAATGTACGTGCTCCAGTAAGTTAAGCATGCCCCAGCCTACTCCATATCTTCCTTAAATAACATGCCAGTTTAACGAACTAATTCTCAAAGAAAAACTAAATATAAATTTAGGCGAGTTCTTCCTATGAAGGTGCTTTAGTAAATTAAGCATGCCCCATCCCATACCATGCCTAACTTGGTTCCTAACTTTTCTTATGTCACACATTAAATGTTCATAGCGGTTTAAAGAAGTTTTTCTTAAACTAAATATAAATTGAGGTATTAAATATAAGGCGAGTTATCTAAATTCTTATCAAGGTGCGGTTTGATATCATCTTTACGTCTCGTTTGTTGGCCGATTCAACTTGATTCTTGGTTCAGATATCATTTAACTTGGAGGCTTCTTTCACCTCAACCAACTACAGTCAGTTTTTAGTTTTTTAATTCCTGCAACGGTCGAGTTTTAAGCAATTTTTTATATCAAACAATGGAATAACTCACAGAAAGGTAACTCTTTTATTTTTATCAGAATTGTGCTTATTGCTTGTGTATATAGTTCTTTTTTTTTTTCTTTAAAAACTCCACATTTGAATTTTTTTTTCAATAATTTTATTGTTTATCATTTGTAGGCTATGTATTTCTTACTTTTTTCTTTTAACAAAGAACTCTTTTATTTTTATCAGAATTGTTGTTTAGTGCTTGTGTATATAGTTCTTTTTTTTATTTAAAAAATCAACATTTTTTTCAATATTTTTCAATATTTTAATGTATTTCTTATTCTTTTTTCTCTATAAACAATTTTTGTTTACAATGTAATTCAATGCTGTAACTTTTGTAAATTGATCAGCTTTGCAAATATATATATAGGATATAACAAAACACAAGACAATATTATGGAATATAACACACTTCTTTAAAACAGTTAGGCACATAACGTTTCAACACAATATATATGTGTCGTCATCAGATGTAATGGCAAGAGAATAAAACATAACATTAAAGAAGTGTGTTATATTCCATAATATTGTCTTTTGTTTTGTTATATGTGCTCCTCGCTTCTATATGTCGTTCAAATCTTATATGTATATAGAATGTTTCTAAAAATAACATATTATCATTCTATATTAAGCCATGTGCTTATAAAATATGAATCTTTATGTTTGTTATTTATAAAGAATAAATTGATAATCTTTTTCAATTGAAAAGTGCATTCAGATATTTTTAAAGTATCAAATTTTATCTTGATAAAAATATTTGCGTAAGAAAATAACAATTGAGTTATGATAAAGTTGTCGCAATTCATTTAACGTATATATTCATCATAAAAGCAAAATGAATACGATGAGGAAAACGTTTAATCAATTGTCTTTAAAGTATTTAGAGTCATAAATTCACTGCTTAATGATCCGTACCCATATATCAATAGCAATTCTTACTTAATTTGCATGCTTATGCTTTAAAAATGTTCACACAATTTTGACGTGTTTGACAGAAAACTACAGATTTTTAATTGAACATAATAGATACATTTTTCACGAATTACAGATAACATTTATCGGGTGTGTCCTAGCGCCCAATCCAAGAGTTGAAAACGTATTGAGCTAAAAAATCGAAGCATTTTCATAGAACTCACAGCATCCTAAAATATAGAAAATTTACGTTCATAAATTTAAGAAATTAAATCACACCGTTATCAGTATTTTTTAATATTCTTATCAATTTTAAACGTAAATCATTTCCGCTCTTATACACAATTTAAAGAGACCGATGATTAAGATTTTCTGAAATAAATGAATAAATTTGGATGAATTTTCAATCTCGGAATAAATAAATCTAAAAATAAATAAATTTGGATGGATTTGGTAAAAAAATAAATAAATAAATAAATAAATTTTTTAAATAAATAAATAAATTTTTTAAATAAATAAATAATTTTTTTAATAAATAAAAAAATAAATAAATAAATAAATAAATGAATAAATAAATAAATAAATAAATTTTTTAAATAAATAAATGTTTTAAAATAAAAAAATGCATTTTATTTTTATTTAGGTTTTGGTTTGTTGCTTTGTAAAAAAAAAGCAACTGCTATTATAAAGAACTATTCTGAAGAAGGAATAAATCAAGAAAAAAAATGTATCAATCAGAAACGATGTCACAGAACTACGGTACGCCTACTTCCGGTTCATATCTCTTTACCGGAAGTGGGGCCACGTCATTACACGTGCCGGCACCACGTGCATCTTTACCAGTACAGTTTGTTGGACAAACCGGAAATACTACGAACTCTTACAACCAAAATGACAGTTCCTATTCAATGCAGTTCCAGCAACGTTTAGGATATTCGGCGACGTCGACGTCAACGGCGTCATCTATTAGATCAGAGGGAGTTTACAGTAACAGCCTCGTTCGCTCCTCCAATATTCCACACTACTCAAATATGATGCCGAATGATCTGAATCGATGGTCATCTTTTAACAGCATGACTTTGCAACCCGGGCTGTGGAGAACTGGACCAGGTAGGTTTCTCGTCTTCATTATTTTATCCCACCTGATGGTACTTCTCGTATGGGAAGTCCACTGCTAAATAATTATTGCACCCGATTTCTGAATTGAATCTGAACGGAATTGTTTTGCTTACGGTACGGTACGGTATCTTATTTTTATTATTCTATCCCATAACTGTAAGAAGGTGTCCGGGTTGGGGACATTCACTGGAAGTGGTAATTGTGTACCTTAATTTACCTAACAGCAAATTGAAACAAGGTTTGAGGGTGACGTTAACTAAATGAGTAATGACTGACCTGCAACAAAAGGCCTCTTGTGATGGTATACAACAGGCTTAATTCTTTCCCATAGCAAACTGAACAAAGTTACGAGGGTGACGTTATAAAACGTTCACTAAATGTAGAAGGTCTGAAAAATTCCTACAAAATGGCAAAGTGAAGGATACTTAAACTACTTTAAAGGGGAAATGCAATAAAATTCCGAGAGTCAACATAGAGCCTCTCAATTAAAATTTCACGACTGATTAGACACGAATCGAGGCAGAAAATGTGGACTTATAACTTGAAACATCTAAAATTACCGACTTAAAACCAGCACGCGTTACTTCACATATTAGCCCCGAATCAAACCAACATTGGTGTTTATTTACTTTCGAAATGTTAAATTTTCAAATTAAATGTTTTTTACTCGAAGACACGGCACTGGGAAGAAAATCTTAGTTTTGAATGAAAATATTTTAAAATCTAGATTAGCTTCATACAAAATTTCAATTCTAGATCCAAAGGTTTATTTTTTTCTATTTCTTTATTTTAAAATATTTAAATAGTGAAATTTAAAACTGATTTGGCGTGCCAAAATGATAAGTAATAATTGTTAGAATTTAGATTATTTGATTTTATTATTTCGATTGAAGAATACAAAAATACTTTATCTATTTAACAATGGTATTTTCATGGACCTTTAGTAATTTTTTTGGCTGGAGGACGGTGGGATTAGCCAGATATTTAAAGATGCCCTTTTTCGAATTTATCAATGTTTCTTGGTGGATCAAAAAATCAAATAAGGGTCAGCAACCAAAGTTCCTCTTTTCCCAATAAATCTTGATGGTTAGCCAGATATTTTAAAGATGCCCTTTTCTCCATGTTATCGAATTTATCAATGTTTCTAAAAAATCAAAAAAGGTTCAGAAAGTTTCTCTTTTCCCAATAAAGCTTGTTGACACCGCCCCACCAAGAAAACCTTCCAAAAACGTGTCCAGCAACAGAAATATTGACCTTTTGACCTGGATTAAGTTAGTTACTGACCGACGATGGAATGACAATACGGTGATGATTTTTATCAGAGTTGGGACAGGGACATTATTAGTCTTATCTTAAAATCTCCTCAACAACCAAATAATTTAAAAATAACTACATCGTTCCCGACCTTCTTCTAGCTTTATTAAATCTAAATTCGACCTCTCTTACCCTTTGCTCTTTTCGGTTATGTTCAAAGAAAAATAAGGAGAATGCTTGTTTTTTTTAGGTGAACCTATCAATAAAACCCAATCAAAACGATCCAAACCGTAAAACAAATCTCGAAATCCTTGTAAACACATTGACAATACATTGGTAGCAGCTAATGAACTTTTCATTTGAGAAAGTATATCAAAAAATAAGTAAATATTTCATATGAAAAGTGGTATCAGGTGTCTATAAGAGTTTGCATACCCTGCTTTAAATCTTTCCGTTAAAGCAAATTGCTAAAGCAGTAGAAGGAATGATCCATATTTCAATCAGAATTTAAATAACACAAAATCAAGCCCATTTATTCCAGTTCTTCGCATCTGATATTTCAGAAATTTAATTCAGCTAATTTTATTATTTTAAAGAAAATATTATTTTTCATGTTAGCAAATTTCCCGTCGTGTTGTAAAATACAGAACATGGGTTAAAATAATTTTACTCGTGCTAGCTGTGACCTCTATGATACTATTTGTGACCCCCACAGCTCACTAGTGGGTCACGATGATCCGAAACCGGAAATTGATGACTCCAAAATGGTGTAGTAGAAACGAAATTGACAAAATGTAGTCTCGTTAGAATAACAAAAAACTCCTACGAGAGCTTTACCATGTAAAAAATCAAATTCCACCCGGACAACATTTAACTTTCTGAACTTATTTGCAAAACCAGATTATGGCTCGGTTTTAGATTGTCCCCTTCATTATGCAAACAGAAGATCTGGTCTTACGACCCCCTTAAAAACCCCATGGTTCCTAATCGACACCTTCTATTTAATAGAAATGCCTAATTGATTTTTTAATTTTTCTATTCTATTTTTTCAAGATGGACACGACTACTTCGCTGATCTGGAAGGTCGAGAATGCGTTAACTGCGGAGCAATATCTACGCCATTATGGAGGCGAGACGGTACAGGACATTATCTCTGCAATGCTTGTGGTCTTTATCACAAAATGAATGGCATCAACCGTCCTTTAATTAAACCTCAACGACGCCTGGTAAGTTCAATGGTATATTTTGGTGAAGTTTTTACAGTAAATTTACATTTTATTATTACGGTAATTTAGAATTATTTTTTTACGGTAATTTATAAAAAAAATTACGGTAATTTACGATTACTTTCGTGTGCTAATTTACAATAATTTTTACGGTAATTTACAATGATTTTTACGTTAATTTGTACGGTTATCTACAATAATTTTTACGGTAATTTACAATAATATTTACGATAATTTACAATAATATTTACCATAATTTACGATTATTATTTTTACGGTAATTTACAAAAATTTTCAAGGTTATTTACAATAATTTTCATGTTAATTTACAAATGTTTTTTTCGGTAATTTACGATTATAACTTTACGGTTATATACAATAATTTTTACGGTAATTTACAATGTTTTTACTACTTATTTACATTGATGGTGTATTTGTCCTTTGCAGTCTGCATCACGGAGACTTGGATTAGCTTGTTCCAATTGTCATACCAGTACTACTACATTATGGAGAAGAAACAATGAAGGGGAACCTGTCTGTAATGCCTGTGGTCTCTACTATAAATTACATGGGGTAAGCTCAAGATCTATAAATAGTTTAAATTTATCTCTCTGCAGCTGATTGGTTCTCGTCATAGAAGGCATTTATTTTTTCAAAAAAATTACACTAAAACTTTATAAGCTAAGATATAACTCTCTTGCAATGTTTAACACAGTAATTTTTGTTGAAAAATGAGAGAAGAATATTTAGACTAAAAGAATTTGAGCTTTGGATCTGGAAGCTTAAATCTGTTCAAGAAAGGGGACAACCATGCAAGTAACAATACTTTATTTTAGATCCACAGACCCTTAGCAATGAAGAAAGATGGGATTCAGACTAGAAAACGAAAACCCAAGAGTAAAGAAAGAAGTCCACATAAATCCAGCGAGAAACCAGGTAAGTCAAGCCTGTAATTATTTCACATAGGCCTTTATGTATCTGTCGTGTCTCTGGTAGTGTATTTTAAATAACGGAACACAATTTTTATGGTATACTACTCCTTAGTTTCAGGTGAAGATGACAATGTAGATTGTTGAAACGTTGTGTGTAATGAAACTAAGGAGTAGTATACCATAAAAATTGTGTTCCGTTATTTAATGTGATCTCTACCCCTATATGTCGCTTAAGGATTATGGTAGTGTATTTGTGTTTGTGTTATTTAGATTGTGCACAAGTACAGTTTATATTCCCTTTTATTATTACGTGTGTGTTGTTCAATAAGGATATCTGGCTCCAATGTGGTTCGTATCGACATCGATGTGCAATAGTTGACGTTGTGTTGTTGTGCTCTTTCGCCACTGTTTAGTGTGCAAAAGCCTTACGCAAATTCCGTTCAAATCCAATAAAGCCATACAAATTTAACACGGGTTCTAGTAACAGTGCCTCACATTCAAATTTTGGCTAAGTTTATTTAAACTTGTATTTTAGATATTTATTTAGACAACTTATCAGATTTCTTCAATATTATTTTGATCTTTAATGATATCCTATAGACAGAGTTATCTCCTCATAGGTCATTCTTATCTCCCCTTTAAAACAATATGGCGACCGCAGAGATAAGGACGTCTGCTGAGAAAACGATTCTGAGAAATTGTTCCCAATGATTTAAATACACGAATTGAAAGAAGATCAAGTAATTCATAAAATAAACATTTGAATTGAGTGGCTGGCGCCCCGTGGACGTGTAGCAGAAAGCACGTGCACTTGAGTAGACGGCATATTTGTTTTAAACGTCTGTTGGGTTGTTTGTGTTTTGGCGGGGAACCCTATTCAGAGTCTGCGAATCAGCATGAGAGAGCCTGACTGTTACAATATTACGTTTCCATAAAAAATAATGGCTTGTTCGCTAGCAATCTCATCTTGAAATGGTGAAGCGTCATTTAGGGGTAGAGATCACATTAATTACCCAATTTCACATGATGATGACAATGACAATTGTTGAAACGGAAGAGGGCTAAATATGGCGACTATTAGGACAGGTAATCTTATGAATGTTGGGGCTTCTTTTGATTTTGGTGGCCCATAGCTCTGGTATTTCTCTCACCATTCTTCTATATATTCCAGAATCTAAAGTCATCCAATCTGCAGTTCTGAGCTCAACTCAAAACGTAGCCATAAAATCAGAAGCTCAACCGACCAAATCATTGGAGCATGAAGGCAAAGCAGAAAAGCAAACTCGTGACCTTTCATTTTATCACGTGAAAACAACCAACATAAGAGATCTGACGTCATATCGAGAATCTGCCTTATTTGATCACAAAACTCCACATAAACTGATGACGTATAACGTCGACTCTTCGTCTGAGGCTTCATCGAGACATGCGCAAAGACATGACGTGACTGGAGTGCCCGGATTATCTCCATATACCGTAGATGTGTTCTGACCAATCAAAGGTCGTAGAATTGAGACCGTATAATGAAGTGCTTCCAAAAAAAAAAAATATAAGATGGTTTCCAATCAGAGTCAAGATATATTTTTAGAGAGATGTTGGCTCAAAGTTGTTTGGATCTGATCATAGTTAGATTTTATAGTTTATTTTTAGTTTCTTATAAATTTATTAAAATTTATTTATGTATAATAACCAAGCGATTGTTTCATCAAATAAGGGGAAACGCAGGAAGAATCAGGGGTGAGCTGGACGATAAAGGAGAACATGTAGTTTCCAATATTGCGACGAAGAAACATATTATAAATCACAAATAAATGAGATGATTTTAATCTTCTTCCATCAATATGCCAATGAAGATCATCAGGAAACACAAAGGTCGATATATTGATAAATTTTATTCAAAAATACCTAAACCCTACTTTGCCTTCAAAGCTATTAATACTTATCTATCTATTACAAAAACCATAACTCTTTCAAAATGTGTATAACTCTTAATTACGACGTCATAACATTCCCAGTAGGGGGCGCATCATACAGATAAGATCTCGCCAAGTGTGTTGAAGCACGAGATTTTTCAGAAGATAGTGGCGACCTCTAGTGTGTGATTTATTATTTACTTGCAGAAATAAATAACATTAGATGAATCTATCTCCACCAGAAAAAAATTACCGATAAAACTAAATGTAATAAGTTGTTTTCTGATAACGTTGGAACTAATTTCTGAATGAAATTCTTCCAAGGCGAAATGACTTAGTGAGGCAGGATATATTTACACTGCTAGAATACTTGAGAACACCCTGATACTCTAAGATTGTGACAGCATATTCGACGCCCATTTTAATCTTGCAGTTTTAGTTAAAAAGTGCACACTTATCTTATTACTTAGTCAAAAAATGTACAAAATTTCTAGCTTGGAATATGTTTGGGCGAGACACATATTCGCACATTTTTCATTTTCCAATGGAGAGATTAAATTCTAAAAGCACGCAACTGAAGCAGGCGGTCGACCCTCATCCCTTTTGTGTTCTGAGACCACAAAAAAATCTTCAATGCAGGCGTTTGAATAGAATTAAGAAATAATTTGTAATTGGTCTATGTCGAATATAACAAAACACAAAACAATATTATGGAATATGACACACTTCTTTAATACATTACATCTGATGACGACCCTTGCATCTGTGTTGAAACGTTATGTGCCTAACTATATTAAAGAAGTGTGTTATATTCCATAATATTGTCTTGTGTTTTGTTATATGTGCTCCTCGCTTCTACGTGCCGTTCAAATCTTATAGGTTTTTGTCGAAGTATGTTTTGTGTCAAACAGCTCGAATACCTCATTAGTGATAAACCAAGGAAAGAAAAGAATGTAGAAGATAAGGCACCAGACCACACAGTTACAACGTATAAAACCTGGACACAATACAAAGTTTCTTTTAGGAACTACACGTAAACAGCTTTGTACTGGTGGCCCAGTCAGGTCGACGCACTTGGACGAGGAACGTACAAGATAAGGTAGTAGACCACACATTTCTAACTCACAGTTGCAACGTTTAATATATGCACACAAAACAAAATAGGAACTTTAGGAACTAAACGGCTTTGAACTGGTGGTTCAGCTAATAGACGCTTCTCGTTGAAAAGGGGATTTCTAAGGAAAGAATTCACATGGTAAAGATCAAGACCAAACATTTCTAACTTAAAAGTTGCAACGTTTTAAAGCTGGACATAAACTGGGAATTCTTTAAGAATTTTGTGGGTGAGGAGGGAGGCACCTTTGCTAAGTAAAGTAGAAGCTTTCTCACCAATGGGCTTCAAACAAGGGACAGCATTTTGCGATGACTCAGCAATACAGATACTTTCTCGTCGATGTAAGAACGCATCCCTACCAATTTATGAACGTCACAGCTTTGTGAGATTCAAGCATCACATTGAAAGATTAACAGAGCAATTACCATTAAATAAAAGACAAAGAGCGAGCATTTATCCACCAACCAAAACTGAATGTTGACGTTATCGTGAGTCATTTGTTCAGACGATATGATAAATGGCGCGAAAGTTTATCAGATAGAGGCAGACGTTCGCTCAAGATGCAGACGTATAGTCTTGTTTTTGGCGCGTACTTGATCGACCGGGAGTAATCTTCGACCCAATCTTATCTCACACAAGTGTCATGCTCCTTTCACTAAAATATTCTATATGCCACAGAATTCAAATATATAATCTTCGTTTCGTATTTTAATCTGGTTCTACATTTGTACGATGTACCTGTTGTTTCGTTTCATGTTTCGGGAATAAGTTATTTAAATAAACCGATCAAATTTAGGCTTTGCCAATTTATCTACCTCAGAAAAAATACTCTAATAAATAGAAAACACACAGATATTCAGTTTAATAGAATCGATATAAAAATCGCTCGGATCAATGGAAGTCTTAATTTTTCATCCACAAAAACATGATTTTAACAGCTTTTCACACCGTTTTTTCATCTTATCCATACCTGTTCCCTGAGATTCTGGTCCCTTCTTCTCATTACTATCTTTATTTCCCCCCAATGTAATGGCCACAAGGTACTAGATAAGTAAAAACGCCTTACATCTAGGCGGTATAGAATTTACACATACACAAATTAATCAGTATGGACATGAGAGCACTAAATAAAATCGTTTTGGATGTTTGATGGTGAAATTAAGATTATAGAAGGTGTTAACATCTTATCTCGTTACTCTCTTTAGTTAAATAGTTTCTCTATTAATTAACAGCCTTCTAATAATTACCACCGACATTATGCACGTGTTTAAGCACGTACGAGACAGTTGATATCATCGTTACAATAAATCACCAATAACTAACCTTTCATTTCGTATTATATTCTACCTTTCATCACCTGATAGTCTCGACCACACCCATCGCCTTGTTTCTTTGATGTTGACCACGCCCATTCACTCAATTCTTTGATGTAACCACGCCCACTTGACCATTTACTTTGATCTTTGGAAACATGCATCTTCATTAACCAAAACCATTAATTCCTAACGCCTCTTTTCAGGCTCAACAGTGTCCGGTTCCTGAAACAAAAAGCACAAATTTTATCATTTAATTCTGTTAATCGATGAGCACTAGCATAGTATTAACCCTTTCATTTGACTTAACCAAAAACAGAAAAGTAGGACATAAAACCCCATTTCATTATCCCCGAAAAGAGGAGTAAAGTATTCTATAATTTATTGGGGTACCAGGAGCAGAAAAGTAGGACGTAAAACTCCATTTCAATTTATTTATACAAGTCTATATTATACTAATGTGCTATTTTCAACTCGGGGCACTAAAATAGTAGACACGTCAATAAAGCTAACAGCAGGGCGCCGTCCTTATCGTATACTCAAATCTCGCTCTTCAACACACTTGACGAGATTTTTATCAGCAACTACGCCACCTACCGATTGTATAAATAACTTACATATTAATAATACATATCTGATGGTGCCAATTGAACAGTGTGGCATGGAACTCTATTTCATATCATGGCATTTGACAAATAAGGTACAAAACAGTAGGACAAAACTTTAATGTAATAGCCCCCAAAATGTAAAAAAAAATGTATATACATAAATTGCAAGGAACAGAACAGTAAGACCTGAATATGTATATCAATTTAATATCACAAGAAAGGAAAAAAACGACGGTACTGCGTTTCGACAAAGAAAAGATCCCCCCCCCCCACCTTTCAAAGCAAATTCCTTTCGTCACTTCTCTAAAGACAGTTGGCCGAGAGCGTCATTATCAAACCGTCTGGTCAAATCCTTCACTTATCAAACTCCATTTATTACCTCCCTTTACCCACTCTTTATCAGGAGAAACAATGTTCGGTATTTTAAGCTTATCGTAACCATGACAATTAAAAATGGAGATGTCAAATTCGTTATCTTAAGACTGACTTTAACGAAATAACAAATCTGATTCCGATGTCCGATTAACTCTTCAAGTGAACGAATAACGGTATTTGTGGTTTATGGTCGGATTTGATTGATGCACGACCGAGTTTGATTGATGCTATCAAGTGTGGCTCGGCTGAAATTGACGTTTCAAATACCCCACCGTTATACACGCATTGAACTCTTAGATGTTGAGGAAAATCGAACGTATGTGAAAATAATCAACAGGAGTTTGTCATTTCTTCCGGAAGTGAACAAAATCGGATCTATTTCATCCTATAATGCAATTTCCGAGAAGAAGTGACGTCACACACTCAAAATTTAAAAATGAACGCATGGATGAAGCTATCATACGAAAAATATGAAGAATAGAAGCAGAATTGATGGAAATAATCAGAAAGAAAAATATGTAGAAGTGGATCAGAATGCCTCTTAATACTTAGCATGAGCATGCTAGATTCTAGAGTAAAATCTCGTCTCTTCCGGAAGTTAAATTCTCGCAACATGATTCGTGAATTAACGTTATCTGTGTTAGCCGCCATGTTGAAGATAAGGCTGGTAGGTTTATGGCGTCGATCTGAAGCTGAATTATTATATTATATTATTCTCCTTATCTTTTCTTCTCGACCTTGGTGAAAGATTTAAAATTTAAAATTTGTAAGAAAGATTTTTAAAATAATGAAATCAAGTTGTCAAAACATGGGAGGTAACTCGTCAACTCAAAATTATCAAAACTCACAGAAACGATGTTTGCCTATCATCGATCTCACGATAAAAGACTCTGTTTTAGGTAACTTTTTCTGAAATCAAGCTTCCAGATATGCCTTATAACGCAACCCTAAAATTTGGCTCTTTAGTAAGCAACCATCTTCAGAAAGCATCCCTCGACAGCTTGCTAAATTAAAGTTTTACTGTAGAATAACAGACTGTTGTTGCAACGGGCGTTGGTAGAGCAAATTACTGGTTGGATCAAGACAATGTTCTACCTCTTCCATACAAAAAGTCGGTGTTCCAACAGATATTTCCCACAATGAAGAGGTTATTGTTTTGATAACAAGAAGACTTTTATGTCCGAATTCCAAATTTTCAAACGAAATTGTTCGTAGCGCCCTTTAATTGTAGATCACGTGACCTTGCTTGACTTCACGTCTGCTAATGAGGAAAAGTATACAAAATAAATCACTATGGCAACTCATTAAATTGGGCGGACTGAGAAAACAAGAGTGGTTTTATTGTTTGTCTGCATCTCGCTTGGCAGAAACACAATTACCATCCAGCACATAAAACACATATAAAAAATAAACTGTCTTTCCAACACACATTAACCCCGCCCTCATAGGTCACGTGTCATATTTACTGCGTCATTAATACTTGACCTTCAAATGTCACCGTATCAAAGGTCAACCGCGCCTCATTACCAAAGAGATGTATCGACCAATTAAAATTGTTCTGTGTTAAAACAAAAGGCTGTTTTCTGTCAAATCAGCCATTGTTCCTAAAACCAGCGAAGAATGAGAATTCCACTTTATTGTATAATATCGCCTGTCATAATTCCAGTCAAACTAGCTGTAAATGGGTACGGATAATCCTGGAAAGATCAAGACCAAGAGGTTTGACCAAGGGCCAGCTGGAAGAAAGGATCCGCAATGAACCTAAATTGTTATCCTTGTAAAATATAGATGTTTCTTTCTGTCCTCAATCCCTGACACTACTAAAATATTTCTGATCAAACCGAAAAATCTCATGAAGTCACGAAAATACCTCATGAAGTCACGAAAAGAATAGTTCGTGGGGGGAAGGCAAAATGATAAGAAGTGCATAAAAAATGTGCCAGAAACATGCTATTATGTATTAGATAATAAAATGGGAAAAAGACATCTGGAAAGTCAAATACTTTAAGTTGACTGTTCGTTGCACCGTCAGTTTTCATTCTGCAACTTTGAGGTGAGGGTATCTTTTTATATTTTATTGGATTGATCTGTATTCGAATGGCTATGTTATGGATGAGAGTTATTGCAAATCATCAGCTGCCATTCCCCATACATCTTTGACTGACCGGAGTAAGTGATGATGGTCCGTCATTCCCAGTGATGCTCAATTGTCTTTCCTTGTGCCGACTCACAAGTCCAAGGAACGTTTTAATGTGGCCACCCACCAATCCCAGAGGCATATCCGATCAGCTCCCACCAATTCCAATGATGTATCTGAGATCTGGAAAACGACTTCAGCATTCTGAAGTGAACGTACAATATGTTGGCCACTCCAACTATCCAATGTATTTTAGGTAACAATGAAGGTCGTTCTGCTGGTTCTGGTCGTATCACTTGTGTTGGTCTCCACGGATGCCTTTTTGCCTTCTAAAGATGGTACGTCTTTTAGTATAAAATTGTCATGAAAAAAATATATTTAATCTGAAGTACAACCTTGTCGAATTCTTGAAAACCATAAATTGCTGGTAATATTTTTGAAAATTTTAAGTTGTCTCTGTAGTAAGTTTCCGAAATACGTTTCTTATTCATTCGGCTAATCATATGTAGTTGGTAACTTGTTTTATAAATATTTTCAGTGAAGCTAACTCGAGAATTGGCAAGAAGATCGGCCTTCAATACTGTTAAAACTTTTCTTAAAAATGCAATGTCTTCAGTCGGAAAGGGATGTTCCGCCATTACCAAATACGTCACTGGTCCAGTTTGTACAGCCATAGGCTTCGTGCCTGTTGGGACTGAAGCTGCTTTGTGTGGGTTTGCCATCGAGTTGTATGGTGTTTGTCTGGGTACCGTGGAGGGAACGAGAGCTTATTGCGATACACTAGGGTCTGGTGGAATAACAGGAGCTACTTCTCTAGATTCCTTCATCTGTTCTGCCATTCAAAAACATGGATAAAACGTTTTAACAGTGAATAAAATTTTAATATCTGGTTTTGATCTTTTTGATTGTATTAGTTTATTTCTATCAAATTAAAAACTGTGAAATATTATTAAAAGCAGTTTTCAAGCCAAGACAAAGAGTCTTTTGGAATAATGCTCTTTGGACTGCTCCAATACTATATAAGTACGGTAGTTTGTCATGTTTTGGATGCAAGTTTTATTAAAGGAATTACCTATGAGTTATTTCCCTTCGATCATAACGTTGTAAAAAAAATAATGGGGTGGACAATCCAAAAAGACTTTCGACACTTCCTTCCAATAAAAACAAAAACACAATATCTTTTTAAATTGAAGGAACAACACAATTGCAAATTTCTTTTAATAAAAACTCTATGCAGACGGGTCACTAAAACGACCCATGAAAATATTAACATTAGCTGTTTGATCTCTTAAAACAAACAGAAAAGGATGGTTAACGTTTAGGCTTTTACCAAAGAAGAGAGACTTAGAAACGATTTGAAATCCAGTAGTCGCTGCAGCAGTAGTGCCCTTTTCAGTTACTTCTAATACTGCCTTCTGGAAAGCCCCGTCTACATATAGATCCTGTCTTCCAGTCATTCCACTCAGATCTGCAGTATTCATATCAAAAATTGTGTTGATGCCAAGTGTTTTTAACACGTCCTTTAATTGGGTAGAGGATTCTACTTTCAGTTTCGGCAGTGAGATTTTGTAGAAGTCCCGATCATTCAGGTCTGAAAAAGATACAAAATAACCATTGAATATAAATCAGATATTTACCAATAATCAAGTCATGTACAAGGCGTAGCTTGACGTACGAGTATTAATTGCAACATTCCCATTAAATAATGGAAGCCAAATATTGTGAACTGGGTACCCCCCAAAAAGATATTTTTTTTTGCATTAATCATGACCTGTTCTACCAACATCAGACAAAACGACCGGATCTCTGGCACAGTAAAATGTTACCCCCGTTTAGGACAAGCAATAACGCAAGCTTATGTTTCCTCCAGACGACTTACGTTGTAATCATTGACGAAGGTTAGATTTAGGTCCATTACACCAAGGGAACATTATTTAATCTATTACTCAGACCATGGGAAACACAAGAACATTCCAAGTTCTCTAATAAACAAAACACACAAATTAGTATGAGAAATAATTTTATTAGTCATTCATATTGGTTTATGTGGAACTTGGATCGGTGAATCTTCCCATGAAGAGGTTCGTCTTCGTTTTCATGTCGCGGAGAACAAACATGAAAGGATGATTGACGGTGACAGTCTGCAGAGAGAAGGCCATTTCAACAATCGCGATCCCTGTCACAGCAGCAGCTTTCGTTCCACTCTCTGTCACTTCTAATACAGCCTTTTGGATAACAGAGTCTACATTTAATCCTTGTTGTCCAGTAATACCGGAAAGATCTGCTGATTTGAACAGTTGTTTGATGCCAAGTTCCTGTAAGGCTGAGTTTAGAGTCACTTCAGATCCTAGTTTGAATTTTGGTAAGGACAAATCGAACATCTGCTTGTAACTCAAATCTGGAAGAGAAGCAAAGAAGTATAAAGCTGGGAAATATGGTTCTCAAAACCTGACGCTTTGGAATACTGTGGAATACTGTGGATTCCATGACAAGACTCCTCGTTGAAGTCTCAAATATTGAGGTTGATTATAAGTTGAAAATCGACAGAAAGGTGAGCTATGTGAATAGAAAGTATTCCTAAGACACTCCTCTCTTCCGCTTTTTCTGTCCCTTCAGGAGAAATCTACGACAACTAGTAACGAAACTACTGGCGTGCTTTAACGCTATGGATCTACAGTACTGGTATTCCTGTGATAAATCTTCAAAGACGAATACACACTGAACAGGAAGAAGATAGGGGGGAAGGGGTTGCTTAAGGAAGACTATCTATGCAATGCAATAAATGATTTATTATCAGCAGAAGCAAAACGTTGTCTTTATCCAGATCTAGGATCCGTGTATCTTCCCATAAACAGATTAGTGTTAGTCTGCTTGTCTCGGATCGCAAACATAAACGGATGATCAATTCGGAGATATTGTGGTGGTAGATGAACGGACGAAGTCAGGGCAATTCCGATACCAGTTACTGCTGCAGCCCGAGTTCCAGATTCAGTGACGTCAATAACAGCTTTCTGGATAACCGAGTTAACGACTAGGTCCTGTTTTCCAGTAATACCAGAGAGATCAGCTTGACGTCCATCAAAGATTTTGTTAAGACCAAGGTCTTGAAGCGGTTGATTCAACTTCAAACTGCTCCCCATAGAGAATTTAGGCATGGTGATGATGAACCTTGTCATTCGATCCATACCTGAAAGTATACGGAGTTCTTCTCATTATCTCCTGGATGCACAGGTGTTGCTGAATAGCCCTGCAAGGGTCAAAACCAAAAATTGCCAGGGGGATCAATACTTTTTTTTTCTTTCATATATTGGGCAAAGATGTCAAAGCCTCCATACTATGTGTAGTAAAGGCAATACAATGATCCTATTGTTCGTTCCTTTGAACGACAAGAAGTTTTTTTTTTCAATTTTCCTTATTCAACCGCGGTGTATATTAGTAGTATCATCAACAGCTGTCAGAATCGAACAACCATGTTTAGTCTTTCGAGGAAGCTTTTTAGTCGCAAAAACGTGACATCCAATCTATAAGTCGAGATCGGAGGGTTGTGGCAATTAAAAGAAGTTTAAGATGAGATTATAACTAAGACATTTTATTATTGAATTCTAGTAGCTGTGTTTGATCTTCGTTTATTCTCGTGGATCTGAGTAGCGTCCATGGAAAAGATTTACTCCAGCAGTCGTGTCTCGGAGGACGAACATAAACGGCTTGTTGATGGTCAGATGTTGAGACATAATAATGGATGTTGCAACAAATCCAAACCCAGTTACAGCCGCAGCCTTTGTGCCACGTTCATTAATTTCAATAACCGCTTGCTGGATAGCCTCGCCTACATATATATCCGTTCTTCCAGTCATTTTACTCAGATCAGCACTCGCCGAATCAAACAGTTTTTGGGCTCCAAGTTCCTGAATGGCCGACTTCAACTGTAACTTGTTCTCAACTTTTATTTTTGGTAAACCGAGAGTGAAGAAGTCGCGCTTGTCCAGGTCTGAAAAGGAATAAATGTTGGTGGATGTAAAGTTTCAACAAATAAGCAAAATCTTCCAAACTATTAACTACAAGCAGTTTGCGTTCGAATCTTCTATTTGATACACTACAGCAGCGTCAACCATACATCCGTTATGGCCTTTTTCAAAGAGCTCACGGGGTTCTTCATTTACAAGCACCTTAAGTACTAGATATTCTCCAAAGACCCATTTCCATTCATTAAATCCAAGACAATTTTTTTCCAATTACTTTATTAAAAGATGTAGCAATACAAAAAGACCAGTTTCAGCAAAGGGTCGCTTTTGGATAGAACACTTTTATGCCCTTGGATCGGTGTATCGACCATGGAAAAGATTTACTCCAGCAGTTGTGTCCCTTAGAACGAACATGAATGGTTTGTCCACAGTCAAGTATTGTGACTTGATCATCACCATAGCATGGATTCCGAATCCAGTTACTGCAGCTGCTTCCGTCCCACGTTCATTAATCTCAATAACAGCTTGCTGGATAGCCGCGCCTACATATATATCTGTTCTTCCAGTCATTTTACTGAGATCAGCACTGGTCGGATCAAACAGTTTTTGCGCACCCAGTTCCTGAATGGCCGACTTCAGCTGTAGCTTGTTGTCGACTTTTATTTTTGGTAAACCGAGGGTGAAGAAGTCTCGCTTGTCCAGATCTGAAATTTGAAATTTTGAAAGAAAAAACACCGAGGTATTGTAAAAGTTTATTCAAAGTATCAATATACTACTGGAATTTATTGCACAGTTTTCACAAATATATGAATTATACTTACTTATGCAACGTTGTTAAGGTGGTGACGTAATAAAACAAAATGGCCGAGAAATAAAAGGCGGGAAATCATTTAAATACTCTTCGTTACGTTTTATCATATTTGAATGTTAACAAAAGTCTATACTTACTAGTCAAAGCAGATTCCAAACTGGTGGCATCCAGACTTGATTCAAGGGTAGATAATCCTTCAATATCATCCGGAAGTAGAATGTACATGCTGTATCTATCTCCAACGTAGGGGAGTTCCATGACGGTTGTTTTGAGGTTATCCAGTCGCTTATATCTAAACATCTTCTCACTGAGCGTCATCATGTCGACGTCTACTTGGGTTGTCTTGGATACGTGGAATTTCTGCTTTCTGGTCAATCGTTCATCAAAAACGTTCTTCCAGGTGCCTGAAGGTAGTGGAATTGAAATATAAATGGGCGTTAAATACATGTGAACTAAATAAATCCACGTAGAATACCCGAACTTAACTACTAAACTGACAGATCCAGCAAAATACTGTCTATCGTTTTCAAATGACAATTAATTTTTTTTTACATTTTGTTTGTCTTCAGAAATTCATCTTGAAAAGAGTTACCTTTGAAATAGATGGCGTTGATCAACCACATAATGGTATTTCCATCAATACTTCCGGGTTTCAAGAAATCTTTGATCATACCAGCCGTTTGATTGGATACCCAGTCGTTAATTGGAGCTTCTGGGCCATTGGGGTTGCTGAAATCGAATTCTTGGACTTTGGCATGGTAGTACTGATTCATTCTGTGAGCGAATTCGGGTAAAAGTTGTGTCCCTGGTTTTACGAACATACCATTGGCGTTGTTCAAAGTCACGTTTGTCAAGCCCTGTAATAAACTAGTGTAATATTCAAAGGCTTGATGGATATCAGCGCCAACGGACTGGATGTTCAAGGTGTTGTAGATCTCGTCCATGGTTTGTCCTTTGGATCCGAGGGAGACCATCGCCAAGGCAGTGAAGACGCTGAAGGGGGAGATAATCAAATTCTTATTTTTGGTGGAAAATTTGTTGTACAGGTCCAAAGAAAACTTTGATGTAGCTGTAGCCAATTGTTTGAGTCGTGCGGCTCGCATCATATCTCGTGAACCCCCTGAAAATCAGAAATAGAAATATTTAATAAATCGAACGAACGAAGCAATGAAAACGGAATGAAATGGAGTTTTACGCCCTACTTTTCTTTACCTGATTAGGGTTATATAGATGGACTTGGACGTGCACATTGGCATCATCCTACTTTTTTCTGTCTTCCTCGTTGGTGAGAGGTCTTTAGCCTGCACAGCCTGTTGGTCATGGGGCTTCGGGTTAATGTCCCATATGGACGACTACATGCTGGACGTCTTAACGTCAGCAAAGATACAGTTATAACCGTTGGAGACAGGGGGCAGCTGCTACCCCCTCAAATAGATGTTTTCAGAGATCCAAAAATAGGGCAGCGACCGATCCGAGTGAGTCGAGCAAACATCATTTTACATGGATATATAAGCTGTTTCTACATTCATTAAGATATCATAATAATATATACAGTGGAACCGCATTTATCCGGCCACCGGTACTCCGGAAACCACGATATCCGCACGCTTTATACCGGGAACGGAATACTAGTATTTACTATGTAAAATATATAATAGATAATGAAGAAAAGACTTGCTAACCGTGAACATTACAAGAGACCAGAACAACCAGTACTATGGATAGAAGGAGCTTCATCTTGACACAGTCGATCTGAAATCAAATTGAAAATGGTCAAAATAAATCGGAGGAAGCACCTCGTATTCCAAGGTAAACCTTCCAGAATTATCTGACTTTCTGATCAGCTTCGCCAGACCACATCTTACCTGCTAGCAGAGCACATAAGAAACTGATTCCAACTTTCATTTTGATGTTTTGGATCAATTTTGTTAGTGAATAAATAAGGCACACTTTTTACTATGTAAACGCATATACATGTACTTTTAATATGTGAAATTTTTCATTTCTAAAAATTTGCCTGCTAGAAGAGCACATCAGAATCAGATTCCAACTTTCATTTTGATGTTTTGGGTCAATTTTGTTGGTGAATAAATAAGGCAAATTTTTAGAAACGTTCAGCTTACGTTTATTATGAACGTTGCGTGTACATTTCAAGATTCATACGAATAAATAATTTTCTTCTAATATTATCAGACAATGCTTACCGCGTTCGTTCCAAAAAATGATTTAAAATAACAAAACTAGACTTTGAACCCTAGGACCTAGTATCAATTTCATGCCTCGGCAGCTAAGCATACCTCAAACCCCTGACGACAAACATTAACACCAGATAAAATGACATCAGTAAATAAAGTATTTATTTTAATCTATAAATATTGTGTTTTATTTATCTAGTATTTTTGTCGACCTATTTCAGTTTAAATCCAAACCAACATCGGTGTATGGGCCCGGTTTCAACACAAGGGCGCCTCCAAGGTTCATCTTGGGCATCTTGAGCAGCTTGACAAGAGCTGTCACAGCAAAGAAAAGCCTATACTTGTACAACAGTTGTCTCAGCAGAACCACAAAATGCATTTTAACCCAAAGCGTGTATTTGCACTACAGTTGACGTTCAAATTCATGATCTTCTATTTGCATCTTGTGCAGCTTGGCAAGAGCTGTCACGGCAAAGAAAAGCATATATACTTGTACAACAGTTGTCTCGGCGAGCCAACAAAGGGCAATTTAACCCAAAGCTTGTGTTTGCACAACAGTTGACGTTCAAATTCGTGATCTTCTATTTGCATCTTGTGCAGCATGGCAAGAGAAAAACTATACTTGTATAACAGTTGTCTCAGCAGAACCACAAAAGGCAATTTGACCCAAAGCGTGTATTTGCAGTACAGTTGACGTTCAAATTCATGTATTCGTGATCTTCTACTTGGTGAGAAGGCCTTAGCATCTCTCATGCGTACTTCGTCTTCTTCTTGGTAGGTATGGTGTCCGCTCCGGTCAAAATGGCCATATCGCAGACGTTGGTTGAGTCTCATGCGTACGGTAATGCGCCAACGACAACGCATTTTGCTGCTCATCAGTTCTGCCAATGGGGTCAGATAATTTCGAGATATAGAGCTAAAACCTTATAAGAATCTTGGCTACACAATATGAAAACCTGAAAACAGTGTTAAAAAGAACACCCACCTGTGTTTGCCTCAAAAAATCTTCAATGATCGAGGATTTAAATAGCCTTATCAAAGTAGATTAACTAAGGAGTGCTTCGATAACTGGAAGAACACGACAAAAGCCTTTGACGACCAGACATTTCGAAGCTTTTTAACCGATTTCTAAATTAGTCGACCGCCATCTTGGAATTTAATCATCTGCATGAGATGATTGGTTGTAGAGTTTCGACGTCATAAAAGTTTCGTAACCTAGCAACGGCACAACGTGACGTAATTTTGAATTTATGAAACAAAGTAAATGACAGGAAGACGAGGTAGTGCGCATGATCGACACAGAGTCAAAAAATACAAGTCTGATGTTTTTGACGAATTTTATTTTGAGCATTTCCAGCCACTTTAACAAATACATCTCTCTCACCTGGCACACGTGTCAGCTGTCTAAAATAAGCTAACATAATTTGACATGTACACGTGTATACCTTATTTGCACTGACATTTCGTAATATTGATATTTTGCAATATGTTATTGACATAACTGAAGACCCTGGAGACGGCACATTATAAAACAAGCCCACAAATAATTTTTCTAATCATTCTTTAGAGGAAACGAACCATGGGTAAGCCTTGCCATTTTTTTTAATTATTTTGCTTTTGAGCTTTATACAGAACAACAAGATTTGCGGATTCTGAACACGCAACAAAATCCAGAGGAACAGGCAGTTCGATATTAAGAGATTCCGTAAGGCACAAATCGAAGTCAGCTGATGGTACGTCTTTCTGGAGTAGTCCACTACTATATAACCATTGCTCTCGAAATTGCAATAATTTTGGTTGTGAATTTTGATTAACGCAATTGTTTTGCCTGTACGGATTTTTATTTGAATCGTACACTATGTTACAGGAAAGCAAACATCACTTTCATATCAAACCAGTTATTATCCTTCTATAAAAAGCTAAACCATTCTTCTTTCAGCGACAATGAAGATCCTTTTTGTAATATTTGCTGTTTTAGTGGTGTATTTACAAGCAAGGGGCATAGAAAGTAAGATACTGTGGTTACAATTTAAAAATAACATTCTTGAACTCAAACCATGTTTCTTCTGGGGTCGTTAATTAATGGGGCTATATTAAGGCCATGTGTAGAGACATTGGCTATAGAAACCTAAAATATAGGGGAGATAATCTTGAAAATAGGGGAGATAATCTAGAAAATAGGGGAGATAATCTCAAACATAGACTGGTATCTATTGTCTGGTGGGACAATACATCAAAAAAAGAAACATCTATATTTTACAAGGATAAAAACTTAGGTTCCTTGCGGATCCCTTCTCCCAGCTGGTCCTTGGCCAAACCTCTTGGCATTGATCTTTCCGGATTATCCGTATTATTAAGTATTCGATAACCTGAAGGTTACGATAAAGGTCCAAGGGTCAGCTCAGATTCCTCCTTGCAGCGTAAATAGTCATTCAGAAGGGAACACAAATTTCCAATAGCTGAGGCACGATGATAGCATCCTATAGCATTTACTTTTTTCTTTACAGAACGAGGGATTAATCGTTATTCCAAATCGGCTCTTGCTCAGCAGTTTCTATTCCAAGCTACATTAGTTTCCGGTAGAAACGCAAGTACATGCGGCAATACAACTCAATACGTCACTCCTACAGTTTGCGATGCATTAGACTCGATAGAAGATCAATTTGAGCTACTTTCCTGCCGGGTGTTCCGGAACCAGCATGGATATCACACTTGTCTTGGAGTGGTTGAAGGCGCCCGAAATTACTGCAGAATCCTAGGACCTTCTCTTCCTCGAGGACCAGACGCAGATTTCATCATGTGCCGTGCCATCAAAAAACATTTGAATGAAGACAAGAAATGAATAAAGAGTTTTTAGAACTGCATTTTTGATTGTTTAAAATTTTTTCACAGAACACCCCAGGGTAGTGGCCCAGCTGCTGAAGGGACTGATATAAGTCCGGGGCTCCCACTCTAACCAACATAGCCGTAGGGCAAAAAATCCCCAAAATCGGGCAAAATAATCCCAGAAGAGTATTCCTCCTGATCCAATAGCAAGGTGCCCCAAGGGGTCACCAGGCCCCTGGCTACAAAATATGGAACATTTAAAATAGTGTAAAAAAGAACACCCACCTGTGTTTGCCTCAAAAAATCTTCAATGATCGGGGATTTAAATAGCCTTATCTAAGTAGATTAACTAAGGAGTGCTAAAATAACTGGAAGAACACGACAGAAGCCTTGGACAACTAGACATTTCGAACCTTTTTAACCGATTTCTAAATTAATCAGCCGCCATCTTGGAATTTAATCATCTTCATGAGATGATTGGTTGTAAAAATTTCGTAACCAAGCAACGACTCAACGTGACGTCATTTGGAATTTATGAAGCAAACTATATGACAGGAAGACGAGGTAGTGCGCATGATCGACACAGAGTCAAAAAATACAAGAATGATGTTTTTGACGAATTTTATTTTGGGCATTTCGGGCCACTTTAAAACATACAGCTCTCTCACCTGGCACACGTGTCAGCTGTCTAAATTAAGCTAACATAATTTGACATGTACACGTGTATACCTTATTTGCACTGACATTTCGTAATATTGATATTTTGCAATATACTATTGACATAACTGAAGACCCTGGAGACGGCACATTATAAAACAAGCCCACAAATAATTTTTCTAATCATTTAGAGGAAACGAACCATGGGTAAGCAATTTATTTTATTTTGCTTTTGAGCTTTATACAGAACACCAATTGTAGATACGCAACAAAATCCAAAGGAACGGGCAGCTAAGAGACTCCTTAAGGCACAAATGCAAGTCAGATTTTGGGGTCGTATGTTACAGGACAGCGAACATCACTTTCATATCAAACCAGTTATTATCCTTCTATAAAAAGCTAAACCATTCTTCTTTCAGCGACAATGAAGATCCTCTTTGTAATATTTGCTGTTTTAGTGGTGTATTTACAAGCCAGGGGCATAGATAGTAAGATTTACGAAAGTTACAATTTTAAAATAATATTCTTGAACTCAAACTAAGTTTACTTTGGGGTCGTTATTGATGGGGCTATATTAAGGCCATGTGTAGAGACATTGGCTATAGAAACCTAAAATATAAGGGAGATAATCTCAAACAAAAGGCCAAACCTCTTGGCACTGATCTTTCCCGGATTTTTCGTATTATCAAGTATCAAGATAAAGGCTCAGATTCCTCCTTGCAGCGTAAATAGTCATTCAGAAGGGAACACAGATTTCCAATAGCTGAGGCACCTTCTCAAACGATGACAGCATCTTATAGCATTTACTTTTTTCTTTACAGAACGAGGGATTAATCGTTATTCCAAATCGGCTCTTGCTCAGCAGTTTCTATTCCAAGCTACATTAGTTTCCGGAAGAAACGCAAGTACATGCGGCAATACAACTCAATACGTCACTCCTACAGTTTGCGATGCATTAGACTTGATAGAAGATCAATTTGAGCTACTTTCCTGCCGGGTGTTCCGGAACCAGCATGGATATCACACTTGTCTAGGAGTGGTTGAAGGCGCCCGAAATTACTGTAGAATCCTAGGACCTTCTCTTCGTCGAGGACCAGACGCAGATCTCATCATGTGCCGTGCCATCAAAAAACATTTGAATGAAGACAAGAAATGAATAAATAGTTTCTAGAACTGCATTTTTGATTGTTTAAAATTTTCACTGAACACCCCAGGGTAGTGGCCCAGCTGCTGAAGGGAACTGGTATGAGTCCGGGGCTCCCACTCTAACCAACATAGCCGTAGGGTGAAAAAATCTCCCAAACAGGGCAAAATATCATTAAAATTCGGGCAATAAGTCGGTTTGCACCCCCATTGAGTCGTGGGCCCTTACGGCTATGCTAACCAACAAAATATTTCCAGAGGAGTATTCCTCCTGATCCAATAGCAAGGGGCCCCAAGGCGTCACCATTTTTTTGATATTCTAGAAATAGAGTAAAGACACTGTAGCTCGTCTAAGTAGGAAGTTAATTAATTGATACAATCCTTCTTCAAAGAAAAATTTATTTAGAAAATCAACCCGTCTTCTGAATAGCTCCACATATGATGTCGTTGGCAGGAACACCACCAGGTAGACTGGTTCCATAATGTGAACAGTAGGTCCTGACTCCTTCCACTACACCGCGACAGATCTGGTACCCCACGGTATACACCCCACAAGCCTCCAATGCCTTAGCTTCCGGTACCACACTCATTGCTACACATACTGGTCCAGTGACGAAAGGGGAAACCAGTGTACACTCAGTAACGGCAACGGACATTGCATTATGGACGAAGTGCTGAACTCGACTCAGTGCTGATCGGACTACGATTGACCGCTCTGTAACATAACATAGACAAAGAAAGAATGGTATAACGAAACAAACATGGGGTGGGAGATTGATCAAGAGGTACTTCTGCTCCCGCTTGCACGGATGGCACATATCATTTTATGTGAGAGTTCTTTGCTGCAACGAAAACCGAAAACTTGGGTGCAGATGATTTGATCACAGAATAGTCAGTCCTAGATAGCATAAGGGATGTTCTAATTTTAGATTAAACGGAAAACACAAGGCATTTGAGGTCCAGTGCATATCCTCATAGTGTCTACTTCCGGTTTGGAGACTATTGGAAAGAATGAGTACGTACCATCAAAACGACTTGCCTGAGAAACAACCAAGCATAGACAGATAACCAAACAAAGGACCTTCATAGTGCCTGTAAAGAGATTGAAACCTTCACATGATTCCAGAAATCTTCACATTTTAGATCAAACATCTTGGATAGAACATCTGGCTTGTGGATTTTACGACAGCAGTATAACATACGCCAAGTTGTTAACTCCAAAATTTAATACATACCAATATTTGCCTTTCTTATCTCCTGATGTTGCCTTCTAGATTAACACAGTCCGCGAACTTTCATACGTGGCAGCAGTGGTCTTATCTTCGGACATAGGTACTCGCCAATAAGACTGGCTATAGCCATTCTAAAACATAGCATACCGAAGCAAACATGCTGCACTGAAACGCGCATTTTTCAAATTTTCATTTTCATTAAAAAAAAAATGAGATGTTGAATTCTGGTTTTACACATGAGAAATATTCCTTTCCCAGGTGTATTAGAAAAGTTTTCTGAGACGATTCTCGTCTCAACGCAAGAAGCACTGGCTTAAGTGTGTCTTCGACAACTGGCCAGTCTAAAACAGGCAAAGTATATTTGGTAGCATCCTTGCAAATCTGACATGTTAACAGAAATGATGGTACAAAGTTAATTACAATTTTAGATTTTAGATACTCATTAGTTAAAGGGACAGTCTGAATTTTTTTTAGGTCAAAAATTTTTTTTTGCTCAAATTTGTGACCCTTTAAAAACAATTTAGTTTGATCAAGAAGATACAGAGATATGATAAGCACACTTTAAAAATACTCTCAGGTAACATTTGCGATGTTTTTGATAATGAAAACTTTTTCAAAAAAGCAGAATGGGTCTTTAATACATGCTTGGCTTAGTTAACCTTTATTGAATACCAGGATGAATTCTAAACTTTGCTATCAACATGACGTCATACTCAATATAAAAAAAATCTTGATCAAACTTGCATGTGACATGTTCACGTTGAAAAAACATTGTCATTGTCCTAGATAGATAAGTTGTTTTGTCACAAGCTAAGATAAGACAACTCGCTCAGATAAAATCATGATCTTTATCATAATTGGGATTTAAATACAAGTTGGTCGGTACCATACACAGCGATGATGGGGATGGAACTGGGCTGTTTGTAGTACTAAGATGATTTTTGGGTTGAGTTTGTTAATACAAAATGTAACATAAAATTACAATATTCTATGTGGTGTAGCGATATATGACAAGTTTTGTGTTGTATTGGCTGATGAAATAACGCCGAGTTTTACGTCATAATTTTCTAATTATTTTGAACTAATTTGCTTAAAAAAAATAATTTTTGCATCTATCTTTTATTTTTGGCTAACAAAGGAAGGATCAACACTCAATTTATCAGATCCTTTGTGGGCTAATTAAAGAAAGTACTGCTCTGTACCTAATAGAGTGAAACGTTCTGGAAGATGAACGTTCTACTCTTTTGACTAATGCAATAAAGCAATTTAAGTACAACCATATTGAACCTTATTGCGTTAATGAAACAACTTTGCATCCTACTGTTCTCAACCTTATTGGTACAAGATCCCTTAACTATGGTGGCTGATAACGTCCTTTTTCGATCTTCGCACTTTTGCGTTATGAAGACAAAAAAAATGAAAAGCGAAGATGCGAAGATGTGAAGTTGTCTGGCACAAAACGGCCACTTCGTATCTTCGCGTTGTCATTTTTTATTCCGAGTCAAAAAGCGAATATACGAAGATGCGAAGCAAATTGCCTTCGCATCTTCGCTTTTCATTTTACATTTCTACTTTATAATTTTCATAATTTCAAAATGCGAAGATGCGAAGTGGCCGCTTTGAGCCAGTCATCTTCGCATCTTCGCATCTTCGTGTTACATTTTTTATATATCAATTTCGAAAAATATGATAACGCGAAGTTACGAAGATGCGAAGATGACTGGCTCAAAGCGGCCACTTCGCATCTTCGCGTCTTGAAATTATGAAAATTATAAAGTAGAAATGAAAAATGAAAAGCGAAGATGCGAAGGTTATTTGCTTCGCATCTTCGTATCTTCGCTTTTTGACTCGAGTAAAAAATGACAACGCGAAGATGCGAAGAGGCCGTTTTGAGCCAGACAACTTCGCATCTTCGCATCTTCGCTTTTCATTTTTTTGTCTTCATAACGCAAAAGTGCGAAGATCGAAAAAGGACGATATCAGCCACCATACTTAACGCATGCCCTTTTTCAATAAAAGCACTACTTACCTCGTATCGGCCTGCGTTTAGACCCACTTGACTATTTCCAGAATATTATCAGGCCATCACGTTCTGGTTTATCTTATCTCCAGTCCATTTATATGTTGATACAGAAGCTTTGTTTACACACTCCCCGGTCTGGGACATGATCAGTTGGTCGTCTTTATCTGAAACAAAGTTCGAGAGTTTTTAAACATGTCAGAGCGACTAAATTTACACAGTTACGATACTAAATGGAATACATTGGAGTTTTGCGCTCAAATTAGCCTCTATTTAAGGGTATAATCAGGCCCTTATTCAGGGGTGGGGGCGGAACAAATTGTGCAAAAACTCATTCTCAAGGGTGGTGGTACAAAATTCAAGACTGCCACTGTTTATATTAGGCAATTTTGATTTTACTGGCCATAATTTCTTAAAAAAAAAAAATTTACGGAAAAGTTATTTGCCCCCCTCACACCTCTGTTCCTACAGGCCTGCTTTTTGGGATATATTCAGCTAACTAAATGAGACAAAAACACCGATCTATCTTACGATCTAACACAAAATAAAAAAATGTAATAATTAAACCACAAAAGTCTAAATCCGAATTATAATTCAAGATCCAAGCCCCACAAGGTAGTGAGTTAAGCAGAGTCTAGGGATGCCAATTCCCATCAAAAACACTTAAAAATAAGCTTAAATGATACTTTAATATGTTTAGATACTTTCGTCCTTTTGGACTAGGAAGTTTAGACCCTATTTCCCAAAGAAAAAGCTTATTGTTTCACAGTAACGCCTAGTATTAGAATAATGGTGCTCCCTCATAGGTCCGCAATTAGACTTAATGAGGAATTGGTAATAAAAAAACTTCAAATAATGAGCATAAAAATGGGGTTTTGATGTAGTAACCTTTAAGGAAACTAAAGCATCACTTTTTCACTCTATCTTGATTAGTGCTTTCATCGAGGTCCGCGTTCTATATAACGTAAAACCGTACTTATACATGCAGCGTTTTAGGTATGAAAATTACTTTTTTTCCCCAAGAACTGATCAGAAAAAGCACATATAAATCAATTTTGATTTTCCTGGCCCTAAGAACATACCAGAAAATAAAATAATGTAATAGTTCAACCACAAAAATTAAATTAAAATTCTAGATCCTAGCCTTACAATTTTGTGAGTTACACAGATATGAGGGATGACAATTCTCATCAAAACACTTCAAAATAAGCTTAAATTATACTTTAATATGTTAAGATACTTTCGTCCTTTTGAACTAGGAAGTTTAGTCTCTATGTCCTAAAGAAAAAGCTTCTTGTTTAACAGTAATGCCTTGTACTTGGAATTAAGGTGCTCCCTCATAGGTCCGCAATTTGACTTAATGAGCAATTGGTAATAAAAAACTTAAAATAACGAGCATAAAAATGGGGTTTTGATGTAGCAAACTTTAAGGAAACTAAGGCATCCTTTTTTCATCTTATCTGTACTGGTGCCCTCGCCTAGGTCCGCGTTCTATAAAACGTAAACCGCGCTTAAACATGCAGCCTTATAGGTATGGGAAGGGATTTTTTTTTCCAAGAACTTAACACATTCAATTTAAATTCCTAACAGAAAAAAATGACCCAAATATTATGCAAATTAGCTGCGGGTCAGAGTTGAAACAGGCGGAGTAAAATAAGGTCAAAGGTTGGTTCATTCAATATGGATATTGACTTGTTGAGAGCGGAGATGGTTTTTAGTAAAGACTAATCAAGAACTCAGGTAGGTCGATCAGATAGGGAATCAGAGAGATAGGGTAGGAATAGGTGATAGGGAAAGCCTGATAGAGAAGGCCTGATAGGGAGGGGAGGGGAGATATGGAGTGAGAGATAGTAAAAGAGAGATAGAGGAATAGATAGGCCTTGTTATCAGACATATTTTACGATCTCCAATGATTTATCACTGGTACTAGTATAATTTTCTCTAATCTTTAGGGTCTAAGAAGATAGGGATAAGGTTTTAGCTATCATTCTTAGATAATTGTCACTTTAAATACTGCTCTTCCGACGGTAGGATCGCTTCTCTGCTCTTCCAAGATATTTTGAAACAGTTCGGCCATTTAAAAACCATGAAGAACAACACGTTATATATACAATGGATTAAATAGTATGATCACTGCTGGCGAATGGATAACATCATTGGCGGCTTCCAGACAATTTCAAAACAGACCGAAACCATGAGTCGCTTCACTGATCTTCTGGATGACATCTTCTGCTAGCAAGATACTATGAATTCGTTCGGCCATTTAAAAACCATGAAGAACAACACATTATATATACAATGGATTAAACAGAAGGATCACTGCTGGCGAATGGATGACATCATTGGCGGCTTCCAGACAATTTCAAAACAGTCTGAAACTAAAAGACGTTATGAACGTGTCTCTTCCGACAGCTGGGTCGGTTCTGGTGTTCTTCCAAGACATTTCCAACCAGTCATACCCGATACCAAGAAGAAGAAATTTATGGATGTGTCTGAAGTAGCCGTCTTCCAAGGTGTTTACAACCAGTTCTGTCACTTGAAACCAAGAAGCATGAATGGGACTGAATGGAATTTCGTCGGCTTCCAAGATACCAATAAACCATCTGTATTGCCATCTGAACATCACCAATACGACAACACGACACATGGATTATTTGTTATGGGAGGGTGTAAATATTGCCCTTCATCTTCGTCTTTCTAAGACATGAAGAGTACCACCTCTGCTAACCAAAGAAGTATCTCTGTCGATATTGCCAGAGTATCACTTATGAAGCAACAACACAGAAAAGAATGGAGATGTGTCCTGAGAATTCGCTTTTGAAACGGATGGATAGAGTACTTCAAGGACATGGAGAGGATCTCATAACAACTTCAACCTGTACAGTAAGCAGCAAGAAGAGAAAGTGTTTTTTTCTGGATTGTACCAGCATTGGCATCTGGTAAGGACATGTGATGGATTATTATCTTGAAATTCTTACTGAATTCTGAAGCGAATGAATGAACCAACAGATAGATGACAAGCAGTGGGTAATAGTTTATTGTAATTTTTTGAAGAAAAAAAACCCCAGAAACATTATATCTGAGCACTCTACGAGAGGAACGTCAAGTTTAAAAGACCTAGGCCGCAAGACAACAACCAATTAATAACTCTATTGACGGAAAGGGTTAACCAGCTATTATATACATGTAATTCAAAAAATGTTAAAAAGTTCCAAATAAATATTTAAATTTTATTCACAAAATGCATTGATCATAAACGATTTAAACAAAAAGAAATTTTTCTATAAACAAAAAAATTGAATAACATCCCCAATAAAACTTTAAACTAAGTTATAAACCGATCAAATAAATCAGGTATTTATTACTTAATATTTATTAATTCAAGAAACAATATATTATATTGTTCAAGATTTATTTTATATGATATTTATTGTGAATTACGACTTGTACTCGTATTAACGAAAAATCCCTTGCGCATTATATAGGATGATTTTTTTTAATTAGTTCGCTTATTAACATACTTTTCATGAAATTCAATTGCATTGTATTGAACTTTTACAAAATCTGTCATTAAAAATATTAAAAGAAACGATAGAATGATAAAATGATTGTTTTTGTCAACGGAATAAATAAATAAATAATTTTCTGTTTAAAAAATAAAATACACTTAATAAATTTATACTACACTATTTGTTCTGTTATTTGACGTTTCGGCTTAAAACCTAAAATAGATCTCGATCACATCTTATTCTGTTGTTTTACTAATTATCTAAAGTTTAGAATACTCATTCTGATTTAATTGTTTTCTCCTTTTTGGGAATTTGTGATATAATTTAATAAATTTATAACATAAACAGAAATAAGTGCGTTGAAAAATATTCAAATATTTCACCGTTTGTGAGCTCTTCTTTGCTTAAGAGAGTCCCCAAGTTCAAATAATAATATATTATATTCATTGAAGTTTTGAGTGTAATAAATATCCTTGGCTACCAGGGATAAATTATAGCAACGAAATTATTTCAATAAAACTTTCGTGTCATATAAAAAAAATTTACGGTGCGTTTATTGATTTTGGCAGTGTTGTGTTTTACTCCAGGTTTCTTCAGCGAGAACAACTCAAATATTTCAGGTAAAATTGTCCTTAAAAGTGACATATATTAATTAAAAAGTCTTTTGAAACTGCCGAGAAAAATTATCCTTATAAGTGTAACATACATATTTAAAAGTCGTTTGTGAAATTTCTCTAAAGGAACATACATAGATTTTCTTAGAAGCTTTTAAATGTTAGATAGGACCATGCCACTAATGGACCTACATTTTGATCCACGTAAAGGTATCATAATATGATTATTACCTATCATAATAATGTATATTTTAAACGATATTTTGCTTCACTTTGTGTAGCAGTATCATTTGAATATTTAAAATATTTTTTTTTTCCTTGTAAAAAAATATTTCCATAATAATGAGAAAGATTCTAAATTGAAATACAATCCTGGATTGTTGAGTCACATCTAAGTATATTTTGTATTTCTTTGCACATAATATGACTTTATAAGGATTGAAAAAAAAGAAAATATTCTTTAAAGACTTAATTAATTGTGTAGCTTTTTACAGATTCTAAATTATTAATCAAAGCATAAAATAGTTCTCCTCCAAATTCAAAACTGTTCCAATCATCCTGGCTTACATGAAGTAACGGGTTTCTTAACAGCTGTTTTTTTTTCATTATCAATATCAATAATACAGATCGGAAGAATATCTTATTCTATCCTTTCCCTCCGTAGAAGCATCCAAAACAGAAAAAGATTTGAAACTCCCCATTTATTTACCTGAAAATCGAACCAGAAGTCGAAATATTAATCCAAGTATCGTATTTCACGAAGGTGTGGCTTCAGTAATTTGAACACAATAGCGGCCATTTTGAATTTTAAATTAGGCCCCGCCTCCTTTTATTGCGGGTTAATATCTTATCGCGCTAGTGAGTTAAACTTTATCTTGGGAATAAAATCAGATAGGCTTTGATAGAATTGGGACAATAAAATCTTGCTATCAGGTAAATTAAAATTTATTTCAATCATATTATTATTGTTTCGTTTTCTGTTTAAAAAAAAATCGACGAAGGTATCAAATTTCACAAGAGTGAAGCAGACGTCTTAGTCACGTCCTTAGACGCCATTTTGAAAATTTGTCATTCTGATGGATCGAGTTACCAAATATTTTGAAATTCGATCCATCAAAGTTCAAAACAGTTAATGAGGATTTTGTTTGAATTGAGATAAGTCTTGGAGTGTTGTTTCACACTTATCTAGCAGCTAAAATCAAAATGGCGAACATTATCAGAAGATTGTAAATATGTTCATGGCAGATTATCAGTCTGATTTGGCCGGTGAAAAACAATTACTGATTATAAGTTGCAATAAAGATAACAATTTTAATATAAATATGGAAGAGATTTGAGATTATCGCTAGAAGTTTGAAAACTTCTGAACTTATCTGGTCAAATTTTTGTCGATGCTCAATTAGCTTTGAGGTTTTTGATCAAATACCTAGATGCTAAACTTGTTTTCGATGGATTTTGATCAAATACATCGATGTTCTAATTTGTGTATGCTCGGTTTTGAAATCTATACATCACTTCACCTGTTTTTTCAATAACTTCAGAACTGCCTAAAATGCCTAACTTTGAGACAGCCGAAAATATTTTACTATGAATAAAGAATAATGTTCAGAGTTCTAAATATAGAAAACCAAAAAATTGTGATCGAGTCTTTATAGAGCATTAAAAAAAAACTAAAGCCTTAATTGTAAAATTTCAAAACAAATTCAAAATTTATTAAACTAAATGAAAAAAAAAACATTATTAATTCAAGCCTTCAATTATTAAATTCAAGATAAAAGCTCAAACCTTAAATATTTTGTCTTAATTTAAATATTGTATGTATACGTGCGCCAACCTAAACTAATAATGGTTAAATATGCACCAAATTGCACGAACTATGTTGCAATTTTATTAACCTTTACGGCCTCTCAAAAAAATGTGGACGCTATGAAAGTACAAAGTATGAATTACCAAATTTACTACCCTAATAAATTCTAGACCTACCCCGTGAAATTGGACTCTAAAATTCAAATATGATCACACAGATTCAGCTTTGTTTGATACACCTTCAAGATTTATTGTTATAAACTTTAAAAACTTTATGGTATAACAAAATAAAATAAAAGTTTCTCATCACGGTGTTTGTTAATGTCTGTCATGGATATTTTTTTAATAAGTATTCTTTATGCTGCACCTTAGTTAAAATTTATTATAAGAAAAAAAAATTAAATTTGACATAATCAACTGTTGCAAAATGAACGTACCAAATTTCCGACACGCTGAAATAATAAACAAAAATTCACTTTGACGTCGATCTTAATTTTAAAACATGCTAGAAAACTCTAAAATTCCCCAAGAACATAAATTTATTCTTAAGTGTTCATTTTTCAAAACGTCGTAGAAAATTCTAAATTTCCAAGAACAGTAGTTAAAAATATTTGGGTTGTCGAGAAAAAGGGCATTAAGCATTTTAAATTATGGAGAACCCAGGGAATTGTCCAGTTACTATTTGTTTTGTTCGAGACGAACTTTTATTTTCAATTTACTAACACATGGATTGAAATATGCCAAATTGTCCTGTCGTCCAGGACATCAGGCTTTTCTGTCTAAACGTTGACGTGACGAACCGCGTGTTTGCCCCTTTTCTGTGCCATATCTTAAGTGACAGAACGACTGGTTGAATGGAGATGCAAACAGAAAACAAAAACCGGATTATTAAGGTGTAATATTGTGCCCCTTTACAACCAAAGCTTAAGTGACAGAACGTCTGGCTGAATGGCGTTGCAAACGGAAAACAAAAATTAATACATTAATATTACCAGAAAAGTTGGGGTATCAACATATTTAGTGGCTTAACCAGCGTCTTCACTACAAGATCGAAATTATGATACATGTATATCGATTTATTGGTATGATATTATCATAATAAATGATACATAAAGATGATTTATATAACAAAATAAAAATACATTGTATTTGAGAGGTGGGGGGGGGGGGATTGAGCTTACGGAGAACACGGTTGACGTGACCTCTGCAAAATGTTTTTGGATGCGATATTGACTAACGTAATTGTTTTGTACGGATTTTTATTATAAGTGAACAGAATTGAAGAAAAAACATTTGTATCGTTTCAGGTTGGCGAACCAGAGGGAAATGTGAAACGAGCCCGTCGCCATTTTGGAGCACACCATGACGTCAGAAGCATCAGAAGATCACTGGGGCAATGATCGACCTTCACCTTTACCATCTCATCCTCACACACCTGCGGCTCAAGAAGAGGTCGAAGTCGAATCGGAACAATATGAAGGACGTTCGCCAATACAAGGAGATCAAGAGGGCGAGTTGACTAAATCCGGAGACGATATGACTGAGCTTAATGTAGCCGATTCACCTAACAGTCGACCACCAATTGACTTGAGCGATTCCCATCAAGCCAAATCAAGTCCAACTCCAGTTAATCAAGGCTTCATTCCCATCACCCAACTGCATCCGCCGAGCATTGCGCATATGCAGCAACATTCCCTGTCTCATTCCCAACAACCAGAGTCACCACTTCCGGTTCACCATCCTCAACTTCCGTACGTACAGCGTCTAGTCTCGGTTCACCAGACTCATTCACCACCTGCAGGTTTAGTCTCGATTACAGAGTCTCACCCACCAACTATCGTCACTCATATGCCATCGTATGACAATCCAGGTCAACTCCTTCGAACTGAAGACGTGGAAGGCTTCTTTAACGACCTGGAACGACCGCCGCCGTCCTCGGTTACGATTTCCGGTCATCATTACCATGCAGGTCCGAATGGAAATTTGACTAACTTGACGAACCTGTCCGGAGGATCGCTATCCCATCCTCACCACCTTTATCAGCACGGGTCTCCAATGTATCACGGATCAGCAGGGGGCGTAGTGATGCAGCCATCAAGCTATCCCGACTCAGCCTCGAGTCCGTACCTCCAATCCACTCTACCACCTCTATACCCATCAAGAATGGTCTCCCTTGGATATGGATCGTCTGCTACAAGAAATGGTGCAGCTACTCCACCATCTTGGAGTCCTCACGTTACCTCGGAATCTGTGTACAGCACCGGTGGGTCTTCGCCTAAATACACGTACCTTGGATCCGGTGAGACGTCTGCAAGACCACCGGGACTCAGTTACCAAGGTTACAGTAGTGCAGAACTGTCGTCTGCTTGGAACAATTATGGTACTTCTGCTTCCACTATGATGACACAAGAACCACAAGACTCTCCGAAAGGTAGGTCAAATTATTTTTGTTACAAAATCCCACCACTAACTTAGCAACAACAAAAAACTGCAAACAATACTGTTTGATTATGCCTCATAAATAAGCAACAATTTTATTATTGGCTATATGAGCTCAGAAAAAAGCAAAATGAAGCTTATACTTTAAAATGTGGTTTAAGATATTTGAGTAAAGAATAAAGTAACCAAGTACTAACGATCCGAACCGCAAAACAAAAATCGAAATCCAAAAGGACATTTTGACGAAACATAGGTAACAGCTTAAGAACTTTTCACATGAGGAATTATATCAATCATACATGAGTAAGTGTGACACAAACACCTATTTTTGTAGGTAGACAATCCCCTTAAGATCTCGTACATACCTCAAGATGTTTAATATACATGTATTTCCCAGGTTTAAGTAAGGATGTTTATTGTCAATTCACTGAGGTTAATTACTCTGAAGTAGTTACTTCCCTTTACAACTCTTCAGTCATAAAGTTAAAAAGGGCCTGGTGAAAATTTTCATTTATGTACTAAAAAAGGGTTCGGGGTAATACATTTTAACTAGAAAACTAAACGAATGATGACTAATTTCACGAACATTTTTACTTGGTGATGGAAGCATTGAATTTGGTTCAAGTGGTCACACGGTGCTCATTCAAAAAGGCATCGTTGACCATTGCGTTTTCACTTATTTTCAAAATGGATGCTTCTAAAATTAATTGGCAACAATTTCTTGCAGCTTGGCTTCCAATATGTTATTTTGAAATTTCAAAGATTTGAATTTGAAAGTAGCAGCTGACTTATCTATTTCTTGAATGTCATCTGGAAAACTTCTCATGGTTTTAGGAAGGAAGGAATATGCACAGCCTGGCTAAGCAAGATAAGGGGGAAGTTCTGTCTAACAGTTACAAATACATGTAGTCAGGACTCGAATTAAAAAGATACACGAACCATTAGTATCTGGGTCTTTAATGTAGGTTAATAAAATCCAATGGGGGAACAAGAGGTTTCCAGGGGTTACCACTCTGACTAGACGTTTTTCCAAGAAGAAGAAATTTTCATAGCATGCAAAAGGTTTCAGAATTATAGAGAAAATTAAAGAAATGTCTTCGGGGGCCAGTAAAGAAATATTCGGAAGAGTTTTAGGTTAATGACCAACAAAGTTTGTGAACCCAGGCGTTAGTCAATCTACAAAGTAGCTACACTAGGAGAATCCAGACGACCTAACAAACATAACTTGTGACTAAGATATGACGTTTCCATAGACTAAAGAAAGGTATTTCATCGTTCGCAAATAAAGCATGCACAAATCATATACATTTTAGTTAAGACTAAGGAATGGGCATTAATTTGTACGCAAAGCACAAAATTCGACTCGAAATAAAACGAAACACGAGCAAATAGTGAATCTAAAAGGTAGCAAGATGTAGCGACCCAGGACAATCCAGCCGACCTACTTTTACAAAATAAGTCTTCGCTACATTATAGGAGAATCCAGACGACCAACCAAACATAAGTAAAACACATCATGTTTGTAAAGAACGACGCGCTAACCACTGTGCTATAGAACCTCACAAAGATGTAGCGACCCAGGACAATCCAGCCGACCTACTTCTCCAAGGTGTAGTAATACCTGTCTTCCATTGATTTATCAACGCTTAATGATATTTGTTTAAGTTCGGGCGGTAATGAGACATACTCGTGTAGTCAGGGAAAATACCAATAAAGACGAAATAGAAAATATTCATAAATATTTTACAAGAACGACAACCAACCTATAAACAGAATTAAACTAGGTTTTCGATTATTCTGTCCACAAATATTTATTACATTACAACCAAGGATCTCGGTGACCCTCTCTATTTCAATAGCTATGACGATCATCCGCAAAGGATGACCAATCCGTTGGCACATGAACCAATCTAGTTTTTTTTAGCCTTCTGAAGGCTGAAAGAGCAGTAGGAAAATGAAATGAAATGAAATGAATGGAGTTTTACGTCCTACTTTCTGCACCTATATGGGCTAATTGAGGAAGGGCGAACGCCATGCAGTGTGCAATGATGGAAATTTTGCCAGGACAGCGGCATTAGCCTGCAAAGAGCAGTAGGACAACATAATATAAAGCAAATGTAGAGATGAACAGACCTATATTTATTTCAACTTTAAAAGGCAGTACGTAAACGGTGGATGGAATGCGGAGAGCCAGCGCACCTGTCAACCCGGGTCAAACGAAAGGAAAACAAATTCAGAGATGAACCAACAAATTCCTTAACCCGTGCTGTTCCAAACTAGGGAGCAGAAACACAACACGTAAAGCAAAATAAAAAAATAACCGACCTAAAAGGTGAAAAGCTTCAAACTGTTACTTGAGGAAGCAGTAAGGTAGAAATGAGCCATACATGCTGTTTTAAAGCACTCCATCGTAACATAAAGAAGCAACCTCCTTTCACACGAAATCAAGACTCTGAAGAAAATCAACTCGTAAAGTAAATGCATAGATGAACGACTAGAGGGTATAAACTTCAAACCTAAAGAGGCAGCAAGACAACATATCAAGCATGTGCAGAGATGAGCCAACCTAGGTAAAGCAGCACATAGTAACGTGAAGAAGCAGTAATATAGAAATGAACCAACCTAAGTAAAGCAGCACATCGTAACATGAAGAAAGCAGTAATATATAGATGAACCAACCTAGGTAAAGCACCACACCGTAACGTGAAGAAGCAGTAATATAAAGGTGAACCAAACTAGGTAAAACACCCCAACGTAACGTGAAGAAGCAGTAAGGTACAAATGAACAGAACTTGCGCTTTTAAAGCAGCACACCGTAACATGAAGAAAGCAGTAATATATAGATGAACCAACCTAGGTAAAGCACCCCACCTTAACATGAAGAAAGCAGGCCAGCCCTCCTTTCACACGAGATCAAGACTCTGAAGAAAATCAACTCGTAAAGTAAATGCATAGATGAACGACTAGAGAGTATTAACTTCAAACCTAAAGAGGCAGCAAGACAACATATTAAGCATGTGCAGAGATGAGCCAACCTAGGTAAAGCAGCACACCGTAACATGAAGAAAGCAGTAATATATAGATGAACCAACCTAGGTAAAGCACCCCACCTTAACATGAAGAAAGCAGGCCAGCCCTCCTTTCACACGAGATCAAGACTCTGAAGAAAATCAACTCGTAAAGTAAATGCATAGATGAACGACTAGAGAGTATTAACTTCAAACCTAAAGAGGCAGCAAGACAACATATTAAGCATGTGCAGAGATGAGCCAACCTAGGTAAAGCAGCAAACAGAAACACGAAAAAAGCAGTAATATATAGATGAACCAACCTAGGTAAAGCACCCCACCACAACGTGAAGGAGCAGTAATATAGAAATGAACCAACCTAGGTAAAGCAGCACACCGTAACATGAAGAAAGCAGGCCAGCGCACCTGTCACCTGAAGCTTACAATAAACTGATATTGGCCTGACTCGAGACATGTTTGCTAATATGATTAAGCGCTGTGTTTGTATGTGACGGGCAATATACGAGTAATTTGATATCTAGACACTAAATAGTCGTGTTCTCAATTAATTTAAAGAGACGGGACAGGTAGATATTCGATTGCAATAAACCATCAATGGAACGGGTAAACCATCAACAGAACGGGTAAACCATCAATGGAACGGGTAAACCATCAATGGAACGGGTAAACCATCAATGAAACGGGTAAACCATCAATAGAACGGGACATAACTGTAGGTAGAAGTCAATTTTGATTTCAATAAACCAACAATGGAACGGGACAGAACTGTAGGTAGAAATCAATTTTGATTGCAATGAACCATCAATAAACGGGACAGAACTGTAGGTAGAAGTCAATTTTGATTGTAACAAACCAACAATGGAGCGGGACAGAACTGTAGGTAGAATGTCAATTTTGATTGCAATTAACCATCAATAGAACGGGACAGAATTTGGATTGCAATGAACCATCAATAGAACGGGACAGAACTTGGATTGCAATGAACCAACAATAGAACGGGACAGAACTGCAGGTAGAAGTCAATTTTGATTGCAATGAACCAACAATAGAACGGGACAGAACTGTAGATAGAATGTCAATTTTGATTGCAATAAACCATCAATGGAACGGGTGAACCATTAATGAAATGAGACAGAACTGTATGTAGAAAGTCAATTTTGGTTGCAATGAACTATCAATAGAACGGGACAGAACTGTAGGTAGAAGTCAATTTTGATTGCAATGAACTATCAATAGAACGGGACAGAACTGTAGATAGAAGTCAATTTTGATTGAAATGAACCAACAATAGAACGGGACAGAACTGTAGGTAGAAGTCACTTTGGATTGCAATGAACCAACAATAGAACGGGACAGAACTGTAGGTAGAAAGTCAATTTTGATTGCAATGAACTAACAATAGAACGAGACAGAACTGTAGGTAGAAAGTCAATTTTGATTGCAATGAACTAACAATAGAACAAGACAGAACTGTAGGTAGAAAGTCAATTTTGATTGCAATGAATCATCAATAGAACGGGACAGAACTGTAGGTAGAATGTCAATTTTGATTGCAATGAACCATCAATTGAATGGGACAGAACTGTAGAATAGAACGGGGCAGAACTGTAGGTAGAAATTCTGTGATGATATCCATGAGCCAAAGTAGAGGGTATCGTGTGGTTTTAAACTACGTAAATCTAAAGTTTGATGAAAACAACATTCTTAGAAGTATCCTACCCTACACTCAAAAATACACACTACAAAGCATTAGAGGTACCGAAATGTTATCCGTATGTATTTTGAAAGTCTTGTTTAACGCTCTGAAATTTAATAAATAGTCGAAGCATCTGTGGCAAGGATTCCGAATAAAATAAATATTAAAAACGAAGAATTAAAAAAGTCATAACCAAAGAAAAACGACATTGACCAATTTGGGTAATTAAAAGAAACGACAACAGAAATTTTCAGAAACATCTTAATATAGTCGATCGGTAACTGAACTGGGTCCAAAGAGCAATGAGAGTAAACTTCGACCCACATTAATGTAAATCCCTTCTGCACCCTTCAACCGCCACTTTAAAATGTGAACGTTAGTCTTAATATTAAATAGGAATATTAATAAGGCGATTCTCGTGAGTAAGACTACAGCGAAAAAGGGGGCGTCGCTCAAATTTTTAAATAATATTTCACAAAAATTCACTTTAACTGAAGTCCAACGGGGAATCAAGATGGACGAATTCAACCTGGAAGCTTTTATTAATGATACAGCCATTCAAGGTAGAGAAATTTTCCTTTTTAAATCTATTTACACAGTAAAATACGTTGACATGCTCACTCTGCAGTCCGCGTGAGACAAAATCGCGTCAAACTATTTCCTTTTTGTATTATTCCAATATTTTTTAACCAGATCTTATCAAACAACTAAAAAATAATCCAACTGAACCAGAATTTTAGTGAAAGGGTCCTTAACCGGATGAAAAATCAAAAAAATCCTTTCAAGTTTCGGAGTCACTTGATAAACGTCCGATTTTCAAATCAACTTTGATATCTTATCTGTTTTTAAAACCTGTTTTATCAAGAAAACTGTTATCAAATTTATTTATCAGGACAAACAATAGCTAAATCTATTTGCCATTATCTACCGTCGAAACCTTTATCTCGATTATTATCAATCTTTTATTGAGCTTATCACTAAACAAATTAAGATAAACCGCTTTTCATATTCGTTTAATCCTAACGCTTATCGCAGTTGGCTAACCTTTGGTCGTGTGAAGCAAGGTCTTTTTTGGATAAAGGATTTTCCATGCTTATGGGTAGTGAACGAGTGATGGAGCATGCCCCGATGGACACTCAGTTTCGTTTAATCCAAATGCTTATCGCAGTTGGCTAACCTTTGGTCGTGAGAAGCAAGGTCTTTTTTGGATAAAGGATTCTCCATGCCAAGGGAAAGTGAAAGATTAAAAAAGGGTCATCCGCCAACAGACCCTCAGTTTCGTTTAACCTTGAATTTTCCTTGACTTCTTTTGGATTAAGTGCCAAGATGTTGTGAAAGATTTATTATAAAGGATTAAGGGATACGTTCCCTATACCGTGGAGTTAGCGATAGATATTAAACGAGGCACACCCACTTGGCCCTTCAATTTTGTTGAAGACGGAAGTTTGCTTTGTCAGGAGAATACCCAGGTCTTGATTTGTTAATAAGGTAGAGTGTTTACGTGTTATATTAATTTATGGCACAAGAATATCGAACCGGTGAATACAAAAACAATTAATTATCCAAACAAAAATTAAGAAACACAACTGCCCGAAAAACCTAAGAAACATATTCAGGGCTTACAAATAATTGAAAAAAATATTAAATGAATGGAGTTTTACGTCCTACTTTTCTGCACCTATATGGGCTAATTGAGGACGGGCAAACGCCACGCAGTGTGCAATGAGGGAAATTTTGCCAGGACAGCAAAGAGGGATCTTTAACGTGCAGCCAATAGCACACAGGACCTCGGTTTATTGTCCCATCCAAACGACTAAACACATTCAGGGCTTACGAATAATTGGAACATTAAACCAATCCTAACTGACCTAAAGGATATAAACTATTGTATTACCAAGTTGATGAAACACATACAAGCTCGGGGATTATACAGGATTGAAATACCTGGATTAAACTTTGACTGGGGTTCGGTGGAAATTTAAAACTAATTCCATTTGAAGACGATCAGAGTGTAAAACCGATACATCTACTACTCTCGAAAGCACAGGCCATTCAATCACACATACATTGTATAGACATACACATATACATGTATTCAATAAAAAAAAATCATGATATAATCATAATATAATTTTATATTTTTCTTTTAATATTTTCATTATTTTTTTTTTTACTTTATCAATAAAAAAAATTCTTTTTACTCTCCATGAAATTATGCATAAATTTATTTCTTTTAATAATTTATTTAATATTCATTTATCTATCCATGAATTAGTCTATGCCCAAACTCATTAATTTTTTTAGTAAATCATTAAATCTTTTCCATATTTTTAATTATAATCATTAATTTATCCATCCATGAAATTTATCTATGCATACATTTATTTGTTACTTATTTAATCTATTCTAATTTAAAAAAAAAAATCTCCTTCGTTTAACTATCCATAAAATAAATCTATGCACGAATTTATTAATTTATGTATCTATTCCTTTTTTCCTTTAATTTATTCCGTTATTATTCAAATCATTTTTTTTTTTAAATGTATAAATTTACTAATTTATTTTAGCGAATGATGATTTTTATTCCGAGGGACGGGAATGTGTTGTGTGTGGGGCGATGTCAACTCCACTGTGGAGAAGAGATGGTACTGGGCATTATATCTGTAACGCCTGTGGAATTTACCACAAAATGTCCGCCAATGGTCGACCTGAGAGTAAACCTACTCTCACAGAGAACAGATCAGTAAGTTTCAGTTATTTTCTTAATCCCAAATACCATGAAACATTGTTGGTTTTACAGATGCTTATCCTGTTATGTTAATGTATTTCGTCTTACAAATTGTGGATATTTATTCATTATGCAAAGGTCACAGATGAATCATTGATAAATAGTTTTTTCGTCCTATTTTATTGTTATGCTATGCTCTGATTTTTTTCAAAATAATTAATGAATTATACGAATACATTGTCAACTGAAAACTTTTATTCAAGAAAAACTTTGAAAGACCTTTTTCAACAAAGAGCACAATAAGAAAGTTGAAATCTTTGACTTATACGAATACGACGATGATTTCACTAACTACCCAAAATGTATCTCTTAAAAATGACCAACAACTTTTCAAATTCATATCATTAGCCCAAAAGACCTATTTTAAACAATGACCACTTAAAGAAGGTTGACATCTTTGACTTATACGAATACGACGAAGACCTTCCAACTAACCAAATTGTATCTTTTTGAAACGACTTTTCAAATTCATATTGTGAGCCCAAAGACCTATTTTAAACAAAGACCACCTAAAGAAAGTTGAAATCGACCTAACAATTACCAGTTTATGAGCACCAATAAAACCATAAATATAAATTTATAATGTTGACTTAGTCACTAGCTGACAGAATTATTTGACCTAAATAGAATCTTGTACGAAACCTATTCCTTTTTGGATACGAAAGAATTTTTGTGAGATTAAGGTAACGTCGTTATTCGATTTTGGATATAATAATGGATTTTTGTTTAATTTCTAATTTATTTTTCTAAAAGTTTTTGAATTGTGGATTAGGATAAGCTCAGGTAGTTTGGATTGTTCCTTGATTTGACTCTAACAATTGGTTTTAAATTCGTAAACAGCTGAGGATTAGCTTATCGATTATTTTATGCATTGCTAATGTGTTTACATGAATTTCGAGATTTGTTTCATTGCTGGGATTGTTCGTGCTTGGGTTTTATTATTATATTAAGTGTAGTTAATACATACAATTTATATTATTCAATTTATTCAATCACATTTATTTTATTCATTTAAACAACTTATTTTTTCTTTTTAAACCAGTTTTCATTTTTTTTTTAAATAAATAATTTACTCCTAACATGCATGCATCTACATAATTTATTCATTTTTATCTATGTATTCGAATAAATTAAACATTGTTAAAAAATTATCTTAGATGAAAAAGCTCATTTCCAGCAACTATGAGCAAGTAAGAAAAAACACTTTGCTGAATATGTACTTAAGTTTGAACAGTGTGTTTGAAGGTTATTGCAATACACATTACTGGACTTAAGTTTAATATTTTGAAGGTTATTGGCCCAGTAATGCTATTTCGATGTTGTATTCGAGGGATTCAAGGTTCACAAGTTAAGGGTTAAGTGATGTTGACTCAAAGGATTACCATGACAAGATTAGGCCAGTCCTAAAATTGCTCTATATACAGATCGACAGAAATATATAGGTTATTTATTGATAGTGTCCTATAGTTAAAGGGAATTTTTTTTTATTCAATATGTCCAAGAATATCGTGAATAAGAATTCAAAATTTTTTTTGTTTTAAATAAATTTTAATTTTCAAATGATTTCATTTTTTTCCATTATCTTTCATTTTTATCAATATTTATTTTTTATGCATTTATTTATTATTCATATATTCATATACATGTATCTTTATTTTTTCTAATTTATTCATTTACATATTCATTAATTTGTTTATTCATTTGGGTTTTTTTTCTTTCTAAAGACAAACACGTGTATTCATTTATTTAAGATCTGGACATTTATTCACTATAATTGTTCCTGAATATTTTCAGTTATCTGCTGTAGAAGAAGACAGACCAAGAAAGTTCTTAGACAAGGTACAATTGAATTTTTTTAAAAATTACTAAAAGATTTACAACACACATCACTTTTTTAGAGTTATCAATTTGGGCTTCACCATAGCACAGAAAGTATTAAGCTTAAAAGACAATCAGCGAGTATGTATTCAAAAGTGAAAACTTCTCAACACTCCACGTAAATGAGCATGCCTCACTTAACCTTGTGTTCAGAGGCCACTTAAGTACAGATTAATTGAACAGTGATATATCCCAACATAGGATATCATACACAGCAATACTCTTTACATGGGCATAACACACTCAAAGTAGTGGCCATTTAAAATAATTTATCACTTCTCACTTGTTGTTTACGTCTGTTTCAGCAAGCCGGAAATAGTCGGAGGATGGGATTGGCATGCGCGAACTGTTTGACAAGTACGACAACTCTGTGGAGAAGAAATGCTGAAGGTGAACCAGTGTGTAACGCTTGTGGTCTATATTACAAACTTCATCAGGTACGTAACAGAAGGGTGAAATGTCCAATATGACACGAAACGTCTCAGATTATCAGACGAACAGACCCTGGTCCATTGTGTGATATGACGAACAGACCCGATGCCGATCATGTAGTGCCTACTGGACAGATAAAGCAATTTTTGGACGTATTTTGTTTTCTTCGTTGAAAGATGGGTTCAAAGAATTAGAATGCTGAAAATCCCAAGAAAATGTTCATCAAAATCAGGTTCATGAAAAAAATCCAAGAGATCTTCAGAAACGCTTCTGTTATTTTGTAGGTAAATCGACCAATGTCTATGAAGAAAGACGGAATCCAAACCAGAAAGCGGAAACCCAGGACTCCATCAAAACTAAAAACATCACCAAAAGACAACCAACAACGTCATGTACCGAGTGAACCAACCCAAACCTTACCTCCCCTTAGTTTACCCCCTAGCCACCACCAGGGTGCGCTGCATCAACATAGAACCAATCAGAGCCAGGGACTATTGGATTTAACTTTACAGCGGTCAGAAGCGCATCAAGGTATAAGATTTTGAAATATCTATCAGCATGGGCAGCAGAATGACGAATTGAGAGGGTGTTCAATAATTTTGCTTAATGCTTAATATTGATCAGCGAGTTTTTTTAATCATTGGAGGGGGGTAGGGCAAACTGGGCCCAAAAAGGGGGCTCAGGATAACAGGTATTCCTTAATTGAAAATTTGGAAGTAGTCTGTTTGATGCTCATGGGATGTGAAGGTACTTTACCATTTTGTTTTTATCTTTCAGTTCCAGAAACGAAGCCATTGCCAAGCTTTTCGACTTACGACAGCAACTCAGCAGTACTACGAGCTCTGACCTCCCCAACACAGCCGCCAGCTTTGCTACCAATGACGAGTCTTGCCTCTAGTTTAAGCCATAGATACCATATGACCGAGCTGCCTCGATATCACGAACCATCGTCCGTTCGTTTGTACAGCCAATCGGAGATGATGCACGATCGAATGTATGGTCACACGCCGCAACATCAGGTCATCAGCGATCGGATTTACGGTCTCGAACCGTCCGGTGATCGTACAGTCTACAGCCTCGATTCTAATATAATGCTCAAACCGGAACCCATATTCTCTCCGTCACCTCCAAAAGCAGTTCCGGTCAATGACGTCATGTCGGAAACGGAACAAGCTACTGCATCTATAGGCGGAAGTGACATCATGCAGTTAAAACCAGCTTCTGTAAGCTAACATTAAAGCGGATGTTGAATTGTTGATTCAGTGTGTTTGCTGCTTGGAAGAATAGCACTGTGATGCTGGTGTTGACGTTGGTGTTATTCAACGCATACATGTTCGTTAAAAAGGACCAGATGAAGATTTTACTGAATGCCAAATCGCCTAATGCAGACGGATCGACAAGTGCCACATTTATTAAAGTCCCCTTTTCGCCGACTCCCCCTCCTCCCTCCCCTACATTGAGGTTAAATCGTGCGATATATTTATCAATATCGATCCATTGCAGCCCCGATTTCCCCATACCCCACCCCTTCAACCACCCCAACCTCTAACCACAAACTGAACGGGAGATTGGATTGGAGGGTTATTGTAACTCCCACTAACCCCTTTGTCCCACACTTTCCTCCTTCCAACTACCCCAACCACAAACTGAACGCGAGATTGGAGTGATATTGTATATATACCCTAACGGAGATGAAACGAGAATAGAAAAGTGCTAAATGTTCATATCATGAAGACCATCCAACCATTCATAATTTTTAATAGTGCTCATTATATTTTGTGACTTTTGTGTCATGGACACAATAATTTTGTGCTCATATTTTTATTTTTTCGTGCATCTGTCTACTCTATATTGCTTTAACAGAAACTTGTATTGCCCAGAGTCATCTCCCTTTTTTTTAAGGGAAATAACTCTATGATAGCTTTAGAAACGTTGAGATATAAGGGGTGTAACTCTGGTTTACATCCATGTCAAAAGTGAATAAATTGTCTCCCTTCAATATATTAAGATAGAAACTCCAGTTTCAAATGACCCATCGTACATTTATTTCCATTGAAACGTAAGGGTAATAGCACAATCAACACAAATTTATTCAAGTCCCACTAAAGCAATAAAGTAATCATTTATATGAAGTATATATTTTCTAATTTGCTCAAGAGACCACACACGTAATTGCTAATAAATTCAAATATCTAAAATTGCTTCAAAACCCTCCATGAATATATTGTAAAGTAAAATCAATCATGAAACTAAATATATATTATTTTCTATTTATTAAAATTGTTTATTTTGTACAAAGATTTATGCTTCATTCCAATCAAAATCAAATTCATTCCAATCAAATTATTTTTTAAATTTTAATTGTTTATTATTTGTTAAATTGTTGATTCTTTATTTTCTAATTAATTATTTAATTATTTTGTATGATTTTACTTTTTTGTGCCAAAATAAAATATGCCTATGTCGCTTTTTTTATTATTAGTAAAATCACTCGGAAATTTGTCCAAAGACATTTTATTGAAGGCTGTTAATTGATACAAAGATATCTATAATCATCAGAAACAGATTGTGGAAGCTAACTGGTCTTGGGGTGGGGGGACCAGCATTTTAACTGTAAGACCCATTTGTAGCAAGAATGATAGACACTTAATAAGGCAAAATTCGTATCAGTCCATTACTGAAGCACACGATGGTAGAAATACCACCCAAAGAAATAGCTATCCAGAGAAACAGCCTATTACAAACGGAGGCAGGGCTACAACTACTGTCACTTTAGACTGCAGTTATAAAAATATGTCTGCGAAGCTTCTTTTCACACCAAAGTTTTCATCAAACCAAAAATATTTAGACATGAAGTGAACAATAATTTAATGTTTGCAATACAAATGACTAAAAACAATCATATAAATTGCTATGTGAACTCCTTACAGGAAATTCCTCAAAAGAAATGCAAGATGGTATCAGGTATTCCACTAGAAGTGTACATATACCCTGAACGAACGTGGATGAACTTAACCATCTACAAATCGGTCTTTAAAAATATCATAACTACGAACTAAACTGCCAATAGAAACTGTTGTGGTTTGCTTGGACACCTGAAAACAGAATAACAAAAAAATCAGACCATTTCTTTGACAAAGGTGTAAAGGTGAAAATGATTAAAAGTGATTAACCAATGGTCAAGCTACTCCTTTCATATTTTTTCTTAGAGCAGAAGGTTAATTTTGACACCAAGTCAAATCTTAGGAGGTTTTCTACAACTACATAGGTAGCCCAATGCTCTAAACTTAAACGGCTCCATGACAGGTTTCAAAGAGTTACAATAATAACAGAAAATCTACATGCATACCTTAACTGGTTCGATTTCTTTGGCTTCCTTGTCTTGCTTCTGTTGACGCCTTCTCTTAGGTCCACGTTTAATATCCCACTTGGTGTATTCTTTCATCTGATCGTAAATATCCGGACCTTTCTGTTTGGTTTGTATCCCCATTCCTTTACTTGTTTTGATGTTCATACCCCCACCACGACGTCTTCGACTCATTATGGCGGTGAACGTCGATGAAACACGTTCGCGAAATGAAATTCTTTGAGATGGATAATCTTCTTAATTTAGTCCTAAATCCAAAATTCAAAATCCAAGTTTAGAGAACTTCCATTCTGTTTCTGACTAAACTTCAAGATGATGATCTCCGGTTCAGTTCGTTACTTAGGAAGCACTATGACGTGTCACAGAATAAAAGTTATTGCTGCTAGAACTTTTGATGGAGGCCTGTAAGTGCTCTGGTGCTGTTCTTTCACTGTCGAAGATGTTGCTGTGTGGTATTCACTGCTGCTACTTGCATTACCGTTGCGATTGCATCTACCATTAGCCTACAGTTATTGTTGTTACTAGGTCTTCTACTCCGGTTGTATCTTCTATTGCTGCTGGTGGTAAAGCTGACTCTTCAGTTGCATCAATACTGATGCTTGAGTGATCACAGCTGATATTTGTGGTTTGCTGCTTCCAATTGGTTCGCTTACATCTAATATATTTTACTGCGAATGTTGTGTAAATCCAACCAAGCACACCAAAACCTCACGGTCGTCGGAAATCCAAATTCAAAACAGAACGAATGCGATAACCTTTACCGATATCTTAAGTGGTTTTATGCCTTAGTATGCTCATTTGCTGATTTTTTTTTCAGAAATTGTAAGATATTCAAGATTTCGTCACTACCCAAATGATTATTTTCGCGATAAACAGTTTATTTACGAGCTAACGTTTAGCCCAACTGATTGATTTTAATTCCGTAACGGGCGGTAGAAGCAATCAGTGAAAGTAATTACTGCAACCATTTAACTTCTACCTACTTGAACTCAATTTCTTATTATGTGTTTCTTAATCTGTGTGATCCGTAGATTAGATAGGATCATAGCGGATAAAGCTTCCACAACGATTACGGTATTTTATGTAAGGGAGATAATCCAAATAGCCAAACCCAAATACTGATTAACAACAATAATAATAATATCTTTATTACAAGTCTCAAATCTGAAACGTCACTAACAAAGAAAACCCTCGTGAAAACGACATCATGTAATACTTAAGTTTAAATAAATGGAATCACAGACGTCTGATTGAAAAAAATTAATTAAATTCTACGTACTAACCTAAGGTATACTGTTTTGTCCTTTGAATTTCTGTTCTGTTCTGTTCTTCTTCTCCCATCTCGATTTAGTTCCTCCTCTTCTTCTCTTGTATTAGGTCCCTTCCCCATTTCTATCCTTCCCTCCTATACCAACCCATACCCTGCCATACCAACCCATACCCTGCCATACGTCCCTTCCCTCACACACCAACCCATACCCTCCCTTCCCTCCATACCAACCCATACCCTCCCTTCCCTCCCATACCAACCCTTCCCTCACACACCAACCCATGCCCTCCCTTGCCTCCCACACCATCCCTTCCCTCTCCCTTCCCCCCATACCAACCCATACCCTCCCTTCCCCTCCCATACCGACCATTCCCTCCCATACCGAGTCTGCCCTCCCTTCCCTCCCATACCCTCCCTTCCTTCCCTTCCATACCCTTTCTTCCCTCCCGTACCAACCCTACCCTCCCATACCCTCCCTTCCCTCTCATACCAACCCATACCCTCCCTTTCCTCCCATACCCCCCCCCCCCCCAATACCAACACTTCCCTTCCCTCCCATACCATATCCTCCCTTCCCTCCCATACCAACCCATACCCTCCCTTCCCTCCGATATCAACCCTTCCCTCCCACACCAACCCATACCCTCCCTTCCCTCCCATACCTCCCAACCCTTCCCTCCTATACCAACCCATACCCTCCCTTCCCTCCCATATCAACCCTTCCCTCCCATACCAACCCAAACCTTCCCTTCCCTCCCCTCCCCTTCCCTCCCATTCCAACCCATACCCTCCCTTCCCTGCCATACCAACCCTTCCCTCCCATACCAACCCATCCCTCCCATACCAACCCTTCCAACCCTTCCCTCCCATACCAATCAATACCCTCCCTTCCCTCCCATACCAACCCATACCCTCTCTTCCATCCCATACCAACCCTTCCCTCTCATACCCTCCCTTCCCTCCCATACCCTTCATTCCCTCCAATACCAACCCATACCCACCCCTTCCCTTCCATACCAACCCCTCTTTTCCCTCCCATACCCTCCCATACCAACCCTTCTCTCCCACACCAACCCATACCCTCTCCCTTCCCTCCCATCCCTCCCATACCAACCCATACCCTCTCCCTTCCCTTCCATACCAACCCTTCCCTCCCATCGCTCCCATACCAACCCTTCCCTCCCTTACCAACCCTTCCCTCCCATACCAACCCTTACCATCCCTTCCCTTCCTTACCAACCCTTCCCTCCCATACCCTGCCTTACCAACCCTTCCCTCCCATACCAACCCATACCCTCCCTTCCAGCCCTTCCTTCCAGCCCTTCCTTCCCATACCAACCCTTCCCTCCCATACCAACCCTTCCCCTCCCATACCAACCCTTCCCTCCCACACCAACCCATACCCTTCCTTCCCTCCCATACAAAACTTCCCTCCCTTACCAACCCATACCCTCCCTTACCTCCCATAACAACCCATACCCTCTCTTCCCTCCCATACCAACCCATCCCTCCCATACCCTCCCTTCCCTCCCATACAAAACTTCCCTCCCTTCCCTCCCATACCAACCCTTCCCTCCCATACCAATCCTTCCCTCCCATATCAACCCTTCCCTCCCATACCAACCCATATCAACCCCTGCCCTCCCATACCCTCCCTTCCCTCCCATACCATCCCTTCCCTCCCATACCAACCCTTCCCTCCCATATCAACCCTTCCCTCCCATACCAACCCATATCAACCCATACCCTCCCAACCCTCCCATATCAACCCATACCCTCCCTTCCCTACCATACCCATCCCTTCCCTCCATTACCAACCCATACCAACCCTTCCCTCCCATACCAACCCATACCAACCCTTCCCTCCCATATCAACCCATACCCTCCCTTCCCTCCCATATCAACCCTTCCCTCCCATACCAACCCATACCCTCCCTTCCCTCCCATACCTCCCAACCCTTCCCTCCTATACCAACCCTTCCCTCCCATACCAACCCTTCCCTCCCATACCAACCCATACCCTCCCGTCCCTCCCTTACCAACCCTTCCCTCCCATATCAACCCATACCCTCCCTTCCCTCCCATACCAACCCTTCCCTTCCCTCCCATACCAACCCATACCCTTCCATACCCTCCCTCCCCTCCCATACCCTCTCCATACCAACCCTTACCCTCCCATACCAACCCTTCCCTCCCTCCCTTCCCTCCCATACCAACCCATACCCTCCCTTCCCTTCCCATACCAACCCATACCCTCCCTACCCTCCCATACCAACCCTTCCCTTCCCTCCCATACCAACCCATACCCTTCCATACCCTCCCTCCCCTCCCATACCCTCTCCATACCAACCCATACCCTCCCTTCCCTCCCATACCAACCCTTCCCTCCCATACCAACCCATACCCTCCCTTCCCTTCCCATACCAACCCATACCCTCCCTTCCCTCCCATACCAACCCATACCCTACCTACCCTACCCTCCCTTACCTCCCATACCAACCCTTCCCTCCCATACCAACCCATAGCCTCCCTTACCCTCCCTTCCAACCCATTCCCTCCCATACCAACCCATACCCTCCCTTCCCTCCCATACCCTTCCCTCCCATACCAACCCATACCCAAACCTTCCTTCCCATACCAACCCATACCATCTCTTCCCTCCCTTCCCTCCCATACCAACCCATAATCTCCCTTCCCTTCCCATACCAACCCATACCCTCCCTTCCCTCCCATACCAACCCATACCCTCCCTACCCTACCCTCCCTTACCTCCCATACCAACCCATAGCCTCCCTTACCCTCCCTTCCAACCCATTCCCTCCCATACCAACCCATACCCTCCCTTCCCTCCCATACCAACCCATACCCTCCCTCCCTTCCATACCCTCCCATACCCTCCCTTCCCTCCCATACCAACCCATACCTCCCTCCAATCCCTCTGTTCTTCTGTGTTCTGTTCTTCGAAACCTGAAACGAGAAATTATGATCACATAAACATCCAATAACAAAAATTCATAAACAACGACCCAAGGGCCATAACTCCATTTTAGAAAAATATGATGTATGAGAAACATTAGAGGTATTGGCACGTTAATTTCAAACTTATCTCCCACACTTCCAATTGATTCACTTAAGGAAATATTTCGAGGGCGACACCTGACGATTTTCACAGCAGAAGTCGTCTCCCTGGAGGCACGTGCAGTATGATAGATACTATCTACCAGTCACTTCATTAAGGCAAGATAAAAATTGAGGAATGGCTATTAAAACTAAAGCGAAACGAAATCAACGTGTTGATATGTGTTAAAGATAACTTCGCTACATCAAACTGCTGCGATATCTCAAAGGCTATCAGAAAATGGCGAAATTTTAATGAAAGAATTTTTTTCAGGTTTTCATTCAATTTAGTTTTATCTTGTATAAAGGCAATGAATTATCCAAGCCGGGTAATGAAATATTTAAGGTTTGAAAGTTTATCGAAACGAAGATATTTTTTGAAAGTAATTTTAGTTGTGATGATGTTAAGTTGCTACTGACTCTGGTGTAGGTCGTTTTTAAAGAAAATCTTTGATGGTTTTTACTGCACAGCTGCAGGAATATGTTCTTTATGCACAGAAGTGTTGGTGATATCAGTTTCATGTAGGCTGACAAATTCAAAAGGAAAAGTGGATATTTAAGAGGCGTTCTACAACTGAAAACAAGCTACTAACAACACCACAAATTCTTCCCTTATACAAGTATATAAAGTATACGAAGTTCACAGGACTTGGCTAGTCTGACAGCAAGAAAATGGACAACTCGTCCATTCCCCCACCCTTTCAAGCGCCCAAAAACACCATTTCATTTCAACCCTATGTATTACCATGCCTCAAACCTCTTCGACGTCAAGAATCTGCCAATACTTCCCCTATACATGTATATTAAGACCAAGATATATCAAATCTTTAAAAACAAATCCACCAGGCCTCGGTTTAATGAAGCATTTAATGTTAGTTTACAATCTGAGCATGAAGATAACACATAGATAACACGTGATAACACATTTTTACACGTACATCGCGTGCACAGCATGGAGCCTCGTTTACGACCTGTCAGGGCTCGAGCATTACACCTGTCTTTGAGAGGATTCAACAGTTTTTAATTTGGGTTTAAAATATTTGTGATATTTGTGATCAAACTACCCACACGACTATGCATCATTTAAAGGATGCGACCCTCCTACAAACACCATAGGGGAGGGGGGAGGGTACTCATTCCAAATACCAACTACTACCACTACCAACAACTACCTAGTTTGCTATATCAGCTGCTGCTAGAAGCGAACGTTAACTTGTCATCTACCAACAACTACCTAGTTTGCTATATCAGCTGCTGCTGGAAGCGAACGTTAACTTGTCATCTACCAACCAAGGAAGGGGTACTAAGGATTATTTTCAAAAGAAAAGACGTTATAGCATCTTCCGGAGAGTATTGTTGGCAGAATGACTGTCCAAGAGTGGCTTTTTTTAATCAACCACAAATTCAATTACTCAAAAAATTATTTATTTATATATTTATTTATTTCATTCATTTATTTACTCATTCATTTATTTATTTATTTATTCATATATTAATTTATTTATTTATTGATTCATTTATCTATTCACTTATTTACTCATTCATTCATTTATCATTTATTTATTTATTAAATGTACAGAATATTTTATATCTAAATCGTAAAGGAATTCCATTCACAAATTATAGTAAAAATAAAAATTGTAATCGTATTATTTCGTTTCCTATCTTATCCGGAGTGTTTAAATTTTGATAAACCTCTAAACGTAATAGGATTATCTAATCTTGGCAAATTATAAATTCTATACTCGCTTTACAATAGATATGATAATACCAAAAAAATAATACGAAACGAAACTATACCCGGTTTCTGTTAAATTCATCACTTGTACAATTAACGGAACGAAACATAAAAACATTCTGTTAAAATAATCAACATTTGAAGTTTTCTTTATTTTTTTATCTCATGAAGCGTGTTTTTCTGTTTTTCTATTAAATCAAAAATCCCCCAGGACAAATTTCAAGTTCAGACAGTTGTTTGGTGTGTTCTACGATCAAGGCATGTTTCAAAATCCAGATTTACTACATATCTTCGTTTCGTGTTGTTAGGACGTTAGGAAGAGGAAATTTACAACTCAGTTGAACGATGTGGCTCAGAATTGGAAATGTCCTTGGAAATATATCGACATAACTTTGTTGTTTCAGGTTTTGAATTAAGCAATTTTGGACCTTCTTGTCGAAGTTTCAAAATTTCTTTAGGTGTATTAGTATTAACTGTGACAATTCTTTTGCATGCCCATCACGATATCTCTTTATTCAAATGCCTTACAGACGTCGGATTTATGGAAATACATTCCTGATTTTTTTCAGCTTTTGTGAATTATAAGTGAGCTTCTAGGGTATGTTTAGGGATAGGGAAAATCAAAAATCGTGATTGGCGTCGAGCAATAAAAGACAAAATGAAAAATATACAAAAAGAATTTTATTTCTTTGACTTTAAAAGTTCGTCTCTGTGGGAGAACGAAAATTCACGGAATGGCGACAAATACCGAAACGAAATGGAATTTTAACGATGCGTGGTTTTTCTTTCTTGGTTCCGGATTAGTTACAACCTGTAGACTTACGTCAATTTAGATAATTATTCCGTAAAATGTACGAAGCGTGGTGTGTGAAAATTGTCGTGCACGCAGCATGCACGTCGAGAAACATTTAAGGTTCAAAGCCAACCGAGTTCTTTAAGGTTCGCAAGTGTAGAATTAATCAGGGGTAAAAACTGCGGAATTTGAAAATTTGAGAAGTTTTCAGTGTCTTGAGGGATAACAGTTGATTTATTAGTGAGCACGTGATGGTTATGTTAAATTATGTTCGTTTATATCAATAACATAATGTTAACATCATTATTGCTGTCATTGAAAACTGTTTTCATAGCTCAACAAGACGTTGAAAGTAGGACGTAAAACTCCTTAAAATTATATATTTATCCACCATTGCTCTTTATGAAAACTGATTGAACGGCGTTTGTTTTTTTATTTCATGCCAATTTGTGAATTCACAAAGCCCCGTCAAACTTCATGAATATCGAACTGATCTTTATCTCAATTTTAGTTTCATGGGTTAAGTTTTGTCACGATTTCTTTATTAAATAAAAAAAAAATCTGAAATTCCAAACATTCCAAGAATTGGAGACCACTTCCTCCTTCCCCCAATCCACTCCTCAATGTCTGTTTTAGCCTCCGCAATAACTAGCAGGCACCGATACATTCCATTCCCCAGCCCACGATTCACTGGACCTCACCCCCTAGGGATTAAAATATTAAATTCACAGTTGGGTAACATTACCCTATCTCATCCCCTAGTCCTTCCCCCATTCCACTCCCCAATGTCTGTTTTAGCCCCCGCAATAACTAGCAGGCATCGATACATTCCAATCCCCTGCCCACGACTCACTGGACCTCACCCCCTAGGGATTAAAATATTAAATTCACAGTTGGGTAACATTACCCTATCTCATCCCCTAGTCCTTCCCCCATTCCACTCCTCAATGTCTGTTTTAGCCTCCGCAATAACTTGCAGGCACCTATACATTCCAACCCCCGCCCCCTGGCCCACGACTCACTGGACCTCACCCCCAGGAGATTAAAATATTAAATTCACAGTTGGGTAAAATTCATCCAAGAAAAAGAGACCTCCCCCTTCCCCCATACCACTCCTAAATGTCTGTTTTAGAATTTAGCCTCTGCACTAACTGGCAGACCCCAATACATTCCAAACCCCCCGGCCCACGATTCGCCGGACCTCACCCCCAGGGGATTAAAATATTAAATTCACAGTTGGGTAACATTACCCTATCTCATCCCCTAGTCGTCTTCATTAAGATCTAATTAACAAGGGCTAATCTTTGATGTTTTAACCCGGGTTAACGACGACTGATTTGATCCTCAAAGTGAGATAAATTCAAGGCGCTCAAAGCAATTATCAACCAAATTTCTTTTAACTTCGCTTGAAGATGCTGCACAAAATAACCCACACCGTACTGTGAACTTTTTCAAAAAGCCTCGTCTTGATGCCCCGCATAAAGATTACAAAACTCCCAACAGAGTAAAATACGAAACGAAATCAACGATCTATTAAAATTTCCAACTGTGATAAATCGAAACGAAGTATAATTGCCTTCATTGATGTTTTATTTCGTGATGAAGCAATCCCACGGAAACATTTTTGGCTGCAAAAATTCAAACTAAACTAATAGACCTTTATTCCAAAACTAGGTAAGCCTACACACAAAAATAACTCGAAGACCTTCATTCCAACAGAAAGTAAGCCTACACATTAAAAAAAAGAGAACGAAGGCCTTCAATTCCACACCCAGAGAGGCCCACAAAACATATTCAATGTAAACATCCACTCAAAAGCCAATTTTTATACATAAAATTGTCAAAAAGTCATATTTATTGTGGAACTTATACAAAATAAGAAAATAACACATGAAACTGTTAAAATTTGTTAATTTCTTATTAATTATTGTCGAATGACCAGATCTCGTACTAACGAGAATTTTCTTATCGTCTGCTTTATTTTATCTGTCGTCACGTGCAATAAAAATAACATAACACGTCATCACTTAGTGCCGCTATGACGTAACGTTGTCATCACGTGACGTTTGACGTTTCTAAACAAGCGGTGTCAGTTTAAGTGATATTGATGATGTTTCTGCCACTTTTGGCGCGAATTGGGCAAATGTCGTTTGCTTTAATGAAGTGCAGACGATTAAACTTGAATCTGGTTTCTGCAAATGGCGTACCTGGCATCGTCTGGTACCTGTAATAGGCACCATCTGGTCGTTTTAACATTTTAAATGGCTCCAGAGAAGGTGTGTTTTTGTAGAAACATGTTTTAATTGCACAACAGAAACAATAGAACAATCGTGTGGTCATTCCAATAGAAAAACGCCTAAAAGCATTAAAGAATCTTATAGCATCCAATATCCAATGTGATTTAGCAATGCAATCATTTAAGAAATGTTATCATAACCATTATTCAAGTTGATAAAGCCCTCAATGAGACCTTCAGAAACGAAGGAAGCAAAAAATGAGTCGAAGAAGCAAGAAAAACCTTCTTCAGAGAAGAACATACAGAAGAATAACAAAATGACTAGCATACTGGTGCAGATCATGTGCAGGTCTTGAGTACAAAATCGACTCCTTTCCTCTTCATCGGAATCACCTGAAGCATAGGACAATACTGGACATAAATCATTTCTAAAAAGCTAGCATCACTGAACGGGATGGCAACCCATGGAGGGAACAATCAACTACTGTGATCAAGGTCATCCATCAAACACAATTTACGCGTGCATTGTATGCTTATTCAATTACCTGTTGTTTTCTTTTAAAAGTGGCTCCATCTTGTGGTAATGGAATGGTAACTATAGTGGCACGTGCGTCAGATTGATATTTGTTATTGTGTAAGTGTTTTTTCTTTATGATCGTTTTGGATACTTGAGACTCTATTGTTGTGTATTGCCTTCTTGGAAGATGAACCGTTATGATTTTAGCCTCAAGATGCTAATGATTAATCCAGAGAAGCAAAAGAGGTTTAGAAATGGTGTTGAAGGCAGAAATCTATGTAAACACATTGGCAATACACTGGTAGCAGCTAATGAACTTTTCATATGAGGAAGTATATCAATAAATGAGTAAATGTTTCATAATGAAAAGTGGTATCAGGTGTCTAGAAGAGTTACCACTCAAACCTTTTTTTTTCGAAGGTCTTGTTATTTAATTTCATGGAGTTTTACGTCGTACTTATCGGAATTTGCATACCAAAATACCAGATGTACTTTTATCAACAGTGTTTCGGTACAAGATACTAAAAATTCACCATCACAAAACAGGTGATGCTCAAAATCAAACAAAACTCATAAAATTTAATCTTTAATGTTCCTCTCAACAGGTGGCGCATCATCTACTCTACCCAGCATGCAAGTGTAAAGTATCTAACCAATAAGAATGGGCGTAACAAGTGTGTTCTCACGATATTAAACCTTCTTGGCAGTAATAAACAATCTTGAGTGGTTTAATTATAGCAAGTTTTAAGACGGACACTCGAACATATATTCTACAGATAAGGAACACTGAATTAGAGTGGAGCATTACACCCAAGTCCTTATGCTCTGTCCAAAAGTACTCAAACTACCCAAACTACATGAAAATGAAATATGAAATGGATTTTTCCCATTCTAAACCAGGTTGGGCTAATTTTAGCCACATGTACGTGTACGTTGTCATACAGTACACCAATGAAAACCAAATGAAACGAGTTCACGTCTTACTCTTCTGTACCTATTCGGAATTAGACTGAATTAGAATGGAGCTTTACATCCATGTACCTGTGCGATGTCATGCAATATTCAAACCAAATGAAATGAGTTTTACGTCCTACTTTTCTGTGCCTGCTTGGGATAATTTAACACACACCGCTATTGGGTATACAATCAAATGAATTTAGAGTTCTACGTCCTATTTTGGCAAATGAGGACAACAATGTCATGCAGTGTGCAACGAGGGAAACTAGAAAACTAGGACAATCTTCAAGCTACAATACTCTTTTTGACTACACATGTCCTTTAAAAATCTTAACCATGTGGTATGACCCAAAGAAATACAAAAGGCACGCTGTGAAAGTTCCACTAGTGCTTGCAAACACCAATACCACGATAAGACTTACCGATTGGAAAAGAATTTCAAAAATACAACACGTGCTTTTCAGAAAACATGCTCTTGAAATGTAAATGAACCTCGATGCCATGTCATGTCTAGTTTTAATTACCACAATTTAAAAGTTGGGTGATAAATCGGCAGGCACTTCAGTCTGTCCACCGTCCATCAGAACATGGCGTGGTACTACAACACAGGGCCTTGTTATTTGTAATTAGTCCGTGCCACTCACTGTCCGCCAGCCTGGCACTTTGATGGCAGTGGGTGTGTGGGAAAATTAGATATTTCTTAAGGAGACTACTTCAAGCATTCAAAGTCCATTTGCAATAAATTTATATTTTCGTCTGTGTATTTGTAGTGTAGACTTTGGGCCTTAAACTCACCTGAGTCAAGCAGTTTCTCTTTTTAAATAGGGTAGAGGTAGATTATCATATAAACTAATGCTCAAAAGAAAGTACCCACCTATATATTGTGCATTTAAACCAACAAAAGTAAAAGTTAAGTGATAAAACCACTGTGATGCATCGCACACACGGTCAACACAATACTTTATGTGAAAAAACTACGAAAACAGTGAACGCATCAAGCAAACGGCGCAAAAAACAAAAAGCGACAAATTCTGATGTTGCACGAAATACACATGAATGATGGCGGTATAAACCAGCTTACTGGACACATAAGCAACAGAGGCGCAAGAAAAACACAAAAAGCATGCCACATTTGAGCCAGATTGAAACAGAGAGAGCTGCGGAGATGGTTCCAGAAGGAGCAAACAGCCCCTTGATTGCAAGAATCCTCAGCTGCAACATCAAAACTGCAACAAGACTGATGCGGCGTTTGAGGCACACAGGCAATACATCAGTCAAGCCTAGGAGTGACCGACTACGTGTCACAACACCAGTTGAGGACTGCAACATCAGGAACATTCATCCGTGGAATCATTTTGTTGCTGCAACGTCAATGGCAACAGCGACATTGGGGCACCATATCAGCTGACACTCAGTGTCCTGGCGACTAAGGGAACATCATATTGGAGCATGTTGACCCAACTGCAGAGTGCAGAGGGGCCTGGAGACATGGGCCTGGAGAACTTGGCAATGTCAGATACGTGATTAGCAACGCCCTCAGTGCGATTCCATCACTTATTGTACTGTTCTTCACATAAAGTTATGTGTTGACCGTTTTCAGATGCATCGAAGTGGTTTTAACTCTTTATTATTGGCCTTTGAAAATTTAACTGTAATATGAAAAAGTGGGTACTTTCTTTTGAGCATTAGTTTAGATGAGAACCAATCATTGTTAAAGAATAATTCCCCATATGAGCAAACCCTGTCACAATGAGAAAGCTTAAAGTCTATTTGCAAATTTTCGACTATGTATTTGTAGACTTTGGGCCTTTGAATCAGCTGGGTCAAGCAGTTTCATTTTGGAATAGGGTAGAAGTAGATTAACTTAAAGATAGGGACAAACCATTGTTGTCAAACAAAAATACCGCCATATGAGGAAACCAAGGATACTGCTTTGAGCATTCAAAGTGTATTAGAAATAAATGGAGTAGACTTTTGGCCAGTCATTTTAGTTTAGAAAGAGTGTAGGGGTAGATTTCTTAATGAAGATCAGCGACAAAGAATAATTCCTATTGGTATAGTGGTAGCTGTCCGTGCTATCGCCAGTTTAAGATTCAAATAAAGTAATCAATCGTTCAAACCATCAATGAAACCAAAGAGAAGATGGACTTGGACTAAATGTGTAAGGATACGAACTAATTCGTCCCGAAAGCCTAAGTGTTAAATTCGACGGAATCGTAGAGTACGAGAACGCAAGCAGGCGGCTGTTAGCCATCATTCACGACCACTGGGAATTGTGTGTAAATATTTTCTCACCAAATTACAAACACAGAGTTTCTTGTGTTGGCGCACTTGCTTAACAAACTCGAGTGATCTTAGAAAGAATCGAGTCTTTGATGTATATCTTGATACTTACCATCAACCTGTTTGACTGCCCATTAATCACTGCTAAATATATATACGGTTTGTGGGGTTGCTCCTCTTGGCCAGAGAGGGGGTGGGGAGGGGATTTGGGAAGAGTATCTCGATACTTACCATCAACTTGTTTGACTGCCCATTAATCATTGCTAAATATACATACGGTTAGTGGAATTAGTGTCCTCCAGGCCAAAGGGAGTGGGGGGGGGGGGGAGAGGGACGTGGGTGAATTAAATGGGGGAGGGGGGGGGGGAGGAGAGGATTGGGGAAGGGTCTGGTCAGTCATGAACTGGATGAGGAACTGGGAGACTGGAAGTGAAGGGAGAATAAATAATGTTGACAAGGGAGGATATTCGGGATAAGACAAAAATAAACAATAAACACATTATGTTAAAAGTTGTAATATATATCATTTATTGAATATCAAATAAATACACAGAAAATGCGACAATAATATAGAAGAAGGACGACATTTTGCAAATATTTCCATGAGACATCACATTACATGTCAACCATGCCCTATTACATCTTTATCTGTTAATTTGTTTACATTTTTCTGTGAAATAACAGCTATATATTTACAGAGATAAGACGACGGCGGGCAATATCAGATATCAGAGTTTGTTGTTAGAGAAAATAAATATCGTCTCATATATTTATGTTAGATCTTTTAGCCGTTTAAATATTTATCATTTGATAGTTATCTGCTATTTTAAGGAAATATCCCCATTTTTTATAAATTTTGATGCATAATTGATTGTTTGTACATGATATCTGATTATCTTATTTTTTTAATTACATAAAAATGCATAAATTATCAATAAACCCAAAAAATCAAACTCAAAATTTATTGGAGGCAAATTGAATGAAATAAAGTATTCATATTTGAAATACGTTTGTATATGATAACTTATTTTTAAATTACTTATAAGTGCATAAATTAATAATAAACCCCAAAAATCAGACTCGACATACCAAAAAATTTGAAAATGCATTGGAGGAAAATGGAATGAAATAAAGTATTCAAATGTGGAATACGTTTGTATATATCTCCCCAAGTGGCCCGATGGAACCAAAACACACTAATCTCGAGGCTACGATTTGGAAATACATTGGTAAAATAAGAAATATGATTCAAAGTTAGAACCGGGGTCCCTTTACAGTACTATTTAGTACAAAGAGGAGAAGTTTCAGATTACTAGAGGGGACATTATGAAATTTTAGGACGATGATTCGGATTTGAAGGGCGGGGGAAATTTTCCGCAAGAAGTTTTGGGTTCTAGAGGAGGACATGATTTCGTTAATCAAGTTCACCATACAATCTAGACGCACACCTAAGACAATTATATACTTATTAAATACCGTTATATACCTAAAGTTGACCCATTTCGTTGCAAAAAGCACGTGTTCATGACATAATAAAAAGTTTACGCTTGGAAAGATAACGGTTGATCAAGCCCAAGCACAAAATTATCTCAAATAACCTGTACCGTGTGTATCGATTTTTCATTAACTATGCAATGTAAACAAAGTCTGAGAAAAAAAAGTTGACGTTCAATACGGTACAGGTCAAAAATTCTGCCGTGAGGAATTGGTATTAAAAAATGGATTTCGGATGCATCGACAACGTGAAATGGATTAAAATATTGAAATTCCGTTACCTTGAGGCTTTTCCGTCCGAGTTTCAGTGGATGATGAGGGAAATTTCCACATTTTTCGCCAATTTCAGTTCACAGCGAATGCACGTGGTTAAAACTAGACTAGGTCAACTGTTTTGTTTTGTCTGGGTGTACTTGATTGGGAGTTTATAGAGCAAGATCATTAACTAAATTGTGTCCTCGTGTTTCTAACAGTAAAAAAAGTTGATAATAGCTCAGAAAACCACACGTGTTCCGTTATTCTTCAACATACGATATGAATTGGTCCATAAGATTTGTAAAAGGTGAAATACACGTGCTTCGGTAGTTAAATTAGGCCAACTTCAACAATGAGTTGGATTTATTGAACTTGCTTTACTGAACTATATTTTGCATTAATCCGAAACTTTCTGTTTCTTATATTCCAAGATCATTCAATCAGAAAACTCTACAAAAAGGGGATTACTATAGGGCGTATTGTAGCCAAAATGGACACAAAAATTTTGATTTTGGCAACAAATAAATCGGACAAGTTTCCATATATAGTTCTTTAATTAAATTAATTTAAATTGTACACAAATAATCATGCAACACAGACAGAATATATACAACAACTGTACACAGGTAAACAGTGCTCAGGGTTCGAATCTTACTGGTGAAAAGTATGGAGGGAGTCACTGTTCGTCTCACAAGAGAACAAACATCATTTGGCACTTTTATTATCATGAGCAGTGATATCATAAAGGCACATAAGGCATGAAAAGGCACTTTATTTTCGTTATATTAAATTATTAATAAAGAGGCATTATTTGGCACATGATTGGTTTAAATTTGAACGATATCATCCAATCAAATAAGGATATCTCTATAAAAACATTATGGCAAGATATTTTGGCTTTTTTTCATTACAGCACTTATTCATAAAAAAAAATATGGCACTTGGCAAGGCATTTTGGCACTTTATGTAAACAAAAACAGAATTTGATTGGTTTTTATTTTTAGATTCAAATTGAACCAATCAAATCGCATTTTAAGACAAAATAAACTGAATAATGTACAATCAAATTAAATATCAAACACAACAAATTGATCGAGACTTAATATTTAAAAACATAGTCTCGAACATAAGGCACTATATACAACCTGAGTGAAATGAAATACTGAACAAATTTACCCTAAAAAACCTACGTTTCGTCGACATCGTTGAGATTTTTCGTTGTTCTGCTCCGCGAGGAAGTATTGAACGGATTTTTATCATTACACAACGATAAACGGAAACTAAGTCATTCATTATCTTCCGACTATATGTACAAAACAACGTGAGATCTCGCACAATATCGTGAGATCTGATACGTCACTCAAGGAGACAGTTTATTCAAAATGGCAGCACTATGTCGATTACGTCACAATTCCATTTAATACACATCTAAATATGGATATGAAATGAATCTCTTGTAGAACAGTTCCAGGATAGTTCCACAAAGTCACAACACTAACTAGTACAGTACCAGAAACAAATTTTAATTTGCTGCAACCGGAACTTGATTTCCAGAACCAGGTTCCATTAAATGCATATTCATGTGACTTCCTGAATACGAGTGCGCATGCTCGTTGTCCATATTGACCGGAACTGCTTTTGGTGGTGAAGGTGTCGCGAACAGATGACTGTTAGGCGGTGAAGACAAAGTGTGGCCGTGCATAGGACTACTCAAAGAACTCTGTTCAGAGAGATTAGGACTTAATGACGTCACAGATCCGTTTGGTAACGAGGTCATTGAGCTGTTTTGAATCGACGCCATATTGCTGCTTGCTGAATAATGATTGGTTAGTTGACCGGACATGCTATCTGGTGGTGTCGGTAGGTGGCGTGATGGAGTTTCGTTGTGGCTGCTGTTTTGACTTGTTGGTTCTGATTTTACTTCTGAAAAGGATAAGATGGAAGTGAGGATAAAAAATAAAACTCGTGTCGTGGCTAAGAAAGCATTGAGGCCAGCTTGGGTATCTTGATATCTCTTTCAGCACAAGCGATGACCATTCACGCTTGTGGCAAACGGATGACAATTTTATTTTAAAATAAAAGGAAAAAGAACTTACCAACTGAATCAGATTTGGATGATGACTTGGTCTTTCCTTGACCTTTAGGTTTTCGTTTCCTGGTTTGGATTCCGTCTTTTTTCATAGCCAATGGGCGATTGATCTGAAAATTAAAATTTGATAAGGTTAGAGACATGGGCAAAACTACATATGGTTATTTTACAAAGCAACAAATTAAGGGTCCTTTACCAAACCACTTTGCTCGACTGTCATTAGATGTAACTAAGGAAATGACGCCATAAAGCGACAACCAATCAGCTTCAGAGAGATAAATTTGAACTATTTATAGATCTTGAACTTACCCCATGTAATTTATAGTAGAGACCACAGGCATTACAGACAGGTTCCCCCTCATTGTTTCTTCTCCATAAGGTAGTGGTACTGGTGTGACAGTTGGAACACGATAATCCTATTCTTCTTGAAGCAGACTGAAATAGAGATGATTGATATAATTCCTCATGTGAAAAGTTCATAAGCTAATACCTATGTTTCGTCAAAATGTCCTTTTGGATTTCGAGTTTCGTTTTGCGGTTCGGATCGTTAGTACTTGGTTTCTTTATAGAGAAGTCATTTGATAACAATAAATTAATTTAATAGGGATCGGTGAGCGAATTGGAATGGTGCACATTGATGCTATCAGTGTCCCCGATACACATACAAAGTTTAGAAAACTACTTTACAATCCCTTTAACAGAAAATAAATTCTTATAAAAAGCTTAAGTTATAGTGTGGGCTTACTTTATTACTTATGTTCACACATATCTATGTATAAGTCTTGATAAGTAACATAATAAAACTCTTTTAATAAAAAAAAAGATGCGAATTTTGAGCTTCACTTACCAATCGACGTTGCGGCTTCAAAATCGCCCCGTTGACGCTGTTCATTTTGTGATATAAACCACAAGCATTGCAGAGATAGTGTCCAGTACCGTCTCGCCTCCATAATGGTGTTGATAGAGCACCACAGTTGACACATTCTCGTCCTTCCAGATCGGCATAGTAGTCTTGACCATCTAGAAATAAAAAAAAAGACATGAAAAGATGCTCGTATGTAGAGGGATCAAGGGTAAAGTAAGTTTTGAGAAATCATGTGCATGAAATATGCATGTTAGAAAAATATCTAAATTTTCGTTCGTATATTCTGTGATTGGTGCTAGGATAGCAGAATATAATTATTGAACAATACAAAATATACAAAATATACAAAATGAGAAATATCTTATTTTAAATTCTTTTATCTAATTCAGAAAATCATGTTTTCAAAATACATTAAATTTTATTTGGGTGGCTATTTATGTATTTATTTAATTTAATTTAATTCTTTTCATATTTTCAATTCATTATATTTTTTTAAGTCAATTTTTTTAATTCTTTTATTTTAAATCATTTATTTATCTTTATCATCCCACGTATTTAATGTAATTTTCTATAAATTTAGTCTATAAAAGAATTCTTTATATCTATCTTATTATTAAAAAAAATATTAATTCATAATATTCAATTATTATAGTATATATTAAGTTTTATTTGTTACATTAAAAGTACAACAGAAAAATAAACTTATATATTTGTAAAATTAATTCAATTCAAAATGAACTCCCATTTGGAACTATTAATGTTAAAAAAAAATACATATCTATATTCCTACGTAGAACTATTTTCGTCCAAAAATATATTTGTATGTTAAACTGTTTCATAAAAATACACTTATAAAAATTGTACTTGTAAAATTAATTCAATTCAAAATGCACTTTTATGTGGAACTATTAATGTTAAAAAAAATTATTTATATTCCTATGTGGAACTATAACCGTTAAAATATATATTAAAATGTTGAACAATTTTTCTTCTCGCCCCAAGAGATACGTCAAGATTACGGAATTGTTAGATTCATCTTCATTACGACTGTATTACATCAGATATCTTTAGATAGATTTATATTTTATACACTATAGCGTCGGCTTACAAATGTCAAAATGGTGACCTTCGAACTGGGGGTTAACTCCAACATATTTCCTCAACGTACATTAACGTCAAATTTATTAAATTTAAAAAAGAAATTTCTCATTAAAGAAATGACTACATGTTCGCTGGTGTTAATTCGTACTTAGATACAGAATTCACGATGAAGTTCCAATTAGAACGAGATAAGGATCCATGTTCGGCGTTTTGACATTACCACGTTGGAAACGGCGCCAATACGTGACACGAGGGTTACTAAGGGTACATGAGGTCACGTGTTGTAACATGGCGGAGACTAATTACCGTTAATAAGCTGCGTGTAGCCGTGTCAGTCCGCTGAAAGAATAAGTACGAGCTAGTAAATTAGGTCTAATCAGATCGAGAGTGAGTTTAAGTCTAATGTCAGACACCAACGAGTTAATTTTAAATTTTGATACAAGAAATGAAATGGTGAGAAATACTCATATTAACTTTGACTGACGTCTTGGTTTGTTGGCGTTTTTGAGGTTATTTAAGTGCTTCAGCAAATTCAAAATGGTGATAACTAACGATTTAGATTTATCAAAAAAATTAATTAATTAATAAACGAAAGAATAAAATGTTTTAGAAAAAATGTTTGAGAAAAAATGTTCAGAAAAATATGTTCTAGAATAAATGTTTTGAAATATGCTTCACAGTTATGACAAAAGAGAAAACCACAAAATAAAAACGAGGCATACAGCTGAGGGGGTGCAGTGTGAGATAACCAACACCTTCCCCCAATAACCAACCCCCTCTAATTTCAAACTCTTTTACTCCCTAACAGACCTGTTACTTGAGACTTGAGGGATAATGTCTTGCTTAAATTCGACACATTCCCCCAAGAACCCGCCACATCTAATCATACCTTTTTATTCTCTTACGAGCCCCTATCTTGCTCCAAGAGTAAAATATTTTACATAATAAAAGAAAGACCTACATGTGGAGTTATCTGCTTATGTCGTGTCATCAATTTCTGTGTTGACATGTGCACAGATAACGATGACGTATTTAGTAAACAATGTATTAAAATGTTATCAGGAATATGAGCAGATTGTGTAAATTTACGTTGAGATAAAACTCGGTTGTAGCTACTGTCATTTTAATATTGTACAGTTTAAATATTGATTCAGCCCTTTAACCACAAATTGTCCATATTGGGGTCGTCAGCAAGGGGCAGGGAGGAATACAAATGAACGTTAAATCCCTCAATAAATTTTCTGTCTAAGAAATACAATTTCATCATATATTATTACCGATGAAGAACATTTCTAAGTAATTCATTCATTAATCCAAGAACTTACCAAATTGCTAAAAATTCGAATCTAAATCGATAGAAACAAGGATGGTGTATGCAAATAAACATCCTATTACCAACGTTCATCCGCGATATGCAAATTAATTTTACAACGTAAATTGCGTTTATAAAAAATAAGGAGCATTGCTGTTAGACTCTACTACATGTACATGTAATTGTAGTTTCCAATTCAGCCTAACTAGTCTAATAATATTCAATATTGCAATTTATTAACGTCCAATGTTCACTTCAAGAATGACCTGTGACAGTTTTATAACTCAGACAGAGAGTAATAATATCCGTTATGTTATTAAATTCTGGTTCTCAATTTTTAAAAAGTGTGATTAATAGCGGGCCAACCCCCAATTTCGGGTTCAAGGGGGTTAAAATGAGGGGTTAAGGGGTTGAATCTTAGGGTCAAGTAATAATAAAATTAGTCTATCCTTAAAACTTAAACTTCATTCGAGAGTCAACCAATAACCAATACAATGTAGGATATACAAACTTGAAACTAATCGTCTAGTAATTTACAAACGAGACGCAATACCAACACATGGATAATTAGAAATCAGAAAAGACAAATGAACTCTAAGGCATTGGAAAACAATGCACACTACGTGGATTTGCCTGTCTTCAAAAGCTTAAAAATGAAGCAAGAACGTATCACTATTGCGGTACTAGCTGACAAAACACAAGACAATATTATGGAATATAACACAATTCTTGTTATATGCCATAATATTGTCTTGTGTTTTGTTATATGTGCTGCTCGCTTCTATATGTCGTTCAAATCTTTACTAAAATCTTGACCAAGTCGAGTAGCAGCATTGTTACCAACAATGTTGCCAAGAAGCACAGAAATGTTTCTCATGTAAATTTTATCTACAAGTTGGTCAATGTCAATAATGCCCTGGAAGGATTATAATGTCAAGCCCTATTTCGTTTACCCGGATCCCTTAAAGATTTCTAGGGGGTCAATTTTTAGATAAGGGATGGTGGGATTCTGGGGCCTGTTTCTGAAAAAAACTTACGATAAATTTTGTCTTAAATTCTGCATTTTGCAATGAATAATTCCACACTTACGACAATTTTTAATCGTAAGACCTTAAAGATATGCAAAGATGGTTCTAATTTTTAAATTTTGTGACGTAAAAATATTCTATGGTTATTTGTATGATATTCTTCAATATTGCTTTGTCCAGATAATATTGGGTAATATTTGCCATATACAAATTATTTACAATTGGTCAAAGTTTGGAAACAGTCCTCTTGATACTTGATACAATTTCAACCATCTGTATCACTTATCAGAAGAAAAATTCGACGTCAAGCCATCAGGGAGGATTGAGTCTAAGGGACTTCCATCCATAAAAATATAAAATGTCAAACTTTATCAAAGCAAATGAAGGATCGGAGTTCAAACTTGTTCAATGATAAGAAACCATAATAACATGTCAATCAAATTCATTCTAAAAACTACTTTGAATGAAGACCCCAACGTCGTTTCCGGTCCGTATTTAATCATCGAGTGTTGACGAAATTAGAAAAAAATTCCTGGACTAAAAACACACCTCTAGAGGTTAAAGAAAATTGCCTAAAATTGGTTATTCCATCATTATAGCTAATAAAAATTGGAAAAATGAAACATGCTGTTTTAGGAACAGAAGCGATTCGTGTAAAAGGGTTGATGCATGTATTTTTAGGGGTTAAGAGTAGAAGGGAGGGTTTTGTCTTACGGCAAAGTTACCAGTTGTGAATCGTATGAACGGCGTGGAATAAAACCACCAAAATAAAACACGTTCTCTCTATTTTGGACCAAACACTCACAAAACCTCAAAGAATGTATAAAAACAGCCTTCTTCTTTCATAGACAGAATGACATTTAATGATTCGTTTCAGTAAAGATAAATCGTGTAAATTGATTCCAAATTTTATCAGGAACCGTCAAAATTGAAGCTGGCCATACGAACAGTTATCTTTTATTGCAAAACAAAAAAATAAATTCTGTTAATACAGGCACATTAAATAGAGGCACCATGCGGGTCTTAAAACATAGTCACGTGCCTATCTCAGTATGGTTACTTAAAATTTAGGAGTTTTTGTGATATTTCGAAACGAAATTTAATTCTTTTTCACGATTTTTTTCATATAAATGGGATTGTTGGCTTGATATTTTGTAAAAATAATTTTGTTTTCGAGAGTTTTGATCATAATCTTTATAATGTATGTTTAGCGTTAATAAATGTTAAACACGCCGCCAATTTAATGCATGCTGATAGACCAAAAACACAGAAATTTCACAACTTCTTTGTCAAAATATTTTTAAGGATACTGACACTAAATGGAGTGTGGCTGATTTAAATTGCAACCATCCTTAACCACAAAACGTGACTCTGGTCTCTTTTAGAGAAAATATCGTTACTGTCTATAATTTGTAGCAGAAAATGAACGAAACCACACACGTACAAAACACAAGACGTTGTTATGTTTCTCATAAAAATTAATTATACACATAAATATGTAATTAACTGACAAATTTTGAAAAAAAATGAGTAGAAAAACAAACGACAGAATCGCGAAACAAAAATTTGTTTTAAAAATGATTCAACGTTTTATTCACCTGTGCAAATTTGATAAGTTTGAATAAATAACTACAGTATACAAAGTATTCCAAATTAAAAAGAAATACTATTTCAAAGTATGGCCATTTTGAAAATGCTGACGTAATTTAAAATTAATGACGTCGTATACGTTATGGCGTAATAGTTATTGATATGACGTTAACGATCCCAGGAGTAATCTAGTTTGTTTATTTGTGTTTCTTGTTTTAATTATTGAGTGTAATTGGGGAGGGAAATATTTTATTTAGATATTTAATTAAGGGATAAGTTTACATCAGAGTAATTTGACGTGGTCGTTTATCAGTATTAAAACGAGATGACTCTAGTCACGTTGAAATGACACAAATAACAGATACAGGCCTGTTCTTATTAGGTCTGTCTTTTTTTGTGCCGAGTTTATGTACTCAACATCGTTTGAAAGTCCACAGAGAGCTGAGAATGTTGTTTTTAATTTTATTTCTTATAGTCTTTAGTTCGGAAAAAATTTGTAAATTGAATGGAGTGGAATTAAACGTTCTACTTTTATGCACCAATATGATAAAATGAGGATTTTCATGAAAATACTGACAAAATTTTCACCATGGCTTATAATAAAAATCCGTACAAGCAAAACAATTCCGTTCATCGAAATCGCATCCAAAACCATGACAAAATCGAGAGCAATAGTTCTAGTGCAGTGGACTACCCCAAAGAGAAGTACCATCAGGTGCATGGTATTCCTCTTAAATTTTTCAAACAAATATTATATAATACAACAACGTTAAAGGCAATTTAATTTTATTTTTCTAATAAGGTGCAGGAAAATTATTTAGCCCTGCATTTAACAACGAATTCATTCAGTACACGAACTTTGGCTTTTTGGCTCATCCTCCCATTAATCATTTTTACTGGGGTTTTTTAGTTTATTAAATTTTACAAATTCCGATGTGCCAGAGGATAACACAGACATAAATAATAATATTTAATTTGTCATAAAAAAAAATCGTCCGCTGGGTTGCATTGACTTTTTAAAGTAAAACAAATCTGACAACAAAATATCGAAATATAAAAATTAGATACAATATCCCTGTATTTTAAATACGTATATTTAATTTGATTTAAATTTATCATCTAAAAATATATTGATTGAATTTGCATGGAGTGTATTCATCGTCATAATTTACGTACAGCGTGAAAATTGAAAATAAATTTTTGACAGAAAATACCGTTAATAACGTCATATTTTACCGCCAAAATATTATCAAATATTATTACGTCACAAGTGGGCAATACGTACTATAAAATAATAATGACGTTGAATCTATACAATTAAACTTTGAGGACAAACAATCTGACACGGGGACAAATATCGTAAAGAATCGTGAACCGTCGGTATCTTCAATATGCCATCGTAAATCTATTCTTGTTTACTTCAATGTCGAAATTTACAGAAAATTTCAAGTGGAATTCTGAGAAAATGTTTATATCACTGAGAAAACCAGTCAAAATATTTAGGTTTGGAATATCTAAAGGGTTTAAGAAATTTTCAAGAAAAATAGTACGATAAACAAATTATTAAATGATCTTTAAGAAATGACATAAAATCAGTAAGACTATACAAAGGCAATTTACGAAACTTAACTATACATCCACAATTGCATATGATGCATATAGATTTAAATAAAAGACTACTAAAGCAACACCTGCACATCAAAATGTGTCACTGCATTGAGAAAATGAAATTGAGACAAATATCGAAAAAAATAAACCGAGAGTAAATGTAATTCACATTAAAGTTATGGCCCTTGAAAAATAAATTAGTTTATCGTCAAACAAAACGACGTATTAATTTTGTGTGCATATGTTTCAACGACGTCATAAAACTTTCACGTGTATTACGGTGATATACGACTGCACGTGACATATTCTAAGGAGAGCAATTCAATAAGTAACAATTAATTTTGTCAAATATTGGTGATATAGTTTGACCTTTATCAAAGGTTAATATGTTTCGGGTCAAAGGTTAGAGTATATTGAGAATAATATACCAATATAACTATGAAAATATTGTTATCGTTTTCAGATTAGAATATGTGTCGTAATTCAAATAAAAGAGATAATACGAAAGTACAGTAGAGTACAGAATGATTTTTCAAATTGTGAAATAACAAATACTAGAGTGGAGGGTTCCAAACGTTAATAAAAACTTAAAAATCGAGTCAAAACTTATATTTATGACATGTGTGGAATACAAGAGTTTTAACATTAAAAAAAATTCAAATTAGTGGGGAGAACTGGCAAAATTTATTAAAAGGATAGGTAAAATGAAATGAAATTTGTAGGACTACATTCTTTTTATTTCGCTAGCACAAGAAACAAAACAAAAAAATGGCATGGCACATGCAAGCACAACTTAAATATTTCCTTTAAAAATATTCGAAAATATTGAATAAGCCCAGAACAACTTTAAAAGGCTAAAGGATCCCCAAACTTGGCGAAAATGGGGCATTGATGGCTTGACATTCATGAAGAGAATTCAAATTGCAGAACGCGTCTTTAGCGGATTCTGTTTAAAATCACCTGTCATTTCGACCCCAACCCCCTAGAGTTACGGGTGTAAACAGACATCCCCGGGGGGATGGGCAATGTATCGTTACGACTGATACATCCATCATCATCGAACCAGATCTCGAGAACGTGTGATCATGTACACTTCAAAGATTCTCTTGAAACATCCCCCTTGAGATTCTCAAAGAACCATTTTAAAATTTTAAGCAAGATCTCGTCACTGTTAAAGTAATTTTAACTCCGCACTTGTCTTTGATTACTCTAGGGAGAAATTGTACTTTGTTTATGTTCCAAATTGAAATAAAATTCGCGGACAAGAGGTTAATTGGAGTCTGCAAACACAATCTACAGGGGGTGATGAAATTAAATACGAATTTCGTAATTTAAAGTTAATTTAGATCGAAAGAGTGCTTATACTCATGTTATCATATTTTTATTTTTTTTTAATACTTTACTTCAAAAATTGAAATATTAAAAGATTGCTTTTTTACCTGTTCTCTATTTTTAATACTTGGTCTTTTTACCAAATATTTATGAATTAGATTTAAAATTTACAAATTGATTCAGAATTAACGAATTTCTTTAAATAACAAAGTATCATATTAAATGACAACGTATTAGATCAGTCAAAAACGTATCCAATAGAATTTTATTTACGATTTCAATTAATGGTAACGAATTATTTTTAGAATAACATTCATATTCTAAGAATAATAACTTATTTTATTAAATAGTGCTCATAGTTAAATGATAGCGAATTATTTAAAATATTGTTTAGATTTAATAGTGATATTAAAGTGATATAATACTATGCTGGATAGTAACTTATGTAAAACAATAACATTATGTTCTTCTACGTTATTAGCACAAATTTAGACATCGGTAATATATTCTAAAGCAGCCTAAATTTAAATGAGATAAAAAAAATTCTGGGCACTAAAAATGCTGTTATTATGATCGGATATTTAGATATTTATAATAAAATAGTTGTACAACAAATTATAAAAAGAACATAGCAGAAATATTCCACACAGCGTGACAATCGCAACACCAAAAAATCTGTGGTTCTCGTTTAGAAAAGTAAAAAATTATAGAAACATGTCCTAACAGTAAAAACGCTCAATGAATCAAATAATCCAGTTGATTAATTCAAATAATAGAAGCAATTTTGACCATAGATCATACAACTTAATAAAACATATATTTCGAATTCTGCTTAATATTTCTAAAATTATTATTTTTTAACCAAATTATAAAGGAATTTTATAAATATTTGGTTAATATGCTGTCGTAAGAATTGTAATGTATCAATTTGAGAAAACATGTGTATTTAATTACGGAATTCTAAGTTTCGTATATCATGTGTTTTCTATCAAAGCTAATAGCTTGCTATGTTCCAACACTTGTTTTAAAATATCTCTGTGAAATTAACACTGATTTTAATGTGGTAGGTGTTTGGGTGTTAATCTAAAGGCAAGGAATGCTTACTTTAGCTAGGGCACTTTAGACAAAAATTGTAAAATTTTGCTTCGAAGTTTCTTCAAGGACGGGCTTTGCCAAAGCACTTTAAAAAAGTTATTTTTACTTGAAGTTCCTAGAGGACGGGATATGCTTACATTTATTCTTATGAACGTTATGTTTATTTTTAGATAAATTAAGGGAAGATCAAGCTTAGTGTATTTTAATAAATGATATACAATTTGAAACGTTGCGTCAATAATAAAATAGCATAATATTATGATCCTTCATTTATATATTTAAAATTCCTAAGACAATTCCTACGACTTGGGCATAAAGCTTCTTTTTTTTAATGTATAACGTAATTGTTTTTAATTGAAATAAAAAATATAATATAATTAAAAATTGTATTACCAGTAAAAATTCTTTTTCTGGACCAAATATTTTGGAGACGTGTTTTATTTTATATTTTACATACAAAATAATTGGAGAAAGGGGGGAAAAATGGGGAAATTTACTCACCAGGCCCAGTTCGACAGAATCCTTGCTGCAGTGCCATGTTGTTGAAGGTGTTCCAACGACCAATGTCCGTCCCCATGTACGTCGGATAGGGGTTGATACCAGGGGCTCTTGGTAAGGAGCTGCTGTATCCAGCGTCCGTGCGACCAGACGTACTGTTCATTGGAGAAGATGGAGTAGGAGAGAAACCAAATCGTTGTGGAACTGCTGGATTGGAACCGTAAGAAACGTCACTCTGTAGATTGTAAGACGAAGACGTCTGCGTCGGATAGTTCATCGGAAGCATGCTGCGTCCTGGTGGCGATTGTCCGGTTGAATACTGCATTGGTAACATCGTTCTCGGAGTCGGAACGTATAACGGACTGGTACTAGAGTGTAGGTAAGAACTGGACGTTTCATGTGGATAACCGGATGGTTGTACGGACATGGCGTGGACGGATCCTTGATACATGCTGGACGTTAACGGATGAGGATCAGACGTAGGTTGTGGCAGATGAGACGAAGTCGGAAGCGGATGATCCAGATAATTCAAATAGTATTCAACGTCTTCTTTGGGTAATAACTTAGAGTTGTATTCTGGTAGATTGAGACCTGGGTGCATGCCCCGATGGATGGGGTGATGGTTGGTGGTTTCGGTACTCTGGGTAGGTGATCTGGTACTAGGACTGGACGACTCTGATTTGACGGGTGTTGGTGAAGTTTGGGCAGTGCTCTGGTCTCTGGAGTAGGGATGGGAAATCCACGAAGAATCAATAGCAGCCATCGATCTCCATACGGAACACAAAAAAATCCTGAAGAAAATTGTCCGAATACTGAAAAGTTAAAGTCCTCGAGGAGTTTTTCGATCACCACACTAATGTCACGTACAAATTGTCACGAGTTTATCACAAAACGATAAATCGGGAAAATTCCGAATTCTTTAGATGATTGCACAAAACAACTAAAATTGCACAAGTTTTAATAGATTTCGGAACTAAAGTTTCAAGTCCATGCGTTATCACTGTTTTATCCGAGCTATCGGGCCGATATCTGACTTTTGATAAGTAAAATCAGTATTTAATGATAACGGAAAGATTTCTTAAACTTATATACATCGGTATAAAGTTTAAACGTACACCATTAAACTCCGCCCCTTTTATATCACGTGATGCGTTATTGACAGTTGTGCTTACATACCGTTCCATGTAACGCGTGATTATAAGAAGACATTTTACCACCTCTTTTCATCACGTGATTAACTAGAAGCGCCGCCTATGATCACTAAAGTGTGAAATGATGAAGATGTCGTTCTATAACCCTCGTGCTTTAACCATGGTTTCGTTTCCAGTTTCAACCAATCAGATTGCACGCACCTGAAAAGAGAGAAGTATTGAAATTGTGAAATGATAATGCCTCGTATTAAGATATTGTTCTTTAATGAAAATTATCAAAAACAAAATAATGACTTGGTTTCATTATGGTTTCTTATCTGAAATTATTCAGCGAAAATTGAAGTGATGAAAACTTTATGATAATGCAACTTATTCTTGTAATTATACCGTCGACAGCGATGTCGCTTTTCGGTATTCTAACACTTTCCTCTCCTCCGCTCGTGCTATGTCACTAAATCTACAAGTAATGCCAAATTTATTTCGGTATTTCATAAAAATTTGCAATTTTCTTCAAAACAATTAAATCTTTCTATCAGAATTGCGAGATTGTACTTAATCGCACAGAGGAAACTTTTGGATGAATAGTCTGATTTTATTTTAGACCAAGATATGAGTGCATCAGGAAGAGACAAAATATGGCAAAATGGATGATTCTTAACCTTGATGTTAAGTAGGGTAAAAGGATTTTCCTGAAATTTATTAAATCTGCGATCGGTTACGACTTTGGGTCCCACTTACATCCAAATTTGCTACGAATGTCGAAGCTTACGTTTGCTGCGAATTTGCGATGCCGAACTGTTTGCTACGAATTTGTTATGCCGAAATCATGTTTGCTACGAATTGACCATGCACATCATATTTTCGTTCCAAATTTGCATAAATGTAAATGAATATTCCTCGGAGTGCATCAAAAAAAAAATTAATCGTAGATACATCTACACGTGTTAAGATTAACAGATTAAAGGATTAAACCAATAATCAACGTGAGAAACCCTGCCCTTGCCCCTTGCCTCACCCCCCTAGCTCGCTGTCGAGCGATAATCCCTTAATGAGAATGTAAACACGGTTAATTGGCTATAAATTAAAAAGTAATTGGAACGAAAACCTTCACACGTTGGTAGAGAAATATCAAACGAATTTTTTCATATTTAATAAATTGCAATCAAAACGTGCGATAGTTTTTGATCATTTTTAAGTATTTTTTATTTTAATTAAATGCTAGATGAGTTTTAATAAATTAGAAGCCTCGACTTACGGAATATTTTGGCCAGATGTATGCTCGACGGTGATTTTTGATCTTTTGTATTGTTCTTGCCGTTGAACTATAGGTTTTATAATTCAAAAGTATTGTTTAAGTCCAAATTTAGAAGTGGTTGATCTATGTATAGTTTTTTTTGCCGTTGAAATAACGATTTTGTAAATTCAAAAGCATCGTTTTTGTCAAAATTTAGAAATGTTCTTTTAGAATTTTTTGATTTGAAGGACAATTTACAAAGTTTATGAATTGCAAAGATATTTTTAAAGAAAAAATGGCTATTTATTTTTTCTTGATGGCTTCAATTGTTCTTAGACTGTTCTTGATATTTCTCGAAGATGTTTTAAATAAAGATAGGTCGACGGAGGGCAGGAGAAAAAAGAGAAGTTAGTCAAACCTTTGACAAGAGAGGGGGATAATATATATTTTTTTAAATATTGAAAAAATGGACAGAATTATTTGGATAACAAGACCTTTTCAAAAATTCATTTCTCAGCATCATGCATAAAATTCTTCCGAGTTATCCGGAGATAATCCGCGTTGGATTAAAAGATAACGGTAAGAGATTATCCATCCAGGTGCGGCTGGGCCGATATCATCATTGGGTCTGGGAAAAGTAAACAAACCCTAGATAAACTAATGATGCATGACCCTTCCTCACCCCACACAAGGAAGATAAAGATTCTAAGAGACACTCTACCGACCCTTCCCACCCACTGCTGCTCTCAACATCAAAATAGATTTTAAATTTTTTTAAGAGGGAAGGACCTATTGTCAAAATCAAAATTGGCAATTTTTTTTTAATTAATCAATTTCAAAAATATATTCATATCTAATATTAACTCGAAATACCCCAAAATTTCCCTCGTTGCACACTGTTCACAGAACCGTTCTTTCTACCAAGTCAAATGTTCCCAGTCAAATGCAGAAATGTAAGACATAAAACTTCCAATTCACTTCGTGTCTTTCTTCCCAAACTGAAGACAAAAGAAAACATTTCATTACTAATTGTAACCGAATCTTGGACATTCCATTGTCTTTTTTAATGAACCGTGACGTCACCATTTCAAGATGTATTTCGTTTCGTATTATCTCTAGGTTACAAAGTTTATCTGTAGCCGGTTAATTAAAATATCTGCTAGAGATAAAACGTTTATTTATAAAACGAAACGTAAATTTAATTTTTTCACAATCTTAGTTTGTCTAAACGGTGGAAGGGTTCGTGTTCAACAAAGACTTCTATGTTCCAAATGAACTGAAAGATGTTAATGTGAATTTTAGGGCGTTTCAACACAGCTTGGCTATGGGAACGTTTTAAGAGAAAATTTTCAGCCTAAAAAAATACATCACACACGAGAAAACGTGCAGAATTTATTGCTGTATTCCATATATCTGTATTTCTAATACGAACCAAGTTTGTTGATCATTTCGAAATAATTGTAATGCAGAAATTACTAAACAATCAGAAAAAATAAATTTCAGGATTTCATACAAAGCATACAATTGATCCAGACATCTTGTTTAAAATCATTCAGTTTCAGTACCGTACAATACAATTGTCCCTGATCCTACTACCAACAACTACCAAATCAAAGCAGTACCAAACCACGAAATTGTTCCCGATCCTACTACCAACTACCAACAACTACCTATTCAGTATACGCTGTATTGTCAACAAGCAACCACCAACAACAAAAAATCAGCCAACCATCCAATTGCTTACTCGAAAAGGACGTTGACTTGACATCTTGCAATAACCAACAAGCTTAAAACTTATTCAGCTTCAGTACCAAACCAACCAATTGTTCCTGATACTACTTCCGACTACCATTAACTAGTATAACTACCTATTCAGTTTACTAGAAGAGGACGCTGACTTGTTAACAAGCAACCACCAACGACAGAAAAGTAGGCTACCTAACCATCCAATTGTTCCTGATCCCACTACCAACAACAAATAACACATATTCTGCTATATTCAGTTTTGGTTTACTGGTAGCGGACGCGGACGTTGACTTGACATCAAGAAGCCTCCAACGACAGAATTAAGGTTAACGAGTAAACATCTTATATCTTGAACCCATTTATTTTCAGTACCAAAGCATACAATTGTTCCCGATCCTGACCCCACTACCAACAACCAATAACACCTATTCTGCTATATTACTGGAAGCGGACGTTGACTTGACATCATGAAACAACCAACGAAAGAAAAGGTTAACGAGTAGACATCTTGTATCTTGAACTTGCAATGAGTAAACACTAATTTTCAAGTAACGAACTAAACTAAAATTTGTTCTCTAATAAGTAGGCGGTTATTCCTCATGTGTTACAGCTTGGGAACTTCAAGTTTCAATTTAGCTACAAATTTCGCGTAATTTGTGGGCGTTTTTTCTCAAGTAGGCCGCTGTGTGGGAATTCAGAACTTCAAAAATTCGCAGAGTTTTTTTTACTCAAAGAGTTTTAATGAAAGAACTACGTTTAAAGTTGTCATAAAAAAGAACACCAAAGACGGCGATGGAACAAGTGTTCGTTAGAAGTACAAACAGTTGGTTTTAGAACTAAACTTTAGTGGTCAGAAGCAGGATTGGTATTTAATTATAAGTGATTATAATATGTTGAATATGCAAACAAAAAAAGGATAGAAACGTCTACTAAACTTTTATGCAAGTGTGTGGATTTGTCAAAATTTTGCTGGGGGGGGGGGGAACCACGATGGTTTGTAGAGTCGAAGTACGTCGGGAAGCACCGCAACCACAAGCCCAAACAGAAGGTCATCGCCCTAGAGAAAAACATGGAAAATGGCATCAATTCGGTGCATTCTGAAAGATATTTCGGGATTTGAGTTGGCAATAGGGACTTCCTACTCTGATTTTCAAAAAATCTTTCTTACTAATCAAATTATGGGGGAGACAGAGACCCTTTCGTCCCCCTTATGAGTTTAAGTTTTCAAAGTTCTTCAGTTACTAACATCATTCTAACTATGCACAATTCTTGTTTGAAAAGTGTATATATTTTTTAAAGTGTATCAACCTTTTTTAGTTACTAGCTAACATCAACAACTAAGTCCTTCAACCATCTTGTTTGAAAAGTGTATATTTTTATTTTTAATGATGTAAAGATTGGACCGAGTTAAAAATTTACACTACATATAAATGTCAAGATATATCGTTAGAGAGATAATGTACTGTGCGTTTCTCAGATCAAATTTCGTTTTCTCTTGTCCTTAATTTATTTTACGACATCTTAAATTTGTACGAAATTAAGATTAATGACGTCAGAATGACATTCGTGGGAACATGGCGTCAATGATTTCGTCTGTTTTATGCTTTTTGATGTAAAAAATTAAAATGATTTATTTCTTGCGATGTTTATTTGTGTTTTGATTAAATATGTAGATGTTTTTAAAACCTTTGGTCTGTTTTTTTCTTTTTCTGGTTGATTTTTAGAACTTCTCATAGCAGGACGACTTCGTTGAACGCATAGTCCTAATAAATGTTTACGTTTCTATTTTTATAGGAATATCTCTATTTAGGATAATAGTTTAATTTTTAGAAAGGAATATAAGAACAGACACGAAGGCATGAGAGGGGCATATATCGGAATCGAAACACCTGCTGTAAGAGGTAAAGGGGCTAAATTGGGCGTGAAATAAAATAAGGGGTCAAAATGGAATGGAACAGAACAGAAAGAAAGGGAAGTCAGTGATAAGGCCAGTGAGGGAGCATGGGTCACAATTTCAATGTGAGAACAGTGCTTTTACGAGATGCCGACTCTTCAAGATTCTAAATTGAACACCAAGAGACATATGCCGCTCAAATTGGGATTTGGTTGGTCGAAATTGAATGGAATGGAATTTGTCACTAGATGCTAAGATCAATGGGTCACAATTTTGATGTTAGAACAGTGCTTTTACGCGAAGCCGACACATAACAAGTTTCACTAAGACACCTTATGCCACCCTGGGAAAAGAACTGGTTGACCCTGTCTAAAGATTATTTGATTATCCAGTTAATCGTCTGAAGTGTCAACAAGCCGATAAGATTGAGTCAAAATGGAATAAAACCCATCAACAAATTTATCAGGGTGTCTTATATTACAACTCTCTTAATTTCTTAATCTAAATATATCACTTTCTTTATGAAACGCTATAGGGTTCAGAAAATTAGGACATAAAATTACATTTTTTTTTTATTTAAGGAATTTTTGGTTTGTTTTCAGTTTTCTCCGTTGAATTAAAACAACATAATAGTTTTAGTGATTTTCTCCTTGTGATTTGAATAATAGTTTTGATAAATATGTCAATTTTCTCCTTGTGATTTGAATAATAGTTTTGATAGATATGTCAGTTTTCTCCTTGTGATTTGAATAATAGTTTTGATAAATATGTCAGTTTTCTCCTTGTGATTTGAATGATTTATTTTTCGAATTTGTCATATCCGAACGCTTTTTCCAAGTCAACTACTCCTACCAGCATCACTGACAAGGGAAACCGGATTGAAAATTCCAAAAGTATTATCTCAACCCTTTCCGACGATAAGAACTAGTATTTAAACATGTCTAAGAATCCAAAGCATGGCAAAATTAAGAATAATGTTTGTATACATGTAGTAGGTGACTACTCCAAAGTGAAGTATCATCAGGTGTTTCGAAAAGAGTAAGCAGCGTCTGCATGATTTGGTCTAATTGTATTATATTCGCTAGTACACTTGTAAATAAAACACCAAGGCTCTTCAACATAAATTAAGTACCATCAGGTGTTTCAAAAAGAGTAAGCAACGTCAGCATGATGTAGTCTAATGGTATAACATAACATTCGTTAGTACACTTGTAAATAAAACACCAAGTCTCTTCAACATAAATTAAGTACCATCAGGTGTTTCTAAAAGAGTAAGCAACGTCTGTATGATTTGATCTAATGGTATAACATAACATTCGCTAGTACACTTGTAAATAAAACATAAATTAAGTACCATCAGGTGTTTCAAAAAGAGTAAGCAACGTCTGCATGATTTGGTCTAATGGTATAACATAACATTCGCTAGTACACTTGTAAATAAAACACCAAGGTTCTTCAACATAAATTAAGTACCATCAGGTGTTTCAAAAAGAGTAAGCAACGTCAGCACGATTTCGTCTAATGGTATAACATAACATTCGCTAGTACACTTGTAAATAAAACACCAAGGCTCTTCAACATAAATTAAGTACCATCAGGTGTTTCAAAAAGAGTAAGCAACGTCTGCATGATTTGGTCTAATGGTATAACATAACATTCGCTAGTACACTTGTAAATAAAACACCAAGGTTCTTCAACATAAATTAAGTACCATCAGGTGTTTCAAAAAGAGTAAGCAACCTCAGCATGATTTGATCTAATGGTATAACATAACATTCGCTAGTACACTTGTAAATAAAACACCAAGTCTCTTCAACATAAATTAAGTACCATCAGGTGTTTCTAAAAGAGTAAGCAACGTCTGTATGATTTGATCTAATGGTAAAACATAACATTCGTTAGTACACTTGTAAATAAAACACCAAGGCTCTTCAACATAAATTAAGTACCATCAGGTGTTTCAAAAAGAGTAAGCAACGTCAGCATGATTTGGTCTAATGGTAAAACATAGCATTCGCTAGTACACTTGTAAATAAAACACCAAGGTTCTTCAACATAAATTAAGATCCATCGGGTGTTTCGAAAAGAGTAAGCAACGTCTGCATGATTTGTTTAATGGTATAACATAACATACATTGGACTACTCCAAAGAAAAGTACCATCAGGTGTTTCGAAAAGAGTAAGCATGATTTCGTCTAATGGTAAAACATAACATTCGCTAGTAAACTTGTAAATAAAACACCAAGGCTCTTCAACATAAATTAAGTACCATCAGGTGTTTCAAAAAGAGTAAGCAACGTCAGCATGATTTGATCTAATGGTATAGCATTCGCTAGTACACTTGTAAATAAAACACCAAGTCTCTTCAACATAAATTAAGTACCATCAGGTGTTTCGAAAAGAGTAAGCAACGTCAGCATGATTTCGTCTAATGGTATAACATAACATTCGTTAGTACACTTGTAAATAAAACACCAAGGTTCTTCAACATAAATTAAGTACCATCAGGTGTTTCAAAAAGAGTAAGCAACGTCTGCATGATTAATTTGGTCTAACATAACATTCATTGGACTACTCCAATAAAAAGTACCATCGGGTGTTTCAAAAAGAGTAAGCAACGTCTGCATGTTTTCGTCTAATGGTATAACATAAAATTCGCTAGTACACTTGTAAATAAAACACCAAGTCTCTTCAACATAAATTAAGATCGCAGGATAAACAGACTCTTTACATTTCTAGTTTTTATCTTTTCAAAAATTTGACGGCGGGGAGGCCATCTCATAAACTTATCTCGACTCCATTTTTTCTAACATTTGTAAGATTAAATCAAAGATTGTCAGATAATTTCGAGTTTTTAAAACAATATTTTGAAATGTTTTTAAAGAAATGGGAATATTTAGGTCGCGTGTGTCACCATAGTTCCACGTCGCGATTCCCGCTGTGGGATTTCAAAAATGCGAATTTTTCAAATATCTGTTTTTTATATCTCATAATTTATTTTCAGTTTATTTTATTTGTGTCAATGCTTTTCATATTTTAAATATCTGGGGAATTTTTTTCAATTACATATTATTTTGAACAAAATTACGACTGAAAAAAATCAAATATACAAAATTAAGAATTCAAAGAAACATATTTCAAAATGGCAAAGAATATTTTTGTTTGATTTTTTTGTAAAGGTTTTCACTCGTATATATCAAGAATAATTTGATAAAATATAGTTTTAATCAAGAATATTACAATTTAAGATTTTGGAAAAGATTTCTTACAAAAAATACCAAAATATACAACTTTATATTGTGATACTTCAAGCAATTAATATGCTTAATTAATTAATCAATTAATATGCAAGTGTATGAAAATTGCTGTGTGAAATCTAGAATTCAAAAATTTGATTTCAAATTGAACTTAATAATATTTCTGATAATATTCCATTATTTTGAGATAATGGTACCAAACAAAAATTGAGGGCCATTAGAGATATCTCAATTTTCAAAATGGGCACATCAGATAACTTTCTGATATATCAATAAGATGGAATGATCTGCACGCGGGGCTCACGAGCGGGCGTTATCAGTGATATATGCTGGCTGGAGTGAGAAGCGACGTATGGCAAGTAAAAAATAAATGTCTTTCGACGCCCTACTAGGAATCACAGATTGACTTTTATTTCATTTTCCCTTGTCAAAATAAATCATTTCGTTTCGCTGACTTTCGCCATTCCATAATATTTACAGAATCTGTCAAAATATTCGGCTATCTCTCTCGGCACGAATCTCGCGAGGTTAGAGATAACAGCACGTGCATTCAAAGATAGGCTTTTATTCGAGTATGTTGTGTATATATTGAGAATATGTGTTAGTAAATATCCACTGCTGTTTAAAAAATATTTCTAAATATTGACAGGCATTTATTATAAACAAATATTTCGTTTTCTGTGATAAGAAATAAGGTTCAAATTTTTTTAAGTAGCCGGTTGTTTATTTGTTTCAAAAAATGACGCGATGATATACTTTTTATCAATAAAAAATCAATTGGTCAATGAACTAGATTAACGAGTATATGGAAAGTTGGTGCATGACGTCAATGTCAATATGCACACGCATTTTCAACGTGACCTACTTTCATGAACTCTATTACATCAGAAGAAGGAGAGGAGGATCGGGGAGGGGTACCAAAATGCATATTGTGGAGGTTAAATTATATCGTAAAATAATAGAAAAATCAATTTTAACGTCTTAGATATTTGCGACGTTCAGTTGACGTATACGCATGTATACCGAATAACAGATCACCAGCGTGGTCCAGAAGCGTAAGCATATCCTGTCCGACGCTGTTTCACCGTCGACCCATGCATAAATAGACACAAGAATTGAGAATAAAACGAAAACCTACCTTCTCCAGCAAAAGCAAGTAATCTTCTGTACAGAATTTGACGGACAGCAACATCACTGACATTTCTTCTGATTCTGATGTAAAACGCCAACTTCTACATTATCTTGATCATCGACTTCAAAATTACTTCCCTTAATCGCATCATCTTGTTCTTACTATCTGATGGTATATCTGATGGGCTCTGGCAAATAACTCCAACAGTTACTTCCTTGCATGATTGTAATGACACCCGGTTCTGCAGTTAAGATCACATCTCTTTCCATGTGGAGCTGTTTCAGGGATGTTCCCTTCCGGATAACAAAATTGGATCTGGTGTGCTCTGGCAAATAACTCTAAAAGTTACGTACGTGCATGATTGTAATGACACCCCATCCTGCATTCTGTTATTCTCTTTCCATGTGGAGCCGTTTGAGGGATGTTCACTTCCGGATTACAAAATTGGATCTTTTTTTTCTGGCAATGCACACTTCAAAAATTACTTCCGTGCATGTTTGTAATGACATCCCATCCTGTTCTGCGTTTAGAGATCACATATCTTTCCAAGTGGTGCCGTTTCATGGATGTTCACTTTCGGATTACAAAATTTCTGTCACCATGTTTCGGTGGAGTTGTTCATTTAATGTCTAACCAACTTCCGGTTCTTTTTCTTGATGCTTTTTTACAATATGTAAATTTATATAGGGCATCCATTCCAATTGTTTTCAATCTGAAACCAAAGAACAGATGAATGAATCAGAAAGTCCATCCACAAATAGGTTGATCCAAAGTCGAAACTCGGAACGACACAAAGATGATCCACTCTTAATTTGTCATCCAGAGTTATCTGAAGAATTATGCAAGCAGCTGCCAGAATACAATATGGATAATCCATCCCACGTGAAGGCACGGAATTTAATCCAGAAAAATACAGCACAACTGCATAATAATCCATATACTAGTATTACATTTTCAATAACACTATGTTATAATTGCACTTATACCAAAAACCACATAGAGCTATGACGTCACTAAATATGTGACGTCAAGATGACGTAAAACACAAATAAAAATGACGTTAATCCAAACAATTTAAAATCAAAATTTAACACATAACAAAGGCGAAATGATAAACTCTATTATCAATTTAAAAACAATCATAAGTCGCACGTCGTTTGCAACAACGACCATACGACGTCGCTGGTACGACGTGCGACCGGTGAACTAAAATATAAAGTATAATTTGAAATATTTATATCAAGAATGGCGGAGAATTATCGTAATAGCCATAAAATATGGTCTTTATATTAATCTCTTATTATCATTGTTAGATAGGCTCTACATTCACTACGCTAAACAAAAACCCTGATAATTTTTGATAATTATTCTTTCGTCTCGGATAATTTATCTACAATCCTATATTTTATATCAACCGTATCATTCAAAATGGCCGATAACGGATTAGAATAAGATTGTGAACGACTTCTTCAGGAGTTTTTGATAATTAAACATGTGATAGTGTCGATAATTTTTTAGCGATCCGACAGTCTCTCCATGTTTTTTGAGTCAAACAAGATGTTGCTTGTCTTTCAATTATCTCTTTCTGGTTCTTGTTATTGTTATCGTCTGCCATTTTGAAATAAATTTCAATAAATAAAAGTTTTCTCAAGACCAAAAGAACGTAAAACTTCTTTTCATTTCAGGAGACTTATATGACTACATAGAAGTCGCAAAGCTCCGGAAAATTTATAAATTGTCAATTTTTTCCCCAAAATATTAGACTTCAGTTGATGAGAATCTTTTTCATACAGGAAAAGTCAAAGCTTTATATATAAAATAAAATACCCCAAAATGTAGGCTACCAATAGGCTACCCCCAAAACGTCCAAATATCCCAAAAATGTCTTAGTATCCCAAAATGTCTTAATATCCCAAAATGTTCAAATATCCCCAAAATTTCGTAATTTCTCATACAGCGTTATTTACATTGGACGTCTATGCTAAAACTTGAATGAAATGTACGTGCACTGACATGATGCAGATGTGCAGATATCAATCATTGATGGTGCAACAAGTGCGTCAGATGCCTGGTATCTTTAACACTTTAACTGTCAAATTGGCTAACCCTTTGGTCTGGGATTCAATTCGCCGTGTGATTGCACCTAGACATTTACTGTAGGGATTTGAGAGAAAAAATTCAAAACCCACAAGATTTTTTTGGGTGAAATAATGGTCAACTTTTACCGTGACTCTAAGAATTTGAGAATTTAGAAAACAATTCCAAATCACCAAGGCTCTTGTTTGTTTTTGGGTTTTTTTCTTTTTCTTTTTGCAGAAATTATCAACTTTGTAATGAAAACAACGTCATACATTCTCTCGCACTTCGCCCCTCATTATAAGTGGGTATTATAGACCTTCTTACTATACTTATTCATGGGAAGATTGCAAACCCTTTGGCAGTTTGGGCGAGCATAAAAAATCTCTATGCTTTAAGAATTTGGCTGTGGGCTACATTTTAAATTATGTGATTCTACGGATCTATTTTTTTTTTTTTTTTTTTAGGGATACAGTCCGAATAAGTTCCTTTAGAAGAAATAACTCAGGAAATACATTCCTTTAAAAGATGATGATTTCCCAAGATTTTTACTAATAATAATATCTTGCTAACAAAAAGGGGTGAAAGATTAGGTCAAAACCGATGAGCATCAAGATTAGATCCAGAGTACCCCAAAAAAATAGGTCAGTCTTCTATAAGGACGTCTTCCGGAAAATCAACGTCGGCACTGGGAAGTCTTCAGATACTTCAAAACAAATATAGAACCATTATCTGTCTATTGTTTAGTTATTAACAGAACGTGATAACGATCTTTACCCGCTTAATCCCGCCATTGTCTAAACACTGATAAGGTAACCAACGAAGGGAGATAACCGACTGTAAGGGAGATAACCAGTGATAAGTACCAGTTGCTATCAGTCAAGTATTAGATAATCATTTTATGCAGTCAAACTACAGATAACACGACTATCTAAGTTCATCTAGGTTGCTGCAGGATGCCCCAGATTTTGGGATTTTAATTCTGAACTTTGATATGAAAAATTATAACGATCCAAACTGCTAAAAGGAAACTCCACCGAAAATAAATTACCTATTCCTACGAGAAACTTTAAATTTTTGGGGTTTTTTTTTTTCGCATGATAAAGGGATAAGTCCCGAAAAGTATCTGCATTTATTCTCATTATATCACATTTTACCCACTGTTTGTACATTACAGTGTGATATATTGTTTCAAAAATGAACTATTCTTACTCAAAATTTTAATGTTGGGTTGTGGTTTTTTCACGCTTGATAATCAAGGTCTAGGACCTATATTTATTTATTGGTATTGACTTACCTACTGTTTGCATGTTATTGCGTGATATATTGTCTTATCGCAACTCACAATTCGACTCGTCCTTGTATATTTTTTTTATAACAATAAAGATAGGATAAGATGTTATCAAAATACACAAAAGATAGCAATAAAATATCGATATGCATGCAAACAAATAACCTGTGAATGTATGCATGTTTTGTTTTGCGGTTCGGATCGTCAGTACTTGGTTTCTTTATTTATACTTATTTGATTTTATGAAAATGGAGTAATTCGCGAGCTATATATTTTTGTATAATGTATATTTAGAGGATTCCCATCTTTTGATTTACTCGGTTCAAGGGAGGAAACTGGAATTGTGAATACTACAGACTACAATGTATGTATAAATATCTTCAAATTCAACTTTTTCTACAATCAAAGAAGGTGAGAGAAAAAAATGGAACCATTCAAGAACTAGATAAAACACTTGACCCTGAAAGGGAGGCACACTATAGTGCAGGAGCCACAAACCGTTCAAAGGATATCGGACCAATATAAAAATATATTCAAGACTATCTTTGTTTTACTCAAAATAAAAATTGCACGTTAAAGATCCCTCGACAGTTGGAAATCGAAAATAAGAGCAGGCTAATGCCGCTGTCCTGGCAAAATTTATCCCTCATTGCACACTACATGGCGTTTGCCCGTCCTCAATTAGCCCATATAGGTGCAGAAAAGTAGGATGTAGAACTCCATTCATTTCATTTCATTTCATTTCAAAATAAAAATTGTGTTGGTTATCTTTTTCTTGCATGATGCCACAGAATTCACACGTGTATATATACCACAAAAATTATGTAACTAAAAGGAATACATACCTTTTAAGATAAACACTGTTTTTGTTCATGAGATAGATGCTCGAACGCGCATAATCTTGACCCAATTTGATGCTGAATGTACGTGCATTCAATGAAACAACCTAATTATGCTTTGAATCAAACTTAGATATACTCCTACGACTGTTGTTGTTTAAATAAATGATATATTACTTTGGTATTTGAAGCACAGATAATAACTGTAGTATCATAATTTATAGTGGCGTCCATGGGTTGTGTTCTATTTTTTGCTCGAACGCACGTACACATGAACCCATTTGATTCTGAATGTACGCGCATTCAATCAAACAACCTTATCATGCTTTGATCAAACTTAAATTAACTTATTGCCGTTCAAATAAATAATATATAACAAACTTTGGTATTTGAAGCACAGATATGAATGATAGTCGCTTCCATGGGTTGTGTTCTATTTTTTGACAGATGACAACGGATCTCTCAGAATGGGGCAAAGTTTCGAACGCACCAAAGATGGACACAATTCGAGACAAAGTTTACCAAACCCTTACTGACACCAACAACTGGCCAGAATGGTGGAACTCTATTGGAATTTCACAGCATCTTAAGAATTTCAAAGAGAGTGTTCAGAGCTTGGTCAATCACGAAAAGCTGCAGCATGCTCAGTCCAAGATACTTCTTACTATCGGTAATCCATGTAAGTCTTTGTTTACAAAATAGATAGAGAGACCCGTTGCTGAAAACAGGTTGAGTAACTTCCTTAAGTGGCATTTAGTAATGGGTATGGGTATATATCAATGACACTTACGTCTTTATCGTACGTCGGAAGTTATTTATTAAAGTAATTGTTGTCCGATTTTTCAAAATTTAAAAAGTATTTTAAATTGGGTTAGCGGCCAGTTTAACTTTTTTAGATTGATGTGCAGTTGATTTAATTCCATATCATTTTTCTTTTCTTTCAGTATTTCAAAAAGTACTTTTATTCATAAGCCTGATATTCAGTTTTGGATTGATCGCCATGTTGAATTCCCAGTGTTATCCAAATGTTCATTCACCAATCGAAGTCCGAGAAGAAGGAACAAAATGGCCGGCACATACTCTGTGTATTTACTTTGAAGGGGGACTTGGAAATCATCTTTTCCAGTATGCTTCAGCTTCTGGAATCGCTAAATCCAAAGGCATGGGTCTCGTGATCGATCGAAGGAGCTATATCTTGACCCTATTTGATATGCGACCTTCACCTTTGACCTACAACCATGTGTGTGAATGCGGCCGAAGGAGAGTCATCGTGGAAGAAAAGCCGTGTCGATTTGACTCTAATGTTTATAATTTTAAACCAAATCGAGACTACAGAATTAGAAATTTTCTACAGTCTTGGAAATATTTTGAAAACATCATCGATGACATCAGAAAGCAATACGTCATCAGGAAAACATACGTTGACAAGGGAACTGAAATATTACGTCAGAGCGTTGCCAAGCATTATGCTGATGTCGGTGACGTAGTGCCAGACGATTTGGTATTTGTTGGGGTTCACATTCGTCGTGGGGATTATTTAAAAAAAGTAAAGAAGTTATATGGATATCGCACCGCACCTAAACATTATATATACAAAAGTATGCAATATTTCCGTGATAAATACCCTCACGTGATTTTCGTCGTCTGCTCTAACGACATAAAATGGACGAAGACGGTTTTGGAGGGAAAAGATGACGCCATCTTTATGACCGGAAACGAACGAGAAATTGACTTTGCAATCTTGACGTCGATGAATCATTCCATTACAACAGTGGGTACGTTTTCGTGGTGGTCTGCATTTCTCGCCAACGGAACAGTAATTTACTTCCGAAATTTCGTTGCACCGAATTCGCAACTACGTAATGAATTTAGTGTGGATTTCAGTGACTTTTTCTTGCCCCATTGGACACCAATGTAATAAATGAATTTTGTCAGCAAATGTGTGTATTAATTAAAGGGAAATAATTCTCTAATTACCCATTTGATCTAGACTACAGCTGTTATTTGATCTCTGTGTCAGGGATACTAATGGCGGTGTTATATCGCAAAATCCATTCAGTCCCCCTCTGTTACATCTTGCAGAATATCTTTTCTTTGGGGTACAACTCGGCTATACTTTCGGTTTGGAAATTTTAAGGGGCAAATGTTATTTCTGTATATGGCTAAGTGGAGGGTATATTCAATGCATGACCCCTTTCCCAATCATGCTCATCCCCCTAAGATCCATCCCCACTATAGAAGAAGATAGTACACGGATCAGGGTCCGGATATGATTCACTCTACTAATACTTTCAACCGTAAGCCTATTGAAATCCCTCATTGTGCACTGCACCTCGTCTATTGTCCACAAACATTAATATTAATTACGTTTATGATACGATACCACTTTTGATTATGAAATATTTACTCATTTATTGATATACTTCCTCAAATGAAAAGTTTATTAGCTGCTACCAATTTATTGCCATTACTCTTCTAGACACCTGATACTACTTTTCATTATGAAATATTTACTCATATATTGATATACTTCCTCAAATGAAAAGTTCACTGGCTGCTACCAATGTATTGCCAATGTTAACATAGATTTCGAGATTTGTTTTACAGTTAGGATCGTTCTTGTTTGGTTTTATTATTCATTAATAACAGACTACACAAATTACAACAGTCACCCTCTCAGGGAACACCTACTAAACAAATAACCTTTATTGCTTAAACCTCAGAATATACACGTTCTCTGTGTTTATACTTTTGATTTCGATGGCACTGGATCAATCAACACAAGGTCAAGTTATAAAAAAATCCCCAATGTCTGATGTTTGAATAAACTTTTGTAAACACTATTTGAAATTTCGATGTCACATTATCAGCTCGATGATGACTTTCCTGAAGGAAAATGCAGTTACGGTTTCACAATACGATAGGATGAGAGATGGAGATGACACTGGTATTCAAGGTCAGTTTTCACAAGTTCAAGGTCGTTAACAAAAGTTCAAGGTCACTAACACAAGGTTAATAAGACAACATTAATGTTGATCATAACACAACATAAAAAGGAAGACCCAGATTCGTTAAAAGAATGAAAAAATACTCCATACCGATGGTTTTTAAGGTCATTCGGCGAAAGGCCAAGGTTCAAGGTCACAAAAGGCGAAGGTCATAAAAAATAAGGTCATATTTAAAAGCTACGACATACACATGTCATAATATTATCTTGTGTACGTTATGTCTGCTCGTTCATTAGCTGCTACAAATGTATTGCCAATATGTTTACATGGATTTCTAGATTTGTTTTACGTTCAGGATCGTTCGTGCTTGGGTTTTCTTATCATTATTATATCCATATATTCATAATCAAAACCAAAACCATTTGCGTTTTAAATATAAGTCAAGACTGGAAAAATCAAGATTTCGAAGGTCAAGGACATATTTCAAGTTTAAATGCAGGTCAAGGTCGATGAAAGCAAAGTGGGTCACGGTCAAGGTCATACTTGAATCATACACTGTAGAGTAAGAGCGTAACCTTTGCCAGGATCCTTATCCTCCCATAAAAATTTATTCCCCTTTTTCACCAGTATCGCTCTAGAGTTGGGATCTTTCCCACACGTGACTTTTGGTACCTGAAAAAAAAACGGAAGTGAATTATTAATGTACATGCGATGTTCGTTGATTTCCGGTTCAAAAGTGACCTCACTGGCACCGTATCTGTTTGGTAAATGGAACCAAATGACTCTTTCTTTTAATGATAGGCTAATACTAGTATTAATAAGTGAAAGTCATCTTCACTCATAATTCCATCCTACCCAGCTGTAAATGGGTACAGATAATCCAGGAAAGATCAATACCAAGAGCTTTGGCCAAGGACCAGCTGGGAGAAAGGATCCTCACGGAACCTAAGTTGTTATCCTTGTAAAATATAGATGTTTCTTTCTTTAGTTTTGTTTTAGCATTTTCATATATGAAAAAATGGAAGCCCATCTAAAAGAATAATAACTTACAAAAACCGACCATATCGGATCATGGATATCGATTTGTTTGAGCATTTCCACACACAAGGTCATGAACTCGTGCTTGCCTTCCGTGTCTGTACATTTTCCAATACTCACATCACTGTATCCAAACGCCAAACGATTTCCATCCACACTGTAATCAAAACAAAACCACATTCAAAACATGATTCTGTACAATGGTAAGGCTCTTGCGGAAAGATCAATGCCAAGAAGTTTGGCCCAGGACCAGCTGGGAGAAAGGGTACTCATGGGAACCTAAGTTGTTATTGTTATAAAATCAATGTCAAGAGGTTTGGCCCAAGAACCAGCTGGTAGAAAGGATCCTCATGGGAATGTAAGTTGTCATCATTGTATATATCAATGTCAAGAGGTTTGGCCAAGGATCAGCTTGTAGAAAGGGTCCTCATGAGAACATAAGTTATTATCCTTGTAAAATATAGATGTTTATTTCTTTCTGTTTTTCTTGGGCCCCAAATACAGAAGCAAAAGGGTATCTGACATCCCCTGGATTTAGCGAGTGTAGCGACATCAAATAGGTCTACGTTTAGACACCTGATACCACTTTTCATTATGAAATATTTACTCATTTATTGATATACTTCCTCAAATGAAAAGTTCATTAGCTGTTACCGATGTATTGCTAATGCGTTTATATGGATTTCGAGATCTGTTTTACGGTTCGGCTCGTTCGTGTTCAGGTTTTATTATATTCAAAGACCAGTTCAGTTATAACAAAACACAAGACAATATTATGGAATATAACACACTTCTTTAATACAGTTAAGCACATAACGTTTCAACACAATATACACGTGTCGTCATCAGATGATGATGTTATATTCCATAATATTGTCTTGTGTTTTGTTATATGTGCTCCTCGCTTCTACATGTCGTTCAAATTTTATACAGTTCAGTTATTACCAAGACAACTATCATCTGGTTCACTTTGATTATTGCTTTACTCATCCAGCCGTAAATTTTCTTTGATATGACATGATGACATAATATTATTGATTAGGCCTCAAGCTTGATCTAAATTCAGAAGAGTTCTTTATCATAAAGTTAAAACCCAATAACAAACTAGCACAAACGCTATTTGCTGTAATATCACTAATGGCGGCAACAGCATCCTAGAACTGGGGGTTCGAAAAGCGAGAAGACTAATACATGGGGGACAATTAATGTCGGGGTTGAAATTTCAAGTAAGGCAGGGCCAAAGGCAAACCCTATCTTTTGGGGTCTGATAAATCCTCCCACCGAGATCATTTGAAAAATGTAATTATTTAATTGAATTCTGAGACATATTTAGGACAAAAACGTATCAAAATAATATTTTGAAATGTATCTAAATATCACAAGTATACAATAAAACAAAACACAAGACAATATTATGGAATATAACACACTTCTTTAATATAGTTTACTTAAAGAAGTGTGTTATATTCCATAATATTGTCTTGTGTTTTATTATATATGCTTCTTGCTTCTACATGTCGTTCAAATCTTATAAGGGTACGGTATTAAAGTTGTAATTTTATAATAGAAGTTTGTTGTATTCCATAATAATGTCTTGTGTTTTGTTATATGTGCTCCACGCTTCTACATGTCGTTCAAATCTTATAAGTAATGTTATGTGCCTAACTGTATTAAAGAAGTGTGTTATATTCCATAATATTGTCTTGTGTTTTGTTTTATGTGCTACTCGCTTCTACATGTCATTCAAATCTTATATCAAGTATAAAATAGTTTTATCGATTAAAGATTTCATTTGAACAGCTTAGCTTATAAAATTGATAGCGGTTATTACTCTCAATATGTTATAAAGAATATATTGTATGTCTTACATTGTTATCGATTTATATAGCTTTAAAAAGATTGGAAAGAGATTTTATCAGGGACACTTAAAGAGATTGGAAAGAGATTTTATCTGAAACACTTAAAGAGAGAGATTGGAAAGAGATTTTCTAATCTAATGTGTATCAGGGACACTTTAAGAGATTGTAAAGGGATTTTGTAAACTGTTTATGTGGATCAGAGAAACGTAAAGAGCTTTCAAGAGATTGTAAGGAGATTTTTTTTTTTTATGTGTATTAAGGACGCTTAAAGAGATTTTAAAAAGATTTGCTACTATTCTTATCATAAAAAGAAACATTGTAAAGAGATTTCGTAAACTTTTTATATGGGACACTTACAGAGAATATGTAATTTTATTTGTGTATCAAGGACATTTAAAGAGATTATAAAGAGATTTTGTAAATTTTTGTGTGTATCAGGGACACTTACAGGGATTGTAAAGAGATTTTGTAATTTTGTTATGTGTATCAAGGATATTTAAAGAGATTTTTTAAACTGTTGTGTATCAGGGACGCTAAAAGAGATTGTACAGAGATTTTACAGTAAACTTTTTATAAGAATCAGGGACACTTAACAGACTTGTAAATGTGTGTATCAGGGACACTTAAAGAGAATGTACAGAGATTTCGTAAACTTTTTATGGGTCCATTGGAAACTTTTTATGTGTATCAGGGACACTTAAAGAGAATGTACAGAGATTTTGTAACTTTTCATAAGAATTCAGGGACACTTAACAGACTTGTAAATGTGTGTATCAGGGACACTTAAAGAGAATGTACAGAGATTTCGTAAACTTTTTATTGGTCCATTGGAAACTTTTTATGTGTATCAGGGACACTTAAAGGGATTTTCAGAGATTTCGTAAACTTTGTATGTGTATCAGGGACAGTAAATGGTTTGTACGGAGAAACCCTTGTCCTAAAATCCCTTTATAAAAGGAAAAATACCTGATGTTTGCACAAGTCCATGTTCTGGACGGGAAGCTACCAGGGATGTGATCACCGCACGTTATAGTCCTGTTAAACACTTCTATACTTTCTGGAAATGATTCATCTGCAACAAAAGCTTCGAATAAGAAAGAGATATGTTTCAAAATCACAGGCGCCAGATTCTGGTAAAAAAAATCTATCTTATATTAAGAAAATATAAACCAGAATCTGGTGCCTGTGTTCAAAATAGAGCTAATTGTCTGGACATTTCTGGCAAATATTAGTTGATTACATTGGCTTTATTTAAACACAAATTGTATGACTTTTGCTCGTCCTCATTAGCTCAATTAGTGCAGAAAAGTGGGTCGTAAAACTTTGAAACAGAATTTCAACTTCTATGCAACCGATTGAACTAATAAAAACAGGCAACGCCATGCAGTCTGCAACCAGGGAAATCTTGTCAGTGTGGCAGCAATAACCTACTCTTTTTTTTTCAGTTTCTAGAATAAAAAAACTTCATTTAAGCCCAATAACCCGAACTGCAGGAAGAGTAAAATTAATATCTTCAACTCAAGCCAATGTGGAGCATACAAGTTAATATGACATAACACATCCTTTTAAGACGTATATAGTGCAATGACTTGCATATTGCATATATTAATACACGAAACGTTGACATTAGTCAATATACGTTTAACACAAAGCAAATCTTATCAGTATAAGGACATATAGACAATTGATTTGAAGTAGAAATCTACTTCAACCTAAAGAGATTAAAAGTTGTAGAAGTGAATAACATAGGGTTAAATTCTCAGACGAACATAAAAAACTGGAACACATACGTCGTGTATATTAGGCCTACACATGGCTAGACTACATGTATTCAGTGTGTATATGTATATAGTATAGCAACTAATGATGAAAGCGATATGAAGCGACGATAACCAAGTCGATTAAATCTCACCTTTATAGCGTTTCGTCGATTCCTTTCCACTGGTTGATATACTCAGGGCAATAACAGCCACGACTAGGGCGTATATCACATTTTTCTCCATCGTATCCATTCGAGATTATTCTTCTTATCCATAATTGATTGTCAGTTCCTTATTCATTTTCCATGTTTTCATTTCGTCAATCGAGTTTGTCCCACTCTATCAAATCAACCTTGACCTTTAACACCAAATGACCTTAGTGACCTCCGTTATCTGTCCAATCACAACTCGCGTATTTAGAAATAAAATAACTGTAAAACTTGAAAAAATAATGATTAATGTTTGATAGAAAACAGACATGTAGTGTCTGGGGAAATTAAACTATAGTATGGAGAGATGGAACTCCAGAGAAGACAAAGAGATGGTTCAACAGAAATTGTGACTTGTAATGAGGGTGGGGTGGTATTCAACCTACCAAACATTTGAATTAATAGCAGACGATAATGAACTTAAGCTGCTGACCGAATTATGAGAGACACAATTGTGCGAAATATGAGTCTGTCAGTGAGTCAATGAGTTGCTCTGTGAGTCAATGAGTAGTCTGTGAGTCAATGAGCTTCTCTGTGAGTCAATGAGCTTCTCTGTGAGTCAATGAGTTGCTCTGTGAGTCAATGAGCTTCTCTGTGAGTCAATGAGTTGCTCTGTGAGTCAATGAGTAGTCTGTGAGTCAATGAGTTGCTCTGTGAGTCAATGAGAAGTCTGTGAGTCAATGAGTTGCTCTGTGAGTCAATGAGTTGCTCTGTGAGTCAATGAGTAGTCTGTCTGGGAGTCAATGAGTAATCTGTGAGTCAATGAGTTGCTCTGAAAGTCAATGGGTCGGTATGTGACTCAATGAGTAGGCTGTGAGTCAATGAGTTGCTCTGAAAGTCAATGGGTCGGTATGTGACTCAATGAGTAGGCTGTGAGTCAATGAGTAGACTGCCAGTCAATTAGATTCACTATGAGTCAATGGGTTGTCTGAGTCAATAAGTAGGTATGTGAATCAACGAGTAGGTATGTGAATCAATGAGTAGGTTTGTGAATCAATGAGTAGGTCTGTGAATTAATGAGTCGTTCTGTGAGTCAATGAGTCACTCTGTGAGTCAATGAGTCGCTCCATGAGTCAATGAGTCTGTTTGTGAATCAATGAGTCTGTCTGTGAGTCAATGAGTTGATATGTGAATCAACGAGTTGTCTGTGAGTCAATGAGTTGATATGTGAGTCAATGAGTTGTCTGTGAGTCAACGAGTTAGTCTGTGAGTCAACGAGTTAGTCTGTGAGTCAAAGAGTTGTCTGTGAGTCAATGAGTTGTCTGTGAGTCAATGAGTAGTCTGTGAGTTAATGAGTAGTCTGTGAGTCAATGAGTTGTCTGTCAGTTAATGAATAGGTCTGTGAGTCAATGAGTTCCATGTGAGTCAACGAGTAGTCTGTGAGTCAATAAGTTGTCTTGAATAAAGATTATGATATTTTTGTTAATAAAAATCCGTACAACCAAAACAATTCCGTTAATCAAAATCGCATCCAAAAACATGGCAAAATCGAGAGCAATAGTTGCATAGAAGTGGATTACTAGTGGTTCTTCGATAAAGCAAATGCCAGGCTGATGTCAGAGTCAGTGGGAATTGATGTGTCAACAGATCTGACATTTATTTCTCTGGTGACTGACATTCTTAACCTATCGAGAAATCAATCTTTGAAAAGATAACATACAGTCTCTAGAGTGTCGTTTCTTATACGGATTCAGAAAATCAATTTATGCCTCACGAAATCAATCAAAGAAGAAACCATATATAGATTGGTTTCCTTTTATGAAGCATCACGTCAAGTACAATTCAAGGCTGATGACTGGGTTTAGATAAGTCGTTGATCAGACTACAAATAACTTACACAAGTATCAAGTGTAGAGTTCTTCCGCAGGTCATCAACAGTTTCGAAAGAAAAGATAAGAACCAGCAACTACCATATTCCAAATTACTCAGGCTAATGGCAGTATCATTCTTTAAATAGCATAGATCAGTGGTTCCAAATTCAAGAAACTCACAGAGCCATGGTCCCCTGATTAATTCGAAATATCGCCCAAGGGATGGGTTTATGCCTCCTCATCATCGGGAGACCAAATGTATTTGACCACAAGCAACTACAGAACTTACACAGCAAAATATGATTAAATAAAATTTGTGCTAGTGAAAAATTTATACACATCTTCATGCCCCATGACCCCCCTGACAAATACCCCATGGCCCCCTAGGTTGGGAACCACTGGCTAGACGATCCACTCAGACACAACGCATATCTGACCCGAACCAGTATAGTAAAGTCATTAATCTGTATGAATCAGCATTACTATCTTATCTATCAATCTTTTCTTAGACCAAATCCAAAATTGACACTAGTTTATAAATCCAACCCAACGATTGGTTACAGCCAGAGCTGCAATGATGCTTCAACCAATGGAAACACTTGAGAAAAATCGTAAACTGGTTCCGATGGGGTTATTTTAATACAATAAGATTAGGTATTACGGCTGTAGGTGGGTTTCTTATCTTTTGACACTGCATAAAAGACATACTTACCTATTTCCTCGAACCAGAGCAGAAGGAAGCAGCATGATCAAGGACGTCTTGATATTGGTGATCGTCATTTCCGGTTTGTATTTTAGTTTTCTAGATTAGTTGGTTGTGTGTTCGTTGTATCTGACTCTGTGCTGAAAGTTCCAATCTGCCTGAAAGCAAAAAGAACTCGTGTTTCATATTTCACCATCTGTGTTTGAAGACTGGATTTAAAGCAACACAAATACTCTTTACAGATTCCCTTGACAATGCTTTGAAATCTAGACGAGTTCTGTCACATCACTGGGTTTAATGAACCAGGAAGCATTCCAAGAAAGACGCATAGGTACTCCTACAACCAGATCAGAAGCACTGCTCATCTGACCGAAACCAAAAGAAACACTTTATTTGTATTTTAGGTGTATTGGGTATTCCACCACCCAGACCCGAAGAATACGACTTCCTCAACGAAAAGTAAGTCGAAATATTCAAGATTGAGTTAGAGACCTGTGGCTTTGGTCAATGTTTGGGTCGTTCAGTACCTCTGTTTTATGCTTTATGAATCTTATGAAAGTTTTCCACCTCAAATCTCTCTCACTTCTAGATATTTCCATTCCCTATCTGGATGAATTTGGACGTATAACTTATAATCCTGTTACAGCTACACCCTGCCATCACCTATCCAGAAACGAGCATCCTTCAAAGAAAGATATGTCCTCCACAATGGAGCTGTAGTCAGCACCCGTCCACACAGTACTTATGTTTTAGTATCTGCTACCCACGGCTGTACTGACAAGGCTTTGGAAAAGGTGAGTTGGATTTCGGAAAACGTATTCTGTTGCTCAAGCAACATGTTCAGTCACAAGAACTTGGGATTTTGGACGCTAAAGAAGGCGCATTGTGCTTTTTGATAAAACAGCTTTACCACAAAGAACTTTAGACACTTAAGGAAGATCCTCCGAGATTTTATCTAAGACAGCTCTAACACAAAGACTTGGTACTTTGGACACTTATGTAAGACCTTTATTGATTTTATTTGTTGCACGGTTTTTTTTTTCTGGCGATAGTTTTGTATAGTGGTGTTCCCATACATCTTCTTGTCAGCGATTTGTGTTTTTTTATGCTGCTTTGTATGTCTTTTTACCATCTTTATTTCATAGGCTGCTCATGGAATTAGTTTGATGGTTCGTCATATGCCTTCTGAGGTCTTCAGTGGACTAAGTAGATCCCATGGACTTGGTATCTTCAGCAAAGCTGAGACCATGGCCGCTTACCCCGAGAATTATCATCTAGCTGATACTGCCGCATGCAAAGGTAGGGAAGGATTCATAGGTACATGGGGACAGGATAGCCTATTTCGGTGCTTCATGGTAAGTCTTAAGTGAAGACCCCGAATATTCCCCATGCAGAATCTTTTTTTTCTTGAAAGACGTTTATTTATATTGGGAATTTACTGGAAATTGTACCGATTTACTGAAAAATTGCATTTGAAACTTGAATATCAGCCGACCGGAGAACTGAATGTCACTTTGCAACCCAATAACTTGAAAAATCAGTAAAGCTTACTCAGTATTCAGTATTCGTCATTTTGCTTTGTAGGTAAATGCTCTGGAAGCTGTGCTCATACCTGTACCTTTGACGGTAGAAAATTCTCAACCATCGCGGGATTGACCAACTCAAGAGCTGTTGTTCTGGACGATGTCGTCCTGTGTGACAGCCGAGATCCTTATCATCACCAAGATAACATTCTAGTCCATGAGTTCGGTCATCTTGTTATGGGTTACATGCCTTCAGAATGGAGAAACAAGGTAGATACAATGGAGTTATACACCCTTTCTTTTTAAAAGAACATTATTTCTATAGGTCGAGGTGAATCTTATTGGCCTGATAAACAGGACACCACGTTGAAAAATTTCATTTGAAAAGCGACACCAACTTGTCTTAGCCAAAGCTGTATCACGACCCAAAGAAACTACTGTACATTAAAGCTTTTTTAAATGGTTACATAAGTTACCAATACTTTAGTTCCATCGGGTAAGAAGGTAAATTCCTGTCGTCAACTCTTGTAGATTCTTGAATATTTTATCAATAAAATGGCCACACTAAAATTATTTTCCCTTTTTTACAGATCAAAGCTGCTTACACTCATGAGAAATACGCCAACCTCTGGAAACCTGGTGTGTACGCTACAGCCAATTCTGCCGAGTACTGGGCTGAAGCCACTGAAGCTTTCTTCTATGCCACAACAAGAACTGATGTTACTGGAGGAACAAACATGTAAGTAATCAATACGTATTCCATCTTCATTACCATCATCTTTTAGCATTAGTCCAAAGGATACTCTCACAATTTACAGCATCAATACGGTGATCACCATCATCACAAACATCATTAGTCCAGAAGATACTCTCAAGATTTACAGCATCATTAAGATGACCATTATAATAACCATCATGTTAGCAGTAGTACAGAATGCAGAGGTGTGTCCCCAAGAGCTACTTATTAAATGCTTATTAAACCATCATTTGGTACATTTAGTACCGAGGATTCTCTCAATAGATGCAGAATCATTAAGATGACCACCATGCGATAGCTTCAGTACAGATTGCAGGTGGTTATCTCCAAGAGATAATTAATGTTCATCATCAGCATCATTCGTTACAATTAGTACCGATCATCATTAATAGTACCATTAATCCTTCATCCCTATGGTACAGAAACGCCACTCTGCGATTCAATTCTTACAATGTTTTCCTTTATCAGCTTCTAGGACGCTCACATTTTTGTATCTTTCAGGTGTGGTACTTCTCACGTTTGCTCCAACGAAGCTACAACCCGAGCCTACTTAAAGCACCATGATCCCCAACTATTTGATGCCCTGAGCTACGCCTACACCAACCACCATCCCGAAATAGCTGGAAATATTGGTGTTTGTATCTAAATCAATACGTTTGAATAAAGATATATGGGTTACGACTTGGTGTTTGTATTAACCCCCATTATGATACGGGCAATCAGTCGTTCGTTTGCAGAGCAGCATGACCGAAAACTGTATTCTAACAGAAGTAAAAAAACCTTGAACGGTGCGTTATAGTCATTCAGAATGCATATCTTATCTCCATTTTTTTAATGGGTTAGTTCAACCATGTTTAACAATGCTTATCATTGATTGGCTGATTCTCAAACAAAATCTGTAACAACCAATGAAATAACTGGTTAGACATTCGAAATTATTTCAAGGTTGTCGATCCTTCTTCCCTTGACATGCCTTATCTTTGCACTGTATCAAACGACCTGGTTACCTGTAAACTCACTTCAGAACGTTCATCAGGATAAGAATGATAGGAGCGTTGGTTTTGGTGGCACTTGCTGCCGGTGAGTTGGTGTTTTACTCCCAACATAGTCGATTCTTTATCGACATTGAAATCATTAGGAATATTAAACCCAAGCAAGAAGATGCAACCTTAAGTTAAATCTTGCAATCCATGTAAACACATTGGCAACACATTGGTAGTAGCTAATGGACTTTTCATTTGAGGAAGTATATCAATAAATGAGTAAATATTTCATTATGAAAAGTGGTATCAAGTGTCTTAAAGAGTTAGTATACCCTGCCTTCAACACATTGGCAATATATTGGTAGCAGCTAATGAACTTTTCATATGAGGAAGTAAATCAATAAATGAGTAAATATTTCATAATGAAAAGTGGTATCAGGTGTCTAGAAGAGTTAGTATACCCTGCTTGAACTCATTTATCTTTTTAGGAGTATGGGGTATTCCTCCACCACGACCAGAAGAATACGACTTTCTTAATCAAAAGTAAGTAGAAAGGCAAATGTGACGAAACCATGTCGAGCTGAGGTGGTGTCCATTGTCATCCTCTAGTGAAGAGGATCAGCCCTTGGCATAATTCATACATGGAGAAGAGGAGGATCGAGTCTAGCATCAGTCGGGATGGAGTTAACATCGAGGGGTAACACTTGAGCACAACCTTTCTCTTTTTTTACAAGCAGAGCACAGTATCACGGATCACGGATCTAGACTCATGTGTCAGTAATTAAAGTAGAGAAGCTGCCACAAGGACAAAATTGCTCAAAATAAATGCTCTTGGAATAAGACCAATCTGAAGCAGCAAAGGGTGGCGTATATTCAAAAACATTTAATTCTGAATGCCATACAATTCTGGTTTTTTTTTTTTCAGCTACACCCTCCCTCTTCATATTCTGAAGAGAGCCTCGTATAAAGAACGATATGTTTTACAAGGAGGGGCTGTAACCAGAATCAGACCCAGTGCTACCCATATTGTAATCTCTGCTACACACCGATGTAGCGACCAAGCCTTAGAAAAGGTAAGAAAGACATCCAAGTGACGTTTTTAGAAATTATGGGGGCGGAGAGGCAGAGTAGGGGCCACGGAATTTTCAAGAGGAGCCGAATTCATCAGCCATGTAAGAACACAATGACATCAAATTTGAAACTGGGGGCAAAGCCCGGTAGCCTCATATTTCTCCCCCGCCCCTAGCTCTTCACTTGAAAGCATGAGATAGCTACGGATTATATGAGCAGAAAACTGTTCAAACACAAGACATCGCTGAACATTTGGATTACTTGTCATAAGCAGCAATACTAATCTAGAAATGCAAAAATCACCTTTCAAACAGATACAAACTAGACAGTTGTGGACCACAGTTATCCGTACCACCTTATTAAATATCCTCCGGGCTGTCCATAGGGTGGCTTCTGCATTTCATTCAGCTTATAAAAACTCATTGAATAATAAAAAAAAAAATCCGTACAAGCAAAACAAATCCATTAATCAAAAATCTCGTCCAGAGCATGACAAAACCGGGTGCAATAATTACATAGTAGTGGACTTCCCTTATGAGAAGTACCATCCATACAAGCTCGACTGCCAAAGGATGCTTAACATTATTTTCAGGCGGCCTATGGAGTGAGTCTTATGGTGAGACATATGCCAGACGAAGTCTTCTACGGTGTAAGCCGATCCCACGGTTTAGGAATATTCACCCAGACTGAAACAATGGCCGCTTATCCCGAGAACTACCGTCTGGCTGATACTGCAAAATGTGCAGGTGAGATCATCTTTACATCCGTACTAGCAAAACAATCCAGTTATCTAGAAATCTTGTCCAAAATATCAAAGCAATAATATTTAGTAGTGGACTAACGAACGAGAAGTGCTAACATAATAAAACCAAGCACGAACGCTCCCAACCGTAAAACAAATCTCGAAATCCATGCGAACACATTGTCAAACATCATAGCTTAAACGTTTGATGCATTCAAGCCATCATTGGTTATTATCGCTTCCTGTACACCATTCTTGTACGCCTTCAATTACATGTGCTTGCGACTACGGCTTACTTTGATGGGCACATTGTTTCCAGTACACCCTTCTTGCACGCCTTCAATTACTAGTGCTTGCGACTACGGCTTACTTTGATGGGCACATTGTTTCCAGTACATCCTCCTTGCACGTCTTCAATTACTAGTGGGTAGCCCAGCTTTTTGATATAGGGCCTTAATTGCATATACCATAATCTTATCTTTATCTTTAGGTAAATGCTCCGGAGGCTGTGCTTATACATGTACATTTGACGGCAGAAAATGGTCGAGCATGGCTGGATTAACAAACTCAAGAAGTGTTGTCTTAGATCACGTGGTCATGTGCGACCGAAAAGACCCTTATCACCATAACGACAACCTCGTGGTTCACGAGTTCGGCCATCTTGTTATGGGTTATATGCCTTCAGAATGGAGTTCAAAGGTTAGTTGTTGTTGTCCCTGCAGAATATACAGGCTTAGAGTTGTACAGATACTTCACACAGGACTCGTAACTCGTAGCTCCTTAAATGTATCAGGGACACTGATAGAATCAATTTGCGCCATTCCAATTTCCATTCCGACGTCTGTTGTTCTGGCAATTCCACTAAAACTAACGTTTTTATGACGTCAATGACAGTGATCTACTGGAAGCTACTATTGATATGTATGTACATGTAGATCAATGTCAGTGACGTCATAAAACGCGCTAGTTTTAATGGAATTGCAAGAACCACAGACGTCGGAATTGAAATTGGAATGGCGCAAATTGATGCTATCAGTGTCCCCGATACGCAGACAAAGTTTAGAAATATGCTTTACAATCCCTTTAAGTCATATTCGATGATGTTTCTTTCCTTTTCCAGATCACTGCTGCATACAGTCATGAGAAATACGCCAGTCTCTGGAAGCCCGGTGTGTATGCTACAGCCAATGCTAACGAATACTGGGCCGAGGCTACTGAAGCTTTCTTCTTAGCAACGAACAGAACTGACATTACAGGGGGTACCAATATGTAAGTAGCGTGACCAGAAGTGACCGGAAGTGGAACTGCTGATTCAAGTTTTAATTCTAAACTTCAGCAAGATTTTTCTGAACGTTTTCTTTCCGAAGAGACAACATGTCCATTTCCATGTTTCTAATGTTAGCCTAACATCTGCAAGAGTTATTTCTGTCTTCTGATAGATGATGCTTTTTGGTGTTCAGGTTTGCCGAATTCCAACTTGGTATACCCTTAGGTTGTTGAGATGAGAACAAGTCAAGCATGTAATGTAATGTTATAAATTTGGTTCATTTACAGGTGTGGTACTAGTCATGTTTGTGCGACTGAAGCCCAAGCTCGATCGTACCTGAAACAACACGACCCTCAGCTGTTCGACGTCCTGAGTTATGCCTACACCAATCATCATCCTGAACTTCCAAGCAACATCGAAGTCTGTTTGTAATTGAAGAATAAAAGTATATTTTACGATCCGATTTATGTTGATATTGAAATAAATAAACATACAAGCAAAACAATTCCGTTAATTAAAATCGCTTGATCTGTGATATTGATGAATATAGAAAAAGCCTAGATTTTGATTTTCGGAATTGTTTTGCTTGTAAGGATTTTGTATTGGCTCTAGCCATATCAGACGGTCAATGAACTAGTAGCATGACCGAAAACGTTTTTCAACAGCAATCAAAAAACCTTGAACAAGAATCTTTCGGTGCGTTTTAGCCTTTCAGAATACTTATCTTATCTCTATTTTTTTAATCGGAGGAACAGGTGCGTTCAACCATGTTTTAACAATGCTTATCATTGATTGGCTGATTCTCAAACAAAATCTGTAACAACCAATGAAATAACTAGTTACACATTCGACATTCGAAAGTTGGTAATCTAGTTCCCATGACATGCCTTATCTTTGTACTGGATCAAACGACCTGGTCACCCGTTAACTCACTTCAGAACGTTGATCAGGATAAGAATGATAGGAGCGTTGGTTTTAGTGGCATTGGCTGCTGGTAAGTTGGTGTTTATAATACCGTAGGAAACCCATTTTATTTCAGGGGGAAAGTCAGAGATCGGTCCATTTATTTTTCGCTACCAAAGAACTGTAGTGTGTTAGTCGTCTTATTGAAATGTGACACATCAATCTAAAAGCAATCCGATAGATGTCTTACAATTGCGTCTTTCTATGCTGTAATGACATTAAGAATACGAAGGGTGATCCACTACAAACAGCATCAGTTCTGGATCATATTTTATGGATGATCCGTGTAGAATAAATCGATAGTTTACTTCCAAGCTTGCAGTTCGATGATTGACTGCAGGCGTTATCGAAAGCATCTATTGAATATGAAGCATGTTCAATTGTTTTTTAGGAGTATGGGGTATCCCTCCACCACGACCAGAAGAATACGACTTTCTTAATCAAAAGTAAGTAAAAAGACGAATATAACGGAACCATGTCGAGCTGAGATGGTGTCCACTGTCGTTTTTTTTTTTCGGAAGAGAACCAGCACTAGAGCAAACTTCGACAGGACTGAGTCGGGCATACTGTTGGGTCTAGTCACGAATAAGCATGAGTCGGAAACAAGTTTACATCAAAGGCGAGAGGTATAACTTGAGGAGAACCCTAATATTTTACATGGATAAGTTCAGTATCAATTGAGTTCGAGCAGATCAATGGACATAGGCTCATGTGCCACAGTATAGAAGCTGCCGCAGGGGAAAAACTGTCCATAACAAATGCTCTTAGTATAAGACCAATCTGACGCAGCAAAGTAGGATGTAAATTCAAAAACATTTCATCTAATTCTGAATACCATATACTAGTAATTCTGTTTCTAAATGTGCCATACAATTCTGTTTTCAGCTACACCCTTCCTCTTCATATACTGAAGAGAGCTTCGTTTAAAGAACGGTATGTTTTACAAGGAGGAGCTGTAACCAGCACCAAGCCCAGTGCTACCCATGTTGTAGTCTCTGCTACCCACCGATGTAGCGATCAAGCCTTAGAAAAGGTAAGATAGACACCATCCGTTTGCATGAGCACGGATTGCAGTGTGATATTCTCAATAGGTACAGCATCAATACGTTGGCCACAATCATCCGTTCTGAATTATCTAGACACCTGATACCACTTTTCATTATGTAATATTTACTCATTTATTGATATACTTCCTCAAATGAAAAGTTTATTAGCTGCTACCAATGTGTTAACATGGATTTCGAGATTTATTTTACGGTTTTAAATGCACGCACCTACGACATTTTTATAATATTTTTCAGGCTGCTCATGGAGTGAGTCTTATGGTGCGACATATGCCAAACGAAGTCTTCTACGGTGTAAGCCGATCCCATGGTTTGGGAATCTTCACCCAGGCTGAATCAATGGCCGCTTATCCCGAGAACTATCATCTGGCTGATACTGCACAATGTAGAGGTATGGCCATCTTTCACTGCGTCTTTATTAAAAATCCGTACAAGCAAAACAATTGGCTTAACCATCAATCTCAAATGCCTAAAACATGTCAAGTAAAAGTTGGACAGTGATGTACTTTTTTTTTCCAGTACATCCTTTTCAATTCGCAGTGCTCGCCATCGCAGCTTCATTTTAAGGGTTGGATTGCGTACATCGTGATTTTATCTGTATCTTTAGGTAAATGTTCCGGAAGCTGTGCTCATACATGCACATTCGATGGCAGAAAATGGTCAAGCATTGCTGGATTAACAAATTCAAGAAGTGTGGTTTTGGATCACGTGGTCATGTGCGACAGATACGACCCCTATCACCATAACGACAACATCCTGGTCCACGAGTTCGGCCATCTTGTTATGGGGTATATGCCCTCACAGTGGAGATCCAAGGTTGGTTATTCCCACCTCCCCCTTCCCCCCCCCCCCCCCCCCCCATCCCACTGGTCACTGTAAAATATTTAGGGCTTGGGGTGACACTGATACCTCATACACGAATTATGTGATGCTGATGGTTGGATGGATAATTTAGGTAACGATTCGCCAGTTTCGTCGGATCTGGGAAAAAGCATGGGCCTTATTCTCGAAAACCTAACTTACAATGATTTTAGTGTTCTAGACATCTGATTGGGCAATCACTAAAAACGATTTTAAATAAAGCTTTATTGTCCAATCAGATTTCTTATAATCTGGATCTAAGTTAAGTTTTCGAGAATAGGAACCAGAAGCAATCTTCTACGCTACCTTTATATCGAATAAAAGAAAAGGGGTCGTAACTCGTAGCGTCTTAAGTCATATTCGACCAGTTTGCTTTCCTATTCCAGATCACTGCTGCCTATAGCCATGAGAAATACGCCAGTCTCTGGAAGCCCGGAGTGTATGCTACAGCTAATGCTAACGAATACTGGGCCGAGGCTACTGAAGCCTTCTTCTTAGCAACGACCAGAACTGACGTCACAGGTGGCACCAATATGTAAGTAGCCTGACCGGAAGTGGAAACGCTATTTAATTCTTAACGTTGACTACTGTAAGATGAATACTCTGAACGTTTTCAGAGCATATATTTCCGTTCCCATGTTTCGTTTCCATGTCTCTGCATCTACAAGAGTGAACTCTATAGCCCAACGACGGGTGATGCTTTCTGGGTTTTCAGATTTGCCAAATTTCAACATGATGGTATGCTCTTGGTTGTAATGTTATAAATTTGGTTCATTTACAGGTGTGGTACTAGTCATGTTTGTTCGACAGAAGCCCAAGCCCGATCGTACCTGAGACAACATGACCCTCAGCTGTTCGACGTCCTGAGTTACGCCTACACCAACCACCATCCTGAAATACCAGGCAACATCAAAGTCTGCTTGTAAATGAAGAATAAAATTATGTAACTAATGAAAGGTTTGACACAAGGTCGTTGGTTTCTTCAAAATTCAGAGATAAGGGGTTGGGCGTCCTTTAGTTGATAGTAAGACAGTTTGTCAACTATCCATATCAAGAACAGCAGAGTTGGCGTCTCATTGATCATTGTAGTTTCAGTTTGAAAACGAACCAACCAAAAACATGAGCTTCTGATCCAATCTTTAGCAAAAAAAACAGCCCAATAGGGTTTCGATGTAGATTTTCGTAGTAGACTTAAGAACTCGATATGAGTGTTGCATTTGAAGAACACTACCTGATGAAAATCGGTGAATTACGAAACCAGAATCATACCTCCGGTGTTTCATAGGTTGAAGCTTGATCAATTAAATTAACAAAAAACCAACTGAAAAGCTATCAGCGGAACTTAGCAAATCAAAACCCATCCGGAACGGAATGGCATATCCGGTATTTGATTGGCTCTTGACACGTCTGAATGAAAATGAACCAATCAGAAGGCATTAGACGAAAGACAATGGTTGTATTGTCCAGGGCTTTAATGCCATTTCCTGTAAGCGATCGATTTTAATGAAGTCGGCCATTGTTTGGTTTAAAACCTCATCATTGATTTCCTTTATTCCCACAATTGATTGATTTTCTATCAACCAGACGCTTTTAATGGCGATTTACACTAGTATCGACGTCGGTACTTAACTTGCCTACTCGATAGCCTCGTATATAATAGGGAGCTGCCATATTGAATGCGAAATATTTCAACCAACCATAATCATTCTTTCAAAGGAGTTATTTTCTTACGAGTTAACATCAGTCAATCAAAATCAATATTCGAACAAGAGTTGTCTTTTCCTGCCCATTTACAAGGTAAGATGTCTGTAGATCATGACCGAGTCATCGAACATTGACGAAGGTTGTGCTGAGTGGATGATTGTTTGTTTACAGGCTGGAAACCAGCGCCTATACAATTCTTCTCTATTCAAGATGGCGTTTGGTTGTCAAGCAACACATTGTCAATGATTTTATATTTTCTACTAACAAATTAATATTCTATTGAAACAAGAAAGATTCCTAATTTTCACATGATCATCCACGGGACGAAGAAATGAGGTATCCATAAAAGGGTAAACGTTTGAGAATCCGGGGCGTCCATATAAAATCGTGGCTTTGGGAGGGGATGCTGGTTGGGTGAAAAAAATTCCCGACGACGAGGCCTTCTTTTATTGCATTCCGCCTTCGTCATGAACGTCTTTGACCCTCCTACAAAAATACCCTACAGTTTGATTTTTCCCGACAAGAAACCCAATATTGTGTTACATGGCCCCTATCCGATATGGACCCCCCTGTGGGGAAGGGGTTTGGGAAGTTGAAACCTAATGCAAGGGTACGACAAAGAATATTGTCCATTAGTCCAATTGTAATGATTTTAAAAGTCGTATCTCATCATTGAGCCATTCCCTTTAAATTACAGCCTTCCCAGCCTTTAGGGTTTCAACAGTAGGACGTAAAACTCCATTTTATTTCAAAGTGGACACCAGCAGGCATTTACAATGGCACAATTGTACATCCAGAGGATCATTAAAGGGATTGTAAAGAGGTTTTCTAAACTTTGTATGTGCATCGGGGACACTGATGGCATCAATTTGCGCCATTCCAATTTCCATTCCGACGTCTGTGGTTCTTGCAATCTCTTTAAAACACGACCCTCGGTCACGTATTGACCAAACCTAACACCCCCGGCTTCAACGATTTATTGGACCTTACCACCATCAGTACCTTTAACCACCTATTGTCTCAAGATTGTTATTGCACGGAAACACGTCTCTTAATCGTGGTCTGTTTCATTCGCCAACAATCCAATCCTGGTATCTAATCAGTATCAGCATCAATACGTTGAACACCATCATCCATTCTGAATTATCTAGACACCTGATACCACTTTTCATTGTGAAATATTTACTCATTCATTGATATACTTCCCCATATGAAAAGTTCAATAGCTGCTATCAATGTGTTAACATGGATTTCGAGATTTATTTTACGGTTTTAAATGGACGCACCTAGTTCAGGATCACTGTTGCCTGCCCTCCGACATTTTTATATAATCTTTCAGGCAGCTCATGGAGTGAGTCTTATGGTGCGACATATGCCATACGAAGTCTTTTACGGTGTAAGCCGATCCCATGGTTTAGGAATCTTCACCAAGGCTGAAACAATGGCCGCTTATCCCGAGAACTATCATCTGGCTGATACTGCAAAATGTAGAGGTATGGCCATCTTTCACTGCATCTTGATGAACAAATCCGTACAAGCAAAACAGTTCCGTTAACCACCAATCTCGTCTAAAACATCAGAAGTAATACAGTACAGTAGAAGTGGACAGTAATGGACTCCACAAACAATAAGTACCACCATCATAGTTCAAACGCTTGACATCAAAGGCAAATTATTCCTTCAAGTACATCCTTATCAATTCGTAGTGCTCGCCATCCCAGCTTCATTATAAGGTTTGAATTGCGTACATCGTGATTTTATCTGTATCTTTAGGTAAATGTTCCGGAAGCTGCGCTCATACATGCACATTTGACGGTAGAAAGTGGTCGAGCATTGCTGGATTAACCAATTCAAGAAGTGTGGTTTTAGATCACGTGGTCATGTGCGACAGATACGACCCCTATCACCATAACGACAACATCCTGGTCCACGAGTTCGGTCATCTGGTCATGAGATATATGCCCTCACAGTGGAGATCCAAGGTTGGTTATTCACACCTCCAAACCCCCCACCCCCCACTCTTTTGACTGTTTTGTGGTCACTGTAGAATATTTAGGACTTGGGGTGATACAGATACCTCATACAGGAATTATTTGATGCTGATGGTTGGATGGATAATTTAGGTTACGATTCACCAGTTTCCTCGGATCTGGAAAAGATCAGGGGCCTTATTCTCGAAAACCTAACTTACAATGATTTTAGTGTTCGAGTCATCTGATTGGGCAATCACTAAAAACGATTTTAAATAAAGCATTATTGTCCAATCAGATAACTGTATTTCTTATAATCTGCATTCTGTCTAAGCTAAGTTTTAGAGAATAAGGCCCCGGGAGCAATCTTCTACGCTACTATTATATCGAATAAAAGAAAAGGGGTCGCAACTCGTAGCTTCTTAAGTCATATTCGACAAGGTTTATTTCCATTTCCAGATCACTGCTGCATACAGTCATGAGAAATACGCCAGTCTTTGGAAGCCCGGCGTGTATGCTACAGCCAATGCTAACGAATACTGGGCCGAGGCTACCGAAGCCTTCTTCTTAGCAACGACCAGAACTGACGTCACAGGTGGCACCAATATGTAAGTAGCCTGGCCGGAAGTGGAAACGCTATTTTAAATTCTTAACGTTGACTATTGTAAGATGGTTACTCGTTTTCAGAGCAAATATTTCTGTTCCCATGTTTCGTTTCAATGTCTCTGCATCTGCAAGAGTGAACTCCATAGCCCAACGATGGGTGATGCTTTTTGTGTTTTCAGATTTGCCACATTCCAACTCGTTATGCCCTTGGTTTTAAAGCTATAAATTTGGTTGAATTACAGGTGTGGTACTAGTCATGTTTGTTCGACAGAAGCCCAAGCCCGATCGTATCTGAGACAACACGACCCTCAGCTGTTCGACGTTCTGAGTTACGCCTACACCAATCATCATCCTGAAATACCAGGCAACATCAAAGTCTGTCTGTAAATGTAGAATAAAAATATAATTTACGATCCGTATTTGAATGCTGGAAAGTTTGAAAGTTTGACACAAGGTCGTTATTTGTCCAAAATACCAATGACAGCAGATCTGGCGTCCCATTGGTCATTGGATTTTAGGTTTGAAAGCGAACCAGCCAAAATCTCGAGCTTATGACCAAATCCCTATCTAAAAACAGATAAATAAGGTTTCGAAGCCGAATCACATAGTTGACTTTAGAATAGAAAATTTGATATGGGATGCAAATCTGTGAATTACGAAACCAGAATCATACATCCGGTGTTTCATTGGCTGAGTTCACTTCTAGGTTGAAGCTTGATCAATTAAATTAACAAAAAATCAACCGAAAAGCTATCAGCGGAACTCAGCAAATCATAACCCATCCGGAACGGAATGGCATATCCGGTATTTGATTGGCTCTTGACACGTCAGAATGAAAATGAACCAATCAGAAGGCATTAGACGAAAGACAATGATTGTATTGTCCAGGGCTTTAATGCCATTTCCTGTAAGCGATCGATTTTAATGAAGTCGGCCATTGTTTGGTTTAAAACCTCATCATTGATTTCCTTTATTCCCACAATTGATTGATTTTCTATCAACCAGACGCTTATAAAGGCGATTTTCACTCGGATCGACTTGGGAACTAGACTTGCCAACTCGATAACCTCGTTTATATCAGGGAGCTGCCATATTGAATACAAAATAATTCCACCAACTAAAATAATGATTTGAAGAGTTGTTTTCTCATGAGTTAACATCAGTCAATCAAAATCAATATTCGGACTAGAGTTGTCTTTTCCTGCCCATTGACCAGGTAAGATGTCTGTCGATCATGACCGAGTCATCTAACATTGACGAAGGTTGTGCCAAGTGGATGATTGTTTGTTTACAGGCTGGAAACTAGAGCCTATACAATTCGTCTCTATTCAAGATGGCGTTTGGTTGTTAAGCAACACATTGTCAATGATTTTATATTTTCAACTAACAAATTAATATTCTATTGAAACAAGAAAGATTCATAATTTTCACATGATCATCCACGGGACGAAGAAATGAGGTGTCCATAAAGGGGTAAACGTTTGAGAAACAGGGGCGTCCATATAAAATCGTGGCTTGAGGAGGGGGTGGTGGTTAATTGAAAAAAAATTCCCGACGACGAGGCCTTGTTTTATTGCATTGCACCTTCGTCATGGACGTCTTTGGCCCTTCCACAAAATATTTTCACCCTACAGCTTGATCATTTCCTGATAAAAAAAACCCGCTACTGTGTTACATGGCCCCTACCCCAAATGGACGCCCCTGTGGGCAAGGGGTTTGGGAAGTTGAAACCTAATTCAAGGGTACGACAGAGAATATTGTTCATTGGTCCAATTGTAATGAGTTTAAAAGGCGTATCTCATCATTGAGCCATTCCCTTTAAATTACAGCCTTTAGGGTTTCAACAGTAGGATGTAAAACTCCATTTTATTTAAGTGGACACCAGCAGGCATTTACAATGGAACAATTGTACATCCAGAGGTTCTTTAAAGGGATTATAAAGAGGTTTTTTTAAACTTTGTATGTGCATCGGGGACACTGATAGCATCAATTTGCGCCATTCCAATTTCCATTCCGACGTCTGTGGTTCTTGCAATCTCTTTAAAACACGACCCACGGTCACGCATTGACGAAGCCTAACACCCCCGGCTTCAACGATTTATTGGACCTTGTCCTTACCACCATCAGTACCTTTAACCACCCATTGTCTCAAGATTGTTATGGCACGGAAACACGTCTCTTAATCGTGGTCTGTTTCATTCAGCAACAATCTAATCCGGATATTCACAATCGGCATCTGTAAGACGCTCAAACGTGAAACTAGGGTACAGAGCAGGACCACTTTCAACATACAGATAAACGCTGAAAGCATAACCACTTAAAAAACAAACTCAAGCGCACTAGACTTCTGTGGTAGTTTCAAACAGTCTTCTAGCAATTTCCAGTTCTGTTATCCAAATCTAGATCTTTACGAATCAAACAAGGCCTAAACCACCGATCAATGGATTTTCCTAGCTTTTATTGTTCGCCACTAAGAGTCGGCTAGAAGCAATACTGGAACCAGGTAGACTAACCTACCTTGCTAATCGATAGCTAAACAACTCGAGAGAAAGAAGACATTCCTAACAAAATATTGACGGATAACTGATAAACTACGAAGGTGAGTTGATAAAACCATATTTACTACGCTTACTCTTTTCGAAACACCTGATGGTGCTTCTCTTACGAGTAGTCCACTACTATACATCTATTACTCTCGATTTTGTCATGTTTTTGGATGTGGTTGTGATCAACGAAACTGTTTTTCTTGTACCAATTTTTATTACCGATAATAAGTATCCTTTTAACGTCAATTCGGGAGCAAATTTCAAAATCCTGGATGTATTTCGTAGCTCAATGTGGCAAGAAATACAACTAACGATTTAATAAATTGATTGAGAAAATTTAATTTCAAAATGGCGGATGGTCAATGGATATATTGACTTTATTTCAAGATTGTCATAGCAATCAATATTGGGGATCATAATACGTTAGTTTTTAGTTAGGTGAGTTATATCAAAATTCAAAATCATAATCTTAGCCAGCATCAAATACAACGTCAATGGTATCTGAAGATATTGATTAAGTGACCGGAAAATTTAATTTCAAAATGGAAGAAGGTCACAGTGGCTGGACTAGATGAGTAACTACCAGTGGACTCAAGAAAGTTGGGGCCCTGTAGTATTTTTTAACATTTACTTTTTTAATTTTCTTGGGAGCCCCCTTGGGCATGGTTGAGCCAGTCTCTGTGATAGTCAGACTACTGGATGGCCAAGGAAAGTATCACAAACTTATGACCCATGTTCATACCAAGAATTGCATACTAATGACAAGAAATTTTGACATGACGACAAAATAAACCAGCCGACGGAAAAAGGGCTTATCTTATTACGCAGTTCATCATGAACGTGTTTAACAACAATAACAATTCAACCCAAGCACGTACGACCCTTACCGGAAAAGATTCATCTGTGGATGACAAGGTCCCCTCTGAAGGTGAACTGGTCCGCCTTTAGATGAAATATTCCCCTCATGTGAAAGAAATAGTTCCCTCTTGTGGATGGAACATGCCCTTTTTTAAAGGAACAGGACCCTCTCGACAGAACAGAACCTTCTCCCCCTTTAAGTTAATCAATTGAACTCACATATGACACTGTGCTATCAAATCATTCACGCTTATATGGGAGAGACCCCTTCTTCTTAAAACCTACCCCACCAAAGCGTAAGGAAATGAAACTGTAATCCCCCCTCCTCCAAGCTTTAGAAAATGGAACTGTATATTTATGTATTGATCGAGGAGACCGGCCATTGTTTTTATATCCTGTGACAACAATACTCTAGACCTGACAATACACAGTTTAAAATTCTTACAATTTTATTGATTTCAACGTGTCTTTAAACAAGACGGTACACAAACACGTAGCCATTGTTGTTTTTCTCGCAGAACTTCAATGAAATGGAATTAATTCTTCTATCTGCCTAGAAAGGTATGTGATTTCACGTGTTTTCAAACAAGACGGTACACAAACACGTAGCCATTGTTGTTTTGCCCCGAGAACTTCAATGAAATGGAATTAATTCTTCGTACCTGTCCGAAAAAAAGGTATGGATCTGATCCTACGGACTGAATGTTTAACAGGACCATGTCACTTTGATGTAAATTGCCCTCAATTATACAATCAGACTATGATTTGACACAGGTTTTACCTGATGGTACTTCTCGTATGGGAAGTCCACTACTATATGATTATTGCACCCGATTTGGTCATGCACAAGATTGTTGATTAATGGAATTGCTTTGCTTGTACGGATTTTTATTATTTCAAGGTCCATTTCTTCAAAACGTCGTGTTCCTTTTTAAAATTCAGCCCATGGAGACTAACATAAGACCCCTTTTTAAATGACCAGAATTGGGTCTGCTTCATTAAAGTGCCTAACATTCGGTCTTTGGTAACGAACGTAGATTCTTTATTTACCTCAGAAATAAGTCTACCTCACCAAAGTGACATGGCCATTCCGTGATGACAAATAAGACTATCTATTTTCCATGGGTCAATACTAGGTCGTTTAGATCAATTTGACATTTCTAAGTTCTTAGGATGCATGACCTAAATTGTTGTTCTTATTGAAGAGATTATGCAGAAAAGAAAATACGTCGTAAAGAACCTCGATATACCCATTGTTCTGTTATAACAAATATCTTGAAAGTTTCCACCCTGGTGAACACATCACAGTAGGTATGAAAGAAAACAAAAGTCATATCAAAACTCTAATCGATGACCATTAAATATTAAAAAATAACACTCTGTCTATTGATTAACTTTCAAGACACTTAACATATATTTTTAGACTTGTTTTCGATTTCCGTACGTGTATGGGCTAATGCGGACGGGCAAACACCAATCAGTGTGCAATGAAGGTAATTTTGCCAGGACAGCGGCATGATCCTGCGTTGCAGTGTCAGTTCGGATATCAAAAACATATCAGAATCTGCCCTTTCAATTTTTGTAATTATAAATTCGAGAAGGGATTCTCGAGGCAGTTTAAAGGGTTCCAATATATTCGAAAATTGTTTTTGAAAGAACATTTGGACCCAGTGTTTCGAACAAAAGACTTCTTGCACATTGAGTACCTTCGTCACCACTTCCTCCTCTGTAAGGGTGGAGAAATGCAACGTTTCTCGGGAACAATAAATGAATTAATCAATTTCCCGAGTTCCCACTTTCTCCAGCCATGTGCACCTGAGCAACCACAACAATAACGACAAACCGTAACAAAGCATGTACTCATTATCAAATTCCTCATTAGGCTATTTTCAAGCAATTTCCCTTTCTCTCTTAGCGATTAGAACGTTCCGTTACAAACTAAACCGTAACAAAGCATGTACTCATTAACAAATTCTTCATTATGCTACGTATTTGTTTCAAGCATTTTTCCTTTTCTCTCTTAGTGATTAGAACATTCCGATATAAACTTTACATTATAGTTTAAAGACTTAGTATTGTCTGTGTGCAGTACTCGTTCATCGATTTAACAGTGTTATACAAGCTTAAGTAAGTTTCAAGTACACAAACATTGATCGTATTCTTTCATAATCGCTGCATCAAGTGTGCATTATGGCAAACGCTATTTGTTTGCTAAGTACCACCCATTAGTAAGCAACAACGTTTGAATAAACCCAAGCACGAAAGATCCCAACCGTAAAAGAAATTGTGTGGTTTTTTTTTTTCAACTTTATTGCCATTGATACGCACCGTTTTCGCCATTTTTTTTCTTGCTAATTACCACCCATTAGTCAGAAGCAACTTTTAAGTATTTCCATGCTGAAAGGTTAAAGTTCACAACTCACCGTTGATATTTTAGCCTTCAAATACAAATGTACCCATAATTATTGGCGACCCTAAAATGCTGAACATTTCCCTTTATCAAATCCATTTAATACACAGTCACTTACATGTGCTTTCTGGTAATGTAATACCAATTTTCAGATTCAGGCCGTTAGAACTAGGTTTTTTGGGGGGATTCTTTTCGCTGACAGTTCTGCATGATTGGACTGGACGTTCAAAGCGTATCCTTTAAATTTCAGATGTCGATAGAAAATATCGAAGAAGTAGACATGTAACGTTTATCTAGAAGACTATTTTATTGCTCAACTAACTATAACAATGAAGGACTGGGGACTACTTCACTGGGTGTCTCAGATCCTTGGATTACTGCTGATTTTTATACCAAATATAGGTAAGACTTGGCATTACTAGATTCAATTTTTTATCATTAAGTTCTTAAAAGCTTGGTGCTTTGAGTTCCCTTGACAATCTGGCTCTTGCTCGACCCCTCCACCTAATAATGTCAAGAACCGCCACGGGACTTAAAGGTATATATGTTTACTAACTGTTCGACGAATAAAATTTTAGTCTCAGTACCTGGACTGTTTTAGCTAATCTAATCCACGATAATGTTAACAACTCTCACTCAAAATTTAAGCCTTATAGAATTTTTCTGAGCTCAAGCACCTTTACGTTGTGACACCCTTATTTTAGAAGAGCTCTTTGATTAGTCTTTAGACTTCAAGAGCTTAAATTCTAAATATTTAAAACCAAAATTTAAGGTACAAAATATTGTTGCCGAGGTGTTTTTTCATATTGTTTGTTTGGGGAATTGTAACTCGACATAAATTATTTCTATATTTCAGATTGTGAATGTGGATCACACGAAGGTGTTGAATATTTAACTGCTGATAGATATGGTACTGTGACATTTTTCTACTCACCTGGTAGTACTAAATACCCTAATTATACTTATTATGAGTAAGTTACGTCTTTTTTAATCATTGCACACTGCACAGCCAGGCCAAGGGGGGATTAAACTAAGTACCAGGTTCCCTAATTTACTTATTATGAGTAAGTTACCACCTTTTAGTCATGGCACATTGCAGACAAAGCCAAGGGGGTTAAAATTACCAGGTGCCTAAATTATAATTATTATGACTAAGTTAAAAATATTCAAGACCCAAATCGACCCTAAAGATAGTGGACCACGGCCATATACGCCTAACGAAAAAGTCGAAAAAGGAAAAAATTTAATCCGGAGAAAACTAAACTTTCTCAAACCTTTCAATTTAGGTCCAATAACATCCATTTTAAGTTTCATCAAAATCGGTTGAAAACTAAGAGAGTAATAGCATATTTAAGATTTGGGGCAAGGGCAATAACTCTGCTTGTAACGATCGAAAATAGCTAAAATTCGAACTTGATCTTCGTTTTCTGAATATGTATACACATATCAAATTTCATTTGATTCCGTCAAAAACTCTAGTTTTTAGAGCGTTTACAAGCAAATGTTCATGGACAGACCGACGGATTTGGGGCAAGGGCAATAACTCTGCTTCTAACGATCGAAAATAGCTCAAATTCGAACTTGATCTTCGTTTTATGAATATATATACACATATCAAATTTCATTTGATTCCGTCAAAAACTCAAGTTTTTAGAGCGTTTACGAGCAAATGTTGACGGACGGACCGACGGACCGACGGACCGACAGACCGACGGACCGACGGACGGACAGGGGTGACTACAATATACGTCCTCATAGAGAGATGAGGGCGTATAAAAATGTTCCACTCTAAAATGAGAGTAAGTCAAAAGCTGTAATCTAAGACCAACAAGCAGAAACGCCACAGCTACTTACATCGGCGTTCGACTTACGTTGTGCCCATCATGTGGAAGAACAATATAACCAAATGAATACCCAAGTCAATTGGAATAATATTTTATGTACCAATATGTTTACTTTGAATGCAGTTCACGGCGATATTTACATGTGTGTCATAAGTGACAGTAGGCAAAATAACATTGCTGAATTAAGGGAAGTAACTCGTACTCAAATTTTAAAGTATTTTTCTAAACTAGGTCATATTTATGTTTGACTCTAAAAGGCAAGTCAACTTAAGGGAAGTAACTCGTACACAACATTTTAAAAAGTATTATTCTAAACTAGGTCATATTGATGTTTGACTCTAAAAGGCAAGTCAACTTAAGGGAAGTAACTCTTACACAAATTTAACATTTTTAATTTGAAAGTAGGTCGACGTTATCTTCGATGTGACTCTATTGATGTCCTCGTCTAGGAAAGTTTGTTTTACAAGAAATCTAAAATAGATCTAAGTGAACGACTAGTAAAAAACGAGATACATGTATTTCCTTATGGAAGACCTTAGCCAAATTTGAAAATTCAAGCAGACGGTGCTGTGAAATCTTTGACATAGTTTCATGTCCAAAAACGCCACCGCTCGAGTTTTGGGCTTTAACTAGAATTTATTTTAAACAACCTATTTTATGGCTCTGATATTCAAACTGAATCTTAAGAAATATTAAATGTGTAGGCCTAAACTCATTTCCACTTAAGTACAAGTAAAACCGACAGTTCTCAATGAATAGGCAACTCAAAAGAAATGATTTAAAATCGAATTTTATAATATGTTAACTGTAAGCAGGCCAAACTTAGTAACTGTTCTTCTAGAAGAATATGTTTATGTTTTTACTGTTGACATCTTATCATAACAAACATTGGCAAGGCTGACACGATTTGCTTTTCAAGGGAAATAACTCTTCCTCAAATTTTAACAAGTATATATTTTTTAAGTAGGTCATACCGAGAAGAGGAAAGCAGCATATTAAGCCTACTCTTATTTTTTATTTCCAACTGTCGAGGGATCTTTAACGTGCTCAGCCAATAGCACACGGGACCTCGGTTTATTGTCCCATCCGACGCTTTTTCCATGTCAGCCCCTCCGACCTGCATCACTGACAGCCCATATATCGTTAGTCAGATAAAACCTGCCGTTGAGCGGGTCAACGTCAGGCTTCCATGCTGTATCATTTCATTGCGGAAATTCAAATCCTTTATTAAGCCCCCGTGTCCTTGAAAATCGGCACATCTCGATAGATTTTCATAAATTATTAAATAAAAATGTAAATTAAATTATCTCCTAGCTCAATAAATACCTTTTATTTTGATCGAAAGTTTCCAAGCGAGAATTCTATCAGTGATGGCTGCCATAAAGGCGGAGCTTACAGGTTGTGAGCTAGTTATCTCTGGTTAAACATGTAAACTCCGCCCACAGTTAAAAAAAAAAAATGGCGATTCAAGTCGACCTGGGACTGCTTCAATTTTGTTTCGGCGTAAGACGGCACTTTTGAGAGTTTCTTGTGAAGTTTTTGTATTCCATCGATAAGAAAATTCTTCGAAATTTCCGAAAAACGTAAATTTATAAAGGTAGGCCAATTCGTTAAGACCTGAGAGTCGTTCAAACGCCGGGGACCCTGGTCTCCGGACAATCGCTATGGGTTTTAATAGGACGGATCCCCAACTAATATATCGTATACATCTTTATGAATGATTTTAAATCCTGATTTCAGTGACCAGTTTTGTTCGTGGCAGATAAAAACAGAGGAGAGTTCAAAGGTCGTGAACCTTCATATTACTTTACTACACATTGAAGAGGACCAAAATTGTAGTTTGGATTACATTACTGTATACGACGGTAAGAATATAGCCCCGTTCCGTCCCTTCCCAATGTCGTAAGGTAGGGTTCCAGGTGTCATTAACTAGCTCACCAATTGTGGCTATGTGCAGAAGGGTCCACTACGTATGTTACGACTGTCCTAGACCATTCGGCTCAACCTTCGTCATTTTAATCGATACTATGTAATGACTCGGCCATGATAGGCAGCCATCTTGCCCGGTAAATGGCCAAGAAAAGATATTAGCCAGAGACAGATCGGCTATTTTGCCAGCCTGTGATTCCTAATTAACAATTCAAATCCGTTATTACACAACTATCACTCTCCCTTTTTTGTCCGTCATTTCAGGTGAGAATGAAAACGCAACCAAGATGGCCAGCCTTTGTGGAGTTGACAAATCACCAACTTTCTACAGCTCCACTCGTTATCTTTTTGTCACGTTTACCTCGAACCAACAGAATCATTTCCGTGGTTTTGCCGCCAAATACTCGTCTGCTACGTCGCCATATGCAGGTGAGTTTTAATGCAGCCAGAATATTAAACGTAAAAGTTCAATATTGCGACACAAATTCCAATCTTTGTTATTAGGTTCACGATCTTTACTCAAAACAAATTATATTTAGTTTCAACTCTGGTTTATACATGTACAATGTATATCAGTGGCTGGAGTAACTTAAAAAAAAACTAGGCACTATCTAACACGGGTATTGATATTCCTGGGAGCGGTCGTGCTTTGGATTTAATTCTGATATCTTTGTTGTTCCCTTTTACAGCACATGGAAGCGACGCAACTCTGGGGGCAACCATTGGAAGTATTGGTGCTGGAACGCTGGTAATAGGAGCCATTTGCTGCTGCTGTCTAAACAAGGGCATCAAGAATCGAACTATCAAACCATCAACGACGTTCCGTTTCGGAAACCGAGGAGGATTATTCGGTCAGACGCACCAACACACGAGTACGACCAGATTATTCAATCAAACGCAACCAACAATCCCTCGGCCAAACATGCAGGGTGTGTTCCACGTTCAGTCCGGTACGGTACAATTCAACAATACTCCTTTACAAACCTCTAACGGATTTCATCCTCCACCGTCCTACTCGTCATTGGGTCCACCAAATCAAAGGGGAGCTAATGAAACGTCCTCACCTCCAGATTCGAATCGATCCGCTGGTCCGATCTCGCCTTCGAATCTGGAATTCTCCGACCCTCCTCGATACTCGTCCATCGATCTGAACGGTTCTAATAGCAAAGTCCCACTCTACCCAAAATCTGACAAGAATTGGAGTCCAAATAATTCAGGAAACCAACCATCAGCCCCTTCTGCACCCTCTACAACCAATCCGGAGGCCCCTTGGTCTCCACCTCCGCCTTATAACTATTCTTTTTAATGTTTTTGTTCGGGGTTTATTGTCTTGCCGTTTTCCATGAAATGTTCCTTTAAACAGCGAAAAATCATCTTCATCTTTGAGATCTAAATTTGGCTTTACACCAATCATTTTGCTCCTAATAATAAATTGCTTTTTTGACAATTTAAAAAAAACTTCAATGCCTTAGTACACAAATCTTTTATTTTATTATTTCTGTAAACGATGTATTCATTTGCGATGTACCATAGACTATGGTCTTATTTATCATCCACAATAATCTGGATGTATTGGGTTAAAATCTTTAGCCTAAATTCCCAAACTTTGCCTAAATTCTCCTTTGGCTCACTGACCAAATAATCAATTCGTGGAAAACGGTCGTTGTTCTGAAGTGCCATCTCAATTTCTTGTCGTTAGATTTTACTAGTATTCTATTCTGATCAGGGGATTTTGTTGTTATTTTTTAACTTTAGCTTGTGTTTACGTTAGTATACTATCCCGGTCTTTCCAGGACGTTGGAGAGTCACTAAATTATACAAATATAATTATTGACATTAATATTTTTCCATAAGATTTATAAAAACAAAACGAAGCCTGTATGTGCATTTATACAGGGTATTAAATTTTAAAGTGTTATTTTAAAATCGACTTCGAAAATACTCGTACGTGCATTCGAATTTTACGAAGAAATGGACATCTACCATAACTCTTAGTGAGATTTGACATTAGATCTTGTTATTGTGATTATTTATTTAAAACGTTACGTGTTATATACTAATAAAAAAATCGACTTCGAGTATTCTCGTACGTGCATTTATGTTTTACTAAGAAATCGTATTCGTACGTGCATTCATATTTTACAAAAAATTGTATTCGTACGAGCATGCATATTTTTACGAAGAAATCGACATGTACCAAAACTTTTATTGAATATCTCGATATTTTATGTGCCTTGTTCTTTCCTAAAAAAAAGTACTCTTTTTGTAGTTTTCTGTAAATTGTTATTTGTTATCCATATTTTTGAGAATTCCCGTCCATATTTCTATTATTATGCGATTATTGTTAAATCCGTCCATAGTTCAATTTTATTGTTATATAAATATTTCTTTAAAACATCAGTGTCGAATTTTATTTCAAAGTGCCTTACCCACGTGTTAGCGTCCCTGCAGCCAGGCCCGATTGTGCAAGGGGCAATGTAATATATTCGTAAAGACAATGCAGAGATGACATTAAAATGAGTTAACGAAATAATTTTTGAGGTGGGCAATCCATTTCTTGAGAGGGGAATTCCTTTCTTACCCCCCTGTAGTTATAGGCCAGCGTGTAGGGACTGACCAACAACAAAAAGTGTATGTGCAAAAACGGTTCATAATTTGCCAATATGGATCTTTACCGTCTTCAGGCAATAACTGTGATAAAATGCACGTGCACAAAGCTATGTAACCTATATAATTAACTCACCTTCATTTCTTCGATAACTGAAGCTCTAGTTTTGAATTCGCATCTTCGTATTGAGTCTAAAACTCATTTTCGGCCTATACAAATTAAAATACAGAATCATTTGAGGATATAACATGAGAGCAAACCCTCCACCAAGACAACAGTTAATTTAAGGATTTTTGAAACATAAGGAACTATTTCACATTTTCTATGCCAAACTCAGATCACATACCAATGATACGAGTCCCCAAAAAGCCATTCGTTCCTTATTCCAAAAATAACATCCAAATCATAAGATAGAAACTTCAGAGCCTCATGGATCTCTAAGTCACAACTATTCAATCCTAACAATCTTCCAACAATACACCAACATGGTTGTTTAAATTTTTATTCATTTCATTTTAATTTTGTTTTAAAGAATAAATTAACTACTGGTTTCATACAATAACAACACACCAGTTCATATTGCATAGATAAATAAATGATTAAATAAAATGACAGCCATCCAAAAATGTGCATACGACACAGATTAACTGATGAACCATTTGAATAAGGCACGCAAGTGTCTGTGTGTGTAGTTGAGTTGATGAATTGAAACATGCACAGTTTAAAAATCAAAATAATAAGTGTAAATGCATACCACTTCAGAATATCTTGAAAAACAATTGATAAAATTTTCGCAATTTCCAAAATGATCGTCAACGATACAGTTTATTTGTGGTTTATTGGTTTTACTGTGTTTTATGCTAAAGGGGCATTGGTTCATTGAAAGCCTTGTATTGGCATTGTGTATTTGCACGTCTTTAGGGTCCGTATATCTTGTTCATTTTGACCTTTTACTTTCCTGAGAAAATAATAACGTGGTTATTCCTTTAAATTGCCTAGTGGTTGCAGAAAGGGTAGTGGTAAATATGGGTGTGTGTAGAGTGGGAGTAGATTGGGAATAGAAGGGGCATATCGTTGACGATACCTAAACTAAACACAACAAATAGATATTCTTCACGATATACAAACTTACTCTAAATTTATACACCAATTAATATATACAATTCAATAACAGATTCGAACCCGCAACTAGCGTGAAAACGCACCTATCTTCTCCAATTAGCGAAACGCCGTAACGTATGTCAATGCTAAATTCAAAATCCAAAATCACAAAGGTTTAAGCAAATATTATGACTTTAAAATACCATACCAAAAAAATACACTTTGAAATGCAATTCGAGAAAAGAAGATGGAAAATATTTAAAGAGTGATATTTTTTTTTCAATTTCAGCAGTTTTAGCTGTTCCAAAAGGAGAAGATAGATGCGTTATTTCCAACCGTTCCCTATTTACAATCATCACATAATATAAATACACCTCTTTCAAAATTATATGGTTGTCTCTCTAAGAGTTACTCCCCTTCATATAAAATTTTAAAACAAATCGAAATTTCAGCATTGCTTCAAAAATTCTATCAAAATTTCAGAATTATACCTTACAATCGTGTGTTGATTTTTTCGGCAAAATAATTCAGAAGCTGATTTTTTAAAAATATTTGAAAATTCGCAAAGGGGAATAACTCTTTTAAGATAGATATCAAATCATTACTTTAAACGAATATTAAGTTTGCTAACATATGAGCTGGTTCTAATTCTTAAGGATGAACTCTCTAACAGGGTTGAGAATTTAAATTGCAGAGTCTTAGACAAAAATGCAGAGTCTTAGACAAAAATCCATCGTAAGATTAAAAAAAAACCGACAAAACTATGTGTAAATAGAGGTAGATAACCTAAATGCTAATATAAACTTAAAATACTTCAATTTTTCAAATCATATCAATATAAAGATGAATAATAATGTACGTTTTTGAGATTCACATCAAAATCAAAATAATATTGCTTATACAAAACAAACCTTTTAAGGCTTTGAAAATTAACTCCCTTTAACAAAACTCGCATGCGTAAAAGAACATACGGATATGGGCTTGATAATACTGGTATACGCAAGAACAAATGCCTAATTTTGGATATAAGTATCAAGAACAAAAGAGAATATTGCACAAAAAGTATCACAATTAACAATAAATTTTAAGAATAAATGAACTTGGTTTTAAGGATGTCCTAAAAAAAGGGCGCCATATTTACAAACCCGGTTCTTGACTATGGACAGATCTTGGACGGTTTGATGGTTTAACATTAAGAAAAGGTTTATTAAAGGCACAGAATTTTAGGCACTTTGTTTTTGAGGCACCTTATCATTTAGGATGTCTTGTAAGGATACCATTTATATGTGAGACCAGGACCCGGTTCCTAGCCTTGTGCTTAAAGTCAATTTCGTGCTTCATGTCGACTTAAATATATCATACTTAGTCAAATGCCAGAAACTGGGCCCTGAATAACACAAAATTCGAGATATTGGCCTTGGCAGTATGCGGCTATAAGCTTGAGACTAAACAAGAATGCCGCTATAAGACTCAACTTGATAAGGAAGCTGCTATAAAATTGAGGCTATACAAGAATGCTGCTACAAGATGGAGACTAGACAAGAATATACCTAAGAGTTGGGACTTGCCAGGTGTCATATCATGTCTAACTATACCGCAGTTTCACTAAATTGCCACACCTGTATGGGAGTAATGACGTCAGAATGAACCATGACAGGTTTAGCAACTCGTTGTGATCTGTCAGCTGACTTAGATCTCCATCTCTTTGGGTCACTTCCTTCTGGCATCAGAGATCGTGGACTTCGGGAAGCCTGAAATAGATGGGGAAGACATTTTGTAAAAAGGAAACACCAGTAAATGATCAAGTCACGCATTGAATTCTTTTTAAACATTATGTTTAGGGTGTAATTTAACCAAGCCTTGGTCCATTGGGTCAAATGCTTATGCTGTGTTTTGCATAATAGCACCCTTAGGACCTTCGACAAAAAAGCATCAATAGATCGGAGCTCAATGGCAATCGCTGATGAAGTATTCAGTAATTTAGAAGATGAAATGAAAATATCATTACTTACCGAATCCTCCGAACCTAGTAGTAATGTGTCGTCAACAGAATGCTGGGACGTTTCGTCCTGGAATGATTCGGGTAGGTTGGATGAGTTGTCTGGTATGGGTGATTTGTCGCTTGGTCCAGCATCTGCTGTGGATTTCTGATTGTCTTTCGATTTCCGGCCTCTTAGCTTCTCTTTAAGTGTGGAGAAGATATCGGTAGGGGTAAATCCAGTGGGTGCAGCTGGTGGAATAGCCTGCATACCAATCTTAGCAATGGAAGTACCAACCGTTGAATCCAAACTGCTTGACTTCTTGAAGAACTTGCGTTTATCCTTTGCTGTTTGCGGTTTGGCATGAGCCTTTTCCAGCTCTGGTTCCTCTGGTACGGTTTGTGGTCTGAAAGCTGCGTCCATGTTATCAGAGCCGGTTGGCGTGTTTGCATTATGGTGAAGTCGTTCGTCAACTGAAGCAGACGTCTTCATCTGTGATGACGATGATGACGTCTGAGTGACGTCACCTTGGTCTCCTGCTGGAGAACTCGCCTGCTTTTGATGGTAAACCAATGGTTGTCTGTAATCCGGGTAAGAAAGGAAGCCAAATCCTTGAGATGGAGGAGTCTGGGTCTCAAAGAACTTTCTTCTCGCTGATCTTGGAGTCAGTCGATTAAAATTGGTAGTCGGTGTGTTAAGGACATTGTCATCACTGCGGGATCGTGTGTAGGCTTTGTACGTCCGCTGGGTAGGGTTGGGCGTCGGTGTGGTCGGAGTGGTAGTCAGTGATATGGAAGACGTAGTCACGGTAGGAGTCGCCATGGTCTTTGGAGTCTCCAAAGAGTTACTCTTCGTCAGGGTCTTGGGTCTGGGGTTATTGGAATCTGAGGGAGTTCGGGTTGGAATGGTGGGGATTGGAGAATGGAAGGTACTTCCGGCTACTTGACGTTCTAGTATTTCCGGTGTATGAGCGCGGGATGACGATGCACTGCGCGACCCCGAGGAATAAGATGAGTGACGATCAGCAGTGAGTCGGTTAGACTGGAAGGTGAGGGAAGGAGGAATAAAGTTAGGGGAGGAAGTGAAGGGGGTGACGCCGTCGTGTGTAACGCTCCTATGAATGGAAGTCTGAACAGTAAGGGTGTCCGTTAGGACGGAAGTCACTTCCCTATCTCTCGAAAGTTGCTCTTTTAATAAATTGAGCTCAGAACTGGAAAGACTTCTGAAAGAAGAAGACGTAAAGAGTGAGGGGAAAGAATGAATTTATTACAGCTACGTCTACGTTTGCGTGCATTACTAAAACGCATGCATTAAAGTTTTTATTGGAAAAATTGTATAAAATTCGATCTGCGACTACGCTCGAGAATTGTTCGACGTATGCATGCATTACTCAAACGCATGCATTAAAGTGTTTATCGTAAATAACTCGATCTGCGATTACGAAGGAGCATTGTTAAACGGATCGCGTTTAGAGACGCATGCATTACAGTTTTATGATAAATATTGTAGTTATCTCGTTCTACGACTAAAATTCGTACCCGCAATACTCCGAGACGCATGCATTAAAGTTTGTGTACCGAAACACGAGGAAAATTACATATTTCTAATAAAATCAAATAAATCAAAATGGCGACTCACCTTCGAAATTGTGTTTTGATTTCTGCATCTGTTTGATTGGCCAACTGGTCAGCAGCTTGTGTTATTTCCGCTACAGACTACAAAAGAACACAGACCACAATAATTTCCACTAACTACAACCCTAAACCCAAATCTGATGTCAAAAAGGGAATTCTGCCACTCAATTCAAGAAGTAAACCTATATATCCAATGATTGTACCAAATGTAAAATGAGCTAGTATATCAAATTGTATAAAATGCAAGTTTATGTTTTTAAGACAAGTTATAAATCGACTTGGCAGGGTTTTACAGATGCAGATGGGAATTACTAGGCAATCTGTGCCAACAAAATATGATACTATAAACACACTGTATTCATCGCCGAGAATCATAGCATAAAATTACTCATATACATTAAACTAAGGTGTTATAGTCAAACAGAGATATTTCGGCTCATCCGGGTACCATCAAACATATACAAAACCAGTCCATTATATTTTCAAGGGTATAAAAGTATCTTATTTAGAGGGTTGTTTGTTTGGCAAGTTACAGCAACACCCTTGAAAATATAATGGACTGGTTGAGTATATGTTTTGACTGTACCTGGATGAGCCGAAATATCTCTGTTTGACTATACTACTATTATTCTAGAGTTCTGGAGCAGTGTGACATTTAGAATGGAATAAAATTACACACATAAACAGAACTCGGGATTTGTTCAAGGTCTATTACTAACATTAGTAGCATTATTCTGGGGTAGTGTGACATTTAGAAGCTACATGTAAATGGTCAGTGCCTCGACTAACACTGTCACTAGGCGGCAGCGCTGCCGCGCAGTGGCGGTATTCTGCCACTCAGTGAACACAAAAGTCAGTTCCGGTCGGCAGTACTATATTGTAAAAAAAATAGCTAGCAATCGAAATTCTTTAAAGTAAAATATAACTAACATAACATAACATAACAGAAATAAGAATAATATGTTGGTGTTAACAACGGCATGATGTCTGTTTCACTGATTGCATTTCCGGCGAAATAGTTTTCAACTTCGCCCGTTCAATTAACTGCCGCCCAGTAACAATTCCTTAGACGAGGCACTGTAAATGGTTCCATTTGCAATTTCTAACACCATTTAAACTGAATTTGATTATAAATCGAATGAATATTCCATTCCGATTGTACTGGCCTTCACGACTTGTATACAATCACCTATGTTGTATCATCAACGAAAAGATTTTGTAAAAGAAATAAAGCGACTTCACTCTACATACCTCTTTAATATATCTGAGAATATTTCTCTGAAGATCACGTGACTGTTGACCTTCACCTTGTGACGTAGTTTCCGGTTCGCTTGCGATCAAAGCTCCGACTTCTCTTAACTTGATCAACTTAAAAGAAGAAAAGTAATCATTAAAGATGTCCACTTAGATTAAAATATGGCGTCACAAAATCATGAACATCTATATTTTTTAATAGACTTAAGATTAAATAGCACACAATCAAAATGGAGTCTTGAGAACGTGCAAGAAAAACCAGAATATGACCAACGAAGGCCCAATGCACTAAATATCATCAATATTAAACAGTCAAATGACTGGTACGACAATGACTGAACTGTAGAGTTCGCAACGTAAACAATACTTACACTGGTAAGAATGTCGTCAATACGTTTGGTATCTCGAGTATGAGCCAACTGCGTCTCCATTACGCGACGTCGGAGCTCGTTTCTCTCCCGTAACCAGATCTCTTGATCCTTCTCGTTTTTCTCCTGAAGTGATTTAAACTTCACCTGCAGGTTCACGAACTTCTTACCCAAAACTTCCAACTGAAACATTCACAAAATGGAATTGAGAGGTGTAGAGATGTTTGATATATAAGTTTGGCATGTGCCTTATTTTTCTCCATAACGCTATAGTCTTCGACCAAGAGTTTTCATCCTCGTCCACAATAGCCCATACAGGAGCAGAAAAGCAAGACGTAAAACTCCATTTCATTTCATTTCCAAGAGTTTTCATCGTGCTCAGTATCTAAGGGTCAAGTATAAATCCCTACCAAGATGACCCAAGTTGCCTTACCTCTGCCAAAGCTCGTTCTCGATCATTCTTGGCCTTCTCCAGATCCTGCCTGTCTGCTTCCAGCTGATTCAGAAGTTCCTTTCTAGCAGAGGAGAATTCCAGATCACGATCCTTCATCTGCTGCTGAAGATCCAGAGCGAGGCTGTGAGCTGACGACAGAAGGCGGTTCTGCTCTGCACGTTCTTTCTCCCACGTGGTATCCATGTGCTGATTTTGATTTTGAGCTTGACTCTGAGCTTTGTTAGACAAGATCAATTGTTCTTTCAACTGTAATTAAGAATAAAACACTTAAATAAATATGGCGATTTCTTGACTAGTCTTGTTTGTCTAGCAAAGTCATTCGAAGCACAACACACAATAACAGTCAAACTGCGCTCATGAGTACTTATTGAGCATAAACGTGTCTTGCATCCAAATCTTTGTACCTCGGTTCACACATTAATATCCAGAGCAACCAGAGTGCACAAAAGAGCAAATCATATTATGGATAGTTACAATAGGCAATCACAAATTGTTGGAAACACCGAAATAATGCTAGAATATTTATTGTCCTCAAAGACATTACATTAAGAAAACACACATTAAAAAAAAATCACATTTTAACACCTTAACGTAACTGTATAGCACATACGGAGAACAACAACCTAATCGACGTTAACGTAACTGCAAAACACAAACGTATCACAACAACATAAACCGACGTTAACGTAGTTGTATAGCACAGATGGAGCACAATAACCTAACTAACGTAGCATCATAGCACAATCTAAAGGAAGAGATCCGATTTTTTGCTAGTCAAGCACAAAAACAACTCAAAGGTAAGAACACATCTGAGACTAGAACCTGTATGACTATATTATAGTACTATAACTGACAGGTAAAGTGTATACCGTCTTGCTGAGAATTTAAAAACCAAAAACCAGACGTGGTAAGGAGGTCAATGCCAGTAAACTGAGGAAGAATACCGTCATTAACCTCGTTTCAAGTGTTAATTATTTACACAGACATGCTATAAAATACCAGCATGATTACAATACAACTACGTCAATGGTGAAGTGATTTTTTTTTAAGTGTACACCATGTTCAGTTTAGTACTTAGACATTCTTTATAATCAGACTTAAGCTCTTTGGATGGAGGTGTACGCAGAGTACATAGTACAGTGGTTCCCAACCTTTTTCAAGCTGTGGCCCAAATTCACGAAGCTCCCAGAGCCATGCCCCCTGTTTTATTCCAGACAAGATCAAATAAATGGATGTTCGGGTCTAATTACATCGCGTTTATCATGACTTTTGAACAAATGTGACTTCTTGCAGAAACCAGAAGTTAAGTTGGATTCCAGAATTCAAGCATAAATTTGTGTTATTATTCCCTATCTACATTTCTATGGTTGGCTTGCTTTGAGTTACTACACTGTATACTGTATATACTTTAATTATTTATTTAAGCACTAACATTTCATTTCACTGTCAGGAAAGTGCATCTTAATGGTTAAGTGTGTCATTAGCTCATTACCAATGTATTGCCAAAGTGTGAACATAGATTTGTTTTACGGTTGGGATCGTTCGTGCTTGGTTTTATTATTTTGTCTCTTATTATAACAAGGCTAAAATTGAGCATCATATTGTAATTGCCACTGACCTGATTAATTCTGCTTTGAAGATTGGCTCGTTCAATCTCGTTGGTAGTTCTCTGGGTAGCAAATCGTGTAATCAGCTCCGAGCGAAGACGATCCTGTTCTGAGACTCTCTCCTTAAATTCCCCTAGCTTCTTCCTCATCTCTATCGTCAACTTTCGGGAATCCTCAATCTGAAAGGAGAGATTTGGCTAATTAAGAGGTCTTCCAACTCAAAAAAGTCTAGATTAAGGATGTTAAAGCGAATTAGTCACTAGTATTGGATAACACGAGAGCACCATGGAATAACACATATTAGGTCCACAAAGCCGGATTCAAGTGTTCATAAAATCATGAAATACAGGAATATTGTGTATAAGCTTACACTTGTATCACATTCGAGAGCATCCACTTCAAATTTTCACTTGATTAGTCAGACCTGTGATTATCCCCCCAAAAGATATAAAACAGCTAAAGGACACGGGTAAAATTAGACCAGAAGCTTCTTTACAATTTTGTTCTTTTGTAATAAAAACTGTATAAGCAAAAAAATTTGTAATAAATAATTTGTCCTCACCTCCTTGCTATGCTTCTCAAGACGTTGCTTCTCATCTTCCCAGCGGATCAGATCCTGCTGATAATTCTCCTTCAACTGGGACATTCCCTTCTGGATACCCTGGATAATCTCCTTGTCCAGTTCCTTCTCCTTCTCCAGCCTTTCGGTCTGGACAATCATCTTAGTGTAGTCTCGAGACACTTTATCAAGTCTTGTTTCGTATCTGACCTTCATTGCCAGGTATTCAGCGCGTAAGATCTTTTCTTCTTGTTGAAACTTGTAAGCCATTTCAGCCTACCAAATAGAAGATTAATAGTTTATCTATATTTCTGCTCTTTAATAGGGTAAAGATGGGAAATAACATGCAGTATGCAATGAGGGAAATATCTACCAACAATTTACTACAAATAGCTTCAATCTATTAGAGAATTACAGCAAAGGTCAAGAAAAAATTAAGCTATCTTCACTTCCGTTCAATTAAGTTGGTACGATTTCAAATTAATCCAGACTATGCCATACCCTTCTTAGACCCTAACGGAAGTACAATCATATGTCTTCAACCCATAAGAACAACACAATGCAAAGAACAACGACTCATACCTGTGAAGAAAGTCTATCGACTTCTTGCTGCAACCGAGTTCCAATCTCAACCTCTTCCTTCAAATGTTTACATTTATCCACCAACTCCGTCTGTAGAGACAACACTTGTTCTTTTAGATCCCGAGTATCCACATCGAGCTCTCGGCGTAGATTGTGTACCTCACATGCTAGCTTCTCCTTCTCCCCGTAGTTCTTCTGGGCGTCTGATTTCAAAGTCATGATGATGTCGGCTCGATCCATGGTGGTAGTGATTTCATACAGGCGAAGCTTCTCCACCAAGATATTCATGTCAGTTTGAAGACCCGTTCGATTCTTCTCCCACATCAACATAGCTTCGTTCAAAGCTTTTTTCGATTTGTCTAGCTCGTGAAGAGTCTTCTGTTTTTCGTCTCGTGATTTCTGCAGTTCAATCTGTGAGTTTTTGTACAGATTTTTCAATCTTAAGTTATCTTTCTCGATGTCTGTTTCCGACCCACTATCTCGTACAGAACTTTCTGAAATCTGTTGCTGCAGAATAGCTATTATGACCTCCTTTTCTTTAACGCTCGCGATAGCGTCCTTCAACTCGTCTCCAAGTGACGTCACTTCCTTCTGTTTTTCTTCCAGACTCTTGTTCAGCTTTCCGATATACTCGTCCTTCTCTTTGAGGCGTTCGTCTCTGTTACTGAGATTTTCCCGCAAGGAGCGGATGGTCTCTTCTCGTTGCGAAACTTGTTCTAAAAGCGTCTGAAAATCGGTGTCTCTTTGGCGCAGGACGTCGTCCTGAAATGGACAATGTAACATTTTTAATAAAATAGTAGTCTACTAAGTTCTTGTATGAATTTAGAATTCAATTGGCAGTGGAAGAGTCCAGTCAGTAGAGAGTTCGATTGTCGTTTGGTGGGCAAAAGGTGCCGTGGCTTCAAATCCCCCTAAATGTAAAACCAGTTTTATGCCACTGTCAGTGGGAATCGACACAAACATATCCCTTATCACTAGATCATTGCATTTCAATTTCAATGTGGGAAACAATTTTATAAGTTTAATTGTTTGATTCAGGGGCTTAAAAGCTTTTTTTACCTGTTCTTGGAGGAAGTCTTCTCTTTTGTTTAACATGGAATCTTTCTCAGAAATCGTGGTCTCATGTTCTGTCAATTTTAGTTCCTTGTCACATAGATCTCGCTTCAGAGTTTCGAGAGTTTGTTTCATGACGGCCATCTCTGTGGACTGGTTCCTCAGTTCTTCTTCTAAAGCTTTTTTCTCTATCTCAGAGGTGGCACTTTTGGCTTTCCAGATTTCATTCAACTACAAGACAGGAAAGGAGATGTCTGTTTTAGGATAATATTGTACAGATAATGATGATGATGATGATGAAGATGGGATGACGATAATGGCGATGGAAGTGGTGATGGATGATTAAGGAGGATGGTGATGATGACGACGATTAATGGTATTGAAGTCAGTTCTTTTCATGCTGGCTGTCATTAATGATGATGATAATGATGTTTCAGTTGACCAAGCTGACAACTACATGTACTATGTAATGACTGACTTATAATGATTATGACGCTAGTTCTTATGGTGGAAATTCTTGTTATTGTAGATGACGATGATTAGGATGATGATGTCAATGGTTGATGGTGTATGATGATAAAGCCAGTTCTTTAATAATGATGATAATGATGATGATGAGGATTATGATGATGATGATGACAGTGATGGTGTTGATGCTAATCCTGTTGAAGGAAGGCTGGTCCATCATCTACTGGTACCAGAGAGGAAAGGATGGAAGCGGTGATAAGAATCACGAGGAAGCCTACCTCTTCGACTTTGTACTCTAGTTCTTCTGCCTTCAGCTTGAATTTAGCACATTGTTCCTTCAGTCGACCGATATCAGCCGTATCGCTGAGGGGTGACTGAAAAAAAAAAACATTTCAATATAAAAGGAAGCTAGGAAATTAATTTGAAAAAAACGTGTGGACTACAAAAGGGATACGGAGTTAACAAACGAAAAATATAACATTAACAGTATTAGTTTTAAAGCAAGCTAAGTTGACGATCTCTATCGCAGAATAATAGCAGGTGATCTGGTAAAATGAATAGACCATCCATTCTCTCTAGTGGCATTTGTCCCAGTACTAATTATAGTAAGGCATTCAATAATGTTTTTATTATTCCTCCAGATGTTCCAGTTTTCTAAAATTGAGCACTACTACAAATTGGAAGCTTTTTCATCCCATGAACAAGAGTACCTACCCGTGGTCTAGGAAGGCGAGGTGATGCAGCAGCAAGTGAAGAAGAGGACGCTGATTTCTCCAATACGTTTTCAGGAGTCTTTTCATGTTGATCCGACAAGGACCTTCTATCCAGCTGGAATGGTAAAAGAAACATGCAATCAGAGATGTACGATGCAGAGCATAGGGGTAATGATTTCCCTGTTTGCTATGAGCTGTTTCTAAATTATTGCTCAAACATTTCTTATGTGCATCTTTCTGTCATGAAGAAAAACGTCAATTTAGAAACACCACAAACATGCATCAGAGTGTTCGGAGAAGACAGGGAAAAAAGAAATCTATGTAAGAATTTCTTAGGCTAAAAATGACAGGAAAAAACGAAGTCTATATAAGAAGTTCTTAGGCTAAAAATGACACGAAAATAAGAAATCTATATAACAAAATCTATATAAAAATGACAGGGAAAAGGGAAAATCTCAACAAAAAGCGCCTTACCTCTTCACAGAGTCTTCCATAATCCATCCTGACCCGAATGTTCTCTTCCTCCATGATAGAAATCCTCTCTTTAAATCCTTTAATCTGGTCGGTAGCTATCCTCATCATTTTCTGGTGCTCCAATAACTGTAAGTAAGCACCGAAAATTGGACATGTAACGATCACTTGGTTTGTATTCATACATAGGATTGGGAGCAATATCACACAGTGTAAGAGTTTGCTGTGTCTTTATCTCCCCACGAAACGTTTTCCTGCGGAAACTCTTTAATTTCATCGCATTAGGTTTCGGGGAAGGGAGGGTTTGAATCTCCCAAATGAACATTTAACAATTTATCAACTACTATTGTTATTTTTTTATTTTCAATCACAATAGCCATTCTTAACCAGTGACCACAAATCAGGGTATAAAACAATGAATATGTAAATTGTTAACCTCGCCTGTGATATTAGTAACCGGAAGGGGACGTTAATTACCAATCAACCAATCAAATTAGCTATTTTATATAAGTGCGGGTATATTGAAATTTTGTGGTGATTTCAGAATTTTGTATGCCAAGATGCTAAAATTTAGTCAAAGACAAACGAAAATTGGTATTTATAGAGAGATGCATATAGACAAGGACAGTGCAAAACCCAGATGTCATCATCGAATTTTAAATCCACTTACATCGTCTTGAAGAAGTTCTTTCTCTCGAAGATGAAGTTTGACGTCATCGGACATACCGGAAGTAGTATTATCTGGATTGGCCAATCGGAGTTTCTTCTCCACAGTCTGAACTTTCTGTCTCTCCTCGGCTAGAAGTCTCTCTAAGGAGTTGACGCGTTTTTTCATTTGGCTCTGTTAATAGAATGACAGGAATATCATATTTGTGGTTTATCCAAGTTTGAGAAGAGAAAAACGGCATCGATATTGCCGAAGATATAGGGGGTGTATTTAGTGTTGACAATGAAAGTATAATTTCGAAACACCTGACGGTACTTCTCCTTGGAGTAGTCCACTAATATATAAATATTACTCTCGATTTTGCCATGTTTTGAATGCGATTTTGATTAACGAAATTGTTTACTTGAACGGATTTTTATTAGAGTTAAAAATGACAAAAAGACTGCAGCTGAGTGTAAAGCAACCCGAAGATAAGTGCGGTTTAATTTATTCCTTCAATGCACCATGCACGGGTGAGAATTATATTTACATGGTATTACCTCCCTTGAATACACCTTTACACTATTATACATTGCTAGTAAACCAGATCATCACTTTCACAGAGACTATGTTCTCATATTCCCGATCACCTGGGTCCGGTTCCTAGCATTGAAGTAAGTCCAAGTACGATATTACGATATTCGACTTGAGATTTTCCTACTAATTCTTGCATAGACTTAACTGAACTTCGGGTTTTAAGTACGAAATTGATCTTAAGCACAAGGCTAGGAATTGGGCCCAGGACTCGAATTTTTTCAAATCATTGCAAACATATACTCACATCCCAATCTTTACTGACGCTGGGTGTCTTGTCTCCTAGAGAGGGTGGCACGAGGAATACATCGTCACTTCCAACACTAGCCCCACTCAGAGCACTGACAGCGCTAGGACTGCGTTCTGATGGTGACGAATGTTGTTGATCGAGTTCTCTCTCGGCCGTTTCAGCGCGTTCGTTGACTATATCCAGCAGATTACTCAATACGGCGTTCTTATCGTGCATCATTTCTACCTCCTGTAATTGGAAACCAAAATTTGTAAACATGACATTTTGTGTAAGCACTGTATCCCATAGGTAAACTTACATAACAATTGTTCACAAAACCCGTCTACTACTACTCCTTGATCTTTAGCAAAGTCAAACTCATCTACGGAATGTTTCAGAAGAGATGTCGTATTCATTGTTAATTTCGAGACTTCCGAGCTTGGAAACAATTCGTCCAATGTGATTTTCTAACGCTCTCTCAGACTGAGCTACAAACTACTCTCAAATTGGGCAGGATTTATATAGATGGTGATGGACCTCTTATCGTGCTGAGTGCTGCCCCAAAACGTATTGATTCAGGGCTACTGACACGATCCACCTTTGCCCCAACACTCACACACGATCCCTTTCCCCAAGACCCCACATCCACGTCGAGAAGCCCCACCAGAGCTGCCATAGCTCCAACAATCCCTAACCCAATCTCTTGATCCATCTTACCTCCATCAGTTCTCGTTCCTGGAGCTCATTGTCTTCCTTTAACTCCTCGAGTTGATTCTGAAGAGATTTCACCTCGCCTTCCAGTCTTATATTCTCATACTCCTTCTTCTTCAACTTGGATTTCGTTTCATCTGAATCGAGAAAACGAGTAAATTGGTCAATACGTTGACAACAATAGTGCTGTATGACTCAAAACAATACAGAATGACAGTAATACATGTACATATAATAAAAATACGTACAGGCAAACAATTCCTTTAAACATACATCAAGTCCAAGGGGTGACAAAATCGAGAGCAATATCTGTAGAATAGTGCATGATCTGTTTCACATGTGACACCCCGACATAGTTTTGGAAATTTAGGACGTAAAACTCCATTTCATTAATCAAAAACAAGGGGATGTCAGGTGCAACTACATAGTAAATAGCTTTCAGAAAGATAGGACGTAAAACTCCGTAAAGAATGCTAGGCGTGAAAAAAACAACGGACATTCCATCTTCAAAGGTTTAAAAAAGCAGGACTTAAACCCCATTTAATTTGTAATTTAGACAAAAAACAAGAATGATATAAGGCGAGAAAAATATTAACAGACATCCCAGCCTCTAGACAACTGGAGTTAATTCACACATCTTCTCAAGTTAAATAATGTAGTTTGGATGAATTTCAAGTATTTGTGTCAGAATATATTACACGAACAAATTGTATCTACTAAATATAAATCATTCGTTCTGTTTAGACGGTGTCAGCAATTAAAACCAATAAACTCGTACTGAGTTTGTTCTGTTCAGACAATGCACAATGTATAAGTTGACAAGAACAAACGCAGAGTGGGTCCAATATATTAGGAGAACAAATTGTATCTACTAAATAATTCATATGTTGTGTTCACTGTTCTGACAGTCTCAGCAATTAAAACCAATAAACTTGCTTAGTTTGTTCTGTTCAGACTTTCACAATCTTAAAGTTGACAAGCACAAATGCAGAGTGGGTCCAATATATTAGGAGAACAAATTGTATCTACTAAATATAAATCATTGGTTTGTGTTTAGACGGTGTCAGCAATTAAAACCAATAAACTTTATGAGTTTGTTCTGTTCAGATAATGCACAATACAAAGTTGAAAGACCCTTACAATTGAAGATTGACAAGCACAAACACAGAGTAAGTCCATTTATTACAAAACAAACTGTATCGACCGAATCTTCCACCGTCATCTACAAACGAAATACCTGAATACCTGATGGTACTTCTCGTATGGGAAATCCACTACTATATAATTATTGCACCTGATTTTGTCATGCTCTGGACGAGATTTTTGATTGTTTTGCTGGTACGGATTTTTATTATTAGATAATTCGATCTCGAGTCAAAATATACTTGTATCAAAAACATGTTTCAACCCAAACCCCCACAGTCTTGTCTGTACTGAACTAGTTTTGAAATTAAAAACATAGAGAGTTTGGCTGGAAGTCAAGAAATGATTGCTCCAACTGTCTTACTATCTATTAATACAGTGTTAAATTAAAATTCACATTAATTCACTCGACAGTAATTTAACGCCCTGATAGTGTTACATTATTCAGTTCAGAACTGCTTCAACCACCTCCACATCTACCAATCCCACTGTCCCTACTGCAACAATCTGGACAAATTGTTGCAAGAGGAAAAACTGCTTGAAACTTTTACTGAAGCACTGAAGAATTCTATTCTCTGGGTTGGTAGGGGGGCATGACAATGGCGCATCTGATAGTGTTACACTATTCAATTCAGACAGAAAACTACTTCAACCACCTCCATAAAACCACTGCAACTACCAACACCAATTGTTACAAGAATAAAGGCTTAACTGATGTTTAGAACTTTTACTGAAGCACTCAACTGTTGCGTAGAATGAATTTTATTCATGGTGTGGGCACAGGTTTTATTATTTAAAGCAGATTCGAACTCATTAATCCATGCAGGTGTTCGACCTTTGTATCTAAACGTTTACTTCTCTAAATGTAGAAACCAATTAACGAGTGGAAATTAGAGAAATTATATCAATTAGTATGTTCCTCATCAAATCAGGAATGTAGAATTAATAACTTTACTTCAGTATTTTGATGGTTCTACATAGTTCTAGCTCATTAGTGATTTGCAGGTTGTCTATAAGCTTATTCCCTCATTGCGCACTGCATGGTGTTTGTCCGTCCTCATTAGCGCAATAGGCGCAGAAATCTAAGACGTAAAACTCCATTTCATTTAAATATGTTCCTTTACCTATCAGTGGTGGATTAAGGACTCTCTGGGCCTTAGGCAAAAAAATAGGAGTGCCTAAGTTTCAAACTAAACTTTAGTGGGAGAGGGTTGGGTTTGCTGTTTTTAAAATTGTTGTTTCTGGGTAACAATGCGATTGGGGCTTTCCTCTTACAAAAGGTTTCAGATATTCTGTCTCAAGAAAATTTTGCTAGAACTCATGAGCCACTGAACCCGCTGTAAGACCCTCAGAACACCCCTGATTCAGCTTTTTGTTCTAGTTTTTCTGGAACTCTGAGAAAGAATTAATACTCCAAGCAGGTGTATTATATAATTGTTACTTATCTTCCGTCTAATTTAATTGTTTAAGTTGAATTTTAATTGGCAGTATGGCTGTTAATCACTGACAGTTATTACTTAATCTTACAACAACACCTGATACCAATCTTCAATGAGGTTGTCAACCTTTAAGGCAATGTTACCACTATCTGTGGTTATTATGGAATAATCTAGAGTATGCCAGCACATGTATTCTAGAGAAGGGGAGGGGTATGTATTGTGTACCAGGTTGTGATACCTTTTATGAAACCAGATAAATATTCGTTTCAGTCGTGTTACTCGTGTACAACAATTTCAGAAATGGTCTGAAATATGCCAAGTAAGGGGAAGAAGTCCGTTGTGTTCAATTGTCGTTCTCACCAGGGATAAAGATTCAAAGAGGCTTTAAGGGATTGTTAAGAATATTTTAAATTTTGAGAGTGTATCGGGGATACTGATAGCACCGATTTCCATTCCTACGTCTGTGGTTCTTGTAATTCTACCAAAACAACTGAACAACTGAGTGTTGCATCGTTGATGAGGAAAAGAAAGCAAAGTTGTTGTTTATCAGCAACGATGTCCGTTTAGAATCGTCAAGGGACGTCAAAATACTCAAAGACGCTAGGTGCATCCAGAATATCGATTGTATTTTCTTCTGTGCCAAGTCTAAGGCGGTGCCAAATATCGTTATCAGTTCGATATTTGATATACATGTTTATGCACCTTATCAGAAAACTAAGGTCATCTACGTGAAGTTCTTCTAGGTGCTTTGACGCGTCAAGTGCACGATTTGCCATCAAATATCGGTCTTACCAATGTAAACGGTGCGTCAAGTGCACACACGACTTGCCATTGAATGTCGGTCTTGCCAATGTTAACGATGCGTCAAGTGCACGCACAACTTGTCATGATGTCTTTTGCCAATGTAAACAGTGCGTCAAGTGCACGCACGACTTGTCATGATGTCTTTTGCCAATGTAAACGGTGTGTCAAGTGCACGCACGACTTGTCATGATGTCTTTTGCCAATGTAATCGGTGCGTCAAGTGCACGCACGACTTGTCATGATGTCTTTTGCCAATGTAATCGGTGCGTCAAGTGCACGCACGACTTGTCATGATGTCTCGGTCTTGCCAATGTAAACGGTGCGTCAAGTGAAAATCAAGCTGTAGCAAAATAAGGTTGCTTAGTGGTTGACCATGAACCATCTGAATCCTCCAGAACCTAAGTGGTTATCCTTGTAAAAGGTGGTTGTATGTTTTCTTTCCTATCTCATCTTTAACTATTGCAAGGTGGTAGACTATTTTGCTATCAATATTGGATTCATATGTTTATATATTTTATTCTGTTATCAAAGCAACATGCCGAGAATGTATCGTATTTTCAGATAAGATTTGACCTTTGACATTCGTGAAAATGTTCGATAATAGGTCAAGAATATTTTCTATTGGTATGTGTTCAGATGGAATGTGGTCACGTGGACCGCGCGCGTAATGCCTCGAGATTTAACGAATGTTTTCCACGTGTTGTAGTCAATAAAAGTCGACGAATGTCAGATTTTCTAGAAATATTGTCTGTTTTATCCCCTTGATTTGATTTTAAACACAACTATAGCCAAGGTCAGTAATTGACTGTTTGAAGCAAGGACAGAATAACATCTAGGCTTGTTAATATTACAACAGCTTGCCAGATTATCTTGGCAATACGGTGCAAGTGTGACGAAGTGCACGATTGGTAACAAGAAATGAATCTATAAGATTGGTAGCATGGAAATGTTGCAGCCTGTAATTTTTTATAACCTGCAAGTTTGTTTGTCTCCAAGTCTCCTCTAGTCTTCCACCAGCAACCCCTCCATTCTGCATGAACTTGGATTGCCCAAGCCATCCCTAACCACTACCATCTAGACCTTCTAAAACACACCCCTTATTGTCATATCTAATTTAATTAAGTATCCACCATTTATCCAGATGATCTCTCCCCTTCTTTTCACCTTTGGATTGCCCAGCGAAAGTGGAAACCGATCTCAAACCACCACCAACCAACTTCTAAAAAACATCCCCTCGTATCTAATTCAATTAAGTATTCAACATCTATCAAGAAAATCCCACCACCGTTTTGCCTTATTTCACCCATTGGAATTGGAAGAACCGCTCCCCAACCACCAACCAAAACCTTCTAAAAACACTACTCTTGTCAGTTTTGTGTAAAATATTGTTTTTGTACGGAATGCCAGAATAATTTAGTAAGAAATGAACCAAATGACCATTATTATAGTAAAGATAATAAACACAGCTCTCAGGGCATTATAAATAACATTGATTTGTTTATCTCACAGAAAACATCTACTAATATACAGTACCATTGGTATATACTAGGTAATTGGTATATCTTCGCGTAGATGGTTAAATTGTTCAGCAAGAAAGGGGAAAAGGAAGGGAGGGAGGGAGCTGCTAATGTTTAGCAATGCTTATATGTTTCAATGTTCCCTTTTCCATGCCATCTACTAATATACAGTACCAATGGTATATACTACTAGGTAATTGGTACAGGACCACTGGTATAGGCGTAGGAGTTGAAGTTACGGTGGGGTAAGTGAGTGGGGTTGCGCACAAATAGACCTATTTCAGTGTATTATGTCATGTTTTCTTCCTCGGCACTCCTACATCTCATTAACCTTATTAAAACAAACCACATGCAGAATGTTTTAGTGCCAATTGTCTGCACAGTTCCTGCTAGTAAACACTTGACACACTTTTTTTCCACTTCCCTCATACTTGGTTTGACGTAATCTAGTAAGAATATGCTTAAAGGGATTGTAAAGAAGTTTTCTAAACTTTAGATGTGTATCGGGGACACTGATAGCATCAATTTACACCATTCAAATTTCCATTCGGACATCTGTGCTTCTTGCAATTCTACTAAAACTAAAGCGTTTTATGACGTCACTGACAGTGATTTACCGGAAGCTACTATTAATATCTATGCAGATCACTGTCTAACTAAAGCAATTGTTTTGAATTAAACTTAATTATTTTATTTTATTTACCACTGACGAATGAACTGAAAACGCTTACTTTTTCCGATTTTCACTGGCATCTATCATTTTTAGTACTTTCGTATTTATTTTCATCCCATTCACGAGGCGAATAAATTGGGTAAGAACATGTAACAAAATACTTTCGTCAAGTCACTATTCCAGGAATTTGGCTCTTTGGTGCCAAAACAACTTCAGAAACTACAATCAGGTATCTAAGAACGGTAAATCACTCATGGTAATATGTAAGAAGTTATTTTACAACTATTCTCTTTGATGTATGCCGCCTAGTCATTAAAACATTGATATGGCCCTCTTGTATATGATATAAGAACTGGCGGTATCCTTTCATCTTTTTGTATATACAATTTTAAAAGCTGAATATACAGTTAAAGTTTGTCTATCAAAAACTACCTAGAGCATATTTGTTTCTTCTTACTCAGATTTGATTATCTTTTAATGATAGTGTCCCAATCAAATCAGATTTGAAATAAGCTTCTAGTTTTCGATCCACTGGAAGCGAACGTTAACTTGCCATCTTCTACTACCTTGTTTGCGATACTTTAAAATGTTTTAGGTCATGTTCAGAAATGAATGAATGTGGAGTAGGCATATATTGTACAAACTCATTCAATATTACATTAAACTAAAAGATTTGTGTGGCAATTAAGGTTATTGGTGTCCCAGTGGGATGCTACACGCCGCCAAACATCTTTGGCAAGACATATATAAAAGCAATCTAAACTAATATACACCATAAAATCGACACGATATCTTATAAATCTTTCAGGTGCGAATAAACTTTTATATTTTTTATGAAAACGAAACTGCTGAATCAATTCACACGAGACCTTTACAAAGTATGTTTTTACGTAATTAAAACCTGATGGTTTTTACATAATAAGTCTTGAGTTTCTAACAGCTTTTTCAGACTAGGTTAAAACTAGTATGTTACATTCATTATACTTATATCGCTCTTTAATACCGAGGTAACTTAATGTAGTATATTAGTACAATTCTCTATATGGGTCAATGCATGTGCAAATTGCGTTTTCATATACATGTAATCATACCTTTATTATTCAATAAACATGAAAATGCCAAGATAGCAACGTGTGGGTTCTTTCATATCGTAAATATGTCATATCCACCCAAAATTCCAGTTCCTTCTGGCATAGACCATATTAAACCATACGAGCATGTTTATTGGAGTTCATTGAGGTACAGTTTGACCAACCTTCAAAACACATGATGCCATTTTTGGAACTTAACATTCCCTTTCTGAGAGTCAATAAAGCTACTGTAACTGTCTCCAGAAATTGTACCACACCAATTTGTATGCTCCTGTATATGAACTATTGAAATGAAATGGAGTTTTACGTTCTTCTGTTGACTTATATCCTTTTGTTTATTGCAAGTACAAAAAAGAATAGGTGGGAGAAATTTCCCGTTCTGCGACAACCTAATGTAACATTAATGTAAAGGAAATCTCGTAGCTTTGCTTATTTTATCAAGAATTCTCATTGTCACATTGAGGCAGCTGCGACATACCTCCCAGTCACAATATTTTCATTTATCAATTAAAATAAAAAAGAAATACTCACCTAATTCGTCTTCTAAATCCAAAATAGTTTCCATAAGATGATCCCGAGCGTCATCCTTAGCAGAACTTCCCGCCTTCTGCAACACTGCCGCCAATTTAGGCGACATTGGTGGACCATCTTTAAATTTCCCGCCACTGACGTCATTACTTGACGACAATTTTTCTAAGTCTGCCATTTTGTCACGTAAATTTTTGTTTTCTTCCAAAACTCGTTCAAGTTTGCTCTGAAGGTCACGTGACCCATTCGTAACGTCTGCTACTCCGAATGCACTTTGGGGATCTTTGGTAGGGGAGCGAGGCGTTTTCGTCAACGTTTGAACACTTTCAGTTAAAATCCGTATTTTCTCAGTCAAGTTCTTGTTTTCTTCTTCAACTTTTCTGTTTTTATCTCTCAACTCTATATTCTCTATGGCCGCATCGTCTGCTTGGATTGATGGCACGCGCTGTAATAATCTTAATCTTGTATTCTCTTCTGCTAGTTTTTCACCCTCCGCGCTGGCAGTACTCAGCCTGTCTTTAAATAACTCCGCCTCGTGGGAGACGATATCTAGCTGTTTACGTAAATCATTGATTTGGGCCACATGTGGATCGGAATCAAGTGAACGAGTTTTCTTCAATTTTCCTTGACGCGCTTTAGCAGACGCCTGTGTGTTCATGCGTTCGATTGTTCTATCCCTATCTATCACTTTCCAACGAAGACCGTCGCACTCGATTGTTAGTTCCTCGATCTTGTCCTCGTAGTACGAATTCGGACTTGGTGGCGACGGAACGACACTGAGAAGCTGCTCTCGATGATGAAGTTGTTCATTCAAAACCTTAATTTGAGTTTGTAAATTCTCGTTTTGTTGTTCGACGTCTGTGATTTTTCGATGGGAGAGCGAGAGTTCTTGTTCGAGTAACCCGAGTTGCAGTTTCACCTCGACTATGTTCAGTTCGTCTTCTGTGTCCGTGTCGGTGTCAGTCATACTCGAATCGCTGTCGTCTGAAAAATGATCAAAATAAAATAAAATTTTGTGTGTGAAATTCGATGATGGCTTTTTGTCTTAAAAGGCTTAATTTAATCAAGAATGATTATAAAAATTTGTTGAAATATTAAGGTGATTTGGGGTCCCTGAGAGTGCGGTTACATGAACCCGTAGCATACAAATTTAACTTTATCATATAACCCTTTAGTGTGTCAAGAATCTAATAGCTGGTTGGTTGGACACAATTGTTCGTATGGACACCATTGGAACACCGCCTGCGACATCAGTTAACTGCTTTACCCACCAAGAAAACACAAGCCCTTTTTATGATTCACAACCTAATGTTCAGAACGAAAAGGTGTCATCTCCCTCACTTACCAGGGTCAGTAACGACGATCTTTGGTTTACCAGTAATCGGTTCCTTCTTGCTCTGCATCTTCGTCGTGGTCTTTGCGGAATCTTTGGACAGCTTCTTCAACTGGACGTTCAGACGTTCGTTTTCTTCTTCCAGTTCATGGACTTTCCTCCGCATCATCTTGGTCTCCTCCTCGGTGAATTTCAGTTGCTCTGTGAGATCGTTTTCTCTCTCGACACTGTCGTATAAATCTCGAGTCATTTGGGACATCTCCTGATCTCCACTGGACTGCTTACCGATTCTTCCCAATAACGTCTGAAAGAACAAGGAGTTCACTCTCATTAATGTAAAGGCAATCCTTCACGGTAACAAAAGGGGGAATTAGAAAACTGACTGACAGTATTTCAACGCAAATTAACTATGGTCTATCCTATTGCTTGCAAGACAAGTTTTTACTAGTTTCTTGAAAATTTAAATAAGATGCGGTCAGGAATTTACCACATCAATCATAAATTATCCCAGATAAGTAAAGGATGCAGAAATGTTCTTCATGTATTTCATAGGTTTTTGGATTGCAATTAGGATAGGTTCATGTCTCTTCAATTTTCTACCTATGTATTGTTAATTTATTCACGTGAATTTCGAGTTTTATTTTGTGATTGGCACCAAGGAGTTAAAAAATGAATATCATTTACAAAATTATCTTAACCGTATTAATCATCTAAAACTATACACGACCTAACTCCCCAATGACTTTCAATTAACGTGTTATTTTCTTTGGCGGAGGATTTATTTGGACAAATTCCACCCCATTCCACCAGTCATGCAATACGTCTGCTATGACGTCATATGGTAAAAGGTGAAAGCAGACGAGTGTTTGATCTTTTTATTTGATATGTAATATCATAACCCCTGATATGAGTATCGTAATCGCTGGGCGATATTAACTTCTTTCAGATGCTTTGCTGTTCACGCTGGCATTTGCGTGAACGCAGACAAAGTCAAAGACATATTCAGGAAAGTTACAATTTATCTTGGATTTATCTTTATATTTGTTATAGGGTTTATAAATCGCAGAATATTATGTTGCGTTATAAGCCTTTTCAAAATAGAATTTGCGGGCTCAAATGACAAAAAAGAACCTTCCTTTCTTAAAATAGACCATGAAACATTAAAATATAAGAGAAAGAAACATTATGCAATGATATAAAGATCATGAACGGTTAAGCATCTAAACATATTGTTCTGTATTTCAAAATGACATTTTCAGACACGCAGTTAATGCATATTTTATTGATAATAAATTACTCGTTTTGTCTCGGCTTCTGACATATTCCTATGGTGCATTTTCGTCTGACTGGTTACAGATATATTTTCACAAAAGTAATGAATAGCTTCGATCTTGCTGATTCATTTTGGACTAACGTGTGCTTTAACATTTGCTTCAAGATCAGAAATAGAAATCCACATATTGTAGTGACGTAATCGTCGTCCGATATCTGACCTATTTGACATACGACGTCACGATTATTGCGAAATAACAAAGGTGAGACAACTCATCCACGCCTTCGCGCGAAAATATGGTTTGCAGACGTGATATGCAGACAGACACAGGAAGGCGGGGGTCATGAGATGGGGTAGAAATTCTGGAACGTTTTGTTAGCTAATACATGTAGAAACAAATGAAATCAATTATTCTTGTGTACACGAGACAAAAAGAATAGAACAACATGTAATGAACAAGAGGCAAAAAGAATAGAACAACGCAAGTTGTTTCAATTCGCTGAATCATACCAGGAGAAAATTGCAGAAACCATCTGGTAACACAGACAAAAACACGTCGATATTCATTACTGTTACGAAAGATGTGCCTTGCAGAATACAGAATACAGATGAGAAAATGTCTAAAGTTATTGCAGGTAATGGATAACAAATCACAGTCTTTGAAGGATACAAACGGATTGGTTTGCGTTTGTTTTCTGAAGCCATTTATAGATTAGGTTTGTGCTAATAACGGTTGCATACGTCCTATTGACAATTGCGTGCTATATGTATATGTGCGTATTATATACAAGTGCGTATACTTCTAGGTTCGTGCTAATTACGGTTGCGTACCAAACACAGATGCGTACTTATGTACATGTGCGTACTATATATACTGGTACGTTTATATACATGGACAATACACAGGTTTGTACTTCATGCATTGTTCCAACTATACATAACGTATAACATTTGTTCAGAATTATACAAAAAGGAGTAGGCATATCATGTACTACGGTATCCCACTGCTTTGTGTAGCGAAACGAAATGCGATACAACACTTTATGCAGGTATGAAAACGTACAGTTGCAAATCTTATAGAAAGAAATATCTTTGAAATAATTGCCGTTATCTCGTCGTCAATGGAAACACATACTCAGTCAGCTGTTTCTGTCAAAAAAAAAAACGCAGACGATTAAATTCCCGCCATTTTTTACTCAAAGCAGACGTCTTTTGGGTAGAGTGTTTTATTTTACTCGCGAATAAACAGACAGTTATAGGATTGTACAGGATATTGTGGTACTGGTAATGCGAGCCTATATACATGTAGTTACTGAGGCGCCAACAAAGTATCAAAGTTTTTCTGTTATGTTTATATTTATATTCTGATAAGGGATTTATCTAGATGAACTAGAGTTTAAAGAAAAAACAGTAATATATCTGAATATGCATCGACGTCTTTGGATGGAAGGAGAGGCCTAGCTCATTTTAATGATCAATGTCGTTGACGTCGCTAACCAGAAATTTGACGCTGCTTACCAGAAATTTGACGTTGCTTACCAGAAAGTTTACGTCGCTTACCAGAAAGTTGACGTGGCTTACCAGAAAGTTGACGTCGCTTACCAGAAAGTTGACGTCGCTTACCAGAAAGTTGACGTCGCCTACCAGAAAGTTGACGTCGCTTACCAGAAAGTTGACGTCGCCTACCAGAAAGTTGACGTTGCTTACCAGAAAGTTGACGTCGCTTACCAGAAAGTTGACGTCGCTTAACAGAAAGATGGTTGGTTTTGTAAAGAGATTTGCGCTTTTTTTTGTAATGGCGTTGGATGGTAGACCCTCGTCACCGTGGGTCGTATGGCTGTTTAATTAAGTCAGCCTCATATTGAGCCATCGGTTTGAAAAAGGTTGGCCTTGAGTGGAAGTAAATGCCATTGGATGATGGACCCTCGTCACCGTGGGTCGTATCGGCTATATAGTTTATTTAGCCTCCTTTGGAGCCATAATTTAGAAATAGCTCGGCCTTGAAACGAAGAAGAGTAGAAACTGTTCTAAATGCGATAAACCGAATTTCTAAAATCCTAAAGTATCTCAAATAACGTATATATTGCCTGTTATCTCCGATCTATGTAAACACTTTTCATCAGACCTATTAGCGATTGTCGTAAATATCTTCAGTTTAAATGATTTATTTGTAAATATTTATCGTCTGCGCTCTTCAATTTCAAAATTTGGCGGCAAAAAATCAAAACTCCTATCTTCTTGATTACCCGTACTTGTGTTTGTTTAATAGTTTTAAAATCTTTCTAATTTATCTCGGTTCAAAGTTATTTTTCGATTTAAAATTTTAACACGCCCGCTTATTTTTATTTTTCATTTTTTCTTCCAACATACGAGCAGGCTTTCTACCTGTATGCAATGATAGATAATTTTGGTAATTTTGGTAACGTCATTGCAGCCATTTTTTGTAGCGTCCTGACAGCTTGTATTTAAATCATGATATCCATTTTGTATCGTCATGACCGCCATTTTTTGTAAAGTCATGCAGCAATTATGTAACGTTATTGCCGCCATTTTTGTAAATCTAATGTAGCCATTTTGCAACGTCGTTGCAGCCAATTTGTAAGTCATAGAAGCCATTTTTGTAACGTCTTTGTAGCCATTTTGTAACGTCATGGTAGCCATTTTGTAACGCCATGACAGCCATTTTGTAACGTCATGGCAGCCATTTTGCAACGTCATGGTAGCCATTTATGTAGGCCTAATGCCTTATGTTATATAAGACACTTCAAAACGTTGAGACACCCATTGTTTAACGTAATGGCAGTCGATTTGTAAACGTAACGCAGCAAACAACAAGAGACACTTTATCTAATTCTTATCTTTTATATTATGTAATTTGGGAAATTGTTGTTTTTGTTGTTTCTTGTTAGGTGAAATCTGAACATTCTTTCCTAAGCCTAGACAAATCTTACACACATTCCTGATTTTATCTCATACATTCCTGAAGATGTACCAAGCAAAACCGTTAACATACACAAACAGGTGATTATAGACTTATAAAAATATCTTACAGGACGGTAAGAGACAGATCACAGAATATGGCGGCATAGAAACTGGTGAAAAATAAAAAGTAGGCCTATTAATTGGATTAATTTGGATAAGTGCTATTTAAAGACATATTTGTTCTTAGCCTATGAATCCTCGTGTTACTCTAGAAGCGGTAAAAGACGTTATGACATCTTATCGTTACTTTCACAGCCCGATATTCTCGTCAATTAATATTTATTGGCAACAAACAGAAGGTAAAAGTTTAAAAAAAATGATTTTTTTCTTGTAGCCGCCTGCAGATAATTACCAAAAGTCAAATTGATCTAATACGCATTATCTACTTAAAACACCATTATAAACGATTAAACAGGCGCGAAAAAAAACTACCAGAATTATCGTTATAGTATTATAGAGTACATATCATTAGCATAAAGGCTTGAATCGAGAGCTGCAGTTAATAACCATTTCGTTACCTCTTAAATCTATATGAGACAATTTTCGTAATTTGTAATTCTTATATACATTATGAAACCCTTGAATCGAGATTTTCGTACCATTTCGTTACCTCTTAAATCTCTATGAGGTATTTTTCGTGATTTTCATATTATAATACATGTATTATGCATTCGTCAAATCCTAATTTTGTAAATTTCAGGCCGATAATTCTGTTAATTTCATCTCGGTATTTCTGTAAATTTCAGTTTAATATTTTCGCCAATTTAGGTTCAATATTTCCGAAATTTTCATTCCTATTTTTCTATAAATTTCAGTTCTGTTTTTCTATAAATTCAGTTCAGTATTTCCGTCAATTTCAGTTCAAAAGATTTCAGCAGTATGTAGTTGTATGTTTCTTATTATGCAATCGCAACCGACAAATTGGTGGAATCAAATAAAATGTATAAAGGCCGAACCTCCAGTGAGTTATGTCGGAAGTAAATCATGGGAATCGTCTATCGACACTCAAACCTGCTTTCACTCAAAACTGTTTCTAATTCAATTCATGTTTATTACACCATATAACAGCGTTTCACTTAAATTAATTAAAAATTCTAAGTGAATGGCGTGTCCCTGTTATCAAGACGGTTTACGAAAGCAATTATAACGTAAACAACTGGATGATAGAGTCTACAACTGGAAACAGGTGTGCGATTGGTTGAAATTACCTGTCGGCACGTGCAGAATGTTCATTCATGTTTCCGGTTTAAACAATATGTTGTAACATGATTTACGTCACGGCGTTACTATAGTTACATTTCAATAGAAATCAGTTGTTCTTGCTGGTGGGGTCTCCTTTAAGTGTTTCTGAAACAGTTCTAGAGTATTCCAAATATTGCGTTCTATCATACAAAAATAGATGTCTGACTACCTTTGTATAGACGTTGGTGGGCCCATTTACACCCATATGAAATAAACCTTGGACAACGCATGATTCTGTATTCAATGCTATTATCCGTATATGCCTCTAGCAACATTTTATGCTGTTACCAAATTATATTCGCATACTTCATGCTGTTACCGTATATCATTTGCTATGTATTCCGCACTGTTATCCGTTTATGCCTAGGAATATTGTAAACTGTTATCCGAATATGCTTTGTTTTATTCTGAACTGCAATCCAAATATGCTTAGATATATTGTGAACTGCTATCCGAATATGCTTTAGAATTTTCTGCATTGGTATTCGGATGTTTTTCGGATTCGGATTATATTTTGGAATAACCCTTACTGTTTCCCAATTGTTGGCATTTGGTAAATTAACACTTACAGGGAAATGTTTAGCATTTAAGGGGATTGATTTGGGACTTGGATTTTCGTAAATACATGTGTCCCGTTGTAATTATGTGACTGGTTGAACGGATGGTGAACGTTCCCCTTTATATATAGGTACAGTCAGTATAAATATAGAAAAGATGATTTACATGCATTGTAGAAACTATCCCATAAACCTAAATTTAGCATTGTGTAGCTTCTCTTATTGTCTGTTACGCTATGTGACCTTGACCTTTAACATATTGTGGTAAACAACATTCCCACACAAATACCATACATACTGCCATGTATGGCAGAATCCATTGTAGTCTGGTATTGACGCGTATACATTGATTATTTCCCTTACTTCAGTTTTCACCGTAGAGTCATTAATAGTCTGGAATTTCTCGAGCTGTATTGAGAAGTTAAGTTTGGTCTGATCGTCAGTAGTTGAAGAATTACTTCCCATGAGAGGAATTCTTCTTTCAAGAATTTTACTGTAGTCTGAATTATTTATCATTGAATTGTATTACCTCCCTTTGACCATTGGCACAATAACAGTGGGGTAGCCTACCGAGATTCAGAGATACGTATTAGGTGCTCCAGAGTAATAAAAAAAAAAATAGAAGTGTATACGGATGGGTCAAAGAGCAAAAGACCGAAAATTGGAATGGTGCGATACCCATAAAAAAATAAGAAGGCTCTTGAAGACAAATTGCTCAATAAGGGGTTTCGTTATGCTGGACTCTGAGCAATTGTCAGTGCCTATGCAGACAAACTTCTTAAATCAAAAAACAATTGGGACATTTCCTCGTTATTGAGGAATGATAAAGGGAAGGGAATTCGGGGCAGGACAAATCAAATAAATACAATTCACACACAATTCTAGCTACACAGTCCTTCTATACACTACTTGCTTTTTAAACAAAAACTGTCGAGGAAAATGAAACCAAAGTCATGCTAAACTTCATGCTAATTTTGTTGAAAATGAAAAAAAAATCCTCAATAACAATGTTTCGTTTTTTGTTTAGATTACTTAAAATATACGATTCCAAAAAGAAACGAAACGAAATAATGAAAAGGTGAAAATAAAATTTGTACCTCTGGCGGTGCAAGTAGCGTACATTAAGAGTGTGTTGTTAGTGTCGTGTGCAAACATTATTTTGATAGGAAAATTCCAAAATGTGTGATAAATTAAAATTTATTGATAAAAAAAATTACACCATTTGCAAAGAAAATAAAAAACCAAGACAAAATTAAAACATTTTTGTTCACACGTTTTCATTATTATTTACAGTTTGAAATTTAACATTTGCTTAAAAAAAATTGAAATGAAATGGTGCTCATAGCCCTATATGTACTCAAAAACGACCGATGACGCTAAGAAGGTCATAGCAAACATGAACGTGCATTGTGAAATTATCTAATTCGGCGAAGTTGAGCATTCAAAGTATATCACAGAAAATAAAAAGCGCAGTGAATTTTTTGGGGAAATCTTGTTAAAAGAATAATGAAAAGAATGCGCGTGTGTGCATGAAAAGCACGTAGACAACAGTTACGTTGCGGGGTTTTAAATGTGTGATAGTCAACAAAAATGCACAAGCGCGGATAGTAAAGGACATGAGCACCAGTTGCAAAAATGTAAGTGTAACAATTCCTAAATGTATCTCTCGTGAATTATTTTTTTCAATTCCTCACCATTCAACCAACTTAAAACACTACCCTTAGAATGTATGTAGCTTCTAGCACCCTCAGTGGTTTCAAGTCACATGACCATGTCACGTGATAAGTTGATTTCAGGAGAGTTGATTAGTACGTCTGTAACAATTAAAAGGTATAAAAATATATAATAAAAAAAGATCTATAAAAAATATAGAATGCACGTACGACAAATGACCGATAAAAATATATATGATGCACGTACGACATTTGACCAATAGGGAAATAAGTAATGCACGTACGACGTGCGACAAATGATAAATAAAAAATAAATATTATGCACGTACGACAAATTAGCTATAAAAATAGAATGCACGTACGACGAATGTTCTATAGAAAAAATATATAATGCACGTACGACAAAAACCTATTTCAAAATTCGATAACCATGAAATAGCCCTCCACATCTACGGGAATGTCCTAAAGCTCATAGCTTATATTAAGTTTCACCGTGCACAACAAACATGAAAACGAAGCAACGCATCTGCATTTCAAACGAAAGCTATCAGAGACAAAGCGAAAACAATCAACGCTCAATAAATACAGTGGTTCCGTGTCGAACTCTCGAATTTCAGGTATACTACAAAGAGACAGAGAATATGGACCTTACCCGCCTGTCACGAGAACTGTCCGTATCGGAATTAGATCTTGGAACCTTCTGTTGTAAATCGGCAATCTGAAAGAAAATAAAACATATCTTAACACAAAGCACTGCATTCTTAATAGGTGTACATAATTTGAAAAGTGGAATCTAAAGAGTATAAGAAGGTGAATATTTAAATGGGGTAACGAGGAAGATTGGGAATACAGGGCCGCTGTTTAATTGCTATAATGTAGTGTATGGGTATAAGGAAAGAGAGAGAGAGAGAGGGGGGGATTGGTAGGGGGGCGGAGGAGGGGTGGGTATTAAGTTATATTTTTCAAAACACCTAATGCTATTCAAAGCATATATATACTGAACAATCACCATATCCACAAACACGACATCTTCCCTAAATGTCAATAATTGAAATAACGGTTCTTCGCAACCTTGAACATACAAACACCAAATCATTTAATTTGTTTTTTTAACTTCAAAGTTTGAAATATCTGATGTTTACAAATACAACCACTTCCAACACCTGATAATAATACGATTATCACCATAGTTTCCTTTGATCTTTGACCAATCAAACAGCGTGACATGTAGATTAGATTATCAGGTCGTTCTTTATCAAGCCAATCACGTACCAGGAAATGAAGATAAGGTTTACCAGGTATTATCAAATAACTTTTAGCCTACTGTTTATTGGATCAAACCAATAAGATGAAATAGAGTTTTACGTCCTACTTTTCTGCATCTGTTTGGGCTTACAAGGAAAGGAAACACCTTGCAGTATGCTATGAGGGTAATTTTGCACGAACAGTGGCATTAGACTACACTTGCCTCATTGGAAAAGCTACCAACTTTAAATCAGAAAATAAGATCTGTCTGACATTGGTATCAACTTCGGAACTAGACTAGCATGCAAGAAAACCTTGTATACTATACAGAGATCACCATATTGAATATATCATAGTTCAGCCTATCTAAATAAATCTTCAGAGAGTTTTGTCTGCTCGTGCATTAAAATCAGCCAATAATAGTTGTCTTTTCTTTACTATTTACCGGGGAAGATGGCTGTCTATCATGACAGAGTCACAATGTCAGTCTCGACCATTGACGAAGGTTGAACCGAATGATCTGTCTGACTAAAACCAATACGCTTTAAGATGTCTGGAAATTGGACAGGGACTACATTAAAACTCCAGACTAAAATAGTTTATATCCTGTTTCAAGAAAACTAACTTCCGTTACATTAGCAATAACTTCCGGTATTCTATTCAGGGTTTTGATTGGAGGAGCTGTTGATTATGTATATATTGTATACATATAAGGAAGTTTAATATAACCCCGTATCAGCATCTGCAAAAAGCGAATGTTGACTTGTCATCTACGAACAAACCAACGTTGCTCTCTTGTCTTAACAAAACCATAAATTGATTATTCTACTACCAACTACAACGACTATAAAACATACAACCAAACCATCCAATAAATCCCAATCTTACTACAAACTACCACGAATAATACCAAACTCTAATCCTAATCCGACTACCAAAACACCACAGTCTGCATTATCAGTTAACATCAAGCGGACCCTTACTTGTCATTTTCAAACCATCCAAGTAACCGATTTCTTTATTCGATGTCGATTCTTTATTGTCAGCGAAGCCTGATTTTCGCACCCAATTCGTTTGTCCAATATTAATACGACTATTCCCCCAGATTTAGCGGACTATTACGTGAACGCTGTACCTTTTGAACATTATCTAGTTAAGAAGTAAATCTATAGTCTAGTATAATTTTGTTCGTTATTTTTTGTTTTCCAGCTTGCATGACAGACACTCGTTATTCTGGAGGACCAAATTAACTCTCTGTTTTAAAGTTATATCTCCCAGAAAACGAAAACATATCTAGTATTCTATCTCACTATCAACTACTTTCAGAGGTGTACAGAGCTTTCTGTAGGTTGTCCAGAAATGTCATGACAAACATGACATTGTACTGTTTTGAACATTATATTTAAACACCACTTTATAAACAGTACAATTTTGAACATTACAACTTTAAACATTACGTTATGCACATTACAGTTTTAAACATTTCATGAAGAATCTTACAATTGTAAACACTACTTTAAGAACATTACTTTATGAATATTATAATTTTAAACATTACACTATGAACATTACATTTTTAACAGTTCATAAAGAATCTTATGATCTTGAACATTACATTAAGAACATTCAATTAAGAACATTACATACTATTCATGTAGTGTGTTATTGTATAATTACATCAGAAAGAAATCAAGATCAAAGAGAGACGAGCCGATAAAAAGGAGGATAAAACTAAAGATACAACTATACTTCAACTAACTGATGTTGTTTTTATACGAAACAAGACCGAGTTTGTTCTAGTACGGAATTCTTTAGTTAGTTAATCTATATATATGTTACCATGGTAACGTTTTCTGGCATCTTCCACAAAACCAGGTATTAGCCATGCGTTCTAAATGTAGAAAATATGGCACAAAAATTGAATACTCAACGTCAAATTAAATATCTGATTTTAAAATAAGGTTTCAGATACTTTACTCTACTAATACTAATATATTGCCAAAATGTTTTTTTTTAATTTCCAGTTTTTTCTGTGGTTCGGTTAACTCAAGTTAAGCACAAGAATTGAATACTCAACGTCAGAATAGATATCTAGATTTTAAAATACAGTTTCAGATACTTTATTCCACTAATGTATTGCCAAAATGTTTTTTGGATTTCCATTTTCTTCTGTGGTTCGGTTCGTTCGTACTTAACTGTGTTACGCTTTTTAACTCAATCACAAAAATAAACAGATTAAATGAAATAGATATCTGATTTTAAAAATAAAGTTTCAGATACTTTACTCAACTAATATATTGCCAAATGGTTTTTGTAATTCCAGTTTTTTGTATCTGTGGTTCGGTTCGTTTGTAACTGACGTGTTTTTTACTGAAGCTAATCACAAACTAAACAAGACGAAATTAAATATTTAAATGAAGAAAACAAATTGCCTGTATAAATATCTTTTTTTTAAATAAAGTTTCAGATATTTTTCTCTTCTAAGGTCTTGCAATACATTTTTCTTTTTTTTACTGAAGCTAATCACACAAATAAACAGACGAAATGAAACATCTAGAGCGGCATTTTAATCAGGTTTTCAAAACGATGAGAACTGCATTTTAATCTACTGTATTTTGAGTTACATAAACATATTTTAAGGTATTTTACACATATTTTGAGTTATTTTACATCATTTTGAGTTATTTTACACACATTTTGAGTTATTTTACACATATTTTGATTTATTTTACACATATTTTGAGTTCACTTCCATAAAAAATAAACAAACAAAAAATATCTGATGTTATGTCAAAACATAAAATGTATTAGAACTGGCGATTCGATTTTTAACAATTCGTCCCATCCTTAGATTTTGATAAATCGAATGATTGCCTGAACCCCCAACCCACCTTTATCAAGTGCCGGATTAGCATAAGCTTCGGCTTGTTTCCGAAACCTTAGTTATTTTCTGAAAAACATTACATGTAATGTAGAAAAAATTATATAACCGTATAACCGATTGTACACACTAATCTTCCCACCCCCACCCCCCAAGAAGGGCAAAGGAACCAATAATTACTAATATTAGAGATATATATCAATATAATATAATAACAGATACATTCTTGGCAATCAGCCCATTAATTCATCTTCATGTAATGTAACTTAACAACCGATTGTATACGACATACACTGATCTACCCACCTGCCTTCTCAAAAGGGGCCCCGTCCTCAATTAGCCCATACAGGTGCAGAAGAGCAGGACGTTATACTCAATTTCATTTCCTCAAAATTATAGACAATATGTGTATCAATAAATCAATCAAATGTTATAAGAGATACTTTTTGACCCCCCCCCCCCCCCCCTTTCTTCTCCTATCCCTACTCCCCCAAGTCCAGGAATTCGCCCACATTAGTCAAAAGGCCAGAGAATGCAGTAACAAGTATCAACATAATGTAATAACAGATTTCGAGCTGGCATCAAGCCATCAACTCATCATCAGGTAATTTAACCATCCAGAACCAGTAACCCACCAATCTATGGTGCATTCCCACTCTTCCCCCTCTCCCCTTCAATTCAGAAAGACCCCAGTACCCAAAATAGTCAGAGAATGCAGTAACAAGTATCAACATAATGTAATAACAGATTTGGACCTGGCAGCCAGCCATCAACACATCATCAGGTAATTTAACCGTCCTGAATAACCCAAGATCCTCCTGCCCCTAACACCCGCCTGCATCCCCCTCCCCCTCACTTCTAACCCACAAGAACCAAATAGCCAGAGAATGCAGTAATAAGTATCAATATAATGTAATAACAGATTTGGACCTGGCAAACAGCCATCAACACATCATCAGGTAATGTAACCGTCCACTAAACCTTTCTACCGATTACCTTTAGTACCTGGCAAACGCATACAAACATCACAGTGTTTTGGGAGGTTTTGGAAGTTCAGAAGAAGGAGGGACGGGGGAGGGGGGGTCGAGGGGTTGCATCAATTGAACAAGAGCAAAATACCAGTCTATATATCACTCCTGTACTACATATCTACTTCAGTGGAACAAAAGGTTGCGCGACCCCTCCCACCGTAATCATACTACCAGAACCCCCCCAACCCCGAACCCACTGATTCATTATCTTAGTTAGAGTACACCAATAAAGTACATAACAGTAAGATATAAACTCGTTCCTTTCATTTGCCCAATAATGTATAGAACAGCAAGGTGTAAAACTCCATTTCATTTTACAGTTAAGAAGAATGTTCTGTCAAACAAATCTAACAGTGTGATATGTGTGGAAATAAACAATCAGCCTGCATGTCTGGCGATCAATGGTATCTGTGGTATGGTTTTAACATTCTAGTGAGATGTTTGGAATTTCTGATATTTTTATGCTTTTATGGTTTCATTTTAACAAACAGAATCAACGTGTTGCGTGTATAAAATGGTTTGGTCCGAATATTAACTAGCATCAGGTGTTTCATGGGCATTTTTAGAGGGAGGTGGGGTGGGGGTTTGCATTTTTTGGAATTTTTATGTTTATACGGATTCCTTGTACCAAATTATAGAATTTAAAATGGATATGCAATTGGGAATCTTGTGTTTTTCTTTAGACTATTGAATAGGGTTGGCTGTATTTTTTGAAAGCAGTGGCAAGAATGTGGGCGTATCCATAGGCGTAGGAGACAGGGGGGCAGGGGGGGCGGCTGCCCCCCCAAAAAGTATGTTTTCGGGCAAAAAGTTCCAAAAAATCGGGCAATCAATGGGAAAACATTACTAAAATTCGGGCAGAAGTCGGTCTGCCCCCCTGTTGAGTCGTGGGCCCCTACGGCTATGGGCGTATCGTTTTAGAGAGATGCATGTTAGACAAGCAACACACGTACATCAAATCAGCAAGGCTAAGGCCTCTAAGAAAGGGAGAGCACTCTCTTTACTATATCATAAAGGGAAATAACTCATGCTTACCTGATCCTTCAATCGATCAATATCCATCTCCATTCGAAATTGTTTCTTATCAGCCTGCTCTAAGATCTCAGTCAATTGACGATTTTCTTCCTCTACTTTCGATTTCTTGTCTTCTATGAGGTCAATGTCGTCGTTAAGTTGAGATTGAACCTCTTTAGCATGCGTCAGTTCGTCTTCTAAACATCGAATATGATCACGTGCATCTTCAGACGTAAACTGACTTTGAAGACTGCGAAGTTTGTCCTCAAAACTGACCTTTTCACCTTCAATAAGTTCATTTCTTCGCTCCGATTTTCTCAATTTGAATTGCAAAATACGACAGTTTTTAGAAGCAATGTCCAATTCTTTTTGAATTTCGCGAAATTCATCCATTTCGTTTTCTTTAAAGGTATCGTACATTTCCTCGATTTCGATTTTCAGATTACTCAATTCCTTTCTAAGTTCCAAATTTTCACTTTTCAGTTCTTCACACTCCGTCTCCGTTATGTCTAAATCGCGTTCCAACTGCGACACTTCCTTACGTCCGGCTACGTCCTTCTGTGCCGAGACGTCGTGAGCTTTCTTTTTCAATTCAGCATTATCCGCATGAAGTTTCGAACACTTGGCTTCCACGGACGCTAACTGGGATTTCAACCCGGACAAACTTTTTTCCAGTTCATCCTTTTTGGAATCGTACGCCATTTTTTTCAAGGCCGTATTCTCCTCCGTCAACTTTTTCACCTTATCCTCCATATCTTTCAACTTTTTCGTCAATTTTTCTACTTCCGTTTCTTTTGCTTTCAGCGATTTTGACACTTCCGTGAATTTGACACTGTCGACGACATCCTTGTCACTGGATGTCGAAGATGTCGACGATGAAGTCGATCCATGAGCGTCCCTTCCCTTGGCACTAAAAGAACTGGCAGTAAATGTCTTGGATTTAACGCCGGAGTCTGATACCGATGCGTCTTTACTTGATCGGAGTTCGTCAGAATTTAAACTTTTACCTTTCAAGTCTTTCGAATCCAAACTAGACGTCTGTTTATTCGATGACGTCACATCTCCAAATTTATTTTTGATAGATTCCGCAGAAGTGTTGCCACGAGCAGTTGTTGGCGATCCGGACGAAAGGTTCTTTGATCCGAAAACGGATTTGCTCACTTCAGATCCGGATTTCTGATCACCGGATGACTTTGTAGAGTCTTTTGGCGAAGTTTTACTCGCTTCTGTCGATGATTTTGTTTCGGCCTTCTCTGACCGCGCTTTGTCCTTCACACTCAAACCTTTGACGTCACTGCTATCGTCTGCCGTTCCAAAATTTTTAAGTAATCCAGAAAATTTGGATTGTTTTGTTGGCGGTTTCTCATCTGTTGTTGATTTTGGTTTGTTATCGTCTTGTTGTGATTTGTGTAACTTATCCTGAATTCCGCCAAATTTCTTCGTTTCTACGCTGCTAGGTGAATTCGGTACTTTAGAACTTGGTTTTTCGTCTGTTTTACCTGCCTTGTGTGAGGTGTTACTAAAAATAGTCGAACCTGGTTTACCAATCTCTGGTTTATTCGCTGATTTCGATTTTGAATCGTCTGTTACGTTAGTTGTGGAAGTTTTCCCGCCTTTCGTTAAAATGCTGGAACTTGATTTATCTGGAACGGAAGTTTGATCTTTGGATAATCCAGGTTTCGTTGATTCTCCTGTCGTCTTGGAGAAGATCCCTGGGGTCTTTTTGACCGACCCTGGTGGAATTTTGGACGACACTGGCGGGGGCTCTTTCTTGTGTTCATTTTTTGTCTTGGTATCGGTTTTTGTTGGTGTGTTCACTTCTTGTTTCGCCTTTGACAACGGTGACGTTTTTCCTGTCGTCTGCGGAGAAAATTTACTTCCAGTGGTCTTGGGTGATGGTGTGTCTGCCTGTTTCTTGTCCTTTGTCGTAGCCGATGATCCTTTAGATCCGGGTTTCACATCTCCATTGGACACGGATTTGCCTGCCGGCTTCTCGCCAGCGCCGGAAACGTGTTCGTTTTTCGTATGGAAACAGTTCACACATAAAGTTTTCCTCCATGCCTGGGGCTCGAAGTCCGAACATACTTCAGTTTTCGGCGGTTCCGAACTCATTTTGGTCGACGTTTTATCCTGATAACATCCGTTCACCTCGAAAATTCCTCAATTCACAAACTTTAAGTCGACTCCACTTGGCCAATCATACAAAATGGCGAACTTATTCTACTTTTAATCCTTCCTTCATTCAAGAATCGTTTACACGCCTCATCCACACATCAATCTGCGGAAAACGTCATTAGTTTTTGTGTAGATGTTCACCCTTATACGGCACATGAGAAGTGAAACGAGACTGATCGTCTGCTACTGGCACTAATGCGTTCCTGGAAGCGCGTGTTTATTGCAGACTTGCATGAGGTCGGTACCAGTATTGAATTACTACAGTATATACTGTGTATGTCTAACTGTAGGGTAATGGGACGATAGATCTAAAACTCGAGTACCGGCCAGATGTTTTTCTTATTACCGCCTCTCTCTCTCTCTCTCTCTCTCTCAAACTCGGCTGGTAGAACTATCTAAGTTGGATTCTAACCAATTTATTTTGGTTAAAGTGGGCTGGTGGGAGGGGTGGGGTAAGGGAGTTGGGACGATAGATCTAAAACTCGAGTACCGGCCAGATGTTTTTCTTATTACCGCCTCTCTCTCACTCTCGGCTGGTAAAACTATCTAAGTTGGATTCTAACCAATTTATTTTGGTTAAAGAGGGCTTGAGGGAGGGGTGGGGTAAGAGATGTACTTGGTTAGAGTAGGGTCGTCGATGGGATGATCTCTCTAGGCTGTTATAACTATCTTAGTTGGAGTCTTACCAATTTATTTTGGTTAAACAGAGAGAGGGAGTGGGGGTAAGAGATGTACTTGGGTATAGTAGGGGAGAGTAGAGTAGGGTCGTCGATGGGGCGATCCCACCTCGACTGGAAAAACTAAGTTACTCTTTTGTTGGAGTCTTACCAATTTATTTTACTAGAAGTGGGCTTGAGGGAGGGGTGGGGTAGTTCGGAACAGTATATTTGATAGGGTATGGGGTATTTTGGTTAATGGGGGATTTGGGGGGGGGGCGTCTTTATTGAATTCTTCAGGAGTAGATACAATCATTATTGCTTCTTACCAAATCTTTCCTTATCAACTTGTATTCATTTTAATTACAAGCTGAAGGAGGGGTGGGGGAGCTCAAAATTAGTGATGCTTTAGGTACAGATAATCCCGAAAAGATCATCATGAACCTAAGTTGTTATCCTTGTAAATAAATGGTTTTCTCTATCATCTAAGTTTTATGTCTATCCCAACCGATCTGTAATGTGTTCTTTTGTTTTTATAAACTCCATTCATGCTTCACAGACTGACAGACATGGGCCATTAACAGATTTTATTGATGGTTATTGTGGATATTTGATACAAAACAGTTTAAACCATTCTCTTACAGGGGATGAACATTCAGCATGTTCGGGTTCTTGAGTTGATTTGGGCTTTAATATATGAAAATAATATACATTTGTAATGTAACCATACGAAAATTGCATAATCCCTAGAGTATACTTGAAAGTAGAAACATAACGTTTTAAAAATGATTTCAATGGTAATGATTTCAATGGTGATTCAATGGCGTTGTGTGGGCATATACATATAGTTATTTATGTAAAACATATTTAAAAGAAGAAAAGAAAGCTTCCTTTCGGTTTGGGTAGAACACTCTCAGGGTTTTGATCATACAATGTTTTACATATATGCAAGCTATTTCTTTTATTTTGTACACATTTAGGGGCGTCCATGTGGGGGTAGTGGGTTTCCTGGTGAGGAAAAAACAACTGTAGGGTTAAAATATTTTCCCAACACACAAGATTTTATATGGACGCCCCTGTACACATTTAAAATTTGAAGAGCAAGACACTTGAAGATACATAAAACTATGAGGAGAATTTGAATCATACAATGTTTACATTCTTTAGAATTAAATCACGTACACGTCACTCTAGTGATTCAGTGATGCATTCCTGTCTCAGATCTTTTGGCATCAGTTATTATAACAGTCATAGGAATGAAAACAATCAAGATGGCGAAAACGTCATTGCTTTTTGTGCTGTCACATGACACTTAGCCATTCTTGCATGAATTGTGAACAGAAAATGTTGAAAGGAGATTAAGTATTCGGTCGCCAATGTTTTTATTTTACTTAAATCGTCGTTTTTATTTAAACCACCCTTTATCATGGATTGGGTTTCGATCCAAACGCATATTCCACAGATTATAAGCTAATTTTACAGGACCATTTTTGATTGAAGCTTCTGAAGATAGAGCTTTCAACCAGTGGCAATAATTGCAAGGAGAAAACGGAATTCAAATCTAGACCAAAATTTATTTGTGGTGTTCAAATCATCATTTTTATTTAAACCACCCTTAATCATTGATTGGGTTTCGATACAAACGTATATTCCACAGATTATAAGCTAATTTTACAGAACCAGTTTTGATTGAAGCTTCGGAGGGTAGAGTAATTGCAAGGAGAAAACGGAATTCAAATAGCAATATAAGCTGAAATTGTTTGTAGGGGTTACGTCCTTCTTACGGTCAAGGGGAAACAACTCGATTTAAAAATTTGAAAGAGACTACAGCCTACAGTTAAATTCTCAAATCTACAACCCCCAACAATCCGGCTTTTATGCGGAATATGGGGTGGAAAGATGTTTTTAACAAATGGAATCCGGACTGTAACAAATATTTTAAAGATTCTTAGGGATTGGTTGCACATTAAGGGCATAATACGTAGGTCAAGTGGTGCTAGCTTATTTCTTTAGTACAATAGTAGGCTATGACTGACTTTATTTTGGGTGCTCAGTTTGGCTTGATCTACGTCTATTTTCTCATTTTAATGTATTCAAGTTCATATTGAATGAATCAACTCACCATTTGTGCACATTGTAATGCAGGATCGTTGATCGGAGACAGTTTTGATCGTTGTTTTCATGCTCTTGTCATGAGCTATTATTATGCATAGAGGAAGGCACTGGTTAGCTTGCTTCATTATTTCGCTGCCTTAGCCTTTGTTTCTGGGGAATCTGAACCGTGTCAGTCTTTGAAAGGTGTAAAGGGATGTTCTTACAGTACAATCACAGTGTTTGATCATAATCAATGGCTTTAGATCGCCGAAAGATCGTTCATTTCGGTGATTGTTGACATTGTTATTCGCCATCGCTGTAGTCTTCTGCTGTCACTTTTACGGTCCAAGGGAGAAAACTCTATTTAACAAACTTGACTTAATGTAGGCTCAGACAACAACCAACTAATACTTCCACTTTTTGGGTTAGTAACTTTCTTGTGAAATTTGGGTGTTTTGGGTAAATGCATTGCTAAATGATTATTTGGAGTTGCGAAATTCAATATTTGTCAAAATGCGGCATTACAAAGTCTTAAATTTAGCCATTTTTCACCGTCACATGACTGTGACCTTTGAACGAATGACCCGGAAACAAAATATTTTAGACCCTGACGTCATCTACTGCGCATGCTCATATTGAAGGAAATCAGTCATAGATTGTAATGTTATGATAAAATAAGACGATTTTTATTGACAAAAAGAAGCAAAAATGCCGTTATTCGCGAATACTACGCCCTTCGACAGCGATGTGGGTAAGTCTGGAATATCTCTTGATCAACATTCGGGAGAATTTAGCCAGAGATCGTTCGTTGATTGCGAAAAAATGGAAAAATTCGAAGCTTCAGGATGCTTTATCTGTGACAATTCGTCTGTAAAAAAAATGACCATTGTCATCATCGAATAACTGAAACTTCAATGTCATTGGTGTGATCCCTAATGTCCTGGCTAAAATCAGCTTTGACAGATAAAATGAACAATTCCTTGTCAAAGTTGCTTCAAGTTTTCCATCCCTGATCGCCATTATCCCTTTCCTAGACACCTATTCATAAAATTGGAAAATTACATAATGAATTTAATTAGAAGTCAAAAGGGTTTTGTTTAGAACATAAAAGATAACATTATTTCTAGAACAAATTGTGATTGTTTTGACGTCTGATGATACTGAATAAGAGACTGATCATCGATATTATATAAAAATGAATCTGATCACTGAGGAAGACAGCGCATGATCTACTCTTTGTCTTAGATCCAAAGTCTTAATCCCCTGCCTTTTCCTGAAGTAACACCTGTTGAATTTCTAAACATTTTCTAATGAGATTAACATCCCTTATTATGTGGACGATTTAAGTTGTTCACAAGGCGTCGTACAGCATAAGAATTAATTGTTGGTAAAGTCATTAATAAATGTGCCAATCCTCTAATGAATCAGAACCCATGTTTTGGCAAAAATGATCAAAGATTTCATCCTGATTTTATCAAGAAGCATACATTAATCTTATTGGATAATAAAACTTACTTTTTTTTATAATTTGACAGTTCAGATGACTCTGAAGTTAAGTTTTTTAGAAAATGAAATTCCAAAATAAAATACCAGTATCCATGCATTGTATATTAATTAATTTCTTTTCTATGTTTTAGATAAAGCCACAAGTGAGATGAACACTAGCGAAGACTGGAGTTTGATTCTAGATATTTGTGAAAGAGTTGGCAGAACACAGAATGGGTGAGTATTGTATTTAGTTAAAGAGATTGTAAAGAGTTTTTGTAAACTTTGTATGTGTATTGGGAACACTGATAGCATCAATTTGCACCATTCCAATTTTCATTCCAATGTCTTTCAATAATGATTTAAACATTCTCTAGAATTGATTTTAAAGTTATTTTTTTTTATTTACAATCCTCCTATTTTTCTTTGATATTGAGGATTAGGCCCTGGTTTAGGCAAAATCAAAAATCCAAAACATTTGTAAATGTAAATAAAACTGTAAAAATATCAAATGAAAATAGTAGTTGAACAACAGATGTGTCAAGTTATCATTCAGTTGACTTAATCAGTGACTCATTCAGATGTAAACCAGCATTATTCAACCTTAACCTCTATTTTATAACTTCAATATTATTATAATGATGTTTATTTCATGCATTTTACATGCATGCATATTACTATTGCCTTGATCTAAAATGCACTTTTTTTTATTCAATGTTGTCAATTATCCTTAGCCTATGGACTAAGTAATTTTAACGGCCTAAGCTTACTACAAATCATTATTATAATGATGTTTATTTCTTGCAATTTAGCAAATTAAACTACCTATTTGGCTATTCCTACTGTTTTGATCTAAAATTAACTTTTTTGATTCAATGTTGTCAATTATCCTTAGCCTATGGACTAAGTAATTTTAACGGCCTAAGCTTACTACAAATCATTATTATAATGATGTTTATTTCTTGCAATTTAGCAAATTAAACTACCTATTTGGCTATTCCTACTGTTTTGATCTAAAATTAACTTTTTTGATTCAATGTTGCCAATTATCCTTAGCCTAAACATGGACTATTAAGTATTTTTAACGCCTAAGCATTTAATATATGTTATGACACATTAGAGGCATATTGAATACATTACACTTTGTTATTAAAGGGATTGTAAAGAGGTTTTTTAAACTTTGTATGTGTATCGGGAACATTGATAGCATCAATTAAGGCCATTCCAATTTCCGTTCTGACGTCTGTGGTTCTTGCAATTCCACTAAAACTAGCTCTTTTTATGAAGCAACTGACAGTGATCTACCGGACGCTACTATTGATATCTATGCCGATCACTGGTAGTGACATCATAAAACGTGTTAGTTTTAGTGGAATTGCAAGAACCACAGACGTTGGAATGGAAATTAGAAATGAGTAAATTGATGCTATCAGTGTCCCTGATACACATACAAAGTTTAGAAAATCACTTTACAATCTCTTTAAGCTACTAAATCAATGAAGTTTAGTACCAGCTAGTAGACAGGATTTTAAGTTTTAAACAGGAAACAAAGTTGTTATCCTGTTGAAATCAACGCCAAGATGTTTTGATATAGGACCAGTTGGTATGCACCCACTTGGTACACAAGATCCTCCAAAACAGAATTTCCTCCTTTGAAATATGGGTTTCTTTTGTTTCGTATGTTTACAGATATGACTGATATAAATTTGGGTAGATAAAAAATGGGGTCAAAATTGTGTCAAATGTTTTGATAGACAATCAGAAACTGTTTTTGTCATATAAAGAGTTCAGTTGACAAGTAAAATGTTTAGTTTTTTTGGAACAAATGTCCATTTTTGACAAGGGTTGTTGATTTATTTGTATTTGCCAGTCATGTCTGATGTCACATTAAGTCCAATCATTGGAAAATTATCCTCTGTTTGTGAATCTATTTATCCTGATGAAAGTTATATATCTGAAACAGCGTCCGCAGCTTGAGATGACCACTAGTAATTTTACTCACATTAAGTCATGCTTTAGAAAATAACCTCCATTTGCAAACCTACTTATCCTGATGAAAGTTATGTATCTGAAACTTGTGTCAAGATATATAATATATACTCTGAAAAACGAATTTAATTGTTATTTTTGAAATTTTCAGACATAAAGATTGTTTAAAGTCGATAGTTCGAAGATTGAATCATAAAGTTCCATTTGTTACCATGCAGGCTCTAACAGTAAGTCTAATACACTATAGTAGTTATACTCATTCCTTGTTATACATACTTTAAGATTATCCTGTGATTGTGCTTGCCCAACAAATGACTACTGGTACCATAAATGAACAAGTTTTAGGCCCTACATTTCTGAATCCGATTATGCTCTTGAAGCTGGTATGGGCTAACAGAGAAGGTTATGTGATGTAGTGAGCAATGAAGGAAATTTTGTCGTGACACTAGCATTAATCTACTTTTATTTTCAATTTCCAACTGTCAAGGACATTTTACGTTCACAACTTATAGAACACAATGTCCTATTTGAATGACTTGACGTTTTCTATGTCAGTCCATGGAAAAAGCAGTCTAGTCGTTTGGATGGGACAATAAACTGTTATATAAACAGCTATTGGCTGTGCACGTTAAAGATCCATTGACAGTTGGAAATTGAAAATAAGAGCAGGCTAATGCTGCTGTCCGGGCAAAATTTTGCCCGTCCTCAATTAGCCCATATAGGTGCAGAAAAGCAGGACTTAAAACTCCTTTCATTTCTATGTCAGTCCATTTGGGCTGTATCATTGACAATCTGAGACTGTTTTGTCTGACGTATAATTTTATTTTTATTTTTCTCAGTTGTTAGATGCTTGTGTCAATAATTGTGGAAGACAATTCCATCTTGAAATTTGTTCTAGAGATTTTACTTCAGAGTGTCGGACCCTCATCAACCAAAAGGTAGGACAAAGATTTCTTAAAAAAAAATTTGCCTTCTTTTGAAAAGAATTGGTTTTGCTGGAGAGAAAGTTCCTGACATTTTAAAACTAGCTGCTCTGATGACTCTGTTTTGTTTTTAATTCAGGCACACCCAAAAGTAGCCCAGAAATTAAAAGCCCTGTTAAAGAAATGGGCGGAATCGGAAGAATTTAAAAAAGACCCAGCATTAAGTTTGATACCAGCGTTTTATGAAAGTTTACGGAAGGACGGAGCTGATTTCAGTGATCCTGATGTACAGCCTAAATCAGCTACTACCAGTTCAAACCAAGCAGTTAAAGAGGATGATGACTTGGCAAAAGGTAAAATTTTTTACTATACCCCATCTTCTTCACAATGTCAAACTATTACAAACTCTGTTCAAATTTAACGATGTAAAATTTGATTAGGTTTGAGTTAGTTGGATTGGTAAAGGACGCGTTAAAGACCTCAAGGTGGTGATTTATCTGCAGTGGCAAGACGCTGCTTTCGTTTGTTTGTGTTATGAGCCTCAATATGGATCCAAGATGGCCGACGCGTCAAAGACTATGATTTCTTACTTTTCCTTTAAAGGGGTTGTAAAGTGGTTTTCTAAACGTTGTATGTGTATCAGGGACACTGTTAGCATCAATTTGTGTTATTCCAATTTCCATTCCGACGTCCGTGGTTCTTGCAATTCCACTTAAACTAACGCGTTTTATGACGTCACTGATAGTGATCTGCATAGATATCAATAGTAGCTTCCAGTAGATCATGCAGTTCCTCTCAAATGACTATTTCATAACATCATTATCTAGCAGCTTTTCAAAATTTACTCTCAATGTTAATGTTTGTTTGTGTATATTTCAGCCATAGCCCTGTCCCTACAAGAAGCTGATAGTTCTAAAAGTAAAGGTTCTAGTTTATATCCTTCTGGTCTATCAGGGTCAACGGGGTCAACTTATAGTTCAGTTGGCTCTTCACAGAACGTACAGAGAGAGATCAGAAAGGTAGGTGATAAGAAAGCAACGATTTTTACTGGGAAAACAACCTAGTTTCATGAGGATTCTTTCTTCCAGCTGGTCCTAGACCAAACCTCTTGGCATTGGCATTTCAAGGATAACAACTAAGGTTCATGTGGATTCTTTCCACTGGTCCTTGTTTAAACTTCTTGGCATTGATCTTTCCCAGATTATCTTTACCCATTTACAGCTGGGTGGACTGGAATTATGAGTAAAGATGACTTATTTAAGGTCATCAGACTTTTACTTTTATACCAGACTGATTCATTTAAACACTGGCTGTGGCATCAAACAATTGAAGGGTGGCATTTGTGAATACATGCCACAAAGATCTAACCTAGATAATCATTTAAATATTTGATATGATTTCCATTTTTATGATAATTTTGTCTCAGTTTATAATTGAGAACTGTTTTTTATTCTAGGTACGAGCTCTGTATGATTTTGAAGCGGCAGAAGATAATGAATTAACGTTTAAAAGTGGAGAATTAATCAGTGTTTTAGATGATAGTGATCCCAATTGGTGGAAAGGTTCTAATCACCGTGGTGATGGATTATTTCCCGCCAATTTTGTAACAGCAGACTTAACTGTTGAACCAGAAGAAAGTAAGCCTGATTTTATTTTATTTGTTCATGCATTCATTCATGTGTACGTTCTTTCATTTCTTGAAGTATTATAGTCTTTTTTTATACGCTCACATCTTTTTATGTGGACGTATATTGTCGATACCGTTGGTCCGTCCTTCAACATTTGCTTGTTTTTTGATGGAATCAAATGAAATTCGTTATATGTATGCATATTCAAAAAAATGAAGTTTGAATTTGAGCTATTTTCGACCTTAAAAGCGGAGTTATTGCCCTTGCCCCAATATCTTTACATACTTGCTTATTCTATTCTGCCTTTCTATCTTTCTATCATTCATTTATTCATTCTTTCTTCCTACCTTTCTATCTATCATTCTTTCATTTATTTATTCTTTCATTCCTTCCTGTATTTATTGTAGGTAAACCTGAGAAGAAATCAGTACAGTTTAGTGAAGAAGTCCAAGTTAAGACGTTAGAATTAACACCAGAGGAAGTTGTCATAGATGAGGTAAAGAAAAAAAACTTCTATAATTTACAAGGATAACAACTTAGGTTTCATAATGAACCCTTTCTCCCAGCTGGTCCTTTGTCAAACCTCTTGGCATTGATCTTTCCCGGATTATCTGTACCCAATAACAGCTGGGTTGACCGGAATGTAGAGTGTAGATAGCTTATTCAACTTCATCAGACTTTCACATCCTGATCGAAAACCGAACTCTCATCCACGAAGATACTTATGGCTTCTTCTTGCCATTGGGGGATTGTAAGACTTTATTTCTTTAGTGCAGTTGCCTAAAACTAATATGTCCAACAAATGGCAGTTTGAAAGTTCTTTTTGACAGTTATAATTCCAGTCGACCTACATTATGAAGATGTTATGTTTTTGTCCGTATTTGAAGCTAATGTTTTTGTTTATTTCCAGACTAAGATAGATGAAGTATTGGGGATGATACAGAACGCTGATCCTACTGGAGAACGGGAACCCGACACTGCTGAAATGTTAGCTTTAGAGGGTACGTAAACTTATTTCACAAAGGAACACGATGTCAAAAAACTGCGCGAAAATAAGATCAATAAAACCAGAGACGCGCGTTCAATGTTGCGTTGTCTCCTGAAATAACTTCTGTAGTTAAACGCGCGTTTTTGGTGTGAACAGTACTTTACACTTTGGCTGTTGGGCTTTAACTTTGGTCAAATTAGGTTTGGGTCTTTGGAAGGAAAGTTTTGTAACCTTGTTATGTGTATTAGGACACTGGTTGTATTGATGTGTCCCATTCCAAATTTTATTCTGATGTCTGTGGTTCTTGCAATTCTTGTGCTTAAAGAATTGTAAAGAGATTTTTTAAACTTTCAATGTGTATTCTGATTCAATTTGCACCAATACAGTTCTTATTCAGACCTTGGCAGGCTTTACGAAAGACACTCAGCTGTTTTAGGATATTTAATGTATTTTTATATGATTGTTATTTCAGAACAATGTAAAAGAATGGGTCCATTGATCGATACTGAATTAGAAAAAATAGATAGGTATGAACTTTTTCATTTATTCAGTTTGTCACATGATCAATTGCATTTACACACCAATAATGCCAATTACCGGTAGACTAAGGGTTTAATTAAACTACAGAGCAGGGCGGCGCAGAGTAGGGTGGTTAGTATACAGATGGTTTTAAATGTACAGAAGCTCAGCTATTTACATCGCAAGCAGAACGACTCAGAACGGAGGAGAGCAGAGCAAAGCGATACGCTGTTCTGTGCTTCACCGCTCCTCCCTGTAGTGTGGTTAAACAAACCCTATTTATGTATAATGTATTTAACCTTGTATTGATGTTTTTTTTAGAAAACATGCCGATTTAGTAGATTTAAATAAAAAAGTGAGAGATGCCCTTCAGATGTACCATACATTAATGAAGGAACAGACTTACGGAGGGTATCAGAAAACACCAGGAAGATACCCCCCAGCTCAACAGGGTATGATGCCTCAACAAACCCCACAGGTTAGTGTGAGAATACTTCAGAAGGAATAAAACAACCATTTTCTAGGATAACTACCCAAGTTTACAAGGATAACAACCCAAGTTTACTAGGAGAACAACCTAAGTTTACTAGGAGAACAACCTAAGTTTACTAGGAGAACAACCTAAGTTTACTAGGAGAACAACCTAAGTTTACAAGGAGAACAACCTAAGTTTACAAGGATAACAATCTCAGTTTACAAGCATAACAACATAAGTTTACAAGGATAACAACTTAAGTTTACAAGAATAACAACCCAAGTTTACAAGGATAACAACATAAGTTTACAAGGATAACAGCCTAAGTTTACAAGGATAACAACTTAATTTTACAAGGCAGTTGAAAGTCAGATAACTTTAAATAAGTCAAAGCTTTAAAAAGGATAATTGTGTATGGATAACATGGGAAAGGTCAATGCCTAGACGTTTGACCAAGTAAACATGAACTTAAGTTGTTATCCTTGTAATATATGGTTGCTTCTTTGTTAAAAATTGTTGTTTTCCTGTATTGCACTTTATGAACCAGCATCGGAATTGCCATTAAAATAAACTTAAAATTGCAAATGGTGCTCAATATCTGTTTAAATTTTAGGGCATGTATAATGGTGGACCTCAATATCCTTCTCAATCACAACATCCCGGTCAGATGGCTCCTCCCCCTCAGATGGTAGCCATGGGACAACAACCAATGACAATGCCTCCTCACTTAGCTGGTCAGATGAGTGGCATGTCACATCAACCAATGAGTGGAGGGAATCCCCAAGCTCAACCAATCGCAAGTGGAGGGAATCCCCAACAACAACAACAAGAGAATTTTTCTAGTAACAATTCTAGTCAAGGGTATACAAGGTAGTTTTATTTTTAGAATTCTGTGCCTGATGAGGATTGTGTGTCTGAAACGTGTCAACTGCATGATATGAGCTCTTGTCAATGAGGTCAAAATTGCCTGTTAGCTCTTAGCAGGCGAGTGTACCAAAACTGAGGCGCATTCGCGAAAGTGTAAGATGATATGCCCTCTAGAAAATGAAGACAAAATTACTTGTTCACTCTAAGCCAGCGGGTGTAACCAAAACTGAGGCCCATTTTTGGAAGTGTAAGATCCAATAGGTTGTGTAAAACCACTTATCCTGGCAATATTTCCCTCATTGTCTACTGCATGGCATAATTAGTCTTCATTCCTCTATCATGTTCAAAATAGTAAGCCTTTAACTCATTTTTTAATTTTTTTTTTCTGTTTTTTTTCAGCATTCCTAATCAAATCCAACAGCAACCAAATTACACCAATATGACGTCAGTTCCTCAAAATATACATCAGTCCTCACTCCCCCAAAATACGCATCAAAACGGAGCGGCACACCCTCAGACCGGGGGGCAGGGCATGGGACATAATTACATGTCTTACAACTCTCCGATACAGATGGGCGGTCACGCCCAACCTATTTATCAAGCTACCCAGCAGCCTTTGTTGTAATAGATGGTTGTGAAAAGACATTAGTATTTTTATCGTGCAAGTTTTAACGCAAAAATCTTTGATTGGATTTGCTGAAATTGAATTTTCGAAATCGAAATTGAATTTTCGAAATCGAACTTGAAAGAACAAATTCAAACACATTGAATGCATATTTAAGGCCATTTTGAATTGTCTTAAGTATGTTTTTAAAGAGAAAAGTATGTACTACTTTTTCATGCACTGTAATGCTTCGCCCTTGTCTCTATTTTGGGCAGGGTATTGTTTTTTTTCAAAATGCTTGATGCCATTCTGCTATTGAGCTTATCAACTTCACATATATTTAATAATGTTTATTTAGAATATTCAATATGTATATATTTAGGATTATAAAAAATAACCTTATATAAAGGCTTTGATCACCATTTTGATCACTTGATACCTCTCTGCAATTGGGTTCTATTAAATTTTGTATCAATTATAAGAATCCATTATTAGCAATTAGAATTATGCTAAGCTTCTGGAACACCTGATGTTAAAAGGATTGTAAAGCGTATTTCTAAACTTTGTATGTGTATCGGGGACACTGGTAGCATCAATTTGCGCCATTCCAATTTCCATGCTGAAGTCTGTGTTTTTTGCAATTCCACTAAAACTAACACGTTTTATGACGTCACTGACAGTGATCTGCACAAATATCAAAAGTAGCTTCCAGTAGATCACTGTTAGTGATGTTATAAAACGTGTTAGTTTTAGTGCAATTACAAGAACCACAGACGTCGGAATGGATATTTGAATGGCACAAATTGATGCTATCAGTGTCCTGATACACATACAAAGTTTAGAAAACCATTTTACAATCCCTTTAAGAACATAAGATTTTCTCTGAATGGGATAACATATAACTTGGTGTTACTAGTGTGGTATGCTTACCCTTCTGGAAGCACCCTGCCACTGGGCTAACGTAATCTATTATATTGGTGTAATATTTTGTATATATAATGTATTATTATCTGTTATATATGTAAGTGTAATTCATTATTTGTGTATATGTATTATGTCATATAGTCGTGTATTTATGATAGAACTGATGAAGCCTGGATGACCAAAACGGTACTGTCTGCAGATAAGCTTGTATTTTAATCATTTATAACCTTAAATGGCATATTGCAATCAGGCATTATAGAATTTTATAGATAACCATTTCTTTTGTAGATAGCCTTGGTTAGATAACAATTATATATAGAAAGTGAACTAAATATAATATAAGTTATTAAAAATATCAATAGCCATTACTTTTGTATAACCGTTTACCGGTAACAATTATTTTAAAACTAAACACCTGATGGTACTTCTCTTTGGAGTAGTCCACTACTATACAACTATTACTCTTGATTTTGAAACACCTGATGGTACTTCTCTTTGGAGTAGTCCACTACTATACAACTATTACTCTTTCTTTTCGAAACACCTGATGGTACTTCTCTTTGGAGAAGTCCACTACTATACAACTATTACTCTCGATTTTGAAACACTTGATGGTTCTTCTCTTTGGAGTAGTCCACTACTATACAACTATTACTCTCGATTTTGAAACACCTGATGGTACTTCTCTTTGGAGTAGTCCACTACTATACAACTATTACTCTCTCTTTTCGAAACTCCTAGTGGTACTTCTCTTTGGAGGAGTCCACTACTATATAACTATTACTCTTGATTTTGCCAGGTTTTGGATGCGATTTTGATTAACAGAACTGATTTGCTTGTAGAAATTTTATTACCAAAAAAACAAACATAAGTATTGTTAATTGGATAGTGAATAAGTGTAAATCAAAAGCTGTGAATGGCTTTATTTTTTAGTGTAGATTTTTGTCTTCTATATGATACATTTTGTTGTCGCTTCTGATTTTCATTTAAAGGGATTGTAAAGTGGTTTTCTAAACTTTGTATGTGTATCGAGGACACTGATAGCATCAATTTGTACCATTCTAATTTCCATTCCGACGTCTGTGGTTCTTGCAATTCCATTAAAACTAACGCGTTTTATGACGTCACTAATAGTGATCTGCATAGATATCAATGGTAGCTTCCGGTAGATCACTATTTGCAAGAACCACAGACGTCGGAATGGAAATTAGAATGGTGCAAATTGATGCTATTTGTGTCCCCAATACACATTCAAAGTTTAGAAAATCACTTTACAATCTCTTTAATATTTTGTCCTTCATTCATACACTTATTTCTTTATTAGAAATGATGCCACAAATTGAAGGTGTCTGCACTTGTATAGGGTTTCTTGTACTATATATTATTTGCACCCACTGCCCACTATTTTGTGCCCCTTGCCCACTATTCTGTACCCCTCACCCCCTATTTTTAAATTACGCTGTAAATTTGCCCAACGATGTATATTGTACACTATAATGTAATAATGGAAAATATCAGTGTGGTCAACTATTTATGCCAATAATCTTTTAAGACAATAGAGATAATTGTATTACTTGCAAGATATTTTGGCATAATTAGTTTTGAATTTGAAAATGTAGGTTGAACATGTCTGTGCATATCAAGTAGGCCTATATTTAACTTCCTTCAGTGTGGTCAACTATTCATGCCAATAATCTTTAGACCATAGAGATAATTGTGTAGCTTACATTATATTTTGGCTTAATTAGTTGTAAATTTGGAAAATGTAAGTTGAACATGCCTCAGCAAATGGTTAAAACTATTATGCATACTTTTGAGATCTCTGTAGACTTTGAAAAGTGTAATATGAACAATTCAATATATCTTTTGATAGCTAAGGTAGTAAATTTGATGAAAATTTCTACCAAAACACACTACACAATATCTGAAGATTAGAAAAATGTTATTTTCGAGACAACTCTCTTTTCCGTTGGTATTTAAGTTTTGAAATGATTGTAAGTGTATATATAACAATGAAATCATTTTCCTAAAAGAACCATAATATCTAAAGTTTAGAAAAATGATAATGTTTGTGACAGAACTCTGTTTTTCGTTGGTATTTAAGTTTTGAAATGACCGTAAAGTGTATATATAACTATGACGAACTATACCTGCGTACTATTTTTGTGACAGAACTCTGTTTTTCGTTGGTATTTAAGTTTTGAAATGACCGTAAAAGTGTATATATAACAATGACGAACTATACCTGCGTACTATTTTTGTGACAGAACTCTCTCTCCATTGGTATTTAAGTTCTGAAATGACCGTATGTGTATATAAAACAATGAAATCTTTTTCCTAAAAGCACTACAATATCTAAAGATTAGAAAAAATGTTATTTTTGTGACAGAACTCATTGGTATATAAGATTTGAAATGAGCGTAGAAATGTATATATATAACAATGAAATCTTTTCCTAAAAGCACTACAATATCTGGGGTCTTATTTAAGAAACCTTAACTTAGATAAAATCCAGATTTGAAGAAATACAGAAATCTGATTGGATAATAAAGTCAAATTTAAAATTGATTTTAGTGATTGACAAATCAGATGACTGGAACACTAAAATCCTCTTACGTTATCGGGAATAAGGCCGCTGAAGATTAGAAAAATGGTGATTTTTGTGACAGAACTCTCTTTTCTGGTATTGAAGTTTTGAAATGACCATAGAAATGTATATAAAACAATGACGAACTATACCTGTGTACTATTTTTGTGATGTAAATATTCCTTGTCTATAGAACCAATAAATTAACTCATACAAATCATTGATCCTCGCTATACTTAGTTAAAGTTCGACATACTTTCCTTTTCCCAGCAAAGAAATGCATTTATTAAAGGGATTGTAAAGAGGTTTTGTAAACTTTGTATGTGTATCGGGGACACTGATAACATCAATTTGCGCCATTCCAATTTCCATTCCGACTTCTTGTTCTTACAATTCCACTAAAACTAACGTGTTTTATGACGACACTGACAGTGATCTGCATAGATATCAATAGAAGCTTCCGGTAGATCACTGTCAGTGACGTCATAAAACGCATTAGTTTTAGTGGATTGTACCACAGACGTCGGAATGGAAATTCAAATGGCACAAATTGATGCTAACAGTGTCCCCGATACACATACAAAGTTTAGAAAACCACTTTACAATCCCTTTAACTCCAGCATATTTTTAGTTTCCCATCGAAGACCTGTGTTAAAAAAAAAAGCTGCATAAGTTGTCGTAAGTATGTTATTTCTCAATTAGTTAAGACACTTTTCACAAATTTGTATCCTAATTTCTTTTGAGGAATGAAGATCAAAATGTTAACTTTGGAATATAACAAATCTAGACAAGGTTAAGCCTATTTTCTATGATAATTTTGTAGGTTTGCATCTTCCTATGGTATCTCTCCAAAGTTATCATAGCTGACATTTTTGCTCTAGACTTTTTCTAGTCTGATGGATAGGTTTGAAATGAAAGAAAACAAGATTTGATGAAATTGGACATGTATTTATTAAGGTTGAAATGAGCTATGTACAAAATAACAGTACAGTTAAACAGAGATATCAAAATACATCCAGGCTTTCAAGATTGTACTTTTCTACACCTGTTTGGGATGAAATGACATAAAGGGGAAATTTGGACAAGACAGCAGCATTAGCCAATAATTTTCAACTATTGAGGGATGTTTTACATGCATAGCACACAAGTCCTTGTTTAAATGTCCCATCAGAATTACTAAACATATTTTCATCTTTGTGTTTCATGTCCTAAATTAGAATCTTGTGGATTTTTTCTGGGTTAATTTTCCACAAATAATGCACCAGATGATGGGACACTTATTTATACGCAAAAATCATCTTTGTTTATAAGACTTCACATTATGAATTGTCCCCGGATATACTAATATCTCTGTTTCGACTGTACTAGCATGTAACCAGTGAAACAATGTCAATAATAATAAATTATTTAAACACGACGGTATGTAACATGGATCCTAAACACTGTACGATGTTGGTAGTCATTAATACATCTACATGTTCTTCTAAATGTCTTTTAGGATCCTGAAATAACAATGGTGTTCAAAGACTTGAAGGCTAATTGGGATTATGGTGACAGGCAGAAGTGTACAATGATGGAATTTTTTACAGAGCAGTTGGTATATGTCTATTGTTTTGTATTTTCTTATGTCAAATGCATCTGAAACTATTGTGTCGTTCTTACGTCGTAGAAAAAATAATTCTTGCAATTCCACTAAAACTAACGCGTGAAATGAAATGTGTTAGTTGTAGTGGATTGCAAGAACCACAGATGTTGGAATAGAAATTGAAATGCTATTGTAGTCCCCAATGCTCAAACAAAGTTAAGAAAACGTCTTAACAATCCCTTTAACATCATACTATTTGACAAAGGTCACTTCGCTAATGAAATGCAAGTAAAATTTATAAGTTAAGAAAGAAGTGTACCTGTTTTCCAACATTTTTAATAGCAAGTTGTTCTGGAGTCATAGTTTCTTCTTCTTCCAAAGCCTGGCGAAATAAAAAATAATCGGTTTAGATACATAGGAATAGACAAGCGAGCTACATAACCTTGTATACTATAGTCGCCATATTGAATAAATTATAGGTCAACCAATCACAATCATTCTTCAGAATGTGTTGTCTTCCTTCACGGTAAAAACAGCCATTCAAAATCAATCTCCAAACAAGAGTTATCTTCCCTTGCCCATTTACTGGGCAAGATGGCCGCCTATCATGGCCAAGTCATTACATAGTCTCGAACAAAATGACAAAGGTTGAGCTGAATGAGAAGGGAATGTGACCTACCTTATGATAATTTTTAGCCAAGTCTAACATTTCCCCTACAACCTTCTCATTGAGAGAACAGTGTGTATTATAATCTTGTAGCAATAAACCATCAACCCAACTCTTCTTGTTTAAATTTAACAACATCTACAATATCAAATATATCAAATAAATTCTCATTTTCTTGTGGCTTCTGAATAGATTATGTCCCTTTCCATTCTAAGTTCTATCAAACAATAAGGAAAAGGACTAATTTGTAAACCAGACATGCCTTATTCATGTCCATAAGGATATTACTATTACCAATTTTAATTTGAAGTCTCATATTAAAAACCTTAAACACTGGCTGCTATAATTTATATTGTCCCTTTTATATTTTTCAGATGATCTGGCTGCAAAATGGGTACTGAATAAGTCATCTTTCCTTCTCATTGCAGTCGATTCAGCTGTAAATAGATACTGAATTTGTCATCTCTTTTCATTATTCCAGCTAGCCGTAAACAAGTAGCCTCTTGCCTAAAAAATGCAGAGCTAGGTCAAAATCAACAGCTACATCACAAGGTACTAGTTCGGTTTTAGTAGTTAAGATGACAATATCTTGTGGTACCAACTTGGTATCTTCAAGTTCAGAAAAAGAGTACTAAACAAAGCAAAATAAAAATCCTTCTCACCTTTTGTTCGAGTTCGTTCTTACGATAGTTGATGGCTATAGAATAGTAATGTCGGTTTAAACCATGGATTAATGCCTAGAGAAAAAAAAACATAATGAAAATCAAAAACTCCAGAGTTGTACACAGAACGCAATTCATTGCCGTGGGTCAAATTTGACATGTCTGTTTCTCCGTATGGTATAATAAAAAAAACAAGTACTAACGATCCGAACTGCAAAGCGAAACATGAAATCCAAGAAGACAATTTGATGAAACATAGGTAACAGCTTATGAACTTTTCACATGAGGAATTATATCAATCATACATGAGTAAGTATATCATAATAAAGAGTGGTATCAGGTGTCTAGAAGAGTTAGCATAGCCTTGGTTCATCTCTCAACAAAATGAGTGTTCATCCTTTATGCTTGCTAAAGTTTGAGCTAATGATGACAGGCAATACCATGCAGTGTGTAATGAGGGAAAAATGATAATTACCTGTATAGAAGGTTTATGTAAATGTCCTAGATTAGAAGTTGTTTGTCTTGGTTCTTGTCCTAGCACCATCATATTGGGGTTGATCAGTCTAAACGCATCAATCACTACCTGAAAATAGTAACATTAACTGTGGTCTGTAATTTCATTGAGCATTAACAAGAGTTGTGTTCCTTAGACCATCCTTAAATACATTTGCATACATTGCATGCCTTTCACAGACAAAATAATGTTAATTTCGCAAGTAAGGATTTTTATTGAAGTTATTTGTTGTCTGTAGTCTATAATTATTCTTAACAAGAGTTACTTCCCTTAGACCATGCTTGGTAGTAGGCCCTACTGTGATAAATTGCATTGCTTGATAACTGATCACTGTTAGTTGGAAGTTTTGGGTCATCCAACAACCAACCTAGGGCAGATCTATAGGAGACAGGCAGGGCTGCTTCCAGTATGTATTCAGGTAGCAAGTTTCATTCAACTTCAGGCAAGTCGCTCTGCCCCCCTGTTGAGTCATGGGCCCCTTCAGCTATGTTCTTGGTCTACCTACCTTTCCTTTCACACTCTGTATAGGATCAACTACAACAGCTACAGCCCGTTCTGATAAAGCCTCAAATGATTGTTGTGTGTTAATATCTACTCCAGATAACCAACAACCAAACCCAGGATGACTGTGATACCAACCCACCACCATCTCAGGCCTAATAGAAAAGTAAGAATTGAACATTTTTAAGAAAGATAACTTAAATTCTCAAAGATCCTTTTTACCAGCTGGTCCTTGGCACTGATTTTACAAGGATAACAACTTAGATTTCTTATTTTACTTAGGTTCACTGGGAATCTTTCTAACCGCTGGCTCTTGGCAAACCTCTTCCACATTTGCGTTGACTGTGAGGAAGGATGGCTTATTTTATGGTCACCAAACTTTTACATGCTGAACAAGATTAGAACCCAGTCTTTGGTAATGTCTTCAATAAGATCATAAGTCTCTTACCTTCCAGTCTGTTTTAACATGTCCAACATTTTAGCCTGGAAAACAGGGTCTACAGCTTCTACGCTCACGCCCTATAAATAATTTAAATTCTTATTATTATACTCTTGTGTGTGTTTGACTCATCGTTAAATTTAGTAATGCATCGAGGTTTATCAAAGGTTTTAATTAACTTCTTTAAAACATCTAGAATGCTCATTTTGCTAGATATGTCCATGTTTGGCAGAGAGAACCCGAATTCTACATTTACTAATCATTCAAGTTTGTATCACAAAAGCTTCTAGTAATATATTAAGTCCCTTTGTGGCCTAGTAAAGTCATAAAACACTTAGTTGGTGTTATACATCCCATTTTCTGCATCAATTGGGCTAATGAGGACAGAGTGAAAACAAGAGACAGACAATAAAGGCTAGAAACTTACTGTTCCTGACTGTGGCATGGCGAATACATCAATCACTCTAACTGTATAGTCATCTACAAACTCTCCTAACATCAACCCCATAACTTCCATAGGTACACCTGCTCTACCGTGCTTTAACATCTACAAAACATTATAGTCCAGTAAATACATTTGTTCACATCAGGGTCCGATTCATTACATACCGGTACACACAATGTCGAAAATATAACATTTGAAAACTAAGCTGTGAAATTTGAAAACAACTTGTGGGAGTCCATTACTATGTAATTGTTGCACCCAATTTTGTCGTGCTCTGGGCTCAGTTCCTAGCCCTGTGCATAAGATCAATTTCGTGCTTAAAACTCTAAGTCGACTTGAGTCTATGCAAGAATTAGTAGGAAAATATCGTAAGTAAGTCAAATATAGGACTTGGACTTACATAAATGCTAGAACCGGACACAGGACAGGATTTTTGATTAACAGAGTTGTTTTGCTTGTGCGGATTTTTATTATTAAATAACTTAAGTATTTATCAATTACAATCAATTAAAACTATGATCATTGAGAATGTGATCAAAACTGGCAATTTCAAATGACACAATTTAGATTTAATTGAAAAGTTACTGTACCTTTAATAAAGCTAATGAAGAAATATAAACTTGTTCTGCTGTGTCTACAACTGGGGCATCAGCTGCTGGGGCACCCTAAAATATCAATTCAAAATAAATAGACTTGCATTCAGTAGCACTTATTTTTTTGTGTTTTATAGGCAAGACAAAATGTTAAACAAAAGGATTGCTCTTTTAATTTGTTAGACACCAATAGCTTCTATATCTATAGCATCATTAACATTAACTTCCAGTTCCAATCAAAGCATACTAAATGCTGATATATACTAGGCCTAAGTCTACAATTATTCCCCCCTGGTTTTTCATCCCAGTTAATTCCTTGTGAATTCCACTCCAATTCCAAAGGTTTTCCTCCCTTAATTAGCTCCTGAGTAGGCATAACATACAGAATATTATAATATAATGGAAGGTTTGTTTACCTGTCCCAGACCAGGTAGTCCACCTGCTCCTCCCAATCTCAAAATTCTGTCCATTATGATTCTGAAATATTAGATAAATATTTGATTAATGAGTGTGAATATTTAAGCTGAAATCTGAGTGAAATGAAATGGAGTTTTACGTTCTACTTTTTGAAGACGAAGTAAACAAAACACAAAAAAACAAAGCGGTGTCATCAAACTGCTCTGTGGTCAAATTTTGAGAGAAAATCACTTCCGATCACGTTTTATGGGATTTTTCCTGATCAAGTCTATACAATATTGTGTGAAATTGAAAGAAAACCCATGAATAATTGCTGGAAAATTTAAAAATTAAAGAATTACCAAAACGTGATTTTACAAAATACAAAACCGGAAGTTGTAGGTTGATAATGTTTGGGAGTAATACTTTATTTGAGATTTTTCAAAAGTGATGAATTTCTTTAAATAACCCTCTACAAAAAGGAAAATTCAAAATTTTGGCATTTAATATCTTATTTTATTTATAATTTATAAAATTAACTGTTTTTCTGCGATTTGTGAAATAATAAAGTTGAAAATAATTTTGTAAAAGAATTACTCAAATTTCCAAGGGCAGATAACCGGAAATAATTGAGGCAGACGAAAAAGGACTGGAAAATGGCGACTACTGATAATTTCACAACAGATTGTAAATAAAATTACGAAGTTAGTTATTTTTAGACGCAATTATCGAATAAATTCGCATTATTTTTGTGTTTCTGCATTAAGTCTACCTAGTTGATCTACAGACAACACCGATTCTGATTCTGAATTGGAAAGCGTTAATTGTGAGAAAAGGTACTTAAAAACAATGTTACGAAATAAAATAGGAAATACAATGGTGGGGGGGGGGGATCTGCTGTGATTGATTTCATTGAATTTATCAATTGGACACAGGCTTACCGGTCAGAGGTTCTACACAGTAGATAATGTAATATTTATGTAGATATATCTTTGATAAAGCTTCAGAAACTTGAAAACATCGCAAAAGTTAATCAATTTGTTTCAAAAGAAGGCTTACCAAGCAATAATTTAAATTTTCAAGACTGTTACCTAAATTGATACAATGACAACATCTTTTCATTACCTGATTCCTTTTTTTTTTTTCAGAATGAGTTTAGGAGTCACTATGTCTCAAGAAATACCAAAAACACAAACAAGTGCCTGGTCAGCACCGAAATCCCCGTGGGGTAAACCAGCTGACGTCATGCCCTGTTCATTGAGTGACGTCATGTCAGAACAACTTGCCAGTAAAATACAATCAGACCAAGAATTAAAACTAGCTAAAAAATTAGAGAAAGTAGCACCTAAAGAACCTCAACCTGCCCTAGAAAGGTAATTTGATAATTTCTTTTTAATTTGATTGTAAATACATTTTAAAACTTTTAATGTGTGTTGGGGATGACTTCATTATTTGTTTGTGCTTCATAAAGATTCCTGTATGTGAATTGAAACGTTGCTAAAATTAAAGAAAGGAGTAGTATATCCATAATAGTTGTTCTTAATTAATGTTCTACCTACTTCTAAATGTCATTTAAAGATTGTATTGGGGATGTTTAAGGCTACAACTCATCTTGACACTAAAACTAAATAGTCCCAAGTCAAAATGGGCACAAAAACAATAATCAAAATGGACCCTATTTTGGTCATAATGGTTCCAAAAATTACCTGTTTATGCCAACTTTCAATCTAAGATCTTAAATGGCCCCTGAAAAAAGTATCTAAGGCCCTTAGATATATTAGCATTTGCTGATGTGACACTATAAAATACTTATTTTTGTATATAACAGACTACACATGTATCTTGTGTTGAAACGTTATGTGCCTAACTTTTTTAAAGAAGTGTTATATTCCATAATATTGTCTTGTGTTTTGTTATATGTGTTCCTCGCTTCTACATGTCGTTCAAATCTTATACTTATTTTTGTATATGCAAAATTTTCTATTTATAGTTTGGAAACAGAAGAAGATATCAATGCTATAATAGCAGCAGCCTACGACAGTCCCGAGACAGTAGACGATCTAAAAATAGCACAGATGTTACAGCTACAGTTTGATAAAGAACAAAATGAGATGTTGGCTCGAGAAGCCAAGAAATTTAATGGCGAAAGCAAAGGTAAGATGGCAATATTTTTATTTATAATTTTTAGTCTTTATTCAAAGTGGAAACAACTAATCTAACCGAGAAGTAAATGTGTAGGGATAATCAGGGAAAGATCAATACCAAAAGGTAAGATCAAGGACCATCTGATGGAAAAGATTCTTGTGAACCTTATTTGGTATCCTTGTAAAATCAAAGGTCGGGGTTTGGCTAAGGATAAACTGGGAAAAAGGATCTATGTGAACCTAAACTGGGTTGATCAAAGAACCTTTCTAATGAACCCAAGTTGTCATTACTAATAAAAAATTCTTTTTATTATTTTATTTTAAACCTAAATGTTTTTATGTTTTGATACCTTATTGCCCTTGTCAAGTATTACGTCTATGTTATATTATTATTGTAGTGTGTATATCATTTGATAACTATAAAGCCCGCCAGCCCGTACAGCCTGTAGATGATGAATATGAGGAGGATGACAGCCCAGACGAAGAAGTTTACGAACCCAAGCCCGGATTCAGTAAGTTTTATTAACATAGTTTTATAGTCCTTCAATACTGGTAGGCTAGAGATCACTAACCAAAATTGAAAATAGGTCAAATAAAGAAACCAAGTACTAACGATCCAAACCGCAAAACGAAACTCCAAATCCAAAAGAACATTTTGACAAAACAAAGTTAACAGCTTATGAACTTTTCACATTAGGAATTATATCAATCATACATGAGTAAGTATATCATAATGAAAAGTGGTATCAGGTGTCATAATGATCACAAATATCATAGTCAAAATGGCCTATTTACTGTATCAGAATATTATTTTATTTAATGAGTATAATACCAATGATTTTCTGTATTATTTTATTGACCATATTTTAGAAAAGTACCAATTTGATAAAAATGGTTTAACAGTAGATGATGGTGTTGTGAAATCTAAACATGATGCTGGATTATGTGGTCGAAGAAATGCTGAAAAGATTATGAAGGTACGTTTCTAATTGGTCATAGGGCTCAACCTTCGTCATTTTGTTAGAGACTAAGCCATGATAGGTGGCCATCTTGCCTGGTAAATGTTAAGGAGAAGACAACTCTTGTTCCGTCATTGATTTTGATTGGCTGTTTTTTCTGCGAAAGAATGCATAAATCTCCATCTCATTACTTCATTTCTGTATTATTTTTTGTAGTTCCATCCCGATTTTTTATCAGGGGATGCCGAGAAGATGAATCTAGTTTTACCCAATCATATTTATAATAAATTACGTCATTTTGCGCAAACTGGAAGTAAACAGTATAACAGAGTTAATGAAAAAGCAGAGAAGGCTACAGCCGTAAGTGTTATCTTATATATTAACTTTTTTCATGCAAGGAATTTGTCAATCCTTAGTGTCAGAACCTGAATTTGTTTAGCTTCCCTAATCTGTAATGATGTTTACAGCTCATTGTAGAAATTTGATCCTTCAAATCCATTTGTACCCATAATTATTTGTATTTTAAAGTCACAAATACAATTCGTATTTCATTGAGACTATGCCATATACACAAAAATTTCTAGTTTTGAGGTATATTTGAAGGGATTATGTTATTTTCCTGCAGTTCAAGTACTTTTGAAGCCTATTTTCAAGACTCAAAATTAATCCCAAGATACAATGAAGAATAGGGGGATACATGAGAATATAAAGCTACAGCAATATTTTGATTATTCTGTGTTATATTTTAGGATCAAGTAGTGGATCCTAGAACTAGAATATTGCTGTTTAAACTGGTTAATTCTGGTGTACTGGATTCTATAACTGGTTCTATCAGTGCTGGGAAGGAGGCTGCTGTCTTTCATGCTTTCGGTGGAGTGTAAGTTAGAATTCCATTTTTAACTGTCTGTTAACTTGTAAACATGTTGAGCTATGTGGACTCGCGGTTTGTCTATAGGAAAAGTATGCAAATTGAAAAAGTTCAGCCATCGACATTGAACAAGGTTTACGCAAGTGATTTTTTGATCATGCAAATGCATACCCGTAGGAGACAGGGGGGCAGTGGGAGAAGCTGTCCCCCTCAAATAGTATGTTTTCGGGCAGCGACTTCCAAAAAATCCGGCAAAATCGGCCCAGTAAGCTATGCAAACATCATTAAAATTCGGGCAAGTGGGTCTTCTTCCCTCTAAAGTGTTCATAAGTATATGTGATCTATTTTATTTTTACAGATTTGAAGGAAAAGAAATGCCTAAAGAGTGTGCTATAAAAATATTTAAAACCAGTTTAAATGAGTTTAAAAATCGACAACAATACATTGTGGGTGATCATAGATTTATACGTGATGATTTTAAAAAACTCAACCCTAGAAAAATACTTCGAATTTGGGCTGAGAAAGAAGTGGCTAATCTTAACAGGTAACTTTCCCTAATATTTTTTTATAACTGCCCGAAAGCCATATTTTATAAGATTAAGACCTGCATGTCTGAGGGGCGGGCTTGGAAAAGCATCCAATGGGACAATAAACAGGCTGTGTATGTTAAAAATCCGTTGAGGGATCTTGACTGATTTGTTAAGTCAGGCATAAATTGATCTGATTGTATCCTATAATGTTGACCTGTATAGTAGTGGCGGGTGTCGCATGTGAAGCAGACCATGCTTACTCTTTTCCAAACACATGATGGTACTTCTCTTTGGGGTAGTTCACTCCTATATAAATATTACTCTTGATTTTGCCATAATTTTAGATGCGATTTTAATTAACAGAATTGTTTTGCTTGTACAGATTTTGATTATCTACTGTGATATTACAGAATGAGAAAATTCAACATGCCGTGTCCAACAGTAGTGGCCATCAAGAAACATCTACTAGTGATGAGTTTTATTGGGTCAGGTACACACCCTGCTCCTAAATTAAAAGATGTTAAACTCTCTACAGTCGATATACAAGATGCCTACGAACAGACTTTAGAGGTAATAGCTCCTTTAAATTATAAAAACTAAATTTGATGTTTAAAATTAGAAAAAAAAGAAAGAAACATCTATATTTTACAAGGATAATAACTTAAGTTCTGTGGGGATCCTTTCTCCCAGCTGGTCCTTAGCCAAACCTCTTGGCATTGATCTTTCCCGGATTATGTATAAATATATTGTTAAAAGAGGAACATTTGGTACATGTATTTTTATTGGTCGATTTTGGCCTTGAATATATGTAAATAGCCTCTAGAAGTACTAAACATGCACGAAAATAGCATTATCCTTTCTATTATCTTACCTTAACAACACGACACGTGTATCTGTGTTGAAATGTTATGTGCCTAACTGTATTAAAGAAGTGTGTTATATTCCATAATATTGTCTTGTGTTTTGTTATATGTGCTCCTCGCTTCTATATGTCGTTTAAATCTTATATCAAAAATCATTATATACCCTAACACCGTGGTTCTCACCGATTTTTTCCCGCGACCCCATTTCCACCATCGGGCGTCTTGTTGCGACCCCATGCCAAACCCTTTTAGTCACAAAGCAACCATTTACCTATAATTTAATCTAAAAATGTACTTATATATTAGTACCATTAATAAAGTATTATGCCAGCATCATTATCTGTGCATTATCTTGCACGAACTTGTAACTTTCGTAAACAATATCATAGAAAATAGTTTTCATAGAAAAAAAAAGAAAATCTTGGTAGATTGAATATAGCCACTGATTCAATGCAATGCTACGGAATAATAGATTGAAAAAAAAAAAAACAATCAGGAAATTGACCCGCGACCCCACCATTTCGTCTCTGCGACCCCGCATTTGAGAACCACCCTAACAAATGTAATGATATTTTAAATTATATTTTCTAGATAATGATGAAGTTACAGAAAGAATGTTGTCTAGTCCATGCTGATTTATCAGAGTTTAACCTATTGTGGCATGGCGGTAAGGTTTGGGTAATTGACGTAGGACAAGCTGTAGATCTAACACACCCTCGGGCTAACGAGTTTCTTTATCGAGACTGTGCTAATATTACTAAGGTAAGGATTACAAAATATTTTTTTTGCGTTATGTTTTCTATTTAGCTTAGTTGGTTACCTGGGCCCATATGCATAAAAAAATAGCTCTGGGTTAAATGAAACTCAGAGTTAAATTAACCATTGATTTTGAGGGTTAAAAATGAGTTTAACTCAGTGTTAAGTTTTATGCATATGAGCTCTGGCTTTCCTTCGCCAAAGATTAGCAAATTTAAGATAGAAACTTTAAACAGGCTTGGGAAAGGAAAGATAACTCGGAGATTGCCTTTGATTGGCTGTTTTTACCGCAAAAGAAGACACACTCTCTGAAGAATGATTATGATTGGTTGAACTATAATTTATTCAATATGCCAATCTCTGTATAGTATACAAGGTTATCTAGCACGCCAGTCTAGTTCCGAAGTTGATACGAGTGATTGGTCTCTGTATAGTATACGAGGTTATCTAGTACACTAGTCTAGTTCCGAAGTAGATACAAGTGACTGATCTCTGTTTAGTATACGAGGTTATCTAGCCACTAGTCTAGTTCTGAAGTTGATATGAGTGAGTGAATGTGCTCATTAATGTCTGGACTGATGTTTCTATTGCAGTATTTTAAGAAAGAAGGAGTAGTAGGAGTTAGTTCCCCTGAAGAATTATTTAACGAGATAACAGGTTGGAACGTACAGGGAATGGGAGTGGATTTTCTCTCTCAGGTATTAACCTTAATAGTCAAACTTATGATGTGCTTATCTTATTGTAAAGAGGTTTTCTAAACTTTGTATGTGTATCGGGGACACTGATAGCATCAATTTGCGCCATTCCAATTTCCATTCCTACGTCTGTGGTACTTGGAATTCCATTTGAGAAGGCCTGTTATAGACTTTGAAACTAAGACTTTTTTTTTCATAAAGCAACGTAATTTTTCTTTCAGTTACGAAGATATGAGAAAGAAACGAACGAAGCCAATCTCACTTTGGAGAACAGACACGACAAAAAACAATTTTCTTTTGATTACTATTTCAATTTATCGAAATCTGAACAGAAAAAAGCTGAGGAGTCTGAGTCGGAGGAGAGTGAAAATGATGATGATGATGATGAGGGGGAGGGGAAATGAACATTTTATATATTGATATCAAATCAAATATCAGAGCAATCTATCCCTTAGGGTAGGGTTTCGTTTGGTGTGGCAAACAGGGAAAGGATTTTTTGAAGGAATTGAGTGGTATAGTCATTATGGAGATGTAACAGTAAGGCCCTACCCCCCTAAAAAGTGCAGGTAAAGGGCAATGGTATAAATTATTATATATAATCTATATAAATTATGACAGATAAAATTATTTTTAAGAATCGTTTATTTTTTTATAACATGTTCATTGAATACTTGAACAAAACCATAAAATTGAAAGATCTGTTGCATTATTTCGGCAGATCCAGCAATATTTTGAAAAAGGACCTAAAATCACGATATTCCAATATTTCCAAACTTTTAAGACTAGTTATCTGGGCTGGGGATCGATTACCAAATTGAGATCGAATATTGACGACAGTTTTCTGATCTTTGACTGTTCATGTACATTTTTGTTCCTGAATACTTGTTATTTACAACTATCTGTTTTAAACGACAAATGATACTGAAGTAATTATAATTGGAATTAAAAATAGTCAATCAATTATTTTTCCCAGCCCTTTCCGAGACTATAGCATGATTGAATGGATCGTGCCCTTTTTAAAGTGAAAAATCACCATATTTAGATTTTTTCACACCACAGTCATAACAATATATCATTCGTATCAACTTCAGAACTAGTGGCTAGATAACCTCGTATACTATACGGTAGTTGCCATATTGCCGAGTCATTACATAGTCTCAAACAAAATGACGAGGGTTGATCCAAATAAATAATATATGACCAGTAAATAACAATGTCTTGCAGATAATATCAACCATAATCACTGAGCAATGGAATTAAATGGACACTGTTGCTCATTTTCAATCCTGTCCACTCTCACAAATTATTTAAAAGTTTCCGCTATGTTGTGTTATCTTCTGGTTTCGACGTAGTTTGACTTCGAACTTCTTGTAAACTTTTAACCCAAGATTGAACTTGTTCTGTTTTAAACTGACCTATAATATAAGATACAAGAACTTCGGTGAAAGGGGGTGGGTGAAAGTTGGTGAAAGCCGGCACCGGGCAAACTCACGAAAGGACTGGCCTTGGCATCATAATTTATCTTACCTTGAGGGGGATTCTAACCTAAAACACCTAATCACCTAGCAGACAGCAATCCAACTTGCTACTAACTGAGCTATTGGGGTTGCTCTTCCAACACAAGAAGATGCTCTACTAGTCATGTGGGCTGGCTTGGATGTTAAAGATTCCTCGACAGTTAGAAATCGAAAATAAGAGTAGGCTAATAGTTGCAGAAAAGTTGGTCATTAACTAAAGCATTTAGTCTTTTGGGTGGGACAATAAACCAAGGTCCTGTATTCTACAGGCTGTATACATAAAGATATCTCGATAGTTTGAAATGGAAAATAATTGTAGGCCAATGCTGCTTTCCTGGCAAAATTTCCTCAATGTACACTGCATGGTGTTTGTCCGCACTAATTAGCCAAATAGTTGCAAAATCTACCATTTCATTTGTGTCAGTTTATCAAAGAATCTTGCGATTAAAAATTGTCGTTAGTGTGGAATTATTTAATGCAAAATGCCCAAATTATGACGGAATTTAGAGTAAATTTTTTTTGAGAAATTCTTACCCTGAGTTGTGTTAAAAAATTCTTGTAAACTATTGGGTTTATTTTCTATCTGTTCATATTCGTGAGCTTGCTGGATCATATCATATTTATCTAGGTCTTTTACAAATATAGCTTCCGGTGTCGTACCCAATTCATATTCCTACAGTGAAACAATTAGCTGAAATTTTATCAAATAGGAACACATCCTTCAATTAAAAAAATAGCTGAAATATTACCAATTAGGAACATATCCTTTAATTATACAAATAGCTGAAATTTGACCAAAAAGGAACACATCCCTCAATAGAATACTCATGCTATACTGTGAGCCTATAGTGTATGCCCCAACTGGAAAGAGGTATGGATGTAAGCCCCAGTTAGAAAGATAAATTTTGCAAGGTTTTGTCCTGATAAGGAATGTTTATTTGAAACGTGTGTAGATAGCATGAGATGAGCTTTAGTCAATTATTTAACATTATGTCCTATATCGAAAGTTGACTCTCTTATCAAAACCTATCATTATTTCCTGATAAGGATTGTGTATCTGAAACTTGTGTGAGCATAAAATTATGTCCTATATCGAAAGTTAAGTCTCGTATCATAAACCATCTGTCCTGATAAGGATTGTGTATCTTAAACATGTCTCAGTAGATGAGTTGAGCTGTATAATTTTGATAGTACTTTTAAAAGGGAAATAATCACATCTTTACCTGCCATAAAGAAAGAATTTCCTGACCAATTTTCTCAGGTATCAGACCACAAATATAATGAATAGCTGTCTGAAAAGTTGAAAAAAATTATGTCCATAAATTAATAATCTAACTTAAGTTTCTTTTCTTCTTACAATGAGGGAAATTTTTCTATGTCCGCCACTCCGCCTTGCATCTCTGACAGAGGAAACTTGGTTGTTAAGTCCTAAGTTATCATCTCGACCCATGCTTGCAATGAACCTCATTAGTTTCTCAGAATACAGTTTAGAAAATTTTATGTAAATTTTAAAGTATACCTCTTCCCTCTTGTTCTTTTCTTCTTTAGTGATACCGTCAAATGGAGTTATGTCCCCTACGATACATTCGGCCATATCGTGGACTAGACACATCTTGATACATCTAAAAATAAAGGAGAGATACCGGTATCTTAAATATAGATTCATCTGTTTTTGAATATGATCGGACTTATGAATCCAACGACATCATTTAGTATGATGTAAATTTGCCATGTGTGTCATTAGCAGGCCTGGGGTAATCGTAATCTGTAATTGTAATCAGCTGTAATCGATTACAAATTTTCAAGTAATTTGATGTAATCTGTAATCGAGTATTTTTTCGATTACAAGTAATGTAATTGTAATCGATTACATCCACAAATGGACTGTAATCATGATTACTCTCAGATTACTTTTAGATTACTTTGCATATCTTTGTTCTAAATTTAAGGAATCTACAATTAACAATTTATATCCTGAACTAGGGCAGTATGATTTGGTTCATACTTAGTAAATCAAACCTAATGCACCTAAATAAACATTTGCATAGTTTGAATAAGATTTTAAACTAGCTCTTCTAAATATTAAAAAAAAGTTCTTGCTAGTGATATTTTGTAACCTTAGTAATTTAATAATTAATAATAATTAATAAAGTAATATCAAGACTTAGTTTATTTTGAACAATTAAGGAACAAAGCAACAAATTTGATAATGGGTGGTATTTTAAGATGGAATCAAAAGTTTGAATGCAGGTCAATAGGAAGTTGTTATATATAGAAAGGTTATAGAGATGTATGTAATATTATACTGGTCAAACATTACTGTAGTAAAAACTTAAATTTAATTAGGAAGATTTATTGCTATGTTAAAACCTGATGACATTAGACAAACCAACTATTGTCTGAGCAAAGTATAAAGTTTCTTGAATTGTTTCCATCATCTTATGAGAATTGGAATATCAGCCTAAAATAATTCAAGTTTTTGCCCTTGACTTAATTAAATTTTACTTGGATCTAAATGATCATAATCAAACTTGGTATGCATGTAAACATTGTTGAATGCTCTATCAAGTTCAAATTTAACAATAGGCTACTCAGATGAAAGGTTCATGAGTTATTGTTCCTGACTTTGAAAGAAAGCTTCAAAATTTGATCTTGAGCACAATACATCATTGGAATTTGGTGAACGTTTTTTGAGTTTTTACCCTTGACTTTTCATTCTTTTGATACAATAAATTTGTATCATCGAAATTAAAATACGTTTACACCATTTCTGCCAGCGGGCATAGGTTACCTTGCAAGGCTCACTGGTATCCATATTATAAAGAAATATGGTATATAAATATAAATATTATATGGCTTTATATTTCACTAAAAGTTATCTGTAATGTAATTGATTACATTTCAAAAGTAATGTAATGTAATTGATTACATTTCTAAAAATCTAGCAAAAGTAATGTAATTTAATCATGAAAAAGTAATTGTAATTGTAATGTAATCGATTACATTTCAAAGTAATTGACCCCAGGCCTGGTCATTAGCCTATTCTTTTTTGATTTCCAATGTATTGTCTGTAGCGCACAAGGTTTCAGTTTCTTGTCATCCAAATCACACTCAAGGCTCTTTTTTCACGTCCGCTCGGTGCAACTTTTTTTTACAAGTACGGGTCTCAACAAGATGACCAGACCAGCCCCTCTGACCTAAAAAATCTTTTAGCAAGTTAGTATGTGTCTCATGTTTATATTTTCAAAAATTTACCTGTCTCTATTGACAGCTGTATCAGGGGAGATAAAAAATGCCATCACTGCCATTCGATACATGTGGTCTGCTACACTTTCAGGATCTGTTATATGATTCCTCACCCATCCTGTTCGCTTAACTCTCTGAAATATTAAAAAAACTATTTTAAGTTCAATAAGAATATGAATTGTAATTGAGTTTTACTCCTGCTTTTTAGCACCTGAATGGGCTAATGAGGACGGGCAAACCCCATGCAGTATGCAATAGGGGATAATAATACCCCCCCCCACCCCCTTCCTTTTTTTTTAGTAACTCAATTGGATGACATCTGTGAAGACATACAACAGGGGCCGCGGAGCAGGGGGGCGGGGGAGCCACTTTTTGGCCTCTGAATTATTTTTTTTGAGTGGCCGAAATCCGAGGAGTTCTGGTGGTGGGGGTAAGAGTTGGATTTTCATCCAACAAGGGCCCCCCCTCCCCCCACTTTCAGAAACGCTCCGCGGCCCCTGTACAACTATGACACGACATCGAAAATTATTTTCCCAATGAAACGCACCTTTAACTGGCCCACCAACGAGAAGAATTCAACCAGATTTGCTGAACTTGAAGCCATAATTTAAATTTTATATGAAAATTCAGAAAAATGAATTAAAATTAAAATCTGCTCTCTAAAATAAGAAATCAGTAAAGACATTCTACTAGAAATTCAACCAATCAGAGAGGTCGTTTTATGACATGAAATGTTACAAGTGATATAATTGGTTACGATAAACAAAATGGCAGCCACCATGTTAGCAAGTCGTGGAATTTTATTAAGAAAATTAAATTTCAATTCCCCGTTCATTTATGCCTATTCTTCATCGGATGGCAAGGGCAAAAAACCTTTAGAAAGCTTAGTGAATTCTCTTTTCAATGACAAGAAGAAAACTATCAAAAATAAACAAGTGATATCCAAAAAAACCTCGGAAAATGAAGATGAAATTGAAAATTCGTCACCTACCGATGACATTGTCATTGAACAGAAAATTGCAGAATCAAATGCAAAATTCGTATCCCAAGAGAAAAAGGCAAAGAATCAAAATCTGAAGTCTAAAAACGTTTTAGCAGCTAGTCCTGAATTGGAGAATGTTCTTTCAAAATTTAAAAACAGGACACAGACTGGCCCGAAACCATTGGCAATGAAGCCGAAAAACCAACAAAAATCAGAGTCGAAAAAAGATGATAAGAAAGCAGCCATCTTGAACAGAATGATGCAGATGCCGTCTCAAACCAAACCAAAATCCCACAAAGTGTTATTCAAGCCTGTTGTCGAGGAGGATTTGAATTTATCTATAAGAGAGACCTCACAACCAACTGAAGAAAAACAGAAAGCAGAACCCCAACCTAGCTTTGTTTATTATGTTCATAAGGATGCTCCACCTCCTGAACCTAAACTTGAGCCAGAAACAAAGATGGAGTCCAAACCAGAAGAAGAAATTAAAGACTACGTTATGCCAATAGCCGAGGAAGATACCGAAAGTTTTGCCACGTTGATGAGGAATTCGAAACTGATGCAGATCGGCGCCTACAAGTCTGAAATTGTCAGTGGAACAATTTTTAACATCGTTGAAGACGACATGTACATTGATTTTGGAGGGAAATTTCACTGTGTTTGTAAAAAACCAGCAATAGAAAATACTTGGTAATATGTTTTGCAATTCTTTTGTCTCTGACGCCCAGACTTAAAGTATTCCTATCTATGACAAGGATATAGTCAGCAAGGCTGGTCATAATTTGACAGACAACACAAAACACCCCTCAATTATACAATGAGATATTCCAATCATATCTTGTTGCATGTTGAAAGTAAATATGCATGTGTGGAAGAGTTCATTACAAAGTATAGGGGTTTCAAAATTATAAGTGACACTAAATCCAGCCTTGATAGTCAGGGACTTAAATATGCATGTGTGGAAAAGTTCATTACAAAGTATAGGGGTTTTAAAATTATAAATGACACAAAATCCAGCCTTGATAGTCAGGGGCCTGTTTCTCAAAAAGTCTTACATTAAAAATTGTCCTAAGTGTGGAATTAATCATTGTAAAATGCCGAACTTACGACAAATTTTGTCTTAAGATTTTTTGAGAAACAGGCCCCAGGGACTTAGCTTTTACTTAATTGTGGTGGTCTTCATCCCTTATCAACTAATAAGATACTCCAAATAACAAATTTATTTTATTTTTCAGGTCGGGCAGTTCGTACGTATTAGGTAACACAGTCAAAGTCAGAATCAACGATTTAGAAATGACGTCAAAATTTTTAGGAGCGGACAGACATGTTACTATCCTAGAGGCAGATGCTACGCTGATTGGGATACAACGCAAATACAAAACCCCATCAGAAACAGACTCTGTCTTCATCATCCAATCAGATTCCACCATTACCAAACCAGAATCTAACATTAACCTATCAGAGACTTTTCTCAGTGAACCAGAATCAGTTATAAGCCAATCAGAGACTGATAAATGAAAGAAAGCTCAAGACCATTGACAATGAAGTTAACAAATATGTGAAATTTTATATGAAGATAAAGTGCTAGATCTTGTACTAGATATAAAACAATTGGGACCAATTGGTTATTGTAGTACCCTAGACAAAAACTGAATGCCAAGATAATGTGCGTCTAAATTTATCAATTTGTTTTAGAAAAAGATATCAAGGATTAGACTTTGAAAAGAAATAAATTATCGGTGTGCGTTTATTTGTTTTAGTTAAAGATATTTCTTTTTTACAGATAAAGCATTTAAAACTTTTATTTTGTGTTTGAATTTACTCCAATAAATGGTGATAAATGTTTGAAATTCAATTTCAGCTTGCCTCATCAAATCCCCTACCCCTCAATTCTCACACCTTTCTTACTGCTGAAGATATTCAGGAGGAAGGGGAAAGCCCACTTGCGTAATTCAAGAAAGAAATCAGAAAATTCTGAGGGTCGAGATGAAATGTCAAGGCTTTTAAAGGTATCTTGTCTGCTAAATCATTTACTTATCAGAAAATGGAAATTGGACATTCTTTATAGCAAGCTTAGGCTCTGCTTATCCTATAGATGCACAGGAAAATCTTGATGTGAAAAAGGGACAACCCTACCATAGAATTAAAGGGCTCAAGATTAAGTACTCTCTTAGGTATAACAAAGACAAAGACTTTAAACGTTTTGAGCAAGATATTTGAAGCATTTAAGAAAGTGTCAGATTAAGTTATTGAAATTTCTCAGACCGCATTGGATTTCCATTAAAAATATCCAGATTTCAAAGAGTTATCTTTCCATGATACTCGCCTCTGACTCAACCTCAGGCCTAACAGAATTTGCGTTCATCTTTTGCAACATGGCCTAGTTATTCCGTTCAAGGTTTTCAACATATCTTTTGTCATTGTAGAAAAGAATTGCTTTACAACCTTCAGGTTTTTATATTTCATGAAAAATGGCGAACTTCGAGCCGTCATGATTTTGACGGAAGAGCTGAAAAGAGTAGGCCTACTCGCGACTAACAAATATGGCGACAGTGAGTTGGCAGAGAAAATAGGTAATTTAGATATCTTGATATTATTGTCCATGGTTTGCAGACGAGATATTTTGTCTACTATCTGCATAGTTAAACCAATGTCATGCTGTTTGGGCAGTTGTCAAACAGCGTTTTTGTATCATGCGTCAAATCAATTATGGCCTTGCATTTGAATTGATTGCATTCTAATTCTTGCAGAAAAATTCAATAATTCACAAATCAAATTACGTATTTAGGCCCTAGGCCTAATGAAAGATATCTAGTAGAAATGCGAGTTTTTGTTCTTGAACTATTCAAGACCAATTAAATGGTGGAAAAAAGCATTAGGCCTAGCATTTGACTTCACACCCACAAAACCCCCATCCCCTACCTATTCCCCTTTTCTGCCCTTTTTCACCATAGCAGAATTCAATCAGGAATTTCATCTTTTAAGGATTATAAGGATTTTCTTTTTATTTTTACAGAAATTTCTCTTTCATTTGCCATGATCCTGTTAGCCAGTGTTTGATAGTAAAATTTGGAATGATAAAGATAACATGGTTTAGTCTGGAAATTTGACGTCTGAAGACTGAACAAAGGAAGACGCCATGTTTAAAATAGAATCGTACATCACCCCCCTGTTGATGGGCTATGTCGATAAATATGTCAAACTTCGTCATGAAGATTTTCAACTGAGTTTATGGGGTGGAGATGTGGTATTAAACAATTTGGAACTGCGTTTGGACTTTTTTGAAAAATTGCTACAGATTCCTGTCACCTTTAAAAGTGGGCGGATTCACGAACTACGAATACACGTGCCGTGGACGAAACTTGGTTCGGAACCAGTTGTCATAACTATCAACACTATTGAATGTATTTTGAAAGTTCGTGACCGGGCATACGAAGAATCGTCAAGCAACGCATCAGGCGATGCATCTCAAAAACAACTACAAGCCAGTAAAGCAAAAGCCAAGTTAAAAAAGCAAGACACGGAAGAATTGCCTCCGGGATATATTCAAGGCATCGTAAATCGCGTTATCAACAATGTTGCTATAGTGATAAACAATCTAATCGTTAAATTCGTGGAAGATGATATTGTATTATCGTTGAATGTGAAATCGGCAGAATGCTACGCAGTGGATTTAAACTGGAATCGAGCATTCGTGGACTTTGGACCTCCGGAGGCGACTTTAAGAAAAGTCATTAACTTCTGCGATTTGACGGTATGTATGGATAAATCCGACGCCAGTGGAAAAATTCAGGAATATCAAGAGCCGTTGTTGTATAAATGTTCCGTTTCGTGTCGTATACTAATGACTTACGAAAGCGTCCATGCAAAAATTCCTAAAGTGACTAGATTTAACTTATTTTGTGAAGAGTTGAACGTGACTTTTAACGACACACAGTTACCAATGTTTATAAGACTTATCAATATGTGCATTGCCCTATATTTCGGGGTTATAAATGTACGCGAGGATGAGACAGAACCGAATAAACAAGAAGTTAACAGAACTGCTATTGGTATGTCTTTTTTTGTTAAAAAAAAATGAAATGAATGGAGTTTTACGTCCTACTTTTCTGCACCTATATGTGCTAATTGAGGACGGGCAAACGCCATGCAGTGTGCAATGAAGAAAATTTTGCCAGGACAGCGGCATTAGCCTGCTCTTATTTTCGATTTCCAACTGTCGAGGGATCTTTAACAATCACAGCCAATAGCACACGAGGCCTCGGTTTATTGTCCCATCCGAATCTTCTTTTGTTGGACATTTTAGTGCTTCAGTACAGTACAGAATATAGTATATCCATTTATTACATACATGTGTAATACTATGACAGCCAATCATTGAATACAAGCCCATGTAATAATTGAATCCATATTCAACGGTCATTGAATACGGTCGGAACTATTTTTTCTACTGACTCGCGAATGACGCCATCTTGTTTTTTTTTTATCTCACTTAAAATATTCCCAGTTGCATTACAAGTTTCAATTTAAACAAATGATGATGAATTAAAATAAATTCTTAATTTAAAACATGTCCAAACAAAAATAGTCTACAAAACCCATAAAGAACACCGTAATTAATGTTTTTGAAAGCAAAATAGCCTTGGTTACGTGTTCAATTAATGTAGCCTATTTATAGCCGGAGTCCTGTTTAGGCTAATAGTCTCTATCACCTAGGCGTAAGACTACTTCTCTCAAAACCTTATGCACAATTTTTGTTGTACGTTTTTTAGTGTACATGAAAAACCTACACTCCATTCAAAACAATCAACGATAGTGTATGTAATAAAAGTAGAACTGCACACGTGTCTATAGGAATTCAATATTGCACTCGGGGCTTGGCGGCGGGATATCACTCGTGTGCTACGCACACTCGTGATATCCCTACGCCAAGCCCCTCATGCAATATTGAATTCCTATAGACACGTATGTGCAGTTCTACTATTATATCATATGTGTTATTTATATTTAAGTGCTTATTTATTTAAATTATGTATTAATTTGCTTGCAAAAACTGGGAAAGCAATAGATGAAAGCTCTTGTCAGACATAACTGGCAAATAAAGAATCAGATAATTTCCCTCATTGCACACCGCATAGCATTGCTTGCTTCATTTGAGCAAAAACAAGCACAGAAAAATTATGTTTTAATTCATGGCATTGCCTTTTCTTTCCAATTTCCTATATTGCACTATGCATGCAACTGCCTGTTCTCAGTCAGTAGCCTAAATAGTAGCCCATTTTCCTCATTGCACACTGTTATTTCAGATGAGAGTTTAGAAAAAGAAATGGAGATAAGACCAGAAGATGAGATGGGGTGGGGTAGTTGGGCTATGTCGTGGATTTATTCTGAAGAAGATGATGAAAATGGAGAACACACTCTAGCTAATGTTAAAGATGTGAAACCTATTATATCTATAGGATTCTATATTCATAAGGCTACTTTACTATTTAAGGTATGGCCATTTTAAACCTAATTTACCTCATTGCACACTGCATGACGTTTGCCTGTTCTAAGTTTCTCCTTGCAGGCTTGAGGGGCTGACTTAAAAAGTGTGCAGAGGAGACAATAAACTCAGCGCTATGGCCTAGAGACAGTGCTTTTTAAGATTCTTCAATAATTAAAAAATCCAAAAAGCGTTGGCTAAGGCCTCATTGCCCACTACTTGGTGTTGTATATTAGCTCATTAGCCTAAATAAGTGCAGAAAAGAGGACATCAAAATCCCATCCATATCTATTCAGCAACGATCAATGCCAAGAGGTTTGGACAAGGACCAGCTGGGAGAAAGGATCCTCACGAAACCTAAGTACACTGTAGTTATTCTTGTAAAATTTAGATCTTTCTTTCTTTTCTTTTCATCAATTTTTAATCAGCTGCATGTTAAATTCCATTTTATTTTTTCTAGCTTACTGATAGAATCAAAGACTCATCCTCGCATGCCAGTTCTTCCAGCAGACTCCAGTTTAACCCCTTTTTATTCCTGGAGGTAGAAGGGCTGACGGCAGAAATCCTGATTCAGTCTATAACCTTTGTTAATGCTCAAGTCGGGGTGACGTGTATTAAACTAAGAACTGAGGGTCCTTGCTCTTGTGGAGAGAAGGATGCCCATGACCCTAGGGTGAGTATTCATTATGATTTTGTCTGTGAGCTGTCAGGGCTTTAGATTTTCATTCCACATTACGTTTATGACGTCACTGACAGTGATCTGCATAGATGTCAGTAGTAGCTTCCGGTAGATCACTGTCAGTGACGTCATAAATGGCATTAGTTTTAGTGGAATTGCAAGAACCACAGACATTGGAATGGAAATTAGAAGGGCGCAAATTGATGCTATCAGTGTCCCTGTTACAGATACAAAGCTGAGAAAATCTCTTTACAATCCCTTTAACTAATAAAATCTGTTTCTGAGACTAATGTTATGATTGATCAAATGGAAAGTGAACATGCCCTTTAAAGATTTCTTTTCTATTTTTCAGTCGTCAACTATGTTAAAAGGGGGAGATAAGCTGTCTAATAAAAGTGGTCTGAATTATATCAGTCATTCTCTGTTTGACGATTATTCTCAAGAATGTCGCGGTGAACTGGGAGAATACTATACCACTAACGACAGCCATCTTGAAAAAGTCACGGAATCGTACGCTATCCAGAGATATGGTGCCTTTTGGTTTGATTATATATATTCTTGGCAAAACGACGAATGGAAAAATAGCGGTAAGTATTTAAGGTCTGTTTTCTCAAAGCCTTGAAATGAAAGGAGTTTTACATCCTGCTTTTCTGCTTCTCAAAGCCTTGAGTTAATAATGATTGTAAAGAATTTTGCAAAAACATTACATACTTTTACATCCTTGTTAAAAATAAACTGAGGGCGCTATTGAGATGAACTGTGCATGTTCCTCAACAGTTGAAAATTGAAAATAGAGTAGACTAATGCCGCTTTCCTGCCAAAATTGTTCACTGAATTGTGATTGGCCATCCTCATTAGCCTATTTTTTGGATAAAAATAGGACGTAAAACTCAATTTCATATCCGTTTTCTTGATGTAAGTGTAAACGCTAATTTTTTTTTTTCAGTGACTGGTAGCAAGTCATCATTAACTAGTTTAAAATCAAAAATAAGCATAGACTAATGCCGTTTTTTGATGGAAATGTAAACGCTCATTTTTTTTTCAGTGACTGGTAGCAAGTCAACATTCACTGGTTTAAAATCAAAAATACGCATAGACTAATGCCTTTTTTCTGTTTTTTGATGGAAATGTAAACGTTTGTTTTTTTTCAGCGACTGGTAGCAAGTCATCATTAACTAGCGACAGTGACGCCATTTTTCAGCGAGAACACGCTGTGATGAGATTTCTCTTCGGATTCCTTCACGTCAATCTGACGTCAACGTTTCAACATCGGGTCGAGAAAATCATACAATGTGTAAATAATCACCAATATTCACCATATAACACGCCTATATATGGTAAGAACACTTTTGATTAAAAATTACTGACTTGTTTTATAACCTTGGTGTTTCTGCTTAAAAATTCTTGCAAATTGAGTTTTATTTTTATGTTTCTGCCATTGCGCCATTTCAATTTCCATTCCGACGTCTGTGGTTCTTGCAATTTCACTAAAACTAACACGTTTTATGACGTCACTGACAGTGATTTGCATAGATATCAATAGTAGCTTCCAGTAGATCACTGGTAATGACGTCCTTGGCACATTGGCAGTTTTCTGTGACTAGAATGCCCATTGATAGTTGTAAATCAGAAAAATAAATCTCTAGTGAGCCCAAAAGAATTTTCTCGTGTTATTTTCAGTGGAAGACGAAGGTGATAAAAGTAAGCTTACGGAAGAACAGATTCAATCATTGGAGGAATTCATACCTACACGATCATGTCATGTGACCTTACTTCAACCAATCATCATAGCCCTACCTCCAGAACATGAGAAATGGGACGGGAGCAAGAAGAGTAATAAAACAAACAGAAAATCTAAGGTAAAGTTTGTGTCCTACACATTAACAGATGCTGAAGTTAGAACCTGATGGTACTTCTCGTATGGGAAGTCCACTACTAACAATTATTGCACCTGATTTTGCCATGCATTGGACGAGATTTTTGATTAACGGAATTGTTTTGCTTGTACAGATTTTTACTTCTAGCACTTATCAGAAGTGTGTGCGGGAAAAATTCATATTACTGTGAATCAAATATTGTTTAAAACCTTACGTTTACACAGCATAACTTTTTTGAGAAACTTTGTCTTATCAAATCTTTTACTTGCAGGATACGAAAGGCAACACCAGAGAACCGAAGACGTATCCTCTACCAGCTGTTAAAATAGCAGCTACCCGGTTTGATTTTCAGACCACTACTCCAATGTACCCTAAAAAACTGGTGAAGTTAGTTAGTAATATTGCTGGACCTTCGAGTAACCTGCTATATCATTGTCATTCTCATACTCAGTTAAAGGTATGTTACATTTTATTAAAGGGATTGTAAATAGGTTTTCTAAACTTTGTATGTGTATCAGGGACACTGATAGCATCAATATGCCCCATTCCAATTACAATTCCGACGTCTGTGGTTCTTGCAATTCCACTTAAACTAACGTGTTTTATTACGTCACTAATAGTGATCTAATGGAAGCTGCTATTGATATCTATGCAGATCACTGTCAGTGACGTCTGATTTGAATATGCCCGTTCTCTTTTGTAGGTATTAGATCTACATGGAGGATTACAGAAGATTTCTGGAGATGGCACGGCATCACATTTACATACAGTTGTCCCCCCTTGTAATGGTGTTATATACTTCCGAGAGTTGGTGTCGCCTCAGCATTGGTAAGTGTTTCTCCTGACAACTCGAAGATCCCTGACAATGCCCACAGATATACTGGCATTATTGAATATGATTCTTTACTAAGCAGACAATTTAAGCTTGACCTTATTTTGATATTGGACCTCTGATTTTATGACCTTGACATCTCACTTATGACCTTGACATCTCACTTATGACCTTGACATCTTGTTCATGCCATTTCATTCATGGACTTATACTGTTATTTCATGACCTTTACATCTGACTTATGCCATGTAATACCTTAGCTATCAATCAGTTTTTTTAACCTATGACCTTATGACCTTGTCCTCCGATTCATGACCTTGACCTTGACCTATTATAATTTTAGGAACAGTTCAAGCCTGCCTCACCATGAGTCTATGTATGAACTACCACAGCTATCAGTCAGTCTAACCAAGCCATGTGTGTTATTATTGATGAGAATGGTGTCTAGTTGGGTCACGATGAACCCAGAGGTCAATAAATACTCTGATGATAGTTTATGTGATGACATTTTCCCCAGTAACGGTGAGCTTCTTTTCTTTGAAAGCTTCTAATAGAAGTTTTTGTTCATTTTTTTAACTTTGGATATGAATACAACTAATGTTATTTGAAGCTTTGCCATTTATCATCTACCTTTAAAAGTTCATTAGCTGTTACCAATGTATTGCTTATATGCTTATATCGATTTTGAGATTTGTTTTACAGTTGGGTTTTAATATATTAATTAATTTTGAAGTCAATTTTGGTAGATCTTGTTGAGAAAACTGTTTCAAATATTGGTACACGTTGCCACTATACATGTGAAGATTTTGTATTTTCTGTGAATGTTTTAGAGTTACAAGGACTGTCTATGCCAGTGTTAGATTTAGTAATTACTGGTGTTGAATTAAAATCCTGTACAACCTCACTGGTGACATCGTATACTGGTAACTTAACATCTATACAACTTTTACTCTATTCTAAAGGTATAAATACATAACAATCTTTATAGAACACCTGATGGTACTTCTCTTTGGAGGAGTCAACTACTATGCAACTTTACTCCAGCTTTTGGGATGCCTTGGACGAGATTTTCAATGTAATTCTATTACAGTCGGTTATAGTGTTGTTCCATCATTTTCTTGGTTAATTCAAGCATTGTGTTTGTTGTGGAGGTTGGGAGTTCTATTCTCGGTTGGTGTAAATCTGATGAATAAGTCATCTTCATAATTCTAGTCAACCCAGCTGTAAATGGGTGGGTACAGAAAATCCAGGAAAGATCAATGACAAAAGGTTTGTCAGGTATCTGTTTGAACTTAAGCTGTTAACCTTGTACAAAAAGGATTCTTATTTTCAACATTTTTGAATTAAATTGAAAGACTTCTCCATTTCATTTTCTTTTCAGAGGCAAAAAGTACCCGAGTGATGCCCATTCTTTATGGACCTAGTGATACCAGAAATTTAGAAAACCCAAGCACCCTGGTCAGAGAGAAACTACTGTTAGAAGATATTAAAACAGATTGTCTTGTGTTCACAGTACAGATACCTCATAATATTAATATTACTGAAGGTAATTGTTGTCTGTAGTCTTTAATTATTCTAAACAAGAGTTATTTCCCTTAGACCATGCATGGAAGTGCTGTAATTACATTCTAAAATGTTGGTCAAGATAGCATGGGTTCACAATTCAAATAATAACATGTGCATGTACTTCATAATACTGATTTTTACTGAAGGTATTTGTTGTCTGTAGCTTCTTACAATTTCTTAAAAAGAGTTATTTCCCTTAGATCATGCTTGGAACTACTGTAATTGCTTTCTAAAATGTTGATAAAGATTGTATGGGTTCACAATTAAAATAATTGTGCATGTATGTCATTAATATGGATTTTTCTGAAGGTAATTGTTGTCTGTAGTCTCTTACAATTTCTTAAAAAGAGTTATTTCCCTTAGACCATGCTTGGAACTATTGTAATTGATTTCAATCTTACTATTTTCAGCGCCTGCAGTAATGCTGCTAGGACTGGAAGGTCTAACAATGTACTTGGATCCCAAGCTAAACACCTGGTTCCACTATTCACCAAGACTTCAACCGTCAGCTGTGAAACAGAAAGAAATAACTGTAGATATGGCACTAGCTCATGCGGCCTCTCCACTCCAGAATATATCACAAGGTAATCTAACAGAACATAATATCTTGGTATGCTACTCCTGGTTGTGTACAATAAAACCCAGGGGCTTTATCTGTATAGATATCTATAGTAGCTTCCGGTAGATCACTGTCAGTGACGTCATAAAACACGTTAGTTTTAGTAGAATTACAAGAACCATAGACGTCGGAATCGAAATTGGAATGGCGCAAATTGATGCTATCAGTGTCCCAAATACACATACAAAGTTTAGAAAATCACTTTACAATCCCTTAAACCTTTGGTGTACTTCATTTAAATTTACTTTTCTTTGTTTTTTTTTGTTTTAGTATCATTACATTCAAGTAGTTCTGTGACCCAACCAACAAGTTCCAGACCTCAGACTCAATCTCAGTCTCAACTGATGTCACCGAATGCTGCCCTCAGCTCGGTAGTAGAGGCTGCCAGTGACACAGAGAAACCTGAAAACAAGTCAGCATTTGCCGCGTGGTATCCTTTAATAAGGATGTTAAATGTACAGGTATATTTCAACTGATTTGGTTGCATCTCATAAAGTTATAATTTAAAAGTAGTGGCAGGTGGCAGTTTTGAAGCAGACTATGCCTACTCTTTTTGAGCACTACCAGTGCTTCTGAGAGTTTGAGGCATAGGTCAATTTATACCTGTGGATTTTTTAACTTAGGGATGGGAGGTTCAGAGGGAAAAAGTGTCTAGTCATTCAGATGTGACAATAAACTGAGGCCCCTTGTGCTACAGGCTGTGCAGATTTAAGATCTCTCAACAATTGGACATTGAAAATAAGAGTTTAATGCAGCTGTCCCGACAAAATTTCACACATTGCACACTGCAATAGCTTTTGCGAATCCACATGAACTCTAAAGCGCGCAGAAAGTAGGATGTAAAACTCCATTTTTTTTTTCAGATGGAATTAAAGAATAGCTGTATTTATACATCAACGGAGACATTCACTCTACGAGATCCAAGCATGGACATAACGCAAAATATAAACACCGCGTTATTAAACAACACATTACGCCATCTAGTGGTGATTAATTTACCAGCTGTTATGATACATAGCTCTGATAGTAAACTTATATCTGTTCTACAAGAGATCCCTATACAGTCTTTAGAAGGCTCTTTAATAGGTAAGGACCTTTTTATTATAAATCAAGGGTGTGGATTTAGGATAGGTCTGGGGGGTATTGGGGGTCTAGGACGAGGACCTTCTGGCTGGGGTTGTGGTTGTGGCGCTTGGCGACGTACTTGGACTCTATAACCCATCCTAGATAATCCCCACCAAAATTCAGCCTTATTCCCACTTTTTTTATTCATTAAGTTCATTTTATGAATATTTCATGTTTTTTTTCATCTATAGGAGAGAAGTTACCATGGAATCTGAACCTATCAAAATTTACCATCTACAGTATCCATGACAACCAAAAATGGCTGCCGATATTAAAACCATTGGATGTGAAATCTACGATAGCGGTATCGTGTAAATACACTCCGCCTACCTCCCAGCATATCTCTAGTCTAGGCCTCAATCTATTGGTCAATTTTGAACCACTGACAGTTGCCGTTTCTCAGGACCAGGTAAGCTGATTGGTTAATCAATTCAAGCTTGAAGCGTCTACGCTTGGGCATTCGATCTAGATATGATCTATACATGGTTAAACGCCATATATGTGTCTAAATTCCCCAAATCAATTCTTTTTTCAAAATTTTTCTTTAATAATAAAACCAAGCACGAACAATCCTAACCGCAAAATAAATCTCGAAATCCATGTTAACACATTGGCAATACATTGGTAGCAGCTAATGAACTTTTCATTTGAGGAAGTATATCAGTAATTGAGTAAATATTTCATAAGAAATGAGAATCCCTTGAGAATTTTAACTCAAGAGGTTGTCCCCCCTTTATTCTTTCTGTGCTCAATTTACAACCCCAGATCTGTGAGGATGGCCCTGTCTGTTTCTGTTTTAGAAATAAAATGGTGTTTTATTTTAGATTCAACTTGGTCTGATCTTATCCCAACAAATCACAACTTTGGTCAACAGCTCACTAAAATTAGCACAATTATGTATAGACAATGTGATGTCTGGTGCTAAGGTAACCAAGGAAACCAAACTGAACTCTTCATGTGAGAAGGTAGAAAGTGGTATATCTATTGATGAAGAAGGTGGACAAGAAGTATCGGAAGAGGCGTCACAGAGCGAGAGTCCTGTTCACGAAAATAACGAAACTGGGTCGTCGGAAGGTTTACAGCTGACAATGTGGACTATGATTGTTTTACCGAAAATTACCGTCAAATTTTATTCTAGCCTGGGGAATATTGGTGAGTGTTTCTTTTGCTTCTTCAATTTTTGATGTGAGGACGTTTCGATGCACCATAAAGGGTGTTGTTGAGAAGGGGAATAGAAACAGATGACTCAAGGGCATGCTCAAAGACCCACGCTTGATAAATTTTGAGGGGTTGCCAAAGCTAGATTTAAAGGGATTGTAAAGTGATTTTCTAAACTTTGTATGTGTATCGGGGACACTGATAGCCATTCCAATTTCCATTCCGACGTCTGTGGTTCTTGCAATTCCACTAAAACAAACAGGTTATATGACGTCACTGACAGTGATATCAATAGTAGCTTCTGGTATACTACTGAGTTCTATTGCATGACACAATGTTTCAACAATTTACATCGTAATCATCAGTATAGACAAAGAACATTGTTTCTACATGCATGTTTCTCTTTTTATTATAGAAAACTGTTTGAAGTTATGTCTGGATGATCTATCTACATCTATCGACATCCAGGCTGTTTACAGTAAAATAAAACTCAATCTAGCTAGATTCAACATCAACACCTTCCAAAAACTGTAAGTAGACAACACAACTTGCTTTTAGTATTATTTGCCGGGTATAAAAGTTGTATCGCAGCACAGTTTGTAAGCCCAAGTTTCCCAATTACAATCAGATATTTACTATGATTATTAGAATTTATCATAATCTGCAAATCAAATATTGTTTTGCACCTTTTTTCAAGCATGCAGCAACTTTGGGCATTTTCTATAACCTTAAGAACACCAGCTGATACTTGGTCAAACATCTTGGCATTGATTTTTTCCAGATTATCCTTACTGACTGATCTACAGCTGGATCAACTTTGGAAAGTAGATTATGCATTAAGTGAGTCTGAAACTATTGTGCGAAGATGGCCGAAGATGAACAACAACTTTATCTGAAGAATGATTTTGATTGGATGAACTAATTTTGTCTATTTTAGATTGGAAGAAAAGGACTGGAAGAAAGGGGCTTGTGAAGGTATTCTGTTATCCAGTATGAAGGAAATAACGCGAGACGTCCATATTGTTTCTAATAAATTCTGGAATAACGAAACTCACGCCATCCCAACCAAATCACTCTTCCCTTCTCAAGATCCTTCCACAAGGGAACAAACTCAGGGATTTCTTTTTCTCACTTTTACACGAGCCTTGTGTAAGAATACAACCAAACGGATGAAAAAACGAAGCATGGATGTCGTTCCCGGTTTGACGGACATCGATAACGTCACTGGGCAATGTGAACTATATTTTCATAAATACATTTCCGAAATATGTCTAAAGGTGGAGCCATGTGACGTCATCATCTACCCTCCAGTAATTCAATCCTTATTGGCTGTTTTTGAATCAAATTTGACCAATCGTGAATCGCCGTCTGCTCAGAAGAAATTTTCCAAAATGGCCGACTCAGACATTCCAATTGTTTCTGCTCATACTATTCCTTTATTGTACATAAACTTAAGCAGTGTTCGTATATTTCTGCCGGAAATGGAAGACAAGGGAAGTAACTCTGATTTACCAGAAACTCGCTCTACACAAGACCACAATACTTTGATCGTCCAGTTGAATTCGGTTGATATCAATCCACAAGCTGACAATCCTTTGCCACGCTATCCAATGAAAAGAGAGCTGTATCATCGTGCACTTGCTGCGGGACTGACCCAGTATCCAGGAGCATCTGTTGAAGATCGACAATATCAAGTTGACATCAAAGGCTTGACTGTCTGTACAGGTAGATTGTTTTTTGCTTTTTAGGGGAAGGCACACACCATAACTTCTTTACACTGTTCATTGTACACTGCATGGTGTTTTCTATTTTCATTATCCATTTGTCACTTCGGAACATCAACTTGGGAACTAGACTAGTGGCTAGATAACCTTGTATACTATACAGTGATCGCCATATTGGATTAATTATAGTTCACTCGTTTCTACTTCAGAACTAGACTGGTGGCTGGATAACCTCGTATATGTTACGGTAGTCGCCATATTGAATAAATTATAATTCAACCAATCACAATCATTCTTCAGAGAATGTTGTCTTCTCATGCATTAACATCAGCTAAACAAAAGTTGTCTTCCCTTGCCAATTTACTGGGAAAGATGGCTGCCTATCATGGCTGAGTCATTACGAGTCTCCACAATGCTGAAAGTTAAACTGAATGTAGTTTTGTGATTGGTATTTTCTAGGTTGTTGGAGTGATTTTATGAAGTCTATAAAACATGATAATAAAAACCATCCTGATTTCCCCAATGTTCAGATGCCAGCTCTAGAATGGAACACAGTATTATCACTACAACAGTAAGTATTAATATGGCTTGCTCCCTCTTCTAAAACACTTGATATCCCTCTGCTACTGTGGCTGTCCACTCCGTATTGGGTGGCACATGAATCCAAAACATGCATATCTCCCAAATCAAGCTCCAACTTGGATTTTAAGTATGGTATTATCCTTTCATAATATAATCTGGCAATACAGCATCTTTTACTTTTAATAGCATTCTGGCAAGGGAGCATTGTTAGAGTGATGGACCTTAGCTTGGAATTAAAAACAAGTCTATGAATCAATTATTACTTTAATTTAAATATTAATAAAAGATGTATACTGGTACACTAATAATGTAATTTGGGCAGGACGATATTTCGAAATTGAATAAGAGTCTTTTAATGCGACATTTTTGTTTCCAGGAAAGAAAAGGATGAAATTAAATTGATACCAATAACGTTACCATTTGATTTGAGAGTAGTTGCTGCCCCTGCCATTGTTTACGAGAAACGTGAGGCTGAGGTAGTCCTGCAACGGGTAAGTTTGGAACTATTTGGAAGAACAAGCTGCCAATGATATCTTTTGAGGGCTGAATGTGAAACAGGTCCGAATCACTCGTGGTATTGGGCCTAATTCTGACCCATGTAAAATAAAGAGTTTATTTTTATTATTATTATTAGAAGCTACATCAGAAAATGCTTAGTTTTAATGGAATTGCAGGAACCACAGTTGTCAGAATGGAAATTGGAATGGTGCAAATTGATGCTATCAGTGTCCTCAAATAAAAATAGAATTTAAGAAACCACTTCACAATCCCATAAGTTTGTAAACAAAAGGGGCATTTTTGGGGTCAAATTACTGAATTTATCATTTTTTTTTTCTTTACAGATGCTAGTGTGTGGTTTCTCGATGGAAGTCAACGTAACCAGTGATCTTGACCTTTACATCAGCACCAATCAGATCCATCTAATCAACAGACTTGTAACAAACTGTGTTCAAATCATCCAATCACCGACGCAGACACAAAAATCATTTTCAACCAATAAGAAATCACGAACGAGTGACCTGACTTTCGATAGCGGTATCAGTGATATGTCTACAGTAACTAACGATCGTCAACCTATCAAATTTCAAACTAAGACAGCTCCCTCTATTTCATCTGATGCTGACCTCAAAACAAAGGTCATGGCCTTTGACCTCTTGTTGACAGCGGGTCGCATTTCATGTACGATGTACTCCCATAATGTTTTGTCGGAAGATTTTCATCCGGAAAAAAATAAATCCCCAGAAAGAAAAATCCCGCAAAAGAATGACATGAATCGCTGTGATTGGCCTAAGGATAATCTGCCGTCAAATTCAAGTGATATTGACCAATCAGATAGCGAATATCTCCATCCATCTGACTCCTGCACCAATTTTGGATTTTTGAAAGTTCACCGAGACAGTTCGAGTTCCAACCAAGATATCACTGCAGGGACTACGTGTATCCAGCCCTTTATGTATATATACATTGCCCAACCTCATACCTTGATGTCGTGTAATTCTGCCAGCCAGAAGTTCGAGATGAGTTGCTATGACATCATTGTTCGTGGCTCGGAACGTCATAGTCTCATACCAGGTATTGCTATAGTTTTTTAATGATATGCGAAAAGGCAAAAAATATTTTCAAGTGCTTTAGTTGTTGTAAGCGATTAAAAAAGTCATGAATTTAGCTTGGGAAAAGTTTACCTTATTGTATACTGCATACAGTACTGTGGCTCAAAATGTCTTATACTAGGTATTGATAGACCTTAATTTTTAATGATATGCGAAAACGCAAAAATCTGAATAGGGAATAAGTGCTTTAGTATTTGTAAGCAATAAAAAAAAGTCATGAAAAGTTGGGAAAGTTTACCTTATTGCATACTGCATACTGTGGCTCAAAATTTTAAAGTCTCATACCAAAATGCATAATTTTTTAATGATATACAAAAATGGTAAAAATTTGAATGCGGATTTAGTGCTTAAGTATTTGTAAGCAAACAAAGAAAAGTCATGAATTAAGCTGTGATTGTGAAAGTTTACCTCATTGCATACGGCATACTGTGGCTCAAAATTTTAAAGTCTCATACCAAAATGCTTAATTTTTTAATGATATACAAAAATGCAAAAAATCTGAATAAGGATTTAGTGCTTAAGTATTTGTAAGCAATAAAAAAAAAGTCATGAATTAAGATGGGAAAATTTACTTAATTGCATACTGCATACAGTACTGTGGATCAAAATTTTAAAGTCTTGACCAAGGTATTTCTATATTTTAATGTTTTATTGTTACATGTGTGTGTAAAGAGTCTAATAAGACACCAAAAGCATTGGCTGGGGGTGTGGGGCAAGGGAGGGTATGTTGCCAGCGCCACTGAAAAGTAAAATTATAGCCATTGAGTGTAAGAAAGTTCCCTTCATTGCATACTGCATTATTTTTTTTAGTGAGTGAAAGTCAGATCATACCAGACTGTGCTGATTTCAACTTATATTGGGTAGAAACAAGGGCTGGACAACCAAATATCAAAACAGGAATACCACCCAGTCTTTTTACTGTACAGATAAAAGACTTCTTGAATGAACCAGGTAGGGTATTAGCTACTTACAAGCATATCAACTTTGGCACTAGACTAGCGTGACTAGAAAACCTTGTATACTATACGGTGATTGCCATATTGAATAAATTAGGCTATATTAGCCAATCAAAATCATTCTCCAAACAAGAGTTGTTTTTCTTTGCCCTGGCCCATTTACTGCACAAGATGGCCACCTATCATGGCAGAGTCATTACATAGTCTCGAATAAAATGACAAAAGTTGAGCCGAATGATTCTTTAAGTGTCCCCGATACACATACAAAGTTTAGAAAACCTCTTTACAATCCCTTTAAGGGTATTGATTGGGCTAGCGTTCGAGAAAAAAAACACTAGATGGAAGTTTTGCGAATTACTTATTATTTTTGGGCTCAGATTGTAGATAATTATTATTAATTTATTTGTAAACTATATAGAATGAAAAAAAACCGAAAAGAAATTAGGTATTTCGTTAGTTTTTGCTAAAAAATTAGGAAAAAGTAGCAAAATGTGTTCCGGTTGATACAAGATTTCTCAGCCATTTTTTATTGGAAAATTACGATCTTGGTCTTGATTGAAAGCTTGTCCAATAAGGATGAAACGTACAGAGAGTTTTTTCGAAAATTCTAATTAGTTTGGCCCCTGAAAAATGTTTGCCGTACCTACGTTTAAATTTTCGTAAATTTTCGTATTTCCATGGTAACCACCAAAATAATAAATTTTTTTGGAAAATCGCTCTGTACGTTTCTTGGCAATGTAATTGTCTGCATTTATGCCAAGTTTGATGTAGATTGATCCATTCACATTTTTTTAAACTTGTATCAAAGGTTTGAAATGTCCAATTTTTATGACATGTTTGAAAGGGCTGTCAACTCATTAAAAAAAGTCTGATTGACATGAAATCAACCTTAAACTATCGAGAAGGACCCGAAATCATCAACAAATGCACAACAAGTCTCAAGAAATCATTATTTCATATACTTATTCCATTTTTTCATAACGCGAAATAGCCCAATTAACACCCTTAAGTGGAATTGATATAACCACAGATATATTTGACAATTGGAATGGCGCAAATTGATGCTATCAGTCTCTCCAATACACATACAAAGTTTAGAAAACCTCTTTACAATCCCTTTAATTCATTGGGTTATTTCTATTGCAGCATGTATAGTTTTGAAGTTTGAACGACCTGTGAAAGGCAACATAGATCTTTACAAAATAACACAAGTTCAAGATTTTATTAGTGAAATAGTGCCACCTACAAACAAAATGGCTGCCCAACAACCAGAGCAAGAACCACAGACCACAACTGAAGTTGCATCCACACCAGGTATATCTTAAATCAAGCCTTCTCAATTAGTTTTTGTAAAGGGGCCAATTGCATTTTATGTAAAAATATAAGGGCTAAATAGAGCTTAGCTAGCATAGCGTTTTAGTGGTAGGTGTCATTCTTCAGGAGTCGTTCTTAAAGGCGTCATAGCCCGTATCCTCCCGCGGGCCGCCATATAAGAAGGCTTGTCTTCAATGCTTTTTTGTCACAATGGCTGCCTTTTGTTGTGTTTTTCCAAATCAAAATGAAGATGTGAACCTTATTGGATAATTTATAGTATAAACATGTTCTACATTGAGAGTTATGGCTACTTTCATGATGAATTGTTGCAAATTTGCTGGTTTTAGAACTTTTTTGCTCTTTACAAATCTTTGAAATAATGACTTCACCCTTTGATGACCCATGCTATAATGTCATTAACGTCAAATTAAGTCACTCCCAACAGTATGACGTCATAATTAAACTCACTGTTCAAAGAGCTAAGTGTTTATTAGACACAATTCATGGTATAAGGGCTCTTTAAAATATTTCTGGGTTTTTTTTCAGGGTTTTTATCTAAGATAGACCATATTGAGGTAGTGACGGAACAAGTTGTTGTTTCCATGGAAACCATACCAAACAATGGTTCCGCAAGCTGTATGATGTCAACTTCCTGTTTCAGGGTGGATACTGAATTTACCCACAATGCTAAAGGTACGAAAAAAGCCATCTTCACTATGTCAATGTATAACGAACTCCACCTAATACCTTGACATCATTTGGTATTCCATTTTCACAATGCCAAGCTATTACTGTCTAATACCTTGACATCATTTGGCATTCCATCTTCACGATGCCAAGCTATTACTGTCTAATACCTTGACATCATTTGGCATTCCATTTTCACAATGCCAAGCTATTACATACTCTGTCTAATACCTTGACATCATTAGACACCCCATCTTCACGATGCCAAGCTATTACTGTCTTATACCTTGACATCATATGGCATTCCATTTTCACAATGTCAAGTTATTACAAACTCTGTCTAATACCTTGACATCATTAGACACTCCATCTTTACAATGCCAAGCTATTACAAACTCTGCCTAATACCTTGACATCATTAGGCACTCCATTTTCACAATGCCAAGCTATTACATTCTCTGCCTAATACCTTGACATCATTAGGCACTCTATATTCATAATGTCAAGCTATTACATACTTCATCTAATACCTTGACATCATTAGACACCCAATCTTCACAATGCCAAGCTATTACATACTCTGTCTAATACCTTGACATCATTAGTTTCTTTTAAGACACCTGTTCATATATAAGATTATTCCCCTTGTAAGCATCAATTTGCGCCATTCCACAGACGTCAGAAATGGAAATTGGAATGGCGCAAATTGATGCTATCAGTGTCCCCGATACACATACAAAGTTTAGAAATACGCTTTACAATCCCTTTAAAGTAATCACTGATATTTTCATTGTTTATTTCCCTAATTGCACACCTCAGGACATCTGTCCTTTTGTATTTCAGGAGAGATCGAAACAATAACTGGAGGGTTCCACGTGAAAGATATTTTCATCACCACCAACTACCAATCCAATATCCTTCCATTGATCGGTCCAACTTCATTCAACCTGGAAACCATATTCCATTGGACGGAACACAGTGGTCCAAAAGGCATCCCTAAAACTCTGGTTGCCATGGAAACTGGATTGATACCTGTCAAATTTGGACAAGAACATTTTCAGTGTTTCGAGGCTATCGTTAAAGATTTGGAAAAGTTTTTCAGTGTAAGTCAATCTTAATTTCATTAGCTTTACTGTATTGCTTCATTAGGTGCAGAAAATTAGGATGTAAAACTCCATTTCAATCCATTTTAAAGCTTGATTCGGCAATTGACAAACAGTACCCAAAGCTAAGAGACCAGGAAAAAGTAATAGCTCTCACTCAAATTTTTTGACTCCCCCAGTAGCTAAAGAGTTATTGTCCTTGGCTTAATTGTAACATTTATTTAAAATTTTCAAAGGAAGATAATGAAATATTCAAAATATTTGCATAAGATATGAATTTAAAAGATTTGTCAAGTAGTTAAAGAGTTATTGTCCTTGAGTTGATCATGCCTTTAAATTTTCAAAGGGAGATAACTGTAAGGGTAAAGAAGAGTTGAGTAAAGAAGGTAAAAAGAGTGAGGTAGCAGAAGATAATTTTGTTTGTGATGCCAGTGAAGATGATTTTAAGTCTGGAGGACTGGAATATATATTTGGCCCAGGTAAATTAGGGGCATGTTTTAAGGGTTAGGGAGGTGCCATTCACAAAAATAATGTAACAGGGGTATGAACAAGTATACCAAGATAATAAGTTTCAAGGGGTTGGTTAAAATGTCCTTTAGTATTGCCTACTGCTCCCTAATAAACCGAGACCCTGTATGCTACAGGCTGTGCAAGTTAAAGATTCCTTGACAGTTGGAAATCGAAAATAAGAGTAGGCTAATGCCGGTGTCCTGGCAAGATTTCCCTTATTGCACACTGCATGGTGTTTGCCCGTCCTCAATTAGCCAATACAGGTGCAGAAAAGTAGGATGTAAAATGTTCTCTTGTCTCTATATTTAAGATAACTGTGAAATCCAGCCGAATCCAAGGGAGATAATATTTGCTCGTAACCAGGCAGATGGCTCTAGTAGTATGACATGGTGTTATCATCAGTCTCGAGTTCTACGACACGCTGAACTTTCACCTTTACCCTTTAACCTGGAGGATGGGTCAACATTACAGGTATGTTAACAAATTAGCTGTGATCATAGTCCACCTTATCAACAACCGAAAAATGGCTTAAAACTGAATGACGTTAGTCGCTATGCCTAAAAGAGACTCCCAAAATATCGGAGCCTTTGTCCCACTGGATTTTCTTCATGTGTGATCATTATGACCACTTTTCATATTTTAAGGCCATTTTTTAAAGAATTGTAAAGCGTATTTCTAAAATTTGTATGTGTATTGGGAACACTGATAACATCAATTTGCGCCATTCCAATTTCCATTCTGTCGTCTGTGGTTCTTGCAATTCCACTGAAACTAACTCATTTTATGACGTCACTGACATTGATCTACCGGAAGATAGTATTAGCGGAATTTCAAGAACCACAGATGTTGAAATGGAAATTGGAATGGCTCACATTCATGCTGTCAGTGTCCTCGATACACATACAAAGTTTAGAAAATCTCTTTACACACAATCCCTTTAAGGCTACAAACATTTAGCTATAGCAGGAGTTAATGCCCTTGATTATATTAATTTTAGATCGAGTGTGTTTTACAATATTGGGACACAGCAACCCGACAATTTCTAGACTACATTCATTTCCGACTGTCGGAGACCGACTCCTCCATCTTGGATCTCCCACAAGTCTTTGCTTCCAATAGTTCCGATCTTATTACATCTCAGATGTGGAGAATTTTGATATCTCCACAAGGAAACAGGTAAGAAACTGTGTTTTGTTTTATAAAAACAGCATATGCTGATATCGCAAACTAGGTTGCTGTCGGTAGATGATAAGTTAACAACACTTCCAGCAAATGCTGATATCACAAACTTGTTAGTTGTTGGTAGATGATAAGTTAACAACACTTCCAGATAACTGTTATAACAAACTAGTTAGTTGTTGGTAGATGACAAGTTGACGTTTGCTTCCAGTCAACTGATATCACAGATGAGTTAGTTGTTGGTATTCGTAGTCTTGGTAATTGAATTGGTATATAAAATATGATGGTACAAAACTTTAATAAGCAATTAGGTAACACAACCCTTCAATTAGCCCATCTCCTATACAGTATAGAACAGTAGGATGTAAAACTCTCTTATGGATAACAAAACACAAGACAATATTATGGAATATAGCACACTTCTTTAATACAGTTAGGCACATATATTCCATAATATTGTCTTTTGTTTTGTTTTGTTATATGTGCTCCTCGCTTCTATGTGTCTAACTGTATTAAAGAAGTGTGTTATATTCCATAATATTGTGTTTTGTTATATGTGCTCCTCGCTTCTATATGTCGTTCAAATCTTATATCTGTTTAATTTGTATATTACAGTGACAGTAAAGATCCAGTTATCCAGCCCTCCTCTCTAGTAGCGTGTATGAAACTAGACTCCTGTTTTATTCCTGGGTTAATCCCATTCTTTCAGATGTGTCTAGGTATCTCTTCATTAGAACTGCAGCTTTTAAACCATTCACAGGACTGTTATAGAGGTATGTAGTTAACTTTCCCTGATTGCCCACTGCATGACTTTTAAAAATTTTCAAGATTATTATGGAGATATGTAGTCAATGTCCTTGCAAAGTTTTCTTAATTGAGCAAATCATTCACATTTCAATGTCCTTGAAACTTTCCCCATTGCACACTGCATGATCATTTACAAAATTCTAATAGAGGTTTGTAGAAACTGTCCTTCATTGCACACTGCATGACTTTTAAACTAAGATTTTGTTAGATATATGTAGCTAGAATAGAATCAAACTTTAGTAACTGTCCTTTGCAAAATTTCCCTCATTGCACACTACATGACATTGCTCATTGTTACATATAAGGTCATTGTTTATTCATAATTTCCCTAACTACATTACATGCTGCACATTTTTACCCCATACTATATTACCTTTTTAGATGTTCCTTCCAAATTGAAGCCATTTTACTTTACATCTGACAACGTTATGCAGCAAGAAATTGCAGTAATTCGATTGGATAATCTATCAGTAACAGCCAATCATATTGAAGGAAGGAGACGATCCTCTTCAATCCAGGTATGGATTAATTTTTTTGCAATCAAGTTGAAATCTGTGTGCTACAAACTGTGCATGTTAAAGATCCCTGACAGTTGGAAATAGAAAATAAGAGTAGGCTAATGCCGCTGTCCTGGCAAAATTTCCCTCATTGTACACTATGTAGCTTTTGCCCATCCAGGTGCAGAAAAGTAGGAGGAAAAACTCCATTGCATTTCATTTGAATAAAGTGAGGAAAAAAATAAATCACATGATAACGTGCAAAGAGTGGGTAAAAAGTCGATATAATGAGAGTAAATGTAGCTACGTTTCGGAACTAATCCCTTTATCAAGCAAAAAAAATTTATTAAAAGGCGAAAAGGGTCCTTTCTCTAAGAGAAACAACACTAATCTGATCAAGTTATAAGTTATGATATTTCTTCCATATATTATAGGTAACAAGCACTATATCAGCTGATATCTTAGACAATGAAAACCTAACCATGTCTACTATTCTACATCCATTTTACCTTCAAACTGATCTAGATCTACTTTATAATGAAAAGGTATGGTGTTTTTTATAACTTTTTGGGGCCTTTGTGCCTCTTTTGATAGTGGCAAGCTTATTCACAAATAGTTCTTTATATATTAAAAAGGGATATACATGGATAACATAACACCAGACCATATTATGGAATATAACACACTTCTTTAATAAAGTTAGACACATAACATTTCAACACAAGATACACGTGTCGTCATCAGATGTAATAATATTGTCTTTTGTTTTGTTATATGTGCTCTTTGCAGACTTTGCTTCTATATGTCGTTCAAGTCTTATAATAAAAAGGGATAGTTTTTTAATGGCATCCATTGGACACATCAGCCACCATCTTGGGGGGTATATAAGAAGTTCCCTGGATGTCTGCAAGGAAAAAATTCTTATAAGCAAACCATGCCAAGTCATTGTATCAATTTGTTTTCAGCCTGCAGTATATACAATGAATATGAAGGGAGAAAAGATGAAGATTAGATTGGGTAAAGGAGCTGTTCACACCATCAATATGGGAGCCCAGTCTTGGCTTTCGGTATGTACATTCTTCTTTTCATCTAACATCAAAATCTGAAATTATGTAATCTTTAAAACAATATTTTAAAATGCGATATCACCAGATTTATAAATCAATACTATGGTGTCTGTGTTTTGCCAACTTAATATTTATGTGGCATTATTTGATGCATATTCATTACGACACGTTTGAGTAGTTTTCTGGAGTTTTTTTGTTCATTGGAGGGACAAGAACCTAACTTGTTATCCTTGTAAAATCATTGCCAATAGGTTAAACCCAGGGCCAGATGTTTGACAATGGGTAAGGTCAAATCTCGTGTTATTGTTCTGTGTTAGTGTTAACATGAATTTAACACAACATTCAAAGTCATTTTTCGTGTTAATATAGTACCTTTTGGTAGTGAACACGCAAAACCAGTATATCTTTTACATAATTAAGTGTTTCAATATCAATCAAATAAGGTAATATTTGCATTTGACCCAGTCCAAATTCTGTATTAACACCAGTGTTAACACTAACTCGGAATTTAACCTCACCCATTGTCATTTTGTGTGCTATACTCAAATATTTTAACTTATTGTCGATCATTTTTTGTCCATCAGGTATTGAAAAAGGAAGAGAAAGTGACGTGTCCAGTGTACAGTCATTATATTATCTGTAATAACACTCAACAAGCTTTACGATTTGGTCAAGTTGGAACAGATGAGAACCTTATACTTCAACCTAGAGAAATGCAGCAGTATGGTTGGAGATCACACAAAATGAAACAGGTAATTTTTTATTAGGCACAACTTGTTGACACCCAATCTGAATCTAGATTTCAAATAATAAAACCCAAGCACGAGCGATCTCAATTGTAAAACAAATCTTGAAATCCATGTAAACACATTGGCAATATATTGGTAGCAGCTAATGAACTTTTCATTTGAGGAAGTATATCAATTGTGATTCTGCCTCCTATGGCAGATTTGTTAGATTCAATATGGCGTCATTCAGTGGAAACTAGTAAGTTGACATACAAAACTAGTACCAAACCAGTTTTCATGTAATCTAATATGGCCTATATCCGAACAGGCCGAACATTAATCGAAAATCTCATCCAAAGAATGACAAAATTAAGAGCAATAGTTGTATAGATAAGGTGTTTCTTAAATAGTTAGCATGATCTGCTTTGTGCACCCACCACTACTATATAAACATTGCAGATTTTTTAGTTAGGGTTAAGCTAATAAACTTAATCCTTCTTTTTCTAGATTTTACATCTGTGTGTTGATCATACGACATGGAAATGGTGTGACCCGTTTGAGATTACCTCCCCTGGCAATGTTATACGAGCTGTTCACAGTAAAGATCAGAATTTCACCATTATTATTAAAATTAAACAGATATCTAACATTCAAAAACAGGTAAATAACATGTTTTTAAGGCCTTTCGGGGTTGTAAGTTGACACTGAGACAACCCTGGGGAGCACTGGCAGTGGTATCAGAACATTTGGAGGTTTCTAACCCTTGGCTTTAATACAGTAAAGAAAAATTTTCATTAGATTTCTTAAATATTAAATGAGCGTTATACAACACTGAGCGTAGTACTAGGAAATATACAGTATACGATCAAATGATTTTTTCTTGATTTCAGATAATTTTCTGTGGACAGTTAGTCATGAGCAACAGACTGTCTCAGAACATAGAAATCAAACTTTCGACCACAAATCGTGACGGCAGTGTCATGGAGGCGACGTCAGTCATACCGTCATGTCAGACGATGCCGTCAGTGATAGTCGAACATGATGACATCAGAGAAATCAAGCTGCGTCTGCCTGGTTTAAAATCGCCATGGTCACAAGAGATTCACGTCAGTGGTGAAAAAATGAAATCTAGTAGATTAGTCAAGGTAAGAAGCAAAATTATAAAAATGATAAGGGTTAAGGGTCGTGATTCATTTTCGGCAAAAATTTTGGGGGTTTCTGATGGAGAAAAATTGGGCATGCCCCCCTGTCTCCCCCGTGATCTGCAGCCATGATTTTTTTTACCTATTTTATCCCTTTCAGGACATCTTTGAGCAACTTTATTTAAGGATTTGTGTTTTTTTTTCTTCCAGATTCCGCTGGTCAACAAAGCGTACATTCATCTATGGTGTCATATCTTTACTCAGCATTATACAAACAATAAACAACAGAACCTGGTGAGTCTACGATTAAATAACATGACAAAATCATGGTTAATACTGATATCTTAGCATGAATTGTCTAATTGCACACTCCATGGCATTGCCTGTCCTTATTAGGTGAATTAGCTGTAGAAAAGTATCTCATGCATCTCTACCCGTTAATGTTTCTTAACCCTTTCAACTCGACAAGCCGGTATACTGGCCCATCCTTACGTTATATATACCCGACAAGCCGGTAATCCAGCCCATCCTTACGTTATATACCCGACAAGCCGGTATACCAGTCCATTCTTACATTATATATACCCGACAAACCGGTTAACCGACCGTTGTCAAGTGACATCATACAACGTTAACGTAATACACTTGAAGAAATATTGCTGGGAGTTCAGGGTATATGACGTTTTAGCCAAAGTAACGTCAGGGTTCAAAGGGTTAAATGATGTTTTATCAAAAGTAACGTCAGGGTTTAAAGGGTTAAATGTGTTAGTTATCATTGTCCAATAATGTTTGTATACTGTATTTTTGTCCGCAAGCCTTGTAAATTCAACACAGCAACCTGTAGGCTAGTAAGTAGAGGGAAGGTGTTATTACCGTTTTGGCTTTTTAGATGTGTAGTAGTGCTTTATACGGGCATTTTATGAGGGATTTACACCTTTTGGTTCCTATCATCTCACGCTTTTTTGATTAAGATATTATAAACCACTGCCGTTATTGTAAAATATAAACCAGACCTTCTCAATTAATTTTTGTAAAGGGCCAAATGCATTTTATAAAAAAAAGGGCCAAATACAGCTTAGCAAGCATAGCATTTTAGTGGAAGGAGTCACTCTTGAGGGGCCATTCTCAAGGGCGTCGCAGGAGGCCATTTGAGAAAGTCTGTTTATAAACCACTGTCGTTAATGTATAGCTCAATATATGTTCTATAGCTGCGTAAACTTTCTGAACACATCAGAGCTTAATTCTGAATCATTCATGGCATATTTTTATGGTTTATCCCTGTGTCTTCACTAATTTTCCTCTTCATTTGTTCCACACCCTACATACATATTTTAAATTATTTGTACACACAGATTTTTCCTGTTTATGAATATGCTTGAAATGTTTCATTTACTGATAAGCCTTTGTCAATTTCCTAAGATACAATTGTGGGTGTATTACACTGTTCATCGCTATTTTTCTACTTTTGAAAATAAGGTCCCAATCAAACTCATCATTCATTTGGTATATTAACATATTTTGCTATTAAATGGCTCACTATTATTTCATTAAAAGTTTTTCAATCACGTAACATTTTGACCGACAGCTTAGATTCTTATCCACTAAAATTTTAATTCATATGATCTAACTGTGATAACTGCCTTCACTAAATTTCTTCTTATCCTTTCAACAATATGCTGTATTTTTAATGAAATTTATTTGTACTCAGAGTTTTTTCATCTTCATTTATATTTATTCAATGTAAGAGTTTTCTATTGAACAAGCAAACAACACTGGTGGTGGCACCAACCAGGGTATTCTAACTCTTCTAGACACCTGGTACCACTTTTCATAATGAAATATTTACTCATTCATTGATATACTTCTTCAAATAAAAAGTTCATTAGCTGCTACCAATGTGTTGACATTGTGTGAACATAGATTTCGGGACTTGTTTTACGGTTGAGATCATTCGTGCTTTTGTTTCATCAACTATCTATCTATCCATTTGTATAGGGTATACCGGTACTTATTTTTTACCTAAGGGGAATGTACTCAAAGTAACAAACTTAATAATGTCCAATTACACTTTAGTCTTTTTTGCATTATAGGTCATGTTCAGTCCATTATATGTGCTACGAACTCACCTACCACGCCCTCTGTTTGTGGAAATGGACTCACCTAAGTTAAATGAGAAGCAGGAATTACAGATACCAGGGCAGGCTAGGGAATACCAACTTCACTGTGTAGGGGGTGACATAACACATTCGCTTGCCTTTAGACTTGGGTAAGTAACAGACCATGCTTACTCTTTTCAAAACACCTGATGGTACTTCTCGTTTAGGAAGTGCTATGTAATTATTGCACCCGATTTTGTCATGCTCTGGACGAGATTTGTTTTTCTTGTACAGATTTTTAGACAGTTTACTTATATTCAAGGCCAAATAGACCCTTGCGCAATTTATTTTGTAAAAAGTGACTGGCTAGCAGATGAAACATGGTAGGTCTAAGTGACGATCGTCTTGAATTCATTTACAAAGTGGCAGAAATCGGCTGACTTAAATCGGCGGCGTTTGTTTTCGCAACTGGCAGATTATGGCTGTAAAGAAATCGCTGGGGCTAATGGTGGCGGCGCAAGGGTCTAAGGCCAAATTGACCTTTGAAAAAATACTGAATATTCCTCTTTAATTCATTTTATTTTGAGTTGCTTATAGTAATGTCTCTGTTCATTGTATCTGAAATTACAAAAGAAATTTCACTCGATCTTTAAATCCCGATTCCTTTCCAGCCAAGAAATGGAGAAATCGAATCCACCATTAATGTTATCAACTGGATTAATAGACCAGGTTGATCATTGTAAACTACAGAAGATTGATATTGATACCCTTTGTGAGAGTTTTACTACTGATCTTTCTACTACTTGGCCATATTGTAGTGTCCACAACACATCCAGGTAGGTCTGAAATTGCTGAAATTTGTCAAGGGTAACCTTAGAACCATGTGTCTGAGGACGACATGGGAAAGGCGTTGAAACTTTGCATAAAACTTTTACCAGTGAAGTTGTTCCATAAAGCTGTGTCTATATATCCTTAGTGGTTAATCTTATGAAAATTCATTGCCAACTTATTCAAACACGCTAAGATTTCTTTATGAAGGACCAGCTAGAAGACAGAATACTTTAAGTCAAAAAAACGTTTATCATTTTGTTGAAAGGATCCACAAAAAACTTATAAACTTGTTCTGTTACTTTCTTTTCTGTGGCGCCAGAAAGGGTATTCTTACTCTTCTAGACACCTGATACCACTTTTATCAGAAATATTTGCTCATTTATTGATATATTTCCTCATATGAAAAGTTCGTTAGCTACTACCAATATATTACCAATGTGTTTACAAGGATTTTGAGATTTGTTTTACGGTTCAGATTGTTCGTGATTATTTTGATATTGTTTGTCATTTTTTCAGCGATGCTTCTTCACCACATATAACGTCAACCTGCCCGTCAGACTACCACGATATTCCTCAACCCTCGGTGGAACTGAGTGTTCGACTGTCGGAATATCTACCCGGTTGTAACACTCTATTGGTTGATATCACACCCGAGTCCTTAGTTACCAATCTGTCGGGTATAGAGTTGATGATCATTGCCAATCAACAGAACTGGTGTCTGGGAATCGACAAAACTTTTACTCTTCCACATTTAAAGGTGAGTAGGTTAAAAAAAACATGATTTTCCATACATGGTTGATAAACATTAAAGGATTGTAAAGTGTATGATTTGTATGTGTATCAGGGACACCGATAACATCAATTTACACCATTCGAATTTCCATTCTGACGTCTGTAGTTCTTGCAATTCCACTAAAACTAATACGTTTTATGACGTCACAGACTGGTCTTAAAGGGATTGTCAAGAGGTTTTCTAAACTTTGTATGTGTATCAGGGACACTGATAGCATCAATTTGCATCATTCAAATTTCCATTCCGACATCTGTGGTTCTTGCAATTCCACTAAAACTAACGCGTTTTATGATGTCACTGACCACAGACTGGCCTTAAAGGGATTGTAAAGAGGTTTTCTAAACTTTGTATGTGTATCGGGGACACTGATAGCATCAATTTGCATCATTCCAAGTTCCATTCTGACGTCTGTGGTTCTTGCAATTCCACTAAAGCTAACATGTTTTATAACGTCACTGACAGTGATCTACCAGAAGCTTCTATTGATATCTATGCAGATCACTGGTATTTCTTTATTTGTAAGAGTTGTGGCTTAAATAAAAAGTCTCTTTATATATATTTTTTCAGACATCAGAGTTTGAAGTAGGATATATGAAGGAAGGAGTGATTTTAAAATCGGCAGCTATACCTCTATCCAATGACGAGGTATCATCGAAACTTTACAGCACGGACATTGGTCGTGTGTTATTTATAGATGGTCTAGTACAGGTTACCATAGTGATACCTGGCACAAATAATCAGGTAAGTTGTCTTCCGTAGATAGAAATATGTCGCAGCTGAAATGCATAGATAATGGTCCATTAAAATTCTAGTCAATTGTCTGTTAATTGTGATTTTGTTAGCTGTGTTTAGTTAGATGGCTGAAATTGAGTTCTTTCAACTGCTATAGCAAGAAGCTATGCTAAATTGGGTACCGGCAAACATCCATTGGAACTTTGTGAACAACTTTGAATAGAAGCGTCTATTATTTACAACTTGCAAGTTCATAATGCTAAATTAGGTACCAGCAAACACCCATTGGAATCTTGTGAACAACTTTAATCAATAGTAACAAAACACAAGACAATATTATGGAATATAACACACTTCTTTAATACGGATAGGTTTATCCTATGCCTATCCGTATTAAAGAAGTGTGTTATATTCCATAATATTGTCTTGTGTTTTGTTATATGTGCTCCTCGCTTCTATATGTCGTTCAAATCTTATATTTAATCAATAGTAATTAAGACTTTACTCCTTTCAGTGGTGGGCAACTAAGTACCAGGGACAAAAGTTCAAAAATGTTTGAAATTGTAATTTTATTTCAGATATTGTATTTAACATTGAAATCAGAAGTACGTCATGGTATTAGAATTATAACTATCAGAGAAGGTTTCTGTTTTATCAACCAAACCAACATTCCACTTACAACACAGTTAATCTCCTTACCTCTTGGTTCTTCTAAGGTGGGTCTCATAAGAAAAACTATGTCCAATTCAAATGAGGGGTGGTGAGTTTAAAAGTTGAATAAAAAGTGTTTTGGCAATTAAAATGTCAGATTGGGGAAAGTTCAAAGTCTGTGAAAGTTCATCCACAAAAAAATTATCACCAAAGGGCTGGGGGACAGGGTTTGAAAATATGTTGCTAGTTAATTATAGCATAGACTGTGGCTGGGGTGCGGAATAGGGTAGGGCTCAGAAGCTATGAAATTGGGTCTTAAATTGTTCTTGCATCTTAATGTTGATTAGAGCAAAGGAATTTTGATGTTGTGGGTTCCAATCTCAGTCAACGCCTTCTTGTGATAGGTGTATAAGTCATCTTCCCCATTATTCAAATACACCTAGGTGCCAAGTACCCTGTCTTTTGTGTCATACTTGTAACTTGAAACTGATTTAGGCCTAACCTTATGTGACAATAGAAAATCTCATCTGGGGATTATTGTTTTCTTTTACAGATGAACATTCCAGAACGTGGTATATCCCAAGAATCCATTCCAGTATCCCAGCATTCCTCAGTCAAAAGTCTTCATCCTCTTTTGTTCTGGTCTCTCTACTCAACACATGACCTTCGACCTCAAACAGACAACTTTACTCAGTACATTCATTATTTGTTGTTCAAAGATGGCCGACACATTCAAGATGGTGGACAGGCTAGCAACCAAAATCAAGATGGCAGTCAAGTCAATTCAGATTTTTGGTCCATACCAATTCGTGTTGCTGCTAATGCTGATGGGATACGACATACAGTTTCAATCCCACAATTCAATAGAGAAGACTATTACAGTCGGCCATTTTGTTTGAGTGGTCAGATTAAAAATGGCGTGACCTATCTGACCTTGATGGAAGACTATAGTTCTATTTGTGTCCTGTATAATAATTGTCCATTCCCTGTACTTTACGGACAGACCTTGATGAATATCACTCTTTCTGGTAAGTCAATCAAGGTCAAAGTTCAATTTTACTGTTGTCACAAAACTCGTTGTATATGGTGAATTCTTTTGAAATAAAAATCCAACAAATATACCGAACATACGCATAAAACTCCTGAGCTCATCTCCCACAAAAAGATTATATACTACAAAAACTCTGCTCTTTGCTTTGTAAAATTACATTGAAGTTTGATGCTTCCTCTGTCAACCTCTTTTTTCCAAATCCTTAATCCAAGAAATCCTCCTTTATTCCAGATATCACTATCCAAGAAGAAGCCGAACTTCTCAACAAATTACCCAGAGTGCCTCCTGGTGGACATGCTCACTACACCATGCCACATTTAAACTCAGTGTTCCCGCTACCAGACGGAATCAAGTATCCCAAGATACACTTCTGTTCTGAAACAAAGCAGACAGACAGTGGACATTCTCCGTGGAGTTTTGGAGTAGATTTAATGGCAGGAAACACGTTTGTCAAATTGCCTCAAGTCGCAGACGTCAAAGTCGAAGTTCAGCGAAAAGCTGGAATTATTGAAGTCGTCATGGAACCTGTTGGTAAGGCTGAAATTTCGGCTCGTGAGATTCGCAGCAGACTGAAGGGAGGTAATCAGGAAATTAGAATCACAGAAACTGAGAAATCGGAAACCCAAATTCAAAGTACTGTAGAACTCAAGCCATTTGTTAAAAGAAAAACCAGATTAAAAGAAAATGTGTCGAACATTTTCATTGGTTGTTACGTAGATCATTTTTCATTGGCTATTCTGGATGAAACAAGCTCCATGGATACAATTAGTGAAGTATTAAGACTTAGTATGGATCGTGTCTTCCTAGCAACGTACCCTGTGACCTCGCAATCACATTCTTCTAGCATGTCTATTTGTATTGGAAATTTACAGCTGGATAATCAAGCCTATGGTAGTGGACAGTTTGATTTTCCAGTAATTATTTTACCTCAACAAAAAACGGAACCCTATTTAAATTTGGACGACATTGAATCCTTATCTGTGATAGAACGCTACGCTGTTTTCAAAAGTTCAAGTTTTTTAAATTTTCAAATTGTGATGTCATCAAATTGTTTGGACCAATCAGTGATTGAGTCACTGGACGTTTCTATGAAACCAGCCTCTCTTTACATAGACGATAGATTTATTTATAGACTCTTAAAAGAAGTCGAACTTCTGTTGCCAACGTCATTAGCAACAGATGTTAAACCAACCAATGAAAGTGAATCACCAAATAAGGATATTTTAAGTGTGGCTTACTGTCTCAGCAATCCAATCAGAATACAGCATTTATCTATTCAACCAATCAAAATACTTTTAAGCGTGCATGCGTCGTTGAAGCTATATTTAGCAGCAGATCACACGCCACTGTCGTTCAGCTGCTTCGAGCGAAGAAATCTCTGCACTACTCATAATCAATTGGTGCGTGCTGTGGTCATGCATTATGCATCTGGAGCTATTTTTAGAGCAGGTATGTTGAAATTGAAAGTAAACACGGCAAACTGTTGCTTCTTATACTGTCATAATAGTAAAACCCAAACACCCAAATTGCTAGCAGCTAATGAACTATGAGGAAGTTAATCAATAAACGAGTAATTATTCCCTAATGAAAAGTGGTTTCAGGTGTCTAGAAAAGTAAGCAAACCCTGCCTGGCGACACAACCACATATTATACATTGCTGACACAAACCAAACTTCTTAGTTTTTAGTATTCTATGTTTACAGCTATCTAAAAGTCAAAATATTTCTAATGACAAGTCTCTGATTGGTCGATATTCTATGTTTCAGGTATTGTGATTGGTTCGTTAGAGATTCTAGGTAATCCGACAGGTCTAGTCCGTAGTTTCAGTATTGGGATGTCTGATTTGGTCAGGATGCCATACTCTGGGTTGACACGAGGACCTGGTGCTTTCGTCAGTGGTATATCTGGAGGCATGGGGTCATTATTAAGAAATGTTTCAGCAGGTAGTTATTTCATTATTACTGTGCTTGTCTTAAAACGGGGAATTCATTATAAATTTGCGGGTTTGGAGGGCTTGTAACCCAGTTATTTGTAATCCTATTAATAGCTGGGTTGACTGGAATGAACTTATTTAAATTCAAAAGCTTACCCATCTAAGCAAGACTGTGCTGCATTTCGTTAGTTGTTTCATTCTACTAATCATTTTTGGTATAAGACCTCGATTAAGTGCCACTTTGAATTGTTTTAATGTTGGATTATTTTAATTGTTTATAGGTATGATAACATCCGTGACCAACCTAGCCTCCAGTGTATCGAGGAATATGGACCGTCTCTCGATGGATTCCAGTCATTTAGAACGCCAGGAAGAGAATCGAAGAAACCGTCCAATCGGCTTATCTGATGGATTAAGACAAGGCTTCACTGGCTTTGGTCTTAGTTTGTTAGGTAAAGATTTTTAACTATTATGTATTTAAGGAAAAACCTTCATCATCCTCCCAGTTGTGTAACTTAATCCTTAAGCGACATTTAGGGGTAGAGATAACATTAAATAACGGAACAATTTTATGGTATACTACTAATTGTGTTCCGTTATTTAGTTATGTAACTTGTGCCCCATCCTTTTGTTTAATGCATAGAACTGCATTGCATTGCATTGCATTTCATTTCAGTTGAAATCTTTAAATTTTTACATATTCTGAATGTACTTGTGTTCCTCTTTTTTCTAACTTGTGTTTAGGAATTGCTAGTAAAGAAATTTAGGTGTATAGTAAAATTATACTTACTGTATGTAGCTGTAGCAGGTCCAATCTAATTAAAATTAGATTACATTTCGTTTTGGTTATTTTTTGAGTGTCAACTCCATGTAATCTAACTACTTATATAAGGCGAGCATCTTCTGGTGACGAAAATTTTAGACAATCAAAAATATAAATGGCTTATTTTGTTACCAGAAGACGGTTGCCTTAGAAAAGTGGTTAGATTACATGGAGTCAACACTCAAAAAAATAACCGAAACGAAATGTAATCTAATTTTAATTAGATTGTAGCAGGTCTTGCGAATATCCAATATAGGACTTAAAGGTGTATAAGTAAAGTAAGCAAAATCATTAAACAGTTTTGGCGTCCATTTTTCAGGTGCAGTAGCAGGTCTCGCTGATCAGCCACTACAGAACGTGATTTCAAACCAAGATGGCGGAGAGAGACGCTCATCAACATCTGCTATGGCTAGTGGTCTGGTAACAGGAATGGGGAAAGGTTTAGTTGGCATAGTAACCAAACCAATAGGGGGAGCTGCTGAGTTAGTTTCTCAAACTGGACAAGGTACCGTATATTTCCATATTAATGCGCATCCATGTATAATGCGCACCCCTTCCTTACCCCATCAAAATCGTATGTCATTTTCGTGATAAATTCCTGACCTTATGACCTTGAATTTTCCACTATTTGCATACAAGGTTACTATTAGGTTATTGTTGGGCCTTGAGAAAATGGCAGACTTTCGTACGATTGGAATGGATGTATAATTTTGATGTTTTATTTTTAGGAATTTTGCATGGTACAGGACTGGGACAGTTACCCCAACGTATTGAGAAACCACGGCTACTACTGCGATCTGTTGCTAGTAATTCTATTATCAAATATCCTTTGTAAGTACTCTGCTTCTGTTTTGGTTGCAGGTGGGACTCATTTGGGGCTCGGGGAGTTTTACGTGCTTGGGATTTCATGGAATCAAATAAAGATCAATTAACCAGCTGAAAAAAATTGTTCCATGTATGATCTAAAAAGATAATAATAATAACTAAGTATATTTGATCGAGATGCCTATAGTTTACTATAATTTCCTATACAGTGTACTTTGTCATTTCCGACATCTGAATACTACGGCATTCTGCGTAATCCGACATCTATGTCTGGTCTCGATTGAATTACTTCTTATGTCAGTTTAATATACTGTATTTTATTAATGACAAATGTACTTCCATTTTAAGTCATTTGCTTTAAACACTCAGTAATTTTTTTGCAGAAAAATATTCCGCAGTCTTCCCACAACGCAGTTTCTGATATCAGTTGATGCTTGTCACCTTGACCTTGTGGGGTTAGAGGTCATGGTCACATTGATTTTGACCTCTGACATCTTGTTTGTGGTGAACCATGAAGAAGATGCCCAGCAGCAAGCATTTTCTATCCGAGAATTGGAATTATTTGGGAAATCTGAGGACCCTTCGCTGATCTCGTTGATTTGGACTGATAATTTATTTCGAGCCCATGCTGAGGTTGGTCTTGCTTTATTTCAGTTCTATTTTATTTTGATTTAGTGTTGACCCTTTAAATGCTCTACTAGCTAAATAAATACAACAAAAAATGAGGACCGAAAGTAATCTGAGGCCCATCAATCAACACTTACTTTTAAGATTTTTTTACAGTAATAATAAAAAATGTGGCCTTTGTCTTAACTAAAGATTTTTCGTAACATCATCATTATCTGATTTCAATTCGTACTTTCAGCATGATAATTCCAACAGTGATCGTGTGGCAGCTTTCGTTGACTCTGCTCCTACGTTTGGACCATCGACCAATGAGGAAGGAGGTGGCAATGATAGCCAATCAGATGGGACATCAGTCTCGGGGAGTGTAACAGCTCCGCAGTATGATTTTCACGTCAGTCCTGAGTTTAGGAATGGTTTTATTGCCATGTTTAACATTGTCAAACACAAAATTCTTAGCAAGGGATTTCCCCTCTTATAGTAGGACTTGGGACTGTGGGATTTTCCCTCTTACAAAAAGACTTTGTACTGTGAGATTGTGGTGAACCCCCTTTCTTTTATAGAAGGACATTGGGATTTCCTCTTATAGAAGGACTTTGTACTGTGTGATTCCCTCTTACAGAAGGACTTTGTACTATGGGATTTTCCCTCTCATAGTAGGACTTAGTGTGGTGGTCCCCCTCTTATAGAAGGATTTTTGGCTGTGAGATTCCCTCTTTTAGAAGGAATATGAGACTGCAGTGGTCCCCTTTCTCCTATAGTAAGACTTTAGGATGTTGTGGAGACACTTTGAGTTCTGGTGATATTGATGGTTCAGTCATTTAGGTCATCTAATAGTTGTATCTGTGTTTGTCACATCTGCCTTTTATATAATCAACATAGCTATTATAACAAAACACAAGACAATATTATGGAATATAACACACTTCTTTAATACAGTTAGGCACATAACTATGTGCTCCTCGCTTCTATATGTCGTTCAAATCTTATAACATAGCTATTGATATAAGGTTTGTCAATACGGTATACATATGTCTACATAACTGATAATGTTTATTTGGCATCTGGGTTTGTCCACTAGGCAACCCTGAGAGTCCAAATAACTAAAAATGTTTATTTGGTATTTGGCTTTGTCAACAGTCATCAGACTTGTGATCTTGATGGCTTTGTTAGAGTTGAATACAGTCAGGGTTTGTCTTCTTTTGAATAAGTCTGTTCAGTTTATTTAACTCTTTTGGGTATCCAATGGGGGTTGACGTCTTTTGTTTTGTGGGTTATGTTTTTGAGAGTGTAAGATTATGTTGGTTAAAGTTTCGGTTATTTTTTTTACTTTTGTTAAATTTTGAGGGTGTTTCTGATTTCGTTTTTTGACTGTGATATTAATTTTGATTCTTCGATTTGTCTCTCAGTTTTTGTTCACGTACAATGCCAAGCTAAAATTTGTATTTATGGACTCTTCTGCAGAGTCCACATTGCTAATCATGTGAAGTAAGTTTTTGGATTTGTCTTTTAGGCATCAATTTCAGAGAGTCCACATAAGCTAATAATGTTGATTAGGTATTTGAGATTTCAGAGAGTCCACATAGTTAATAATCTTTTGTAGTTTTCTAAGTTAATCCTCTGGGCATCCTTTCAGAGAGTCCACATAGCTAATAATGAACATTTGAAATTGTCAATTGTGCATCCATGTTAGAGAGTCTACATAGTTAACAATGAACATTTGAGATTGTCAATTGGACATCTGTGTCAGAGAGAGTCCACATAGCAAATTATATTTGTTGTGTATAAAGGTTTGTCATCTTGGCATCCCTTCCAGAAAGTCCACATAGCTAATAATGAACATTTGAAATTGTCAATTAGACATCCCTGAGTCCACTGGGAGTCCACGCAAAATATATTGATGGTGTATAAAGGTTTGACATGAGCAACCCATCCAGAAAGTACACATAGCTAATAATGAATACTTTAGATTGTAATTAGGACATTTCTGGAGTCCTCATAGCAAATTATATTGATGGTATATTATGGTTTGTCAACTCCACATCCCTTCCAGAGAGTCCACATAGCTAATAATGAATACTATATTGATATTTCTAATCGAACCGGTAACTTTGTATTTTATATTTTGTTATCTTTATACATGTTGGCAAAATCTCACTTAATGTTTCTCAGCCTTAAATCAGTTTCTCAAAAATATAGTGCTATACTATATACAGTAATTGGATTGGTTTTTAAAACTAAATTTGTATTAAAATCCAAACAAGAACGATCCCAAGCGTAAAATAAATCTCAAAATCCATGTAAACACATTGGCAATATATTGGTATCAGCTAATGAACTATTCATTTGAGGTAGTATATCAATAATTTTGTAATGTGTATAGCTGTATCTGAAGTCGTTTAAGGTGGTTGGAGAGGCATTCAGTGGGATATTGTCACCTTTGTTATATCATCTGAATGAAATTGGGATTAATAAATTAATATATGATACAAAATGATTAGCTCAATGTGTTACTGTGTTGGTGTGAGTATGTTACTGGATGGATAACTGAGTATGTTTCTCAATGAGTTACTCAGTATGTTACTCAATGGGTTACTGAATGGGTTACTCCTTGTGTTGTACAGGGGGTTACTTAATATATTACTCATTGAGTAACTCAGTGTTATTCAATGAGGAAATAGGTACTCAGTATGTCACCCCACCCATTACGCAGTATTTCTCGATGGGGTACTCAGTATGTTACTCAATGAGTAACTCAGTGTTATTCAATGAGTAAATCGGTATTTAACTCGATGAGGTACTCAGTATGTCACTCAACGAGAAACTTGGTATTTTACTCAATGAGGTATTCAATATGTAACTCAATGAGGTACTCAATATGTTACTCAATGAGGTACTCAATAAATTACTCTATGAGTTACCCAGTATGTTACTCAATGAGGTACTCTATATTTTACTCAATGAGTTACTAAGTACGTTACTCAATGAGGTACTCAGTATGTTACTCAATATGTTACTCAATGAGTTACTCAGTACGTTACTTAGTGAGTTATAAAGTACGTTACTCAATGAGGTACTCAATATGTTACTCGATGAGTTACTAATTACGTTACGCAGTGAGGTACTCAATACGTTACTAAATGAGTTACTCAGTACGTTACTCAATGAGGTACTCAATATGTCACTCAATGAGTAACCCAGTATGTTACTCAATAAGGTACTCAATATGTTACACAATGGGTTACTCGGTATGTTACCCAATGGGCTACTCAGTGTGTTACCCAATATGTTACTAAGCGTGTTACTCAGTGGGTAACTCTAAATGTTACTTAATGGGTTACTCTTTTGTAACTCAATGAGTTACTCATTATGTTAATTATTGGTTACACTCTGTGGGCTAAGCGCTTTATCTTATACTAAGAGGTCTATGTCCTGTGTCGCGTGATACGGTACATTCGAGCATACTATTATTTCATAATCACAAAGCTATCTATCTTTTCTATTCATTTTTTTTTAAAAAGGTACAGGCTTATTGTCCATACTTAAAACGCCCTAGGATATGCAAAGGCTAAATTCTTTTGCTCGATATTTTTCTTTGAAATTAATTTAGCAACAAAAGATATTGAGTAAACATAATAACAAAATGATCTATACATCAAGGTTTAACTAAGTCAATATGGTGTATTAACCCCTAGGCCACAACGTCTTTTTGTTTCCAATAGAAAACAAGAATTAGTATTATCATTTTTTCAAAAAAAAATGGGGGATCTGAAAATTACACTATAAAGGCTAATCTATCTGTTAAAAATATACAAATCTTGAAAACATTATAATTAGATTAATTTGTCACTGCGTTCATAAAGTCTAAAATATTTGTATAAATGGTAGATTACTTTAAATATATCAGGCAAAACGATTAGCAGAATCACACCGCTAAAAATTGCCAACGCAGACGATCCGAGATACGTAGCAGAAGGTCTTTCGTCATAAGCTGACGTCAGTTTTCGAATCGTTGACGTCAGACTCTGCTTCTCGATAAAAAGTTCTTTATTAATTTGGGCAATTCTCTCCTCTGCGACTTCGTGCGTTAACAAAGATGGTTCTAAGTTACATCTACAGTAGCATTGGCTTTCTGGAATAATTGGCTGTAAGGATGTAGCTCCGTTGCTGGTCAGATCAGCTGGTGTGCTGGTGGTCGCGGTCACTGGTATGGAGGATGAGCTCTTTGCGTCTGTTGCGTTTGAAATGGTGGTCGTAGTGTCTGGGATGGTGTATGTTGTTGTTGGTTCTGTAGTTGAGGACGTGGTTGTTGGTGCTGTTGTAACAGTTGTCGTAGATACATCTTAAATTGAAAAATTATATATATTGAGCCTCAGTGCTAATTAATGTCACAGTCGCAAACCGACTACAGGTAAACAGATGCGTCTTTTAGTTGCAAACGATCCCAACATAGGTACTCGAATGACCTTGGTGGTCATGACCATAGCTCTGTACAAACAGCAACCCCCTTTATCATATGGATCACAAGTACACACCTACCGTAGCTTATATGAAACTCAGTCAAAGTTAGGTCATCTGACCCGAAGCAATAAAGACGTGAATTATTCTGTAAGTTCCAGTCATGCAACCAATCGTCAGTGATATTAACTCTGTAACGCCTGTACAAAACACCCGCTTCGTTAAACCAATAACATTCCGAAAACCAAAGCTGCCCCGTAAAATCCATTGGTTGGTTGAAGTGGATGTATCGTAGTTCTTTTGCTGAAAACAATAAGTTAAAACTAGTGGCGTAACAGTCAATTTCTAGGTTGGAAAGGTGGTTTGGGGAGCTAGGCAATGCTCACAGAGTTGTCGAAGGAGTATAACAGCACCTAGCATTACACAACTATCAGAATGATAAGAAAATTGACAGCATAAGCGCCTCATTAATCTAACAGAATCTCCGTCTAAAAGCATCATCATTCCAATACTTACGACAATGGACGCTGTCACATCGTTCAAACGTTCCGTCGACGTCCGTGTAGCACCAGGATGAAGAGTAACCATGTCCGGGATTCCTACAGTAGTTTTCGAAATCATCAGAGTCTTGAACACTGTTGTTGCTGTTCACGTTGCTCCAGTAAACACAGTCTATGACAGTGGATGTTACATCTAGTTGACCCTCGTAATCCTTTCCATATTTCTGCTTCGAACAGTTGTCTTCTTCAATTAAAAGAACCAAAGTTAGTGATTGAAATCTAGAATTGAAAGATTTCATTTTGAGAAGGCTCATTTTATCTGAAAGTTCTTTTTATTCTTAGTCAAAATAATGTGTGATCTTTTAAAGCACTTTCTTTCTTTCATGACAAATAGTTAATTGATCCGTGCATTCTAGGTTCGAAGTGATTGGCCAACAAAACCAGAAGAGCATTCGGATGGGGATAGTTAGTTCTCCCTGATTCCTACTTACCACATTTTAGAATTGGACACACTTGTTCCTCAGTGTAGTTTTTGATGAAGCACCAAGGACGGATGTGATTCTTATTCGGATTCCGACAGTAATTTTCAGCTTGCGTCCGTGAAGGATCGGGAAGATAATCAAATACTATTGGATGACTGGATGGTACACTGTCCCATCTCTCACATGCATGTCCAAATATGGTATGGTTCATCCTACCCTGGTATAAGTAAGGATGATCTGGAAAACACTCGTATGCTGAAATAATAACAAGAACCTATGCACGTACGACGATATCATTCACACGAAACTTTGCTTGCACGTACGACAGGGGTACTGATAAGAACCTGTGCACGTACGTCAATAGCATACAAGTACATGTGCACGTACGACGATGACATTAACAAGAACATGTGCACGTACGACAAGGGCTGTAGCACAGTCTGTTGAAGCGTTGGAAACTCTATGACGTCATTTACATGGCTGTGGCGAATATAATATGGTGTTCTTGGACAATCGTAGTTGCGTATGATAGCCTACTAAGTCTTGAACTGCCCATAGATTACCTTGTGATTTGTGGATGTGTCCAATGACATGAATTTCACACAAAGATATCACAGAAGATGAGTTATGGACGATCTCAATCTCTTTTCCTTTGCAAGGTGGGTCGAAACTACACATTAGTGTTTTGGTCTTTGTAGTTCGTTGGTCACAACTCGGATTCACCAATATACCATTCATTTTAAAGACTGGCTCTATAAAGGCTTTACGACTCTGGAACTCTACAAATAAACAACAACAAAAACATGTTATTTCTGTTGAGACTGTCGAATAACTGCTGGTGTTTGGCTGTTGATATGCTTTCTGTTTGTGACAGTTTTGCTGTTGCTGTGTCAGTTTGGCTGTTGTTGTGTTAGTTTAGCTGTTGCTGTAGTAATTTAGCTGTTGATGTGGTAGTTGAACTGTTGCTGTGGTAGTTTAGCTGTTGATGAGGTAGTTTAGCTGTTGCTGTGGTAGTTTAGCTGTTGATGTGGTAGTTTAGATGTTGATGTGGTAGTTTAGCTGCTGTTGCTGTGGTAGTTTAGCTGTTGCTGTGGTAGTTTAGCTGTTGATGTGGTAGTTTAGATGTTGATGTGGTAGTTTAGCTGCTGTTGCTGTGGTAGTTTAGCTGTGGTAGTTTAGCTGTTGCTGTCGCTGTGGTAGTTTAGCTGCTGTTGATGTGGTAGTTTAGCTGCTGTTAGTGTGGTAGTTTAGCTGCTGTTGTTGTGGTAGTTTAGCTGTTGCTGTGGTAGTTTAGCTGTTGATGTGGAATTTTAGCTGTTGATGTGGTAGTTTAGCTGCTGTTGATGTGGTAGTTTAGCTGCTGTTGTTGTGGTAGTTTAGCTGCTGCTGTAGTAGTTTGGCTGTTGATGTGGTGATTTAACTGTTGCTGTGGTAGTTTAGCTGTTGATGTGGTAGTTTAGCTGTTGCTGTGGTAGTTTAGCTGTTGATGTGGTAGTTTAGCTGTTGCTGTGGTAGTTTAGCTGTTCATGTGGTAGTTTAGCTGTTGATGTGGTAGTTTAGCTGCTGTTGCTGTGGTAGTTTAGCTGTGGTAGTTTAGCTGTTGCTGTCGCTGTGGTAGTTTAGCTGCTGTTGATGTGGTAGTTTAGCTGCTGTTGATGTGGTAGTTTAGCTGCTGTTGGTGTGGTAGTTTAGCTGCTGCTGTTGTTGTGGTAGTTTAGCTGTTGCTGTGGTAGTTTAGCTGTTGATGTGGAATTTTAGCTGTTGATGTGGTAGTTTAGCTGTTGATGTGGTAGTTTAGCTGTTGATGTGGTAGTTTATCTGTAGCTGTGGTAGTTTAGCTGTCGCTGTGGTAGTTTAGCTGCTGTTGATGTGGTAATTTAGCTGATGTTGTTGTGGTAGTTTAGCTGCTGCTGTAGTAGTTTGGCTGTTGATGTGGTGATTTAACTGTTGATGTGGTAGTTTAGCTGCTGTTGCTGTGGTAGTTTAGCTGTGGTAGTTTAGCTGTTGCTGTCGCTGTGGTAGTTTAGCTGTAGCTGTGGTAGTTTAGCTGCTGTTGATGTGGTGGTTAAGCTGCTGTTGGTGTGGTAGTTTAGCTGCTGCTGTTGTTGTGGTAGTTTAGCTGTTGCTGTGGTAGTTTAGCTGTTGATGTGGAATTTTAGCTGTTGATGTGGTAGTTTAGCTGTTGATGTGGAATTTTAGCTGTTGATGTGGTAGTTTAGCTGTTGATGTGGTAGTTTAGCTGTTGATGTGGTAGTTTATCTGTAGCTGTGGTAGTTTAGCTGTCGCTGTGGTAGTTTAGCTGCTGTTGATGTGGTAATTTAGCTGATGTTGTTGTGGTAGTTTAGCTGCTGCTGTAGTAGTTTGGCTGTTGATGTGGTGATTTAACTGTTGCTGTGGTAGTTTAGCTGTTGATGTGGTAGTTTAGCTGTTGATGTGGTAGTTTAGCTTTTGATGTGGTAGTTTAGCTGTAGCTGTGGTAGTTTAGCTGCTGTTGATGTGGTGGTTAAGCTGCTGTTGTTGTGGTAGTTTAGCTGTTGCTGTGATAATTTAGCTGTTGCTGTGGTAGTTTAGCTGTTGCTGTGGTAGTTTAGCTGTTACTGTGGCAGTTTATCCGTCGCTGTGGTAGTTTAGCTGTTTATGTGTTAGTTTAGTTGTTGAAGTGGTAGTTTAGCTGTTGCTGTGGTGGTTTAGCTGTTACTGTGGTAGTTTAGATGTTAATGTGGTAGTTTAGCTGCTGTTGTGGTAGTAAAGCTGGTGCTGTGATGGTTTATCCGTTGCTGTGGTAGTTTAGCTGTTGCTGTGGTAGTTTAGCTCTTGCTGTGGTAGTTTATCTGTTAGTGTGGTAGTTTAGCTGTTGCTGTGGTAGTTTAGCTGTTTGCTGGGGTAGTTTAGCTGTTGCTGTGGTAGTTTAGCTGTTGCTATGGATGTTTATATGTTTCTGTGGTAGTTTAGCTGTTGCTGTGGTAGTTTAGCAGTTGATGTGGTAGTTTAGATGTTGATGTGGTAGTTTAGCAGTTGTTGTGGTAGTTTAGATGTTGATGTGGTAGTTTAGCTGTTGCTGTGGTAATTTAGCTGTTGCTATGGATGTTTATATGTTGCTGTGGTAGTTTAGCTGTTACTGTGGTAGTTTAGCTGTTGCGGTGGTAGTTTATTCGTTGCTTTGGTAGTTTAGTTGTTGTTGTGGTAGTTTATCCGTTGCTGTGGTAGTTTAGCTGTTGTTGTGGTAGTTTAGCTGTTGCTGTGGATGTTTATATGTTTCTGTGGTAGTTTAGATGTTGATGTGGTAGTTTAGCTGTTGCTGTGGTAATTTAGCTGTTGCTATGGATGTTTATATGTTGCTGTGGTAGTTTAGCAGTTGATGTGGTAGTTTAGATGTTGATGTGGTAATTTAGCTGTTGATGTGGTAGTTTAGCAGTTACTGTGGTAGTTTAGCTGTTGCTATGGTATTTAGCTATTGATGTGGTGGTTTAGCTGTTGCTATTGTAGTTTAGCAGTTGCTGTGGTAGCTTTTTCGTTGCTGTGGTAGTTTAGCTGTTGCTGTGGTAGTTTAGCTGTTGATGTGATAGTTTAGCAGTTGCTGTGGTAGTTTAGCTGTTGATGTGGTAGTTTAGCAGTTGCTGTGGTAGTTTAGCAGTTGCTGTGGTAGTTTATCTGTTGCTATGGTATTTAGCTGTTGCTGTGGTGGTTAAGCTGTTGAAGTGGTAGTTTAGCTGTTGCTGTGGTAGTTTATTCGTTGCTGTGGTAGTTTAGCTGTTTCTGTGGTAGTTTAGCTGTTTGCTGTGGTAGTTTAGCTGTTGTTGTGGTGATTTAGCTGTTGCTGTGGTAGATTAGCTGTTGCTGTGGTAGTTTAGCTGTTGCTGTGGTAGTTTGACGGTTGCTGTGGTAGTTTAGCTGTTGCTGTGTTGGTTTAGCTGTTGTTGTGGTAGTTTATTCGTTGCTGTGGTAGTTTAGCTGTTGATGTGTTAGTTTACCAGTTGCTGTGGTAGTTTATCTGTTGCTGTGGTAGTTTAGCTGTTGAAGTGGTAGTTTAGCTGTTGCTGTCGTGGTAGTTTACCAGTTGCTGTGGTAGTTTAGCTATTGCTGTCGTGATAGTTAAGCTGTTGCTATGGTATTTTAGCTGTTGCTATTGTGTTTTAGTTGTTACTGTGGTAGTTTACCTGTTGCTGTGGTAGTTTACCTGTTGCTGCGGTAGTTTAGCTGTTGTAATGATTTAGCCGCTGTTAGCTGTCGCTGAGGTGATTTGACTGTTGCTGTGAAAGTTTAGCATTTGCTATGGTTTTAGCTGTTTGATGAGTTTTTTTATTTGTATTTAATTTTGATTACTGTTTTCAATATCATTTAGATTTAGTTTAGCAGTTGTTATTGTATTATTCTGTTGGTGTTGTTTTAATTTGTTTAAAGTACGTGGACTTACCTTCGAACTTGAATGAAATGGCTGTAATAATCATGTTGTGTCCCGGGCTGGGACTGATTCCTAGTATCCTGTCTGTTCCTGTTGAGAGAGTATAACAGGTCTCGTCTTGTAAATCAAACAGGACCTTCTGATCTGGATTAAAAGCTTCTGGTCTTATCAGTGCTTCATCTGTAATAGCAAAATTCGTGATAAAGTGTATGTTTACTGTTTGCTATATTGGTGCTTTTTTAGCTATTATGCACGATAGGCTTTGGTAATTAGCATTGGTCAAGATTGAGTCCATTTCACCGAAGTGCTATTGTCCTGTCTAGCATTCAGGCCATGGGGACTAACGTACTCTCTTTTCGTGGGTCATAATTGTGTCCATTTCACCGAAGTGGTATTGTCCTGTCTAGCATTCAGGCCATATGGACTAACGTACTCTCGTTCATGGATCTTCATTGCGTCCAAGGCACTAAAGTGGCATGGTCCTGTCTAACATTCAGGCCATAGGGACTAACGTACTCTCTTAACATAGGTCCTAATTGCGTCCATTTCATCAAAGAGGCATGGTCCTGTCTACCATTCAGGCCAAAGGAACTAACGTACTCTCTTTACAGTGGTCAGAATTGGGTCCAAAGTCCTTAGGGATTATCAAATATGAATATAATGAACAATATTAAGACTAAATAATAAAAAGGGTTAACCTGGCCAACAGGCAATGAAAGTTGAAAGCCATTCGAGATTTTTGCCACACGTTATAGCATCAACTCCTCTATGATGATAAAAACCAGGCAGACATTTCGTTTGGAGATCAGAATCAGAGTTGAAGAAGGCCTCAGTACCATATTCAAAATCTTTCGGACCATGGCATTCCTCTGAAAGAAAGTAACCACCAACATTACTCGCATTAGCATTTATTAGCATTTAGAAATTATAAACAGTAGTTGGCTTCTGTAAAACCTGAATGTCTAGGTTTCAATCACGGCATGGGTCCAGATATCTTGGCATTTTTCAACCCGGTTTCCCCCTGTCAGTGATGCAGGTCGGAGGGGCTGAAATGGAAAAAGCGTCTAGTCGTTCGGATGGGACAATAAACCGAGGCCCCGTGTGCTATTGGCTGTGCACGTTAAAGATCCCTCGACAGTTGGAAATCTAAAATAATATTAGGCTTATGCCGCTGTCCTGGCAAAATTTCCCTCATTGCACACTGCATGGCATTTGCCCGTCCTCCAAAAAAGTAGGACGTAAAACTCCATTTCATTTCATACCTTCAACGTCTCAAGAATAATTATCAAGGCTTACTCTTTTTGAAGCACCTATTATCATTTGTAAGTGAGCCATTACATCTTAAACAGTTTTTTACCGGTGTATTTGCTTTTGATTTAATTATATTGGCAGCTAAAATCAATATCGATTTCCGACTGGTCTTTTTGTTCTTATCGATTAGGTCAACCAGGTCAAATCGATATTAATCGAACAGATACACAGATCAACTTTATGTTTCTATTTGTCTTGTAAACGAGAATTTCTTTCTATTGGTTTTCTAAATTGAATTTTGATACACGCTTTGAAGTGACAACGTGTCAGGCAAGGTAATATACACCCTCATAAGTGCTAGCTTGAGATCAAAGGGCGATAGCTGAAAACTCCTTCGTCAAAATGACTCTTTATGAATATTCACACCGCATACCAAGCCTTCAGAATCTCTGTGATATTGTATTTGTTCGTCAAGAACAATAACTCAAAAGTTCATCGTCATAACACATTCTGTTTCTGTAAGACATTCACCAACCTCCCCTTCTTTCCATTTTCAGTCTAGTCGTTCGGATGGGACAATAAACCCGTGTGCTATTGGCTGACACGTTAAAGATCCCTGGACAGTTGGAAATCGAAAATAAGAGTAGGCTAATGCCGCTGTCCTGACATAATTTCCCTTATTGCACACTGCATGGCGTTTGCCCGTCCTCAATTAGCCCATATAGGTGCAGAAATGCAGGACGTAAAACTCCATATACATGTATTTCATTTTCCCCTCTCCCCTTCTCTTCTTCCCAATTTCAACCAGACTAGACCACATCACTGGTTTGTCGCATCAAACTAGAACACGTATTACTCGATTGGACACTTCTCCATCTCCAATTTCGACCTGGCTAAGCTACATCTTTGGTCCCACGAGATATCTTCCAAGAAGGCAATACGGTGACTTACTTACCATTGCGATAATTCCCTTTGGCATATACTTCACAAATCGACAGATCAGCCGTGCCTCCGTTATTCAAAACTGCTTCTATGTTGATGACCTTCCCATGGGAGCCTTCAGCACCTTGTGGACACTTTATATGAATTGTGCCACCATTGTTCAGATCTGTAATGATTCCTCCACAAGCGTCGTCTGATTTTTTTCCTGGTATTAAATCAGAATTGGTCCTTACCAATTGAATGATCATTTCCTTCAAATCCGCTGAAAAATTAAAGTTTTGAGATTTACAGGTGCACACGGTATTACTCTGTGTTTGCGTTTGTCAATGCTACTACACAGGCCCGTAGGAGGCAAATTCATGTGGGGGAACGGGAGTTGGCAGCTCCTGCCTTTATAAAGCAATTTTGATTTACTGCTACCCTCACCATTGTTCCTACGGAGCGTTAAAACCAATCCATGCGCAATGGGACACCCCCATTTTCTTTTTTTTTATCGCCCTTAAAGACATTGACCCAAGCAAAATAATGACCTTGAGTTTGCTATAAATATACTAAATTGAACCAATATATGGGTTGATTATATATTGCCATGGATTCAAACAAACAGCTGTTCATTTCCCTCCATTTATCGGGTAATGCTTTAACCTATAAATAGATCCGGAGTAAGGTCATTCAGTTTTGCGTCAATACACCATTTAAGCACAAAACTTGATAATATATGTGGCATACTTAAAGGGATAGATATCAATAGTATCTTCCGGTATATCACTGTCAATGACGTCGTAAAACGCGTCAGTTTTAGTGGAATTGCAAGAACCACAGACGTGGGAATGGAAATTGGAATGGAGCAAATTGATGCTATCAGTTTCCTACAAGTATCCCATGAAGTCAACTTAACGGACTTCAGGGGATCGCTGAATGATGTACAAGTACCTTGTTCAATCAGCTTTACGAACAATTTTAGAGAAATGCCGAATGTCGTCTAAGCTCCTCTTGAATTCAGCTTTTCTAGGGGTTGCCATATGCAGTCAGCTTTCAAAAGTGTAGTACATACCAGGCAGTACTCCAAAAGTTATGTTGAAACTGATTACATCCACTTGTTCGGTGAACCAAAACTTTCTAGTAGTTCCTAATTTATTATCACAGGTAATTGGATTACCGTCTGTTAATCTTTCAAAAGTTTGGTCGCCGATTTTATCAGTTCTTCCCACCTGGTAGATATTTCCAGAGTCTGGAAGGTAAAAATGGAAGTTGTAGGACCTCGAAAGTGATCGATAATAAAGAACGAATCCCGTACCCATAAACATGTGGCACTGGAGTTCTTCTGGATTTCTCAGAATACGTAGCATCCCATAATGTTGACCTATATAGTAGTGGCGGAAACACCTGATGGTACTTCTCTTTGGGGTAATCCACTACTATACAATTATTACTCTCGATTTTGCCAGGTTTTTGGATGCGATATTGACTAACGGGATTGTTTTGCTTGTACGGATTTTTATTATCTCGAATGGTGCACTTCATGCATGTGTAAATGTACCCAAAGCACGGTGTGAAACTTTGTGGTATGACGTTGCCCTAATGCTATGTGGGGGAGACTCCGACCTTTCAAGGTGCTGCCTTAGATTAAGCTAGCAAGGAAACATGAGTGTCGTGGCTATACCTCTTTACCTTTCCGACCTACCCCTCTCCGACCCCAAATACAACAGAGAGACACGTGGACAAACGGTGTAGTCGTAACCCTCGCCTACAGACAGCTATCATTGTAAGAGACGGGTCGTGGCCACAGATCTACCTCTTGTACTTGAAACTAGCAGTGTAACATACGTTTCGTGGCTACAGATCAACCAAACCCTCCCTCTCAGCCTCTCAGTCCCTCACTTATCCCTCAACTTACGTGGACAAACGGTGTACATGTAGTCGTAATTCCAAGCGTTCAGATCTCGCCTACAGACAGATGTCATTGTAACAGTAGGATCGTGACTACAAGTGTAGCTAGCTATACAACCATCCAGGCTTGGATCTGGTACCTCAATCACCATATCTGTTATATTGGGAGGTGGTCCACATGAATCTGTTAAAAAAAGAATCCTTGGAGTATTAGACGTTTGGATTGGTGATGCATTGTCATTTTTAAGGGTTGTTTAAAGCTGTTCCTTTGTACAACTTGGCTTCTTGAGGATCCTTTCTACCAGCAAAGAACTGGTGGCCTGTATCCTCTAGAATATTGAGTCTCAACCTCAGGTTCCTTAAGTCCCTTGGGAAAACTTCAGAAGTGTCTTCGAAATCTCCTTTTGATAAACAAAATTCCGTTTTCTCCTTGCTCCTAGCTTACAATCGATCCAGTGTAGGCCCTATTAAAGCTTGGATACTTACATACACAAATTGGGGGTCTGTGTGAAAAAGTACCATTTGTTTGGCACTGTCTGGTAAATGATCCAGAGAAGAGAATATAGTTCATATAGCAAGTATAATTCAACCACCCTCCAGCCTCCAGAAACTGTTCATCGCTATATCTATAGGCATTTATCACTGGATCGGGCTCCGGACATATCTCTACACATTTCACTGAAGTAACAAACAAAGGAAGTCAATTTTTAATAAGGATTATGACTTAAGATCAGGAGGATCCTTTCTACCAGCTGGTTCTTGGTCCGACTTCTTAGCATCGATTTTACAAGGATAGCACCTGGTGGTACTTCTGTTTGGAGTTATCCACTGCTATACAACTATAGCGCTCGGATTTTTATTTATAGCAACTTAAGTTTACGAGGGATCCTTTTTATCTGCTGGTCCTTGGTCAAACTTCTTAGCATTGATTTTCCCAGATTATCCGTACCCAAAGAAAAAAAACTATATTTAACAAGGATAATTACTAGGGTTCAGGAGGATATTGTCTACCATCTGTTTCCTTGGTCAAACTTCTTTGCATTGATTTTCAAAGATTATTAGTACCCAAATTCTCCAAATGATGTTACAAGGAAAAAAGCTTATGTTCATGATCCCAGCTGATCCTAAGTCGTGCCTCTTGGCAATGATCTTTTCAAGATTTCCCAGACTCATATTCAGGAGAGTCGACTGGGAAATTGACTATTATCATTTTTATGCATCGCTTTTCTTATGGTTATGAAAATATCTACACATAATTAATAGAAAATTTTGTTTCGCTTACCCTCTAAGGAATATATCAAAAGAAAAACTAACATCCACATTTCACTAAGTCAAAAATAATGCAATTGACACAAAAACATTATATGTTTTACATCGAGTGTGATTTAAAGTGACATTTCCACTTTTTCAACGACGTCACTTGCGCGTAATATGTTTGTATTGATAGACCTTATTCATGCTTCGGGCAACTTGGATCCAGATCTAGGTCTATAAGGCTTTTGAGTTTATTGACGCCATTGGGCACTTAGTTATAGAATAACAGGAACCGTAGATGATTAAAAGTTGGAATTGAGCAAATTGATGGTTTCCTTGTTTTTAAGAAAATCTGTTTATAACCTAATAAGGCATATATCCTGTTTTTGGCGGATTTCCACCGACATGACGTCATAAGTGTGACTTATTGATGAAAAATATGATGTTTTGTATAACGTTGCTGTCGTAGTTGATTTGTTTGTCACGCCTGCTTTGCGTTTCTTTCCGAACTCAGTTAGTCGCACAATAGGTATAACATATTTTGATTCAAGGAGTCCAACGTATCAGAATTCCATGGGCAATCGTGGCTTTTGTCATTTGGCTCGACCTTCGTCATTTTGTTCGAGATTATGTAAAGACTGCCGTGACAGGTTGCGATCTTGCCAGGTTAATGGACAAGGGAAGATAACTCTTGTTCTGAGATTGATTTTGATTGGCTGTTTTTACCGCGAGAGATGGCAACACTTTCTGAAAATGATTTTGATTAGCTGAACTATAATTTATTCAATATGGCAATATCTGTATAGTAGGCTATACAAGAATGTTATCCAGTGCCAAAGTAGCTCCTTACCGAACGTCTGCGATATGGTCATTTTGATCGAAGCGGAAAAAATACCTACCAAGAAGAAGAAGAAGTGCCAAAGTAGATACGAATGGGTTTCGGCCTAGTCAGATAAAACCTGCCGTTGAGTGGTTGGCCGTGTGTTATGATTGTTTTGCGTGGAAAAATCCCTTTAATAAGCCTATTGTATTAATCGAATATTGATTGATTTTTCTATCTGTTAATAACTAATCTATAGGATGTTGGCTTTGTGTAGGTAAACAATCCTGAACAATACATCGACTCTTAGCCTTCCAGTCTCTCATTCCTTCCGTTTTTTAATTAGATCGTTCATAATAACCATGGCACATCATTATTAGGTTGCGAAACTTTCTGAAAAGATGCAGTATTGATGACTATATTGAAAAAAATGCATTGCCTGGAACGTCCGCACAAAGCAATGTGCAGTTAATTGGTTTAAGAATTCAACGTAAAATTTGACAAAGAACTTTGCAAGACTTCTGGAAGGGATGCCACGTTGATAAAGTTAAATTATATTGAAAAAAATGCATTGCCTATAGAACTTCCACACAAGCACTGTGCAATTAATTGGTTTTAAGGAATTCAACGTAAAATTTGACAAAGAACATTTCAAGACTTTTTAAAAGTTTCCGGGTTGATGAAGTTAACTTATATTTTTTAAAAATGCATTGTCTAGAACTTACACACAAAGCACTGTGCAATTAATTGGTTTTAAGGAATTCAACATAACATTTAACAAAGAACATTTCAAGACTTTTTAAAAGATGTCGAGTTGATACAGTTAACTTATATTGAAAACAAAATGCATTGTCTAGAACGTCCACACAAAGCACTGTGCAATTAATTGGTTTTAAGGAATTAAACATAAAATTTGACAATAAACATTGCAAGACTTTTTAAAAGATGTCGAGTTGATACAGTTAACTTATATTGAAAACAAAATGCATTGTCTAGAACGTCCACACAAAGCACTGTGCAATTAATTGGTTTTAAGGAATTAAACGTAAAATTTGACAATAAACATTGCAAGACTTTCTGAAAAGTTTCCGGGTTGATGAAGTTAACTTATATTTTTAAAAATGCATTGCCTATAGAACTTCCACACAAAGCACTGTGCAATTAATTGGTTTTAAGGAATTCAACATAAAATTTGACAAAGAACATTTCAAGACTTTTTAAAAGTTTCCGGGTTTATGTAGTTAATTTATATTGAAACGTATTTTCATTGTCTCGAAAATTCGGTTTCCTATCTATCAATGATGCTGTTCTGAGGGACTGTCATGGAAAAAAATTCTGGTAGTTTGGGTTGGACAATAGACCAAGGGTTCGTGTGCTACAGGCTGTAGGCTACGTGTTAAAGATTCTTCGACAGTTTGACATCGACAATAAGAGTAGTCTAATGCCCCTGTCCTATCAAATTGTCCTCATTTCCACACTGTATGGCGTTTGCCCGCTCTCATTAGAACTCATTTGTGTAGATTATTTTTTTAGAAAAATATATCTGCGTAAATTATTAAATGCTACACATTTCATTACAAAGGAAAATAATTTAAGTACGTGGGACTTGCTGAAAGGGATGTTAAGTTTTTTTATGAATACAATATGTACCGGTACTGCAAAAATGTAATGTACAAGTACTTAGTCTCGAATGTTCAGCATCACTTTCTTTTGTCAAGTTACATTCGTCTCCATCTTCATCAATTTGTTCGAGACTAACATTAAGACTCGATCTTCGTAAGCATTCATCTTGCCTGGTAAATGGGCAAGGGAAGACAACTCTTGTTTGGAGAATGAATTTGATTGGCTGTTTTTTTTTACCGCGAAAGAAGACGACACTCTCTGGAAAATGATTGCGATTGGTTGAACTATAATTTATTCAATATGGCGATCTACCTGTAATACACAAGTTTATCTATAGCGAGTCCCAAAGTTGATACGAGTGATTATTGGCTCTATCTTGCCTGCAAGTCAAAAGCTAGAATATAGAATTTATTAACTGCTAACACATTTTTTGTTTAATTGATCAAATACATGTTTTAAGTACGTGTATTTTCTGAAAGACATGACGTGTTTTTTTATGGAAAACAATGTACAATGCCAGGAGAGTGCTTCAATTACTTTCATAATTTTCAGAGCAGGTTTTTGTAGGCTAAAAAAGAATTAAAACCTGAACGTTAAGTTAGAAAACTTTAATGTCAAACAAAGTTCATTAAAGATGCTTGTCCTTGTTTTTTAGTGCCAACTTCAGCAAACTATTTGCATAGCCGTAGGGGCCCACGACTCAACAGGGGGCAGACTGACTAATTGCCCAAATTTTAATGATATTTTGCTCGATTTCTTGAATTTTTTGCCCGAAAACATAATATTTAGGGGGGTATCTGCAGAATTCACCTCCACCGTGATTTTTTGTCAAATTTGATTTGAAAGAGTGTAAGCCAATGCTAATCTGGTAAAATGTCCATATTTGTATTCTGAATGACGTCACTTTTCATCAATTAAAGTACAGTAAGATCAAAAACTCCTTGAATTGTATTCTTCAATGTAAAACTCGATTCGAAAAAGTGAAGACTTATGCGGTTGCCTTGGTAAAATTGTCCTCATTACAATCTTAAAGACGTTGCCCATCCCCAATAGTCTATTATCCAGGTCAAATTAGGACGTAAAACTCCATTTCAGTTCATGTCAAATTTGATGTAATTCCGGTCATCGTGACAGAGCCGGGTTCAAAAACTGTCATTTCAATCATAACTCACGATTTACGTTTGTTTTCCAATGATTACGTTAGCTGCCTGTCGTAAGAACCACTGTTGTTCACAGTTCCCTAATTAACTTATGTCAAACTCGCTGATTGGACGTCACAGGTGAAAATATTGGTTGACCACCGTCCGTCAGCCAATCAGATTGCTCGATTCTTAATTGGCATGATAATTTTGATGTGCGTCTATTCCGTTTTGTATGTGTATATAACGCAAAAACCGTGAAACATATTCATATCTCATTTTCTACTTGTAATTCTCATAAAGTTTACCTTGAACTGTAACGGACAAAAACAGAGTTTACGACAACTCACTAGGGATTTTCACAAGTGTTACGGAAATTTCAACTCGCTAAATACTGTATTGAAATCGAACAGTAAGCGTTAAAAAGACCGTGAACTGTTCTCAACGATTTCCAAGCGAACACTTGTGAATACTTCGAGATATTTGCACCTTTTTAGCGACCTGTATTTCTAAAATTATCACACGTCTGTTATCGTTATAACACGACAAAATGTTGAGCTCTGCCAACGGATCATCCGTTTATCATCACGAGTATCAACACAGCGGTCGAGACGCAGCAGACACAGCACCCGAGACTTACGTTCCGACATCGGAAGCACCTTGCGAAGATGCTGCATACTCTCAATACAGACTGAAAAATTTCTACTGCGAGTACGGAACTGAAGGTACAGCATCCTCTCAAGGATATGGACAGATCAGTCCCGAAGTTCCACCAAGACATGAAAATTCAGAAGTTCCCGAAGAACATGAGGCATATCATCCCAATGCCAATGGTAAGTACATAATTTTCTTTTTTTTTTCATCTGGCAATATTCAATTTTATCCTGTTTATTGGTATTATTTACCCCATTGAATACCGCTGAGTTTCCTCTTTCCATTGCCAGTGTTTACGTGGATTCCAAGACTTCTTTTACAATTGGGATTGTTCGTGCTTGGGTTATATTATTTCTTCAGAATCTGGCGCTTCTTTGCAACAGATTAGGCTTCTGCAAAAAGTCGCAAGCGAAATCCCACTAAGGAAGCTGAAGCCGCATCTATTTCGGAACACGGATAATCCGTTAAAAAATATTAAAAATGATAAATTGTAATTTTTAGCTTGAGATTTTCTCTGAAAAGACAGAATTTGCTCATCCTTTTAAAGCAGCTAGTGTCAGGGTATCGCTTGTATGTTAAATTGCTGATAATAAAAAATGAAATCGTTCATAATTAGCAATATATGTCAAAATGTCCTCCTTTTACTTAAATGTCATTTTCTGAACGCAGTGACTTGTTGTTCTCACAGTTATTCATAAAATTATAATTTTTAATTGAGCTATATTTCACGCATTTTATTCTCAAGGACTTTTCTATCAAGCATAATATATTTGTCAATTTAAAAATATTTTATTTGGTAAAGAATTAATTTGAATTAATTATTAATATGTCTAAAAATATATATTTTTTTCTTTTTGAAATTATTTCGCAATTGAAGCACCAATTGTTTAATTTTTTTAAATGATTTTCTGAATTTTATTTATTTATTTTATTTGTACAGTTGCAGAAAACGTAACGTCACAATATGCTCCCCTGCAGAACGTCCAAAATGAAGCATACAGTCAAGAGGCATACGAATACAACGCAAGAAAACCAGAGTATGCAGCCAACCATTATCCAAAATCGTACCCGGAATATCAGGCACCCGTTGAACATCTACCGTACTACCCTGCCCCTCAGCCCGCCCCTGTCCAGTGCTCCCCACCCCAGGGAGTGAGAGAAGCGCATGGTAGTAATGGTAAAGTGTGTGTTTATCTATGCAATAGAGAATTATGGGTTAAATTCCACCAACATACTTGTGAAATGATCATCACGAAACAAGGACGGTGAGTTGATTTTTTTTTTTGGTACTTTTTTTTTTACCCAATTTCGAAATAAAAAAAGAAAATGATAATGAAAAAAATCGAATACACCTTGAAAGGTAAATTTCGATGAGTTGATTTATTTTTTTTTATGTAATTTTTTACCCAATTTCGAAATAAAAAAATAAAATGATAAAGAAAAAAATAGAATACACGTTGAAAGGTAAATTTCGCCGAATTGATTTATTTCTTTGTAATTTTTTTTACCCAATTTCGAAATAGAAAATGATAAATGAAAAAATTCGAATACACGTTGTCGGAACTAATTGTTTACGACAACATTTTTTATTTATTTTTTTAAAGTAAAAAAAAATCGAAATTGATTGTTGTGATATCGATTTCTTCGAATTTTTATTATTTTTGTGAAAGTTAACGGGGTGGATAATGAGTGATGTTAGTGATATATGACTTCAGACTCACCGCTGATTGTTAAAATTAAAAAATAACGCCTTGATTAATTGTTAATTAATTGATATTTGGTTATCCAAACATTTTGGGTGCTTATCTAAACATCTAAGGTGTGCACTGTTTTTTCAATTCTCGTGTTTTCATAAAATTATTTGCAATTTCAATTTCTTTTGATTTTAATTCGGCAATTATTGCTTAAATTGATTGATATTGACGATTTTTTGGGTATCGTTTTATTTCGTAAATATTCAATATTTTCAAATAAAAATTTGTTTTCGCATATAAATATTTGCAATTTCAATTTCTTTTGATTTTAATTTGGCAATTATTGCTTATTAAATGGATTGATATTTTCGATTTTTTGGGTATCGTTTAATCTGTTGTCACATCAAATTATTTGCAATTTCTATTTCTTTTGATTTTAATCTGGCAATTATTGCTAAAAAATGAAATGATATTTTCAAATTTTTCGGTATTGTTATTGTAAATTTTTCCTTTGAAATAATTTGTAAATTTTTAATATTTTCAAACAACAATTTGTCCCATCACAAAACAATTTATTTTGATATTAAAATAGTAACCATTTCATTTTCTTTTGATATAAATTTGAGAATTATTTCTTATGAAATGAATTGATATTTAAGATTTGTGGTCTTGTTTTCGAACAGATATTGTAATTTTCTTTTAAATATCTACATTTTTTTTTATTTTAATTCGACCATTATGAAATAATATATTCCATTTTTGACTATTATTTCTCAAAAGAAATTGTTGTCATAAACAATTTTTAGTATTTCTAAATCTTTAAATAATTATTTGGCAATATTCAACGTTTTCCAAGCAAGTAATGGCCATAAATGTCCTAAAAAATAAAAAATATTTTCAATAATTTCATACAAAAAAATTGATGTGAAAAACGTATTTACAATTTCCCCAACTTCTTAATATTAATATGTCAAAGTTTAACTTTTCTGAAGCAAATTTCGTTCAAAATTAAATCATATTTTTTGGGTATTGCTTTCAAAATAATATATTCATTTCAATGGAAATCGATTTAATAATTTTCACACACAAATCATAAAATATTTTTTTATAAGCATTTATTCAAAATATTTTCATTTTCAAGTCTTTCAATAAGTAATATTTATTCGCATAATATTTTTAAACATCGATATCATTTTTTATTATTTAATTCGTGACATAAATGTTTTCTTCAAATCTGAAATCTCAAATCTGTTAATCAATACTCTGAGGAAATTGGCATTGATTTCAATATTTTGATATTTATATTAACGAAAAAATCTAAAAGTTACAGAGACGATATAGAATTTTATTTTCGTAAGATATGATCTATGTATATAAAAAAAAAACATTTTCGAACCATATTTGCAAGCTACATGTTAACCGTTCTAAAACAAAATTGCTGAAAATGTTTAAAATTTTTAAGGGATACTTTACAAAAACGTCAATCTCTTAAAATTTCGGTTTGATATTTGGGGTTTTTTTTTCAACGCATTATTTCCCGTAAGTTTGTGAATAATAATTTATTCTAATTTCTTTGGCATTTCCTCATAATTTTTCTAAAACTGTTTTTTTCCAACACATTATGTACTGAAAGTGTGTCGGAGCGTAAATAATATATTTTTTGCATTTCCTTTTCATTTTCTAAAAATTAAGTTAGTCGAAATAGAATTTTTATTAAATTTTTTTGATATTTCCTTATTTCAGACGCATGTTCCCAACCTTACAGTACAGCCTTACCGGCCTGGAACCTACTAAACAATACAATGTATTCGTGGACATGATCCTAGCTGATCCCAACCACTGGAAATTCCAGTCAGGACGATGGGTGCCATGCGGGGCTGCTGAACAACTTCCACAAAGTAAGTACTAAGCGTTTTTTTTTCAAATGGCATAAGAAGGACTTCAATCGGGACTAGAATTAGATGTCGGATTATGCAGAATGCCGTAGTACTCAGATATCGGCAATCACTGACAGTGAACTACCGGGATCTACTATTGATATCTATGCAGATCACTGTCAGTAACGTCATAGAACGCGTAAGTTTAAGTGGAATTGCAAGAATCACAGACGTCGGAATGGAAATTGGAATGGCGCAAATTGATGCTATCAGTGTCCCCGATACACATACAAAATTTAGAAAACCTCTTTACAATCCCTTTAATTACATATTACATACGTCAAATAAATGTCAATACAGAAACTTCACCCAAAACAAATCTTTTAACAGTTTTCTTCTTAAAGTTAAAGGCAAAAAAAAGAAATGCAACTCGCTAATTGGTATTAACGTTGCATTAAAAAACGAATGTCACCCGGAAACGTTCAGGATGCGACTTGGTTCACAGTTTGGTCGGATTGTTTGTCACGACGTTCGAAGTATTTTCAGTTTGAAGGAAAATGACACAGTTTGACGTAAGATCTCCAGCTGCGTTTTCTTTACGTCGGACCCCATGTCACTACACGTCATACAAAGGGTCGGTTCGCTCACTGCTGAGTTGTTTGGCCATTTTTAGCTAATTCCAATCGAAAGGTTAACAGGTCCTTGCACGTCGGTCGAATTAATTGTAATTCTTTATTAATGACGTCTTAGACATCGTATTGGCCCCCAATCGACCACCTTACGGTTTCTAATTGGATCAGGTGATCTGCATCAACCCCACGTTGCGTTGTTTGGGTTTTTGGATTCGAACACCTGACATCCAATCTTGCGATTGTCACAGCTTCTCTCACCGAAAACATAAAGCACAATGAAGGCTTTATCCATCGTTGTCTAGTTTTGGTTCATAATCATAAAGGTTTTAAGGCGTTGTTTTGATTTTTGTATTCGACCATCTTACAACCAAAATTTGGACTGTCTGTAGTATTGAAAATATATCTTGGTTATATGGATGGATATGCTAGCATAAAACAGTTGATAAACAGGTTCTGCATGATATTGTAACCCCTTTAAAAAAAACGCTGTTTTCTTATAAGTCTTCGTCTTCAGCTTCCGACCAAAAACCATGGACAAAAATTAGCTGCAAACTGAATTTATAGAATAGAATCTTTATAGAATTGTATCTGTAAAAAATCATTTGAACATTGAATTCCTAGTTAAAATATTAATGGGGGGTGGGGGAGGGCATGGCTCTGAGAGTTTCATGAATTTGGGCCACGGTTCGAAAAAGGTCGGGAACCACTGGGCTAGATGGATGGAGAGACTAGCTGGTAAACAGAATCTTCATGAAATTGTTAACCCCTTTAAAAAACACTGTCTTCATCTTCAGCCTCTGACCATAAACCACGAACACAAATTAGCTGACAATGCTACACTGGATTTCGGTTGGAAAGAGACACAAGGGCCCAGTTTTGTGGTTCATTGATGGCATATTGCTATGTTTTCATAACTTTCGTAAACGTAGCTACTTTGGTCTCCAAGTACCCGCTAATATAGCTCATTATCGAACTGTGTTTTGTAACAAAATAATGAAGTGCTAAGGAGTCTGTCACATAATGTACAGCTGAAAGGTCAAACGATATTGTGCCTGGACAGTCTTCGGGCTATATGATCAGCAAAATGAAATGGAGTTTTACATCCTACTTTTCTGCATCTTTTTGGGCTAATGAGCAAGTCTTACGTCCGACTTTTTTCTACATCTAGTGAAGTGAAATGGACTCCCCTTTCAGTCAGCTGATATCGCAGAAGTTAAACTCTCCCCAAACCCTCTGCATCTTCAATAGATTGCTTCCAACTTGCGCAGAAGGAAGGGAACCCGTCACGGGAGCTTGTCTACATATCTTAAAATATCTACTTGCGACTGATCATCTGCAAGACGACCTTTAATTAGAGATAAAAATAGGACATATACTCTCGACCAACCCCCACCCCCACCTTCCCATCTCACTCCCCAGATGAGCACGAAGCGTGTCTTTAAATACAATTGTTAATAAAGAAACAATTACATTCTGCACTGCAAATTGAAACCGAAATAGTCACTCAAATGCTGCAAACCCCTTTCTCGCCCCGACCCCCACCCCCGCCTTTCTACCTCTCCCCCCAGATGAGCACGAAGCGTGTCTTTAAATACAATTGTTAAAGAGATAAGACGTTATTATATTCTGCAAATTGAAACCGAAATAGTCACTCAAATGCTGCAAACCCCTTTCTCGCCCCGACCCCACCTCCGCCGTTCCACCTCTCCCCAGATGAGCACGAAGCGTGTCTTTAAATACAATTGTTAATCAAGAGATAGACGTTATTATATTCGGTATAATTATAAGTTATTGTAATGAGCGGTTAATTAAAGACATAACGTTCGATCATTACATCATATATATCTCAATTAATACAGTTCTCATATCAATAATCGTAACTGATCAATATGCTGCTTTCTTCTGTCTTTGGGGTTAGGGGACTTGTGTTTCGCGGGATCTTTGAAGCAGTAATTGAATCCATAGGAGCACAAGCAAGCGTCGCCTTAGTGGGAAATCAATAAGAGCGCCTTTAACGTTATTTTAAGGATATTTGATGTTGAGGGATTATTGATTAATTCATTCTTTTTTTCATTTATTCCATCATTATTTCATTCATCAAGTTATTCATTCATTCAATTATTCATTCAGTCTGCCATCTATTTGTTCATTCTTCTATTCATTGATTCATCTATTCATTTACTAGTATTCAATCATTCCTCCAGGCATTTATTCATTCTTCCATTCAGTTATTCATTCTTCCATTCAGTTATTCATCCCTTCATGCAATAATTCCGTTATTCATTCATTTATTCGTCAATTCATTTATTCAATCATTCTTCCATTTATTTATTCATCAATTCAGTCATTTAGTTATTCATTCATTTATTTTTCCATGCATTAATTCATTCAATCTTCTATGCAGTTATTCCTCCATCAATGCATTCAATCATTCTTCCATGCAATAATTCAGTAATTCATTTATTCATTCATTTATTCATCCTTTAATTTATTGTTCTATTTTTGTATTTTACAGCTGGAAGAGTGTACCTTCACCCCGATTCTCCCAACACTGGAAGTCATTGGATGAAACAAGACATCGTCTTCAGTAAACTGAAACTCACCAACAATAAAAATAGTGATGGACACGGTGGAGTGGTAAGTTTCCCTTCTTTCTTTTGAAGTTTTAACTTCCGGCAATCCTCGGCAGTTTCCGTAAATCATCTGTTCGGAGCCAGGGGCGTATCCAGGATTTAGAGAAAGGGGGCTCAGACAATTTGTATAGGGTTGGGTCAAATTGGATACCAGGATATACACTGTCGGCCAAAAATAGGAGGGTGGGGGAGTCCCTTCTTGGATCCGCCCCTGTAAAATTAGAGGGGCTTAAATATACGATGCTATACATGTCCCAAATACATATAAATAGATGACTTTTTAACTCTTTTAATTAGCACTTAATCTAAAAGAAAAAGAGGGTGCAAATTTAGCAATTCCGTACATCTAGTTCTTATAAATGATGTCCCCCAAAATAAAATCGTCATTAACTAAATTGTCCATTCTTATTGCAGGTTGTTCTGAACTCTATGCACAAATACCAACCTAGACTGCACGTGATTGAGGTCGGGGCTCCAGGTGAGCAAAAGAAGCTCCTCACTCACAGCTTTACCGAGACACAGTTTATTGGTGTGACAGCTTACCAAAATACTGATGTAAGTATATAATTCGTTGTTTAAAAGGGGGGAAGAAAGGTGGAATAGTAGGGTTGAAGGGCCGACAAATCCAGCGATGCTCTATGTATTCATTTAATTTCAAGCAGTCATACTTCCTGTCACATGACCTCAAGGGGATGCAACTCTAATGACAAAAATTATAACGTTAGTCTCTAACATCCAGACTTCAGTCTCCTTGGAAACAAAACACATTGAGACTAAATGATTGAGCCTACTTTAACATCTATTTTTCTACTTTTACTTTCAGATTACTCAACTAAAGATCGATCATAATCCTTTCGCTAAGGGTTTCCGAGACAGCTACAATTCAGCCACAGACCGACTCTCCCCCTCCCCACCTAACGGTTTAAACGCGTACAGCAATCCCCAATATCGCCCCGGATTCTTCCCAATAGCTCATCACCCCGCTGTTCAGGCTCAGATGCGTCCTCAGATCCCTTACCCACCTATGAGCAGACCATACATGCCAAATTACCCCACAGCACCGCAAGATCAGTACTCTCCAAATCATGCTTCCATCCGTCCATACAGCGAACAGAGTCCGATCCCAAGCGGTGAAAGTTATGCTTACGGCTCCGAAAACGTCCTGAAAAGAAATCACGATGGTTCAGTACGAAGATCGCCTCATAGTCCACCAAATGTGACAGTCGCACCCAATAATATGACTCCACAGTTGTACCCTGGCTCCGCCCTGCTTCAGTCCCTCGACAACCCCAGCCAGCAAGAAGAACAACAGGTGCCCGGTGAATACGAGAACCCGGGAAAACGACAAAGAACCAGAGAGGAAAAAAGTGAATCATCCAGCGGACTTTCTAACGACGACGGCTACTCGAATGAAGCTGAAGAGGAGTACAGACAACCTCACAACGGAGCTTCTGAGGAATCTCAAGAATACCCACAAGCTCAACCTCGTTACTCTCCATCTCTTGGGCATTATCCAGAAGCCCCTACCGCCTACTCCGTCCCGCCCCACATCGTCCCTGCTCAAAATGGTCACTATGCAACGTATTATCATCAACAGGCGCAATATTACCAGCAAAACAATGATCTCATGCAACAACCACATGCGTATTGAAAAGCATGTGCATTTTTAACTTTGAACTAATTCTACCTCATCCGGCATATTCATCTATAGTGTGTATCCTGCGCTGCTGCATTCCCGTGTATGTTGCGCTGCTACATCCGTGTGTAGATATTTTGAATATGACTTAGGATAAGGATGCTTGGCATTCATTGGAAAGCACTTGTCATTTCGGCTTCAACGAAAGAACAATTTTCATGTGTTTACATCTGTTGAATATGACTATGGATAAGAATGCTTGGCATTCATTGGACAGACTGTATGTGCTATTCCTGTATATGAAGTTTAAGAAGATACATAAAGTTAAATGCAAAACATAGGAAAGTGGATCGTGTCTGCGTTTTGTACAGATTAAAGATTATTTTATTTAATCCCCAGCTGATAAACATTAAAATTGGACATCATCGACCTTGATTGACCTTAATTAGATGTACGTGTGTGTTTTACCTACATTGGATCTGCCAGTACCTCAACTTCCACAGAAACTGGTATGACCTACCATGAGTACCCACCAAGAGTCCCCTATCCAAAGGGGCAGACACTGCAAAATTAAACAGCATTTGGCTGAAATATTCGAGGGGTATGTCCCGGACTTCACTAGCAAGGGGCCCTACCCCACTAGCTGACTACTTCGATTGGTATGGCTTTGGATACAAATTTTGAAGTGGTTGATACTGATTTTTGAATGCTTGATTTCTGTTTTTATATTTTTTATTGTTATTGGTTAAAATTAGAACCAAATTGTTATTTTGTTGTGGATATCATTCTGTTGTGTACATAAAGAAAACGATTGTAAGAATTCTTTGCCCTTTTCCTCTTCCCAGTTTCCCCCTGTCAGTGATGCAGGTCAGAGAGTCGTTAGCCCGTCCTTAGCCCAAGAAATGTGCAGAACAGTGGGATGAAGAATACCATTTCATTGTTTTCTCTTGATCAAAGTCGGTTATTGTCGCTTTCATGGTCAAAAGTTCCCCTATTGCATATTGCATGGCGTTATCTTATCCTCTTACGCCAAAACAGGTGCAAAGAATGGAGCAAAAAACACCAATGTATGTCTCTCAGTGCTACCCCCAGCCTCCGGCACAGGAAGTGTATAATGGGGGTAAACTGATTAATGCCCTTTGTACCGTCACTTGTGTCTCTTCTGCATTCTGGGCATCCTGATAATCGCCTTGAAGACTTGAATTTGATTGGTGAAATACATGTGGCCTGAAAGAACGAACTCAGTTGTAGTTATCTCCCCTTATTTACAGAATGCGCGTGTTTCGGTTGACCTATTTACAACAGCAAGGATATGATATATGTATTCGAAACTCAGAAAGCGTTTTTTCTTCTTAAATTATTGTACTTTGAACATTAAACTTTAAATATAACTTACAAACATTATCAAGAAGAAGAATAAGTTAGCTCAGTCGGATGAACGTCGGGCTGGGAACTTGAAGGTTGGCGGTTCGATTCTCGTGGCGAGCAAGTCATTAAATACTTTATTTATGGCAATTTAAAACCTATCAACTTTAAATATTACTTCCAAACAAGGGTATTGACGATTAAATTCTGGTCCAGTGGATACGACACTCTCCTACTAACTAAAAAGTTGATATCAAGTCTATGACCGGCGGTTCGAATCCCACACAGAGCCAAAATGGATGGAAGACGGTAGAATTTAAATTATATAGTTAATGGTAACCTCAAAGTGAAAGATAAATACAACTTTCCAACATGAATGACAGCCGGAATTAAAATAGCTCAGTCGGTAAGACGATGGTCTGGGAAGAAAGAGGTTGGCGGTTCGAATCCCCCCGTTGAATAGGACAATCTTTAATATATTTGTGGATTATTTGGAGCTTGTAAACTTTAAATATTACTTCCAAACATCTCATATCAGATGGAAGAGTTAGCTCAGTCGGTTAGACGTTGAGCCAGCAACTTAGACGTCGGTGGTTCGAATCTCGTGAAGGGCTTAGTCCGAGACAAAGTATATTTATGTCAAATTTAGAGATTATCAACTTTAAATATTACTTCCAAACACGTTTACTGACAATTAACTTCTGGTCCAGTGGGTTGGACGCTTTCCGACTAACCATGAAGTTGATAAAGTCTATCGGTCGGCGGTTCGAATCCCACATTGAGCCAAACAAAATATATGAAGGTGGTAGAAGACGTGGCCAGTGTGGATGGAGGAGAGGTGTATGTAATAGAAACGGACGGGGAGGAGAGAGGTGGTCGAAGGGGAGATAGACATGGACACGACTGAAGCCGGGACGATGGAATACAAATAAAGTTGTAATGGGAAAAAAACGGACGGGAGAGGTGAAAGTGAGTGGCAGAGGTAGAAGGGAGGAGAAAAAGTAGAAGATAGAAATGGGACACGTGAAAGCCAGTCGAAAGAGGGTGGAAGACAAGGCAAATGGCTAGGAAAACTGGTGGACGATAATATTCTCAGAAAATGCTTAAATTCAGGCCGGTACAGGTCATTTCTATAGGGAAATTGCATAGGCTGAGCTAAACCTAGGCCGGTACAGGAAATAAGACCCTAAAAATGAAGAAAAAGGTGGTTTTCTTCCGATTTCTGGAATTTTCCAGATTTTTGTCCTCGATTTTTATTTTTGTCGAAATATAGATGTTGTTAAATATTTATCAGATTAGATTAGCATGTGTGAAGGTGGGTGTGATGGTATTAATGAGCGTGACGTGTTTATTTATTTGTGTAACGTATGTGTCAGTGCAGTGTTTGCGCGTGCATATATAGGGGAGATAAATGCAGTTAGTAACATAACACAATTATTGTAATTCTTACCTTGTTTTTCTTCTGGGACTTGGACGGGATTCGATCCCGGGTCGCTGTGATGAAAGTCTTCCACGCAACGCACGTACTACCGCGAATTGATGTTTATTGGCAATTTTAATCCATTTTATTCGTGGTCAATGTTACCTTAAGAGAAAAAACTTAATGCTATTGAGTGGATGCGAACCCATACCTTTGAAACTTTTGAGGTTTCAGTCAGCTACGCTATCGACTGAGCTATCACGGACACGTGTTTGTGTGTGTTAAATGGTACAATATCCCATTAAGAAAGTTTAACATTAAATAAAATCATAGGAGTCTCGAACCCATACCAACTAACCTTTACAGCTCTTAAACTAACACGCTACCGACTGAGCTATCGAGGCACATGCATTCTAACAATAAATAGAATTTTATCCCATGAAGTAAGTTTAACATTAAATAAAATCTTAGTGGAATCGAACCCTTACCGGCAAACCATCCTACTTCACAATCAAGCGCGCTACTGACTGGGCTATCTAGTACACGTGCATTTGTATGTTAAATAGAAATATATCACATTATGAAAGTTTAACATTGATTAAAATCATTTGGGTCTCGAACCCACACTTAGAAAACTTTATAGCTATCAAACAAGCACGCTTCAGACTGAGCTATCTAGGACACGTGCATTTGTATATTAAATAGAAATATATCCCATTAAGAAAGTTTAACTTGAAATTGAATTAAAATTATGATGGTCTCGAACCCTCGCCGTCCAGCTATCATAGAATTCACATGAGTGCGCTACCGACTGAGCTAACTATTGCACGTGCATATAATGTTAAATAGAAATATATCCCTTTAAGAAAGTTCAGCATGGTTATGTCAACAAATTATAGTCTATTAGAACAATCACAGATTTCAATTGAATGCGCTACCGACTGAAGTACTGATGCACGTGCATTTAGCTAAATGTTATATGTTGCTAATTGGGCTAACTAGGTCAAGTAAATAGTATTGTTATATAGAAGTATTTCTCATTTAGAAAGGGTAACGTGAAGTTAAAATTTCATTTCAATATTAGTCCGAACTTTTTAAGTGGATTCAAACCCATGCGTACTGTAAATCCTAGAAAAAAGAGCCAACTCGCATCCGACTGAGCCATCGGGAATTTCATTTTCACAGAGTTTAAATTTACTATATGTATATTTAATCTAGAAAATTATTTAAAAAAAAAAATATTGATTCGATTGGAAAGCGCTGGTGTAACGTGTATACTTTTAGTAAGGCATAAATTGATCTGATTGTATCCCATGATATTGATTTATATAGTAGTGGCAGGTGTCGCGTGTGAAGCAGAGCTTGCTTACTCTTTTCACTACTATACAACTATTACTCTCGATTTTGCCATGTTTTTGTATGCGACTTTTATTAACGGAATTGTTTTGCTTGTACAGATTTTTATTACAGACCGAGCAGTGCACGGCCGACCATTCTTATTGTCGAATTCAAAGGGCGGTTCAGTTTAAAGGAGTAGGCCTACTACAAGAAGAAGGCACAATCAAATTGTTTCGAACCCAAACACACCACCCTTCTATCATCAAAACAGAGCTATGCCAGTGTGTTCACTGTTCACATGGATTTAGACATTTGTTTTACGGTTGGGATCGTTCGTGCTCGGGTTTATCATAGTGTCTGTAAGTTTCTTAAGCGAGCATGGAACCACCTGAGTTTGATGTCAACCAAAGTAAATGCAACCAGCCTTGTTATTCTGACGTCAACATACGTCAAGACCAATCTCTTATACAGAGTTGTCTTCCCATGCCTTGCAGTCGTAATCTTGACTGCAGGAGAAGACAACTCTGTATGAGAGACTGCGTCAAGATGTCGACATTAACTGATGATGTCGATGCGATTGGTAGTGTTATCGATAGCAGAATAATTGTAGTCTGTATGTATAGTTTCATTCGTTTCGTATGCTCAATTGTGTGTTATATTGATCTTTTGGGCTCATGTTCGTATTGCACAATAACTCGAGAACAAGGGGTAAAACAGAGTTATGTCACAGGATTTTGGGTTCGTTTGAAAGGACTAGAGTCAGCCGTCCTTAAATCACTATTTTTTTTTTCAATGGGATTTTACATTTTGCTTGTCTGCACTTGTTTGGGCTAATGAGGGACATACAATATGCACTCTGACACAAGGGAAAATTTGCCAGGAAAGGTACAGGAGTCTCTTTTTAAACTGAGGAATTTTATTAAGAAATAATAGCATATTGCTAAAGTCAAACTATGACCAAGCTTTTATTGTAAATAATATATACTGAAAAAATCATTGGTAGCACTTGGGTGCTTTGTAAACTTGGTCAGGCTGGTAAAATGTTGGTAGTAAACTATTGATAATGGCTCCAAGTTCTAATGGTCGATTCTCCATGCATCAAACTGAAAAACAGAGAAATAAAATGAAGATTTACGTCGAATTTGGCTGACTCTACTGGGTAATGATAACAGGCGTACGTCATGAATGTGCAATGAGGGAAATTCTGCCTTGTCCGAATGACTAAAAGCTTTTTTCATGTCGACCACTACGACCTGCACAGCCACGCTGACTAAACCAAGATGCGACATTTTGATCTGGCTAAACTCCAATGATACAAATAGATAGCTTACTTACTTTGTATTGGTTGGCCATGGATCCGATCCTCTGCTGAATTATTCCCTCTACTAAACTTTTAACCATCTGAACCAGAAGACACCAGCTCGACAGGGTCAAATCTACAAGTTCAACCTTAATTCATTCTTTTGGACCATGATTACTCCATCTTAAACGGTACAGTAGTATCTAAAACCATACACCAGTGTCTAAAATAGAAAGCAGAAGGCATCTCGACAAGACAGGAGTGATGAATTCCCTGTATAAATGTCTACTGACTTCATCCTTCAAGATAATACCAGTATCTGTAATAGAAAGACAGTATCTCGACAAGACAGGAGTGATGAATTCCCTGTATAAATGTCTACCTTGACATCATCCTTCAAGATAATACCAGTATCTGTAATAGACAGACAGTATCTCGACAAGACAGGAGTGATGCATTCCCTGTATAAATGTCTACCCTGACTTCATCCTTCAAGATAATACCAGTATCTGTAATAGAAAGACAGTATCTCGACAAGACAGGGGTGATGAATTCCCTGTATAAATGTCTACATTGACTTCATCATCCTTCAAGATAATACCAGTATCTGTAATAGAAAGATAGTATCTCGACAAGACAGGAGTGATGAATTCCCTGTATAAATGTCTACCTTGACATCATCCTTCAAGATAATACCAGTATCTGTAATAGAAAGAAGACAGTATCTCGACAAGACAGGGGTGATGAATTCCCTGTATAAATGTCTACCTTGACTTCATCCTTCAAGATAATACAAGTATCTGTAATAGAAAGACAGTATCTCGACAAGACAGGGGTGATGAATTCCCTGTATAAATGTCTACAATGACATCATCCTTCAAGATAATACCAGTATCTGTAATAGAAAGAAGACAGTATCTCGACAAGACAGGAGTGATGAATTCCCTGTATAAATGTCTACCCTGACTTCATCATCCTTCAAGATAATACCAGTATCTGTAATAGAAAGAAGACAGTATCTCGACAAGACAGGAGTGATGAATTCCCTGTATAAATGTCTACCATGACTTCATCATTCTTCAAGATAATACCAGTATCTGTAATAGAAAGAAGACAGTATCTCGACAAGACAGGAGTGATGAATTCCCTGTATAAATGTCTACCTTGACTTCACCCTTCAAGATAATACCAGTATCTGTAATAGAAAGAAGACAGTATCTCGACAAGACAGGGGTGATGAATTCCCTGTATAAATGTCTACAATGACTTCATCCTTCAAGATAATACCAGTATCTGTAATAGAAAGACAGTATCTCGACAAGACAGGAGTGATGAATTCCCTGTATAAATGTCTACCTGACTTCACCATCCTTCAAGATAATACCAGTATCTGTAATAGAAAGAAGACAGTATCTCGACAAGACAGGGGTGATGAATTCCCTGTATAAATGTCTACCTTGACTTCATCATCCTTCAAGATAATACCAGTATCTGTAATAGAAAGAAGACAGTATCTCGACAAGACAGGGGTGATGAATTCCCTGTATAAATGTCTACCCTGACTTCATCATCCTTCAAGATAATACCAGTATCTGTAATAGAAAGTATCTCGACAAGACAGGAGTGATGAATTCCCTGTATAAATGTCTACCCTGACTTCATCATCCTTCAAGATAATACCAGTATCTGTAATAGATAGTATCTCGACAAGACAGGGGTGATGAATTCCCTGTATAAATGTCTACCCTGACTTCACCATCCTTCAAGATAATACCAGTATCTGTAATAGAAAGACAGTATCTCGACAAGACAGGAGTGATGAATTCCCTGTATAAATGTCTACCCTGACTTCATCCTTCAAGATAATACCAGTATCTGTAATAGAAAGAAGACAGTATCTCGACAAGACAGGAGTGATGAATTCCCTGTATAAATGTCTACCGTGACTTCATCCTTCAAGATAATACCAGTATCTGTAATAGAAAGAAGACAGTATCTCGACAAGACAGGGGTGATGAATTCCCTGTATAAATGTCTACCATGACTTCATCATTCTTCAAGATAATACCAGTATCTGTAATAGAAAGAAGACAGTATCTCGACAAGACAGGGGTGATGAATTCCCTGTATAAATGTCTACCTTGACATCATCCTTCAAGATAATACCAGTATTTGTAATAGACAGCACATACATAATTAAATACCCCCCCCCCCCCCCCCCCCCCCCACCTACCTGCCATGGGGGAAATTTTGCAAGGACAGAGGCATTGGACTACTCTCATTTTTGGTTGACAACTGTTGAGGGATTTTTAACTTGCACAAAGGGGCAGCGGTTAATTGCCCCATCCGAACGACAAGACAATGTTTGCACGTCAGTCCCTCGCCCCCCGAAAGGCATCACTGGCAGGGAAAACGGTCGGAAAATCCGAATTTATCATGTCGAGCCTTCAGGTTAGCAAGTAAACGACAAGCGTCTAACTTACTGAGCCACAGCAGCACTCCAAACACCAAGTTAAAGGTAAAATAAATAGGCAATGACACCCAAATTTAGAAGAAATTGGTCTCAAACCTTGTCTTTTTCTCTGCACGTCTGTTCTCGTGGACTTCTAGCTTGTATTTGGCGCTCGACTCCTGTTGTTATGCGGGTCAGGATTGGTAGGGCGGACTCATTTGGTTGAAAGGGGGGAAAGGTATAAATTATTCAATAATGATGCCTTAAAACACCACGTGGAAAATTATGCTTAAGTTAAAAACTTAAACTTTTGGGAAAATGTTGTTACTGAATTTATGAATACTTCCTTTTGCAACGAAAATATTCACAGTTTTAGAAAAAGTTTAAAAATTGTACCCCTTTTCAGCATGAATGAGTTCGTCCTCGCTATGTTACTGAAGCTGGACGTGAAATGAGCGAACAGAACAGAACGTGAGCACATGTCACCAAATGGTTATTGGTTTTGAACTCTGACCTTAAAGGGATTGTTAAGAGGTTTTCAGAACATGGGCCCTTTTGCAGTGGCGTATTTATTGGGGAGGGCATTTTCATGCCATGATATCGCGATATAAATATATTTTCGTAGTGGTAAGTTCAAATATCGCTTGACTTCACCTCAACTAACCTCACCTCAACTTGACCTCTCCTCAACTTGACCTCTCCTCAACTTGACCATAACTCAACTTGACCTCTCCTCAACTTAACCTCACCTCAACTTGACCTCAACTTGACCTCACCCCCAACTTGACCTCACCTCACCTAATCTTAACTCAATTTGACCTCACTTAACTTCACCTCAACTTAACCCCACTTCACCTAACCTCAACTTGACCTCACCTCAACTTATCTCACTTAACTTCGCCTCACCTAACCTTAACATGATCTCACCTCAACTTAGCCTTACCTCACCTCAACTGAGCCTCACTTAACCTCAACTTGACCTCACTTAACTTCACCTCAACTAAACCCCACCTCACTTGAGGGTGAGGTGAGGTCTAGGTGAAGTTGAGGTGAGGTCAAGGTGAGGTTAGGTGAAGTTGAGTGAGGTCAAATTGAGTTGAGGTCAAGTTGAGGTTACCTCACCTCAACTTGACCTCACTTAACTTCACCTCAACTTGACCTCACCTCAACTTAGCCTCACCTCACCTCAACTGAGTCTTACCTTACCTCAACTTAGCCTCACTTAACCTCAACTTGACCTCACTTAACTTAACCTCAACTAAACCCCACCTCACTAAAACTCAACACACTTGAGGGTGAGGTGAGGTCTAGGTGAAGTTGAGGTGAGGTCAAGGTGAGGTTAGGTGAGGTCAAGGCGAGGTTAGGTGAAGGTGAGATTATGTTTTGGTGAGGTTAGGTGAGGTCAAGTTAGGTGGGGTTAGGTAAGGTTAATTTGAGGTGAGGTTAAAATGAGGTGAGGTGAATTGAGGTTAGGTGAGGTCAAGTTGTGGCAAGGTTAAGCGAGGAGGTTAAGTTAAGGTTAGGTCAAGTGGGGTGCGGTTAAGTGAGGTGAGGTCAAGTTGAGGTGAGGTTAAGGTGTCAAATGAGGTGAGGTCAAGTGAGGTGAGGTCAAGTTAAGGTGAGGTAAGTTGAGGTGAGGTTAAGGTGAGTCAAGTTGAGGTGAGGTCAAGTTGAGGTGAAGTTAAGGTGAGGTAAGTTGAGTGAGGTCAAGTTGAGGTGAGGTCAAATTGAGGTGAGGTTAGTTTGAGGTCAAGTTGAGGTGAGGTAATTTTAGGTGAGATGAGGTCAAATGAGGTGAGGTCAAGTTAAGTGAAGTTGAGGTGATGTCAAATGAGGTAAGTTGAGGTCAGGTCAATGTGAGGTTAGTTGAGGTCAGGTCAATTGTGGTGAGGTCAAGTGAGGTAAGTTGAGGTGAGGTTAAGTGAGGTCAAGTGGGTGAGGACAAAGGAGGTGAGGTTAAGTTAAGGTGAGGTGAGGTAAGTTGGTGTGGTTAAGTTTAGTGAGGTCAAGTGAGGTGAGGTTATTTGAGGTGAGGTCAAGTTAAGTTTAGTGAGGTTAATTGAGGTGAGGTCAAGTTAAGTTTAGTGAGGTTACGTTGAGGTGAGTTCAAGTGAGGTGAGGTTAAGTTGAGGTGAGGTTAAGTTGAGGTGAGTTCAAGTGAGGTGAGGTTAAGTTGAGGTGAAGTCAAGTGAGGTGAGGTTAATTGAGGTAAGGTGAGGTGAGGTCAAGTGGGGTGAGGTTAAGTTGAGGTGAGGTTAATTGAGGTGAGGTCAAGTGAGGTGAGGTAAGTTGAGGTGAGGTTAAGTTGAGGTGAGGTAAATTGAAGTGGGATTGAGGTTTGGTTAATTGAGATGAGGACAAGTGAGGTGAGGTAAGTTGAGGTGAGGTTTAGTGAGGTGAGGTTAATTGAGATGAGGACAAGTGAGGTGAGGTTAAGTTAAGTGAGGTAAGTTGAGGTGAGGTTAAGTTTAGGTGAGGTCAAGTGAGGTGAGGTAAGTTGAGGATTAGTGAGGTGAGGTTAAGTTGAGGTGAGGTTAAGTGAGGTGAGGTAAGTTGAGGTGAGGTTTAGTGAGGTGAGGTCAAATGAGGTGAGGTTAAGTTGAGGTGAGGTCAAGTGAGGTCAGGTAAGTTGAGGTGAGGTTAAGTTGAGGTGAGGTCAAGTGAGGTGAGGTGTAGGTGAGGTCAAGTGAGGTGAGGTTAATTGAGGTGAGGTAAATTGAGGTGGGATTGAGGTTTGGTTAATTGAGATGAGGACAAGTGAGGTGAGGTAAGTTGAGGTGAGATTTAGTGAGGTGAGGTGAGGTCAAGCGAGGTGAGGTTTAGTGAGGTGAGGTTAAGTTGAGGTCAAGTGAGGTGAGGTTTAGTGAGGTGAGGTTAAGTTGAGGTGAGGTCAAGTGAGGTGAGGTCAAGTGAGGTGAGGTTAAGTTGAGGTGAGGTCAAGTGAGATGAGGTTGAGGTGAGGTCAAGCGAGGTGAGGTCAAGTGAGGTGAGGTAAATTGAGGATTAGTGAGGTGAGGTGAGGTTAAGTTGAGGTGAGGTAAGTTGAGGTGAGGACAAGTGAGGTGAGGTTAAGTTGAGGTGAGGACAAGTGAGGTGAGGTAAGTTGAGGTGAGGACAAGTGAGGTGAGGTTTAGTGAGGTGAGGTTAAGTTCAGGTGAGGTCAAGTGAAGTGAGGTTAGTTGAGGTGAGGTTAAGTTGAGGTGAGGTCAGGTGAGGTGAGGTGAGGTCAAGTGAGGTTAAGTTGAGGTGAGGTCAAGTGAGGTGAGGTTGAGGTGAGGTCAAGTGAGGTGAGGTTAATTGAGGTGAGGTTGGGGTGAGGTCAAGTGAGGTGAGGTTAATTGAGGTGAGGTAAATTGAGGTGGGGTTGAGGTTAGGTTAATTGAGATGAGGACAAGTGAGGTGAGGTTAAGTTAAGTGAGGTAAGTTGAGGTGAGGTTAAGTTGAGGTGAGGTCAAGTGAGGTGAGGTTAAGTTGAGGTGAGGTCAAGTGAGGTGAGGTAAGTTGAGGTGAGGACAAGTGAGGTGAGGTAAGTTGAGGTGAGGTCAAGTGAGGTGAGGTAAGTTGAGGTGAGGTTAAGTTGAGGTGAGGTCAAGTGAGGTGAGGTTTAGTGAGGTGAGGTTAAGTTGAGGTGAGGTCAAGTGAGGTGAGGTAAGTTGAGGTGAGGACAAGTGAGGTGAGGTAAGTTGAGGTGAGGTCAAGTGAGGTGAGGTAAGTTGAGGTGAGGACAAGTGAGGTGAGGTAAGTTGAGGTGAGGTTAAGTTGAGGTGAGGTCAAGTGAGGTGAGGTTTAGTGAGGTGAGGTTAAGTTGAGGTGAGGTTAATTTGAGGTGAGGTTAAGTTGAGGTGAGGACAAGTGAGGTGAGGTAAGCTGAGGTGAGGTTAAGTTGAGGTGAGGTGAAGTTAGGTGAGGTAAGTTGAGGTGAGGTTAAGTTGAGGTGAGGTTAATTGAGGTGAGGTCAAGTGAGGTGAGGTAAGTTGAGGTGAGGAGAAGTGAGGTGAGGTTAGTTGAGGTGAGGTCAAGTGAGGTGAGGTAAGTTGAGGTGAGGACAAGTGAGGTGAGGTAAGTTGAGGTGAGGACAAGTGAGGTGAGGTAAGTTGAGGTGAGGTCAAGTGAGGTGAGGTAAAATGAGGTGAGGACAAGTGAGGTGAGGTAAGTTGAGGTGAGGACAAGTCAGGTGAGGTAAGTTGAGGTGAAGTTTAGTGAGGTGAAGTTAATTGAGGTGAGGTCAAATGAGGTTAAGTTGAGATGAGGTCAATTGAGGTGAGGTTAAGTTGAGGTTAGGTTAATTGAGGTGAGGTCAAATGAGTTTAGGTTAAGTTAAGTGAGGTAAGTTGAGGTGAGGTCAAGTGAGGTGAGGTTAAGTTAAGTGAGGTCAAGTGAGGTGAGGTTGAGGTGAGGTCAAGTGAGGTGATGTAAATTCAGGTGGGGTTGAGGTTAGGTTAATTGAGATGAGGACAAGTGAGGTGAGGTTAAGTTAAGTGAGGTAAGTTGAGGTGAGGTTAATTTGAGGTGAGGTTAAGTTGAGGTGAGGTTAAGTTGAGGTGAGGACAAGTGAGGTGAGGTAAGTTGAGGTGAGGTGAAGTTGAGGTGAGGTCAAGTGAGGTGAGGTAAGTTGAGGTGAGGTCAAGTGAGATGAGGCCAAGTTGAGGTGAGGTGAGGTAAGTTGAGGTGAGGTTATGTTAAGTGAGGTAAGTTTAGTGAGGTTAAGTTGAGGTGAGGTCAAGTGAGATGAGGTTGAGGTGAGGTCAAGCGAGGTGAGGTTAAGTTAAGTGAGGTCAAGTGAGATGAGGCCAAGTTGAGGTGAGGTGAGGTAAGTTGAGGTGAGGTTATGTTAAGTGAGGTAAGTTTAGTGAGGTGAAGTTGAGGTGAGGTAAGTTGAGGTTAAATTAAGTGAGGTAAGTTGAGGTTAAACTAAGTGAGGTTAAGTTGAGGTGAGGTTGAGTTAAGTGAGGTCAAGTTGAGGTGAGGTTGAGTTAAGTGAGGTTAAGTGAGTTGAGGTGAGGTGAGGTCATTTTTATCTAGTTACACTATGCGACTGGGTTAGTGAACTCAGCATCCCTTTTGGAGAATCCAAATTCAATACTGGGACATTTATGAGAATATCTGACAGGGCAAAAGAAAAAGAAAATGCTTTGTTTTGTTTTATTCGGAGGTTACAAAATAAAAAAAAATGTTTTATAAAAATTCTGATGCAGGAACCTTTCTCTTTGGTTCTAATGAGGTTCGTCATCACCGTCGTCCCGTGAAACTTCCGGCCCATTTTCTGAAATGGAAATACAGGCATAGATAATTCACAGAGTGAGCCCAGAGTGATGTCTAACACCTGGCCCAGAGTTATGCCTAACAGTTTGCCCAGGGTTATGCCTAACAGTGGGCCCAGAGTGATGTCTTGCACTGGGCCTAGAGTGATGCCTACGAGTGGGCCCAGAGTTGCCTAATAGTGGGTCTAGAGTGATGCCTAACAGTGGACCTTGAATGATGCCTTACAATGGGCCCCGATTGATCCCCAAGAGTGATTCCCCAGAGTGATGCCTTACAGTTGGCACAGAGTGATGCCTTAAAGTGGGCCCAGAGTGATGCCTAAGTGTGGGCCCAAGAGTAATGTCAAGAGTGATGCCCAAGGGTGATGCCTAAGATTGGGCCCAGAGTGATGCATAACAGTGGACCCAGAGTGATGCCCAAGAATGATGCCTAAGTGTGGGCCCAAGAGTGATGCCCAAGAATGATGCCTAAGTGTGGGCCCAAGAGTGATGCCCAAGAAAGATGTCAAGAGTGATGCCCAAGATTGATCTTAGTGGGCCAAGGGTGATGCCTAAGAGTGGGCCCAAGGTGATGCCAAGAGTGATGCCCAAGAGTGGGTCCAGAGTGATGCCCAAGAGCGATCCCTAAGAGTGATCTCCAAGAGTGAACCCAAGGTGATCCCCAAGAATGATGCCTAAGTGTGGGCTCAAAAGTGATGCCCAAGAGTGATGCCCAAGAGTGTTTTCAAGAGTCCCCAAGATTGATCTTAGTGGGCCAAGAATGATGCCTCAGAGTGGGCCTAAGGTGATCCCCAAGAGTGATGCTCAAGAGTGATCCCCGAGATTGATCTAAGTGGACCAAGAGTGATGCCCAAGAGTGGGTCCAGAGTTATGCCCAAGAGTGATCCCTAAGAGTGAACCCAGAATGATCTGAGTGGACCCAGAGTGATGCCCAAGAGTGATCCCCAAGATTGATCTAAGTGGGCCAAGATTGATGCCTAAGAGTGGGCCCAAGGTGATCCCCAAGAATGATGCCTAAGTGTGGGCCCAAGAGTGATGTCAAGAGTGATGCCCAAGAGTTGGTCTAGAGTGATGCCGAAGACGGATCCCTAAGAGTGAATGATGTTTAAGTGTGGGCCTAAGAGTGATGCCCAAGAGTGATGTCAAGAGTGATGCCCAAGAGTGATATCTAAAAGTAGGTCCAGAGTGATGCCCAAGAGTGATCCCCAAAATTGATCTAAGTGGGCCAAGAGTGATGCCTTTCCCAAGAGTGATGTCAAGAGTGATGCCCAAGAGTGATGCCCAGAGTGATGTCAAGAGTGATGCCCAACAGTGATGCCTAAGAGTAGGTCCAGAGTGATGCCTAAGAGTGGGCCAAGAGTAATGCATAACAGTGGGCCCAGAGTGATGCCTAAGATTGGGCCGAGAGTGATGCATAACAGTGGACCCAGAGTGATGCCCAAGAATGATGCCTAAGTGTGGGCCCAAGAGTGATGTCAAATAGTGATGTCAAATAGTGATGCCCAAGAGTGATATCTAAGAGTAGGTCCAGAGTGATGCCCAAGAGTGATGTCAAGAGTGATCCCTAAGAGTGATCTCCAAGAGTGAACCCAGAATGATCTGAGTGGGCCCAGAGTGATGCCCAAGAGTGATCCCCAAGATTGATCTAAGTGGACAAAGATTGATGCCTAAGAGTGGGCCAAAGGTGATGCCCAAGAATGATGCCTAAGTGTGGGCATAAGAGTGATGCCAAGAGTGATGCCTCAAAGTGTTGCCAAGAGTGATTCCCAAGAGTGATGTCAAGAGTGATGCCCAAGAGTTGGTCCAGAGTGATGCCGAAGAGTGATCCCTAAGAGTGAATGATGTTTAAGTGTGGGCCCAAGAGTGATGCCCAAGAGTGATGTCAAGAGTGATGCCCAAGAGTAATATCTAAGAGTAGGTCCAGAGTGATGCCCAAAAGTGATCCCCAAGAGTGATCTAAGTGGGCCAAGAGTGATGCAAAGAGTGGGCCTTGAGTGAGTCCTAAGAGTGGGCCCAAGGTGATGCCTAAGCGTGGGCCAAGAGTAATGCATAACAGTGTGCCCAGAGTGATGCCTAAGATTGGGTCCAGAGTGATGCATAACAGTGGACCCAGAGTGATGCCCAAGAATGATGCCTATGTGTGGGCCCAAGAATGATGCCCAAGAGTGATATTTAAGAGTGATGTCAAGAGTGATATTTAAGAGTGATGTCAAGAGTGATGCCCAAGAGTGATATCTAAGAGTACGTCCAGAGTGATGCCCAAGGGTGATGCCTTAGAGTAGTAATGATGCCTAAGTGTGGGCCCAAGAGTGATGTCAAGAGTGATGCCCAAGATTGATCTAAGTGGGCCAAGAATGATGCCTAAGTGTGGGCATAAGAGTGATGCCAAGAGTGATGCCTCAGAGTGTTGCCAAGACTGATTCCCAAGAGTGATGTCAAGAGTGATGCCCAAGAGTTGGTCCCCAGAGTGATGCCGAAGAGTGATCCCTAAGAGTGAATGATGTTTAAGTGTGGGCCCAAGAGTGATGCCCAAGAGTGATGTCAAGAGTGATGCCCAAGACTGATATCTAAGAGTAGGTCCAGAATAATGCCCAAGAGTGATGTCAAGAGTGATGCCCAAAAGTGATCCCCAAGAGTGATCTAAGTGGGCCAAGAGTGATGCAAAGAGTGGGCCTTGAGTGAGTCCTAAGAGTGGGCCCAAGGTGATGCCTAAGAGTGGGCCAAGAGTAATGCATAACAGTGTGCCCAGAGTGATGCCTAAGATTGGGTCCAGAGTGATGCATAACAGTGGACCCAGAGTGATGCCCAAGAATGATGCCTATGTGTGGGCCCAAGAGTGATGCCCAAGAGTGATGTCAAGAGTGATGCCCAAGAGTGATATTTAAGAGTGATGTCAAGAGTGATGCCCAAGAGTGATATCTAAGAGTACGTCCAGAGTGATGCCCAAGGGTGATGCCTTAGAGTAGTAATGATGCCTAAGTGTGGGCCCAAGAGTGATGTCAAGAGTGATGCCCAAGATTGATCTAAGTGGGCCAAGAGTGATGCCAAAGAGTGGGCCCAAGGTGATGTCCAAGAGTGGGTCCAGAGTGATGCCCAAGAGTGATCTCCAAGAGTGACCCAGAATGATCTAAGTGGGCCCAGAGTGATGCCCAAGAGTGGGCTTAAGGTGATCCCCAAGAATGATGCCTAAGTGTGGGCCCAAGAGTGGTGCCCAAGGGTGATGCCTAAGAGTAGTTCCAGAGTGATGTCAAGAGTGATGCCTAAGTGTGGGCCCAAGAGTGATGCCCAAGAGTGATCCCCAAGGTTGATCTAAGTGGGCCAAGAGTGATGCCTCAGAGTGTTGCCAAGAGTGATTCCCAAGGTGATGCCTAAGAGTGGGCCAAGAGTAATGCATAACAGTGTGCCCAGAGTGATGCCTAAGATTGGGTCCAGAGTGATGCATAACAGTGGACCCAGAGTGATGCCCAAGAATGATGCCTATGTGTGGGCCCAAGAGTGATGCCCAAGAGTGATGTCAAGAGTAATGCCCAAGAGTGATATTTAAGAGTGATGTCAAGAGTGATGCCCAAGAGTGATATCTAAGAGTACGTCCAGAGTGATGCCCAAGGGTGATGCCTTAGAGTAGTAATGATGCCTAAGTGTGGGCCCAAGAGTGATGTCAAGAGTGATGCCCAAGATTGATCTAAGTGGGCCAAGAGTGATGCCAAAGAGTGGGCCCAAGGTGATGTCCAAGAGTGTGTCCAGAGTGATGCCCAAGAGTGATCTCCAAGAGTGACCCAGAATGATCTAAGTGGGCCCAGAGTGATGCCCAAGAGTGGGCTTAAGGTGATCCCCAAGAATGATGCCTAAGTGTGGGCCCAAGAGTGGTGCCCAAGGGTGATGCCTAAGAGTAGTTCCAGAGTGATGTCAAGAGTGATGCCTAAGTGTGGGCCCAAGAGTGATGCCCAAGAGTGATCCCCAAGGTTGATCTAAGTGGGCCAAGAGTGATGCCTAAGAGTGGGCCCAAGGTGATGCCTCAGAGTGTTGCCAAGAGTGATTCCCAAGAGTGATGCCTAAGAGTAGGTCCAGAGTGATGCCTAAGAGTGGGCCAAGAGTAATGCATAAAAGTGGGCCCAGAGTGATGCCCAAGAATAATGCCTAAGTGTGGGCCCAAGAGTGATGCCCAAGAGTGATCCCCAAGATTGATCTAAGTGGGCCAAGAGTGATGCCTAAGAGTGGGCCCAAGGTGATGCCTCAGAGTGTCGCCAAGAGTGATTCCCAAGAGTGATGCCTAAGAGTAGGTCCAGAGTGATGCCTAAGAGTGGGCCAAGAGTAATGCATAAGAGTGGGCCAAGAGTAATGCATAAAAGTGGGCCCATAGTGATGCCCAAGAATAATGCCTAAGTGTGGGCTCAAGAGTGATGCCCAAGAGTGATCCCCAAGATTGATCTAAGTGGACCAAGAGTGATGCCTAAGAGTGGGCCCAAGGTGATGCCCCAGAGTGTTGCCAAGAGCTATTCCCAAGAGTGATGCCCAAGAGTGATGCCTAAGAGTAGGTCCAGAGTGATGCCTAAGAGTGGGCCAAGTGTAATGCATAAAAGTGGTCCCAGAGTGATGCCCAAGAATAATGCCTAAGTTTGGGCCCAAGAGTGATGTCAAGAGTGATGTCAAGAGTGATATCTAAGAGTAGGTCAAGAGTGATGCCCAAGAGTGATCCCTAAGAGTGAATGATGTTTAAGTGTGGGCCCCATGCCCAGAGTGATATCTAAGAGTAGGTCCAGAGTAATGCCCAAGAGTGATGTCAAGAGTGATGCCCAAGAGTGATCCCCAAGATTGATCTAAGTGGGCCAAGAGTGATGCCTAAGAGTGGGCCCAAGGTGATGCCTCAGAGTGTTGCCAAGAGTGATTCCCAAGAGTGATGCCTAAGAGTAGGTCCAGAGTGATGCCTAAGAGTGGGCCAAGAGTAATGCATAAAAGTGGGCCCAGAGTGATGCCCAAGAATAATGCCTAAGTGTGGGCCCAAGAGTGATGCCCAAGAGTGATCCCCAAGATTGATCTAAGTGGGCCAAGAGTGATGCCTAAGAGTGGGCCCAAGGTGATGCCTCAGAGTGTCGCCAAGAGTGATTCCCAAGAGTGATGCCTAAGAGTAGGTCCAGAGTGATGCCTAAGAGTGGGCCAAGAGTAATGCATAAGAGTGGGCCAAGAGTAATGCATAAAAGTGGGCCCATAGTGATGCCCAAGAATAATGCCTAAGTGTGGGCTCAAGAGTGATGCCCAAGAGTGATCCCCAAGATTGATCTAAGTGGACCAAGAGTGATGCCTAAGAGTGGGCCCAAGGTGATGCCCCAGAGTGTTGCCAAGAGCTATTCCCAAGAGTGATGCCCAAGAGTGATGCCTAAGAGTAGGTCCAGAGTGATGCCTAAGAGTGGGCCAAGTGTAATGCATAAAAGTGGTCCCAGAGTGATGCCCAAGAATAATGCCTAAGTTTGGGCCCAAGAGTGATGTCAAGAGTGATGTCAAGAGTGATATCTAAGAGTAGGTCAAGAGTGATGCCCAAGAGTGATCCCTAAGAGTGAATGATGTTTAAGTGTGGGCCCCATGCCCAGAGTGATATCTAAGAGTAGGTCCAGAGTAATGCCCAAGAGTGATGTCAAGAGTGATGCCCAAGAGTGATCCCCAAGATTGATCTAAGTGGGCCAAGAGTGATTCCTAAGAGTGGGCCCAAGGTGATGCCCCAGAGTAATTCCCAAGAGTGATGTCAAGAGTGATGCCCAAGAGTGATGTCAAGAGTGATGCCCAAGAGTGATGCCTAAGAGTGGGCCAAGAGTTATGCCCAAGAATGATGCCTAAGTGTGGGCCCAAGAGTGATGCCCAAGAAAGATGTCAAGAGTGATGCCCAAGATTGATCTTAGTGGACCAAGAGTGATGCCCAAGAGTGATCCCCAAGAGTGATCCCCAAGATTGATCTAAGTGGGCCAAGAGTGATGCCTTAGAGTGGGCCCAAGGTGATGCCCCAGAGTGTTGCCAAGAGTGATTCCCCAAGAGTGATGCCCAAGAGTGATGCCTAAGAGTAGGTCCAGAGTGATGCTTAAGAGTGGGCCAAGAGTAATGCATAAAAGTGGGCCCAGAGTGATGCCTAAGATTGGGCCCAGAGTGATGCATAACAGTGGACCCAGAGTGATGCCGAAGAATGATGCCTAAGTGTGGGCCCAAGAGTGATGTCAAGAGTGATGCCCAAGAGTGATATCTTAGAGTAGGTCCAGAGTGATGCCCAAGAGTGATCCCCAAGATTGATCTAAGTGGGCCAAGAGTGATGCCTAAGAGTGGGCCCAAGGTGATGCCCAAGAGTGGGTCCAGAGTGATGCCCAAGAGTGATCTCCAAGAGTGAAGCAAGAGTAATGCATAACAGTGGGCACAGAGTGATGCCTAAGATTGGGCCCAGAGTGATGCATAACAGTGGACCCAGATTGATGCCCAAGAATGATGCCTAAGTGTGGGCTCAAGAGTGATGCCCAAGAGTTATGTCAAGAGTGATGTCCAAGAGTGATATCTAAGAGTAGGTCCAGAGTGATGCCCAAGGGTGATGTCAAGAGTGATGCCCAAGAGTGATCCCCAAGATTGATCTAAGTGGGCCAAGAGTGATGCCTAAGAGTGGGCCCAAGGTGATGCCCAAGAGTGGGTCCAGAGTGATGCCCAAGAGTGATCTCCAAGAGTGAACCCAGAATGATCTAAGTGAGCCAAGAGTGATGCCTTAGAGTGGGCCCAAGGTGATGCCCCAGAGTGTTGCCAAGAGTGATTCCCCAAGATTGATGCCCAAGAGTGATGCATAAAAGTGGGCCCAGAGTGATGCCTAAGATTGGGCCCAGAGTGATGCATAACAGTGGACCCAGAGTGATGCCCAAGAATGATGCCTAAGTGTGGGCCCAAGAGTGATGTCAAGAGTGATGCCCAAGAGTGATATCTTAGAGTAGGTCCAGAGTGATGCCCAAGAGTGATCCCCAAGATTGATCTAAGTGGGCCAAGAGTGATGCCTAAGAGTGGGCCCAAGGTGATGCCCAAGAGTGGGTCCAGAGTGATGCCCAAGAGTGATCTCCAAGAGTGAAGCAAGAGTAATGCATAACAGTGGGCACAGAGTGATGCCTAAGATTGGGCCCAGAGTGATGCATAACAGTGGACCCAGATTGATGCCCAAGAATGATGCCTAAGTGTGGGCTCAAGAGTGATGCCCAAGAGTTATGTCAAGAGTGATGCCCAAGAGTGATATCTAAGAGTAGGTCCAGAGTGATGCCCAAGGGTGATGTCAAGAGTGATGCCCAAGAGTGATCCCCAAGATTGATCTAAGTGGGCCAAGAGTGATGCCTAAGAGTGGGCCCAAGGTGATGCTTAAGAGTGGGTCCAGAGTGATGCCCAAGAGTGATCTCCAAGAGTGAACCCAGAATGATCTAAGTGAGCCAAGAGTGATGCCTTAGAGTGGGCCCAAGGTGATGCCCCAGAGTGTTGCCAAGAGTGATTCCCCAAGATTGATGCCCAAGAGTGATGCATAAAAGTGGGCCCAGAGTGATGCCTAAGATTGGGCCCAGAGTGATGCATAACAGTGGACCCAGAGTGATACCCAAGAATGATGCCTAAGTGTGGGCCCAAGAGTGATGTCAAGAGTGATGCCCAAGAGTGATATCTTAGAGTAGGTCCAGAGTGATGCCCAAGAGTGATCCCCAAGATTGATCTAAGTGGGCCAAGAGTGATGCCTAAGAGTGGGCCCAAGGTGATGCCCAAGAGTGGGTCCAGAGTGATGCCCAAGAGTGATCTCCAAGAGTGAAGCAAGAGTAATGCATAACAGTGGGCACAGAGTGATGCCTAAGATTGGGCCCAGAGTGATGCATAACAGTGGACCCAGATTGATGCCCAAGAATGATGCCTAAGTGTGGGCTCAAGAGTGATGCCCAAGAGTTATGTCAAGAGTGATGCCCAAGAGTGATATCTAAGAGTAGGTCCAGAGTGATGCCCAAGGGTGATGTCAAGAGTGATGCCCAAGAGTGATCCCCAAGATTGATCTAAGTGGGCCAAGAGTGATGCCTAAGAGTGGGCCCAAGGTGATGCTTAAGAGTGGGTCCAGAGTGATGCCCAAGAGTGATCTCCAAGAGTGAACCCAGAATGATCTAAGTGGGCCAAGGTGATGCCCCAGAGTGATGCCCAAGAGTGATCCTCAAGATTGATCTAAGTGGGCCAAGAGTGATGCCTAAGAGTGGGCCCAAGGTGATGCCCACGAGTGATGCCCAAGAGTGTTGATAAGAGTGATTCCCAAGAGTGATGTCAAAAGTGATGCCCAAGAGAGGGTCCAGAGTGATGCCCAAGAGTGACCTCCAAGAGTGATCCCCAAGATTCATCTAAGTGGGCCAAGAGTGATGCCTAAGAGTGGGCCCAAGGTGATGCCCCAGAGTGTTGCCAAGAGTGTTGCCCAAGAGTGATGCCCAAGAGTGATGTCAAGAGTGATGCCCAAGAGTGATGCCTAAGATTAGGTCCAGAGTGATGCCTAAGAGTGGGTTAAGAGTAATGCATAACTGTGGTCCCAGAGTGATGCCTAAGATTGGTCCCAGATAATGCAAGGTGATGCCCAAGAGTGATCCCTAAGTGATCTCCAAGAGTGAACCTAGAATGATCTGAGTGGGCCCAGAGTGATGCCCAAGAGTGGGCCCAAGGTGATCCCCAAGATTGATCTAAGTGGGCCAAGAGTGATGCCTAAGAGTGGGCCCAAGGTGATGCCCCAGAGTGTTGCCAAGAGTGATTCCTAAGAGTGATGTCAAGAGTGATTCCCAATAGTGGGTCCAGAGTGATGCCCAAGAGTGATCCATTATAGTGATCTCCAAGAGTGAACCCAGAATGATCTGAGTGGGCCCAGAGTGATGCCCAAGAGTGGGCCCAAGGTGATCCGCAAGAATGTTGCCTAAGTGTGGGCCCAAGAGTGATCCAAAGAGTGGGCCTTGAGTGAGTCCTAAGAGTGGGCCCAGAGTTATGCCTAAGAGTAGGCCAAGAGTAATGCATAACAGTGGGCGCAGAATGATGCCTAAGATTGGGCCCAGAGTGATGCATGACAGTGGACCCAGAGTGATCTCCAAGAATGATGCCTAAGTGTGGGCCCAGAGTGATGTCTAAGAGTGATCCCCAAGAGTGGATCAAGGATGATTCCTAACAATGGGTCCAGAGTGATGCCCAAGAGTGATGCTTAAGAGTGGGCTAAGAGTAATGCATAATAGTGGGCCCAGAGTGATGGCTAAGATTGGGCCCAGATTGATGCATAACAGTAGACCCAAAGTGATCCCCAAGAATGATGCCTAAGTGTGTGCCCAGAGTGATGTCTAAGAGTGATCCCAAAGAGTGGGTCCAGAGTGATGCCCAAGAGTGATTCGCCAGGGTGATGCCCAAGAGTGATGCCTAAGAGTGGGCTAAGAGTAATGCATAATAGTGGGCCCAGAGTGATGCCTAAGAAAAAGCCTAAGGTGATCCCCAAGAGTGTTTCCGGAGTGATGCCTAAGAATGACTCGGTGTGCACACATGAGGTTCCTTGACACATCTATGGCATGTGCACACCGCTCTGTGCAATTGGAAGGCATGTGTTATGTGTTACTCACATCATTCTGATAAGAATTCAATTCCAAACCACTTCTTCTTTGATATGTTTAACTGTTAACTTGATAAATCATCCATTCCCACCTTTAAAATATAAAAATATGCTATGGGAGGCATGCGTACACTGCTATTTGCACATTATGTGTCTGTACACTGCAATGTTCCCTTTGGAGGCATGCGCACGGGTGTGAGTGTGTGCATTTGCGTTTGGGAGGCATGTGCACACTGCTATGTGCGCATTAGATGTGTCTGAAGACTGTTGTATGCGCATGGTTCTTGCAATTCCACTTAAACTAACGCGTTTTATGACGTCACTCCCACTGACCTACCGGAAGCTACTATTTATACCCATGCAGATCAGTGGGGGTGACGTCATAAAATGCGTTAGTTTAAGTGGAATTGCAAGAACCACTGACGTCGGAATTGAAATTGGAATGGCGCAAATTGATGCTATCAGTGTCCCCGATGCACTTACAAAGTTTACAAAAGCTCTTTACAATCCCTTTAAGATCGTTTGTTCTAAGGTTTTATTATTAGCGACTATCGTTACTTCTGCATGTACGTCCGATGTTTGTGTTCAAAAGTACTTCGGAGATAAAAGACCTTTTGAAATAAATAATTTTTATTTACATAAAAAAGTATAAAAGTAATAATCTAAGTAACAGTCACAGAAATTTTTGGAAAATATCAAGGTAAATAATGAAGATAATATAGATCATCGGCGTATATTGGAGAAGGAGGGCGTATTTTGGAGAGGGAGGGTCCTAAACCAAATCTTCTTTTTGACTTTACCCCTACCTCAACCAAAAAGTTTGAGTCCCCACAACCATGGTTTGAAAACAACCCTTCTACTAAAGGATGGGATGCCTAGTCAATTATTTTCTCAGTGAAAAGTGTTAGTATCACAGATATGCTTATACACGTAGTTGAATGAAATGGGGGAAAAAAGAGATCATTTGTCTACGAAAATCGAAATCATTCATGACCTAGATTCCCACTCAATCCTTGTCCGATTTTCGCCATAACTTTCTACAGTTTCAGGTCTTTCTTCGAGCTAAGTTGACAAAAGGTTGGAAATCCGAACAAGAAGGATTTGTATCTGGCTTTTCTGGAATCATCTAGCCTCTAAATGTGACGGACTTGCGGGCATGTTTGTTGTAGTTGACTGGTTTGGCACCTTTGGGTGGAGCTGGCTGCTTTGCATTCTGCTGCTTGGCGTTCTGTTGCTTCGAATTTTGCTGCTTGTTGTCGTACCTACCCGGATCCTGGGAAGCTGGATACGATTTAAACATGCGACCAGAGGCATTCGAGTGCGTCACAGGTTTGGCTCTAGATTGGGAAGGTAGTGGTCGAGCGTTAGCTTTCGGAGTCCCGGTTGTTGTAGCCGTCCTCTTCATGCTTCCCCGTCGTGATCCTGCTGATCTTTCTAAGGGAGATGACTCGACCTCTACAGATCTTGATCGTCTAGTGTGGTTTACACTTGCGTTACGATATTCTCTGCTGCGTGGATCTTGACGTTCGTATCTACCCAATGCAAGTCGTTTGGCGTCAGATTTTAGAGACTGATTCTCTGCCATGAATCTAGCCTTCTCTTCATACAATCGTCGTTTCTGCTCCTTTAAGTTTTGATTCTCGGCCTCAAGTCTCTGGTTTCTGACCAAAATAGTTCGTTTGTCGTTTTCTTGGCGCCGAACTTCAGTTTGCAGACGACTCTTCTCGTCCAGCAGACGTTTCTTGTCACTTCTGAGTCTGGTTGATTCGCCAGCAGACGATCTTCTGGACTCGTTCCTGAGTTTCATGTTGGAATTGGTCAACCTCTGGACGTCTCGAGACAATTTAGCATTGATCTCTTCTAGACGTTTGTTTCTCGTCTGATGAAACATAGCCTCGTCTTCGAGCTTCTCTTGCTGATTCAATATCCTTATATGGTCATCTTCGATACGCCTGCGTTCGTTTGTCAAATTTCGCTTGTCGATGTTCAAGTCATGACAACTCGACTCTAGAGTCAGAACCTCTTCTCGAAGCTTCCGGTTCTCGAATTCCAAATTGTTGTTCTGGCTTTCTAGTTCGGACAACGTCTGTCCCTTCTCGTTCCTTTCTCGTAAAATCTCGTCTCGTTCCAGACGATACTGCTCCTGCTGCTCTTCAAGGATTCCAATCTGGGTCTTGACTTCTTCTATCTTGTGATTGAGCAACATCGGAAGTGATCTAGGAGAGGCAGAGATCGTGTCCACTTCCATGGATTGGTAGCAGTTTTCAATGGCTTGAAGTTCATTCAACATCTGATCCATCCGATCAGCTAAAACTTGGTTTTCTGCTTGAGACAGATCCGTTTTGTTTCTGGGGCCATGCAGTAACGGATCGATCCTGTTGTTGACGAGGTCTCGAAGTCGTTTGTTTAGCTCGTTAAGAGTTGCCGCTGCCTCGTGATCCGGTATATCCACTCTCAGCGTCCGATCTCGTAATTCATCTTCAATGACGTCACTGACGTTTTCGATGACTATGTCTCGTTGTCTATCAGAGATTCTCGTCTGCATTAAGGCTACTGTAACTTTTCTCTTGATTCCTGAAACGAAACGAAAGATGTCAGCTCGAAAAGCAGGCTCTGTAAATAAACAGGGAAACAATTGATGCTTAGATCAGTGACGTAGAGGACCAAGGAAATGAAATGAAATGAATGGAGTTTTACGTCCTACTGTCTGCACCTATATGGGCTAATTGAGGACGGGCAAACGCCATGCAGTGTACAATGAGGGAAATGTAGAGGACCAAGGAGAGATAAAAAAAATTGTCAATGAGGTTCAGCATTTTCGAGCTATATGAAACCGTTCGGGTCCACATCAAGGGCTCCCTCTCCCCTCTTTAGAAGCCTCATCGGCTAGAATTATCCACTGTTGGGGACTCTGTCCATACATAGTTAACTGTACCTTTTCCAGCTCTGGTAAGCCTGTCTTCCTCTTCGTGTACACCCTGTTCGATTCGAAATGCCAACCATCTGTAGTCTGATTTTAATGCTACAACTAGAGTATCGAACGCATCGTCGTTTTTCGTTGGCAGGATGTCTAGCATCATCCGCATTTTCCTCTTGTTTCCACCAGCATTCTGTAATGGATAATAAAAGATAGGGTTACCTTCAAGATAGTGTTTGTATGGAGAGGATTTTGGGTCAAAATATCCTTTCGAGGCAAAGGGAATTGCCTTTTTATTTGGCCAGTCTCTTAGAATCATTTTTCAGTCCCTATCATGGTTCATGTAAGCTTTGTACTGCGGAATGTACTGTAATAATAAATTTACTGAAGAAGTAGAAGGGTGAGCATTATACACACTAGCGTATTACATTCGGAAATATACGATATATGTGTAAGGCTTTAGTTGAAAGGCTAATGCGATGGGATGGAATAAAGGGCTATTTGAAGGGGTAGGGTCTCTTTGGGAGATTGATTGGACAATGCTTTAGTGTCAAGATTACTACATGTATAAGGTGTAATGAATTACAGGTTTACATGCGGGAGGGGGGGGGGATACTTTAATTGAAAAACCACTGAATGGGGATGGGATATTAGGGTCAATTAACAGAGGGGTGGGGGATATTCCTCACCTGAATGGATCTTTTCTCATCCTCTGTAAAGATCGGTTCCATCTGATACCATATTTTATCAAAGACAACACTATCCTCCATGGCCATGGAATAGTTTATCAACGTGGCTTGGCGTCTCTGATCCATTATGATCGATCTTTCAACCAACGTTTGTATATAAAATTTAGGTTAGGCCTTTTGGACGCTTTAAAAATCTGTATTCTGCTGTTCTAAGATATCCTTTCGGCACTCACTTTCAATGAGGTACAAGTGTTCTTCGAATTTTTTTCTACACCACACGTATAATTTCAAGTTATATTCCTTAATCCAATCTAAGAATTTCCGTTCATCATTCTAAACGTATTAAAACATCTCCTTTCTGAATGTTTATGGACACCACTATACACAAAAATATATCTATTTCGTTGATTTCTCCAGTAAATCTTTATAACAAAGTACCACTTTTGGCGTCATTTATCCATCATTTCAATAAACTGTCATTTCGACATCATTCTGCTGATAAATATCCGAAAATTTCACATTTTTTATCCACAAAAATACTTTCGCCTGTCCATATTTTTGTCGCGTTGATCAGACGGTCGTTATTGGTAACGTAGAACCAAATTCGGTCATTTCCGAAAGACTTAAGCTATCCACAAGATCGCCAGAAAACTTGTAAAACGTAATATTAATCCAAATTTGATAAAAATTCAACAATTTTTCAAGAAATATACATCCAAATATTAAAATAATACTTTAAATTTGTCTAATATGCTAAGCGATTGTTTCTATGGGCGATGAAAGGCCTCATAAAGCGGAGAGAAAAATGAATAAAATGCTGAACAATAAGATATTTGTAAGGACGAAGTGGTTTATTCACACTTGAAAAGGGTGAATTATTGAATAGATTTGTCTGTAAATGATCGTACAATGTTAAAGAGGCGATACTCCTTACTGGTTCAGACCACAACGGATTGCTAAATCATCTGCAAGAACAGTTGTATAGCTCAAGGTCCTAGCAGATGACTGAGATACCCTACTGTCCTAGCAGATAACTGAGCTATTCCAAGGTCTTAGCAGATGACTGAGCTATTCCAAGGTCCTAGCAGACAACTGAGCTATTCCACTGTCCTAGCAGATGACTGAGATACCCTACTGTCCTAGCAGATAACTGAGCTATTCCAAGGTCTTAGCAGATGACTGAGCTATTCCAAGGTCCTAGCAGACAACTGAGCTATTCCACTGTCCTAGCAGATGACTGAGATACCCTACTGTCCTAGCAGATGACTGAGCTATTCCATGGTCCTAGCAGACAACTGAACTATTCCACAGTCGTCTGCTAGGACAGTGGAAAAGCTCAGTCATCTGATAGAAAATTGGATTTATATAGTCAGTACTGGTTGTCGTCTGCTCGGCGATTTAGTGCCGTGGGATCGAATACCCCTCCGTGGACAATGCTTCATAGAATCGGCCTAGATGCCATCACTTCCAAATAGCATTTCATTAGGACCGTAAATAATAAAGACAACTCAACCCAACCTCAAACTTGAATCGCTAACCCCCTAATAAAATGGTAAAGGCCCTTTAAAGCAAAAACTTGTTGAATAGAAGTATATCGTTAAATGAGAGTATATTGTTAACTCGTGTTGTTAAATCTTACCATGTAATGTAAACTATTCATTTTCAATACAACATACTCTTAATACTGTTAGTTTTTCTTAACCCTTGTCGGGGTTTCTTGTAAGGGCATATAATAACAACAGTGGTTTAAAAATTTCAGTTTTAATTTTACGTTTGATTGATTACGACATTTAAAATAAAAAATATATAAACTTTTGGTAATATTTATAGAGAAAAACAAATGAATAGTTTAGCGGCCTATAATGGGTTTATGAAAATGGGTATCTCTATGCAGTGTGCAGTGAAGGAAACTTTCTCATTTTCTAAGACATAGTATAACTGTTATAAGAGAGAATCAATATAATCGGCTTAAAAGAAATGATTTTACTCTTGTAGATGTGTCTATAGATTTCTTAGACTAGCAGTATGCAATGGGGGAAGCTTTGTCTGGATAGAGGCATTGGTTAACGATTGTCGATATGCCTGTAGCCTACAAGGCTTCGAACACAGAGAAATCCCTTTAACAAGATATTAATTATATAAACTAATTTGCATAAGGCAATTTTTCTATTGATTTTGTTAATTGTTAATCAAATATTGGACTAAAGGGAGTGGGGCATGTTTAATTAGAACAGTGAGCTATGGGAGAGAACTCTTTGTTTTGTTTTAATGATAGTCAGACTACAAATACATTTTGAATCAATGCTCTATTTTATTTTTAAATGTTGGCGTAAGGCAGGGTATGCTTGCTCTTATAGCCACCTTGAACCACTATTATTCATGAAATAATTTTTCTTTTATTAGTGATTAACGTCCTCATATGAATAGTTCAATAGTTGCTACCCATGTTTAGCCATTTTAAGACATAGTGTTGCTATGGACTAGCCTACAGGCTTAGTTTTATTAGTTCTAAGACGAACAAACCTTCAATTCAACAAGAAAAATACATTTTTTTCAAATATTTTTAAATAAATTTCATCCAATTCATTAAAAATATCAATTAAATCCAGACAAACTGAAATTAATTACTTTCGTTTTCAAAATTTCGTGAGTAAAAGTTTTGTACGAAACAAGGGAGATAACTCTAACCATATTTGTAAACAAAAAAATAAAAATTCCACAGAAAATCGATATAATCACTGTAATTGGGCACTAATGAGAGAGAAATATCAGAAATCCTCGACGAAACTCAAAACCTAGACTTCTTGATATGTTAGAAACTTCAAACGACCATGATTTAGACGAAAATAAAGACGAAATGCCTCCTTCAACTCGGAATTTCGTGGGCTCTGGATTTGGGACTATCAAACTTGTGTCTACTATAGTTTTAGCACTTCTAATTCAGTTCTGGAAACTGTGTACGACGGCTGCACTGGTTGTTTTTTTAATATTCTGGTTCCAAGGTGGAATAGTGGCTTCCATAGTGTTTATCTTAGCAATATTTGGTAAGTAGAGTAGAGAGCCTTTCCTACACTTAGTTAGACAAGCCATAGGGCTTACCCTTTGCCTAATAAATGGTTTGTCATTTGGAAATCTTCTTGAGACATAAATATATGAGGTCAGCATAGCAATTAGGTAAGATGCCGCATGTGTGAAACCCCCCTTCAATCCTACTACCACATCTCACGCTTTCAAGGCCTGATGTCATCTTTCAACCCCTATCAACAACATCAATAACTGTTTCTTTGGTCAGATTTGACCCCAAACATCCATCTGAATTGATTCTCCTTGTTTTCTGTTTCAGGTTTATTTTACTATGTACAAGACATGTTATTATATCACCCGAACCAACCGCCAATGTCACGACTGTATGTTGAGTTACCGTCCACCCTAGGGCTTCCATTTGAGAATCATTTTATACGCACACAGGACGGCGTCATGATAAACGCTGTATATATACCACGTAGTCATCCAGGGGCAGCCACTCTTGTCTTCTTTCATGGTAACGCAGGCAATATAGGTAACAGGTTAGTACACATATAATCTTTTATTTTCTTATTTGACCATTGAGGCATTTTGTGGAAAAGAGCATAGCAAAATTGTGCAAATTGATGATGTCTAAGTGAAAATTAGTATGATGCAAAACAATTAAATCAATGTCCTTGAGACATTTGTCGTCATAATTTCAGTGCACACAATTATGAAGACATATGCTAGCTTACAAATGAACAAAGGTAAAAAATCAAAGTTTGTCAGAAAGAATGAAGACAAAAGCATCCCTTCTAAACTGATATATTAGACCTTTGATTATAATTTCAGATTACTAAATGCGTATAGTTTATATAATTCTTGTGGGTTCAATATATTAATGGTAGAGTATAGAGGCTATGGTAAAAGTCAGGGAACCCCTTCTGAACAGGGTAGGTCCTTTATGTCCTACTACTTTAGATCAGGCAGTGTGCAATGAGGGAATATGTTTTACACAACTATAGAGAGCAGGAGAGGCGATATCCCCATAACATTCAGTTAAAAACCTTAATATTTTGATTCAGGTTAAGCTTATGCAGGATACCATGCAGTGCTCAATGAGGGAAACAGCTCAATTATACATGTAGCAAGCACGATACATTCCTTTCTACAAACTTAACGATAGTTCATATCAAATTTTGTTAACGCCGTCTGTATGAGTATGCTTACATGTAGGGTTAATAAATGACAGAAATAGTGTATCCATATATCTTGTGATTCTTTATAACATTTGATAACACTGTTGAGCATGTGAAACGTTGAGTTAATAAATGTCACTATCTATCAAATTATTAATTCTTATTTCAGGTTTTTACCTAGATAGTCAAGCAGCTATGGATTTTCTAATTAAACGACCAGAAATAAATAAATCTAGGATCATAGTGTTTGGACGTTCGTTAGGGGGTGGAGTAGCTGTACAATTACTAACGGAACCCTACTATTCCCAGTATATATGTGCCTTAATACTAGAAAATACTTTTACATCTATACAAGCTATTGGTGGTGTGATATTTAAATTAGACTTTTTAAAATATGTTCCTCAATTTCTTATCAAAAATAAGGTCAGTATTTCTAATTATTCCAAATAAGGACATTCATGTGCATGTTCAGGATTATTCAACTGGGGCCTGTTTCTCAAAATTTGTCGTAAGTTAGGCATTTTATAATGAATAATTCCCCACTTACGACAATTTTTAATCGTAAGACTTTTTGAGAAACAGCCCCTTGAGTTTTTCTAGTTTTTTTATGTGTATCAGGGATATTTGAAACTAAAGGGATTGTAAAGAGTTGTGTTTTGTTAGATAAGTGTTTATAGATGGTTAAAAGGATTGTAAAGAGATTTTCAGCTTTTGTAAATGTGTATCTGAGACACATGCATTTAAAGGGATTGTAAAGAGTTTTGCTAAACTATGAATGTATATCTGTGACATTTTTAAGCTTCCATTTACACCAAAGAAACTTGTGTAGGTTATAAGATAACCGTCACAATGATTGTACATGTAAGTGGGGCAATTGCAGAACTAAAGAGACTGTTCTAAGGAAGAAAACCCACATTATTCAAGGATACCAGGGGTCTTATTCTCGAAAACTTAACTTACAATAATTTTAATATTCTAGTTTTCTGATTGGACAATCACTAAAATCAATCTTAAATACAGCTTTATTATCCAATCAGATAACTGTATTTCTTAAAATCTGAATTTTATCTAAGTTAAGTTTTCGAGAATAAGGCCCTAGCTTAGTTTGACAGAGATCCTTCCTGCCTGATCCACAAATGTATTAAGTTTATTTGTCTACTTTCAGTTTGCTAGCAGTAAAAAGATCTCGTCTATACGTCATCCGACACTATTTATATCTGGGTTGGCCGATAATTTAATTCCACCCAAAATGATGGAAGAATTATATCAGTTATCTGGAAGTAGTTATAAAAGAATGGTTCCAATCCAGGGTGGTTCCCATAACGACACATGGATGAGTCCAGGTTATTTTGAAGCAATAGGAAATTTTGTCCATGAGGTAGGTCTATGTTTTAGGGCACTGTTAGTTCAAGGGGCTTGCTAGTTAATCATCTATTTTAAAGGGATTGTAAAGAGGTTTTGTAAACTTTGTATGTGTATCGGGGACACTGATAAAGTGATTTTATAAACTTTGTATGTGTATCGGGGACACTTATAGCATCAATTTTGCGCCATTTCAATTTTCTGTAGGCGTCTGTGGCTCTTGCAATTTGACATTTTGTGTTTTGTCCACATCTCTTGGCATACAATACTATGGGCACAATTTTTCTTTGTAAACACTTTAAAATCTACAGCTTCTTTTGCCAAATTTTAATTTCTTCTTTGAATTTAACCATATTGTGTTTTATAGGTTGTTAGCCAAAGTAAGAATGCAACAGGAAGAAATATGGATGTGATTTTTAAAGACTCCACTGTGCACAGTGTTTGATCCACGCACAATTTTACCACAAAAACTTTCGACAGACCAAGAATAGAAACTTAAAGGAGTGTTGCCTTTCTGCCCCTTATTGGACTTATAAAGACTGACAACGCCATGCAGTGGGCAATGATGGAAATTTTTACAGGACAGTAGCAGAATAATCTAGTCTGAATTTCCAACTGTATAGGGATCTTAAAGTGCACAGCATATAGCATTTTGGGCTTCTCTTTATTGTTCCATCTGAGTGACTAGACCACCAAGTATATGGTGCTCAAATTCTAGCAATAAGTGTAAAAAACACCCCTCGTTTTTAAAATCATGTATTCACACACTAAATTACTCTCACTCTTACCTCTTATTTGAAAATTCATGTAGTTCTGAAGGGGAATATAAAAAACCATTTGTCTCAACTTGACAATTTTAAGGAGCTAGCTTTTCCAATCATGATTCAATATTTAACGGAATTGCCTGCAAAAATAAGAAATCTTTTAAAAACATTTGTGTTGAGGATATAGGGGAAAAAACAGTGACTGTGAGGCTCTCGCTCTTCCAAACTTGTAAATACCCCCCAGAGCTGTCCTTCGACATCAAGGTAGGCTATTTGTACCCCATGTTTGGGGAAAATGGCACTCCCCAATGCCAATATTCTTAGCAATACTATAAGGACCTTAATTGGGCCATTGGGTCTTCTTATTTGTAAATACCCCCCACCACTATCCTACCACATCAATCTGTCCACCCCCTATTTGAACCCAGTTTCAGGAAAATGGCAATCCCTAATGCAACATTCTTAGCAATACTACAAGGACCCGCATTGTTTTCCACTTTTTCTGTGATATTTTTTAGCACATCGTAAAAATTTATTTGAATTTAGAACCTACTATTGTTTTTGTTCAGGGTACTGGGAACAATGAAGCACTTATGATGGAAATGCCACTATTTAGATCAGAATTAAACTTAAAGGCCAGGCCAATATTGTTTTTGTTTAGCACACTGGGCACAATATTTAAGGGGGGGGGGGATTTTTTACCACTGTATTAAATCTATTTGGTGCACTAATGCACAATATTTCATGAGGGATTTTTTTAGTTACTATGTTGAGTCTATTTGGTGCACACAGACTTTTGTTATATAAGATTTTTATTTCTATTTATAGATTGTATATGGAATAAATTATTACTTATATTTCATTGTCATTGTTAGTGTCCATTTAATGGCAGAATTGCCCTTCCCTGTCCTTCTTTTTACTGCCAACACTCCTTTATTGAATCAAGGGAAAACGCATTAGTTTTAGTGGAATTGCAAGAACCACAGACGTCAGAATGGAAATTTGAATGGTGCAAATTGATGCTATCAGTGTCCTTGATACACATACAAAGTTTAAAAAACCTCTTTACAATCCTTTTAATAGCAGACTTGCTCTTCCCTACCCCTTTTTTTACTGCCACTACTCGAGAGGCATTGACTAATATGGACCACAGAATTGTCGAAGCCGAATGAAGCTCACAACACTACTGTACTATAGGCATTTGACTGAGAACCAGCCTACTCCACCCTGCCATTTAGAAATACCACTGCTTAGCTTTTGACCAGTCTGTTTGTAGGCTCATAAGGCTATACACAAATATATCAAAAGCCTACAGTCCTGACGAGGGACTGGATACCCAAAACATGTGTCAACATAGTAAGAAGAGGTTGTATTGAAAAGTTCATAAAGTCTACATACATTTCAAGGAAATGTCTCTGTGCTGACTTGTTTGTTATTTGGCCACAAACGGGAAGGTTTTACCAGAGGAAAATTGAAGGCTAAGTTCCATGGACAAACGTTTGAACTACAATTTTAATGCAAAAACACTGTCCACCTGAAAATCAAGGAAAAGATAACTCTGTATGAGAATTATTTGTTGTCCGATTCTATTTGAAGTCCATATCCACACTTTACACTAAAACTATCACTGTTTCTAACGAAAATTAAATTTTATGTATGTTTTATACAATATTAGTCATCTAAGGCATCAAATTCAAAAGAATTGAACAGAAATGAAGCTGAAAATTGCTTTAGAAACCAATTTTCGTTTTTAATTGCAAAAATGAACATCCAACTCCGCCATTTGTAAAATCCATCATGGCGTCAGATGAATAAAAGAAATTTTAATGTTATCAGTTTTGAGGAATATTTGAAGAATTAGAGGTCATACGAAGATATAAATCTACTAAAATGGAGGGTAAGGGTTGTTTTTCAACTCCGATCCATATCAAGGGCAAGTTAGGGCGTCAAAATCCCGAAATTTCGGTGTGCATGATTGTGTGGGCGAGCCGACTTGAGACATTGTTGAGGAGTGAGTGGGTGTAACTCTCAGTGACTGACGCTCAATAAATAACTGATAGCGATGTATTCTATTGAAATAGACACTGAGGCAGTAACAGTGTTCTTTTGTGCAAGAATTTAGAATATTGCCGAGGACCAAAAGCAGAATATATTTTTAATACATAAGCTTATAGCTTTTACTATGTCAGTACCATATGTCAAATGGCTAAAACATTAAATTCATGTCAAATAAGTTGTAGCGTCAAAAGCCCCTCTCAATTTTGCATCATTACAAAAGAAACTACACTTTTTCTTAAATCAAAAAAGGCATCTTCGAATATTTATCATAAAACTATTGATTTGTTTGATTTTTCAGGTCATACTGGAAGAGCAAGCTACCATTCGTGTGATGTCTGCGAGCAAGTTTTCCAAGACTACAATGATTTAGTTCAACATAGTCAAATTCACATAGCACAGCAGAGTTACCCCCCTTACGATAACAACTACAGACAACAACCATTTCTTACATCACCTAATTATAATCAGAACTATCAAAACTATCCTCAAAACTTCTCCAAACCTCAAGACTATTCGAGTCAGACTATGTTTTCAAAGACGGAAATTTTCCCAGGAAATGATACCGTTCCTCCGGTCATGGAACAAAATGATCATCATCAAGTTCCTACTTTCAAATCTAGCGAAAGTTTCACCAATAATGCTCATCAAAGCAAACCAGCATCTCAAGAAAGCATTATTCCAGTACAAAGACATCAACCTAATGCAGAAGATGGCGTAATCCAAGAACGAAGACTTGAAAACCAAAGGCTGTCTCTTAACCAAGAAGATGTTCAAAAATTCGAAACAACTTCATTTCCACCAAAACAAACCCCACCAAACCAACTGTCTGAACCTGAGACTGACATACAAGGAGAGGGAAGTACATCTAGAGATAACAAAAGGGCATTAAGTCCTGAATCTTCCCCGAACACCGTACAGGAAGTTGTAAAAAGGATAAAAGAAGAATCAGACTCGGACACTGACGTGGACTATTATGATAAAGAAGAACACCAATCTGAGCCACAAGTCGTAATAGAACGAGATGACATCGATGGAAGCGAAATCGATCAAAAACTGGATGCAGAGATGCCGATGAAATCTGAAAAAATGGGAGCAGGAAGTAACCAGGATGAAGAAGGGGTGCCAGAAGCCTCGGATGAAGGTTTCGGGGACAGTGATGTCGACAATGAATTAAAAGTCAAGTTTACCGACCCCGCAAAAAGTAAGAGATACCAAAAGAATCAAAAAGAATACAAGTGTAATGTTTGCCCTAAAACATACACCTTAAAAAGCAGTGTCACTCGCCATATGAAGACCCACGAAGGGGAGTTTATCTGCAGTGTGTGTGGAGATACATTTGATGATAACAGCAGCCTAGTCAAACATAAGAAATCACATCAAGAGGAATTCTTCCTGTGTCGATGCTCCAAGAAGTTCAAGGACAAGTCTGCTATGGTAAAACATCTTGGTATTTGTGGAGCTGGTGACAGAAATGGGTCTGAAGATGGGGAAACCAAAACAAAGACAACACCTGCGACAGTTGGAAAGAAAACTGAGGATACGTTTTCGGATGAAATGAGTGCACCTGAAGAAAGTCCTTCTGAAGATGAGTCTACAAAAATGGACGTAGACGATCCATCGTTTGAAATTCCTGAAATAGCTGGATTTAAGAAGAAGAAATCCTCCATAACTCCAAAGCCTAAACCAGTAGAAGAAACCAAAACAACTGAAGCAGGTGAGCCGTCTAAAAAAGATACGCCAGATAGATCATTCATTTGCGAAGAATGTGGAAAGCTGTTCACTTTGAAAAGCAGTCTGAAAAGACACATGAACAAGCATTCGTTGGTCGGTAAATGTTACCAATGTAGCGAATGCGGGAAGACATTTTCCATCAAATGCAGCCTAAGAAGACACTATCAAAATAAACATGTTCCCAAAGAGCCGAAAGAAACCAAAGAAGAGGAGACAGCGGACATTGATGGCGGTGAACCATTCTATGACAAAACTCAAAACAATCCTAAACTAGACTTCTGCCTGATTCCCACCACTCCTAAGAAAGAGAAACCTTTTAAATGCTTCATTTGTGGCAACACGTTTGGACATAGCAGCAGTTTACAGAGACATCTGAAGACACATGCAGAGCTGGGCGAGGGATCAGAAGAGAAGGTTATTCAATGTGAAATTTGTAGCGAGACCTTTAATCAATTCTTTAACCTTCAAAAACACATCATGGAACATACGGGGGAGAAGCCCTTTAAATGTACATACTGCGATAAATCCTTTTTCGAAAATGGTCATTTGACTCAGCATATCCGAACCCATACTGGAGAAAAACCATATCAATGCGAATTCTGTTCTAAGTCGTTCAGTCAAGGAAGCAGTCTACGTATTCATATGAAGCTTCATACCACCACAGTCGATGATCGTCAATACACTTGTATGATCTGCAGTAAGAATTTCAGCAACTTTGGCAACCTTCAGCGTCATATCGTTAAACATTCTGGCTTGCGTCCTCACCAGTGCGATATCTGCGACAAAACTTTCATGGAGAAGTGTCACTTAGAAAACCATCGAGTACTTCATACCGGTGAAAAAAAATATGTTTGTCAGTACTGTAGTAAAGGATTCTCGCATTGTGGAAACTTACGCCAACACATTCGCACACACACTGGAGAGAAACCCCACGTTTGTGAAGTATGTAATAAGGCTTTTGGTGAAAACAGTAAATTAAAAGAACATTTTAAAATTCACACAGGAGAGAAGAACTATCATTGTGATGTTTGTGATAAGTCTTTTGGACAGAACGGTGGTTTACGACGTCATATGAGACAACACACAGGAGAGAAGCCTTACGAATGTAATGAATGCGATAAGATATACGCCCACTCTCACTCTCTAGCTAAACATAAGGCACATTATCATACCAATGTAGAAGTTATTATTCAATAAGTTCATGGACATTTTAACTTTCAAAATAGAAATCACTGTTTGTTTTATTATTGTGCAATTCCATGTTAGTGTTTTATATTGTCTATTGTATTTTTAAATCAATTTGTTTATGGATATCTGCCATACATAGAAATAAGGTAAAAAAAATTGTGAAGTTTTCACTGAAAAAGATTAAACAAAAAGCAGTATATTTCACTTTAAAGTAATAAGGTACAGTAGGATGTAAAACCAAAAAAGACACGACACATCTAGTGACAGTTTACCCATCCCCCTCCTCCTAATTTTGGCAAGCCCTTTTTTGAGAATGGAAAAAAAAACGCACATGCAAATATAGAGTACAGAAAAAGATTTATCTTAATGTAAAGAAAAGGCATCCTCTGTTAATTGGTATCGACCCTCAACTAGCATTCCCATCTCACGAGGAATCCTCTGTCAAACCCCCCTCTCCCCCAAAACCAGCATATTTACTTGTACAGTTCTATTTTATCTTAGTCTGTATATGTTTTAGTTGTGTATGTTTATGTTGCAATTATATATTATAATATTTCACTATTGTTGTCCCTAATAATTCCCCCAAAACCTACAGAGCTTAGCTGTGGCTGTACATCCCATCCAATTTGAAATCTTCTTATGCTTTGTGAGCTACTTAGTCGTTATCCAAATGGAATGAGAACTGGATGCCCTCTTCTTGCCTATATTTCACCTTGTTATTGACCCAAATAATTTCCCCAAAACCTACAGAGTTTAGCTGTGACTGTCACCCTGTCCAATTTGAAATCTTCTTATGCTTTGTGGGGCGACTTAATCATTATCCTAATGGAATGAGAACTGAATGCCTTCTACGTGCCTATACTTCACCTTGTTATTGAACCTAATAAATCCCCTGAAACCTACAGAGCTCAGTTGTGACTATCGACCTTGTTTAATTTGAACTGTACCTGTGCTTTGTGGCTACTTATTCTTTATCCTAATGGAATGAGAACTGGATGCCTCCTTCTTGCCTATACTTCACCTTGTTATTGACCATTATTATTCCCCTGAAACCTACTGAGATCAGCTACGACTGTTACCCTTTCCAAATTGAGCTGTTCTTGTGCTTTATGGGCTACTTAGTCTTTATCCTAATGGATTAAAAAGTGGACGCCCCCTTCATGCCCTTTAAAGCATGTTGAATATTGGAATATAAACCTACCAGAAAACAGAATCTGTATGACAAATGTAGCCACATATGATGACTTCAAAGCAGTAAGCTGGGTTACGTTTGAAAACTCATATTCAGGCCATTCTTGTTTTGTGGTCATTCTTACTGCAATAAAATAGAAATAAGAGCTTAATGAATACCTTTCGGAAACGGTTTGTGATTATCGTCAAACAACGCATGCATTGTGCAATGAGGAAAACTACCAGATAGTTTGCAATCCACTAGACTATATAATGAAACCAACCAACTGGGATGGATATATTCATTCAGGGCTCAAGCTAGGGCAAAAGAGTCACCCAAAGGTCCATCAAGTCGCTTCATTTTTCATCAGTATTGATAAGCAACATCTCAAAGTGGATAAATGGCTCAGTCTGTGCCTAATTGAATTGTAGGCTAACCTGTTGCCACCCTGCAAAATTATAAGGGTTACTACAAACACAGTAAAGAAAGAAATCATAGAAATGCATTCTAATACCTCTATTGAGTTAAGAAAAATAATTGTGGTCTGTAGTAATTAAATGTAGTTACCTCCCTTCCACTGTCAAACTGACTTGAGGTTCAGTCCTCTTACTGAGTGCTCTATAAATTATCAATCAATTATAACAGCTCAGTGTTTATAGAGAGGAGTACATCATCACCTCTATTGTCATTTTTATAACAGCAAGTTAGACAAGCTTGGTATGTATTCTCTGTCACAACATCCCTGACGCCTAGCCATATCAAAAGGTTGGTCTGAAAATGATTTTTCTACCAATTTTGGTCCCCCACCCATCTTTTGACTTTCATTCCCTTGTGGTTTTGAGTTCCCCTTATGACCCCCATTTTCCATTTGTTGACTCTTATTCCCTTATGATTTTGAGTTCCCTTTAATTTGACCCACATTTTCATTAGTTGCCTCTTATAACCTAATGGTTTGAGTGTCCTTCTAACTAGCCTTTTTGAATTGGTTTATGAATCATAACAGATGAGATCTGAGCAGATCTGTGTCTTCTAAACACTGGACTTCCTAGGGGATCCTTATTAAATGCCTAACAAAGTTCTCCAAGCCTGTTCCTAGCCTTCAGCCTTCAATAGGCCAACTCATAGGGTTTGGCTGCTAAATTTTTCACCTGATCAAAACCTTAAACCGTGACCAGATCCGTAGAACGTGACCAGATCCTTAAACCGTGACCAAGTCAATAAAACCGTGATCAGATCCTTGAACCGTGACCAAATCATTAACCAGTGACCAAATCTATAAACAGTGACCAAATCTATAAAACCGTGACAAGATCCTTAAACCGTGACCAGATCCCAACACCGTGACCAGTGATCTGATCCTTTAACCCGTGACCAAATCCTTAAAACCGTGACCTGATCTGTAAAACCGTGACCTAATATTTTAAACTGTGACCAAATCCTTAAACCGTGACCAAATCCTTAAAACCGTGACCAAATCTTGAAAGCTGTGACCAGGTCCTGAAAACCGTGACCAGATGCTTAAACCGTGACCAAATCCTTAAACCGTGACCAGTGATTTGATCCTATAACCTGTGATCAAATCTTTCAGACCACGACCTGATCTGTAAAACTGTGACCAAATCCTTAAAACCGTGACCTGATTTGTAAAATCGTGACCTGATCTGTAAAACTGTGACCAAATCCTTAAAACCGTGGCCAAATCCTTAAACCATGACCAAATCTATAAAACTGTGACCAGATCCTTAAACTGTGAACAGATCCTTACACAGTGAGCAGTGATCTGATCCTTACACAGTGAGCAGTGACCTGATCCTTACACAGTGAGCAGTGACCTGATTCTTAAACCGTGACCTAATCCTTAAACCGTGACCTGATCCTTTAACTGTGACCTGATCCTTAACAACGTGACCGGATCCTTAACACTGTGACCTGATCCTTAAACATCATGACCAAATCCTTAACACTGTGACCAAGTTAATAAAACCGTGACCAAATCGTTAAAACCGTGACTAAATCCTAAAAGCTGTGACCAAATCCTTAAAGCTGTGACCAGATTCTTAAAACCGTGACCAAATACTTTAAACCGTGTCCAAATCCTTAAAACCGTGACCAAATCCTTAAAACCGTGACGTGACCAGATCCTTATACCACGACCAAATCCCTAAACCGTGACCTGATCCTTTAACTGTGACCTGATCCTTAACAATGTGACCGGATCCTTAACACTGTGACCTGATCCTTAAACATCATGACCAAATCCTTAACACTGTGACCAAGTTAATAAAACCGTGACCAAATCGTTAAAACCGTGACTAAATCCTAAAAGCTGTGACCAAATCCTTAAAGCTGTGACCAGATTCTTAAAACCGTGACCAAATACTTTAAACCGTGTCCAAATCCTTAAAACCGTGACCAAATCCTTAAAACCGTGACGTGACCAGATCCTTATACCACGACCAAATCCTTAAACCGTTACCAGATCCTTGATTTGATCCTTAAACCGTGATCTGATCCTTACCACCGTGACCAAATCCTTAACACCGTGACCAAATCCTTGACACTGTGACCAGATTCTTGAACCGTGACCGAATCCTAACACTGTGACTAAATTGCTTAAACCGTGACCGAATCCTAACACTGTGACTAAATTGCTTAAACCGTGACCAAATCCTTAAACCGTGACTACATTCTTAAACAGATCCTTAATCTGAACCGTAAACTGATCCTTAAACCATTACCAAATTCTTGATTTGAACCGTAAACCGTGATCTGATCCTTAAACCACTACCAAATTCTTAAAGCGTGACCAGGTCTTTGAATCGTGACCTGTGATCTGATCCTAAATCGTGACCAAATCCTTAAACCGTGATCAAATTCATAAAACCGTGACCAAATTCATAAAACCGTGACCAGATCCTTAAAAATATGACCAAATCCTAAAACCGTGACCAGTGATCTGATCCTTTAACCTGTGACCTGATCTGTAAAACCGTGACCTGGTCTGTAAAACTGTGACCAAATCCTAAAACCATGACTAAATTAAAAAAACTGTGACCAAATTCATAACACCGTGACCACATCTTAAAATCGTGACTACTCGTCTGGCGATCAAAACTATCAGTGAGCCTGTGACTCAATATCAGTCTTTAGATATAGATTATTTTATTATAGAATTTCCATACATGATAAATATGATATACATGATATACAAAAATAACATACCCACAGAGGCATTTGCAAATACTGTACTTTTAGTTTGTTTTTTTTTACTCAAAAATCCAAGTTTGTTTACATTAGCAGCCATTTTGTTTCATGGTTTTTTTTTATATAAATGTTAAATTAAGGATAAAAGAATTAATTTTCTTGGAATATGGAACCTCAATTCTTTGTTTTTTGAGTTGTCAAGAAGGTAGACATGAAAACAAGCATTTTACAAGAAAAAAAGGAATGTGATACAACTTACAATTTAACCATGTGCTTCATAATACTAAGACTAGAAAATCAGGCTACTAATACCTGACACCCCTTGACCCTTAATTGAACTCTTCCACAAATGCATATTTCTAACTGTATGGTATACTATTATTATAATTAGGAAGAGTTCATTACTATTATACAGGGGTGTTTTAGGGACTATGTAATTGATATACCCACTATTCTATTATACAATTAATAACTTTGTCACAGCCACTATTTTTACATAGGATATTTCTATAACATATTGAATTGAAATCACTTTTAAAAGTTCATAACAAATTTGACTGTCTTTGAAACAAGTATGTTACAGACCATGCTTACTGTTTTCGAAACACCTGATGGTACTTCTCTTTGGAGTAGTCTATTGCTCTTGATTTTGCCATGATTTTGGATGCTATTTTGATTAACGGAATTGTTTTGCTTGTACCGATTTTTATTACCCAAAATGTTCATAAAAAGAAGTTTTTGGGCTCTATTTTTCAGTATGTTTACGCATAAAAAGCCTTAATTTTCCAGCAAAATTTGCCATGATTTTCAAAGTGAATTAAATTCTATATAAGCACATTATTATTATTATTATAAATAGTTTTTATCCTTTGGCAGCAGCCATTCCTGGGGTTTCCATGGTATTTGGTTCCACATCTAACTGTTTCCCAAGATATTCCCTACAAATAAAAATTTTGATTTACATTAATAGAGAAAAAAAGATCTAGATTTTAAAGGATAACAACTTAGGTTCACAAGTATCATTTTTACAAGCTGTTCCTTAGCCAACCTCTGTGGCGCCAGGCAGGGTATGCTTACTCTTCTAGACACCTAATACCACTTTTCAATATGAAATATTTACTCATTTATTGATATACTTCCTCAAATGAAAAGTTCATTAGCTGCCAATGTATTGCCAATGTATTTGCATGGATTTCGAGATTTGTTTAATGGTTGGGATCGTTCGTGCTTGGTTTTATTACTGACAGTGATCTTAACGGGATTATTCAGTATCCATTTACAGCAAGGTTGAGTGGAAGAATGAGGAAAGATGACTGATTCCAGGCTGCCAAACTTTCGCATGCCAACAAAGATTAGAACCCAGCCCCATTCAATCAACCGAACCAATTGGATAAATGAAATTAGATATATGGGCTAATTGAGGACGGGACCAATTGGATGATATACAGAAGCTACCTACCAGTTATGGACCATGAGTTTCTGGACAGCTATCAAAGCCTCGTATCTAACATTAGGATCCTCATGACCTAAATACCACATCACTTTCTGTTTGGCTCCCAGTTGTTCTACAGCACTGAAAGAAAGAAAGAATCATCTCTATTTTACAAGGATAACAACTTAGGTTCCATGAGAATCCTTTCTCCCAGCTGGTCCTTGGTCAAACATCTCTATTTTACAAGGATAACAACTTAGGTTCCATGAGGATCCTTTCTACCAGCTAGTCCTTGGGCAAACATCTATATTTAACAAGGATAACTACTTAGATTCCATGAGGATTCTTTCTACCAACTGGTCCTTGACCAAACATCTATATTACAAGGATAACAACTTAGGTTCCATGAGGATCCTTTCTACCAACTGGTCCTTGGGCAAACCCCTTTGAATTGATCTATAGAAGGATAACAACCAAGGTTCCCTCAAGGATCCTTTCTACCAACTGGTCCTTGGCCAAACATCTATATTTTACAAGGATAACTACTTAGATTCCCTTGAGGATCCTTTCTCCCAGCTGGTCCTTGGCCAAACATCTATATTTTACAAGGATAACTACTTAGGTTCACTCGAGGATCCTTTCTCCCAGCTGATCAATGTTGCAAATTTTACAAGGATAATAACTTAGGTTCCCATGAGAATCCTTCCTCCCATTTGGTCTTTGGCCAAACCTCTTGGCTTTGATCTTTTCCGGATTATCCGTACGCATTAACAGCTGGGTTGACTGGTATTATGAGTGAAGATGACTTCTTATTCAAGGTCATCAGTCTTTCACACCCTGATCGAATTCTAAACTCACAACCACAACCACTGAGTCTTGGCCCCTGAGAAGTATATCATAATGAGGAAGTATGCTACGCTACTTACTTTTTGCCTCTTGGATAATATCGTACATACTCTCCTATATCATGGGCAGCTACCGAAAGAATTAAAGGATCTTTGCTGGTGTCTAATAGACGCACCAAAATCCTGTAATAAATAAATAAATGTTTTAATCGCAGACTTATCTTAAGCACAAACTTGTTTTTTCAAGTTTAATACCATTAAAAATTGTAACAAACAATAAGTAATGATAACTCAAAAGAAGATTATCTTAATATTTGTTTAAGCGGGTGTTCAAATTCAATACCACTTATCAGTATTACATATCAGAATTAAAAACCTGACTTAAGGAATGTCTACAATCAAATTAAAATATGGGAACACCATTTGAAAATACACTTACTTTAAAAGTTCATAATTTTTCTCATTCAGCCTAATGGCATTTTCTCTCCAGAATCTGTCCGACTTGTGGACTGGGCTCCATTCCAATCTTCCTGATTTGATCTCTGTGGTGTACTCATCAAAGGAACTGAAAGATAATGGTATAATTTAGTATCACATGATAAGTTTGGCCAAGGATTGCAGAGAAGTTTAGTTGTTATCCTTGTGAATTCATTACCAAGAGATTTGGTCAAGGACCAGCTGGTAGAAAGGATCCACAAGAAACTAAGTTGTTATCTTTGTAAATTCATGCCAAGAGGTTTTACCATGGAACAGCTGGTAGAAAAGTGTTAGCAGTTAAGAATGTGAAGGCTCTTTCCGAGAAGGCACTATTTGTAGAGACGTTTTTTACGAAAGGAGTCTTTTGCCTAGTAAATAAACTGAGTAAGTCCCTACCTAAGATCCTGGACTGAAGATTGAAGTGTCTCTGTAAGGAATTTTAAATCATCGATAATATCAGGATCATCGAACTTCCTTCCTTCCAATAACTCTAGTTGTTTTAATACTTTACATTGTACCATTGATAGAGCGTGGACATGTTGGATTTCTTTCTCTTCTGGCTTCTCTATTAGATTCTAAAAAATTTTAATTGATAATTGATAATGAAAGAGTTCCTAATTGGCAATAGGGTTCATTCTTGGGCAATTACAAAAACTCAAAGACAGGGGTGCCAACAATATACGTCCACATAGAGAAATGGGCGTATAAAAAACAGGCAGCAATAACCAATGTCGGTGTATAAGGTGACTTACCCTCAATGTAGCTAGAATAATTCTGGTGACTTTTTCTTTAACAGATTCACTGAGAATATCAGCTAGAATAGGAATAATGTTATACCTGAAGAAAAAAACACCAAAATTTTCATTATTACAATTCATTTTTTTAGGATTTCATTCATTCATTTGTTCATTCAAGCTATTGTTCTATCATTCATTCCTACATTTGTTCCTTCCTTTATTCATTCATTTGTTCCTTCACTCATATGTTCCTGCCTTCATTTATTCATTCATTTGTTCCTTCATTCATAGAAAGAAAAAGTTTCAGACTTACTTGTTTATTCTCTCAGCCAGACTAACGTTAAATGTTAAACACCAAAGACAGAATATTAGTTGATACTGTATCTGAAATCCTACTTTACTTCCAGCTAACACCGATATAATTCTATAAAATATAATAGTAAATTGGTCAATACAAATTGTAACAATTACACAAGACAGTATCTCAGGACTATGCATGTTTAAGATCCTTTGACAGTTAGATCATGAAAAGGTAGGAGAAAGTCAAAGTCCTTAAATTTTGATCAGTATAGAATGTATGGTATTGCCTGTTTTCAATATCCCAATAAGAGGCATTTCGGAGTAGTCAAAAACTCTCTTTCCTTAATGGAATTAAGATGATATTAGTGTTCCAGCCATCTGATTGGTCAATCATTAAAAGATTTTAAATTTAGTTTTATTATCCAATCATATCACTGTTATCTTAGATTAGTTTTCGAGAAATAAGGCCCCTGAAAAGTAGCGTGTTACTCCATTCCCTCTATAAATAGTAGACAACTATACTTACGCGGATATACCCTCCACCTCTACATACATAGTTCTATAGTGATCTAGTCTTAACATCATCTGTAGACATCGAGCTGCTGTCTGTAGGTACTCATTACCCTGAAAAATACATATAAAACTTACATAAAATATACAAATTACATAACATATACAATACAACTTATATAAAATATATACAATATCCATAAGGCTGCGTGCACATAGAAGTATACGGTATACACTACTCGAAAAAAAGTGTATAAGAAGGCACGGACAACTTTGCTAGAGATGCAATTATTGAATTACAACAGGCCTGCAATGTTATGTACTTGACATCCAACAGAGGCTTATGAACCTCAGGGTCCGGTTCCTAGCATTTAAGTAAGTCCAAGTTCGATATTCGAGTTGACATTTTCCTACTAATTCTTGCATAGACTCAAGTCGACTTAGGGTTTCAAGCACGAAATTTATCTTAAGCACAAGGCTAGGAACTGGGCCCAGATATTTGTGCTACCATGCGGGGTATGACCAAAAAAAGGGCCTAGCTTTTATCAAAATTTATGACTGTAACTTACTGGTTTACTGAGCTGTTCTTTCAGCCAATTCAAATAAAACTGTAGATTCTTTTTATCCATTGGTTCTTTACTCCAACAGGCTATCTTACCAATTATTCTACTAGACTGAAATTATGATAGACAGAATTACAATAACACTATGCAGTGTGCAATGAGGGATAATATGTGCATATTTTTACTTCTGGATCCCATAATGTGTGCATATATTTATCCCTTAAGGCTAAGGCTCTTATGACATAGTGTGACTGGCATTTTTTCTCAGAGAATCCACACAGCTATCAATGCTTACAGAATTACAATAAAGGCCATGGAGTGTGCAATAGGGTGAATTTGTGCATATTTTTACTTCTGGATCCCATAATGTGTGCATATATTTATCCCTTAGGGCTAAGGCTCTTATGACATAGTGTTACTGGCATTTTTTCAGAGAATCAACACAGCAAAGCCTAATGAATTCCAATAAAGGCCATGGAGTGTGCAATAGGGTGAATTTGTAAATATTTTTACTCCTGGATCCCATAATGTGTGCATATATTTATCACTTAAGGCTAAGGCTCTAATGACATAGTGTGACTGGCATTTTTTCAGAGAATCCACACAGCTATCAATGCTTACAGAATTACAATAAAGGCCATGTAGTGTGCAATGAGGGATAGTTTTTGCCATGTTCTTGATAAAAAAATGTCCAAAACTCACCTGGTAGACTATAAACTTATCATCTCGCTCTAAAAGGTGGAAAAATGGGGACCACACGGATTCCTTTCGTTTCTTGGCATACTCTTTAAATATTTCTACTCTGGCTTTATCCTCCTGCAAATACAGTAGATTTTAAGTGAAATGGAGTTTTACATCCTTCATTTCTGCTTATGGTTGTGTAAATTTGAGCAACCCTATACAGTGGGTGATCAGGGAAATTATGTCTGTATAAGGGCATTTATAGGTTAGAGAAAAAGTGAAAAGTCTTATTTTTATTGAAATTTTATCTATTTCATTATCAGTAACATTTATGAGTGAAAGAAAATGTGTAAAAGGCCTAATTTTCTTCTCTTGTTGGGGCAAATGAAGTGGCTTTAGTTGACCAACCCCATACAGTGGGCATTAATGGAAATAGGAGAACTTTACCTGAATGCTGTCATCTAACATAGTTAAAATATACTGTAGTGTCTGATCTTTAGCTATTTGACCAATCAAATTAAAGAATGTACCAGCAAACTGAAAAAAAAGAGAAAAGAAATGGTTTAGACACTGGATATGCTATAACAACAATCGAAAGAAAAACTCAAGCTGGCCAAATCAATGAGGTCAAACAACAATAAATAAGCATAAGTAAAGATGCACAAGATTTCACAGTTTGATAGTTTGATATAACAAAACACAAGATAATATTATGGAATATAACACACTTCTTTAATACAGTTAGGCACATGATAACTGCAAGTTTTTTAAATAAGATAGTTAATTAGATTAAACTGAGAAATACCTGCAAGGGATTCTCCTGAAGCATCTGTACCCTGGTCTCAGCATTAGCATTATCAAACTTGGAAATAAAGGCAAATATATCCTGAGATATCATCTGTCCCCTAAAATAGATAAAAAAAACTAAAATTTATTAACAATTTAACCACAAAACATACTCGAAATACATAATAATACTTTGACAATTTTTGGCAAATGTAACTCGAAACATCTCTAATTAATACAGCTATATACAATATTGTTCGTATAAAATACAAAGTTTTTGGCATGAACAAAAAACATATAAGTACAAGATAAAAATTAAAAGCTTATGGTTCTGATTCCAAATCTGTGATGTATTAATTTGTGAAACAGCAAGTAATGTATAAAATAGAATGTCAGACTGGTCGGACCATTACTGTGTCGGACCATTACTGGTTCGGACCTAAAAAAACATTTTATAACCAACTCGGACCAATGATATTTTTCTCACTACCGACTCGGCCCAAGGTTTTTTTCTCACTACCGACTCGGCCCAAGGTTTTTTTCTCACTACCGACTCGGCCCACTAGACTTATGTTATATTATAAATTTATGGGTATCAAATGATGAAACAAATATCCTATCCCATAACATGTGGTTTCGTAATTGAATTGTCGGTAAAATATTTTTTGATTTATTAATTTTTTTGATATGGATGTTATTTATATTTTATCTTCCCGTGATGACCTTGACTCAAGGTCGCACGCGTATGAATCTCGAAAAATCTGAAAAGGCAAATCTAATCGATAAATTGAGTGGACCAATAAAGTTTGAGTTTTTCAAAAGCAGAGATATTGTCATGCAATCAAAATATATCTATTTGAACCTCATTTTGATCATTGCATTATGAATTCAGATATTAAATCTGCATTATGTCGTCTGCTTCTTTGCTAATATTCTATTTCAGCACTTTGATTCTATTTATAGTAACAATCAACCTTGATTGCCGCCTTTGTTTCTTTATTGAATCCAAGCCCTCCTGAGGAAATTAATCTAAGGTGTGACAAATTAACGTTCTCTCATTGTTTACATTCACACAACCTCTTAATCATTAATTGGTTTAGTTTCATTTCTTAATAAACAAAAAAACAACCAAAAAAACGGCTTTCTGCGAAAATAAGACCACATCAAATTTTGCCGATTTGATACCATATATTTTTTTACTCGCATGACCTTGACATTTCGAATATTTCTGAGGAATAAATTCTTTATTTTGTTACCTTTTTTACCAAAATATTTTGTTACCGTTTTTACATTTGATACACATAAATATATAATATAACAACATAAGTCTAGTGGGCCGAGTCGGTAGTGAGAAAAAAACCTTGGGCCGAGTCGGTAGTAAGAAAAAAATCATTGGGCCGAGTCGGTAGTGAGAAAAAATCATTGGTCCGAGTTTGTAATGGTCCGACACAGTAATGGTCCGACCGGTCCCGATTCCATAAAATATACTCACTGGAGATAAGACTGCCAATTGACCCTGTTTGCTCGTACATCATTAGCTCTTTCTTGTAGCAAACTGGTGGCTACTTGGGCTCCTGAAATAGTCAACAAAAATCATATTTATTGGTTATCGTGATTTCTTAAAATGTATTACGTTAACTTCACTTGACAACGGCTGGTTTACCGGCTTGTCGGGTATATATAACGCAAGGATGAGCCAGTATACCGGCTTGTCAGGTTGAAAGGGTTAAGAGAATAAGAATTAGGCCCATTAAGTTTTGTACGGTACGGTACATTATCATTTAGTACTATGTTTGTATTAAGAATTTAAAGAAGTTTTGTTTTCAATATTTATAAGTAAGTCATTGTCATTTAGTATTCATTGTGTTAGCATACATTTTATCAAGTCTGATTATATGAAGGGCTAGTCAAGGAGACATTTTTGAGTTGTCAAGAAAAATAAAATTTTGTATGTGACCTATTTCTTCCTCTACCGGACAACAATCGTCCATTTTCTTCCCTAAAAATGTATCTTGTGTTAATCGAGACAAATGACTAAATGTCACATACTTATCAAAAAACAAAGAGATTAACAAACAATAAAGAAACATATTTTTTATTCGGCCAAGATGACGAGCAGACGATTTTTTCATAATGCACAATAACTTGACATTTTGAATCAAATTATTTCCGCCATTTTGATACTGACCCTTTTCTAAATCTTCTATATTGGAAATATCCATGTTTATCTTGCTTTCTCGCAAGGTAATTAACTCAATTTCCTTTTGAACTGGCATAAAATTCAAGAAACACTAATGCATAAATTATTCTTCAGCTTCACTCATCCACCATTTTGGTTATCACATGACATTGAATCACGCGTGAACTCGCGGGATTCAAGCTGCGTTCGATTAGAAAATTTTTTAGGCTGCATCTCGAACACCTTCACTTCCTGTTCGATTATCCAGGTTTGTTTTGTTGATTCATTTCACGTGTTGTTGAGATAAATTAAAAGTAAATTGAATTATTTTGAGATCATTTAGTCCTTAGAGCTTCATCCCCTGATGTACCACTATACATGGCAGTTCAGATGTCACTTTTTGATCTCTCTATATATTCCATTGGATGTCCTTTTCATACCAATTAGGCCTTACTAACAACAGATCCCATATCCAATCGACCACGCCCCTTTTTTTTATCCCACTTTCTATCAGCATATCCTATCAGAATATCCTCCTATAATCCCTATTTTCTCATACCCTTACAATAATTCACCCATATCCTTCCAATCCCTTTCCCATATTATCCTGCTTTTTCCATATTTTCTTTCCCTTTACATAATCCCATATACAATGACCTTTCCTAAATCCCAGATCCTTTCTGTTTCTGTAATCTTGGAAACCATTTACTTCCAATATTAATATTATAACAAATGCCTTTATCTTTCAGGATAAAATGGCGTCGACCTCAGCTTTTAGTTCTACAGACATCTTAGACAGGGAAGCAGACGTCAATCCAGGGGAGATAATTAATAGGACAACTGATGTTGATATCACAGAATTCTATGAGATAGAAAGATGCCAGAAATTCATCCAGGAAGGACAGTTTAAAAGAATAGCTCTGCAGTTTCCTGATGAGTTGCTAAGAGACAGCAGCCATGTTGCTAAGGCTTTACAATCAATGGTGGATGGTTTGGTGTTCATTCTTGGAGACACGTCTTACGGAAGTTGCTGTGTGGATGAAGTAGCAGCTCAACATTCCAACGCGGACTGTATCATCCATTTTGGACGTTCGTGTTTGAGTCAAACTGTTCGTTTACCTGTGCTTCATGTGTTTGGCAAGTTTCCAATCGATGTCGCGGACTGTTGTGAAAAATTCAAAACATTATTTGCAGATGTCGAAAGTCATGTGATCATTCTGTTTGAAACATCCTATCTTCATCGTGTTGGAAAAATTCACTCTAGTTTACTTAAAACATATCCAAACGTCATTTTGTCCGTTTTGAACATTCTCAAAGTATCAAATCCAGTGAACGCAGACGCATCAAAGGGAGACAATCTTGAAAATAAGACCACAATAAATCGTTGTAATAGACACATTGTTTTGTTAAAGAATACCAAGTTAGAGAACTATTCAATCTTTTATATCGGAAGTGAGGGACAAACTTTGTCGAATTTCATAATGAACTTTAACCAAAATTCATTCTTCACGTATGACCCAGTCACAAAAACGGCTCAAAAACACGAGACAAACACTAACAGAGCCTTAATGAAACGCTTTTATATGATTGAGCGAATTAAAGATGCAGACATTGTTGGCATCGTCATAGGAACGCTGGGCGTCAACAATTATTTAGATGTCATTAGTAGAATCAAACAGCTTTTAAAAATGGCTGGCAAAAAATATTACACTTTTGTGGTTGGTAAACTGAACCCTGCAAAACTTGGAAACTTTTTGGAAATTGATGCTTACGTGTTGGTTTCCTGCTCGGAAAATACTTTAGTGGATTCGAAAGAATTTTATAAACCAATTGTAACACCGTTTGAGCTTGAGGTTGGGTTGAATTCAAATCGGGAATGGTCCGTGGACTATAGAACAGATTTCCTTGATATTTTACCTGGTTCGGAAAATTATTCCGAGATCAAAGTCCTGGATGAAGAAATGGCAGACATTTCTTTAATTACAAATAAAGTTCGGACATTAGGAAAGGGAAGTAACTCTAATAGCAATGTGACGGATGTTCAAATAGGGTCTGATAAGTCAGTGGTTGCTCACTCTGCTTCAGAGCACCTGTCAAATCGATCATGGCAGGGGCTGGAGCAAGCCCTAGGAGAAACACCTGTGGAAAAGGCAGGGGAAGGGCAGACTGGTATTGCTATGAGCTATTCTAGCGAACCCTCCAAATGAATGGAGAACATTTTTAATAGTAAATGTTTATGGTGATAAAATGTTGGTCTTTCTTTTATGTGTACCCTCTTTAACAAGGCATTTCTAGATTTAAAAATGTGCATTATATACGCAAGTATACCTAACATAATAAAGGTTAAAAAATATAAAAAGAATTGCTTTTTCAATGTTTCTCCATAATGAACCTTTCATTATTGCCCATTATTGTCACAATTTAAAGTACATTTCCTTTTTTGATAAAAATTGCGCATTATATACGCAAATATACGGTATTAAAGTTTCAAATATTAACGCTATTTCATTATGGCCTCTTTGGAGTTCATTTTAGTCTGTAATTGCCCCTAAGACATTATAAATAACGGGTCAGTTTAAATCCCTCACGGATGCAGGATTTGAATCAGCATCCCTTTAAGCGGATTAGTTATAATCCCCAGTCCTCTGATGTATATTAATCCTAAACGTTTCTCAGTTAGATGATAGAGTCATTAGCCCTTTAATTACATCTCTCTAGGGGTCTAATTGTACCTTGATTGTCCCTTGACGAGGGTCGTCACGGTCCCTGCCCTCATCGGTCATTGTGCGGGGGTGGAGGGTAGACCGATTTACCATCATATTCTTTCTATTTTTTGGTATACATCTTTCGTAATCAGGGGTCACTCGGACAGACAATTACCACACTAGTTATCGCCCACGAGTTGACATGGAACGGGACCCATTTCATCGTGAGAGTTGCTGATTTCCTTCCAATTTGCACAATTCCTCAGGGGTAATTCATCAAAGATGTAGATAGATAAGGGCCTGTTTTGGAGATGACTGTTAGTCAAAATTTCATAAGAGATGCACATCTCATACAAATTTTAGCGTTTGACCTTGTTTTTAAATAAAAAAAAACAACACCTAGTTTCGTAAGATACTGATCTGTATGACGTTCAAAACGCCCCAAAAAAACTTGCATTTCATTTCATTATCAGTAAGCAGCTTTCTCTTTCATACAACCGAAAAAAATACCAAGCAAGATGCAATTCGTAACAAGGTTAATCTCCATTTTAGTAGCTCAATAAGGTACAAACCACAAGGTCGAAAAACCCCTTTCTGTCTCTTAAAGGGGCGCGATCACTATCCATTTGAACGATCAGACCTAGATTCTTAAAGGGATTGTCAGGAGGTTTTCTTTGTATGTGTATCAGGGACACTAATGGCACCAATTAGCGCCATTCCAATTTCCATTCTGACGTCTGTGGTTCTTGCAATTCCACTAAAACTAACGCATTTTATGACGTCAGTACCAGTGCTATATCGAAAGCTACTAAGTACCAGTGCTATATCGAAAGCTACTATTAATATCTATGCAGATCACTGTCAGTGACGTAAAAAAAAACCGTTAATTTTAGTGGAATTGCAAGAACCACAGACGTCGGAATGGAAATTGGAATGGCGCAAATTGACGCTATCATGCAAACATAGTCCTATGTGTGTAAAATGGTATTCAAGATCCATATAAATCCCCTTATATGGTGACTTTTCCCCTTTAAAGATATACTGTAGACGGGTGTAACGCTCGTTTTCTTTCTCAGATCTACGACCCCAACCACGCTGTAGTCGCCATTCTATACTACTAAAGATTTTTTTAATCAATCTAGACCCAAACCACTGCCAAAAATTGACTGTTCCCCTTTAAAGATGTACTGCAGAAGGGTGTACCGCTCCATTTTTTCTCAGATCTACGCGATAAGTTGCATGACCGCCACGCTGTAGTTGCCATGAAAGAGACCCTACATGGATGAATGCGTACTATAGTATAATTATATCTACATGATCTAATAGGCACTTGTTAAATAGCTGAGATAATCAGGGAACAAAAGGCAACCAAAAAACGATGAAGGTCGAAAAAGACATGCACTCCCCGAGCAGGTCGTATAAAACACACTGTGTTCGCCTGTCTGCCCTATTTTTTTCCGGAGTGTGGATTCGAAGTGGTACGACTGAGACACTATTGCGATCACAGAGGAGTTCATTCAGTGCTGACGCCGTTGATAGTGATGCGATTCTGACTCACAAACGCAGGCGTCGGATTTGGAAATTCGGTGCATGCCTGGTGCTGCAAGAATTTTAGTTTTCTGGAAGATTGGACCCAAAACTTTTCTTGGTGCAACATCTGCATTATTGCGCATAGGGTGACATTGGTAAGGCAGTGCAAGCGATATTAATTTCATTTTCTGTTGGTAGCACCTTATATTGTTTACTGTAGCGTTGTGGAATTGTGAACATTTTTGCAGAAGTGGTTGAACACTACGGGCAGTTGAACGGATAATCATTCACGTTTGCAAGAGCTGAAAAACTATTTGATCTGTTGTGCCACTGGAAAAAGGTGACCTTGACATTATTTTTGCGGTCCAAGACGAAGAGATCCACTTTGTCTCAGACAACAAGCACCTATAGAGCTGGGGGTCAAAGTTGAGGGTGCGCGTGCTGGTTTATGAATCCAGATCTATCTCGGGGAAAGTCATTTCCTTACCAAACAAAACTTGAAAAGAACCGTTTCAGATTTCGGTGGCTGATAAACTAAGGTTCAGGGGGTACTATCAGACATTTTGGGTTTCGTGTTCGTCGAAAAATTGACACAGCATTATCTTTACATCGAGAGCAGCCATTAGCAGGAGTTGTGAAGTCAATAAGGAGCAGACTTGGAAGAATCGGATGCGGCATCAGAATACAGATAGAGCATACATTGATTAAGATCTGAACCAACTACAGGCATATAAACAATAAAGCTCGTTACGGAGGAAGACTTAGCATTTCCAAGATCCTGAGGAATCCACGTTTGGATATTCAATTGAAAGGAACAGCAGAAGAACCAACTTTTGAAGATCTCCTCAGAACTTTCAGGTGGTGAGTAGAGCGATTTATGTTTTGTCTGGAAACGATCAATGCCAAAAGGTCAACTGGTCGAAATGATCCTGGTGAACCTAAGCGTTTTTTCTTCTAGAAATGGTTGTTTCCTTGTTTCTGAATTAGGTGTTTTATATCCCATTTTCTGCATCTATTAAGCAAACGAGGACGGGTAAACGTCATGCAGTGTGTGATGAGGGAATTTTTGCAGGACAGCACCATTAGCCTACTCTTATTTTCAATTTCCGACTGTCGAGGGATCTTAAACGTGCTCATCTTAGCACACATGGTCTTGGTTTATTTTCCCATCTGAAGGACAAGATGCAGGGGCGGATCCAGGATTTAGGTTTCTGACATCAGTCAGCCTAAATTAGGGGGGGGGGGGCGAGCCGGCGGAGCCCCTCCTTGGATTTGCGCCCGAGAAAGTGAGAGTATGCATGTACCTAATAATCGATATAGTCACGTCACGTGCTTTCTTATCCGGATTCTAAACAGTTACACCCAATTACGTCATTGCTCAAGGTTTTGCAGCCAAGGTCATATTATAATGGAGGCGAATACCACTTTTGAAACGGCATACAACCTTTCAAACCGCAATTTCGTTTCAATTGTGAACATCCACCTAGACCCTTCTGCTTCATTTAAGTTTAAGCTTTGATTGCGCTTCGGACATGGACATTTTTTATTCGCTTGAATAATCCTTGGCATCAATTTCCAGAATAGACTGCACCGTGTACATGCAATTAGTTGCCACTTTTCAACCAATATGACTTATCCCAGTCGGTTGATGGTCGGAATGGTGTCCGCTCGTACGCCTAAAAATCATATTTGACGGCCATTTATGTAGCCATATTTGTACCCCAATGCATTTTATGAAAATGTTTGTTTCTAGTTATGCAAGACAGCAAATACTTAAAAAAAAAACTCAAAAAAACATCATCATTGTTGTCACTGTTACACATTAACGCTTTCACCTTCCAAACGAAGGTCATTTCGTGTCGTCTGCCGCTTTAAGTGCTCTGACGTCATGTTTCTAAGCAGAAGATGAGTTTAAATCGGATTACGTTACGATGATACGATCTAAAATGAACGACGAAAAGAGGTGATAATCGGATAATAGGAAAAATGTATAAAACCGTTTTAATTTTAAATCACATAACATTCATTCCCGTTTTCTTTCATTTCATACACCGAAAGTTGCATCCCCTTCACGTGTCAGACATCTAGGTCAGTGCCTGACATCTTCAAAGTGGAACCTCTCTAAATATATTCGCTGACCAGACAAAATATATCTGAATTACAGTTCCATCCTTACATTTCGCTTCACATACGACAATGTTCGAGACTGACATAACTCCACCATGATAGGCAGACATCTTGCCCGATAAACGAGCAAGGGTAGACCACTCTTTCTGACGAATTACTTTAAGCTGATAAAAGTACCATCTTTAAGCACCAGGGCCCGTATTCACAAAGCTTCTTAGAATTTTCTTAACTCTAAGAATTCTTAAATCAGCTAAGAATTCTTAGTTTCCTTGACAACACGCTTAAATATTTAAGAAATTCTTAGAAATAAATTAAGAAATCTTAAAATCATGCTTAACTTTAAGTGAGGTCTTGAGGACACTTAAATATTTAAGAATGTTTTAAGTTTATTCAAAATGGCTGCTGAAAAATACACTAGGAAAAATGTTTGGGATATTTATTCGGATAGAGACTTTCTGACAAGATACAGACTGGATAAAGATGGTGTAAGATTTGTTACAAATCTTATAGAGGATGATATTTCACCTGCAACGTTCAGGAACCGTTCTGTTTTGCCAGTTCTGAAAGTGTTGGTCGCTTTGCGGTATTTTGCTACTCTACTGGGGAAATGCAACTTTGTAATGCTGATGATTTTGGACTTTCACAACCATCTGTCAGTCGAATAATTAACCAAATAATCACAGCACTGGTTTCACCTGATATCATTCAGAGGTTTATCAAATTTCCCACCAACCCTCAGAATATTATAAGGAATGAGAGGGCTTTCTGTCAGCACAGTTCCCGAAAGTTGAGGGTGCGATTGATGGCACACATGTTCGTATTTTTTCTTTGCTGCCGTCACACTTGGCCCAAATTTTCCTCGCAAAACATATTTATGTTCTTCAATCTGTTTTGCGAGGAAGAGAGACTCATCCTCTGACCAGTTTGGTTTCCTTTTTTTCGAGATCTGCTCCATATTAGCATAACTAATATTCCTTTCTTTGTTCAACTCCTATCACCTATGGACTTGAATTTGACGTCTGCTATTTGACGTAATGGACTATGACATAAGGTAGCGTCAATGTTACTATTTTTAGCGATTGATTTTCCAAAACGTCACTTAAGAAAATTCTTAGTACAATTTTTAATCCCACAATGCAATGCGCGAAGGTTAAGAAATTTCTTAGTGTGCACGAGCATTCTTATCTAAGTTTTTTCTTAAATTGTACTTAGGTAGAATTTAAGAAATCTTAAATCAATTTAAGAATTCTTAAGTCGTTCTTAGTCTAAATCTTAGAAAATTCTAAGAAGCTTTGTGAATACGGGCCCTGATGACACTTGGAGATTGGAATTTTCATATTACTTTAATCTTCAGAAAGAGTTTATAATTCTCAAGACCTTTAAGTTCAACTTATCTTTTTATATTTTACAGTAAAAGACGATTTTGAATCTTCGAAGAGCAAGCGACAAAAGAACCAAAAAATGGTGTTGTGTAGCAGAGAAACTCAACCAGTATCCAATGACAAAACAGAAGGTATGAACCACCCTCTTTCTTTTATTTTTATTTTTCCATCCTTTTAAATTCATCATGTGTATCGGGGACACTGATAGCATCAATTTGTGCCATTCCAATTTCAATTCCGACGTCTGTGGTTCTTGTAATTCCACTAAAACTAACGCGTTTTATGACGTCACTGAAAGTGATCTACATAGATATCAGTAGTAGCTTCCGATAGATCACTGATCACGATCTATGATATCCTTTCAGAGCCCAAGCCAACAACCTTCTTCATAGAGAAAGACGACGATTCTGTGGTCCATTACAAACCAAGTAAGTTCCTTTACATCTTAAACATAGCCGTAGGAGACAGGGGGGCAGACTATTATGTTTTCGGGCAAATTCGCGAAATCGGGCAAAGTATAATTAAAATTCGGGCAAATAGTCAGTCTGCCCCCCTGTTGAGTCGTGGGCTCCTACGGCTATGATCTTAAAAGACACAAAACAATATAACTGGCGCGAAACAGGCCATGCTTACCCTTTTCAAAACACCTGATGGTAGGCCTACTTCTTTTTGAAGGAGTCCAATACATCCTCTTGATTTTGCCATTATTTTGATTTAATGTATTATTTTGCTTGTTCGGATTATTATTTTATACCTCTGCATGACGTAAAAACCGTTGTAACACAATCATTTTCCAATATCCGGTTTGATGACGTCAGACCTTAACACCGGATGTGTCTCCATGTAAACAGGTCAATAAATGTCTAGTTTATGTAGCCTATCTTCCAATCTAATTTTACATCTACAGGTCAATAACACTCGCTGTACTGAACTTTTTTCATCAGATCTTTAAGAATTTTGCCTTGGATCTTATAGATCAAGTCTTCTCAAATGGCGGCCCTCACTCCTAATCCTGCCTGCGACGCCCTTAATAGTGGCCTCTATAAAAGAGTGACCCCTTCTGCTAAAACTCTCAGCTCTTAACGTCACCTAAGCTCTATATTAGTCCTTATATTTATCTATTTGGCCTTTACAAAAAATATTGAGAAGGCGGTTCTTGTCCAATCCTCCTTAATATTAATCTTGCAAGAATAATAACTTAGGTTCATAAGGATCATTTCTACCAGTTGTTTCTTGTTCAAAAGTCTTTGCTTGTTCTAGCTGTATCCTTATCCATCTACAACTGGGTCAACTGAAGTCAAACATGCCCGCCTTACGATGTAGCATATTGCACCATCGTTTTGGATCTCCTTGGAGAAATTGTAAGAAGCCAAAACATTTCTTACACTCCAATTATTCATCAACTCCTTACACCAACCGCCCTTTCATATGACATTCGACACAACCTTCGTCATTGTTATGATAGGCGCCATCTTGCCCGGTATTTGGGCAGGAAAAGACAACTCTTGATTGGCTGTTTATAATTTATTCAACATGGAAACTACCGTACAGTGTACGAGGTTATCTAGCAAGTCTAGTTCCGAAGTTGATATGAGTGGTTGTTTGGGTGTAGGTCAGATTTCGGAGTCCTATGAATTGCTAATGAAATATCATCTGATTAATTGATTTGACAGGTGAATGTATTTGGGTGTCCAATGGATTATTTTTTCATCAGGTACATTATTGTTTGTGTTAGCTGTCTTAATCAATTATCCGACAAGATATTTTCATTGTTTTTTAGACCTGGAAAAAAGGGGCTTTTCTATGTTATCTTGGACTACTTAGAAGCCCAGCATAAAGTTGGTTGTTCGCGAGAATTCTTCTTGCCTTTTACTGCTTCTCTTTTTCGAATTGATCCATCTGGATTCTTTCGTCTGCAATGGCACGGGGCAACGACCAACATCGATTACGACTACGATGCTGCGTGTCTCGCTTTAAGACACATTCGGTGACAATCACGACAACCTCCAATGTTGCAAAAGCACTGGGCCAGCTAAAGTTTGCTTCAAGTAGTGTCTTCCATTTCTCGCTGATTTGTGGAAGTTGATTTATGAGTAACGATTCGAATAGTTAGGCATAGTTTACCAGTCGGTTTTCTCCATGAAATTCGAATACACCAATAAGTACAACTCAGATTTCTCCTTCATAATAAATAAATGAAAAAGGATCTGTATCTTTCAATGTACCGGTAATTAAATCTTACTTGGGGTGTGATTAGAATAGGTAAAAGCCGTTTTAATGCAATGAGTAGGCTATCATGGAGAAGGAACTATATCTTTCAATGTAATTAAATATTAATGTGTACTGAAGCGATACTTGTAAACAAACCCCAACCATCAGCTGTCTAAATGACAAATTACCTTCGAAATATAAGAAATATCAAATGAAATGGAGTTTTACGTCCTGTTTTCCTGCTATGGGCTGAACTAATGGATATCGACAGTGGACAATGGATGAAAGTTTAAGTTAACAAGAACGGAAGTAGGCCTAACTAATGCGACCTTTGACCTTTAAAATGTACACGTTGGCGCGCCTTGTCGGAACAAAGTGAACAGTTGAAAGAGCAGGGGAGGAGTCATAATAGGGGGACCCCTTTAGGTACACTCTTTTTGGCTTGAATGCCATATATCTAACGGTAAATCAATGAACTACGGTTACGGCTAAGACTAGGGTTATGTTGAACGGCTACGACTATGGCTACGGTTCCGTAAAACGGTTACGACCAAGGCTAGTTTAGATGAAAACAGAAGTTTTACCTTCTATCAGTACTACTGTAGATATACTGTCATCACTGTAAAACATTCCAGTGATAGAATCATCCGCCACAGGATATTGAGTGTTCCGTCCGAGGAGAGTATCTCGTAACGAACTCAGAAAACTTGGCTTATCACAAATGATGACGAATGACTCTTCTTCTTCTTCTCCCGTGATAAGGTTCATTAGTCCATCAAGACACATCAAGCATGTCTTTAAAATCAAAATGTCGTCACTATGGTGATCGCATGTCACAGGACAATAAGTCAGACGTTACTTCCGGTTTTGGACATTCTTTGACGGAATGGGTTGTTGTCTGCGAACGTTAAAGCAAAATACTAGTAGCCTTGAATACTGGCTTTGTCTTTGGTCATTGACATATGACATACGTTTTTCAAATATAAATGATTAAAAAAATATGTTAAGATTTTTCTTGTGCGGTTTGGATTGGAAAATTAAAATGGCCGATCACAAGGTTGATATTGTCACTCAGTTCTTGAATACTGGCTTTGTCTTTGGTCATTGACATATGACATAAGTTTTTCAAATGTAAATGAGTAGCTTATGGTCTTAATTAAAAATATATGTTAAGATTTTTCTTGTGCAGTTTGGATTGGAAAATCAAAATGTCCGATCACAAGGCTGATATTGTTGAAGAGTTATTGAATACTGGCTTTGTCTTTGGTCAATGACATATCATGACAAAAATTAGGTTACTAATTAAGGTTTTGTTGTGCATTCTGACATACTACAATGACTTTGGCAAATGTCGGTCAGACATGTTTAGTAAAAAGCAATTGTTCGGATTCTGTTTAATATAAGGACTTTTGATGACAGAACAGAAACTTATTATAGTCGGCAATAAGAAGAACATATTAAGGGCTAAGACAATAGAAATGATAATTTTACTGTTGGCAACAAGTCACAATTGACATATGTCGGTCTTTAAGAAATAATTAGGTGAAGGGCCGAACAGGGGCCACGAGATTGTCTAGGGACTAAAAGTACCAGGCATGTAAGATCACCGCCACCCCCCTACTCCAACTCCTCCGCTTTTAGAAACACCACTGATCTTTTCGTTACATCTTTTACATCTGCATCATTGCAATCACGATTTTATTAGTTGACTTACTTCTCCACTTCATTGCTGATTGTGCATAATTTTTAGGAGCCTATAGGCCTACATATTTTTTTATTAATCACAAAACGTACCATTAAAAAATGAGGTTTTAGATCCTACTTTTCTGCACTCGATAAAAAATACTATCAAACCGAATAAAAACCACAAAAGAAAGATGATAATTTGTCATAAAAAAAAATGAAAAAGAATATTTGTATACCCGTCACGGTGAATGGAAAGGTCCTAATTTTGAGTTTACGTCACAACTCTACTTTCAATTCATTACTCACGAGTGTTAAAATTAGTGACGGGCGTCTCGGGTACAGGTTTTTTTCAGTGGTCCGTTGTCGAGATGATTCTATTGTTGATACTATTCTTATCCCTTTCGGCAATTATGGAAAGCTGCTACCAATGTATTGTCAATGTGTTCGAGATTTGTTTTACGGTTGGGATCGTTCGTGATTGATTTTATTATCCGTATAGCTTGGGCATGGTGGCTGAGGTCATTGTCAAGCAAAGCTCACAGCACAAAGAATTCATATATTAAGTGCAAACAATTTGAGAATAGAGGAAGGGGGCAAAAGCCTGGACTCTCAACGAAAACATCATTGTCATCGTCAAGATGTGGCCACAAAATGGTAGGCTTTTCTGTGTAGGTGGTGTCTGAAAATACTCAGAACTCCCAGATCATTGGACCACACTTTTGCATCCACTCTGCATCCATAAGCTGTGTAAGATCCGGAAGATGATATCTTGGACTGACAAAAACACAAAATTTGACCACTCTCTAGAGTATTATCATGCGATACCTGATGGCTGTGCTTCACGTGGATCAACCAAAGAAGGTGATAACGCAGATTAAGTATTAGCCCATGATTGTGCATCTGAGAAAATCTAGCTTGTTAACTGTCCTCTCGACAACGAGCCTCTTTGTGGACAGGTATCGTCTTTCAAATCTAACTCCTTGTCATCCTTGAGACGTATTTTATTGTTTTCATCGCTGATTTCATTACGGTTGGTTAAATTTACCCTTTGCCGGATATTAATGTCAGCTTGTACGTATATCACGCAACAGGCGAATGACCTCTGAGACTAGGTTAATGTACTCGTGCATTGACATCTGAAACGATCAACGCAGCCTGTGTTTTGAGGAAGGTCAGAGGATTTCGGTCAGATGTGTACTTAGAGGCGACACGGCATATCGAGCCGTTAAGACTAGTATAATAATGCAGTAATGTTAATAACCCCGTCAGTAACCTTCTAGATCTCATTGTATTCGGATATTTTTTTCTTTTTTGACTTTATTTTGATCGCAAGCATCGATATGTAACTGTGCTCCATCTTGGATCTCTTACTTGTGTCTTAATTCATCTCCGTGGACGTTTAGTGGTTTGTTTACAGTTGTGAATACCAATACGACTACAACAACGATACTGAACATATTTGTAATATTCATGGACATTGCAGCATCTTAACATCTCCGACAGAATCCATTTACGAATTGATCGGAGTAGTATGTGTTAAGTCTTATTACCGCAAACAATGTTCCTTCCACGACACGACGTTCCGAAAATTATTGTGAGCGATATGACGGAGACGTCGCCGGATCGTTTGGATAATCTTTCCGCAGAAACGGATTCCTTGTCGCAGGAAGATGGAAAAGTTGAAAAGCAGGACGGAAATGATGGTGACGATGAACTGGGTTCGCCCGGACATGACGTCACAAATACTGGAATCAGTAAAGCGAAGGACACCGTGGTCACCGGAAACGGTTCCGTCGTTGTTCAAAAATCGGATCAGAGTCGTCCAGACGATTCCGACCACAACGGTGTGAAGCATTCCGCTTCTGCGAATATGTCGGAGTTATCTGGCGGTCATGGAAGTGATCATCATGGACACCGAAATTTCTTCCGCCGCAAGAGTAGTACGGATCCACACGCACGTCGCGGAAGCCTGGTCGCACATTTGTTACATTTTGTCGGAATGGATCGTAGGGAAAGTTCGGATACAAGAGAACCTGATGTGGAAATGAAGGATAGTCCTCTATTGGATCCGAAGTTCAGTTCCGACTCCGACCATAAGGAAAGTCCGGATCTAGGACGTAGAATGAGTAAAGACACTTCCGGAAATAATCGGAGACCGTCTGTGGACGGAAGCCACATGGAATTGGGTGATCTTCAGAATAAGTCGAGAGCAGGTGGTCGGAGAAAGTTGAGTATATTCGGAAACGTTCTCCGTAGAGTCAGCATCCACCGTAAGGAATCGATGCCTGCCAATCGGCGGTCGGTATTCTTCTTCAAGGGCCATAACTCGGAGGAAACTAGTGATTCTTCTGGTAAGACTTGATTTAAGAACCTGTTAGATGGATATAGTCCTCTTAATCAGCTGAAAGATCTCAATTTCAGCCATTTCTAATGATTTTCAGCAATAAGTAGTCTAGTTTGCTTTACCATCTGATAGAATTATAGTTATCTGGATACAATTATAGTATCTGTATAGTCCTCTAGTTGTCTATTTCACCAAATGATAGATCTCAATATCAGCTATCTGTATAGTCATCTAAATATCTACTTTACCAGCTGATAGAGCTTAATATCAGCTATCTACATAGCCATCTAAATATTTACTTTACCAGCTGATAGAACTCAATTTCAGCTATCTGAATAGTCATCTAAATATTCACTTTACCAACCGATAGAGCACATAATATCTATTTCACCAGCTTTGAGAGCTCAATTTCAGCTATCAGTATAGTCGTCACAATATTTACTTCACAGGCTGATAGAGCTTAATTTTGGCTTTTTGTACGGTCAAACTATGTTCATTGGGTAGTGTACCTTATGAAATAATCGTTGCTTGATAAAATACATACAAAGATCACTGTGCTGTGGTATGGTTCTCCCCAACTAACTCTCATCACCCGTGTTCTTCTTCTAGATGGTAATGGCAACGTGGAGAATGGACAATCTAATGGAGTTGGACGAAAACAACAGAAACTGGAGCAGAAACAACTGAACAAACAAGTTTTAGTGTAAGTCAACTTAAATCCTTTATCCTACCCTTATAGGGACACTTTCACCATTCGCTTGACAAATCATATCTTAGCAAAGTTATAGCTTCTATGTGTATCCATAATTATGTCCGTAGAAATCTATTGCCAAACCGCTATTTAGAACATCTGGTTTCCGTTTGACAATCGTAAGTACTCAATTTTTAAATTACTATGTGTTGTTTTCAGAGATGGGTTATTTACGATTCTTAGTGGTCTTTATGGGATCCTATTGGTTGTTATGGGTGCTGTCATTCCACTAACAGGCACCTTCGTGGAACCTGAAAGCGGTTATGTATTCGAGGTAAGTGCTTTTTCTGAAATCTTTTGAGAACGAATAAACAAACATTTGCAATCATTTATATTTGTGGCCATTTTATATTGTTAGGCGTAGCGATAATGGCCGACATATTATGTACGATTGAAATATTTGGTAAGCACTTTGCAACCATTTGGGAGTGATTTCAGCTTTATACAAAAGACTGAGAGTCTTTGGCAATGTCGGGACAACAAAATTATTGAGCTACTTGGTCCAAATTCTACTTCAATTTGATTTTCCATCCCGCCATCTGTTTTCACCCTACTGTATCTTCTTTTCAGGGATTTTACATCTATCTATACTCCGTCAGTATTGCGTTTCTCATCTACGTCTACGTTTATCTACTACGTCGCAACCGTCTGAAAACGGAGTTTCTTACCAGAACGTTGTCCAGATCTATGTCGTGGACGAAAGCTTGGGCCAGGTCCTGGGCTAAAGGTGAAGCGGCCGATCAAAAGAATAAACGAAAGCGACATATTTCGATGGATACCAATCACCATACAGGCAGTTTTTACCTTCGACTTGGTGCTGTTGGTAAGTGGCCATGTTGTCCCAGACATTCTAGTGCCATTTTCTCTCTGTCTATCTCAGCAAACTTGGATGCATGATTGCTAGCACACTAGACCTTCTTTACATAAGGGAGTTGATTTTGTTAAACGGTAATCTGCCCCAATCGTTCCTTCGAGTCGAAGCAGCAGTTAGAAAGTCCATTTTTATTCTCACAAACGCCACCAATAGCAATAGCAGTCTCTTCCATATTTTTTAAATCGCAAGGTCTACTTTCGCCCTTTTAAAGCCAAAATTGTCCTTTAGATTGCAATAAAAACCTTAGTCAACTACGAAAAGTTCACTATACCAATGTATTTGTGGATACATGGATTTAGAGATTTGTTTCACTGTTGGGATCGTTCGTGCTTGGGTTTTTTATTCGAACAATTAAGGCTTACTCATGCTCGGAGCAGTTATAAACAGACCAACTGTTAATCTTTGACAAGACTTAGTACTTGATGGAAGCTTGATGGCCCATTTAAGCCAAAACTTTCTTTCAGATTTTGATCAAAACCTTAGTCCAAATTTCAAACAATTTCAACTGTTACTCTTTGGCAAGACTTAGTACTTGTGTTCAATGGAAGCTCTAGATATCCTCTGATCTGTATTTCAGGTTTTGGTATTGGCAGCATGATTCACTCGGGACTTCATTTCGGCCAGTACTTTCAGGTGTACGACGGTCCTGACTACTGTACCGACCTCATCCAGGCATTTAAACCACTGCTTCATCTTATGTTCACCTTTATTCAGCTATATCTCATCTTTATGAATTCCAAGGTAAGGAACCCGGATGTCCCTCCGCGACTGGGTTATCAGAATCACATCCCTTTAAGAGTGTTCACAAAGCTAACGATCTCTTTTGAAGAGGGCAGTATAGCTATTAGAATTAAGAGTGAAGAAGTTCCTAATAACTCATCTAATCGGAGGTGAGAAACCCTGATATCACTCTGCTACTTGTTGCTCGGTAAAACATCCCTTTTAGAGAGTTAACATAGCTAACAATGAAACCACGTAGCTGGTTTGGTGTTTAGGTTCAAGACTTTAGCAACAAGTTGCCTCTAACAATAGTTCTTGGGATTTGCTAGAGTCCACAATCTAATAAACTTTGGTATTTTTATGTATAGAATTGTCGACCATATTTCATTCATTCCGTACGAAATTTTTGGAGTACCTGGATTTGCCAACTCATGTATGCTATATAATGTTTTGTAGTTACGGATTCACAGATACAGAATTCTAGCACGGTTTGGATTAATGCACATGTGTGCGACCAACATCTGCGTGTGGTTCCGGAGTATCGTGGTCGAAACGTTACATGTCATTCACCAGAAACATGACGAACATCATGACGACACTGGACATGATGTACATGAGGTCCAAGTGTTTACCAATGGATATCGCACCAACGAAACTACCTATAACAGTTCCGGCTTTCATGGACGTCGTTTACATGGAGGTAGGCATATAACAATTATATGGGTCCGTATGCATAAAAGATAACTTGGGTTTAAAATCTGAGTTAACTCTTGAGTTAAATTACCATTGGTGTAACCAGGTTTTCGAGGGTTAAATATGGATTTAACTCAGTGTTAAGTTTTATGCATATGGCCCCTGATAAGGGAATAATAACTTTGAAGGAAAGGTGGTCCTCATCTTATCCTCGATGTGGTATTTGACATGGAGAGTATGACAATTGAGGGTGGGGTTTGGACAGGAGTAGGCTCATGCAATTAAGCACCAGAACTATCCAGGGATCTTTGCTTGTACAGCCTGTATCACACGAAATGAAATGGATTGTGTTTTACGTCCTGCTTTTCTGCACCTATATGGGCTAATTGAAGACGGGCAAATGCCATTCAGTGTGCAATGAGGGAAATTTTGCCAGGACACTGTTATTAGCCTGCTCTTCTTTTCGATTTCCAACTGTCGAAGGATCTTTAACGTGCACAGCCAATAGCACACGGGACCTCGGTTTATCGTCCCATCCGAACGACTAGACGCTTTTCCACGTCAGCCCCTCCGTTCAGCACCACTAACACGGAAAATATTAGGATACACCGTAGAACCATGGGAAAGAATTGACATAGCTGATTTTTCTGTCTTTATTTTCAGTGTCGCTGAACCAAGGAACAGGAAACAATTCATGTCGCTGGTCCGACATGATGGGACAGGCCGTGGAATCTGCTGGACCCTATCTCTACCCTTGTACTATTGAATACAGTCTTATGTGTGCTGGTACGTATATTCCACTTCCGGTTTGTTGCTAGACTAAAGTGTCATACTAACGTCAGCTTCCACAGATGCTAACATAATGTCGTGATTAATAGAGACTTGTATGTTAGGGTTTGTGCTTTGGAGTTATTACTGTGTTTGATGCTGTTATCGTAGACTGGAAAGGCTGGGTAGCATGGTAGGTGGTTGCATAATCTAGGTAGGATTTGGTAATGAAGTACTGATTTGAGCAGATTTTATTTGTATATCGTTTGCTAACTTCTCTGTTGGATATTCTAAACATGTGGGTATAATAAGAAGATCGCTTTTATACAGCTTTTACTCCCAAATTTGCTTTACGGATTAAGATGTGACGAACGGAATCGTCTTGCATGTATTGATCTTTATTTAAATGTCTAGCCTATGCATTTTGTCTTTCAGGTATCCTGTACGTCATGTGGACGAACGTCGGAGAGAGACAGAACAAAGTCCGAACCGACTCCGACGCTGAAGACGAAGAAGAGGATCTGAGATCGCATCAAAGGATGAGCGTCGATTGCGCTGGATCAAGTCGAGGATTGTTTCTTGGAATACTTATAACAGTCGGTGTCATCATCTCCATCATTGCCTTTTATGTCTTGATCAACCAGAGAAAACAGACGCTTCATCTGTCAGCCATTGTTCTGACTCACATGTCCGAGACTATCATCTACTTGGTTACCACCATCGCCCTCTTTCTAGCCGTCACCAGAATGAAGGACCTTCACTTCCATGCTGAGCGGAAATCCGACTTAGAAGACACCTTAATTTTGATTTCGTACACGGGTCTGTTAGGATTCGCTACTTTCAGTTTGACTGCTGCTTTTATGAGAGCTGCTGACGTCAGAAGCTGGTTGACGATGATATCCAGTTTAGCTATGGTTATCCAGGCGACGCTTCAGACGATATTTATTTTGGCGGGAGATCGACTATCGGCTGCGTCATCGTCACAAGAAAGAAAGAAACCTGGAAGAGAATTTGTGACGTTTCTGTTGCTAAGTAACTTTGCCATGTGGGCACTTAACACTTTTGAAACTCAAACCCCTGAACATAACCCTATCCAAGTTGAGGTGTACGGGCATGACGCTTGGGCCATCTTTACTCACGTGTCCGTGCCCCTTGGTATCTACTTCCGGTTTCATTCCACCGTCTGTCTCTCAAATATTTGGAAAAATGCATGGAAGGTGAGAAAACATATGTAAAAAGATGCATTGTAATATATATTTGATGGGGTAATAGTTTTCCAACTTGAGGGCAAGGGTAATGGAGATGGGAGAGGGGCGGCTAATATTGTCAGCGGGCATCGTGGGAAAGAAGAAGGGATTTGTGACGTTTTTGACAGATTGGTATGAGGGAGGATGGTATGATGGTTTGGACCAATGAAATCCTAAATTTGTAAATACCTAATTGTAATATATTGACGAGGTTAATAGGGCAAAAACTCTCCACTTATAAATCTAAAAGGGTCAACGGGATTGGAAGGGCGTGGCTTGGGGAATTTGGACGAATATTGACAATGGACACAATGGGAAAATATAACTCATGGCTTCCATGTCAGAAAGAGAGGAGAGCAACACAATGTTTTGATTTTGAGCCTATGAAATCCAAGATTTGAACATAACTTTTATTTTATAATACTTGTATATATTTATTTTAAATGAAATTTTGATTTACGTCTACTAATTTTCGCTCATTGAGATAAAAACTTAATTTTAAATCCTGTCTAATAACTTGACATTATTAGGCACATCCTTTGTAAATTGGAACAAGGTTGTGTCCAGGAACTGTGTATTGGGTCAGGTGTATCGGGCGTATGGAATAACTTTAAGCATTTGCAGGAAAGTTAGAATAGGTTCACCGTTCATTGTTGTAATTGGTAACAACTGTACATTATTTAAAACTGTAAAAATGGTTCATAATAAAGTTCTTAATTTAACATCTAGTAGTGTTTGGATACAAATAACTTATTCAATCTTTACGGCATTAAGATGAAATAAAACAGAGTTTTAAGTCCTGTACTGTACTGATTAGAAACAGGCAAAAACCCGGCAGTATTCAACACTATACGAACTAGCATACATTCATGTATCAAAAGTATCAATTCCCCATACCCCATCATTTATTGTATGCATAGAAAGTCCGCAGTTCCATCATTCAATCAAAGTTTTGTCCCGATATAGAAGAACGACGATGGCCAAGCCAGGATATACATGCATAGGTACATTTATGTATAGTTTTGCTATTAAAGGGAAATAAGTCAATCTTCACAAAACAAATACGTACCACAACTAAATTACCATACTGCTTGTTCGGTAACAAGGCCTCTTTATCACTGCCATTCAATGAATCTGTCTTCACGGGCTCAGCTAAGTCTGAAACGGTATTAAAAATGCAGGACAGTAATAGCTACTTTGGGAAAAGGTCATTTCAATACGGTACAGGTTAAAAGAGGCATTTAGTAAGACACTGTACCTTCAAAACTATGCAATAGAGGCATTTGATGGACTGCCTGCTTCATTCAATGCGGTATAGGGTAACTAGAGGCATTTAATAAGACACTGATGCTTCAATACGGTACGAGGCTAAATGTAGCATTTCGTAGGGCACACTATATTCCATGCGGTACAGGCTATATAAGGTTGTTACGTCAGTAAGCCTACTGTGCCTTATGAATAGAGGCATTTTGGGCTAAAACAGTACAATGCAAAAGAGGCATTTAATTTTGATTGCCATTGGAGATATGCATCCAGATTGAACAATAGGGATGGGCAGGCAAATGGGCATGGAACAGGGCAGGAGAGGCAATCATGGGCTTCCCTGGCTTATTTTTGCAACCCCCGATTGTAACTGCCCGAACCTTTTAAAGGTTTGATGTTTAATTCAATATTGGGCTCACCTTTTTTTTCAAAAGATTCTAATTTCTGAAATTATGATGGAAAAATCAATAATCTTAAAAAGGTTATCAGTTCTAACTAACTAACCAAACAAAACAAATTTGCTTTACTATAACATATTTCATAAAAAACAAACTAAGAGTTGAAAAACCCAAGTGTAGAGTGGAAACAGTTATTTCTACAATATAAGAAACCCAAGTATCATCAGTTCTAACTAACTAATGTTTGAATAAAAATTGGCATGTTGGACTTAACATATTTCGTAAAAAGAAAAACCCAGGCGTAGATTGGTATCATTTCTAACTAATTAACTAACCAAACATAACAAAAATTAAATAGGTTGGCCATGTTTTTCTTTCAAATAAAATCTTGACATTTGTTTTACTATAACATATTTTTTAAAATTCAAAACAAGAGTTGACAATACTAACTTACTATGGAAACAAAATAAGTTTTTAATGTAGAAGCCTTGTTAAAAAAACAGATTCAGACTTGACAAACCCAGGCGGAGAGTGGTATCATTTCTAACTAACTATGGAAACTAATATACAAGAATTTATAGTTTTTAACGTAGCGACGTTGTTAAAAAACAAATTCAGACTTGACAATCCCAGGCGTAGAGTGGTATCATTTCTAACTAACTATGGAAACTAAACAAGAATTTATAGTTTTTAACGTAGTGACATTGTTAAAAACAAATTCAGACTTGATAAACCCAGGCGTAGAGTGGAAACATTTCTAACTAACTATGGAAACTAAATAAGAATTTATAGTTTTTAACGTAGTGACGTTGTTAAAAAACAAATTCAGACTTGACAATCACAGGCGGAGAGTGGAAACAGTCCTAACTAACTATGTAAACTAAACAAGAATTTATAGTTTTTAATGAAAGAAAATAAAAGTAAATACAATGAGCTGATATAAAATATTGTTTATATTTTTTTAATTTTCAATCACCATTTTGTTAAGTACCATACACGTTTCTTAGGATTTCCTTTGATGAAGAACAACAAGAACTTCATGTATGTTTCTTAGAGGCCTTTCCCTGTTGTAGACTAAGAGTAAAATTCACATCCAAAACATGACAAAATTAATAATAATTGTTACATAGTAGTGAAATCCTCCAATGATAAGTGTTTCGAAAAGAGTAAGCATGGTCCGATTTATCAAAGAGGCCGATTGTTAAAGGTGGTTCAAAGGTATTCCCTTATAAAAGTTTGAAATTGAGGGCCAAAGCCTGCCAGCCTTATTTCTAGGAGAGCAGGTCATCGGTGTTTGGAACTGCAGCAATTTGATTTTTCCAGGACAGCGCATTAGCCTTCAATTTCCAACTGTCAAGGGATCTTTAACGTACACAGCCAATAGCACACGATTAAACCAGGGAAATCGTGAGAAAAATGTATGGTACATTAAAATTTCTTTCTTCTTCAGCAATAAATTAAAATATTAGTATTTTATGACATTTTCAAAATTTTAGTAACTATCTAATAATTTTGGTACAAAATATAAAAAAAATACATTTAACTACCGGTAATTCTACCTCTTAGAATGAACATAAGATTAAATTTTGTACTCTTAAAAGATTTGAACGACATGTAGAAGCAAGGAGCACATATAGCAAAACACAAGACAATATTATAGAATATAACACACTTCTTTAATACAATGTACCTAACTGATTCAAAGAAGAGTGTTATATTCCATAATATTGTCTTGTGTTTTGTTAAATTTGTACTCCTATTTCATTTGATTTTTCCAACTTCACTAGATCGAGTCCATGGGGACGAAAATTTGTGTTTCTTTTAACATAAATTTAATATCCAAACTTCTTAATATATTAATGTTGTTTTATGGATAATAATCTCTATAAAAAAACACAAGACAATATTATAGAATATAACACATTTCTTTAATACAGTTAGGCGACACATGTATCTTGTGTAGAAACGTTATGTGCTTAACTGTATTAAAGAAGTGTGTTATATTCCATAAAATTGTCCAGTATTTTGTTATATGCTCCTCGCTTCTATATGTCGTTCAAATCTGATAATAATCTAGTTTTGTGCATTTTAATTTTATGTTTATTCTAAGAGGTAATATTCCTTTAAAGTATGAATCAAACTATATAATCGCAATTTACACTTTATTATAGTTCACATGATGCTTAAGTTCCTACCAGATATTGAGAATTTAAAATAAAATGCGTTTTTTTATAAAAAAAACACAAAAAAAAATTGTATTTCGTCGTAAAAAATCTTTGGAAATTGCAAGACAATTTTATATATTTTCATAATTCAAAGCTTAAAAACTTATCTAAAATTTTGAAACGTAATAAACATGTAAGAATTAAGAAAGTAGTATTTTTTAATGAAAAAATCCAAATAAATTCTGACTTACTTTTTCAACTTATCTCATGAATAACATACGACTTTGAATATAAAAAAAAACCCAGAATTTCTATTCTGTATGTCCTCTTTAGTGCCTTTTATGGCCCAAACTAAAGCATAAAACCATAACAACAATGGTTTTTGACATTGAATTAAAAATATGAAAGTTGAAGTTGTCCTTTAATGAAAGCCTCTGCGCTTTTTTCACTTGATACAAAGTATAAAAACCCCAGAAAATAAAATGTTTATAACAGTGAACAATGCTAGAAAGGTGGTGAAAACATTTTGATTATGTGCAATATAAACGATGATTATGAAATTGTGACATAGTCTTGATCATTCCAGACTCCATTGAAATCGCGCATCCAAAAAAGGTCTGGATTAATCAAGACTATTAGTAGTGAAGATCAACCTAAACAGACCTGCTGTATGATCGTAAATTTGGTAGAATAAGTTGAAGACCCAAAGCAAAGCAAAGCCTGATTAAATTTTTAATTAATTTGGTAGAATTTCTGAGAAAAATTTTAAAATTTGACACTTAAAGCAAAGCAAAATTTCATTATATTTTGAAAATAATTTTGGGAAAAAATAAGAAATTTTTCTTATTTTGGTTTCAAATTCATGAATAATATTTTAAACTAGTTAATTCAACCAAAAAATAATTCTTATGTCTATAAATTAATTTTCATTTTTAAAAATGCTTTAAAGTTTTGTAACTTTAAGCTTTGCATTAAGTATTTCAAAATGAATTTTTTTTTCTATTATTCAATGTAATTTCAAGCTTTGCCATTACTAATTTATGGTGTTAAGAAAGTGCTAAGTGTAACACTTAAAGTGTTAAGTGTTCAAGTGCTAACACAACCATAGTTAAAGAACATTTCTTTAAACACAAGGCGGAGGAAAACATAAAATTATTAAGCTCTAAATTGTATTCTGAGCTCCTCTTTCAATAAAATTTAAAATTCTAAAACACAAATCTAGAGATCATACACTATGTTAAAATCTATGTAACCAAGGCAACAGTTTTATAAAAATGGCGACTGTTTTTCTTAATCTCCATGACAACCATATATAAAATAAAGAAATATCTATAATAAAAACTTATCATTGTTCATTCCATCTTTAAAATTGACTCTGTTGCTATGGAGATGACCTTGACCCTGTTATGACCTTCAAAATGGAATGTGCTGATCTTCTATTAGGCTATGATTGGTTATAATAAATTTAAACTATTTTTAGCACAAACCGAATAAATATACTATAAATATAGGTATAGTTCTTGAAGTTCTCCTTTTTTTAACAACGTAGAAAATAAAATTTGTTAAAATCTAAATTGCTTTTGAGGATCCTAACTGCGAAACGAAGCTTGAAATTTAAATAACAGTTCGGCAATACATTGGTAGCAGCAAATGCTTTTTATATTCGAAAAACTTAATCAATTTTCAAAGCATAGTTGAATAAATTTGTAAAATTAAGTTTGAGTTAAAATCATACATTGAAATTGAAAAGCAATCTAAATTTCAGCAATTTCTCTAACAAATTTTGGCTTATAATAAAAATAGATAGCAAGATATAATAATATGCTAGTAAAAAATGTGTATATTCTATATAACTATGAAGACAAAATTATAAGCGAATATGAAGTTAAAAATGAACCATCATTTTCTCGAAATGAATTTGACAAATAAAATAATTTGTTAAAAAAATTCAATTGCTTATTCACTGATCAGTTATATGGCGTATACAAATAATTTTTATTTACACTAAATTATAATTTAAAAGGTTCTTATTCCAAAAAAATGGCTGGCGTATGGTCAAAAAGAATTTAATTTATTTTAACCAAGAAATAAGCTTTCTCACTGCATTAAAGCTGTATCAATTTAGAAACGCTTTGCCATTTGAATAAGAACTTTTTAAAATAAATCAAATTTCTTGATTACACTTAAAAAATTAAAAACCTTTCACAAATTTAACGACCCTTTTATGCATTCGTTTAACGCCAAAACAATTAACTGTTAAAGTTCTGTTTTCACTTTGGATTGAGGCCATTTTTAGTGATACTATAAGCATATTCGCTGTATCTATTTTTTATAAATACTGCAGAGTAAACCAATGACCTTTGATCATTTCTTCGCATTTGATATTTTCGTATTTTTCACAAGTTCGTTAATTCTGAAGTTTGTTAAATTTGTGAAATTGAGTCGCTAATGATGCAATATTTACAACTAATTTTTTATATATAATTATTCTATTTACATATATTAACAATTGTTGTTTTAAAATGTTCACGTAAAAAGAGTTGTGGACTCGCAAATGATTTTAAAATTTAGATTCGAAAATATCGTTAAAATTTTGTAATTTTCATTGCAAAGATGAATGAAGTTTAAATTTAAATTCAAATTCATATCATTTTTGACAACGAAATAATTTTGAATTAAAAGTAACCAATGAAATTCATTTGTTTTATTTCATTAGCCAATTAAATGTATTCTTAACTTTTTAATCAACCAATGAAATTCATTTAAATTTCAAATTAGACAATGAAATTCATTTAAATTTCCAATCAGCCAATGAAATTCATTTAAATTTCAAATTAACCAATGAGATACTTCAAAATGATTTGGATTTTGTAATGATTTAATGCTGATGATTATATGAAAAAGTGATGAAATAAAATTAATTTTTATTTCAAAACACATGTGTGTCGTCTCTTGAAATATTTTCTTTTGAAAATGGCAGTCGTAATTTTGGCCTTATATGGGCAATTCTTTGGATGATGGAAATGAGGCTTAATTCCTACATTATTGGAAGTCTTTTCTATTATATTAAATCATCTCGGAACTAAACTATTATGATACTTATGGATTTCAGTGAGGTAATATTTCTTTCTTCAAAATTTCAACGTTCCGAAAAAAAAAAAAAAAAAACGAACCAAAAATTGACTTTGTTAAAATATCAAAAATATCAAGAGATGACATTTGTGTTGTTAAGAAATTTTTTTGGACGAAAATTTTTTATAAATGAAAGATATTTTTAACTCTTCATAAAAAAAAAATCGATCTCCAAAAAAATCCTTAATATCTACATGACTTTTTCCATTTTATTTTCCGACTCCTCACGCGTAAAATTCCTTATCTTTCTCTGCTCTATGATACGAATAATTAGGCATTTTTCGTGGCTCGTCCAAGGCGTAGCTGCCCTCGTCCTTTTTCCTCATGCGATACACAATAAACATGATTAATAAAATGGCACATAGTAACGTTACAACAGCTCCACCTATGATAGCTGAAACGAGACAACATAATTATGTTACAATTCATAATAAATAAGGATAGAATGCCCTTCATCCACATAGCGAAACAAGTGGCTTGTTGAAATGTGTATCAGGGACACTGGTAGCATCAATTTGCGCCATTCCAATTTCCATTCTGACGTCTGTGGTTCTTGCAATTCCACTAAAACTAACGTGTTTTATGACGTCACTGACATAAGGATATATATAAATAATATAACATACCTGCTAAAAGGCCTGGTTGAGTCATTATATGTGTAACTGGACCAACCAAATTATTTTCTTCTGAAAAATACAAAATAATCAACACATGAATATCAAACAATACAAAGAAGTCAACAAATGAATATCCAAAATTCATAACATAAAATATTAAACATTGGAATTAAAAGTAAGGCAAACATTTGTCTCTTTCAAGTATTTTTGGTGCCCAAGGTTTTTATTGCCCCTCAAGACACGAAAAATAAATGGAGGGATCCCCCATTCCCTTTTCCTGAAACTTAAACTAAAAGAAAAGAAAGATGTACCAGATGAAACTGTTAATCCCTCAGAATCTTCCATTCTGATTAGAATAATATTATACATGTATCACAATGTACCACATTTATAACTCCTTTTTTAACACAACTTTAGGAAGAAATCGTTATGTTAATATCCAGTTTTGTCCACTGTTAGTTCTGGTAATCAAATTTTTCTCCAAATAAGTAGCTGTTCACATCTTTATAAACACTCTTTATAATTCGTCGAAATGTTGTCAGTGTGAACAGTACTTTAGGCAACCTCCTTAATCTGTTGATTTTGACAACCAATCTGTTCTTCTATTTCAAAATGAAAACTCTGATATAAACACAATATAACATATCCCCCTCTTTCTCTCGACTCTCTCTCTGATTCAAAAATCTCTGTTACTCTTTTCCATAATAACGACAATGAAATAACATAGCTCCTAGCTCATATCGCAAAAATCTTTACGAAACCAAACCTTGTACAATAAAACTCGGGAGTAATATACCATAAAATCATGTTACATTATTTAATCAATAAATGGTAATAGAAGCCAATGACACCGATATTTCTCTCCCTGACTGTACATCAGCCAATCTCCATAACCAAGACATAACTATTCATCAAATATTTCTGTCCAAAAGGAAATATCAAGATGACAAACATGGGCTCTATTTCCCTGCCTGCCTGTACATCAGCCAATTCTCTGAATATTTCCATATCCAAGACTTTTATATATTCATGGGATATTTCAGTCCAAAACGGAAAATATCTTTGAAGATGACCAACATGGGCTCTACCAATATTTCCCTGCCTGACTGTACACTAGCCAATTCTCTGAATATTTCCATATCCAAGACATAACTATTCAATGAATATTTCTGTCCAAAAGGAAATATTTTGATGGCCTAACAGATAGCTTAAATTGAGCTCTATAAGCTGGTAAAGTAAATATTTGGCTGAAATTAAACAATGAAGTATTTTTACTATATAGACACAACTATATGGAACAACGATCACTGGTTAAAGTTTTATACAACGTTTTGAGGTGTTTTCCCTGTCGTCCTCAGAACTCAACAACAACTCACAATCCTAAATAACAGTTTGGTAATAAATTGGTAGTGACTAATGAACTATTCCTATAAGAAAGAGGAGTAATATAAAAGTTATAGTTGACTAACAGATAGCTTATGATTGAGCTCTTTCAATATTTCCCCTGCCTCTACATGAGAGAATTCTTTGAATATTTCTATACGAACAACTCACCAACTCAAAATCCGAAATAACAGTTTGGCAATAAATGTGTAGTTACTAATGAACTATTTCTCTAAGAAAGAGGAGTATTATAAAAGTTATAGTTGAATAACAGATAGTTTATGATTGAGCTCTTTCAATATTTCCCCTGCCTCTACATGAGCGAATTCTTTGAATATTTCTATACGAACAACTCAACAACAACTCAAAATGGAAAATAACAGTTTGGCAATAAATGTGTAGGGACTAATGAACTATTCGTCTAAGAAAGAGGAGTAATATAAAAGTTATAGTTGACTAACAGATAGATTATGATTGAGCTCTTTCAATATTTCCCCTGCCTCTACATGAGCGAATTCTTTGAATATTTCTATACGAACAACCCAACAACAACTCACAATCCTAAATAACAGTTTGGTAATAAATGTGTAGTGACTAATGAACTATTTCTCTAAGAAAGAGGAGTAATATAAAAGTTATAGCTGAGAACTGATAGTTTCTTCTGAGTTTTATTGACGGCTAGGAGAAGGTTAACTACGTCTTTAATGACATTTTGATTGATCCACGGAATGATGAACAAGTTACCATTTATATCATTCCTTTTTATCTTCTCTTTCCTTTCTACAACGGCAATGTCTTGCAGTGTGCAATGAGGTAAAGTTTGTCAGGTTAGCAGCATTTGCCTGCTCTTTTTTTCGATTTCCAACTATCGAGGAATCTTTAACAGGCAAATGCAAATAAAATGGTGTTTTACGTTTTACTTTTCAGGACAGGCAAACGCCATGCAGTGTGCAATGAGGGAAATTTTGTCAGGACAGTCGAATTAGCAAAATCCTATCAATTATTTTCCAACTGTCGAGGGACTTTTAAAGTGTACAGCCTGTAGGGCACAGGGTCTCAGTTCATTGTCCCATCCCAATGACTAGATGCTTTTCCATGTCAGTCCCTCAGACATGCATCACTGACAGGGGGAAACTGGACGGAAAAATCTTTCTACAAGCAGGCTATTATATTATAAGCAGCTTTTGCTAAAGTGACGTCATTTAACACAAAAACTTAGTGGAATAGCCAAAACCACTAACTGAAAATTGGATGGTGCAAATTGATGGTGTAAATTGACAATGATTAGAAAGTTAAGAAAAACTCTGTACTATTCCTTTAAGCTATCAATTTCGACTAGAAGAAATGAGAGAGTAAAAAACTAGACTGAAATCAGCGTGTATTTAGAATTCTAAAATAGACCTATTCTATAACTATTGCCGTCGAAAACTTCATACTCTTTGCGTGCTCAATGTAATTATAGTTTTAGATCAAATCACATTTCTTAAACACAGGTCTGAAACGTCTTTGTAATAGTCTCAAAATCAGGAATAAATTTTTAACCCTCTGAAACCCTTATATTAAACTTTAGAATTGATACTCAAAACATAAAATTAGTCATAAAAAGTCAGAACAAAATCACACAACTGAATATTAATATTGAAAACATTCAAATTTAAATCCAATACCACACTACCATATCATAAAACACCAAATACATCCAAAATTTACGTCCAATTTTGTAGCATCATGGCTAAACATATTTATCCCTGATATTAAAGATTCCAGTTACACCTCAAAACACAATTTCAACATTGATTCAAAACAACCATTAAAGACACATTACCAAATAATAAAACCACACAACCAACTAAAAAATTGGCGTCCAAATTTGTAGCAGCATGGTTAAATCACAGTCAGTAAAGAATATTTATCTAGATAAGGTTCCAGTTAAATTTTAACATTGATTCAAAATAACCATCAAAGCAACACGCCACCGAAACCAATCCAAAAATCAGTTTTACTCAAGAAAATTTACATCCTAATTACGTCTAAAGCATGGTTAAATCTCAGTGAATGACGTATATTTATCGGGATAAGATACCAGTTAAACCGAGAGAGTAATTTCAACATTGACTCAACCTTGGCTATGGATGTAACTATATATCACAGTTATTGATTAGTTCCATCTCAACTATCTGTCTTGACACAGTTTTACTGATAGATAATAACTCTACTGTTACTCTATTATAGTGAGAGAGAGAGGGGGGAGGGGGTAGGGGAGGGTGACTGGGGGAAGGGTGTGGTAGAGGGAGAGAGATGTAACTATATATCAGAGATATTGATTAGTTCCATCTCAACTTTCAGTCGTGACACAGTTTTACTGGAGGATATTAACTCAACACTAACTATGTCCTAGAAGAGATCAAGAAGGGCTGAGGGGTTGGGTGTGGTAGAGAGAGGTTGTTGATGTGGGGGGTGGTAGACGGGAAGGGTAGGGAGAATAGTTCAATCTCAACTTTCTGTTGTGACACAGTTTTACTGGTGGATAATAACTCTACACCAACCAACCAACCATTCCTCTATCATAGGGGTGGGGGGTAGGGGGGAAGGGTGTGGTAGAAGAAGGGAGGTTTGTAGAATGTAGGGGTAGGCATATTTGTTCATTATTAAAGTGATTGTAAAGAGGTTTTCTAAACTTTGTATGTGTATCGGGGACACTGATAGCATCAATTTGCGCCATTTCAATTTCCATTCCAACGTCTGTGGATCTTGCAATTCCACAAAAACTAACATGTTTTGATGTACCAGAAGCTAGTAGTCAGTGACGTCATTAAACGCCTGACCAAATGCAACTGTCAATAACTATAAACATTTTTCAAGACTAAGTTTTAGAGACTAAATAATCAAGACTATAGAATGATTACCCAGTAGCGAATGAATCAATCCGTCAGTAACTGTACTGTCATCAATAAATTGGGATAGGTTTCTTATAGCCTTTTAGTTCAATGAAGGATGTCTAGTGATATCAGTAGATATCACTATACTCGCCATTCTCTCTACTTGTTTTAGAGACTAAATAATCAAGACTATAGAATGATTACCCAGTAGAGAATGAATCAATCCGTCAGTAACTATACTGTCATCAATAAATTGGGATAGTTTTCTTATAGCCTTTTAGTTCAATGAAGGATGTCTAGTGATATCGGTACTATACTCGCCATTCTTTCTACTTGTTTTAGAGACTAAATAACCAAGACTATAGAATGATTACCCAGTAGCGTATGAATCAATCCGTCAGTAACTATACTGTCATCAATAAATTGGGATAGTTTTCTTATAGCCTTTTAGTTCAATGAAGGATGTCTAGTGATATCAGTACTATACTTGCCAAGCTCTCTACTTGTTTTCTAGGACATCGGAGTTATGGCTTTTATAGTTTTATCATGAATATTACAGCCATCAAACTTTGTACAAGTTCATACAGAAAAAGTTGACATATCCAATCAAATAATGGCATAAATATGCGTTATGAATTGGGAGGCGGCATTATCCCAGTCCAATAAATATGTGTTTAAGGATTGGAGAACATGCTTTGTTATTTTCGTTCACTTTGATGTCACTTGCTGCTCTGATATCATGTAATTATGAAATCAGGGGTGTTATTGTTAAAACTAAAGTTAAAATTATTTTAGAGTTCAAGCCATTTGATTGGTTAGTTACTAAAATCGATTCTAAATTTAGTATTATTATCCAATCAGAAACTTAGATTTTATCTAAATTTAAGTTTTCGAGAATAAGGCCCCAGTTCATTAGCTGTAAGTGTTGAAAGAATTATATGTAATCATCAGAACATATATTTAATTGACATCACTTGGAGAGAATCTATTGTTACTAAGGTGGCCATTTTGAATTTGATAGCGACGTTAAGTTCTATTGTAATTGAACATCGTTATTAATTGTCTTCTCTTGTTCCTTACAATAGATTAATCAAGACTATTCATTGTCATTAGTCCCAATTGTCCAGTTACTGTCAATTATTTGAGAAACGAACGATGTGAGGACATAATTGGTAGTGGCAGACAAAATTATCCACAAAAATGAGTATTGCTAGAATTTTTGTAAGATTTATGCAGCTTGAAATATTTTGGAAAACTATTAGAATAGTTTTTATCCTTCTTAAAAGATAAATTACACTTTTCTCTTTCCTGTTTTGGTTAGTGCCATTAATTAAGATAAAAGACCTAATAGCCAAGACTATAGAATAGTTAACCAGTATTAAAAGCGATGAAAGACCTGATAAACAAGACTATAGAATGATTAACCAGTATTAAAAGCGATGAAAGAATAATCTTAGACTACAATCTGTAACTAATTCCGTAGAGACACGATCAGATTGATCAATTGCAACTTGTCTTCAATTTCTTATCTTTTATCTTGCGGAGTTCTTAGTCTTAAATCATTACAAGCTCTACATCTTAACAAAATAAAATAGAGTTTTATGTCCTATTTTTCAGTCCCTGATTAGTAAATTATGCAAGAACAGCAACATTAGCCTATCTTGTAACTTCTGGGAATTCAAGGCCTTTACTTGTTTCAAATTCATATTCAAATCTTTAGGTACAAGTAACACAAATTGATGCTGTCAGTGTCACTGATACACATACAAAGTTTAGGAAACCACTTTACAATCCCTTTAAGAGAGCTGTTATTACTAGATATACGGTAAACAAGAAATCCAGACATTGACATAAGTTGTTATTACTGGATATACGGTAAAGTAGGAAGCCAGACATATCAAGTTTGATGTCAGATGACAGTCAGAGAACAAACACTGCTAGTTAATATTCTTATCATGTTTACTGACAGACTAGCTATCACTTAAAGTAGCAATACCAGTTAGTCTTAATACAACAACTTAAAGTAACAATACCATTTAATATATATTATTTAAACTACTTAAAGTAGCAATACCATTTAATATATATTAAAACAACTTAAAGTAGCAATGCCAGTTAATATTCTCATCATGTTTATGGTACAGAATAGTCTAAATATATCACTTAAAGTAACAATACCATTTAATATATATTACTACAAAAGCTTTTAAGACACAACACTAATTTTTAGATAATTTAATTGCTATGTTCCAGGTAGTAAGACGGGTAGTAATTGAAGAAAAGACGGGAAGTAATTGTAGAAAAGAGACGGGTAGTAATTGTAGAAAAGACTGGTAGTAATTGTAGAAAAGACGGGCAGTAATTGGAGAAAAGACGGGCAGTAATTGTAGAAAAGACGGGCAGTAATTGTAGAAAAGACGGGTAGTAACTGTAGACATGACGGGTAGTAACTGTAGAAAAGACGGGTAGTAATTGTAGAAAAGACGGGTAGTAATTGTAGAAAAGACGGGTAGTAATTGTAGACAAGACGGGTAGTAATTGTAGAAAAGAAGGGTAGTAATTGTAGAAAAGACGGGTAGTAATTGTAGAAAAGACGGGTAGTAATTGTAGTAAAGACGGGTAGTAATTGTAGTAAAGACGGGTAGTAATTGTAGACAAGACGGGTAGTAATTGTAGAAAAGACGGGTAGTAATTGTAGACAAGACGGGTAGTAATTGTAGAAAAGATGGGTAGTAATTGTAGAAAAGACGGGTAGTAATTGTAGAAAAGACGGGTAGTAATTGTAGAAAAGACGGGTAGTAATTGTAGACAAAACTAACCTGTTTCAGGTTCATCTGAATCTGTTAAATCTATTCCACCATTATCTTCTGGTAAAGTTTTAATATTCGTGTTTTCATTAGGCGATTCAGTATACTGTAACAAAAATACAATCAAATTAAAGCGACTGTAAAGTGGTTTTCTAAACTTTGTATGTGTATCAAGGACACTGATAGCATCAATTTGCACCATTCAAATTTCCATTCTGACGTCTGTGGTTCAAGCATTTTGATTTGTAATACATTGCTGGCAGTGGACATTACATGCATATCAACACAAATAATGCACACTATTACAATCTTTTTTTTTATACCTATAGCTCTGGGCCCAGTTTCACAAAATTTTAACTAAGATAAAATCCAGATTTTAGGAAATACAGTTCTGATTGGATCAGGGCTGTTGATTTGCCTGTATATTCCGGACATGACCGATTCTTTTGCCATTATGTCCGCCTACAAATGACCTCTATCGGACATCAAGTGTACGTAATGGTAAAAAAAAAATTCCCCCCCAAATTCCAACTTCATTCTGTATACAATTACTATAGTCAATGAGGCACCATACTCAATCAGTGATAGTTGTCAAGACAATATACTAATAATCCCATTAATTACCTGTTAATTAAGTGTTTAATTATCCTGAATGACCCACGAATAAAACAATAACAAAGCAGTTCCACTTGAGTGAATTTGTCAATTACGCCTTCTTGTTGTCTAACATTGTGAAACTAGTCCATGTAGCTATAGAGTATGGAACTATAGCAGTACATAGCACTGAACACACCCAGCCCACTGAGTTATTTATAGAGAGTGAATTCAACCATGGACATTCTATTTATAGTAACATTAATGGAAGGTTTTCAGATTTATTTATTCCTTGTAAAAAACGAATTTTGCTTTGAACTGAGGACTTATTCATGATGTGCCATTCTTTGTCAATGTGATTAAAATATTCTGGAAACTTTGCATAAAAGCTGCTTGTTATTAAAGATGTATAAATTTAGCAGAAAAGACACAAAATATGGGTAAGAATTCCAGGAGCAAATCCAAGTTGTTGAATAATTTTCATTGACGGGGACAATGACCCAGATTAATTTCAAAGGTAAAACAAAAAATATTCAGTATTTGGATAGTATTTTACTCTGAATAAGATGCAAATATGCAAGATATGTTGAAACTTAAGGCCTAAGATATATAGATAGGCCTAAACTTAGATTTTTATTCTCTTTGAAAACTGTCAAATTCTTTGTTGAATATTGTGGTCTGTATTCACACTCAATATATCGTTAAAAATGTCCTAAAAATGTCCGATTGGCAAAAAAATAAATCAACAGCCCTGGATTGGATAATAGAACTCAATATAAAATCGATTTTAGTGATTGACCAGTCAGATGACTAGAATACTAAAATCATCTTAAGTTAAGTTTTCGAGAATAAGGCCCCAGTTTGTGTCCCCTGGAAAATGTCCAAATGTGCCCAGTCTTGGACATGTCCCCCAAGTTGCAAACCCAGGATTTAAATGATACCTACCTCTGTTTCTGGTTCAGGTTTAGGTATCTTGTTTTGATTATTAGTTTTTATTTTTTTAGTTGTTATAGTCTCCTCGACCACCATTTTAGGTGTGGTGGCTATAGCTGTTGTCTTCATATTTTTTACTGGCATTATTGTTGTTGCAGTGGCTAGAATAAACAATCGAGCATCATCTTATAAGATTTGAACAATTTATTGAAGCAAGGAGCACATACACATATAACAAAACACAAGACAATATTATGACATATAGAAGCAAGGAGCACATATAACAAAACACAAGACAATATTATGACATATAGAAGCAAGGAGCACATATAACAAAACACAAGACAATATTATGACATATAGAAGCAAGGAGCACATATAACAAAACACAGGACAATATTATGGAATAATAACATGCTTCTTGAGCCTGGCCTATATATATTCCATAATACTGTCTTGTGTTTTGTTATATGTGCTTTATTTCAATTTTTTTTTTGGTCCAATCCAATCAACAAACTTATTTCTTTTTTGCAGCTGAATGGATTAATGAAGACAGACAACACAGTGTTCAATGAGGGAAATTTGTCAATTTTCTTACTCAAAAGAAGACACGTACCTTGACAATTAGGTTTATCGTTGATAAAGACTTCAGTGCCCTCTATTTTTTTACCGTAGGGTGTGACACAGTAACACATGGAGCCCTCACATTGTACGGGTTGGAAATATCCCTCTACTGTACAGCTAGGACGTTTTCCTCCCAATAATCTTTTACGGGAAAACTTCACGATTTCAAAAACACATGGTCTTAAGTTAGAACCTGAAATATAAAAGGGTTATTTTCAATTAAGTTGTTTGCTTCAAGCCAGTGGTGTTTCTGGAAAATATAGGGTGGAGGGGCTGTGGAAGGGCAAAGTACAAGCCAAACTAAATGACATAACATTTGCAAATTTGGATGGGTGAGGGGGTTTCAAAGCCAGGCCAGCCTTATTTTAGTAGTAAAAATGCCACTGCTTCAAGCATAAGCTGATATAATCGTGGTAATCTCAAATTAGATCATTCAATGTTTAATATCTTCACAAAAGTACAATTCAAGTTAACTGTGGTCTGGTTTAATGCATTAGTTATCCTTAAAATTAGAATTACTTCCCTTCAATAACAAACCCTGTAACAGAAGAACCATTCTCAGGAAATCTGTGCCAGAATGATGACAAGAATCAGAGAGGTTATTCCAGAAGAAAAGTCCCAAGAAATTTCATGCCACCACAGGGAATATGATGCAAAGATTCAGAGATTTTGAAGTTTACACAAGACTCACCTAATTCACAATCAGGTACATTAGGTTGACCCATATTGGTAGACGGGATCATCCTGCCATCTAAATCAGAACACCAACAGTCGCCTGTGCCTGGATAACCACGACACTGCATAGTATCGTAGTCTCCCTCGACAGTACAGCGCGGTATGTAATTACCGATTAAATCTTTACTGGCACGTCTTAACTGTTCACAAGGTGTGAATGGTTTACTTGTTGTAGTAGGCACTGGTGCATCTACAATGGAACAAAATGATCATTAGAGGCATTTTAACCACATGTTAAACTGGTGCATCTACAAAGAATTACAAATTTCAGGAGCATGTTCACAATCCGTCTAATCGTTATGTTTGAGAGTTCCGTTCTCGATCAGGGTGTGAAAGTCCGATGACCTTGAATAAGTCATCTTCACTCATAATTCCAGTTCACCCAGCTGTAAATGGGTACGGATAATCCGGGAAAGATCAATGCCATGAGGTTTGGCCAAGGACCAGCTGGGAGAAAGGATCCGCAAGGAACCTAAGTTGCTACCTTGTAAAATATAGATCTTTCTTTCTGTCATAACTTAAGTAACAGCCAGAACAATTTTTGTAATCATTGATAAATCATACCTGAATTTCCCAGTAATATCAAAGCAGGGGGACAGATTTAAAAATTATTCAGCTGACGTTTATTACTACCCCAGCAAAAACTAAATCCTTTACCAGATTGCCCACCTGATGGTACTTCTCGTATGGGAAGTCCACTACTATATAATTGTTGCACCTGATTTTGTCGAGATTTTTGATTAACAAAATCGTTTTGCTTGTACCGATTTTTATTATTCCCCCTACTTATAATAGCACCCCCTCCCCTACACCTAAGACAAGTTCAACCTACCGGTAACAACAGGTACCCCCATTCCACTACCAGATCCTGACCCTCCCACATCATCATCATCTGGTGAACCATCATCATCATCATCATCTTCATCATTCCCAGACCCACTTCCTCCTACAGCTGGTTCATCAGCCTGAAATATATATCATACATATAGTTAAAGGGGTATGTTCAGCATTTCCAATGGTTGATTTAGGACTTGAACATTTCTGAATACTAAATAGCCATAAGAAGTACTAGAACTGCACGAAAATCATACAATTCCTTCAATTATATCCCTTCTTTAACATTAATCCTTCATTTTCTCTATATGTATATTTGTTTTCTATATAAGCATAGTCTTACTAACAACAAGTCGTAATTTTGACTTTCAAACGCTGATAATCATGGGTACACGTGTGTTTGAAGGTTTAAGTTTCGTAGGAGAGTTGTAAATAATAGTACGGATTAGATAAGCTAAAATATTCCAGATTCTGAGACTAAACTTTTTTGGGTTCACCATCCATTTGACCTATCAAACCTTCTTAGTCTCAGAACCTAGAATTTTAGCTAAGCTAAGATAAAGTGTTCATATTTCTGCCTCGAAATTTCAGTCTTCAAATGCACAGATAATTGTCCTGAATAATTTCATTTGATTATTGATCTCATTCTTATGTAACGTTAAAATATTCAGTTATTAAGAATAAACACATATTTGATAATTCATACCAATTACTATTATATACTTATATAATATACACAATTGAGTAATTAACAATATCATTTAGTTAATGTCATATACTGCCTATTTAAATGTGTCAGAATGCATTCATTTAACTGTCTCTTAGTCTTAACTTTTCCAACCTCAACAGTTATCCCCCATCAGTCTACCCCCAATTTGTACACCAGTTCCGATAAGCTTGTGCTATGACTGCTCAGATACAGCGACCTTTTTTTCTCTGTAGAAAATGAAAAAGACAATAGAATAAGCTCTAGGCCAAGTTTTATCTGATTAAGAACTGCCATCTGTCTGTCAACTAGACTCTAGTCTCTATTAGAGCTATAAGTATATAGGGGAGGGAGGGGAGGGGGAGACAAAGTCAAGTCAGTCTCAAATCTAGCCACTAATAACAACCTAGTTTTTTCTTGAAATAGACAATAGAATAAGCTCTAGACCAAGTTTTTATCTGATTAAGAACTGGCTGTCAACTAGACTCTAGTCTCTATAGTTCTATATAAAGGGTGATGATTCAACTCTTTGTCAATGACATCATCTTACAATCTTCACTGACAGCCGTCAAACTGTCAAATCACAACTCTTCTTTATAGGAGATTGAATTAGTACTGTACTCAATAGTCGGAAACTTGCCTCTGATAGCTATTTTTTACAATACAAATTAGTACTTAGTTCGAAACTTGCTGACTCTTTCTCCAGCCTCTGATAGCTATTTTTACAATTTAAATTAGTACTTAGTCCGAAACTTGCTGACTTGCTAACTTGCCGACTCTATTCAAGCCTCTAATAGCTATTTCCAGAGTTGTACGCAGTAGTAGGATCAGAAAAACTGTCACTACTCTTTTTTATTGGAGATTAAATTAGTACTGTACTCAATAGTCGGAAACTTGCTGACTCTATTCCAGCCTCTGATAGCTATTTTTAGAATTTAAATTAGTACTCAGTCCGAAACTTGCTGACTCTTTCTCAAGCCTCTGATGGCTATTTCCACAATTTAAATTAGTACCAAGCCATACTCAATAGTCGGAAACTTGCCGACTCTATTCAAGCCTCTGATAGCTATTTTTACAATTGTTGGCTGGTGTCGGCTAAAAAAAAAACTAGATCTGCAAAATAAGGATTTTAGGTGTATGTGTGTCTTTTTAACATACTTTTTTTCCTAAAATAATACCCATCTAAAATTCCAGTCTAGTATTTCTGACCCTTTACAAGCTGGCAAATGTCCACATAGCTAGCAGAGGCTGGAAGAGAGTTAGTGTGTTTTGGATTATATCTCCCACTGTAGAGTTTGTTCTACATCTTAATGGCCTAATGAAATTCATTTCTTTTATTATTCATATGCACTTATTGTTATTCATGTATTCTGTTTTATTCATTGCACCAGATGGCGAATCATTCATTCATTCATTCATTTATTTATTCATTTTATCATGTAATTGAACAAAGTTGTTTAAAAATTGATGTAATTAATCAATCTGCCTAATTGCACACTGCATGGCATCAACTTATTAGCATAGTACATGAAAATGTGCAATTCGGTTCTATTCCATTTACATAAGCTTAAATATTACCAATCTAGAATTCATTCATACATATTTTTCTGATTATGATCCCTTCATATGCATTTTGTCATTCATTCATTCATTTAATCTTTTCATTCATTAAATAATTTCTTCATTCATTCATTTATTTCTTCATTCAATCCACCAATGAATAAGATAAAACCTGAGCAAGCTAGATTATGTGAAATCTCATTTATCTATTTAGTCCTTCATGTTTTTTGTCATACTTTGATTCATTCATTCATTTTATTCTTTATTCCCTCATTATTAATTCTTTCATTCATTCATTCAATTCCACCAATGAGTAAGAGAGATAAGACCTGTCTCTAAATAGATTAAGTGTTTTTTGTCATATTTTGATTGATTCATTCATTCATTTAACCCTTTAGTTCTTCACTCAATCATCTATGAATCTATTGTACTTCATTCATTCACTCTTCATTCATGCATTCCTTCATTCATTCATGCCACCAATGAGACAGAGAGATAAGACCTGTCTCTAGCTAGATTAAGTGAGTTTATCTGGCAAGTGGTATGACCTGTTGTCAATACCAACAGTAATTTCATTATCATTCACTATACTACCAATATTGTTTCATGATTTTACCAAGGATGTTGATGTAGTAGATTGATATTGACTGCAGGCTTTTATACATAGTGTAGGGTAGAATAGAGAGCATCAAGGCATTGGGAATGTATGTAATGGTTCTTTTCTCCAGCTGTTTGAGCTAGTGAAGACTACAAAGTCATGCAGTGTGCAATTAAGAAAATTTGTATGAGGACAACACTTTTGACCAATGAATTCTAACTTTCCAGGGATCATAAAATATGCACTCACTGTAGATTTTCTTAGTAACTAGATAATCAGTAATTGTCATAGCAAAAGCTGGAAAAATGGTGCAAAGAATTTGTTATTTTAGGGTAATTTAAAGCACCTTTTGAAGCAAATTTCTACACGAAACACAAGATCTTGCGCTAAGGGTAAATTTTTCTGCAGACTGATTTCATTTAGGTAACTCCATGAAGTAGATTAAGGATTACAACTTCTTACTCCAAACGTTTCAGAATTTCTTCAAATTGATACCAAAATAATTTCTCATGTTAGAAGTCAGAAAGAATTGTGAAGTGAAGTGAAAAAAAAGTTGTGAACTTCCAGTCTAATTAACTTAACGGCCATTTTTTCTGACAGAAAAAAAAGATGATTACAATTTCTTATTCCCTTGGTTACCAGAACTGAAATTACCTAGCACCCAATCACCTTCAAGGGTGGAACCGTGGCTTCAAAATGGTTAATAACATTTCCTGCTTCTCTCGTATTTTTTACAGTTTGATTCTATTGGGTTGTCATGACGATAATGAAAGCGAAAGTAGAAAATAAAAGCGGGAAATAAAGAGAGTTGGTTTACTAACAATAACACTGTTACTACTCTATTGGAAATCTATATTCTAACTAAATTCTTCTTAAAGGGAGCAGTCAGGCATTTAAAAGCAAATTTACTGACAGGAAAGTTGATCTATTAAAGCTGCGATTACACAAGTTTTGGGCTGTATCGTGAAGGATCATGGATATGGGGGTATGGGTTTGGGAAACCTATTTTATATTCTAACTTAATTCTTCTTAAAGGGAGCAGTCAGGCATTTAAAAGCAAATTTATTGACTGGAAAGTTGATCCGTTAAAGCTGCGATTACACAAGTTATGGGCTGTATATGAATTGATTTTCTGTGACTAATTAGAATAACAAGATGAACAAATGTGACCACTTTGTTGACATGGTAACATCAGGTAGAATATTCTGACCATCAAAACCTAGTAGCCCAGTGGTGTCAGGTGTCTACATGTGTAGAGGTATTGGAAATCCATAATAAAAACAATCTAGAGTTTAATCAGACAGAGTGACAGCAGGTGTTCTCTAGAGTACTAAATTCATATTATTGACAATCAATATCAACTGTCTAGGCCTGACTTTACATATGTTTGTAACTCACAGATAGTTTTTGCAATTACGTTCTTGAGAACCTGAGATTGAATATTACGGAAGAACATAGCTTCGAACGACAAGAAAGGACTTGGGAATCCACAAAATGAAACCCAAATCCAAAAAAGACATTTTGACGAAACATAGGTAACAGCTTATGAACTTTTCAAATGAAGAATTATATCAATCATACATGACTAAGTATTTCATAATAAAAAGTGGTATTAGGTGTCTAGAAGAGTAAGCATACCCTGCCTGGCACCACACCTAGATAGTAAGACATACACAAAACATAAAGTCATAAAAAAGATTCAAATCTACAATTACTAGAACTTATAATATTAATAGGTAAGAGTGGTTGTAACAACAATATATAATTGGAATTACGAAAGCACAGGCCGAGGTGAAATTAATAGGGTGATATTAACCTTTCAGAATGTTTTTATATCATGCAAATATACAATAACTAGACTAGAATGAGAGAATAAATGTGCTATAAAAAATCAATATAGACATGCTGGCAGACCATTTAATTTTCTTTCTAACAATCATTTTTCTATTCTATATCCCCTGTGTACTGAAGCTTCCAAGATTCAAGAATAAGACCCCAGGGGCCTTATTCTCAAAAACTTAACTTACAATGATTTTAGTGTTCCAGTCATCTGATTGGACAATCACTAAAATTTATTTTAAATATAGCTTTATTGTCCAATCAGATAACTGTATTTCTTAAAATCTGGATTTTAACATAGTTAAGTTTTTGAGAATAAGGCCCCTGAACAATTAATTCATCAGCAGAAATTGTGTTTCAATCTTTGGCAATCTCTGTTTCAAAGAGTCCATTCAAAAGCGTCTCTAGCCATTTCTGTTGACTTTGTGAAGTTTGGACTTGGTGACTCAGAGCAGAGCATGCTCTTCTCTACAATTTGTTGCCCTCCATAACAATGTAGACATTATTGATATTAGTCAATATGACTTTAAGTACATTCAGCATGCTCATTTTTAAAGCTATCATGAAAGTACAAAAATTAAAAAGAAAATTCCATGTTCGAAAGCTTGATGTTTTTCTGATAATTATGTACTCATAGTTCCTTAGAGGACTCTTTCACCCTTTGTCTTAAGTTGATCAGAGAGTGTGAACAATCTTATGAGAAGTCTTTCCATTTCATGACGGCTTTAAAGGTATTTGGGATTGTTAAGTGGTTTTCTAAACTTTGTATGTGCATCGGGAACATTGATAGCATCAATTTGCACCATTCCAACGTCTGTGGTTCTTGCAAATTGATGCATTGGATTACATAGGGATTCTATTGTAACTATTTAAAACATTTCCCATTTCATGATAGCTTTAAGATATGAAATAATGAAATAAAAAAAACTGTATAATGACTTACCATTGGCATGCTGTAGAGATCAATATCTATGAGATTGTCTGTGTTATGATAGGATGGTAATGACTGAAATAAACATAGCAGGCAATGAAATGACTTGAAATTACAAACATCAACATGCGTCACATGTACATTACATGTGCATCTGGGGCCAGTTTCACAAAATCTTAACTTAAGATGATTTTAGTATTTCAGTCTTCTGATTGGTCAATCACTAAAATCAATTTTAAATGTTGTTTTATAATCCAATCAGATTACGATATTTCTTCAAATATTAAAATAGGTCAAATTCCAGGGACCTGTGGCCCTATTCTCAAAAACTTAATTTAGATAAAATGAAAATTTTAAGGAATATAGCAATTTGATTGGATCATACAACATAATTTAAAATCGATTTTAGTGATTGACCAATCAAATAACTAGAACACTAAAATCATTGTAAGTTAAGTTTTTTAGAATAAGGCCCCAGTTCGTCAAAAAATCTTACGATTAAAAATTGTTGTAAGTGTGGAATAATTCATTGCAAAATGCCGAACTTAAAATAAAATTTATCGTAAGATTTTTTGAGAAACAGGAGCCTGGCTTGTGCATCACATGTGCCTATATTAAACAGGTCAACATTTACTGTATATTTCCAAATATAATGCGCAAGCGTGTTTAATACACACCCCTTTTTTACCCCTTCAAAATCTAGAATAATTTATTTACTTGTGTATAATGTATCCCCTTTGTTTGATAAGTATTTTTAAGGGGAAAAAAGGGTACATTAAATTCGGGAATATACAGTAAATTCTCGCATGTGCATCAATATTTTAGTCCGAATTTCAAAAGTTAGAGTACGATTGTCAGTAAGCATGCCCTATATCTAAATATCGGGTCAGATTATATCATGGTTCTATATGAAAAGATGATTTTAATTTTCTTTGAAGGGCGTAGTCACTAGTCAGGATTTGTGGCACTTAAAACATTTTTTTTAACCCTTTGAACCCTGACGTTACTTTGGCTAAAACGTCATATACCCTGAACTCCCAGCAATATTTCTTATAACATATTACGTTAACGTTGTATGACGTCACTTGACAACAGCCAGTTTACCGGCTTGTCAGGTATATATAACGTAAGGATGGGCCAGTATACTGGCTTGTCGGGTTGAAAGGGTTCAGGAATTTAAATCCTATTTTTCACTTATAACACTTTTTCTTCTTATTACTCAACATAGTGTCAGTTTTTTAACATAATATAAATTTTTATAAACACCTAACATTTTATCTTTTAATCTGATTGAATTTAACAGAAACGTTATTTTTATAATTTAAAGTAGATAAGGTTGTTCATCGTGAAAATTTGATAGAAATTAATTTCTCTGATAGCATGTCTGCCAACCTCTCCTACACAACACATATATCACTGCTTTTAATTTCCTTTAAAGAGGCACGCTCATTGAGATAACATAGAGATAAAAGATATTTGTAGATGTAGGATTTTCCCCAAAAGGAATTCAAAACAATGCCTACAACCCATTCGACCCTAACCAAGTCAGTGGAGGAGCCGAGTTGGGGCCAAATAATTGTATCCGTATGAAACATTATACAAAATTTCAAATTCCTTAACATGATTTTACAGAAACCTGCCACTTTAAAACCCAGGATTTCCTCCAAAGGATATTCAATACTACTCTTACCAATTCTACTAGACCCTAGTCCTGATGCTTTAGAGACCATGATTTGTCACAGAGAGAATTGAGAAACAATCTAACATTTCAATGCTGATTAATCAATTCTTTAACATAATTTTACAGAAAACGGCCACTTTAAATTTCAGGATTTCCCCCACAGGAAATTCAATACTAGGCTTACCCATTCCACTGTACCCTAGTCCTGCTGCTTTACCATGACTTGTCTTAAGAGAATTGAGAAACAATCTTGCATTTCATTGCAGACTAATCAATTCTTTTAACATGATTTTACAGCTAGCTGCCACTTTAAATTCCAGGATTTCCCCCACAGGGAATTGAACATGAAGTTTACAGTTAAATCTCATCAATACCAATGATTATATTATAAGATAGAGTGATTGTTAGTTAGACTTTCTGGTTCTATTTTGATCAACAACTACACGGTATTCTGTCATGTAGTGTGGGGACTCTTTGACAATTCTGAGGCCGCTTAATTGCCCCCTTCACCCCTGCCCCTTCCTCCCCCCTTTTAGTTACTAGTAAACTATTTCTAATGGGATTACCCTATTTTGCGCAAAGCAGATCATGCTTATTCTTTTCGAAACACCTGATGGTACCTGTATTTGGAGAAATCCACTACTATATAATTATTGCACTCGATTTTGTCATTCTCTGGACGAGATTTTTGATTAACAGAATTGTTTTGCTGGTACAGATTTTTATTATTACTTCCATCTACTCTTGATGCAGGAGATTTTTGCGTTCATCCATGATTTAAAAACTGTTGTACACCACAGACAAATGATTAAATAAAATACACCACATTCAAAACATTCTACTCCATTTCTTTTCCATTTACAACTATTTTCTCTCACAACGCAGACCTTTTATTGAATAAGAATAGACAAATCAGTCTCCCAGTTTCCCACCAGTCTAAACTCTGGACACAATGATTTAATAAAGCAGAAAAACTTGGTAAAAACTTCTTAAAAATAATTCAATTTGTTAGTCGGAAAATTAAATCTTGGTTTAAAGGAACAGCAATTTGATTACTCTTTTCGAAACACCTGGTGGTACTTCTTTTGGGAGTAGTCCACTACTATATAACTATTGCCCTTGATTTTGTCATGTCTTTGGATGCGATTTTGATTAACGGAATTGTTTTGCATGTAAATTTTTATTAGAACTCTGGGTTGAAGTAGTAAAACTTCTCTTGTAAGCTGTTGTTTTCCATAATTATACACAGAAAACATTTATTAGTATAGTAGTTATCTCTTAACCCTTTCAACCCGACAAGCCGGTATACCGGCCAATCATTACGTCATATATACCCGACAAGCCAGTAAACCGGCCGTTGTCAAGTGATGTCATACAACGTTAACGTAATACGTTTTAAGAAATATTGCTGGGAGTTCAGGGTATATATGACGTTTTAGCCAAAGTAACGTCAGGGTTCAAAGGGTTAAAGTCGTTCAGACAAACACAACCAACCTAACAGCCAGTAAACTAAAGTAAAGTAGTAGAAGTAGCTATTATGATAATTACTTAGTTATTACTATATATTGATAGAGTAATTAGTATTACTAGTACTGTAATTACTAGCTACCTACTGTGAACTGTTTTAGATACTATAATATACAGAAACGTATTTAACTGAAGTGTTTTTAATAGTAGAACTGATATACAGTGTTATTTTTTTTCGTAGCTAAACATATCTAGATCTAGAAATAGAGTCAAACTTGTACCCTAAGGTCTCTTGCATCAACTGGAGACCAGTGAATGACAATGGGGAAAACAAGTTGCTTTTCTAGAGCTACAGAGCCATGCCTTCTACTATGTTCAAATCTTCCATAAATGTAATGAAATTAACAGCTTCTATACTATCTTTTAAATTCAAGAATGAGCTAACAAATAAGTCAGTGCTTTTCTTTGCTACAAAATCAGGACTCTATAGAGGCGTGCCTACTACTATTGTTGGAAAGAAACACATGATGGTACTTTTTGTATGGGAAGCTCACTGATATATAATTATTGCATCCGATTTTGTCATGCTCTGGACAAGATTGTTTTGCTTGTATGGATTTACAAATGGTACCTTTAAATCAGTAGATAATGACTGTTTATTTCTTCAAAATCAGGACCCTAGACAGCCGTACCTACTACTATTTTTAAAAGAAACATGGTATCTTTAAATTCAAGAGTAAGTTTAACTGGTGGTTTAAGAGATAAGGTAAGATCGATGAGCTATCAAATACTGTATAATCAGTTGATAATGACTGTTTATTTGGAGAGAAATAATAATAATATGTTTTAAACTCAACTCACTTAATTACATTCTCAACCTATCGATAATGTCAGCTATTAGATCTATAACCTCTCACTTGATTAGAGTAGCAATACAGATTCAAATACTTGACCATATGGATCTACTTATTTAGTTATATTTTATAGATTTACAATCTGAACTTAAAGGGATTGTAAAGTGGTTTTCAAAACTTTGCATGTGTATCGGGGACACTGATAGCATCAATTTCAACATTCCAATTTCTATTCCAACTTCTGTGGTTCTTGCAGTTCCACTAAAACCATTTTATGACACTGACAGTGATCTGCATAGATATCAATAGTAGCTTCCAGTAGATCACTGTCAGTGAGATCATAAAATGCATTAGTTTTAGTGTAATTGCAAGAACCACAGACATCGGAATGAAAATTTAAAAGGGTGCAAATTGATGCTATCAGTGTCCCTGATACCTATACAAAGTTTAGAAAATCACTTTACAATCCCTTTAATGTTAATGTCTGCCAAAATATATAACTTCGAACTTGATACAAATGAAAATTTTGCATTGATCTTATAAAATATGCAAAATTTACTTGAAAATGATCAGACTAAAATTACCAGCTGAATAAGGAAAATTAAAATTTGTCCCTGCGTTGACCGTTATAAAATCTGAATAAAACTTATTCAGTAAAAAATTCTTTTTAAATCTAAACTCGGCCAGACTGATAGCAATGAATTTAGAAGTATTTAAATCATTTTACTAGCGTTAGGAGATACTGTATCAAACTCTTGGATATATTCCAAAAAGTCTGGGTCCCATCTCACAAAAAAAACTTTACAATCAATCTGTTTTAAATTTCTTTTCTCAATGTAAAATTTTACACAGAGGAAAAATTTTATTCGAAGATTTTTTTACTAATTCACAAAATCAATCAATAAATCAATTTAGGCATAAGTATGGTGTTTCTTGATGTAACATCCATCTATTTTGTCCAAGCATACCCTTGAGATCCACAAGAGTTTATCAGGATGAGAGCTTCTATACCAACAGGATCCAAGCACCCCAACACCACTGGAAGAAGTGTGTGGACCGCAGGGGAGACAATGTTGAAAAATAAACCATGTTGTTATTATCAGAAAATTTTGAATTTATTGCATGCCAAGCTTCACCACTGTGGCATAACTCCTTCTGAGTCAGGCTATGAACTTTCAGCCCCCCCTCATATATACTTATTGGCTCATTATTGACGAACATGTAAAACTAGTGAAATAAAAAATCGCTTTGGAATATCAGACTTTGAAGAAGTTCAAGGCACTAATTAGAGACATTTGGCTCAACCTTTATCATTTTGTTTGAGAGTATGTAATGACTCGGCCATCTTGCCCTGGAAATTGACAGGAAAAGACAACTCTTGTTCGGAGATTGATTGTGATTGGCTGTTTTTACCTCGAAAGTAGACGACAATCTCTGAAGAATGATTGTGATTGGTTGAACTATAATTTATTCAATATGGCGACTACCGTGTAGTATACAAGGTTATCTAGCCACTAGTATAGGTCCGAAACTGATACGAACATGTAAAACTCGTGAAAAAAACCATTGCTTCAGAATATCAGACTTTGACGGAGTTCCAGGCACTAATTAGAGAGTGGATTAGATTGGAATTCCAGGAACATGCCTTCTGGAAGTAACCAGTTGTCTATATGATTAAAACTTGACTGGGTAGTAATTGAAAAGTCGGTTTCTATAAATTGAAATGTATTTCTGAATTAAACTGGAACTCTCATTGACTTCAAATGAAAATCTCAAAAGATTTAAACATTTGAATTCTGTAAACTTGTATTTTGTAGTAATTTTAATAAGATTTAATACAGAAGAACTTTTCATATTTTCTTAGATACCGTACTCCTAACAAAATGACAGTGTAAGCAAGAGGTTTTATGACGTCTACATTTTATGACAGTGATCTACCGGAAGCTACTATTGATATCTATGCAGATCTCCGTCAGTGACGTCATAAAACGCGTTAAGTTTAGTGCAATTGCAAGAACCACAGACATCGGAATGGAAATTGGAATGATGCAAATTGATGCTATCGGTTTCCCCGATACACATACAAAGTTTAGAAAACCTTTTTACAATCCCTTTCAATCAATCTAAAGAAATTGAAAGATCCAAAGACATCTGGAAATTAGAATGATGCAAATTGATGCTATCAGTGTTCTTGACAGTCCCTTTAATGTGAAGTTTAATCAACAAGCCAGAGTATAACATACCAGTTTAAGGTCTACGTACGGTCCCCGGGGAGTCACAACCACCAGAGAACATGGCTCTTTACTTTCTACCAACTCAGTTTGGTAAACCAGCGATAGAAAATCAATGAAAGAAGATACAATAACATTGATACTGTCCATTATATGCCTTGTTTACTTTTCCCATGGGATCATCTGAAATCCTTAATGAATTACACTCTTAAAACTGTGGGCTCTGTTTTACAGCTAGGACAGGTGTGGCACCAGGCAGGGTATGCTTACTCTTCTAGACACCTGATACCACTGTTCATTATGTTATACTTACTCATGTATGATTGATATAATTCCTCATGTGAAAAATTCATAAGTTGTAGCCTATGTTTCGTCGAAATGTCTTTTGGATTTCGAGATTCGTTTTGCAGTTCGCATCCTTAGTACTTGGTTTGTTTATCAATTCTTATGAAACTGTCATTGACTTTGCCAAATCAGCAACAATGGCCTAATCCTTTTGGGATTTCCAATTGTTGGGGGATCTTTAATGTGCACATTCTGTAGTTTAAGGGGTCTCTGTTTTGCTTCCCATCAAGGGACAAGACACTTTTTTCATGCCAGTCCCTCCGACCTGCATTACTGGTTGCAGGTTGAAACCAGGTTGAAAAATGCGACGGTCTTATCTCGACCCATGCCGGAATTCAACCCTGGACCTCCAGATTAACAAGCAAGTGTCTTACTCACTAAGACATCGGGTTCCTTTCCAATCTAATCTATCGAACGAAGACTTAAATCAAGTAATGATTACCTCCCCTTGGGACTCAGACAACAACTACCTTAATTCAACACCCACCACAGTTAAACAGAGAACTAAATCAATGACAGACTCCGTCTAATGAGGAATCCATCTCATGATTACCTCCCTTGGGACTCAGACTACAACTATTATCATCTATCAGCCGTAATGAAGTCAGACAGAAGGTGTCAAAGTTAGGTTTATCCAGTCACAGACATTATTCTTAGTCAGGTACAAAAAGTGATCAGTTTTTTAAAGTCTTAAGGCCCAAAAAGCATTAAAATGTCATCACTTCCCTCAAACAAAGATCAAAACATCTTTTTTTATTCTTGCGCGAAGCAGACCATGCTTACTCTTTTTGAAACACCTGGTGGTACTTCTCTTTAGAGTAGTCCACTACTATATAACTATTGCTCTTGATTTGGCCATGATTTTGGATGTGATTTTAATTGTTTTGCTTGTACAGATTTTTATTTATATTTTTTAAAGAAGCCCAACATGAAAATAATCTCCATTTAGAAACAAATTAACAAATTTCACATTCAGCAAAAAAAAGTCAAAACATTCAAACATAAAATTTTATCAGTATTTTTAAAACGAAAGTTTGAAACATGAACTGCGTAGGATTGGAAACAAACTTTTTTTTGTATTAATTGAAATCCAAGCTTGTAATCTTCCATACAACAGAACGCTTGTGTATTTTTAAAAGTGTTGCTAGGCAACTGAGTCGTAAAATAGCAGTGTTGTTTGCCGTCTTGCCATCATTAGCCAGTGATTCTCTTGAATGAAAAAGCATGATCTTAAAGAGATTGTAAAGAGGTTTTCCTTACTTTTTAAGTATATTGGGGACACTGATAGCATCAATTTGCTCTATTGTTACAATTTCAATCAGATGTCTGTGGTTCCTGCAATTTCACTAAATGTTATTGCTTGATTAAAGTGAGTTATCGCAAAGGTCTTCTGTTATAAAAGCTTATATATTTGAAAGTAGTGACATCGTCAAACACTTAGTTTAAGTGGAATTGCTGGAACCACAGACATCCAATTCAAAATCTGAATGGTCAAATTGAAAGAATCAGTATTTCCGATATGCATTTGCACGACAGTGATCTACCGGAAGCTACTATTGATATCTATGTAGATCACTGTCAGTGACGTCATAAAACGTGTTAGTTTTAGTGGAATTGCAAGAATCACAGACATCCAATTCAAAATTATGGTGCAAATTGATGTTATCAGTGTCCCCGATACACATACAAAGTTTAGAAATACACTTTATAATCCCTTTAAGCAGGGATCACAGACATCTGATTCAAAATCAGAATGCTTCGAATTGAAACTATCCGTGTCCCCGATACAAATACACATAAAAATTTCAGAAAACCTTTTCATAATCCCTTTAAGCAGAAAACTGCGATTCTAGGAAATCTGCATTTTATCGCCATTCAGTATAAAAGTTTAGTTCACACTTCATTAGAGCACTATTAAACCTTAGTTTACTGTTATTCTTCTAGCTGATACGAACGAATACCGCGTCTCGGAATTTGAATAAACTACAGCATGATAAAAATAACATGTTATAGTTTTAATATCTTTGACTTCTAAATCATTCTAATAGCTAGCGCCATGAAATTCTGTTATAAATCTTGCTGATGTAATGAAATGAAATGAAATGGAGTTTTTTGTCCTACTGTTCTGTACTGTATTGTAAATGCAATGAAATGGAGGTTTATGTGCTACTGTTCTGTACCGTATTTTAAATGAAAATATTATAAATATCACCCTGACAAGAATATATCTAAATTTGACAGAATGTCAACTAAAACTTAAATATGTCAATATCTTCCTGTCAAAATTATGATTTTTATGATCGAACTAAAATAGTTTGTTCACCTTCAAAATAGTAGCAAAGCCAAAGGTATACTACAATATGAAATACTTCATATATAATTGATATACTTTTTCATATATAAATAGTACATTTTTTGCTACGAATTTAAAACCAATCTGTGTGTTTTGTTCAAACTAAGTTGGGTTGTTTTTCTACTAAGAGAAAAACCAAATTATAATTCTCCAAAAATACTAATTTATTTTAGAAAATACATAGAACTTATTAGGACACAAATTTAAATTCACCAAAAGTATTCAAATAAAGTGTTAGTAATTTATAATTTATGATACAGATTTATATTCTAAGGAAGAAATTTGTTGTATTTTTTAAGTATGATACTAAGAGAATTGAGAAGTTCTGGTAGGAAAGATGAGCTTCCTACTGAGATAATGCAATAAACACCTCAATAGGTTCATACTCTAGCTAATAATATACTAGTTGATTACTAGAGTCGAGGTAGGGGAAAGACTGACTGACTAAATGAATGAATGAGCTAATGATACAAGTCGATTACTAGCTAATAATAGTTAGACTTCGAGATTTAATATATGTTCATAATTACAAATATAGAGTAGGAGTGACAGACAGACTAAATAAATGACTGAATGAATGAATGAATGAATGATTGAATGAATGCATACTTGAATGAATGAATGAGCTTATAATACAACTTTATGACTAGTTAGGTGTGGGATTGAATGAATGAATGACTAAATGAAGCAATGAATGAATGAATGAATGACTAAATGAAAGGATGAATGAATGAGCTAATAATACAAGCCGATTACTGGTCACTAGTCAGACTGGCTTGAGATTTAATACAGCTCACGTTTTCTATAATTACCTTAAAGTCAAGGTGGGGGATAGACTGAATGAATGAATGAATGAATGAATGAATGAATGAATGAATGAAGAATAAATGAATGAATGAATGAATGAATGAGCTAATACAAGTTGATAACTAGTTGGAGTGGGGGATAGACTGACTGAATGAATGAATGAATAATATAACTCGATTGCTAGTCACTAGTCAGGCAGGCTACAGATTTAATACTGCTCACGTTTTCTATTATTACTATAGAGTAGAAGTGACAGACTGAATGAATGAATGAATGAATGAATAAGAGAATGAATGAGCTAAGTTGATTACTAGTTAAAGTGAGGGATAGACTGAATGAATGAGATTTAATACAGCTCACGTTTTTTATTAGTAGAGTCAAATGAATGAATGAATGAATGAATGAATGAAAGAATGAATAAATGAATGAATGAATGAATGAATGAGCTAATAATACAAGTTGATTACCAGTCACTGGTCAGACTGGCTTGAGATTTAATACAGCTCACGTTTTCTATAATTACCTTAGAGTCGAGGTGGGGGATGGACTGACTGAATGAATGAATGAATGAATGAATGAATGAATGAATGAATGAATGAATGAATGAATGAGAGAATGAAATGAATGAATGAATGAGCTAATAATACAAGTTGATAACTAGTCAGACAGGCCTTCCAGATTTAATACAGCTCACGTTTTCTATTATTACTTGTAGAGCAGAGTTGGGGGATAGACTGACTGACTAACTGAATGAATGAATGAATGAATGAATGAGTGAATGAATGAATGAATGAATAAGTGAATGAATGAATGAAACAATCATCACTGCAGTCAATCTTGTCTTTAGATCTGTAGATTATGAGTTCATCAGGCTAGGGTATGAAATCTATTCACCATACATTTCTAATTATAACTATCATGGATTGAATGAATGAACTTCTGTTTTCGCACATTCCTACAAAATTGAGCTTTGCAAAATACTAATAACTTTATAATGACCTAGCGTTTATGATATATAAGTTTTTTTTAGTTTATATATAGTAGAAATATACTTCTGTTTTGTAACAACCCTACAAAATCGAGTTGAGTTTCACAGATGATTATGAAATGAATTCAGGTATCAGTTTTACAAAATACAGATAACCTCATAACGACTTTGCGTTTATGATATATTAAGGTTTTTTTAGTTTATATAGTAGAAATATACTTCTGTTTTGAGACATTCCTACAAAATCGAGTTTCACAGATAATTATGAACTGCATGCAGGTATCAATTTAAAAAAATGCTGATAACTTTATAATGACTTTGAGTTAATGATATATTAATTTTTTTTTAGTTTATATATAGTAGAAATATACTTCTGTTTTCGCACATTCCTTCAAAGTCGAGTTTCACAGATAATTATGAAAAGAATTCAGGTATCAGTTCAAAAAATGCTGATAACCTTATAATGCCTTCGCGTTTATGATATATATGTATATATAAGTTTTTTTTAGTTTATATTTAGTAGAAATATATTTTTTTAGTTTATATATAGTAGATATATACTTCTGTTTTGTAATAACCCTACAAAAATCGAGTTGAGTTTCACAGATGATTATGAAAGGAATTCAGGTATCAGTTTCAAACAACACTGATAACTTTATAATGACTTTGCGTTAATGATATATTAAATTTTTTTTAGTTTTTATTTAATACAAACATACTTCCTTCTAACAAATTTCAATGTAAAATATCTTGAAAACGTTGCGGAAAATTGACTTCTGCAAACTTTGATTTATTTCAAAAAAAATGAGACATGCCCACGTCTAATTTTTTACTACCGGTATATTAAAGTTAGGTCTTTTCTTAGACTTTGAGAACAATTTTGAATCAAATCTTCCACTTCACATTCAGTAAATTTAAAATAACAGGGAAAGTCTCAAAAAGAACTTGACAAATAAGTTAGGGATAAAAAATAAAACATTATCTTTCAATTCATAATTGCAAGATATTTTTCATCTGTATTCAAGAGAATAGGTCGCGATAATATTTATCAAATACACAACTAGGGTAATAGATATCTTCTTAACATGTTTTTAATATGATGTTATCTTTATTTCAGTCCTTATATCTTATAAACTAGGTCAAAACACTGATATCTTATAATATCTAGATAGCTCCTTATAATATTGAAGGCAGGCCTTCTCAATTTATTTTTGCAAAGGGCCAAATGCATTTTATGAATGAAATATAAGGGCCAAATAGAGCTTAGCTAGCATAGCGATCATAGCCTTTTAAAGGAAGGGGTCACTCTTGAAGGGACATTCTCAAGGACTGTATTTGGTCTGCGGGCTGCCATTTGCAAAGGCCTGATTTAAGGACTATTTTGATGCTGATATTGAGGTCTTAAATTATTAATTCAAAAGAAATTTAAAGATCCACAGACATCTGAATGTTAAATAGAATGGACTTGTAAGCATATCATTTAACGCTTAAAATTTTGTAAATCAAAGTTATCAGTGTCCAAAATAGACATAAGCAGAAATCCCTTTAATGTTCAGTGAAATAGCAAGAACCATAGACATCGGAATGAAAATTAGAATGGTAAAATTCAATGTTATCAGTGTCCCCGCTACACGTAAAACAATCTAGTAAAACTGGGTGAAAAAGGCAGGATGTTTTTAAGTGACCTAGTTTATCTAGAAATATGGTAACGTTACCAAAATAAACAGACATTGTGAGTTAACATCCTCGTGTAAGATTTGTTATTGTATTACATCAACTCGACTAGCTGTATCTTTTACAATTTACAAAGTCGTTTAACTAGAACAGTTAGGATTGTAAAGTGATTTTCTAACTTTTGTATGTGTATCGTGGACACTGTAATGGAAATTTGAATGCCGCAAATTGATGCTATCAGTGTCCCCGATACACATACAAAAGTTAAAAAATAACTTTACAATCTCTTTAACAGTAACAGTTGGGATTGGTAATCACAAAAACATATTTTGCTTGAAGTGTACTTGAAGAGATTTCATATTCTTGCCCCTGAAGAGATCTTGGAGAGCAACCAGTCGAGCCATACAAGGGTGTCCCAAAGGAAAATTCTTTATCCTTTTATTATAATGTGGTTGAACGAGATATATCTGAAGACATATACCGGTATTCAAAAACATCAGAAGGTATGCCCAAAAAACTACCCACACCAAGAAGGCTTGCTATGGTTATCACTCATCTACCTAGAGCAAGCCCGACAATGAAAACTAAAGATGACTCAGTTGAAAATCCCCAACCTCTTAAAAACCAATTTACTAATTTATACAAAAATAACACATAAAACAAATAAGATAGAAATGTCATTCAAAAAAATACAGGCGTCTCAAAATAGACATGAAAGACAGACTAAGTTAGCTATGTTTAAAATAAAGAAAATTTAGAGAAAGAAAATTTAGTTAAATTTGTTTTTTGTTTGAAAACACTTCAGGAAATTAAACGTAACCTAAATTAATTTGTAAATGTAATGTTTAAAAAATCCTAGACATATATAATATTATTTTGATTATATACCATCAAATTTACGCATTATAAAACTAAGTGAGGCAGAGCTTGCTTATCCTAACAGAACACTTGTACACTGTATGTGTATCAGGGACACTGGTAGCATCAATTTGCACTATTCCATTTAAATGTCCGTGGCTCCAGTGGTTTCAGCAATTCCACTTAAACAAAGTCTTAAATTAAGCCACAATCGCGAAATATATTTGTATCATGGAAGACTTTTTCAAATGTGACGTTATCAAACACGTTAGTTTAAGTGCAATTATTGGAACCACAGAAGTCTGACAGGGAATCGCAATGGTGCAAATTGACGCTATCAGAGTCCCTGACACACAGATAAAGTATTTGTTGTGTGCAAGGGTGTGGATTTATTCAAAATCTTGGGGGTGGGGCAAACCAGGATGATTTGCAGAGTCAAAGAACGACGTCCCCCCCCCCTCCTAAATCCACACCCTTGTTTGTGTGCATGTTCGAACTATTTGAATAATTTGTGAAGATAATAAGATGAAAGCGAGTGTTGTATTGAAAGAAAACAGTAAGAGAATAGTGTTGAATAAACATGGTTGTTATATTGTCTATTATTTCTCTCTGTGTTTACTCAGTAATCTAAACTTCACTTTCTACAGTTGAACAATTTCACTCTCTTTTTTTCTTCATGTGATTCAAGTGTCTCTTAATTATAAACATGCAGGCCCCTCAAATGTAGCACAATCGATTACTGCGTCGTCCATTGCAAAATAATGTCATTTGCTTGTATACAAGAAGGTTAATTAAGGACGAGCAAACGTCATGCAGTTTGCAACGACAGGAATTATTATTATTTTCGATTTCCAACTGTCGAGGAATCTTTAACGTGCACAGCAAATAGTACACGGGACCTCGGTTTATTGTCCTATCCAAACGACTAGACGCTTTATCCATGTCAGCCCCTCCAACCTGCATCACTGACACGGGGAAACTGGGTTGAAAAGATATATAGAAGGTATATTCTCAACCCATGCCGGGATTGAACCCTGGACCTTCGGGTTAGCGAGCAAGCGTCTCGTCACCGAGCCACAGGAAGTTACAAGACAGACTTAAATAATGAGTTATGTGACATTGTAATAATATATTGATACCTATAGAGCTATATAGATGGTGACTATAGTGTTATAGATCAAAGGTCACGTAACCTGGCTAACATTTGATAATCAAAGGTTACAATATTCACCTTGTATCATTATACTTTATTCACACGATTTAAATTATACCCCCACTGGTTTGGTTTGGTTAATATCTACTGGTAATGTATGACTCAATATATAGCAATGGCAACGCACGTCTGTCCCTTATTTTTACTCCAACTTACAGGTTCCTAAAGCAGTTATTGATGCTTATTTTAATTCATTCACACAATTTAAATTATCTACCAGTAATATCTGATTCAATATAGAGATGTTCGTGAACCTTCATTCAAAGTAAAAAAAGTGACACAATTTAAAAATGTGTTGACTGACACAAATGTATTTTGTGTTTGAGACCAGACAGACAATGGAAACCTCAAATTTCAAAAACAAAATCCAACCCTTGTCCTAGGAGAGCATTAAAGTTTTAAGAAATCCCTAAGATTGTGTATAAGTGCCCAGACATGCAATTGATGACCCCCATTCCCCAAAAGAAAATCAGGAAAACCCTTTTTATGTGTTTTTGCCAAGAAAATCACCGAGATTGTGTGTTTGTGTATCCAGACAGACAATTGAGGTTAATAAGATAGCTTGTCATTGGAATTTAATTCATCATTCTGTTAAATGAATACTGTAAGTCTGAGATTTGGCTGTTTGCCTGGTGTCTGGGTAGATAAACACTGAACACTTTGAAGTGTTATTAAATGAACACTCAGTGTTATTGACTTGTTACGAAAGCACTTTGATGGATCTTAAACTTTTTATGTGTATCGGGGACAATTTGGAAATTGGAATGGTTTAAAATGATGCTATCAGTGTCCCCGATTCGATATACATACAAAGTTTAGAAAACCTCTTTACAATCTCTTTAAACAGAAAACTTATCTTTCTATTTGTAAATAGCACTAACTAAAAAACATTTGAATTTGAAGGCTGTAATTCCATGATAATCTGTAAACAATAAGTGATAAACTTAGCTAAAAAAATAATCCTGTTTCTGAGACAAAAGCCTGATTTGGAACGTGCTTCTTTAAAAGAATAATTTTTGTAACTTGGTAAGGAATGAATTGTTAAATTGGCTGGGTTTTAAAACATTTCATTCAACAAGTAAAAGATATTTTATGTGAAATGTGAGCCTATTCAGACTATTGTAAGAACTAGAGTTGTTAATTCCATTCCAGTCTGGAAGTCTACGAGGCTTAAAGAGCTGTTAAAGAGTTATACAGTTTTGCTCGATCTAGTGGAAGAATTCAAATTAACTTGCCTAGCTTCTTGTGTAATTTACTATATTGTGCAATCATATAATAAGAACTTGACCTCAGATTTTGATTTTAAAAAGGGTTACGGATAAATTAAGTTATTTAACTGTGAGTTCAAGAATAACTGGATCACAGATTTGCATTTTGGAATATGTTAGATTTGCTTGTTGATGTGGCAAAACAAAATTTAATCACTGAAAATAAAAATAAAATTGATGCCATCAGTGTCACCAATACACATAAAAGATTTAGAAAACACTTTTAAAAGGGATTGTAAAGAGATTTTCTAAAACTTTGTATGTGTATTATGGACACTGATACATCAATTTGCACCATTTCAATTTCCATTCAGACGCCTGTGGTTCTTGCGATTCCACTAAAACTAACGCGTTTTATGATGTCACTGACAGAGTTTCTATGTAAGCTACTATTGATATCTATGTAGATCACTGTCAGTGACGTCATAAATCGTTAGTTGTAGTGGAATTGCAAGAGCCACGGACGTCGGAATGGAATGGTGTGAATTGATGCTATCAGTGTCCCTAATGCACATACAAAGTTTAGAAATACTCTTTACAATCACTTTAAAGTGTATGAACAAAGTATGGATACTTATTGAAAAAGAAGTAAGCATTCACATAAAGAATATTCTTGACTATTAAAAACCCTTGCCCACAATCTATCAGTTGGTAATTCCATTTTATTCAAAAAGACCAAACTAACGAAGTGTTTAATACTGAACGGATATTACACCAGCTTTCTATAGGAAACAATTTCCTTCTAATACCAATTATAAACTGATAATAGTTAAAAGACTTCCATTGATTGGCGTGCTAATACACTCACAAAACTAATACTGATTGTCATTTTATTTTTACATTTTTACAGGCAGCCATTTTATTTTATCCTTTCAGTTTAAAAAGCGCAAAATTTCTAGGTAACATTTGAGTATACGGCAATGCTAGAAGTAGAAATGACAGCGTTAAAGACGTCAAGGTAATACACTCACAAAACTAATACTGATTGTCATTTCTATTTTTAAATTTTCACAGCCAGCCATTTTGTTTTACCCATTCAGTTTAAAAATAACAAAATTTCTAGGTAACAGTTGAGTATACGGCAATGGTGGTAGAAGTAGAAATGAAGGCGTTAAAGACCTCAAGGTGGTGATTTTTCTGCAGTGGCAAGACACTGCTTTTGTTTCTTTGCGTTATGAGCCTCGTTATGGATCCAAGATGGCTGACGCGTGAATTTTTTTGGTGGGGCTAACAAGGACAGTAAAATAAGTGAAGAACACAGAACATTCCTGATGGATTTAACAAACTGTTCTCACTATAACAAGTGGTATATCACTTATTTATTATGATATACTCTGACCCTTTGACCTGCATAATTAAAACAATAAATTATTAAGTATATATATAAGCAATGAAACATTCCTAAAGGGGTAATTAAAGATGTACATCAAAGGATAAGAGCCCAGGTGTGAACATTACAGTTTTACCTTAATATTTATTGCACTCTAACCTCATGAAATGGAATTTTACATCCTATGAATGTCATACAGTGTTCAACAAGGGAATATTCCTGAAGGAAGTAGTCAAAGGTGTACATCAAAGGATAAGAGCCCAGGTGTGAAAATTACAGTTCTAACTTACAGCAATATTTATTGCACTCTAACCTCAGTCCAACATTTCTACACCTATAAGAGCTTATATGAAAGCCATGCAGTGTTCAACAGGGGAAATATTCCTGAAGGGAGTCTTTAAAGGTGGACATCAAAGGATAAGAGCACAGGTGTGAAAATTACAGTTTTATCTTAATATTTATTGGATGATAACCTCAGTCCAACATTTTTACACCTATAAGGGCTAAGGTTATCCAGCTACCAATTATTGAAGCTTACTAAAAACACATCTTTTAGAAAGCAAATAAAATGCCCTTAACAAAATCTTTTTAATATGAATACCCCTAGTCAACCATGGTCACCTTATAGCAAGTAAATAACGACCCTAATATCATGGACAGAGACCTCTCTCTTCCTTGATGATTGCCCCTTTTGTGTTATAATCTTATACAAAATAAACTTTTTTATTCATTATTGGGGGGAAACACCTCCACCTTTATTCTGTTCATCTCGGAAGTCTTTCTCCTGGCCTGAAGAAGCATTATATGCGAAAATTTGCCTTATTAAAATAAAAGTGAAAGCAAAAAAGAGAGATTTTGACTTTTTTATATTTAACAAAATAAACTTTATATAAATTAGTGATGGTGAAGGGAAGCTGATTGATGTCAATGAATATGGACCACATTATCATGGACAGAGACCTCTTTCTTCCTTAAAAAAAACATTGATGATGGACCCTTTTTGTGTATTTACAAAACAAATTTGATAAAAATTAGTAACAGTGAGGGGAGTCCAAAAATTTCAATGTTTCTATCCATTGGACGCAGATGTCCTTCTCCCACACCAACCAAAAAACTGACCACCACTGACCCTTTTTGTATGTTTACAAAATAACTTTAATATAAATTAGTGACAGTGAAGGGAGTCCAACAAAGATTTCAAGGTTTCTATCTATTGGACGCAGACATCCTTCCCACACCAACAAAAAAACTGATCACCACTGACAGACCCTTTTTGTGTATTTACAAAATAGCTGTATATAAATTAGTGACAGTGAGGGGAGTCCAAAGATTTCAAGGGTCCTTCTCCCTTGGACGCAGACGTCCTTCTCCCACACCAACCAAAAAACTGATCACCACAGACAGACCCTTATTGTATATTTACAAAATAACTCAATGTAAATTAGTAACGGTGAGGGGAGCCCAAAGATTTCAAGGTTTCTATCCATTGGATGCAGACGTCCTTCTCCCACACCAACCAAAAAACTGATCACCACTGACCCTTTTTGTGTATTTACAAAACAAATTTGATATAAATTAGTGACAGTGAGGGGAGCCCAACAAAGATTTCAAGGTTTTTAACCATTGGAGCGAGAAATATTTTAAGTAAAAACATGTTATATATAGTGATGACTTTCTATGATATTGATATGATGAATACAAAATTAACCCAGCTGGTAAAACCTGCCATCCAATATATACCCCAGTTTTCTTTTCAATATCTCCCTTTTCATATACCATACAACTACAAAATACCACAGTTATTTTAATGTAAAGTGTGTGAGCTTGTTTACACAAGATAGGGCATGTACCTATCATATCTGAAAGGGGCGACAAGTTGACAAATTCAAGCCAAGGGTTCATTAAGAGTAAGCATTCCCTGTATAGTACCACTACTTAGAGCACTAGACACCTTCTCTAATGCTTACAGCTGACCCTGTACAAGTATTATCTGTGAAACCTATAAGCTTACTTGATGGACGACAAAGGTGTCTGATTCTTAGTCATGAGCTGCCAGTGCCCTGGCATTCATGTCCCCAAATCTGTACCGGTATATAATGTTAGCCCTGCTTTTAACCTAAAGTGATCCTCTGAGGTTATTCCCCATCTATATAAGTGAAGACCTATTCCAGGCATGACCCCTGGACCTTAAGGTTAGCAAGCAAACATCACTGAACCACCGCAAACCTAGGTTTTAAACAAGAGTGATCTGCTACCCTCAGAGGATGTTCCCCCTGAAGACCCATTCCACGCAGACCTTAAGGTTAGCAAGTAACTCACTGAGCCACAGCAGACTCACAGGTTGTAAACTAGAGTGATCTACTGCCCTGTGAGGTTATTCGACTGAACAACACAGACAAGCATCACTCAAGCATCACTGAGCCACCACCGACCCAGATTGTAAACTAGAGTGATCTACTGCCCTGTGGGGTTATTCCCCTGAATAACACAGACACCAAGTTAACAAGTTAATTATATTTCACAACCTTATTAAATGTCAGAAGGTAGAGGAGATGTTTTTAGTTGAGTGAGAATTCAATTACCCACGTCATTAGTCTACTTTCAATTTCTCAAACAGAAAAAAATAACATTTTTTACATGGATAACAACTTATGTTGTCTACCAGCTGGTTATTGGTCAGAATCCTTTCTACCAGCCTGGTTATTGGCCAAACCTCTTTGATTTTACAAGGATAACAACTTGGGTTCATGAAAATTCTTTCTTTCATTTTTTGGGTTAACCAGCTTTTTGGTAATGACGTCATAAGGATAACAACTAAGGTTGACAAGGATCCTGTCAACCAGCCGTTTCTTGGCCAAATCTCTTGACATTGATTTTATAAGGATAACAATTTAGTTTTAAAAAGATCCTTGCTACCAGCTGGTCCTTGGTCAAATCTCTTGACATTGATTTTATAAGGATAACAATTTAGGTTCACAAGGATCCTTTATACCAGCTCTTGACCAAACCTCTTTGATTTTACAAGGATAACAACTAAGGTTCACAAGGATCTTATCAACTAGCTGGTCCTTGATCAAACCTCTTAACACTGATTTTATAAGGATAACAACTTAGTTTCACAAGGATTTTGTCAACCAGCTGGTCCTTGGTCAAACCTCTATGATTTTATAAGGATAATAACTTAAATTCACAAGGATCTTATCAACCAGCTGAGCTGGTCCCTGGTCAAACCTCTTGACACTGATTTTATAAGGATAACAATTTAGGTTCAAAAGGATCAGGATCAACCAGCTGGTCCTTGGTCAAACTAAACTTCTCGACATTGATTTCACATGGACAACAACCTAGGTTTAAAAAAGATCCTGACAACCAGCTGATCCTTGACCAAACTAAACTTCTTGACATTAATGTTTTAAAGAAAGGAAATAAAGATGTTGTAACGAGGCGGAGAAAGTATATCATTATCAACCAGGAAACCAAATATCAAATAGTTTTACTTTTTATTTCCTGATGTAGCCTATCTTATAATATCTTATGTCATACCATTTCCTTATCTCTTCCTCTATTTTTATCACGATTATGATTTAATACAGGTCGGTTCTCAACCTTTTGAACTCTTCGTATGCCTATGTTTTAACGACATCTCCTGGTACCTCTTCGCCCAATCTAAGTAACACTAAGAGCCACTATGAAAGTAAAATAATATTTATCAGATGATGTAGTTTGATATTTAATCCATTCCATACTTTTAAAAATTGGCACAGAGATAACAGGTACTCTGTGTCGTATTTGCTGGTACCCCCAAGGGGTACTATTACTAATACCTCTGGTTAGAACCGAGGATTTAATATCTAGATTCATTGGCCAAACAAGGGCAATAACTCATAACATTAGTGGAAATATTGCTACATTTGACCACTCCTCAGTTTGAATTTTTATCAAACAATAATAATCTTTAATAGTTTAATAGATTTTTTTAAAGATAATTTGATAGACAAGGGCAATAACTCATAACATTATAAGTCTAAATATTGATACATTCAAACAAACTGAAGATATTATTCCATAATTCCGTGGACAATGGATGCATCAATCAAACTGAACTCTATAAAGAAATGAATCGAACATGAAGTAAGATCAAAAGATCAAAGTGTTTAAACGCTATAGGGTTCAAAACTCTGAATAGAAATAGACTGACAAGCCAGATTTATCTAGTACATTGACTTTAAACTTATACAAAGTAAAATGTTTAAAATCTCATCATTTTTCACATCATAAGTTTTGTTTCCAACTATTTGTTTTGACTTTAAAAGTCTGAAGTCTAAAAACAATTTTAAACTGTTTTGAAATGGAAAAATTTCGTTCAACATTTTTGAGTTATCACGTAGGCAACATGCGTTATAGTTATTTCACTTCACAAGGCTGATTTAGTCTCCATTAATTGTCTACAGCCTTATACCGAAACATTAATGTTTGCAGTTAGATACGCTACTTGGCTCATACCTTGTTGAGCACTCTATCTGGAGTGTACCATTGTCGTTAGCGTTATGCGTAGCCCACTAGCTTGCTAGTTTGAGCACTCTGGCATGGTACGATGGTATCACATAATATATGGAATCATCTGAGGTGGCTATATAGCCAAACCTCAACTCCAGTTTCAGCATTGCAATGATGAGGCCCAGAAGGCCAAAACACTATTGTTTGCAGTTATAAGTACATTTACATTAATTGAAAATGTCCATGATATAAAAAATGTACTTGTTATTATGTGAAATTACTGTGATATATTGTAGAATAATTAATAGGTTGTAGTCTGTATACAGTAATATATTGTATTATATACCTCATTTATATTGATTTACTACATCTAGAAAAACTACAACATTAGTATTACATATTGCAGGCTGCCTGCATATTACATAATGTTTCATACACATTTATCAATTAATTCATCACCTGGTGGGTCAAAAGGGGGCATTATGTGCCCTTTTCATATGTATTCAAGCACACCTTGTCGTATCTTTACTACATCTAATAACATATAACAACTAACATATAATGAAATGAAACACATTCTGGTACACTTCATAAAAGTGAACCAAGAGGCTCTAAAAAAAAAAAAATTCTAGGTGGACTCACAGCGCCCCCAAACCCCCAGACCACCTGGGCTCCCTCGCTTCGCTTGGTCACAAAGCTCCCTTTATAACACAGCTTCACAATGTGGCATAATGTTGAGCGGAAAGTATTTAGCCAAAATTAATGTCTAAAGAAAAATAAGGAAATTCCAGTTTCACTCGACTGAGACCTACTCTAGTGTTACTAATATCATCAATATGGTTTTCTATATAAATCAACATTCTGTTAAACTTCTAGGTAATTATTATTAACTTTATCAAACACTGGCAGTTCTCTTACATCATTGATTATTAATAACAGTTGAAGGAATTGCTGAGAATAATTTCATGTGTGGTGTCAGGCAGGATATGCCTACTCTGTTAGACACCTGATACCACTTTGCATATTGAAATATTGACTCTTATTGAAGTAAGCTTACACATCCTCAAATGATAAGTTCACTGTCAGTGACGTCCTAAGATGCGTTAGTTTTAGTGGAATTGCAAGAACCACAGACATCGGAATGGAAATTGACCTCTTACATGAAGTATATAAATCATTCCAATTTCAATTCCAACGCGTTTTATGACGTCACTAATAGTGATCTACCAGAAGCTACTATTGATATGCAGATCACTGTCAGTGACTTCATAAAATGTGTCGAAATTGAAATTGGAATGGAGCAAATTGATGCTATCAGTGTCCCTGATACACATACAAAGTTTAGAAAACCTCTTTACAATCCCTTTAATGTTACAATCCTTTCTCATTACGATCTACAAGTTACTTTTCCTTTAATTGATAATACATTCCATTGATTATTGATAACAATTAAAGTTAGAGGAATTTTTATCACTGGGGGGAGTCAAGCAGGAAAAATAAAGTATTGATTCTGCAGCAAATATCGCGGAAAAAATATCAGATAAAAAAGTTAAATAAAATTGTAAGCTTATTTTTAACTTCATGAAAGGGTGAACTGTTAAAAACATAAGATACAAAGTGGTATTAAGTGTCTAGAAGTGTGAGCATACTCTGCCTTTGCCCCTTTTTGCATATTTATGGATATTGTGAAGATTGGTCTAGTACAAGCAGAGCTTTTCTTGCAAATTTCTCATGGCATAGTGTGGTTTGTTTGACCCCAATTTTGATTGTGTTTTAGTCAAACCTCAAGAAGTTACGAAATGAAATGGTGTTTTATGTCCTACTTTTCTGCACCTATTGAGTTGAGGAGGGTAGGCAAATGCAATGCTAACTCACTGAGCCACCACAACCCCTCAAAGGTCTGAATAAAAATATAAGTTTACACCAGGTTTAAGTTTACTATGACCCGATGAAAAGGCTCTAACGCAACCGACTACAATTTTTGGCTGTGTTTTAGTCAAACCGCTCGAAGCTACATGATTAACCACATGTTTAAATTTAATATGAACTCATGAAATTGAAAATAACAAACGCTCTAACCTAACTAACTACAATTTGGGGTTGTATTGGATGTTATAGAAGATGCTCTCCTATAGAAGCACTGGCCAAGGTCACAAGGAGGTGTTTTAGTCAAACCCCTTGAAGCTACAACGATTACTCACTGTGTTTAACATTCAATATCTAGTGATTACAATCAACATTACATATAGATCAACATTACAATTCATTATGTTGAACCCTCGGGTTAGATCTTAGGTCCTGATAGGCAAGGCTTGCGTCCCTACAAAATTCATTAACTATTTGAAAACATTTCTGTCCAAAAATAGTCCCAAGAACTATAAACTTGTCCAAAATCAAGTACTGCTACCCATCCTTTCAACAGTTTCAAACCCTTTAGCGCTGCACTCCCTACCCATCTGCGCTGTTTTACAGACTATAACCATATAAGAGCAACCCCTTCTTCCAACTTACTTCACTCTCATTTTAAACAGATTCCAACCAATCAGCACTATATTACAGACTATAAACATATAACAACAACCCCAACTTTCTACACTCTCATCCTAAACAGATTCAAACCCATCAGCGCTGTATTACTGACAATACATTATTGATCAATATAATAAAATATAGCACTATTAATGTCTGACTGTAACATATATTGACTTAGTGAGAGAGAATTACAATTGACCCCTCCGTCCCCCTTCTACACTCTCATCCTAAACAGATTCCAACCCACCAGCACTGTATGACTGACAATACATTATTGATCAATATAATAAAATATAGCACTATTAATGTCTGACTGTAACATATATTGACTTAGTGAGAGAGAATTACAATTGATTATAGCTGATTATACTAAAACATAATGACACTTTTTACTGTTACAACATATTAATATACCTAGTAAAAAGTATCACTTTAGCTACAATGTTGCTATTTGTTTTACATGAAGGCTTTAGATTACATAATTTGGGCACATGCTGTGCAAAAAGTGGATATATAGGCCACAAGAGCTCCTGGGAAGCCTACAGTAGCATTTTTACTAATTCGAGGTAGGACTACTGTTATGATCAGACAGGCCTTCGAAGATGTTGGCATCTCTTGCATCTCAAAGTAGCATGATGCAGCATCTTATTTTCCCTTATTTGGGCACTCTGTTAATTTGGGCATGGCGTTGACCGCTGTAACTAGCATGTAATCTAAAGGCCTGATATCAAGCATGGTGGAAGACACGATTCCACAGAAACATTGGCCCAGGTCTCAATTATTAGGCTTTTATTGTGAGAAATGTTCATACTGTGACAGGACCAACAAACGATCATGCAGTGTGCAATGAGGAAAATTGCCAGAACAGCCTCATTAGTCCACTCTTATTTTAGATTTCCAACTGTCGAGAGATCTTTAAGGTGTACATTCTTTAGCACACAGGGTCTCTGTTCATTGTCCCTTCCAAACAGCAAGGAATCTGGGTTGACAAGCCAAACAGTGAAAAACACAGGGTGTAAAACTCCCATCAATAAAACAGCGTAGAACTGTCAAAGTTAATATGTAAGTAATATAAAATAAATTGCGATGGAGAACGCTTATCTAAAACTGTTATTCTTATCAGCATACAAACCACTTTTCGTAACATGTTTTAAATTACACTTAAATAACTCCAGCATGATAACACTGTTAAATGGTTTTATTATAACATTGAATATTCAAACAGACAGAAATATATTCAAATTCAGATATCTATTTTATCATTGAAGTAACATGTTTACTGTTAAAGGGATTGTAAAGATGTTTTCTAAACTTTGTATGTGTATCGGGGACACTGATAACATCAATTTCCATACCGACGTCTGTGGTTCTTACAATTTCACTAAAACTAACGCGTTTTATGATGTTATTGACACTGATCTGCATAGATATCAATATAGCTTCCGGTTGATCACTGTCAGTGACGTCATTAAAACACTTTTATGAATTATTAGTAAAGGCGACTGTTTTACATAGACGAAGATTAGAACCAAGGACCACAATGTTGTTTCAAAACACCAAGCAAATCCTTAACTGACTTTGCTATAAGATAAACATGTCCAAATAATCTATCGTTGACCTTTGACCTAAGTAATTGTTGACAGGTCAGATAAAAGGAATGTATGTATATAGACCTCACCTGTGGTAATAGGGATATATATTATGTTCCCCTTATGTGTTTCACAATTTATGTTATAATTATAAAGACACAGTCCTGATAATAACATTGGGTTGTGATGGTATATAAGTTCCACTATAATAACTGTTCCAAAGAACATTTGTTATGTAATATTTGTTCCATTTGGAACTTTTATTATATAATACTAGCCCTAACCTGTGCCTGTGCTTTCGTAACATTGATTTTTTGCAATGTTACAACTTCTCTCCCCCAACCCAGATATTATATGATAAGAGTTCCTGAGATTATTTATTATAATAATGTTTGTTCCACAAGGAATATTTATTATGAGGAAAAAATATACAGTCACAGGGAGACCCAAAACATTTTACCTTACATTTTTATAGGTATATAAGGACGCAAATTAATAAAACGGGGTGAACCATACCCTTTATCATTTAGATCCCATCCCAAAATAATTAGAAAACATTTTATAATGTCAACTTAGACAAGCCCCTTAAAATATATAGTTACACTTTAATAAGGGTTATTAGCTTACAAAACAAAGTTTTAAGTGCCACAAGTTGTTACAAAACAGGACCCAAAATGATTTTAAAAAGGGCTCAGGCCAGGAGCAAAAGGGGCACCTGTTTCACTATCCAAGGTTTGTTATAAAGTTATGATTCTTATTTAATTTCAAGTACAACAGGACTTATCAATAACATATCGCGACATATTATGACGAAAATAAATGTATTATGTGCCACAAATTTGGGATAAAAATGGACCCAAAATGATTTAAAAAGGGCCCAGACTAGGAGTAAAGGGGCACCTGTTTCATAGTTTGTTATAAAGTTATGTTTCTCATATCCACTAATCTATATAATATTGTGACATATTATCACGAAAATAAATGTATAAAGTGCCACAAATTAGGAATAAAACAGGACCCAAAATGGTTTTAAAAGGGCTCAGGCTAGGAGTAAAAGGGGCACCTGTTTCAAGGTTTATTATAAAGTTATGATTCTCATATCCACTAACCCATATACAATATTGTGACATATTATTAAGAAAATAAATGTATAAAGTGCCACAAATTAGGTATAAAAATGTGTTTTGTTAAAATCTGACACTCATGCGTTTTACAACACTGACAAATCAAAATGTAGGCTGAGTCTGAGTTAAAATAAAAATAGAAAATTTCACTAACCTCTTTGTCGCTCTTTCCCAAAATCCCGACCCCTAGGGCCAGCAGGGACACCAAAAATAGTATTTTCTTAGGGAGCATAACTCCAGGTCTCCGCCTAATCCTTTAAAAACAAACTTAATCTCGATAATCCAATGAAATAATCCAAATTTTGAAGTGAATAACTCTGCACCTCTTTCGTCTCAATCTTACAATGTCGGAAATATAACCAAAGCACTACTTGAATGAGTACGCGTGAGAAAATAGCTCAACTCGAAATAAACGTTTTTGATATCTTAAAAGATAAAACGGAATAATATAGGAACTAAATTAGTAATCAAATTCACAAATTTTCCAAAATACGAAAAAAGAATTAATTGTTTTTAATAAGGAAATATTTCCAAGTTTCGATATTATTTGTAAAGATTACGCCGCCGTTATACGAGTCGGTGTTGAGGATTTTTCTTTGATAATTTACGTCTTGATAATAGCGTCTACTATTTACCTTTTGTTCTCTGTTTATTAGTCACTTTTAGCCTCAAAGGCGCACCTGTACATGATGGACACATTTTGTCTCCGATTTCGTCTCTTTGGCCTGCAAAAAAGAGATCCATTTATTGTATTATAGACAAAATTCATCAACAAAGCAAAGAAAAATTTGTACCATTGCTGGAAATAAACCCCAAGAAAGTCTGGATGCTCAAGTCCAAGATATGGGGAAACCGTTATTTGAACTAGTTTCTAAAAATAGAGTAATTAAGGGAAATTCCGAAATTATGACGTATCTTCTTTTTCAGTACTTTTAAGGAAATGATTAAATCTTTTCTGGAACATTGATATTGATTTTTTTTTAATCGATATTTAAGAAGATATTGATCTCTAGTCAAATTACAGGGAAGTGGTATGTCTTTCGATAATCGGTATAAAATGCCTAATCATACTGTTCCGGGGGATATTGAAAGGCTAACCACTTTGACTGCCGTCAGAATTTAGACGGAACCAAAACTAAATAGAATCTATTAACCCTGCATTTTTTAAAATAAATATTTGAACCTTTTGTCAAAATAAATTGTTTCCTGTAGCATAGTTATCGTGAGCAAGGTCCTATATTAGGCCCTGACAGGAGTGACGTTTCTCTGAATGCATGGAGAAAAAAGGGGGTGCGGGTGTAACCTAATTGTTAAGGAGGTGCTAACAGCTTTTGACTCAATAATAACAGGGGAGGGGCAGAGCCTTACACCACCGTTTTGTAGTTCCGTATTACACTCATTAAGACATTTAATTTATTTTCTTCCTATCAAAATTTAAAATCCTAAATTAAAATGTCTAAAATTGCTTAATAGATATGATGTCATTTAGCGTAGGCCTATGAGACGAGTTTTGGGTTTGTATTTGATCTTATGATGCAATTTCCTGAATGTCGTTTTAAATAGGCCCATACAAAAGGAGTGTCATAGGCTAAACTATTGTTCATGTTATCAAATCTAGAATGAGTAAGTTACCCATAGGAAATAAACGAAACAAACTGATCTGTGTAGGCCTACAATGTAGATAGGGCCTATAGATAGGTCTAGGCCTACAATTTAACCACGACGTTTTCCCCTAAAGTAAGGCTATCCCAGCTTTATGATTTAAAAATCTTGTATCAATTTACATAAGAAATGGCTTGTGCTGTGAAGACCCTAAAGAAGTGATCGAGCCAAATCTATGAAGGAGGAAAACCAATGACGCACACTATTTTCTATCCACGTTTTGTATAAACTATTTCCCAGAAAATTACAAATCTAAAGTTCCGGATTTCCCGATTTTCAGCAGATTACAATCAGATAATAGGCTATCTAAACTCTTTCAAATATTTGTCATAAGGAAGGCAGAGGTGTGGAGGTGAAACAAATGAAACGAAAGCGCATTTTCGACATAAACTTTTGCTTCTGATAGAGTTAAAGAAGACAGGCAACACCTCTCAGTGTGCAATAAAGCAAATTTATGCAGGAAAACGGATTAGCTTACTCTTTCTCGATTTCGAACTGTCGCTGGACCTGCATTGAACTTTATTGAAGGCGAGGAATCTTTGTTTTGAACTGTTGGCCTTGATTGATTGTCCATTTTAGCGATTAGATCGCCACTAGAATCCCTAAAACATGGGTCGTGGCATCAGAATTTATCCTTACCTCGATTGGGATTCGAACCTAAGACATCGTATCGGCAAATCAACTTACAAACTTATCTACCGACTGTGTTGTTGGACATTATGAAAACTGCCAATACCAGACGTTAAAGCTCGTTAGCGATCAAAGGGGCATAACTCTATTTAAGGAAAGTTACTAGACGCCGGACTACAAATAACTCGATAAATTTGACACTTGACATTTCTTTTGCACAGTTGATGTTTTGCATTGAATTTTTGATATTTTTTGGCCATTTTGATAGTTAAAATTCTTAAATTATTGCCAAAGATGTTTAGAATGTTAAAATGGTGGAAATATGTATCAGAAGGGTCACATGCTTAAAAGATTCAACCTTGGTTTAAACAGGTCTAAGGGCCTAACTGTTATCTCCAAAAGCCTTTGTTACATTGACGATAATGACAATAATTTCCCCCATTGCACACTGCATCTTTAGCCTAATAAAGTACAAAGAGTTAAATGAATGGAGTTTTACGTCCTACTTTTCTACACCTATGGGCTAATTGAGGACGGGCAAACGTCATGCAGTGTGCAATGAGAGAAATTTTTGCCAGGACAGCGGCATTAGCCTGCTCTTATTTTTGATTTCCAACTGTCGAGGGATCTTAAACGTGCACAGCCTGTAGCACACAGGGCCTCGGTTTTACAAAAAGTTAAAGTTAGAGTACAGAAAAATAAGAATCAAAACTTCCTTCATTTCACTGACCTAAAAACGTTTTTGAAAAAGATTTATTCAAATATATGCAATAAGTCAACATTTTTTCAAAGTATTTAAGAAAGTGTTCCCGTTAAAATATGCATCTAGTTTAAAAGCGTTATGCGCCGAATATCAAACGGTAAAACTTGTCATTTATGTTTACTGGAGGGCAAAAGATGCATTATAAATCATTTTATAACAGTTTACAGTGTTATCATTTCATTCAGGAACTTAACTAGAAGATATAAAAGGTAGGTCTCGTTTATTTTTACATAGTTGAGGGCAGAAAAGGAGAAAATGAGGGGAGGGGTGGGAAATTGAAGAGGGTAGGGGTGAGGGGTAGGGGCTTAATGTTGAGATATACCATTCGTTGTGAGTTATTTTCTACGCATTAGGCTACTTGACAAAGCTAACTAGGTAGGCTTTGGTTGTTATTTTACTATGTCGTAGGTGCAGATTATGGGCAAATAATGGGCAAGAGATGTTAAAGAGGGTAAGGGGGGGGGGGGGGGTAGGGGCTTAATGTTGAGATATACCATTCGTTGTGAGTTATTTTCTACGCATTAGTCTACTTGGCAATGCTTACTAGGTATTAAACGGTAGACTTTGGTTGTTATTTTACTTTGTCATAGGGGTAGATCGTGGGCAAATAAGGGGCAAGAGATGTTGAAGAGAGTCGAAGATAGGGGACTTTTAGGGTCTAATGTTGCGAGATACAATTCGCTGTGGGTTATTTATTACGCATTAGGATACTTTGCAATGCTTTCAAAGCATTAAAAGGTAGGGCTTTAGTTGCTATATCACTATGTCGTAGGTGCAGATCGTGGGCAAATGAGTGGAGGGTAGGGGAGAGGGGTGAAGAATAGGGCTTAATGTTGCGAGATAAAATTCGTTGGGGGCTATTTTCTACGCATTACGCTACTTGATAAAGTTAACTAGATAGGCTTTGGTTGTTATTTTACTATGTCCGAGGGCAGATCGTGTAAAAATAAGCAGTACGTTTTTAAAACTTTGCCTGATTTATTCACCATCAAAATTGATCCAATACATCAAAATAAAAGACGGAACCCGTTTCTAATATGCTCTAGTAGCAGACAAATTTTAGAAAAATGAAATATTTCATATATTAAAATCATATGCATTTACATAGTAAACGTAAGCAGTACGTCTTTAAAACTTTGCCTGATTTATTCACCATCAAAATTGATCCAATACATCAAAATAAAAGACGGAACCCGTTTCTAATATGCTCTAGTAGCAGACAAATTTTAGAAAAATGAAATATTTCATATATTAAAATCATATGCATTTACATAGTAAACGTAAGCAGCACGTTTTTAAAACTTTGCCTGATTTATTCACCATCAAAATTGATCCAAAACATCAAAATAAAAGACGGAACCCGTTTCTAATATGCTCTAGTAGCAGACAAATTTTAGAAAAATGAAATATTTCATATATTAAAATCATATGCATTTACATAGTAAACGTAAGCAGCACGTTTTTAAAACTTTGCCTGATTTATTCACCATCAAAATTGATCCAAAACATCAAAATAAAAGACGGAACCCGTTTCTAATATGCTCTAGTAGCAGACAAATTTTAGAAAAATGAAATATTTCATATATTAAAATCATATGCATTTACATAGTAAACGTAAGCAGCACGTTTTTAAAACTTTGCCTGATTTATTCACCATCAAAATTGATCCAAAACATCAAAATAAAAGACGGAACCCGTTTCTAATATGCTCTAGTAGCAGACAAATTTTAGAAAAATGAAATATTTCATATATTAAAATCATATGCATTTACATAGTGAACGTAAGCAGTACGTTTTTAAAACTTTGCCTGATTTATTCACCATCAAAATTGATCCAAAACATCAAAATAAAATACGGAACCCGTTTCTAATATGCTCTAGTAGCAGACAAATTTTAGAAAAATGAAATATTTCATATATTAAAATCATATGCATTTACATAGTAAACGTAAGCAGGACGTTTTTAAAACTTTGCCTGATTTATTCACCATCAAAATTGATCCAAAACATCAAAATAAAAGACGGAACCCGTTTCTAATATGCTCTAGTAGCAGACAAATTTTAGAAAGTTGAAATATTTCATACATGAAAATTATATGCATTTGCATAGTAACGTAAGCAGGACGTTTTTAAAACTTTGCCTGATTTATTCACCATCAAAATTGATCCAAAACTTCAAAATAAAAGACGGAACCCGTTTCTAATATGCTCTAGTAGCAGACAAATTTTCGAAAAATGAAATATTTCACATATGAAAATTATATGCATTTGCATAGTAACATAAGCAGTACGTTTTTAAAACTTTGCCTGATTTATTCACCATCAAAATTGATCCAAAACATCAAAATAAAAGACGGAACCCGTTTCTAAAATGCTCTAGTAGCAGACAAATTTTAGAAAGTTGAAATATTTCATATATGAAAATTATATGCATTTGCATAGTAAACGTAAGCAGTACGTTTTTAAAACTTTGCCTGATTTATTCACCATCAAAATTGATCCAAAACATCAAAATAAAAGACGGAACCCGTTTCTACTATGCTCTAGTAGCAGACAAATTTTAGAAAGTTGAAATATTACATATATGAAAATTATATGCATTTGCATAGTAACGTAAGCAGTACGTTTTTAAAACTTTGCCTGATTTATTCACCATCAAAATTGATCCAAAACTTCAAAATAAAAGACGGAACCCGTTTCTAATATGCTCTAGTAGCAGACAAATTTTAGAAAGTTGAAATATTTCATATATGAAAATTATATGCATTTGCATAGTAACGTAAGCAGTACGTTTTTATAACTTTGCCTGATTTATTCACCATCAAAATTGATCCAAAACTTCAAAATAAAAGACGGAACCCGTTTCTAATATGCTCTAGTAGCAGACAAATTTTAGAAAGTTGAAATATTTCATATATGAAAATTATATGCATTTGCATAGTAACGTAAGCAGTACGTTTTTAAAACTTTGCCTGATTTATTCACCATCAAAATTGATTCAAAACTTCAAAATAAAAGACGGAACCCGTTTCTAATATGCTCTAGTAGCAGACAAATTTTAGAAAGTTGAAATATTTCATACATGAAAATTATATGCATTTGCATAGTAACGTAAGCAGGACGTTTTAAAAACTTTGCATGATTTATTCACCATCAAAATTGATCCAAAACATCAAAATAAAAGACGGAACCCGTTTCTAATATGCTCTAGTAGCAGACAAATTTTAGAAAGTTGAAATATTTCATATATGAAAATTATATGCATTTGCATAGTAACGTAAGCAGGACGTTTTTAGAACTTTGCCTGATTTATTCACCATTAAAATTGATCCAAAACTTCAAAATAAAAGACGGAACCCGTTTCTAAAATGCTCTAGTAGCAGACAAATTTTAGAAAGTTGAAATATTTCATATTTGAAAATTATATGCATTTGCATAGTAAACGTAAGCAGTACGTTTTTAAAACTTTGCCTGATTTATTCACCATCAAAATTGATCCAAAACATCAAAATAAAAGACGGAACCCGTTTCTACTATGCTCTAGTAGCAGACAAATTTTAGAAAGTTGAAATATTTCATATATGAAAATTATATGCATTTGCATAGTAACGTAAGCAGGACGTTTTTAGAACTTTGCCTGATTTATTCACCATCAAAATTGATCCAAAACATCAAAATAAAAGACGGAACCCGTTTCTAATATGCTCTAGTAGCAGACAAATTTTAGAAAGTTGAAATATTTCATATATGAAAATTATATGCATTTGCATAGTAACGTAAGCAGTACGTTTTTATAACTTTGCCTGATTTATTCACCATCAAAATTGATCCAAAACTTCAAAATAAAAGACGGAACCCGTTTCTAATATGCTCTAGTAGCAGACAAATTTTAGAAAGTTGAAATATTTCATATATGAAAATTATATGCATTTGCATAGTAACGTAAGCAGTACGTTTTTAAAACTTTGCCTGATTTATTCACCATCAAAATTGATTCAAAACTTCAAAATAAAAGACGGAACCCGTTTCTAATATGCTCTAGTAGCAGACAAATTTTAGAAAGTTGAAATATTTCATATATGAAAATTATATGCATTTACATAGTAAACGTAAGCAGGACGTTTTTAAAACTTTGCCTGATTTATTCACCATCAAAATTGATCCAAAACTTCAAAATAAAAGACGGAACCCGTTTCTAATATGCTCTAGTAGCATACAAATTTTAGAAAAATGAAATATTTCATATATTAAAATTATATGCATTTGCATAGTAACGTAAGCAGTACGTTTTTAAAAATTTGCCTGATTTATTCACCATCAAAATTGATCCAAAACTTCAAAATAAAAGACGGAACCCGTTTCTAATATGCTCTCGTAGCAGACAAATTTTAGAAAGTTGAAATATTTCATATATGAAAATTATATGCATTTGCATAGTAACGTAAGCAGGACGTTTTTAAAACTTTGCCTGATTTATTCACCATCAAAATTGATCCAAAACATCGAAATAAAAGACGGAACCCGTTTCTAATATGCTGTAGTAGCAGACAAATTTTAGAAAGTTGAAATATTTCATACATGAAAATTATATGCATTTGCATAGTAACGTAAGCAGGACGTTTTTAAAACTTTGCCTGATTTATTCACCATCAAAATTGATCCAAAACTTCAAAATAAAAGACGGAACCCGTTTCTAATATGCTCTAGTAGCATACAAATTTTAGAAAAATGAAATATTTCATATATTAAAATTATATGCATTTGCATAGTAACATAAGCAGTACGTTTTTAAAACTTTGCCTGATTTATTCACCATCAAAATTGATCCAAAACATCAAAATAAAAGACGGAACCCGTTTCTAATATGCTCTAGTAGCAGACAAATTTTAGAAAGTTGAAATATTTCATATATGAAAATTATATGCATTTGCATAGTAACGTAAGCAGTACGTTTTTAAACTTTGCCTGATTTATTCACCATCAAAATTGATCCAAAACTTCAAAATAAAAGACGGAACCCGTTTCTAATATGCTCTCGTAGCAGACAAATTTTAGAAAGTTGAAATATTTCATATATGAAAATTATATGCATTTGCATAGTAACGTAAGCAGTACGTTTTTAAAACTTTGCCTGATTTATTCACCATCAAAATTGATCCAAAACTTCAAAATAAAAGACGGAACCCGTTTCTAATATGCTCTAGTAGCAGACAAATTTTAGAAAGTTGAAATATTTCATATATGAAAATTATATGCATTTACATAGTAAACGTAAGCAGTACGTTTTTAAAACTTTGCCTGATTTATTCACCATCAAAATTGATTCAAAACTTCAAAATAAAAGACGGAACCCGTTTCTAATATGCTCTAGTAGCAGACAAATTTTAGAAAGTTGAAATATTTCATATATGAAAATTATATGCATTTACATAGTAAACGTAAGCAGTACGTTTTTAAAACTTTGCCTGATTTATTCACCATCAAAATTGATTCAAAACTTCAAAATAAAAGACGGAACCCGTTTCTAATATGCTCTAGTAGCAGACAAATTTTAGAAAGTTGAAATATTTCATACATGAAAATGATATGCATTTGCATAGTAACGTAAGCAGGACGTTTTTAAAACTTTGCCTGATTTATTCACCATCAAAATTGATCCAAAACATCAAAATAAAAGACGGAACCCGTTTCTAATATGCTCTAGTAGCAGACAAATTTTAGAAAGTTGAAATATTTCATATATGAAAATTATATGCATTTGCATAGTAACGTAAGCAGTACGTTTTTAAAACTTTGCCTGATTTATTCACCATCAAAATTGATCCAAAACTTCAAAATAAAAGACGGAACCCGTTTCTAATATGCTCTAGTAGCAGACAAATTTTAGAAAGTTGAAATATTTCATATATGAAAATTATATGCATTTGCATAGTAACGTAAGCAGGACGTTTTTAAAACTTTGCCTGATTTATTCACCATCAAAATTGATCCAAAACATCAAAATAAAAGACGGAACCCGTTTCTAATATGCTCTAGTAGCAGACAAATTTTAGAAAAATGAAATATTTCATATATTAAAATCATATGCATTTACATAGTAAACGTAAGCAGTACGTTTTTAGAACTTTGCCTGATTTATTCACCATCAAAATTGATCCAAAACTTCAAAATAAAAGACGGAACCCGTTTCTAATATGCTCTAGTAGCAGACAAATTTTAGAAAGTTGAAATATTTCATATATGAAAATTATATGCATTTGCATAGTAACGTAAGCAGGACGTTTTTAAAACTTTGCCTGATTTATTCACCATCAAAATTGATCCAAAACATCAAAATAAAAGACGGAACCCGTTTCTAATATGCTCTAGTAGCAGACAAATTTTAGAAAAATGAAATATTTCATATATTAAAATCATATGCATTTACATAGTAAACGTATTAAAGGGGCAGAGATGTTGAAGTATTATACTGAATGGTACGAAATAATACGTTATTTAAGAACTGATCAAGCGTAATAATCCCTTAAAGGGATTTTAAAGAGTTTTTCTAAACTTTGTATGTGTATCGGGCATACCATTCTAATTTCCATTCTGACATCTGTGGTTCTTGCAATTCCACTTAAACCAACGTGTTTTGTGACGTCACTGACAGTGATCTACCGGAAGCTATTGTTGATATTGTTGTGATATCAATATCACTATTGATATATTTTGTGTAACGGAATTATTTTGCTTGTACGGATTTTTTCTTCCTATATTGGTCTGCCTTCTACAGTCTTGGGCAATACATGTAGGCTATCCCCTAATCCCACCCTTAACTCAAATATCCACCCAAAAATCCACTTTTTCTTCCTATATAGGTCTGCCTTGTCAATCTTAGACAATATCCCCTTATCCCACCCCTAACTCAAATATCCAACCAAATATCTAAATTTTCTTGCTCTGAGTTCCCTTTAATTCATGATATCATGGTATAAAAGTTACTAGTAATTATATGTATAAGTAATTACAGGGCGACACATGTGATTGTGTAATAATACAGTATAGAATGACTTGTCTTGTACAATGTGATCATTTCATATTATATAGGCCCCTTTATTAGTCTGCTTCGCACAGTCTTAGACAATATCCTAGACTTTGATAACTGTCATCACTACTCTTTGACGCCAGGTATGTTGTTCATTTGTTTTTGTTTGAATAGATCTAAAGTAAAATGCCATTTAGGTTATGGTTATGGCTAGTTAAAAGAATGCTACCTCTTAGAATTTAGATGTAGACTCGATGACGCATCAGCGACGCAGCAAAGCGTAGACGTTTCGTAGACCTACCCAAAACCACAACTATCTAAACGAATTATCGAACGTTTGGTGATTGACCTAACAAAATCAACAAAACACTAAAGAAAATGAACGAATTTCATTTTTATGCTTCTACGGGCCATCAGCGACGCACCAAAACAACACCTATCTAAACGAATAAATGTTGCTGACCTAACGAATTCAACAAAACACTTAGAAAAAAAGGCAATTATCAGTGTCAATTTCTTTTTTTCATGTGTAGACTCAACAGGTCACCAGCGACGCAACGTGGCGTCGACGACCCATACAGACCGTCCAAAACAACAACTATCTAAACGAGTAAATGTTGCTGACCTAACGAAATCAACAAAACACTGAGGAAAAAGACAATTATCGCCCAACAACATTATAACTGGTCACCAAAAGAAAAGATAATTATACATTTCAAATTATCTATTTTGACATTTTCGTTTTTTTTTTTCTCTCGTATTTTTGTGGAAAATTAGTGATAAAATCATTGAGGTGAGCCGAAATGGGTCAGTTTACACCAAAATAATATATATTTTTTTATCGCAAATCTTGGTTAGATCAAGGCTCAGTAGTGACTTTTCTAAATTTAAGAAATCAAAAGTTCATTAGCCCAATAAAGTTTGAGAGTCTATTTTATTTCATTGGCCCAGTAAGGTTTTGAGAGTCTATTTCATTTCATTAGCCCAATAAGGTTTGTGACTCAATTTCATTTTATTGGCTCAATAAGTTTTGATATTCAATTTCTTTTCATTTGCCAAGAATGGTTTGAGATTCAATTTCATTTCCTTAGCCCAATATGGTTTAAGAAACAATTTCATTTCATAAGTCCAATAATGTTTCAGACTTAATTTCATTTCATTAGCCCAGTAAAGTTTGAGTCAATTTCATTTCATTAGCCCAAGAAGATACCGAACAGGAGGCCAAAAAATCACTTCCGTCATCGCATTTCTTATGATAATAAAATACTTACCGACATAGGGTATTTCACTTTATTTCATTTCTTTTACATAATGAAGAACTGAAAAGAGAATATATAATTCAATTTCATTTCATTACCTCGATAGCATAATGAACAATAGGACTCAATTTCACTTCATTAGTCCAATAAGATACAGAACAGTAGGACTCCATTTCATTTCATTAGTCCAATAAGATACTGAACAGTTTGACTCAAATTTCATTTCATTTCATTAGTCCAATATGATACTGAACAGTAGGTATCCCATTTCATTTCATTAGCCCAATAAGATACTGAACAGTAGGACTCAATTTCATTTCATTAGTCCAATAAGATACAGAACAGTAGGGCTCAATTTCATTTCATTAGTCCAATAAGATACTGAACAGTGGAACTCAATTTCATTTCATTAGTCCAATAAGATACTGAACAGTTGTACTCAATTTCATTTCATTAGTCCAATAAGATACTGAACAGTTGTACTCAATTTTATTTCATTAGTCCAATAAAATACTGAGCAGTAGGACTCGATTGCATTAGTCCAATAAGATACTGAATAGTTGGACTCAATTTCATTTCATTAATTCAATAAGATACAGAACAGTAGGACTCAATTTCATTTCATTAGTTCAATAAGATACTGAACAGTAGGATTCAATTTCTTTTCATTAGTCCAATAAGATACTGAACAGTAGGACTCAATTTCATTTAACTAGTCCAATAAGATACTGAACAGTTGGACTCAATTTCATTTCATTAGTCCAATAAGATACTGAACAGTTGGACTCAATTTCATTTCATTAGTCCAATAAGATACCAAACAGTAGGACTCAATTTCATTTCACTAGTCCAATAAGATACTGAACAGTTGGACTACATTTCATTTCATTAGTCCAATAAGATACTGAACAATATGATTCAATTTCATTTCATTAGTCCAATAAGATACTGAACAGTAGGACTCAATTTCATTTCATTAGCCCAATAAGATACTGAACAGTATCGTTTTATGACGTCACTGACAGTGATCTGCCTAAATATCAATAGTAGTATCCTGTAGATCACTGTTAGTGACGTCATAAACTGCGTTAGTTTTAGTGGAATTGCAAGAACCACAGACGTCGGAATGGAAATTGGAATGGCGCAAATTGATGATATCAGTGTCCCTGATAGACATACAAAGTTTAGAAAACCTCTTTACCATCCCTTTAAGGCCAACATTGTGTGTATAAGCGATATAAAAATAAGTTTTGAGTTTTTTGACTTGGTGACCCCGTGAACCCATTATTCGTCTTGTCATTTTAACACATCGGTGACTTTTTGTTTTTAACCATTACGATAGATAGATAGGCCTTACAGTCATTGTTAGTTAGACGATAGGTTGTTCTTCTTCGCTTGGATTTACATTTTGGATTTGAACAATTAACTAATTTAGTATCTGGACTTGATTGGAATTTGGAAAAGGTCTAACCAATTAATTTTTGTGAGTGCTCTTTTTCTATTTTCGGAATCATTTTTTTCTCCTCGAATGCGCTAAAAGCATGGATTTGGATTGCAATTAAGTTGATTTCATTATATTCATTCTTTGGACAAGGCCTAATAACTCATTTTTGTGTGCGTTTCCATTTCTATTTTCTATTACGCTTCATGTTTTGTCAAAAAGCCTGATTTTTTTTGTGAGCGTTGTATTAAAATTTTATTTGGTTTATCCTGAATGCTTGAGGCGCTCTGGATTGTTACAATTAAGGTGTTGAGGCGGAGTAGGGGCCCAGGATTGTCAAGGTGGGCTCTCTAGGGCACACTCATTTTGGTCCCTTTAAAATAGATTGAAAAAAAAAAGAAAGAAAAAAAAAAAGAAACATCTATATTGTACAAGGATAACAACTTAGGTTCCATGCCGATCCTTTCTCCCAGCTGGTCCTTGGCCAAACCTCTTGGCATGATCTTTCCCGGATTATCCGTACCCATTTACAGCTGGGTGGACTGGAATTATGAATGAAGATGACTTAGAAGAATCCTTAGAAGCAAGACAATATTTTCCTTCATGTTATTTTATTAAAAAAGTGCACTTAATAGTTCATGGTTTTTATGAGTGCACCAAGCTATTTTAGGCTCAATTTGGAAAGGTAGAAAGGTGAACGATTTTATTGTTTCCTTGTTTTCTTGACGTTTTCCATCACATTTCTATTAAAAATACACAATTCATTTTAATGTTTCAAAAAAAATCAAATTTTTTCAATGTAATAAACAAAGCGATAAATATTTCAAAAGTTGACAGAAATTTTGATGTAAAGAAGGAAGGGCTTAAACAGACAAAAATAAAACAGCTCCAGTTTTTCTGTCGAAAAAAAAGACTGGTATTGAGATGACCTTATTACATAGAAGGAATTTTGTCTTTTTTGGGAGAAAATCCTCCAGGAAGAAAAATAATTCAACGCGACCATACTTGGTCTAATAGCCGTAGGAGACAGGGGCGCAAGGGAAATCGAGCAGCGACCGAAAAAAATTCACTAAATTCGGCAAGTCGGTCTGCCCCTGTTGAGTCGTGGGCCCCTACGGCTATACTTGGTCTCTCAAATAAGTGTACACCCTTGGAAGATGTTAACAAGTTAAAATAAATTAAGAGCTAATTGTATAATGATGATAACACATTGTTCACAATAATAAGCATACAATCTTACAACACAAAACATAGTGTCATTTTGTGTTAAGTTCATGACTCTTAAAGGGATAGTACAGGTGTTTTTCTAAAAAAAAATTATGTATATCAGGGACACTGAAATAATCAATTTGCACCATTCCAATTTTCAGTCAGACGTCTGTGGTTCTTGCAATTCCACTAAAACTAACGCGTTTTATGACGTCCCTATCGCAATTTCCTTAAATATTTTCCATCTTTTAGCAATAGTGACGTCATAATTTGCTCAGTGATAGTGGAATTGCAAGAACCACAGACGTCTGACTGAAATTGTGCTATCAGTGTCCCCGATACACATAAAAAAAAGTTTGGGCGACCCTTTACAACCGCTTTAAAACTAATATAGGCCTACCCATTTTCCAATGTCACTCAACGGCTAATAAAAATGTTCTTCAGGTTTTTTTTATCAAGTGCGAATGAACTTACATTGTAACAATAGGGCCTTAACCTTGTCACATATCTTATACGAAGGCTAGGTGAAAGTTAGGAGAAGGTATTGTTCATATCCATTTTTCTTGAGTCATCACTTTTTTCTTTCAAAATATCATAACTTTGGTCTTGAGTAGTTATATTTTATAAGTTTAGTGCATGTGTCTGTAGTGTAGTTGATATGATTTGTGTCCGTTTGAGAAGCAGTTTGTCGAAGAAAAATTTAAAAACTTGTTGGATTTTTAAAAAAAGAATGGATCAATGTCATTGTTCTGAACAATTTACCAAATTTGTTTGTCTTCGAAAAGCAGAACGTAAAACTCCATGTCATTTTGTATTTTCAGTGACTACAGTCGAAAGATCTCACCAAGATGCACATGAACGAAAAATCAGAGAATGAAATTAAGATCAGACTGTTCGACAATGCCACCATCTTTATTAAAGTCACATGCGGCATTCTTCTCCTTTGTTTAATCCTGCACATAGTGGCTTTAAGCACTTCATATTGGATGGTTGCTTACGTTCACGACACTGTCTGGTGGCATGAAGGGCTCTGGCAGAGCTGTTTTCAGAATATTATAACAGAGAAGTGGGCGTGTGGTTCGTACGAAGCTCTGCATCACACTGGTGATCTCCCAGGTAATACATTTTCGTCATTTTCATTGTATTTCAATGGTATTTTCATTGAATTTTCATTGATATTGGCTTTAATCCATCTACCAACTAATACCACTACCAACAACTACCTAGATTGCGATACCAGCATCCACTGGAAACGAACGTTAACTTGTCATCTACCAACCAACCGATATTGCCTTGTATTTCAATGAATTCACTCATATTTCAATGATATTTCTTGAATTTTCATTCAATTTTCATTCAATTTTCATTCAATTTTCATTGCATTTTCATCGATATAGACTTGTGTTGCAAGATGACGTAGAAAAGAGCCAATGACCTACGAAATTTCTCCTTCTATTCTAGATTGGTTCCATGCAACCCAAGGTTTGGCTATTCTGGCACTGATAAGTCTGGTTCCTGCAAACTTTCTGACTTTACTGTTCGCCATGCTGCCTAAACTCAGCGGTAGAAAATTCTGCTCGATTTTATCCATTGCTACTTGTATAGCTTCAGGTAGGTAACATTAATCATTCGGCAATCTTTGGCAAAATTCGGCTGTTTTCGTAAAGATGCCGAATAGCACTAGTGGGAATGTCAGCTTAGACCATTTGGAAGCTCGATATATATCTATCAAAATCCATAACACAGAAAATATTTTCATGATGACGACCAAGAAACTTCTTTACCTAAGAACATCCATAACACAGTCCTCATTTTTATGGTGACGACCAAGAAATTAAAATGTGTTGTATCAAATATTCAATTTAGAAGTTTTCCTTGGACTGTCTGAGTGTACGGACAACCATGCCCACCAAAATAAAACCACTTTTCTATTGCAGGAATTTTGTTATTTTTGGTAATTACAATTTATGGAGCGAGTTACCCGCAAAATAATACGACTCAAATTTCAGCAATGATAGACTATAGTCAAAGGTTTCATTTTTGTTATGGTTTTGAAATCCTGACGCTGATTGGTTGCGTTGTGTCCGCCATTTTGCTTATTTTAGACTACCGTACATCTATCATTTTATAAACGGAATTTACGAGACGGTTATGAACACGATTTGAGTTTTATTTTGTGATTTCGTATCGTAACTTCAATGGTTATCCGAAGCTTGCCTCGTCAGCACAATTAATTTGGTTTGATTGGACAATTCTCCTAAACCAGCCACCCTTCAGTAATGGCATTTTCCGGTAGGCTGTCGGTATAAGCCTCGAACAGACTATGAACGGTTTTTGGTCTGATACGGTGTGGAAATATATTATATTAATTTTGTAATACCACAAATTGTTTTTGTAAAAAAGTTTAAATGTTTTGTAAGAAAGTATATAGAAAAATATTTTGTTTTTATTCTTACTATACGTGTTTCTAACATACAATCCTCGTGAGGACAATTATTCGGAAATGGGGTATAAAATAAACGTTTTTGTGATAAATTTGTTATGTGTTTGTACTAAATTAAAGAATTGAGTATTTAACAATGGAGACTTGTGTTTTATTATTGATATCAATATTAAGATGTATTCGTTCAATCAATCATCATTATCAACTTCAGAACTTGACTAACGTGCTAGATAATATCGTATACTATAAGGTAGTCGCCATATTGAATACATTATAGTTCAGCCAATCACAAACCTCACTTGTATCAACTTCAGAACTAGAATAGCGTGCTTGATAACCTTATATACCATAATGGTCGTCGCCATATTGAATAATAAATTAAAGTTCAGCCAATCACAATCATTCTTTCGAACATGTGATCATCTAGTGCGTTAAAATTAATCAATCAAAATATGTTTCGAACAAGAGTTGTCTGATCTTGCTTATTAACCGGGAAAGATGGCCATATATCATGACCGAGTCATAACATAGTCTCGAACATTGACTTGGTTGAACCGAATGATCGAATCTATCATTATTAATCATTATAAAGTTTGACATGACCTGCTAATCTCGTCTATCATAATTCTTCATTATAAAATATATAAATATAACATCAAATTCGTATTGCACTACTTCTCACTCAACTGTATGCGTGTGAGGGTGGGGTGGGGTGGGGGTGTGAACGTGGACGTATTTGGATTAGACTCCTTGCCATAGCCAGGTCCCGTAACTACAGGTATACTACTTTCCCACTTAACCTGACGGGTGGGGCCCTTGAACTACATATTATTGAACTGGGCCTGGGCCTCATAGCAAAGCACGAAGCTACGCACGGGGGCAAATGGGGGTAATGCTCCTCAGATAAAATTAGAACGACCACCAAATCTAATGATATAATCACAGAATTGCCTCCTGCGGAAATATTTAGTCTACTTAAAAACATCAACATGAACAGGCCTGCCAAGGAAGGGGTCATCTAACGAACATGGTCTCAGATATGTTCGTATCGACATTGGGTGGGGACAAACAGATAGTAGATAAAGCAGCTTGTTTTCACATATTCAAAATAACTACAATGACCTGCAGGTTACGAGGCAACTCAAGATTGCATGTTTATTAATAGAGAATTAATTGTGGTCTGTTGAACACTAAGGTAACTTACAAAGTGATCTCCCTTACTATTTAAAAATATCTTGAATTGGAGTGAAAACACCCCCAAGATTGAGTATTATCACGTTCATAAAAATACACATTTAATTGTGGTCTGTTGAACACTAAGGTAGCTAAACTAACCTCCCCTATTATTCTAAAATATTACCCTAAAGTGATCTACATGACGGACATACAGAGACAGAATGCCGTTAATAAATAAACATTTAATTGTGGTATGTTGGGCAGTCACAGTCTAATAAAGTTATCTCCCTTTACATGGGATTGAATGACCTTAACTGACCTTATTAAGGAAGGAATCAAGATACGACGTTTTTTGAGCTGTTAAAAGTGGAACACGCACCTGTTAGGTTCTCAACACGTTTTATACTGACTATTTGATCATTGTCCTGTTATAAAATACACCAGATTGTGGCCTAATATACTTGGAAAGATGTTATCTGCTGTCGTTTTCCTAGCAGCTATTGCTTCAACCCAGGCTATCGTCTGCGCGCCATTCTTATGTAATGGCGCCACTTTTGATGCGAAGCAATGCAAAGGTGGAGTGATAAAAAATGGCGGTTTTTGTGGATGTACAGATGCCTGTGCTAAGGTAGGTTGGATAAGATATAGAAACAGTGGCATACCTGTAAATCATAAAGTCAGGGAATAAGAACAACAAAATTGTCAATATGAGGGGTTTCCCAGAGCTACGTATCTTTTGACGTAGAAATTCTGCTACTGACGTAGCGTTACTAAAGAGGCGGGAAGGAGGAACGCGTCAGAAGGCACAGCGTACAGATAAGTAGGGGTAAAAAGGGGGTTAGTCACTATAAAGTACACAAGGGGTAAGATGAAAACCTTCACCCTGTCTTATTCCAGGTAGAAGGTGAATCATGCCAATTACAACGTGCTATTTTTGGTGGTGTACCATTGGGAGATTGTGACCATGGTCTGAAATGTACTTTCGGTCAGGACGGCCCCAATCCTTTTGGACGAGGATTCTGTGCCCAAGACGTTGCTAAACGCTTTGTGGGTAAGTCTCAAGATCATTATTTTTATACGGTATCCACATTCCCGCCAAAAACAATATCTTTGTTCAGTATATTTCCCGCCAAAAATATTATTTTTGCGCAGCATTCATTCATTTCCCGCCAAAAGCATTTTTACAGCTTATAGTATTATTTGCGTTACAGCTACGACTAGAACTGCGTGTGAACAGAAGAGAATATCAGCGATGATTTCTATGGCGATCTGGCAGGGTAAATGGACACCAAGATGCGATTCAGAAGGCAACTTCTTTCCTCACCAATGTGACAATACTGGTACGTATAGTTGAATGGAATCGCAGAACAAAGCCTAAGTAGACTAGCTATTCGGGGTGGAGGTGTTGGGGCTCGCATGAAACAAGATACTATAGCCAATAAGGAGCACACTAGCAGTACGTAACTTTTGTTTCTTTTGCCCAATAAGGTACATAAATAGGACGGGGAAATCCTATTTTCCTTGGCCCAATAAAGAACACAAAAGAAGGTAGTTAACCCCTGTTTCTTTAACCCAATAAAGAGCAAAAGTAGGACGACAAACGGCATTTCCTTAGCCCAATAAGAGTAAAAGTAGGACGCGAAACGCTAATTCCTTAGCCCAATAAGATGTAAAAGGAGGACGCGAAACCCTATTTCCTTAGCCCAATTAAGAGCAAAATAAGTAGGGCGTTAAACCCCTTTTCCATAGCCCAATAAAGAGCAAAATTAGGACGTGAAATCCTATTTTCCTTAGACCAATACCGACCAGAAAAGTAGGACAACAAACGCCATTTCCCTAACCCAATAAAGAGTAAAACGTTAACCTCTAATTTCTTAACCCAATAAGAGTAAAAAAACAAGTAGGATGTAAAACTCTATTTCATCTTATATTTTCAGGTGCTTGTTTCTGCGTAGAGAAAGTTAGTGGCAAGGTTTTGAAGGCCAAGTCCCGAAACAACGTCACTTGTTAACCAAAAAACAACCCCATAAAAAACAAGGAATTATGTATTAATCCCCTATGGTTTTAAATAAATAAATCCGATAAAATTATATGTGTTTCTCTTCATGTGAACATGTGAAGATATAGAAAAGTAGGACATCCATTTCATTTCATTTCTACTTTCGCTTTCCGTTTTTTGGGGAAAAGGGGTACATGAGAAGCCTCTCAAACAATTTTAAAAAGTATGGAATGGATTAAATATCAAACTCCATCAACCGACAAATATCCTTTTACTTTCATGTTGGCTCTAAATGTTACTTAGAGTGTGTGTGGGGTACCAGGAGATTGCGTTAAACCAATAGGGGTACGAAGAGTCCCAAAGGTTAGGAACCAAGGGCCTAGGACATCCTTAGGCAAAAATGTTTCGAGAATTCGAATCTGCTCTACAAATCCTTTTCACATATAAACTTCAAATTAGGATTAACACAATTATAATCCCAAAATTTCCCTCCCCTCAGCACCCCGCAGTCGTCGGTTCCAAAAGAAACAAAAGAAGGCTCGCCATTAGCCATCCCGTTATTAAACCATCTAGGATCGATGTTATTCAGTATTTCGTTATTCATCCAACGGTATATGTTATTCTCATCCCTGTCTTGAAAACCAATCCACCATTGATCGCCCAAGCCTTAAAAAAAACGAAAAATATAATGTTATTCTCGGCCGCGTCCCTAGAACTAATCCACTATTCATTACACAAGCCTTAAAAACGAAAAAATAAAATGTAATGTGTAAGGTCATGATCTTGATATGGTTGCTGTCGTGAGCTGATGACGATGACGATGACGATGATGATGATGATGATGATGAAAGATGATGGCCTTAATGATACTGATGATAAGGAGGACGAAGGGGATAATGATGATGATGATGACGATGATAAAGATGATGATGATTGTGATGATAAAGATGATGATGATGATGATAAAGATGATGATGATTATGATGATAAAGATGATGATGATTATGATGATAAAGATGATGATGATTATGATGATGATGATGATGATGATAAAGATGATGATGATTATGATGATAAAGATGATGATGATTATGATGATAAAGATTATGATGATGATGATGATGATGATAAAGATGATGATGATAAAGACGATGATGATAAAGATTATGATGATGATTATGCTGCTGCTGATGATGATGATTATGCTGAAGATGATGATGGCAACTTACTCGGTCGCTGTGCTAGATATTGGATGATCATGTTCGTTTTTTCTGTGGTTGTAAGCTGTACTAGATTTCCACCCTCGGTCTGACAACGATCTAGAGCTATTGGCCAATTCACTTGATTCAAGTTAAATTTCACACAAGCTCTGGTTGCCCCTGATGTAATGTATTTATACCTGTTCAAAAGTGGACAATTAACTGAAAATATAGACGAAAAAAGGGTTACTAGATGCCCATTGTTGCATAATGATCAAACGAAGACGTAGACATACCGTTGCATGTTACAAGCAATGGAACAAACGCCTGATAGAGAATTTTACTAACATCTGGCAAAAATGGGAAAACATTGGTCATAATGAGAGAAATGTCTGGTCGAAATGGGACAAATGCTTGGTCGAAATGAGACAAATGCTTGGTCATAATGAGACAAATGTCTGGTTATAATGAGACAAATGTCTGGTCATAATGGGACAAATGTCTGGTCATAATGGGACAAATGTCTCGTCATAATGAGACAAATGTCTCGTCATATTAAGACAAATGTCTCGTCATAATGAGACAAATGTCTCGTCATAATGAGACAAATGTCTCGTCATATTAAGACAAATGTCTCGTCATAATGAGACAAATGTCTCGTCATAATGAGACAAATGTCTCGTCATAATGAGACAAATGTCTCGTCATAGACAATTGCCTGGTCACAATGAGACAAATGCTTGTCCAAAATGGGACAAAACGTCTGGCCATAATGAGACAAATGTCTGGCAATAATGAGACAAATGCTTGTCCAAAATGGAACAAAACGTCTGACCATAATGAGACAAATGTCTGGCAATAATGGGACAAATGCTTGATCATAATGAGACAAATGTCATAATGGGACAAATGTCTGGTCATAATGAGACAAATGTCTGGTCAGGACGAGACAAATGTCTGGTCAGGACGAGACAAATGTCTGGCAATAATGAGACAAATGTCAATCATAATGAGACAAATGTCTAGTCATAATGAGATAAAACATCTGAACACAATGGGACAAACGCCTGATACGGAATACATAAAAATAAATACACTCACGGTTTTTGATGTAAAATTCAGTGGGAGATACTGGCGGAGTTCCTGTATAAAAATCAGACACCAATTCACAAATAGAAGTTTGTTTGTTATACGTGAAGGCCAAACATTGCTCCTGACACTGGACACTGCAGGACAGGATTCCGTTAGTTGACACAGATACAGAGCTGTATGGAATGTTTGATACAATCTGCAGAGTATACAAACTTGTTAATATATCCATGCTTACTCTTCCAGACACCTGATATCACTTTTCATTATTAGAGGGTGTGGTATCAGGCAGGATATGTTACTCTTCTAGACACCTGATATCACTTTTCATTATTAGAGGTTGTGGTACCAGGCAGGGTATGCTTACTCTTCTAGACACCTGATATCACTCTTCAAAACGAAATACTTCACTTATAAATATATTCCGCGTATGAACTGTTCATTAGCTGTTCCTAATGAAATGTAAACACGTGTAAGTTGCACCTATTTACAAATATCAATATTCTTATGTTTCGTTACGGTTAAATTCCATTTAACAAAACAATTGACAGAATTCGAACAAAACATGAAACGAACTAATAATCACAATATGATTTAAACACAAAACATGATGCTGTAGAACACAAATTGGAAAAATTCTCTTATAACATGAAAAGCAATCCAAGAACAGTTTTGAGAAGCACTTGCAACTTTTTCTCTCCAAGACAACTTAAGAAACCGTTTTCTAAAACACTTTACGGTAAATCTGGTCTTAAGTCAGAGCTTTAAGACAAAAATCTAACAATTTCTAGTGTCCTATCTGTATCATTCGTACCACAATTGTTATTGATAAATATTGAAAATAAAACTGAAAGTATAATGAATGTCACGCTATGTGAAAGAATTGTGAAAAATAAAATGATTTAAAGGGATATTGATTAGAAATACTGATATGATCAAAGATTTGAAAATTAAATGTTTTCACAACATTGAACAATAGTTAATAAAAATATAACTGAAAAGGATTATGAAGTATCTTTTAGGGATAGATAATTTGGTGGCCCTTTCTTTCCATCCTCCTTCCACTATATGATTCAAAGGGATCTCTCGATTGCAGGTAGTCCTTTTTTAAACTGTGCTAAGCAGGAAATGAAACGGGGAAATCTATTCGGGCCAATTCTGTGGCCCTTTATTCCCTCCCTTATGACGCCTAAAACAGCTATCACTTCCGGCCCTTCGATATAGGAAGTCCTACTTTAAACGAGATCTTTGAAACTGTTCAGCAGGAAATGGAACGTTAAATCTATGTGTGAATTGATATACACGCGAATAAAAGACCGGAATCCCTTTCTTATAAAAACAAAACATGGTATTCTATATACTCTAAAGAACCTTTTGTTTCTATATACAAATGTTCAACGTCGAAAACAACGTCGAAATTTTTGTTTCCTTTTCTATAGTCTTTTAATATATATTATCTTTTAATTTGTAAAAGTATCATTTATTTTCTAAACTTCCATTTTTGTTTTTCTAAGTATCATTTATGTTTTTAAATGCATCAATATTGTTTTCTAAAGTATCATTATTGTTTTTCTAAAGTATCATTTTTGTTTTCTGAAGTATCATTTATGTTTTTTTAAAGTATCATTTATGTTTTCTAAAGTATCATTTTCATAAAGTACCATTTTTGTTCTACTAAAGTATCATTTTTGTTTTTCTAAAGTATCATATTTGTTTTTCTAAGTATCATATTTGTTTTTCTAAAGTATCATATTTGTTTTTCTAAGTATCATATTTGTTTTCTAAAGTATCATTTTTGCATTCTAAAGTATCATTTTTGCATTCTAAAGTATCATTTTTGTTTTCTAAAGAATCATTTCTGTTTTCTAAAGTATCAATTCATTTACTAAAGTATCAATATCTATTGTTAGGTATCATTTTTGTTTTCTTAAGTATCAATTTTGTTTTTTTTAAATATTATTTTTGTTTTTTAAGTATCAATTTCTATTGTTAGGTATCATTTTTACTTTCTTAATATGAATTTTATATCTTACACGAGTACTTGTGTTCAAGTACAATTTATGTTTAATTTTTTCAAAATTTTATTTTCTATTTCTGCTTTTGAATCATATTGAGTTCCAGGACATGTAAATAAACAAAGCACAGAATCAATAAACCTCAAAAAAACTCTTTTCAAGTATATAATTTCAAATAATTTTTTTATCAAAATATGATAAAACAAAATAAAACAGAGGTGTCTAAGGTATACTACGGAGCCCCTTAAACGAAATAAATCTTTACTTATATTGTTTCTGTTGAGCATACATTTATTTTATTATTTCGTTTAAACGAAATAATTTAAATCGTTTAAACGAAATAGTCAAATTAATTCGTTTAAACGAAATAATTAATTCGTTTGAACAAAATAATTTTTTAAAAAAGTATTTCCATTGCGTGTTAGGGGCTCCGTAGTATACAGTTACAATATTCAATATACATGTTTTTGATAGCGATTTCAATGGATATAGAAAACTACCCGTGAAAAGGGCTAAAGGTCTTTTGATTAAGGATCACCCATATTGATTTAGAGATATAAAAATACACCATTATGAGTATATCAAATTATTCCGGTCGAAATGAGACCTATTCAACAGAGTCAATGATCGGGAAGGCGTTAAATTAAAGTCAATACGAAAAGTGTACGCCATATTCATAACGTTATATAAAGCTACGTTAAAGGGATTGTAAAGTCTATTTCTAAACTTTGTTTGTTTATCGGGGACACTGATATCATCAATTTGCGTCATTCCAATTTCCATTCTGACGTCTCTGGTTCTTGCAATTCCAGTAAAACTAACGCGTTTTATGACGTCACTGACAGTGATCTGCATAGAATAATTCTGATATCAATAGTAGATCACTTTCAGTGACGTCATAAAATGCTTTAGTTTTAGTGGAATTGCAAGAACCACAGACGTCGAAATGGAAATTAGAATGGCGTAAATTGGTGCTATCAGTGTCCCCGATACGCATACAAAGTTTAGAAACACGCTTTACAATCCCTTTAAAGAGACAAAGAATCATAAGCCTAATGAAGGCTTTTAATACAGACACTTTGTTTCTTATACGTTCTTAAAAAATTGAAAATATCGAAGCTTTTAAATATATTAAAAATATAGAATAATAGAAAGGATATTTTTGAAAATCGATATGTTCAATAATTTTAAGATAAGAGTAGCCTAAAGGATGATGGGCTTTAAAAAATCTAGTAGGCCTATATTTTTGTAATCTATTTCAGCTCTTGAGACTGTTTTATGTATTTCTTTTTATATACTGATCTTAGGGCGTTCTTTGACATCTTCAAAACCAGATCATTAAAGTTTTTGACATCTTCAAATCACGTTTTCAATTAGTTTGACATCTTCAAATAAGATTTACTATGGGTTTGACATCTTTAAATCGGATTTTCAATTGGTTTGACATCTTGAACTGACATTTTTAATTGGTCTGACATCTTTAAATCGGATTTTCAATTGGTTTGACATCTCCAAACCACGTTTTCAGTGTGTTTGACATATCAAAATCACATTTTCAAATGGTTTGACATCTTCACATTAGGTTTTCAAATGGTTTGACATCTTCAAATCACGTTTTTATTTGGTTTGACATCTTCAAATCACGTTTTCAATTTGTTTGACATCTTTAAATGAGATTTTTAATTGGTTTGACATCTTCAAATCAGATTTTTAATGAGTTTGACATCTTCAAATCATATTTTCAAATGGTTTGACATCTTCAAATAAGATTTTTAGTTGGTTTGACATCTTCAAATTAGATTTTCAATTGGTTTGACATCTTCAATTTACATTTTTAATTGGTTTGACATCTTCAATTTACATTCTTAATTGGTTTGATATCTTCAATTTACATTTTTAATTGGTTTGACATCTTCAAATCAGATATTTAATTCGTTTGACATCTTGAAATCAGATTTTCAATTGGTTTGACATCTTCAAATCACGTTTTCAATTGGTTTGACATCTTTAAATCGCGTTTTCAATTGGCTTGTCAAACCAATTAAAAACCTGATTTAAAGATGTCAAACCAATTGAAAACCTGATTGGAAGATGTCATATCAATTGAAAACCTGATTTGAAGATGTCATATCAATTGAAAACCTGATTTGAAGATGTCAAACCAATTGAAAACCTGATTTGAAGATGTCAAACCAATTAAAAATGTAAATTGAAGATGTCAAACCAATTGAAAACCTGATTTGAAGATGTCAAACCAATTGAAAACCTGATTTGAAGATGACAAACCAATTAAAAATCTAATTTGAAGATGTCAAACCAATTAAAAGTGTAATTTGGAGATGTCAAACCAATTAAAACCTGATTTGAAAATGTCAAACCAATTGGAAACGTGATATTGAAAAAATTGTCAAACTTTGACAACCAATTGAAAATCGAATTTTTAATGGGTTTGACACTATCAAATACATTCCCCTTTAAATCAAATTTTCACATGGTTTAATTCAGACTTCTAGGGGTGTGTCAACTACATAAAATTAGAACCAACCAATTTATATGTGTGCCACTTTAAAGCCAATATAATTTGAAGACCAAACAATAGTGAAAACACCTATGTAATATAGCTGATAAAAGGCCATTCAGGTATATTAACTCCACGCACTTGACTTTGATAATGGCCTGCTTTATGACGGGTTGTTTAACTCGGAACCTGACGTAAATCAACACGCGTGTAATTAAGATGGTGTATGTTATAGTTGTTAACCACTCGGAATATATATAGGGCAATAGATCAAACTTCGATTATAACTGAGAAAGTCGAAATATATCACCATTTGACCAAGACATTGAGCTAAGGACCATAAGATTGAAGGTAAGACAGCTCTACTTTTTGTTTCTTAATCAGAGGTTCACAAAAATTAACCAAATTTTATTGGAATAAATATAGGGCATAAGATAAAAAAAAATTCATAATCATTCCAGAGAAAAATATAACACCAGTGGACCAAGAAATTGAAGTAAGGACCAAGTAAGGTAAGAATTATAACGTTTGTAGACAGATCTGTGTTTTGTTTCATCATCACAAATTTTTATTTTTTGGTTTCACTTCAACGTGATCATACTTTGACTACATTTATCAACATATTTCAAATATAACGACATGACCTTCAAATAAGACATTAAACTATGACATTAAACCATGACATTGAACCACGACATTGGACTAAGACATTGAACCACGACATTGAACCAAGACATTAAACCAAGACATTGAACCACGACATCGAACCAAGACATTAAACCAAGACGTTGAACAAATCCATTGAACCAATACATTGAACCACGACATTAAACCATGACATTGAACCAAGACATTAAACCAAGACATTGAACCAAGACATTGAACCAAGACATTAAACCACGACATTGAACCAAGACAATGACCCAAGACATTGAACCACGACATTGAACCAAGACATTGAACCAAGCCATTGAACCAAGCCATTGAACCAAGCCATTGAACCAAGACATTAAACCAAGACATTGAACCAAGACATTGAACCAAGACATTAAACCACGACATTGAACCAAGACAATGACCCAAGACATTGAACCACGACATTGAACCAAGACATTGAACCAAGACATTGAACCAAGCCATTGAACCAAGCCATTGAACCAAGACATTAAACCAAGACATTGAACTAAGACATTATACCATGACATTGAACCAAGACATTGAACCATGACATTGAATCAAGACACAAGACATTAAAGAAAGACATTGAAAAACGACATTGAATCAAGACATTGTACCAAGACATTGAACCATGACATTGAACCAAGACATTGAACCACGACATTGAACCATAACACTGAACTAAGACATTGGACCAAGACATTCAACCAAGACATTGAACCACGACATTAAACTACGACATTGAACCATGACATCGAATCAAGACATTGAACCAAGACATTTAGGTTTTATAGTCAGATCTGTATTATGAACAGTTGTTATTAAAATATATCGAAATATGAGGTTTTCATTGAACGAAACCACTGAGTCCTTATAAAAAAGATTCTTTTTGTCAGCAATCGGAAATCATTCGTGGTTCTGTTTGGATTCGATAGTTTTCATTGAAAAACACGTAAATAAATCTATAAAATAAAATATGGACTAGAAAACACATAAACTATAAGATAACAGACTTCATTGTATAAGAAATAGAAGGAGAAAATTTACGACTTGTTTGTTTTATTGAACAAATTATGTACAGGGTTTATTACAGGCATTCAAAGGAGTTTTCCTGGCCTTCATATTTATAGCGGGGTTACTTAAAGCTTCTATTTACAACATTCTGATTTTCTAGTCTTTGAATGTGTATCAGAGACACATATAGCTGATTTTCTGGGTTTTATATAAGTATGTCTTTAAGAGAAAATTATGTGAACTATTTCAATTTAAATTCAGACGTTTTGTGGTTCCTGTTATCTTGACGTCACAATCGCAATCACCATTAAAGCCAAATGGTTAACGCTATGTTCCCAAATTTAAGTTGATACATAGGGATTTTCTTGCATTTGTATGTGTATCAGAGACGCTTAAAGTACAATTTTGAACAATTCTAATTTTTCTCCACGATATAAACGGGTCTTGCCATTCGGAACAGATTATGACGTCACTATCGTATATACCATTGAAGCCAAGCGTTCTCCACACTATAAATGGTTCTTGCAACTCGGAACAGATTATGACGTCACTATCGTATATACCATTGAAGCCAAGCGTTTATATCTTGCCTCGATCTGTAAACAAGTCTCAATCAATTTGTCATAAAGGATCTTGACTAATCTGATGTCAACAAGGGGATAAAACAATGTAAACATTTACCCTTTCAATTAGTTTGTTTACTCTATAAGGGACAAACCCCTCAGTTGTCAATATTTCTAGGCTAGGTATTGGGCAACTTCTAAACTGGTACTCTCGATTAATCAGCCGTATTGAAATTCAACTGTTCTAGGCTGGCGTATGAGAAAACTTTCACGCTGTTACCCTCGATCAAAACACATTCAAAACTTAGTAACGATGGATTTGCTCTCGTCCCCAGCACTATACCATTCAGGTTTCTGTTGCATTCTTCAAACTTTAATGTCCTACTGCCCCATCCCTATCTATCTTGCTCAATCCTTATTGAATAACATCGTAGCGAAAGTAAAAACCCTTCAACAAACCCTCCACCGTATCCTACCAACACCAATCTTTTCATAAAAAAAAACCCAAACAGCAACTACAAAAGGCCTTCAATCACCCTCTGTCGTATCCTGCCAACACCAAAACCTAACACTTTATTAGAAAACCCTTCAATAAACCCCCAGTCGTATCCCAACAACACCAATCTAAAAACGGAGTGTGGAATATTTCAATTCTTTTCATAAAAAAAAACCAACAGGAACTAGAAATCAACCCTAAATCACCCCTCACTCGTATCCTACCAAAACCAAAACTCAGCCCCTAATAAGAAACCCTTCAATCACCCCTCAGTTGTATCCCACCAACACCAATATAAAAAGGGAGTGTCGTACAGACATATTTCAAGGCATATATCAGTTTAATTACAATCCCCTACTGTCCAACCTGCAAGTATTTCCCCTAAATATTTCCCCTTTTAGAATCAATCAATCACCCCTCAGTCGTATCCCACCAACACCAATATAAAAAGGGAGTGTCGTACAGACATATTTCAAGGCATATATCAGGTATATTAGACTATGTGATAACCTTTACTTGTAATATACATTCTAACACGAACTGTAGATATCTGATATAGGTACAATCAATTACAGGTGAGATTGGGCATACTTTATTTTTAATTACTAATTAAAGGAATTCACCAGATAAATGTAGGACGTAGTGTATCGGATATGCTTCCTTGTCAATATATTGATGAAAAAAATGTAATAGTTTCGAAATATCAAAAGTATTCACGAGATAAAATGTACGTGTAATAATAATAAACTCTTTATTTTACATGGGTCAGAATTAGGCCCGATACCACGAGTGATATGGTCCTGTCTCACACTCAGCCCATGGGGACATACATAGACTCTTTATTTTACATGGGTCAGAATTAGGCTCAATACCACGAGTGATACGGTCTTGTCTCACACCCAGCCCATGTAGTGGGAACGTTTAAATCATGCCTTTTTATCCCCCCTAAAAAATGATAGAAAATAGTTCTGAGAGGAATAATGAGGGAACTCTTTCCATTTGCATAATTCCGTTTTCCTTCCTGCCTGACGTGTGAGGTCGATTGGATTTAAAAAAAAAGACAACTCTTTCGGATCTCTGTAATACTTAATTTTCCAAATGTACTTTTAATCTACATATATACACTTCATTTACATGTTGTTCCTTAATGTACGCAAGTGTTTACGTTTGTCCATAGTACGAGAAACCGTTAGTTCATTGTTCTCAGAGCTGGTATAAGCGAATTTCCCGGTGTCATAGTTTCTCCGACAGAGTCCGACAGAGTCCGACACTCCGACAAGACATTTTAGACTTGATATTCGCGAATTGAAGAGCACGTTTTTATCACGCTGGCTGCAATAAAAGGTCGGAATGTTTTTTATTACGTATGAAGAAACGACACAATAAATAAATAATTTTTCAACATCTATCGTATGTCTTTTGACAGAAAATATTTAGCTATATCACTGTGGCCAGTTTTAACGGGAATAAAAGTAAAAACGTCATGTATTTTTTTATTTAGTAAGGTTTTTTTTTTTAAATTTAGCTTGTCTTTAGCGTTTAAAAGTTAACGGCTCGATTTTTTTAGTTAAAACTTTCAGATACATTAAAGGGCACATAGTTACAGATTTTGGTGTAAAGTTTTCACAAATTTAAGCAAAAATTTTTTGATCTGAAAAAATTCAGACTGTCCCTTTAAAGTCCCGAAATGTTCCGGCTGCGGCGTTTTGCGACAAATCTCCACTCACAAAAGCATCTTCACCATGGGCAAATTTTATAATTCGCATATTCACTGGAAATTTCAATTTAGGTCACCTTTAGGCCTAACCGTTTATTATTTTAGTCTGTGATATATCATTTATCTCATACTACACTTGATCGATATGAGAACCAGTGTTCATAAAAAAAAATCTGCGGAAATATAAATTCCACATTTTAATAGTAAATTCGAAAATGCAGTCGCCTACAAAATCTCAATTCACAAGTAAAATCAATGTAAAAACAAAACTTGACACGCTTACTTTTATTCCTGTTAAAACTTGCCAGAGTGATATAGCTAAATATTTTCTATCAAAAGACATACGAAAGATGTTGAAAAATTATTCATTTGTTGTTTCGTTTCTTCATACGTAATAAAACATTCTAACTTTTTATTGCAACCAGCGTGATAAAAACGTGCTCTTCAATTCGCGAATATCAAGTCTAAAATGTCTTGTCGGAGTGTCGGACTCTGTCGGACTCTGTCGGAGAAACTATGACACCGCGAATTTCCTGTTTCCGACACTTTGTTTTCCTCAAGTGTTAATGTCTGAAAAACATATTTACGTTAAAAAGAGAAACAATACGAGAGGCAACGGCATTGTGCGTTCGATTGCTTTTCAATGGATAATTACTGATCAATATACAAACGCGTCATAATAATCAGTACAAGCAAAACACTTCCGTTAAGCACAGATCTCAAGGCATGTCAAATTTGGAGGAAATAGTCGTATAGTAATGGATTCCCAGGCCCGTAAGAACAGGAAGGGACAGGGAAGGGACCGCCCACACCCCACCCCCACCCCCCACTCTCACCACCAATAATTCCGACAGCCATACACTGCCCAATGCCTTGAATTCCGCAAAGCCACCCAATATGAAATTGCTTCCTACGGACCGATTCCCCAAACAAGAAGTACCATCAGGCGTTACGAAAAATATATTAAATAAACAGTAATGCCTATGAACTCTCCGAAAGTGATTAACTCGCAGAATGTCATGGATTCTTTTCAGATGAAATGATGCCAATAGAAATCTTATTTTATTTGCAGGATGTTGAACACGGTTCCAATAAACCATTCCACCAGACATCCAGGATTGCCAAATGAATGGTACGAATCTGTAAAGAAATACAGATTCCCTAGGATTGTTCTGAAAGATTCTCTGGGTAACCAGCTTGATACTTATACCACACTACAGGAAGCTATATATAGGTAAGTAGACTGAATGAATGAATAGGGGAATGAATGAATGGAAGAATGAATGGAAGAATGAATGGAAGAATGAATGAATGAATGAATGAATGAATGAATGAATGAATGAATGAATGAATGAATGAATGAATGAATGAATGAATGAATGAATGAATGAATGAATGAATGTACCAAAGAACTGGTTGTTATAAATAATAATATAGAACTATGAACAGTACTGTTCTGGCCTTCACGACCTCATCAGTGCAGTGCTGATACTGGAGTTGAGGTTTGGCTATATAGACACCTCAGATGATCCCACATATTATGTGATACCATCGTACCATGCCAGAGTGCTCAAACTAGAAAGTTAGTGAGCTACGCATATCGCTACCGACAATGGTACACTCCATAGAAAGCATCATTAGTAACAAATCCATCTGCAAACTTCCTTTTAGTAATGGAATAGTTATCACAAATTATCTTTTGACCTTTAACCTTCTCACTTGATTCCAGAGACAAATGGAACGTAAAACAATCCCAAGAAGCATCCAAACCAAATGAATGGCGACTTCCTAAAGCCCCACCACCTGCTAGACCGGATTATACCAGACGAGGACCACCTGCACCGTCCAGACTCCGGAGTCACCAGCATCATCAGCAGCAGCTAGTCAGCAAAGATGATTTGGATATTTGTTCACATAGAAGGGTATGTAATGGTCTCTTGTGCTTTTGAAATGAAATTCTGATCTCACACACCATTCCAGTCCGAAGAATCATCACCTTCTTCTTCAGAAGCAACAGAAAACCCCGTGAAGATCCATGTCAGATCAATGCCAAGAAAGTGGACCAAGGACTTTTAGAGCGACATCACTATCAAAAGTCCAATGCAGACTTATGAATTGAAATTGTCCAATAAAGCTCTCAAAAATGGACTCAAGGAAGGACTCTTGGTACACTTCTATTGCGTTTTTAAATTTGTCATAGTTCTATATACTGTATATTGTAGGAACCTGATGCCAATGATGTTACTTATGTTGCCCACAGGTATGTTACTATTACGCATGTCTTGCCATGGGTCAGCTTCCATAATCCAATGGTCCCCTATGCAAATGGTAGGCCTACCCTACATTTTCAGCTTTCCCTGATGATGAACTATTTATTCAACTTCCCATGTCAAAAACACACTTGAAAAACTCAGAACCCACCAATGACAACCACCAGAACTAACTGAGGCCCCGTCAGCACATACTGAAGCTGACAAAACTAACTGAAGCCCCATCAGAGCACACTTAAGCCACATAAGAGCATACTGAAGCCCCGAAAGAGCTAACACAATGAACTGTGTTTAGATTCTATAGCGTCTTTGGACTTCAGTTCCGATTGATTGGAAGAAAGTTTTACTCTTACAGTATAGCTAATCTGGAGCAATTGCTTCGGAAGAGTCTCCATGATGGAGAAGCGGTATCCGGACACAGGAACTATTTTCCGATAGTCCACGGATTGTTTCTGGAGAAGAAATATCTGTCGGAAACCATCAAGAAGTATCCAAGTTATGTCTTCCCAGGATTCTGTACCGGATGTAGACGAGCTGGTCTGTGTTACGGATGCGAAAGAAATTCTCAATTACAGTAAGCAGAGTTATTTCCCTTCTTTTTCCAAAATGTCAATCGAGGTTGACTAAAGCGTTGAAATGGAAGTGAAACGGTAGTTTTACGTCTTTCCTCTGCCACTAGTAATGAAAACCAGCATTGGAGAATGCTCAGAAAATAGTTATAGCTCAAATTGTTTAGTTCAAATATATCCTTGCTCAAGAACTCGAGAAGTACATGTCCATAACAATTGTTTTATAGTATCAAACTTTAATTTATTAAAATATTTTACAACCGTTTCTGAATTTCGATAATTCTTTTTCTCCAAGCTACCATGAAGATTTCCAGTCCAGAACCTGCGGAGGTTACACCTACTGGAGACACGACAAAGTCCAGTCCGAAATCAGCAGGAACAATCCAAGAAATTGGGCAAGGATTCACGACTCTCGATCAACTGGTAGTGGTAGGAAGGAAGATACTGTCGATGCAGGTAATTATAAAAAATTATCTGATACTCTCTGTAATTCGACATGCATTGGTAATACAAAAATATGTCGCATTACGGAGAGAGACGGAGTATTCAAATGTCAAGATTTTAAACATCTGCTAGTATCTGTTATAAGAAGAATTTAAACCTTGGTGACTTCAGTTGACTTCACCGAAGCCTCGTGCACTAAAGTTAGAAAGAAAAAAACAGTAAACTAATGCCGCTGTCCTGGCAAAATGTGTTCTCATTGTACACTGCATGTCATTGCCCGACCTTATCAGTTCATTTTCATTTTCATTGCAGTTGAATCTATAGCAGAAGTATACGAAGTGGATGGCAAGAAAAGACTGGTTCTAGGAAACGAACAAGGAGATGCTCTTGATGCTACTACCATAGAGGAACTCTATACCATGAAAATATGTAAGCTTTCTTACAGGTTCCTTTCCTTATGATATAAAAGCGTCTAGTCGTTGGGATGACATAGAACAAACGCATCTAGTCGTTGGGAGGACACAGAAAAGGGCGTCAAGTCGTTGGGAGAACATGGAAAAGGCGTCTAGTCGTTCGGAATAAATGAAAAAAAAGTTCAATCGTTCGGATGGGAAAATGAACCGAGGCACTGTGTACTGCAGGATCATCAGATCTCCCGATAGTTAACTGAAACAGGTGCTTGAGCGTAGAACGTAATTTTATTTCAAAATCTGTCCGTTTCAGGGGAGAGAATCACGGATGCTGACTGTGACCACATCTTATACCTTGACGAATCCGGGGTGGAGATCCTCGTCCACAAGCAGAACCTACAACAGATACTGGATAAGATGCCAGCAGATCATCCTGATCGGCAGACAATACTGGACCTTCTCCGGACTGGGTCTAACTCAGGGAAGCGATTGTCCGTCACGGTGGACATAGCCAGTAGATTGGGCTCACTGACTCCTTCCTCTCGAGGTGATGGAAGACAAAGTATCACAGGTTTTCTAGGTAAGCAGCGCTTTTAAGAAAGAGTTGTTACGATCCGAACCGCAAAACGAAGCGGTTGCCAGAAGATTTAACTAAGATGGAACAGTCATGGCGTTAATCTGGGGGAATATCTAAAGATATTCGTTCCATTTCAGAAAACTTACAAGAGAAGAAAAGTGCTTCGTCAAGAGACACTAAAGACTCGGAACTAATAGAAGAACAACCCAGTAGACAATCGCTGTATAAAGGTATGTATATCCACAATATATTTTAGATACACGATTCAAGTCCAATAACCATTAATCGAAAATAAAATCTGTCTAAAATGGATTGTGATGCGGATGGATTGCGGGGGAAAAGGCAATTGGTCGGTTTGGTTGGTGGATGACATGTTAACATTCGCTTCAAGCACAAAGCTGATATTACAGACGTTAAGTAGGGGCATTTATGGCCTGGTCTGTTATGCTCCCGAACGTGTCCGTACAAAAGACGTCAATTTTTTATTAAGCCAAAAAAACCTTAATCACGTCGGGACCCATGCCACCTAAAAGAGTCTCTTCAAAATTGGGGAAGTACCACAATCCCTAATAAAGTCAAACAATTTCTGATTCATTTTGCAGCTCCCAAACCATTCCAAATAAAGCAACGAGAACGACGTCAGATCGTCAGTCAATCTCCTTTCTCTACTGATAGACAATACGACATCAAAACCGGAAGTGGTTTCCAGATTCAGAAGAGCAGTAAGGAACTGACTAAATTTGTTGACGTATCGAAAGGAGAAGCAGCTTGGAATGTGAGTTGATGCTAATGCCAATACTAGATCCAAATCAAATCTCTGACTGAGCTTTCAGTTCCCACCGGTGCAAAGCTACAGTTGGCAAAGAACATATGGATATTTGCCAGGGGCGGATCTTGAGAAAGGGATTGGGGTGCTCTGAAATATAACATTCTTCAAATTCAACGGTACCGCGAGCGGCAAACTTTTAGAGGGTTCTGACATCAGTCGGCCAAAAGCTCTCAAGCTCAACCAATGGATCCGCCCTTGTTTGCCTCTCCGAACAATGAAGCGTGGTTATCACTGTGAGCATGACGATTTAAACTTGACTGAAACATCAAGAACACTCGGCAATTGTCTGCAGTTTTTGGGATTGTTGCAAGCTGATCTTCAGCAGTACTTTGTCGCTTTTTGGCTTCCCATTGAGGATTTTTGATAATGTATGCCATTCTTGTTTTATGTTACATTTAATTAATTTTACTGCTTTTAGGAACCTAAGAAGTTTGAGCTTCAGAAATTTGACAGAGACCAAGGTTTCCACAAATTAAAGAATGGGAAAGACGAAAACCTGCTTCAGGTATGTTTCTATACATACTTTGGAACATACTGCACATTTTTAGGTTAACTTTCTATTGTGCTGGACATTGTTGGTCTAAAGAAATGGATTTTGTATTCTATAGTGAACTTTACATCATATTGTGCTTTGTGAATTATAGTTTTACATCCTCTTATTGAGCGAATGAAATGAAATGGAGTTCTATGTCCTACTGTTTTGTTACCTATCAATTAATTGATTTTGTAGAAAGTCGATGGAGAAAGGAATGAAGATCATGAAGATTATAACAGGCATGAAAGGTAGGCTTTGCTCTTTTTATGGCAAAGTAAGATAAGTTGTCCATTGCCTTAGAAATATTGGATGCAAAATGGAGATGCAATTGCTTAAAATATCAATAACGATATGAGTCCATACAGTGGGTATTTCGTCAACTTAACGTTATTTCTCTTTATTCCAGACACGATTACAGAAGATTACAGCCACCACTTTCACCTGACTCTGGACTGGAGAGCGAGATCATGACGGGTAAGCGATTTTCTCGTGATCCTAAATTGTTATTCTTTAAAAGCATATGGCTAAACCATGGATTCGTTGGTAGAAAGAATCCCTGTGAACCTCATTTGTAATTTGCAAAACTAGATGTTTCGTTATTTATTTTATTGGTCATTTTCCATTCGTCATAACGTTACAGATCTTGATTAAATGTCATGATTATTATTACAGAATCTGTAATGACTTGTGAAAGTAATAAAGAAAATGATTTAACCCAGGATCACACACAGGGTAAGTAATACAAAGAAAGACTGTTAATGTCTGTCCTAAATATTCACCTCAAATTTTAGATTTCGTGTTATGGAAGCAACGTGATTGATGTGATAAACGTCGTATTCCGTTGTTAAAGGGAAATGGGCAACGTATTGAGGAAAATCAAGACTTAGTATATCCATATACGTATTTGTTACACTCTACCTTCAATGTATATGGTAGAACAGCATATCACACATTTGATTGATACTATACACCCCAACTTGAATCCACTCTAAGGGGTAGTATGATATACATATTGAATTCAATATTCTCAATATAGGCTACCATATGATGTCATTTGATATTGGTCTCTAAAATAACACAGTCCCCCCTCCATTCTCTTTACCCACTAGACTTATTTCATACAATTACCTCACATTTCATAACTACACCCCAACTTTAATCCACGAGGGGGTAGTGTGATATATATAATAGACTATGATGTAATTTGATATTAGACTCAATATATTAATATAGTCCATACAAATCTTATCTATATCCCTATCGAGGCTGTTTGTTTAGTTTTAAATTTTTTATCAATCATAGACTGACAAATTGATTTACTGTTTTAAAACCCGTTCGACTTCATTAAGTGCTTTAACAACATGTAAAATTAAGAAGTGTTACGGGAAATAGCAAGTCTTGGTTTATTATTAACGTTTGGTTACGAGTTTTTTTTTTTGGAAGTAGAGACGTTTTAAATCGGCTGAAATCATTAAGTGCTTGAACAATTGTAAAGTTAAAAAGTGTTATGGAAATTGCAATTATTAGAACATGGATTTTTTGTGTATTTTGGAGCAGTAACGATATAGAACGAAACGTTCTTTTGTGTTTTGGATACAGATTGTGCTCAAATTCAGAACTCTGGTTGTAGAAGCAAAGATTATAGACTTAAATAAAACAAAGAGTGTTTCTTTGGACTCAATGGTAGACTACCCTCTGTTTAAAAACCCAGAGTAGTTGATTATATTAACAGACAATATTACAATATTACAATATTATACAATAATATAAAAACATAACCCAGAGTTGGGTGATGACAATAACATCCGGAGTGAACCAATCCATCCCGATGGAAGACGTTGCTGTTCTATCTTTAAGAATACGAGGACTGTCTTCTGATGACAGTTTACTATCAAATAAATCAGGTTGGAAGGAATAGATCTTATGTCTTTAAACATATTTGATTGGTCCTTTAAAAAAAAACAAAAAAAATACTGGGCCTGTTTTATGATTTGAACAAAGATTTGACCGAGTCTGGGTCGATGGACCCTTCTAGGGAACTTGCGTGAGTGGAATTTCCTTAGAACGTTCGTGTTTTGGTATGATTATTCATTTCGTATTTAAATTCTTGTTTTTATTTCTAGATAAAGATCATGAAAATAAAAACAATCGATTTACAGCAAATGGAAATCAATCAGGTATGGAACCCTTTTGGCCTACTTTGACCATACATTGAATAGAATGTACTATCCAAAACACACAATCCCTTCATTAGGCCTATATCAAGTGATATTTTAAATAATATATTCTTTAGAATGGACAAAAGCAACGCCACAGAAATCAGATTTAGAAAAACAAAATGGCCGCGTGGATGGCGAAGAAATATTGTCCAATAAAAAGACTAGAAATGAGATTTTGAAAAAGAGCAGACGATCAAGTCAAGAACGACAACTCTCATGGGTTAGTATACGTACTTATGCGTTTTTTTGTTTACACTTTTTGCAATTTTGAAACCCAACCATAACACTTTTAAGAATTAAAATCAGACGTCTAATTCTCCCGCCAAAAAATACGACCATTTGTTACCAAGCAAATGACGTCACTCTCTCACCTTTGACTTTCAGGCTTCCACCAAATCAGTTCAAACAGACGATGATCAGATACCGGAACCAGAGAAGGAGTACAGCTTCGTCTTTCCTGAAAGAGAAAAGAACAAACTCAAATTACCAAACTACCAAGTTAAACGACTATCACCTGACTTGCCTATTGTAGGAGCTGGGGTAAGCGGTGGCTTTTCTTTGAATTAGGTGATATTTTGGAGCACTTAGGTCTATTTGTCAAAGGGGGTGTGTACGTAAAAGCCATCGAATTGTGTGTGGAACGAGTAGTGGCCATTGAATTGTGTTGTAGCAAGAGTTTTAATTGATGTTGTGTGGTGATTTTATTTGTTTTTTCGTTTTCCTGCAATTTTCATGGAAATGGAAGATCATTTTCAAGCGATGGTGTAAATGCTATCTATAAATAGATAAAGGCATACACCATGAACCAATTTTGTTTTCAGACCAAGGAAGACAGAAGAAAATCCAGTATGAAATTCGCTGTGGACGCTCCACCAGAGATGAAGAAACCGCCCAAGAAACGACCTCCTCCTCCAAAATCACGAAAACTGTAAGATTTCAAATCGTTGGTCGTATTTAGGCATGGAATGTCAGTAGAATTGTATGTCGTATCTATTACCGAGGACATTAACTGGACTGGGCCTTACATTTTTCTGTCTGCAGTTCTTCACCAAATCTACGAGAATAGGCAAAACTAAAGCTAAGGATACTAAGATAGGCTAAATCAAATACCCCTATATCAAATGAAGCCACGCAGTGAAAACTACAATTTAACCTTGATTTTAATTCAAAATGCTTTTTTGTGAACTTTAAGTAATGCCAATTCCATATATGGACCCCAAACAAATGAATAAGCTAACTGACAAAGTTGTTTCCCTTTTCTTGTAGGCCTAAAATCCAGACGCCTAGACGAAAGAGGAAAGCAGCCGAAGCTCCAGTATCACCAGATGAATTGAGAGAAATTCACGATCCTTTAGACTTCTTAGCTAAATACTGTATCATCAAGTAAGGACTTTTCGCATTTTATACCGAAATGGTTATGCTTGGAAGCTCAAATTGCCATTGGAAATTTATTGGGAGTTAAATGCAACTGACAGAATACACTCCAATTTTCACCAATTAAAGCAATTTCAAGATCAAAGTTTCAAACATTTTCCAACCAAAACGCCCTATTTAAAAGCATACTGCCAAAGAAATTACAATCAGAGCAACCGAAAGAAACCTAGCATACTGCCGCCGGAGTTCATACCAAGGACATGTCCCTAGAGATGTTCCAACCCAGAGCATGCTCCTTCCGAAGTCCATACCCATACAATGGCGTTCAAAACAAGGCTATACCCCCTGACGAGAATCTTTTCATTTCAGCCCAGTAAGATTACCGTATTATGAACTAATCTTTGAATCAGCGGTATCAGATAACAAGCCAGAGTATGGTCTACCGAACCTGTTGACACTGAAAGGAGACGCTACAGAGACTCCTCATCAGCATCTTCAGTCTCTATCAAACCACGAGGTCTCCATGCTACGAGATATGACTCTCATTGGACACAGTGGTCCTTCCATACAGGCGGTAAGTATATATGATGACTTTTAAAGGGATTGTAAAGTGGTTTTCTAGACGCCACTGACAGTGATCTACATAAATATCAATAGTAGCTTCCAGTAGATCACTGTCAGTGGCGTCATAAATCGCGTTAGTTTTAGTGGAATTGCAAGAACCACAGACGTCGGAATGGAAACATACAAAGTTTAGAAAACCAATCCCTTTAAGTTCTAGGAGGGACGGGGACCTCAGAGGGTCTTCAAGGTTTTCCAGAAGCATAGATTATGGTAAATCGCACCCCTCTACTCTTAAGGGTTAAACAATATAAAGGATTACATGAACTGTTATATCAGAGATTTTAAGCTTTAAGTAACCTCATAACCGATGCGGGTTCTCCACAAAGGAATACAGTAACAAAATTCCAGCAGTTTCGTGTTTCGTAAGTAAGACATGACTTGCCATGAAAAACAAAGCCTTCCATCTTTTTCAGAGAAACACAGAAGAAGAAGAGTGTCTAAAGAAACTGGATTTTACCATCGAATCTCTGGAGTCCAAACTATCAGAGCTAGACAAAAACATGAGGAGTCTGGAAGGTAATGGATTCTTTGGCAAAACTTCCCTCATTGCACATTGCATGGCGTTGCATGTCCTCACAAAGATAACAGGAGCAAATTCACGAACCAACGCCTACATTATCATTGAAACGCCTCTTTTAAAGACCACCTCCAAATTAGCTCCAAAGGACTCTTGGTAGTTACAGCCAAATGATCTTAAAGAATTCTCAATGAAAATCTCAACAATTTCTTTCTTTGTATTTTGTAGCGAAACGGTTATGTTTGATAGCCCAAATCGCCATTGAAGAATTCCCAGGAATCGATGGTGCCAACTATTCTCCAAGAAAGCAGAAAAAGGTAGAATTATTTGATATATGCCCAGATGAACAAAGCAAAAACAGGATTTGTTCTATTCAGCATCATGCATTTCTAGTTAACTTGAAACGCAAGATTTAACTCATCTTTCGGAGAATGATCGACTGATGAACAGTGTACAATCAGTTTCCTGGTCTAAAGACAGCAAGAGCAGTTCTGTGGGAAATAAGTCGGTCTTATGTGTCCATCACAGAGAGGTCTTTTGATGTAGCAAAAGACGCCACATTGTGGATGTGGATGGAGAGGTCACCTTGCTAACCGCTGTATCTTGTGGATTATATTTTAGGCTAAAAGAGATCCAGTTCAACCACTTACAGATAGATCTGAAATAACGCCGGATGTTATTTTACAACGTCTGGATAAGAAAGGCTATCAACAGGTAAGTTATTGTACACTTTACTGCCTCGGTTTTCAACTAGGGGTACTAGTTCCCTTTGGGGGTTCCAGCGAACACCACAAGGGGTACCTGCGAAGGCTCTTAGACAATTTTAAAAAGTATGGAATGGATAAAATATCAAACTACATCAACCGACAAATAGTCTTTTACTTTCATATAGCTCTTTTTGTTACTTACGGTGGGCGAAGGGGTACCAGCAGATTTCTTACAAAAAATAAGGGTACGAAAAGTTTTGCGAACCAAGGTATCACTGTATACAAAATACACCACAATAAAGTGTATTGGTATTGGCTGAAGTGGTATCTGACAAACATAAAGGGATCTACCGGAAGCTACAATGGATATCTATGCACATCAGTCAGTGAGGTCATAAAAGGCGTTAGCTTTAGTGGAATTGCAGGAGCCACAGACGTCGGAATGGAAATTGGAATGGCGGAAATTGATGCTATCAGTGTCCCCGATACACATACAAAGTTTAGAAAATCACTTTGCAATCCCTTTAAATACAATTCTGTAATAACAAGTATTATCCTATGTATATTACAGATCTGTAAGATTGACAGTGTCCGTCTGATTGATCTGGAATTAGAAAGATGTCAACAGAAATCACAGGAAGTTGCCAGTCGTCTTGCTCATAAACATGGTAAGGGACGACTATTTTTGTCAATTACGTGCACCAGTATATGGTAATAAGTACGCACTTGTATATAGAACGCACATGTATATAGTACGTAACTGTATATAGAACGCAACTGAACATGTATACGTATACGCAATTGTAAGCGCCAGTATACAGTGCGCTTTGATTACAGAGAAACTCGGGAACTGAACAACTGCGCGACTGTATATGTATATAATAGCAACTGTACCTGTTTTGCGCCAAGGTAACTGCGTATACGCAATTGTACGCGCCAGTATACAGTACGCTTTGATTACAGAGAAACTCGGTTACTGAACTACTGCACGACTGTGGTGTGCAAAAATGGGGTACTAGTTGCGCTGGGGTTACTTGCATAATATGTTTGATATCTATTTCAGAGGAGCGGTCGATACTACTGAGCTATTGTGAAGATGAATATATCAACAGACAGTTCACAGAAACACATCCCGTGGATTTCAGACGTCAACAAAGTTTCCTTTACAACACACTGAGACCAGCTCCGGTGAGTATACTAGTGGCACCAAGCAGTGTATGCTAACTCTTCTAGACACCTGATACCACTTTTCATTATGAAATATTTACTCATTTATTGATATAACCTCAAATGAAAAGTTCATTAGCTGCTACCAATGTATTGCTAATGTGTTTACAAAGATTTCGAGATTTGTTTTACGGTTGGGATCGTTCGTGCTTGGTTTTTTTTTATATGTATTCCGTTTTATTCATGAGGGCTGTGACTTTGACAATCTTTGGGCATCAAAGTTCTGAAGCTTTTGCACACTAAGGACGGTTATGCAGCTGAAACCCTGCTATGGCGAGAATACATCCAAGTTACTGAACTGATAAAGTTCACTCTTTGGTAGGAGATACTTGTATTATGCTTTGGATTATGGATATCTCTTGAAGTTCTCACTGTTCAATCAACAAAAAAGTAATCATGTACCCTTCTTTTTCTAGGATTACGAGATAAGTTTGGACAATCTACGAGAATCGTTACAGCAAGTCAACAACCACCTACTCACAGACAGGGAGTGTGACTTCTTATATCATGTAAGTATGGACTAGAGATGGACGCAGTGGCGTCTCTGGGAGTTATTGGGTGGAGGGGCCGAATAGGGGACACATAATTGTCAAGGGTGGGGAAAGTGGGCTGACAGCACTCAATGGTACAAAATTGAAATTGAAGGGCCAAAGCAGTCAAATATTTTTGTTGGGGTGTTTTGAAGGGTATGGTCTCCCGACACCCCGTAGAAAGGCCACTGTTCTGAAGCATCTGCTCTTGTGCAATCTTCGATGGTACCTGTAGCTTTTGAACTACATATATTTGGCATTTAGATGCGTCTTTTATTAGGTTGACATGTGGTCAAAGATTGTCTGTGGTTTTAGGAGTATTTTTAACTTCAATTATTGCACTAGATTAAATAATCTTAAAGGGTAGGTCTAGGGTAGGCTACTGGTAGACTTAGGAAGCATTTTTATGAAGGTACCCACTAATACTCTTTGTCTACCACCTTGATTTTGCATGTTCCTTCAGCAACGTTAGACATTTGCATTATCTACCGTTGATGGATTGACGGGGTTTTCTCGTCATTATCAACTAATAACCTCGTTTAAAAAACACTATACGTCACATTCAATTTATGACCGTTGAGACTCGATTATCACAAGGTAAATTTGCTACAAGAAATTTGACGTCTGGTCATTCGAAAGTTTTCCCGCAATTATTTGTTACAACGAATATAACTGGTCGACAATAATCGTTCGACCAATCAAAGTTAATGACGAGAAAACCTTATCATGATAGCAACGGATTAATGTAATGAAATGAAATGATACGTTGCTAAAGGAACATGTGATTTTGTGGCCGTGTAGACTTTGGGGTACTGATACGATTCAAATAATGACAACGATCTTTTATCTTTTTTATTTACAGGTTTTGGACCTACCTGGACGAGAGAAGATAAACTTCAGGCTGTTTTCTGTGGTGGCTGCTTTATCTGAAAAAGTGACACAGTTAGAGTAAGCATTTATTAAACTATAGTGTTAAATAGACACCAATTTCAATCACATGATCTGGTTATTTCAGGGTATTGCTTTGAGGTTTTGTTAGGATGAACTATGAAAAATACAATAAAGTGTTCAAGAAAAGAGAGAATGCCCTGCCTCATATTGCTTTAAGGGGAGAGGGGATGTGGGCATGAAAAGTTCGGCGTTAACCTGGCTTTACCGTTAAGGGTTCGAGAAAAGATAAATACCCTGCCTTAATTTATTTTCGAGAAGTGATTGGGGGGGGGGGGGGGGCGGGGGGAGAGCATATTGATATCAATATCTATAGATAGTGTATACATGTAGAAGAGGTTTATGTGCCATTAACCAACCATCCAACCAACACCTAGTAACTAATTACCCCGATCTTATTTTGAATTCAATTCTAATTTGATTCAGTATTTTCACATATCCTCGTGTGAGTTACTCAATTGCTAAAATCTCAATTTAACATCCATTTTTTCAGTCCTATGATCAGACAGTTGATGAATAAACATGATTATAAAGCCTTAGATATCAAGATGGAAAAATGCAGGGTATGTCCCCTTTAATTACTTTTAAATTTAAGTATTTTATTTTTAAAGTATGTAATTGTCTGTCCTGCAGTAAACTCATTATTTGCTGATTAGTGTTATTGGCCTGAGCTCATTTAATTAGATTTCACTTCTATTCATTAGCTGACCCTACTCACTAGTATGTCCAGATTTGTTCACCTCTTACTAAAGGTTGTAGGTCTTAGTTTTATAGACACCCCTTACAAAAGCTACGGACACACTGAGCGAATTTTATTCGCCGGTACTTCGCACGAACTATTCGCAGCTGAATTCATTGAGTAGTGGACACCAGGGCGAATGTATGCAATAAATAAATGCTAATTGGCTTCGGAAAAAGCTCAGGTGAATTTCGTCACATTGGACACAACAGGGCGAAGTTCATTGGCGATCGACTCGTCCGAACCATTCGCCGTGAAAGTTCGCTCAGTCTGTCCTCAGCTTAACCTTGTGCCTTATATCTCCACTTTGTATTTTATTTTGAGTGAGTGAGGACATCTAAAGATTAAGGTATCTTTTTCTTTTTTTGCAGGAATTGTTTAGTTTTCTACAAGAAGATTTGGAATCAGGGGACGCAACTGCTACGAGTTTGATTCTGGAATTAACAGCTGGTGGTCTTACTCACGAACATATTCATTATGTAAGTTAAAAAGTTTTTGAAAGAATGGGGTGGGGCGGTATAAGGCTAGGATGATTGGATTGGATGAGGCGAAGAGATATGATGTGATAGGTCGAGATGGATTGAAAGATGGGGTCGGGGACAGGATTGTAGATTTGGATTTGATGAACTCGAGATAGGATTGGAGATAGATTAAGAAGTGATTGGGGCCGGGGTGGGATCTGTAAGGGGTGTGATGGGAATGGGATGGGATGGGCACGTAATAGAAAAAAGGGGATGGGTTGGTATGAGAAAGAGATATATGGGGAGGGGCATGGGATATAAAATGAAAGTGGTGCTTGGATTGGGATTAAAATCGGATGGATTAGATCCATCCATCCATTCATTATTTTATTCATTTATTCCAGGTCTTGAGTAAATTTAACAGAGAAGGAAGGGGAGTAATCGACTTTATGGATTTTGTAACTTATATACCGTTATTTGTGGAGATCCATCAACGGATTGTTAAAGATCCACTCAACGAGGAACAGGACTTGTAAATCCTTCTCAGTATTTTATTTATTATGTGCCATAATTAATCGAAGTACGACCGGTTTATCCTTGTTACATGTGCCATAACTTTGGGAAAAATGTCACAACGTTTATACTTTTTATGTTATTTTTATTGCTTGGCAGTCGGTACAATAACTTCACTGTTACAATTGCAAAATATGTTTGATTTATTCCATAAATTTGTCAATTCATAAATCCCCTCACCTCAGGGACTGCAAGTATTATCATTATAATTGTAAAATCTGCTTGCCTGCTTTACAGATCTGCTTGGTGTGCGACTACACGAGGCACAACACAGTATGAGGAAGGAACATAAAAAGTTGTGTTATTTTATGAACTAGTTCACGAAACCCCTTAAGAAGAAGAACACATACGTTTCGTATACATGTACATACTGTAAAATGCATCGCACTGCACAGAGCACAGGCTCTGACCTTACTCAACGGCAGGTTTTATCTGACTAGCTCTGGCCTGTATTTATATTAAGAGCCAAATGGTTTCATACATTCTATTTTGTACTACTTTATATTTGAATGATGAATAAATTGTTTCCTTTTTATTGGTTTGTTTGATTCTTTATTTAGTTTCATTATCTTTTGAAATGAAAGTAAGCTTACTGGGGTAGGCGTCGTGGATTTTTTGTTTAGCTCATAAGGCCAACAGCTAACTATATGAAGGGAGATAAATCCAACATAATCCTCAAATAAATCAGACAACAGTTAAATAATTATTTTGCCCAATGTTGGTAGTTTAATCTGGAGTAATGCACTGATATTCGAAAAGAGGCGTGGCATTGCATGAGCAATATTTAGGAGATATTGGCGATAATCAATCAGGAAAGGCCTAACGACTACTCAAATTTAATTCAATCAAGGGAGATAATCTTAAATGAACAGAAATAAGACAACAGTAATTTTTCTCAAATTAGACGCAATGATTTTGTTTATGATGCATTGGAAATTAATAAACTAATGTAAAAGGGGTACGAGCTTTAAGATGATCGAGTACCGGGGCTGTGGGCTGTAGATCCACGCCCATTCACCCCTATCAATGTTTTTTCGAACAGCCACAGTCACTGAGTCAGTGCAAATTGGTTAGTGAATTTGGAAAAAGCTGCCCGATTGCTCATTTTCGGCCGATTTGAAAGAAATAAAATGATCGGACAGACAATCGACCTCCTCTCAAATATTTACCGAGTTCCAATATCTCTGTAGAGTGCAAATCAAAGAGATGTCTTTAAGTTTCTTACATAGAAAAGCGATCTTCATGACTTTGTTTTGATTTTGTAGGCAGCTGCAGACGACATGATCGAATATCGAAGATATGAAGGGTACGTAAACTTCACAACTTAAATGAAAAATTACTTATTGCTTTGACACAAACATGGATATTTTTCTATTATTTCAAAACTTTCTGTTCTTGATTTAGAGATTCCAAGAAATTTTGCATAATTTTTTGAGAATTTACTGAAGTGAAAAAAATCGAACGTGAATGAACAAAATTGGTAAACTTCAGCTCGTCTAAACCTGAGGTTTCGTACAAAAACATGGCGTCTGTTATTATGATGGGCGTGATAGAATGAATTATTATTTTTGAGGGTTTGTGATCAATTTATTGAAATTTGCCTTTAATTTGTGTCTTACGTGGGTCTACAGACTCCGAGGTCCATGCTGACAACAAGAAAACAGATATGCATGCTTTAGATCATGAACAGTTACTTGTAAAGTTTTGTTACCGTACCAAAAAAACCTAAATTGACACAAAACGAAAGATTTCTTATTATCATGATTTATGATAAACAGTCTTTATTTTGTGATTTCTCTTCAAATTAAAGCCTGATTGACATAATTAGATAAAACGAAACATGTTTTTAATATAGTAGCCCATCCATCTAACCGGATTCATTCATTTGCACATTAGGCCTAATTTCATTCGTTTCATTTCAGTATTGAAGAAAGAGTACACGCTACTGAACTAACCCAACCAAGATGAGTAACTATACAGTAGATGTGAGTAACCCTGACGATGAACACGGACCAGCACCAGCGCCATTAGATCTAGGACGTCTGGAATCGGAAGCCAGAGCAGCAGCAGCCAAACATGTCGCTAATCTCCTACAGGTATGATTTTTGAATTGATAAAGAAAACTTTGTAAAGCTTTGCCATGACATCTGCATTAGCATAATCTTTTCCGATTTTCAACTGTCGAAAGATCAAGCCCATAGGCCTCGGTTATTTTCTCACCCATAAGACAAAAGGCCTTTTGCAACCCCTCTAACCTGTATCACAGACAGGAAAGACAAAATTGATTATGCAAAGGTTGGATCAAAATAGGGGCCATGGTGACTATTTCATTTGAAGCCATTTTGACCAAATTTCAATTTCAGGGCCATTTTGACTAGGGGCCATTTCGGATAGGGGCCCAATTGACTATAACCCTTGGATCTCAACCCATGACTGCTTAACAAGTTAGAAGCAAGCCATTAATTCACTGAGCCACCTTTAATGATTGACAAGGAAAAAATAGGTGTAATGATATATGAATTGGTATTATAGAGGCCAGAACAACTAGAGAAATGTGATCAATATAAAAGAAGAGTTGCTAGGAAGAAAGCGTCAGTGGAAGCCATGTTGAAAACGGCTGTACAATCTCAGTTAGATGGTGTTAGAACGGGTCTCAATCAACTACAGTCTGCTTTACAGGACACTTACGAAATCAAACAAAGGTAAATTGTCCTACCTTACCCTTTGAACACTCTAAAATTAGACAATTGTATGATAACAAAATGTATTTAGCAATCGTTTTGTACTGGTAAATCAAAGTGGTTTGATTGTCCAATCAGCACCTGTTTAACAATAGTTTGTTCATACCTCTTGAGCACCATATATGAGGGGCCCACGACTCAAGCGGGGACAGACCGCCTTCCCCGAATTTTAATGATGTTTGCCCAGCTCACTGGGCTGATTTTGCCCGATTTTTTGGAACTCGCTTCCCAAAAACATATTATTTAGGGCATCAGTCCCCCCTGCCCCCTGTCTCTTATGGCTTTGTTGAGCACTGAGGGTGTTGGGGGGGGCTTTCAAAAACGTCTTCTTGTTTGTACTAACATCCATGGTAAAATTTCAGTTGCCGCACATATTCATTAATACTGCTTTATATTTGTAGTTTAGAACAAATGGATACAACATATAAAGGTGTTCAGCCATTACACAAGAAACTGAAAGATTTAAAATCAGAAAATAATAAATTTTGTCAGGTGAAGTAGCAAATTTGTCTTTTCTTTTCTAAACTCTGCATAAATATCAATAGTAGCTTGACTGTAGATCACTGTCAGTGACATCATTAAACGCGTTAGTTTAAATGGAATTGCAAGAACCATAGACGTCTGAATAGAAATTGGAATGGCGCGAATTGATGCTATCAGTGTCCCCGATATACATACAAAGTTTAGAAAACCTCTTTATAATCCCTTTAAGATTACATGTACATTGTCTCTTTATGAATTTTTGAAATTTTCAATTCTGTTGTCTCTTACAGTTGGCTGCAGCTCAAGAAAATATTAACCATATATTTACTGTACCAGAGAGTGTTAAAAGAACACGAGATTTAATAAATGATGGAAAACTTCTCCAAGCACATAAACAGTAAGTTACTTCACACTTCATATATTTTATTGAAACAATATTACAAACAAAGTAAGCACGCTACAAAGTGTAAAACTTAGTAAACGCTCTGTCCTCTATGTTATTTGTCACTTGTTTGTGATATGCTTTTCATAATTTACAATACAATAATTATCTTGTTTTTGTAGACACCTGATAGCACTGTTTTACAATACATGAATAGTTAATTTGCAGCTACCAATGTACAGGATTGTTTAACAGTTATTTTGGTTTTCCATTTTAAAGTTTGCTCTTAAGGGTATTGATTGGGCTAGCGTTCGAGAAAAAAAACACGAGATGGAAGTTTTGCGAATTACTTATTATTTTTGGGCTCAGATTGTAGATAATTATTATTACTTTATTTGTAAACTATATAAATTGAAAAAAAACGAAAAGAAATTAGGTTTTTCGTTAGTTTTTGCTAAAAAATTAGGAAAAAGTAGCAAAATGTGTCCCGGTTGATACAAGATTTCTCAGCTATTTTTTATTGGAAAATTACGATCTTGGTCTTGATTGAAAGCTTATTCAATAAGGATGAAACGTACAGAGAGTTTTTTCGAAAATTCTAATCAGTTTGGCCCCTGGAAAATGTTTGCCGTACCTACGTGTAAATTTTCGTAAATTTTCGTATTTCCATGGTAACCACCAAAATAATAATTTTTTTTGGAAAATCGCTCTGTACGTTTCTCGGCAATGTAATTGTCTACATTTATGTCAAGTTTGATGTAGATTGATCCATTCACATTTTTTTAAACTTGTATCAAAGGTTTGAAATGTCAAATTTTTATGACATGTTTGAAAGCGCTGTCAACTCATTAAAAAAAATCTGATTGACATGTAATCAACCTTAAACTATCGAGAAGGACCCCAAATCATCAAAAAATGCACAACAAGTCTCAAGAAATCATTATTTCATATACTTATTCCATTTTTTCATAACGTGAAATAGCCCAATTAACACCCTTAAAGATTTATGTTATTTTTCACTATTGAATGATTGTCCAAATATCAAAATATTGCCCCCTGACAAAGTTGACATTTGATTATCTATAAAAAAAATTATCATGTTTTTATTTTGATTTTGTCTGTTGATTTTTCAGTTTAACAGATCTAGAAATGTCGAGAGATGATTTACTGTTAGAACTTCATAAACAACCACAGAAGAGTCCAACAGATAATAACGTAAGCATTATTATGCTGATTTTCTAGGCTCTACTTTTCTTGCCATTCAGTCCTGTCTGCTACGGCTGTGCACATTAAAAAGATCTGTCAACATAAAGAAATGCTTCTTTCATGGCAAAATTTACCTCATTGCACACTCACTGCATTGCTTTAGCAAGTCCTTGAATATTAACATGAAAAGGTTCTTACAATCTAATGCTCTTGGGCATTCTTCTCAAATACTTAACTAAAGTATATAAGTGTTCCAGTTACATGTATCTGATTGGCCAACAACTTAAATCGATCTTAAACTTAGTTTTATTATCCAATCAGATTACTGTATAAAGATTTCTTTAATCTAGATTTTATCTTAGTTTTAGAGAATATGGCCCCTGATCAATAAAAGATGTCCTACTCTTATTTTATATTACAGACATTAAAGAATTATTTTACGGATGTAGAGAAGCTATCAGTTGATTTAGGAAAACAACTATGGATTATTCTACAGCGAGTATTACTATCAGTTAGACGGGAACCAACGCTGATAGTTACTGCCCTTAGAATTATAGAACGAGAAGAAAGGTACAACACTATTTGATATACTTAGTATACCCTTTGACATGGGAATTTTCTTAGCCATTATAACCCCACAAATAAACAAAACTCATCAAAAATCTGTATAAGGGTATATCTATTACAAATACATTGGCCATTAAAGTCAAAGGATTTAATTTATAGCATTGAACTACGGTGGCATAGCATTAAATACTGCATCATTTACAAAAATGTCATCTAATTTACAGACTGGATCAAGCATGGATTAAGAAAGAAGCATCAACAGGTTTCAATCCACCAGGTAGACCTAGAAAATGGAGGCAACAAGGTTTTAAAGTTCTAGAACAGGCCATTGCTGCCAGGTAAACATTTTATTTAGTCCAGGCCTTCTCAAAAGCGTTGCAGCCTCGAGGCAAATCCAGCCCACAACACCTTTGAGAGTTATATACCCATTTACAGCTGGGTTGACTGGTGTAACTTCTAATGGAGATGACTTATTTGATGTCAACGCTGACACAGATAAGAAGCTATGACCATCCTTTTTTTTGTTCCACTTACAAGCACAAATGATGTCATGTAAAGAGGTCTACGCTTTAACTGCCTGTGCTAATAAAGCCTGTCTTAGATATAATATCTTGACAGTTTTCTTTTCAAAAACACACTTCCTTCTGTCTGTTGAACTTCATTAAGCACCAGAGGTCATTTTGTGTTTTATTTGTCCACTCAATATTTTATTTATGTCATTTACGTTGTAGAATTGAAGGATCTCAGCTAGAAGACAGACAGACTAACAATATGTGGCTTGTCCGCCATCTTGAATTAACGCGACAACTCATGATTGATGATCTCAAAGTTGTCAAGGTAACCATTTTCAATTATTTTTTCCAAACTTTAAAAAGTTTTAGATTGACTATGATAAGATCTTGACAAATTCAATTTAGAGCATGTTTACTCATGAAAATAGACTATGAAAAAGTAAGCTTCACTCATAATTCCAGTCAACCCAGCTGTAAATGGGTACGGATAATCTGGAAAAGATCAATACCAAGAGGTTTGGCCAAGTACCAGCTGGGAGAAAGGATCCTCTTGAGAAACTAAGTTGTTATCCTTGTAAACCTAATACCAAGAGGTTTGGCCAAGGACCAGCTGGTTGAAAGGATCCTTTTGGGGAAACTATGTTGTTTTCCTTGTAAACCTAACACCCAAGAGGTTTGACCAAAGACCAGCTGGTAGAAATGATCTTTGTGAATCTAATTTGTGATCTTTGTAATATGTAGACCCTTATTTGTTATTTGCAGACAATGTTACCGCCATTGTTTCCACCAGAATATGACATCGTTAACCGTTATCTGAGGATGTATCATACAGCTCTCTCAGCTCACGTAAGTCAACATAACTTCTACATTCTTCACTCCTTAACAACTTGGTTAAAAAGATGGCCTGTTCTTGTCAAACGGCATTGGGCTTGGCCTTCTTGGATTGTGAACAGTTTTTTAAAGTGAATGCATAGCTTTTGTTTGATTAGAGCTGTTTTTTATACTACAGATATATGCTTCGAATATTAATTCCTCCTCAGAGCCACTGATTTTGAAATGGGCTTAACCCACTAAATATATTAAGATGAAAGTTACCAAAAAGAACGGATAATGACTGTATACTTAGGGCGGCTATACACTAACATGCAATTCATTCCCTTTGTAAAATTTTAAAAACTCTAAAGTAAAGAGGTCCAAAGACTGCCAAGACCCTACTCATAGAAACACCATTGGATTGAGAATATTTAAAGTCTTTTTGTTGTGTTCTCATTATAATCTATGAATTTTACAGCTGACAATCAGATTTGCATAAGATTACTGTTAATTGTACAATATTTGAACTCTGTTTGATTTTTACAGCTGATAGAACTGATCAATCAAGAATTAGAAGGGAATGAAATCGTCTCATTGTTACAGTGGGTCAACGCTTATGAGTAAGTCATTTTTTTACAACCTCTTGCGTATCAATGCTTCATTATTTCCCAGTTATATTATCCAATCATTTTCACTTGTATGATATAAGAAATGTGCCTTATGATGTCAAGGTATTAAATTTGTCAAAGCTTGACATTGTTAAGATGCTAAACCAATATTCTGTTTTACAATTTCTACAGAATACAAATCTGTACAAGCAAAACTACTCCGCCAATCAAAATTGCATCCAAAACTCCAAAGAGAAGTACCATCAGGTGTTTCGAAAAGAGTAAGCTGGGACTGCCACTACTTTATAGTGCAGAGCTTTTCAATTATCATTTGTAAAGGGCCAAATAAAATAATTTAGAAAATCTAAGGGCTAAATATAGCTTAGCTAGCATAGCGTTTTAGTGAAAGAGGTCACTGTTGAGGGGTCATTCCGAAGGGCATCGCGGGTCGTCATTTGAGAAGGCATGATATAGTGCCTAAGGATTTCTAAAGTATAAGACTTATTTCATATACTTTATTTTCAGTTCTCCTGAATTGTTACGTCACCCGGAGTTAAATATAGATATAAAAGAAATGGAGTTACCTCCCCTTCTAGAAGGAAAGTATATTAAATTGTTGGAGAAGCAGTATTTAGAAAACATGAAGAAAAACGTTGGAGAATGGACCAATAACAGTTTGAAAACAGACTTAAAGGTACGATTTTTTATAATGTTACGATTTTTTTGCAGGCTTTCTAAATTGGCAAGGTGGGAACCATTTGTAATATTCACCAAGCTTTGGCAATTTCAAATATATGGCGCTTTTGTCAAAGTTTGTGAGTAACCCATTATTTATACTGATGTATTTCATTATGTCCTCTAATGTTCGAGGCATTTGCCCTCGCTAAGGGACACATTTTCCTAGAATTTTGGTCCATAGTTTTTATAAGTTTGGTACCATGATTTCCCAACATATTTAAAATTGCCCCTTTAATGTAGAAGAAGTTTGGATCTAGATTTGTGTGTTAGGTTATAGTTTTGCCTTGTAATTTATTCAGTATTTGTGTTGTGTTTGTTTACATCGTGTTTGTGTATTGACATTGTGTTTGTTTATTGAAATTGTGTTAATTTATTGACATCGTGTTTGACTATTGAAACTTGTGTTTATTTATTTGTAGGATTGGTATAAAGATGGCCCACCAGAAACTGATAGTGAGGGTCATTACAATACTTCTCTCCCTTTTATACTCTTTCAAATGATGGAACAAAACGTAAGTTAGTCAAACATTTTATCAGGGACACTTTTAGTATCTAAATGTGGAGCGTATACTGTCAAAACTTGTATCTTGGACACTGATAGCAACCACTAACACAATCCATTTTTTCATTCCGACGTCTGTGGTTCCAGCAATTCCACTGAAACTAAATCATACACATATATAGCCAATTGATTCTGCATCACACGTCAATACGTCAGTAAATCAGCCAGTACGTCAGTAAACACGTCAGACACGTCACAAAAACATAAACACGTCAATGCTACCTTACATTTTCATAACTCATGTTTACTTTTATATATTGTATTATGAAACGAAATTTCAAGTCAATTCGTCCAATATCAGAATACGTCAGTAAATCAGCCAGTACGTCAGTAAACACAAACACATAAACACGTCACAAAAACATAAACAAGTCAGTAACTGCGTCAATACGTCACGAAACATAAACACGCCACTAAAATGAAAACAAGTCAGTAAACACGTCACAAAAACATAAACAAGTCAGTAAATGCGTCAATACGTCAGTAAAACATAAACAGGTCACTAAAAATATAAACATAAACACGCCACTAAAATGAAAACAAGTCAGTAAACACGTCACTAAAACATAAACAAGTCAGTAAATGCGTCAATACGTCAGTAAAACATAAACACGTCACTAAAATGAAAACAAGTCAGTAAACACGTCAGAAAAACATAAACAAGTCAGTAAACACGTCACAAAAACATAAACAAGTCAGTAAATGCGTCAATACGTCAGTAAAACATAAACACGCCACTAAAATGAAAACAAGTCAGTGAACACGTCACTAAGACATAAACAAGTCAGTAAATGCGTCAATACGTCAGTAAAACATAAACACGTCACTAAAATGAAAACAAGTCAGTAAACACGTCAGAAAAACATAAACAAGTCAGTAAACACGTCACAAAAACATAAACAAGTCAGTAAATGCGTCAATACGTCACGAAACATAAACATGCCACTAAAATGAAAACAAGTCAGTAAACACGTCACAAAAACATAAACAAGTCAGTAAATGCGTCAATACGTCAGTAAAACATAAACACGTCACTAAAATGAAAACAAGTCAGTAAACACGTCACAAAAACATAAACAAGTCAGTAAATGCGTCAATACGTCACGAAACATAAACATGCCACTAAAATGAAAACAAGTCAGTGAACACGTCACTAAAACATAAACAAGTCGGTAAATGCGTCAATACGTCAGTAAAACATAAACACGTCACTAAAATGAAAACAAGTCAGTGAACACGTCACAAAAACATAAACAAGTCAGTAAATGCGTCAGTACGTCAGCAAAACATAAACTTCAAAGTCAATTCGTCCAATATCAGAATACGTCAGTAAATCAGCCAGTACGTCAGTAAACATAAAAATATAAACACGTCAGAAAAACATAAACAAGTCAGTAAATACGTCAATACGTCACGAAACATAAACACGTCACTAAAATGAAAACAAGTCAGTAAACACGTCACTAAAATGAAAACAAGTCAGTAAATACGTCAACACGTCACAAAAACATAAACAAGTCAGTAAATGCGTCAGTACGTCAGCAAAACATAAACTTCAAAGTCAATTCGTCCAATATCAGAATACGTCAGTAAATCAGCCAGTACGTCAGTAAACATAAAAATATAAACACGTCAGAAAAACATAAACAAGTCAGTAAATACGTCAATACGTCACGAAACATAAACACGTCACTAAAATGAAAACAAGTCAGTGAACACGTCACTAAAACATAAACAGGTCAGTAAATGCGTCAATACGTCAGTAAAACATAAACACATCACAAAAAATGAAAACAAGTCAGTAAACACGTCAGAAAAACATAAACAAGTCAGTAAACACGTCACTAAAACATAAACAAGTCAGTAAACACGTCACAAAAACATAAACAAGTCAGTAAATGCGTCAATACGTCACGAAACATAAACATGCCACTAAAATGAAAACAAGTCAGTAAACACGTCACAAAAACATAAACAAGTCAGTAAATGCGTCAATACGTCAGTAAAACATAAACACGTCACTAAAATGAAAACAAGTCAGTAAACACGTCAGAAAAACATAAACAAGTCAGTAAACACGTCACAAAAACATAAACAAGTCAGTAAATGCGTCAATACGTCACGAAACATAAACATGCCACTAAAATGAAAACAAGTCAGTAAACACGTCACAAAAACATAAACAGGTCAGTAAATGCGTCAATACGTCAGTAAAACATAAACACGCCACTAAAATGAAAACAAGTCAGTGAACACGTCACTAAAACATAAACAGGTCAGTAAATGCGTCAATACGTCAGTAAAACATAAACACATCACAAAAAATGAAAACAAGTCAGTAAACACGTCAGAAAAACATAAACAAGTCAGTAAACACGTCACTAAAACATAAACAAGTCAGTAAACACGTCACAAAAACATAAACAAGTCAGTAAATGCGTCAATACGTCACGAAACATAAACATGCCACTAAAATGAAAACAAGTCAGTAAACACGTCACAAAAACATAAACAAGTCAGTAAATGCGTCAATACGTCAGTAAAACATAAACACGTCACTAAAATGAAAACAAGTCAGTAAACACGTCAGAAAAACATAAACAAGTCAGTAAACACGTCACAAAAACATAAACAAGTCAGTAAATGCGTCAATACGTCACGAAACATAAACATGCCACTAAAATGAAAACAAGTCAGTAAACACGTCACAAAAACATAAACAGGTCAGTAAATGCGTCAATACGTCAGTAAAACATAAACACGCCACTAAAATGAAAACAAGTCAGTGAACACGTCACTAAAACATAAACAAGTCGGTAAATGCGTCAATACGTCAGTAAAACATAAACACGTCACTAAAATGAAAACAAGTCAGTGAACACGTCACAAAAACATAAACAAGTCAGTAAATGCGTCAGTACGTCAGCAAAACATAAACTTCAAAGTCAATTCGTCCAATATCAGAATACGTCAGTAAATCAGCCAGTACGTCAGTAAACATAAAAATATAAACACGTCAGAAAAACATAAACAAGTCAGTAAACACGTCACAAAAACATAAACAAGTCAGTAAATGCGTCAATACGTCACGAAACATAAACATGCCACTAAAATGAAAACAAGTCAGTAAACACGTCACAAAAACATAAACAAGTCAGTAAATGCGTCAATACGTCAGTAAAACATAAACACGTCACTAAAATGAAAACAAGTCAGTAAACACGTCAGAAAAACATAAACAAGTCAGTAAACACGTCACAAAAACATAAACAAGTCAGTAAATGCGTCAATACGTCACGAAACATAAACATGCCACTAAAATGAAAACAAGTCAGTAAACACGTCACAAAAACATAAACAGGTCAGTAAATGCGTCAATACGTCAGTAAAACATAAACACGCCACTAAAATGAAAACAAGTCAGTGAACACGTCACTAAAACATAAACAGGTCAGTAAATGCGTCAATACGTCAGTAAAACATAAACACATCACAAAAAATGAAAACAAGTCAGTAAACACGTCAGAAAAACATAAACAAGTCAGTAAACACGTCACTAAAACATAAACAAGTCAGTAAACACGTCACAAAAACATAAACAAGTCAGTAAATGCGTCAATACGTCACGAAACATAAACATGCCACTAAAATGAAAACAAGTCAGTAAACACGTCACAAAAACATAAACAAGTCAGTAAATGCGTCAATACGTCAGTAAAACATAAACACGTCACTAAAATGAAAACAAGTCAGTAAACACGTCAGAAAAACATAAACAAGTCAGTAAACACGTCACAAAAACATAAACAAGTCAGTAAATGCGTCAATACGTCACGAAACATAAACATGCCACTAAAATGAAAACAAGTCAGTAAACACGTCACAAAAACATAAACAGGTCAGTAAATGCGTCAATACGTCAGTAAAACATAAACACGCCACTAAAATGAAAACAAGTCTGTGAACACGTCACTAAAACATAAACAAGTCGGTAAATGCGTCAATACGTCAGTAAAACATAAACACGTCACTAAAATGAAAACAAGTCAGTGAACACGTCACAAAAACATAAACAAGTCAGTAAATGCGTCAGTACGTCAGCAAAACATAAACTTCAAAGTCAATTCGTCCAATATCAGAATACGTCAGTAAATCAGCCAGTACGTCAGTAAACATAAAAATATAAACACGTCAGAAAAACATAAACAAGTCAGTAAATACGTCAATACGTCACGAAACATAAACACGTCACTAAAATGAAAACAAGTCAGTAAACACGTCACAAAACATAAACAAATCAGTAAATACGTCAACACGTCACAAAAACATAAACAAGTCAGTAAATGCGTCAGTACGTCAGCAAAACATAAACTTCAAAGTCAATTCGTCCAATATCAGAATACGTCAGTAAATCAGCCAGTACGTCAGTAAACATAAAAATATAAACACGTCAGAAAAACATAAACAAGTCAGTAAATACGTCAATACGTCACGAAACATAAACACGTCACTAAAATGAAAACAAGTCAGTAAACACGTCACAAAACATAAACAAGTCAGTAAATACGTCAACACGTCACTAAAATAAAAACAAGTCAGTAAACACGTCAGTACGTCAGGGAATTACTATTTGTATCAACTCAGTCCGTCGGCCGAGGAAAGTGAAAAAAACTGTGTCCACTCTCTTAAGACACCTCTTTTTGATATTCCCAATCGCAAAGTGATCTCAGGCATAGGCGTACGGGGCGTTTGTTGAGTGGGGGGGGGGGGTCAAAAACAATTTGACAACTCCCCACTTTTATTTGAAGAGGTTTGTTAGGTGCAAATTTTGAAAATTAGGGTTGATTTCCTTGCACCTGATGCCTTTCCGAACAGAATTCTCTTAGATTAAAGAACGACCTCCCAATTGAATAGGGTTTGGATGTATCGTAGGCCTATACTCCTAGAAAATTTTGAAAATTAGGCCCGAGTTCCTGGCATCTGATGCCTTTCCGAACAGAATTCTCTTAGAGAACGTACACCTCGTGAATAGGGGTTAGGGCATTGTTAAGGCATTTTTGTTTTTAGAAAATAAGAGTTGATTTCCTTGCATCTGATACCTTTCCGAAAGAATTCTCTTAGAGAACGACCTCCCATTTGAAGAGGGTTTGGAGGCATTGTAGGCAGTACCCAAGAAAATTTTGAAAATTACATGCGAATTCCTTGCATCTGATGCCTTTCCGAACAGAATTCTCTCAGAGAACGCACACCTCGTGAATAGGGGTTAGGACATTGTTAGGGCATTTTTTTTTTTAGAAAATTAGAGTTGCTTTCCTTGCATCTGATACCTTTCCGACAGAATTCTCTTAGATAACGACCTCCCATTTGAATAGGGTTTGGATGTATCGTAGGCCTTACCAAAGAACATTTTGAAAATTACATGGGAGTTCTTTGTGTCTGATGCCTGAACAGAATTCTCTAAGAGAACGCACACCTCTTTTGGAAATTTGTATCACAAGAAAATTTTGAAATAAGATTTGATTTCCTTGCAATCAGACCTTTCCGAACAGCAGGCGATTTGAACGGATTGAACTGTATGAAGATTTTGGAAAATCGAATTAAATTCATTGCATCTGAGACCTTTCCTGATCTCGTTGATTTATTTGGGGATAACCCAAGACAATTTTGAAAATAAGAGCTGATTTCCTTGCATCTGAGGCTTTTACAAAACAACTGCAAGAGGTTTGGAGGGATTGTGCTCTAAGAAAATTTTGAACATTAAGGGTGATTTTCTTACATCGGATACCTTTCCTGACAGTTCAATCTCTCGTTGAAGATTAATTCTGAAGATTAGGATTAATGTCCTTGTCTCTGAGACCATTCCGGACAGCATTTACGTTATCTTACAGACGATAAAAATGAGGTCGTGTTAATGTTTGCTTCATGGCAAAAAGCTGAAGCCCCCAGCCCCTCGGTTCCTACGACCTTGATATGGTACTTAAAATCATAGCCGTAGGGGCCCACGACTCAACAGGGGGGAAAACCGACTTATTGCCCGAATTTTAATGAAATGCCCGATTTGGGTGATTTTTTGCCCGAAAACATAATATTTGGAGGGAGCTGCACTCCCTGCCCCCCTGTCTGCTACGGCTATGCTTAAAATATCATCTCCTGAGGTACTAACAAATATAAATACTCTAAAGCGTTGTCTATAAACCTTAAACATGGACAGAATAAATGCAGATTATTGCCCGACACGAGCTTCGCCATGCCCGACAACTACAAGGGAATATCTATGCCCAACAAGGCAATTGCCCCCCCCCCCCCTGCACCCTCAGCCCGTACGCCTATGATCTCAGATGTCCCAGAAAGCTTAAGCATGGGCCATTCCTTCAACGCGTCAGTACATGCATTAAAAATTGTTTCTTTTCATTCGACAGGCACAAAAATACTACAATGCGTCAGTAAACACGCCCGAGAATCAAACTTCCTCACACGTCAATACGTCACATAAACAAACTCCCTCACACGGCAATACGTCAGTACACACGTCAGACGCGTCACTCAGAAGCAAAACACGTCAGTGGACTACTATCCGTATCAACTCGGTCCGTCGACCAAGGAAGGTGAAAAAAACTATGTCCACTCTGTATTGACGTGTGAGGGAGTTTGTTTATGTGACGTGAGGAAGTTTGATTCTTTGGCATATTTACTGACGCATTGTAGTATTTTTGCGTCTGTCGAGTGAAAAATACCAATTCTTTAATGCATATATTGATGCATTGAAGAACTGGCTCATGATTAAGCTTGAACACCTGAGATCACTTTGCGATTGGGAAGAGAATGGACATCAGATGCAAGAAAAGCAACTCTAATTTTCTAAAAAACAATTGCCCTAACAATGCCCTAACCCCTATTCACGAGGTGTGCGTTCTCTAAGAGAATTCTTTTAGGAAAGGCATCAGATGCAAGGAACTCGCATGTAATTTTCAAAATTTTCTCGGGTAAGGCCTACAATGTTCCAAACCCTCTTCAAACGGGAGGTCGTTCTCTAAGAGAATTCAGTTCGGCAAGGCATCAGATGCCAGGAACTCGGGCCTAATTTTCAAAATGTTCTTGGAGTATAGGCCTACGATACAACCAAACCCTATTCAATTGGGAGGTCGTTTTTTAATGTAAGAGAATTCTGAACCCTAATTTTCAAAATTTACACCTAGCAAACCTCTTCAAATAAGATAGTGGACCACGGCCATATACGCCTAACGAAAAAGTCGAAAAAGGAAAAAATTTAATCAGGAGAAAATTAAACTTTCTCAAACCTTTCGATTTAGGTCCAATAACATCCATTATAAGTTTCATCAAAATCGGTTGAAAACTAAGAGAGTAATAGCATATTTAAGATTTGGAGCAAGGGCAATAACTATGCTTGTAACGATCGAAAATAGCTCAAATTCGAACTAGATCTTCGTTTTCTGAATATATATACACATATCAAATTTCATTTGATTCCGTCAAAAACTCTAGTTTTTAGAGCGTTTACAAGGAAATGTTGATGGACGGACCGACGGATTTGGGGCAAGGGCAATAACTCTGCTTCTAACGATCGAAAATAGCTCAAATTCGAACTTGATCTTCGTTTTAAGAAAATGCATACACATATCAAATTTCATTTGATTCCGTCAAAAACTCTAGTTTTTAGAGCGTTTACGAGCAAATTTTGACGGACGGACCGACGGACGGACGGCATGACCGACGGCATGACCGACGGACGGACGGACGGACGGACAGTTGTGACTACAATATACGTCCTCATAGAGAGATGAGGGCGTATAAAAAGTGGGGAGTTGGCATTAGTTGTCGGGCAAATTGTTTTTGACCCCCCCCCCCCCCCCTCAACAAACGCCCCTTACGCCTATGCCTGAGATCACTTTGCGATTGGGAATGTCAAAAAGAGGTGTCTTAAGAGAGTGGACATAGTTTTTTTTCACTTTCCTCGGCCGACGGACTGAGTTGATACAAATAGTAATTCCCTGACGTACTGACGTGTTTACTGACTTGTTTTCATTTTAGTGACGTGTTGACGTATTTACTGACTTGTTTATGTTTTTGTGACGTGTTTACTGACTTGTTTTCATTTTAGTGACGTGTTTATGTTTCGTGACGTATTGACGTATTTACTGACTTGTTTATATTTTTCTGACGTGTTTATATTTTTATGTTTACTGACGTACTGGCTGATTTACTGACGTATTCTGATATTGGACGAATTGACTTTGAAGTTTATGTTTTGCTGACGTATTGACGCATTTACTCCATTTACTGACTTGTTTATGTTTTTGTGACATGTTTACTGACTTGTTTTCATTTTAGTGGCGTGTTTATGTTTCGTGACGTATTGACGCATTTACTGACTTGTTTATGTTTTTCTGACGTGTTTACTGACTTGTTTTCATTTTAGTGGCGTGTTTATGTTTCGTGACGTATTGACGCATTTACTGACTTGTTTATGTTTTTGTGACGTGTTTATGTTTTTGTGTTTACTGACGTACTGGCTGATTTACTGACGTATTCTGATTTTGGACGAATTGACTTGAAATTTCGTTTCATAATACAAAATATATAAAAGTAAACATGAGTTATGAAAATGTAAGGTAGCATTGACGTGTTTATGTTTTTGTGACGTGTCTGACGTGTTTACTGACGTACTGGCTGATTTACTGACGTATTGACGTGTGATGGAGCATATACTCTATATAGCTGAAAGCATGCTAAGATAATGTATATAAATATGGATTAAATAACAACTTGTTCTCTTGAAAATGGATTAAAAGGGTTTCATTTTACCAAAAGACAACCCTGGTTTCTTATATATACTAATATATATCGGGTGGGCCTAAAGTAATGTCCCAACTTTTGACCTTCACTATTTTCCAAAGTATTTACTCAAATGGACTGAAATTTTGCATATGATTAGTTTATGATATTATCTACCTTTGGTACGAGTTTGAGTGATATTGCATCATTAACTTTTAAATGGCATACAAAACAAAATCAGAGGACGAAAAATAAAATGCCGGAGTCTTCTGAAATTATCCTTGCATGTGCATGGTGCCATTGTGTCACCTGACATTCATAGTGTCATATAGGATGTTCGTGGGGTTATATTACCTGTATAATCTGATAAATCCAAGAAACTAAGTATTGCTCATAAAAGTAAATATTAAAAAATGTTAAAATACTGAATGTGTTTGTTATATTTTCAGCTACAAGTAGCTCAGATTATCAATCAAGATTTAGTAAAGAAAGTTCTAGAGTTATTTGTTGATGAACTTAATACATTCGCTAATGATTATTTAAGTATGTTTCTTTTTCTCATTACCCCATAAATATCCTCCTCCATTTTAAATACTGTTTACATCTACCAGTTCGATTTTGCGGAAAAGTTGGAAAATGTTTAGATTTGTTTCCCTTTCTTTGCTTTAAAAGTAAAGTCAAATATTGCTAGGGATCATACCCATCGAGAAGATCTCTCTCTCATACTGCTGACATAGGTCTCTGACACACAATCCTCATCAGGACACTTTGTTGTTGTTTATTTTAGATGTAATAACTATATATAGAGATAAACACCAAGCTGCTAGAGGAGAACCTAAATATTTTATACATTATATGGTTAGTATAGTTTATTATGTTATAGTTTTTATACGCCCACATCTCTCTAATATAAGTCACCCCTGTCCGCCGGTCCGTCCGTCCGTCCACATTTGCTTGTAAACGTTCTTAAAACTAGAGTTTTTGAAGGAATCAAATGAAATTCGGTATGTGTATACATATTCATAAAACGAAGATCAAGTTTGAATTTGAGCTATTTTCGATCATTAGAAACAGAGTTATTGCCCTTGCCCCAAAATCTTGAATATGCTATTACTCTCTTAGTTTTCAAACGATTTTGATTGGACCTAAATGCTGATTCCCACACTGCATGCATAGTCTATCTTCATTAATAGCCCAGGTGCAGAAACTTCAAATGTTAATTTTCATGTGATTTGTGATTTGATTTGTATTATTTCAGATAGCCAATACGAATAACTGTTGTGTATTTGGAGACTATATGAAAGAGCTACGGAAACGATATTTACAAAATGAATATGATGAGGAGGAGGCTGAAGAGGGAAGTGACATCAGGAAAGACAGATTTCAACAACTAACTGAAACTTTTCTTACTCTGTCTAAAACTGGGTAGGTAGGGGAGGGGGCAACATTTGGTCTCAAGGAGGGGGGCTGCTTCTAGTTTGTGGTTTTTGCAATTATTCTAAATATGATCATGATATCTATGCTGTTCCCCTCTAGTGACATCATAAAATACGTTAGTTTTAGTGGAATTACAAGAAACACAGACTTCTTATTGAAAATTGGAATGTTGCAAATTGATGCTATCAGTGTCACCGATACACATACAAAGTTTAGAAAACCTCTTTACAATCCCATTAAAAACCCAAATCACCCCTCCAATACTGAATGTTTCCCTTTAAAGTATTAATTTATCTTCTTCTGTTCAGTAAAAGTTCTATTTAATTTCAGGGCCTCTATGATTCTGGAGGAATTTTTCCTTGATTTAAGAAACAGCAACTGTTTTAATGAACTTCTCACTAGAAATTGGTAAGTATTTATTCGTTCATTTGTTTATTCATTCATCCATTTGATTCTACATTAAGAAAAGTGAAACTACATTATTAATCTATTCATTCATTCATGTTTTTCCTTCCTTTATTCATTCATTCGTTTCTTTATTTGTCCATCCATTCGCTTATCATTTATTCATTCATTCATATATTTGATTTTACAGCGAAAGGAGTGTACTTTCTCTTCCACTTTCACTTTCACCCAGGGATTCCGAACAATTTCAAAACTGGTCTGAATTTTTCATTAGATTTATTAGTTTGGTTTATTCTTTTATTGATTTGATTGGACATGATTTATATATTGATTTGTTCAGTTTATTTATTCATTCATTCATTCATATACTTTATTCATTGATTGATTGTTTCATTCATTCATTCTACATTTATTCATTTATTCTTTCAATTATTTATTCAATCCTTCATCTACTTCTTCATTCATTTATTCCTTCATTCATCCAAACATATATTTGATTTTACAGCCAAAGGAGTGTACTTTCACTTTCACCAAGAGACTCCCAACAATTCCTAAACTGGTCTGAATTTTTCATCTTTAATAATTAATTGTTGATTGTTGATTTATTCATTCATTCTTTGATTCTTTTATTCATTCATGTATTAATTTATTCATTTGTTTATTCATTTATGAGATTTGTTTTGATTCTATTCATTTCGTTGTATTTATTTATTTATTTAATTCATATTATAAGAATGTGTTTCCTTTGTCTTTATTGATCCAAGCACACAAAATTGTCTGTTTTATCTATAATTCTATAACTTTTTATGTTTCTTAAAGTTAGTCAGCCGAAACAGGAAAAGAAATAGGATGTAAAACTCCATTTCATTTGCCGATTATAACATTTCCTCTATATTAAATAGTAGCTTGTTACTTTCAACCACCCTAACCTCTTTAGGAGCTTAAAATATGATGAAGAAACCATTATATTTCATCGTTATATAGAGGATTTTAAAAGTAGGATGTAAAACTCCATGTTATCTATCCATCTATATATTATAGGATGAGTAAAACAGATTCTATTGACACTGTCTGTGAAACCTGGGCAGATTATAACGGTGATTTTCAACATTTACGACCCACAGCCTTCGATTTACTTGTAGAGATAGGACAAACTAAAATATTGAAGGAATATCTTCGAGCTTTATTAGGAAAGTATGTGATAGTTTTGTTATTTGTTTTAGCAAATTATTTCATGCTTATGTAGATATTCAGGATCTCTTTTAACCCAAAGAAAAAGTACCTTCATGCTGGGGAAAGTTGGGAACTCTGGCACGTTCCGTGAAATTGTCACCACTTGTGGGAAATCCTGACACACAACAAAAGTACAGCTGGAGGAATCCTGGGGGCCTGTATTGCCTGTATTATAAAATCGAAAAATATCCCCAAGGGAATCCCTATGCTCACAGGAAAAATTGATTCCTAAATTTATTGTTCCCAGGAAACTTTTCTTTTTTGCCCAACCAATGAGTACCTCCTGTGTTAGAATGATAATTGTGTATTGGAATTTGTATAATTTCACCAAGTTATATTATATTGTAGAAAATTATCGTTTAAAACATATGATGAACGTCGGAACTCGGCTGATAAAATAACACGTGAAGGAGAACAGTTAAAACAACTTTTTATAAAATATGCACCACGCTCAGTAAGTTTACATTTTATAATCTTAAAGGGATTGTAAAGAGGTTTTGTAAACTTTGTATGTGTATCGGGGACACTGATAGCATCAATTTGCACAATTTGAATTTCCATTCCGACGTCTGTGGTTCTTCAATCAGGCATTCTAAACTTTGTTTGTGTATCGGGGCCACTGATAGCATCAATTTGTGCCATTCCAATTTCCATTCTGAAGTCTGTGGTTCTTGCAATTCCACTTAAACTAATGCCTTTTATGACGTTGCGCCACTGATCTACCGTAAGAGTTCCCCTTTAAGAATAACCATTTCTAATGTATATGTACGTATTTAAACAGGAGAATAAGAAGTGGGATGTATTATCTTCTATAGCTGAAATATTAAAACTTAAAGACACATCCATGTTGTCACTAGAAGTAATGGTACGTTCAATTCTTTTCTTTGTACAAAAAGAGAGTCTCCACGAAAGTGCAAAGTGGGCAAAAAGCACATTGCATGTAAGAGCTCAATGATGGAAAATTTGAAACTAGGGGTGGGAGGGTTGGGCAATGGGCCAGCCCTAAAACTGTCACTGAATGTGTTGAATAACATGTAAAGGTATTCGAGAATAATCTGCCTACTCTTTGTCTCCGACTATTTGTAAATGTGTTAAGAAAATGATTTAATTGATGTTATTTCAGGGTCTAGCTAAGAGTTATCCTGATATACGAAGTGATCAGTTGATAAATATTCTATTATTACGAGGGGATATGAAGAACGCTGATGCCAAACAGGTACTGTATTTAACATGGGGTGATATCAAGCCTTGTTTTATAATTAATGTACATTTCATAGCTTTAGGAGACTGGGGGGCGGGGGGAGCAGGTGCCCTCCCAAATAGTATGTTTCAATAGTAGAGTCTCAGTGATCTGGGCAAAAATTGTGAAAATTTGAGCAAGTTGGTCTGCCCCCCTGTTGAGTTGTGGGCCCCTTCGGCTATGCTATATTTGTCGGTATAGTGCCTAGCGTTTTTCCTAAATATTAAAGAGAAACCTTATAAATGTGATGTTTGTAGTAAACAGTAATATTAATGAGAACTCATACTGAAACCCTATTAATGTGATGTTTGTAGTAAGTCTAATCACATACAGAAACCCTATAAATGTGATGTTTGTAGTAAATAGTTATTAGAATCAGAATTCATACTGAAACCCTATAAATATGATGCTTGTAGTAAATCTAATAACAGATATAAACCCTATAAATGTGATGTTTGTAGTAAACATTTATAATAATGAGAATTCATGCTGAAACCCTATAAATGTGATGTTTGTAGTAAGTCTAATCACAACATAAACCCTATAAATGTGATGTTTGTAGTGAACAAATAAAACAGTGAGAATTCATACTGAAACCCTATAAATGTGATGTTTGTAGTAAGTCTAATCACAACATGAAACCCTATAAATGTGATGTTTCATATAACAAATGAAATTCATACTGAAACCCTATAAATGTGATGTTTGTAGTAAGTCTAATAACAGATATAAAACCCTATAAATGTAAACCTATAAATGTGATGTTTGTAGTAAGTCTAATAACAGATATAAAACCGTGACAATTTATATTACAGATGGCTGTAGATACATTAAGTGAGGAAGAACCTGGTAAAAATAAGGGTACTGGTATTTTCGGGGATCTCTCTGGCCCTTAAATACTGTGGCATTGTCTTAGGCTACATATGAGTTTGGATTTACAAGATGGGCTCTGTTGCGGGAGTTCATTTTTCCAGACCTGCTAGTTTGCCAACTTATCATACCTATTGAGTAGTTCACAAAGTGGATAATGTTTATTTGGTAATTGTTCCTACCTTGAATTTGTGTAATGGTGTTTGTGGTCTGTAACCCATTGGGTGGATCAATGGGATGGAAGTTCTCTCCCCTATTGCCTGTGTTATAAAGGCTACCATACGATATGACATATTGCAATGAGAAGTGTTACCTTCGTGGTAATGTTATGTGACTCAACTTTCCTATGGACATTTCACAGACTGCTCGAGTACAATATCAGACTTAAAATCCAGAGCATGCAAAAATGAAGGACAGTATATCTTGTAAACTTATTTATATTACATAATTATTTATATATATAAATTCACATGTTATGTTCTTTCTAATAATCTTATTCAGTAACACACAATTTCTTGATAATTTACATATGGGTGTGTCTAATTTTAGATACCATAGATGACCCCCTTAGATGGGTAAAGTCTTAAATGAGTAAGTTTGAAAGTGGGCATACCTCATTATCTGCTATGAAGTTATTGCCCCTTGAATACTTTTCCCTTATTAAAAATGTGACAGTGGGCGTATGTTACTTTACCATTCATTTATTTTACCTTTGAGCATATGGGATAGAATGTGTTTTGATATTAGCATATTTACGCTATCTGCTGTGGAGTTATTTCTCTTTGGTAACAACAGTGGGTTATGTTACCTTATCCTATATCATTTGGGATACCCTGTAATATTTCCTCAAATATGTTTTTGAGTTGCCCTTGAGCAGTCTAGCCTTATGCCATTAAAACTGCTGCAATACAATGGGCGTATGTTACTCCCTCTTTATTTTCGTATAACAATAATTTTGATATGGTATATTTTTGGAGAGGAGTTCACAGTTCGATATTGTTTAGTTGGTATTTGTTCCTACCATGGGTTTTTATACATCGCACCCGTGGTCTTTAAACCAAAGGGCTGGGGTTTGCTACCCGACTTTTCGCTTATTGACTTCCGAGGAGTGAATTCCTTTTCAAGCCTAATTCTTGTATCCAACCTTTTTTTAAGTTCTGTATTATGTTTGGGTTTGCTGAGGAAGTCGAACACCGTTTCCTCGCGGAGAATTCCCTTAGAATCTAAAAATAACTTCCTTGATGCACTTTTAAGTCGTGGGTTGGCGTCAAAGGGATCGTCGAACTTATCTTTGCTTCCAATACGCATCAGCCTTCGTTGGGGTACCACTGCTGGTTCGGTAACTCCGTTAGGTTTTTTTAATTTATCGGTGGTGTCAGTCTTCTGTGACACTTCCGGTGATAATTGTCCGTTTCTCTGCCCAGACGTAGCTGTAGCCCCTGATGCCAGCATCTGTCCATATTGTGGTAAGGGATCTCTAGGGGAAAGTGGCGACTTTCTGTCCACTGGGGATTGGCTCACTAGGGTAGAGATGGTATCGTTCGGAACTGTCACTTCCGGCGCAGTCAAACTGTACTCCGGAATCCAATTCGTTGTATCAGTTTTTGTTCCACGCGTTCTCTGCCCTTGAGCATTCAATCCTGGTAAACGTGTTCTCTGTGCGGATTGTCTCTGTTTGAACATCAAAGCCTCTTTATCGATTGTCCTGCTGACGACATTTTTGGCGCGCTCGTGAACCTTTAACGAACGTAAGTGTTTATTGTCCATACGCACGTTATCACGTAGAACGTTGTCATCGTACTCCGCACGTGCCACCCTTGAACGTCCACCGACACTGGCACCTCCTTTACTCATTATGCAGTCTGAAAACTAGCTTTGGTTATAGCCAATTAGACACTGTTGTACGTTTGTTCACTTTCGGATCTCCCAATTAATTAGCATGTTCTTTAGAAAAAATCCAAAGGCCCGGAAGTCATTTCAACGATGTTTCTAAATCCATGTTGACAAAGACCATTTAAACACCACCAAACAAGAGGTTCTTCTTTACCATCCACTCCAAAGATGCCCAAAATTGGGGCTTCGGTCCAGTGTATCTAAATTCACAGTGGTAAGACAAATTAAACACTCCTTAGAAGTCCTTTCAGATGTCCAAATTCAGCTTCGAGGGTGGTTTCAACAGTGTATGAGAAATATGACGCAAGTAATGAGAAATATTTTAGCTATCTTAGTAATTTATGGGAAGGATATATTTATTCTGTGAGGTTTGGTCGAGATCAGTCCATAAATCTATATAAAATTATCACCAAACTCTTCAAAATGACTGATTGGTATTCCACTCTTGTGACCTGAAAGAAGATAGTTGTTTGGAATTATTGAAGAAAAGTCAATAAATTGATTGCAGATATGATTTTTTTCAGCCCTAGTTTCTTTAATCTTGCTTTGCACGGCGAATTTGTTCATCTTGGCACAAATCCTTTAATGCATTATACTTTGAGTACTCCGACACTCTTCATAATCCGACATACACATATTTATATGATCCCAAGGCATGTCAGACTGCACCAACAACACCAACTGGATTGCTATATCAGCACCCGTTTGGAAGCATTGGAAACTTGTCCTCTACCAACTAACTAATTCAGGGATATGGGCCTTATTGACTTTATCAACTCCTATCTAGAAATGATTTTTAAATACCAGAATAGCGTTATAACAGAGATAAAATGGTGAAGTTGAGGGGTTTTATAAAGCCTTTAATCTTCTATGACTGATAAAGTTTATTTAAAATTGATTAGTTGCTCAGATATCAAGTACATTGTCCTGTTTCTCTCGATTTATCTGCTGCCTTGGGGACAGGACAGGTGCTTGATTGACGAGTGTCCCAGTACATTTATCAGTCATGTCGGACTTGGTCGGATATGTTATGTTCCTTGAATAACGCAGTGCAGTTTATTCCATTAGTATATTAAGATAACTGGGTAAATAAGAAGTTGGTGGTACCGACTTTTTACGATCATCTGAAGTGAATATATCGAAATAGCCACAATCTATATTATAAATGTCACATGCGGACCTATGAGAGGCCCTCACATTTCCCTAGTATGAATAGCTATACATTTCAACGTGAGCGCGGACCTATGAGAGGCCCTCAAATTTCCCCATATACAATACAGCGTGAACACGCGGACCTATGAGAGGCCCTCACATTTCCCTCATATGAATAGCAATACAGTACAGCGTGAGCGCGCGGACCTATGAGAGATTCGCTATTTGCACAGCACACACTAAATTCTTGTAAAATGATAATTTGGCCACGACGCGAGAAAAACTATTCGGACCTAGACGCGAATTTGTGAAACTATTAGTCTTTCGTTTAGTGTCTGTCTTCATATCGAATCATTGATAATAAATGGTGAAGTTTTCAATAAAATAAAAATGTTTACAAGCTATAAATCTATGTTACTATGTTAGAATTAAGTTTATGAGGCTGTTTAACACTATTGAAGGTCTACGATTGTGTCATTGAGGCCATAAAACACAATAATATAAAAGAATTGATAATATACGGTTTGTGGGGTGCAAAGCAATCAAGATAAACCAATACCTTATGCTCTTGGCAAGGCGGGCTGACGACAATGGCGTTTAGGGAGGTGGAGCACTTTCAAACTTTGAGTTAAATGCCTAGGTTATGATCTCCCATACGTCATGTCCTATATGCTTTTTGGAAATCAGGCTGACGACAATGGCGTTTCTTGGGAGAGGTTGGGGCACTTTTAGTCAATATTTGTGCTCTGAAAATACCTTATGCTCTTGGCAAGTCTGGCGGACGACAATGGCGTTTAGGGAGGTGGAGCACCTGCAATTTTTTTTAAAATGCCTTTTGCTATTCTCACATACATGTCCTTGATAATATGCTTTTGGCAAGTCAGACTGACTATCGATGGCCTTTCTTGGGAGAGGTGGGATGGGGTACTTTTAGTCAATCTTTGTGCTCTGAAAATGCCTATAGTTCTTTGATCGCCCATATATGTCCTTGATGCTTTTGGCAAGTCAGACTGACTATCGATGGCCTTTCTTGGGAGAGGTGGGATGGAGTACTTTTAGTCAATCTTTGTGCTCTGAAAATGCCTATAGTTCTTTGATCGCCCATATATGTCCTTGATGCTTTTGGCAAGTCAGACTGACTATCGATGGCGTTTCTTTGGAGAGGTGGGATGGGGCACTTTTAGTTATTTTTTTAGTTCTTAAAATGCCTATAGTGCTTTTGATCTCCCACATGATCTGTCCTTGATGCTTTTGGCAAGTCAGACTGACTATCGATGGCGTGTCTTGGGAGAGGTGAGATGGGGCACTTTTAGTTAATCTTTGAGTTCTTAAAATGCCTAGGGTGCTGATATCCCACACAGACTCTAGGGGGAAATGACCCCTTTCAACCCCACTTTCTTCCCTTAACATTCCTTCCTTACTGAAAGGCAAGTTGGAAGGGGGATGTATATATTGTATCCAAGCTCCGGTGCACCCCCCCCCCCCCCCACCCCTTTTGTGTGGCCAATGCTGACATGTACATAAATATATCCCTCTCCTTTCTGTAAAAGAGCAGCGTCTATGGTTTATCTGTTTATTCTGTTAGTATGCCGTGATATGAATAGAGCCAAATATTATTCAAACTTTTCTATGGATAATTATTTTTAAAGCATTAAAGGACAAGAGAAACGATTTTGTGAATTGCATTAAATCGACCTTTTTTAAATGTAAAATCATTCATTAATCATTTATCTATCGATTGCAACCAATAAAAATTAAAAAGAAATATTCTAAAATAGTTAAAAAACCTTTTAAAAATGATCTCCAAAATATGCAAAAAGATCGGTAGTTTCCGTCACTATTCGGAAATGACGTCAGTTATGCCCTACCGAGATCGGCCACACGACATTGTTTACATTATTCGCAATGTTTGGCCTAAGCCTATGACAAAAATCGATCAATTTTTTTAATTATATCTACATATATTCTTTCTATCATGGTTTTCGAGTGCCGATTGTGTTCAAATACCAACTTTAACTTGGGAACTAATTGAAGTAAACGATTTTAAAACTTAGGCCTAGTCGGCTCTAGTCAGATAAAACCTGCCGTTGAGCGGGTCAACGTCAGGCTGCCATGCTGTATCATTTCATTGCGGAAATTCAAATTCTTTATTAAGCCCCCGTGTCCTTGAAAATCGGCACATCTCGATACATTTTCATAAACTATTAAATAAAAATGTAAATTAAATGATCTCCTAGCTCAAATAATACCTTTTATTTTGATCGAAAGTTTCCAAGCGAGAATTCTATCAGTGATGGCTGCCATAAAGGCGGGGCTTACAGGTCGTGAGCGAGTTATCTCTGGTTAAACATGTAAACTCCGCCCACATCCGCCAACAGTTAAAAAACAAAAAATGGCGACCTGGGACTGCTTCAAATTTTGTTTCGTCGTAAAGACGGCACTTTTGAGAGTTTCTTGTGAAGTTTTTGTATTCCATCGATAAGAAAATTCTTCGAAATTTCCGAAAAACGTAAATTTATAAAGGTAGGCCAATTCGTTAAGACCTGAGAGTCGTTCAAACGCCGGGGACCCTGGTCCCCGGAAAACCGTCAAAGAAAAGTATAGGACGGATCCCCAACTAAGTCGGCTCGAGTCAAGTTGAGAAGAATGTCAATGGCCGACTGCTGAAAAATGTGACTTCAAACCGCTGTGTCTCGGAATCAAAAGCTAATAAAACTTATTTAAACATATTGGCAAAAAGTTGATTCAATTCCACTGTTAACGATGTATGACATGTGTTGATGTGAATTTTATGGATTCTAGTAGAAGTAAAAACGTGATGGTTGAAATTTCGCCATTTAGACAAGATTGCGTGACGTCATTGTAGAGCCAAGGTAAGGTAAATGTAAACAAACCTCGAAATCGGGACATTTGAAAGCCATCTATGTCAAATTTTGAATTCAATTTATTGTTTAATTAAGCATCAATATTTCATCAGCATTCACGAAGATCTGAGACACTTAATTATCCTATTCTAAAGGACATAAAACTTAGAAATTGCCCTTGGTACTTTCACTTTTTTCAAAGCGTGTATCACGTGAAGATTTTGATTCTACCGGTACCTGTTTTAAAATCAATTTCGGGAAGAATTGACTGGACGGAAATGGTAAAAATAAAATGGTTAATGTAGAGAAATGGACATAGAATTATAATCAGACGGAATTAATCTCCCGGTAGGCCTACTTCGTTTTAAAAACAAGCATCCATTTTCCGTTTTGCCGTCACAACACAATAGGCCTATTGCCGACCGCGGAAATCGGCTGCAGTTTCGACTAAGCACATGCCAATGAAAAATATTTGAAAATATCTATACAAAGCCGATTCAATTCTGCTTTTAACTAAGATTATATGTATAACATTTTGTTTTTATGTCATGCATTCAAGTACTATCTGTTGATGGCGTGAAGGTGGGAATTTCGTCAAGATCGCTTGACATTTAGGCTTAGACTTAGACGATATCTACTTATGTAGCTAGGCCGGTCAGTCTGCCAGACGAATCGACATTTTCACGGCTTGATAAAATGGTTTAAATGGTTGTGGTTTAATTCTAATGCCTTTATGCAAGCTGACATATCCTCCATGGCCATTAGATTAATCAGAAATGAGAGCACTGGAGCTGTGGATTATTTGCTTCCATTAGGCCGCATGCTTTGTTTACATTGTGTTGGGCATCTTTGACGTCACGCGGTCACGTGATCGCCTAGCTCATTAACTTTCGTCAGCTGTCAAAATAGGTTATTTCAAAAGCATTTTTTTCTACTAAAATTTTATTTTTCGAAAAAAACATTGATTGCATTTGATTTTAGTATGATTTAACTTTAAAAAGAAATAGTTTTTTAAAGATTTTATATTTCTTTTCTCTTGTCCTTTAAATAATGGCACACAATTATTGTCCGTGTATTCAAATTGCCAGAGCTATTTGCACACTTAATCGTTTTCCTCGTTGACTATTGATATAGAATTAGTTCTGAAATCGGTATGTTTTTGAATATTGCTTACCTTAATGGAGATTCGAGCCCATAGCATCCACTAACTACCGACTGAACAAGTCCCTTGTAGATTGTTAAGACTATTAAGACCGTAGCGTGTATATGATATGAGACATACCATTAAAGAGAGAATGCTTATGAATATTTCTTACCTTGATGGGGATTCGAACCCCCAGCACCTACTAACTAACCACTGAGCTTATCCTCTGTAGAGATTGTTAAAACCGTAGTGTGTGTCTAGATATATATCAAGGTTATAGAGAGAGTGTTTGTGAATATTTCTTACCTTGGTGGAGATTCGAACCTACAGCACCAATCAATTACCGACAACCCCTGTGTACTGTTAGATTGTTAAGACCGTGGCGTGTATTTTATATATCAAGGTTATAGAGGGAATGTTTATGAATGTTTCTTACCTTGATGGAGATTCGAACCTACAGCACCAACCGATTAACGACTGAGCTAACCCCCTGTATACTGTAAGACTGTTAAACCCTAGTGTTGTATATAAGATACACTCAGGTTAACAAGATAATGTCTATGAATGTTTCTTACCTTGATGGAGATTCGAACCTACAGCACCAACCGACTACGAACTGAACTAACCTAACCCCCTGTACACTGTTAGATTGTTAAGATTGTAGCGTGTATTATACCAAGGTTATAGAGAGAGTGTTTATGAATATTTAATGGTTTATTATCAACTTTTCAAACCTTTTATCAGATTATAGCCTACACCGTTATCTTACCAATATACCACATTTAACTTGACTTTCTTTTCAATATTTATATCGATTTATGGCAGCCAAAACGTGTAAAAGGAAAAGAACAAAAAAGATAATTTTCGATGCTGTGGCATGCAATTGTTGGGACCTGCATAAGAGACTCCGAAACTTAGGCTGTAGTCTTGTTTGTCCTGATTTTAGACGAACGAAACGTCAGATTTTGTAGGCCTATCCTGAAAAAATGCTACAGAAACTTGAAAATGAGTTGCTTCAGCTCTTTTCGATTGCATCAAAAAACGAAAAAAGACGACATACCCCGTGTTGAAAACTTTTAGCTAATAAGTGTCCCAAAAATTCCGAAATTTCTTCCACATCTTATTCCACATGTAGGCTGACGTAGGACCTACTTAATATATAACTTGCTACCTTTTAACCACCCTTACTAGTAAACTATCAAATACTGTTAAGAATAAAGAGTTTAAGAGAGAAAGAACACGAATCGAGTGTTGTCGAACTGTGATTGAATTTGTCGTGTATTGTTATATTCTCAATAGACTGTGATATATACATGTTATATCGGCCCTGCTACAATAACTTTACTTTATATTCATATTATATACCTCAATTCATTATCAATATTACATTTATATTGTCTTCTTGGCCAAAACAAATTGCTAGTTTGTACCTTCTATTATGTACCGTGTGTCTATCTGTAGAGGCCTTTTAGGACAGGGGTGGTATACCGCATATCGCTTGTGCAAGGCTTGTAAACTTAGCTTTGCTCCCCATTGCTGTTTTTTACCCTCGGTTATGTGCCTTGTGTTTATCTGTAGAGGCTTAAAGGCAGGGACGGTATACGACATATATCGTGTGTTGCAAGGCGCATAAACTTAGCTTTGATCCCCATATGTTAAATTTAACTATCAATATTACATTTATATTGTCTTCTTGGCCAAAACAAATTGGCTGTTTTGTACCGTCTGTGTCTATCTAAGGGGGCTTATAAGGGGGCCTAATGCAAGGCGCATAAACTAAGGGGTGGTATACCACATATCGCTTGATGCGTGGTGCATAAACTTAGCTTTGATCTCATTATTCTCATATTATATACCTGAATTCACTATCAATATTACAGTTATATTGTCTTCTTGGCCAAAACAAATTGGCTGTTTTGTACCTTTTATGTACCGTGTGTCTATCTAAGGGGACTTTAGGTAAGGGCAGCATACCGTATATATCGCATAAACTAAGCTTTTATCTCCATCTATGCCCTTTTGGAAAATATTCGGTTTATGTGTCTATATGGAGGATCAGATCATTGCAAACGGCGTAGGCAACGATACACATATAAGTAGGCCTGTCAGATCATCTTGGTACCCTGTGTTACCAGTTCATTGCCCTTGCTGGCATGAGTGTATAGATGAAACCCTTCTCCAAATGAACTCTCTCCTAGAGTGTCCTGTCTAGTGGGCTTATGCCAGAAACGTTGATATCGCTTTATTGTGTCAAAAAGAACGTACACATTTTAGACCATGTTTTTGTGATTCATCGATTCACCGATTTGTTAGTCAATCACACTATTATTACTTAAAAGAAAACAAACTTCGAATGAAATGAAAGGAGTTTTACGTCCTACTTTTTTGTTCAAAAGAAAAAATAAATCTATTAAAAAAGAACTGGGTTACACGGTGGCCTGATTTGTTGTTGAATATTTTCGTCTGAGCTTCATTGAAAAAATTTTCTCGGCCTAGTTACGTTATATTGTTAGCTGTTATGCTTTACAAAATAACTGTTTTGAAATATAAATGTTTATTGAATAGCTAATCCCTTAATCCTAATTCGTTTTTAATCGATTTTAGATGAAAAATATCGAAAATACATGTTATATACGTCATCATAATAGGTACTTAAGTTGATATGACAAACTTATCGGTGGTGTTTCTACGGAGGGCATACAGGTAAGGTTGGGTTAAGGGCTCCCGAGAGTTCCTTCTAGACCTCTGTAGGTTTTAAAAGTCCATCTTGACAATTTTGTAACCCTAACTATGCCCATTGACATACGGGTTTATAGCAGGCCTTTTCAAAATGTGGCCCGCGACGCCCTTGAAAATGACCCCTCAAGAGTGACCCCTTCCGCTTAAACGCTATGCTAGCTAATCTCTATTTGGCCCTTATATTTCTTTCATAAAATGCATTTGGCCCTGTACAAAAATTAATTGAGAAGGCCTGCTTTATAGAAACGGAACCCGTATTAAAGATCAGGTCACACATTAATTAACAATTAAATGTAAGAAATTAATTAAAGACCTAATTAATATTTCAAGATTTAATTAGATGATATCTATAAAATTGATATGAAGGTGATACATTATCGGGTTTATATGATCGTATCTTATCGTGTTGCAGGACATTCTAAGTCATCTCGTTAGGAAGTTTTCAGTCGTTTCTCTGGTCGTAAAACGCAGCAGCTTTTAAGTTGTTTCACGTCGCTTTGTACCACCTAAAGTGGTTTTATGTCGCTTTGTGCCACTCAAAGCGGTTTGATGTCGCTCTGTACCACTAAAAGTGGTTTTATGTCGCTTTGCACCGCTCAAATTGGTTTTATGTCGCTTTGTACCACTCAAAGTGGTTTTATGTCGCCTTGTATCACTAAAAGTGGTTTGATGTATATTTTTTGCCATCTTAGGTGGTTTTATGTCGCTTTGTATCACTAAAAGTGGTTTGATGTTTATTTTTTGCCATCTTAGGTGGTTTTATGTCGCTTTGTACCACTCTATGTGGTTTTATGTCGCTTTGTACCACTCAAAGTGGTTTTTTGTCGCTCTGTGCCATCCTATGTGGTTTTCTGTTCACTTAAGTTGTTGCATGTCGTGCTCTGTCGCTCATTGTGGTTGTATGTCGTTCTGTGCCATGCATGTCCGAGTTTGATATCCTATGATAGTAACAATCTGTCGATACATTGTTCTAACTAAACTGCTGGGGGTAACTGATATTGACATAACCATTGATTAGATTATAAAAGATTATACATCGACACCTGTCTCTCTATTTTATCGCTGTCCCGGTGAGTTTCCGGTTCAGACTCCTCATCAGGACAGCTAGTGTAAACATAATGGTTCACGTTAAAGTTTTGGAGCATATGAGTAAGAGCTTGTGCTGATTGTTTGTCAACTCTGCATCTTTTTTTGATTTCAGACAGATCACCAAACGCTGGCGTGTTTCCGATTTAGAAAGAATACTCATCATGACAGCAAGTAAACCAACAGTAGAAAACTTTAAATTTTAAGGCGCATGAACAAAAAAAAAAACACTATGATAAACCATTCAACCTAGTTTGAAAACTCTTTAACCATTTTAGAGAGTCCGCAGCTTGACATCCTTTTCAGAGAATCCAGTGACAGGTATTACTGGTCTTAAAGGTCCAATACGGCTATAAACAGTCCGACGTTTAAGATAACTGTGCTATCTTACCTTCTATTAAATAAGTCCACTGACAGGTATTACTGGTCTTAAAGGTCCAATACGACTAAATACAGTCTGACGTTTAACTCTGGTCTGTGCCATGTCATTGTCGACATTATTTAAAAGTCAAGACTAGAACATAGCCAATGATATTCAGAGCCGGTAACAATAGAGTCCGAGACTCGATCACTATAATATATTTTTTAATAGCTCTATGGGACAGTAAGTTGTTGACGAATGAAAGGTTGTACGATAGTGGTGCTTCACATGGAGTTTAACCTGGCGCATATTGAGGAACAACTATGCCTAGTTTGCGATATTAGCATCAGCTGGAAGCGAACGTTAACTTGTCATTCAACCAACTGCATATCGAGGTGTTTTCTTAAAGCTCTCTACCACTATTTTGGAGAGTCGATCCTCCTTGTAGCTCTTTTGGACAGTCGGTTGAGAGGTTAATAGTGGAGCTTCAGAAAGTTTGCAAATTCCTTTAGCCAGGATCTAACCGTTGCTTTCATGACACAATACTCTCGTCATTAATGACTGACGTATAAGAGACAAGGTAAAAGCCAGTGTGTTTCGGACCATCAATTGATTGATTGATTCAGTTCATTGTTCTTCTGTCATTCTTACCTTTATTTATAGTCATGTTTATCACGACTCTAGTGGTTAGATAGGTGGGTGGTAGTCTTGTAGGGGTACGGAAAGGGGTATGTGTGATGTGGGATAAGTGTTACAATGTCTATAGGTGGGTGGCAATCTACTAGGGGTACGGGAAGGAGTATGTTCCTTAGTTTGTGATATCAGCAACTGCTGGAAGCGAACTTTAACCTGTCAGCTACCAACCAACCATGTTCCTTTAGCATTAAGATCGTATACCTAAGCAACATAAGGGAAGACTTGACTGTTCTGGTGTTGGCAAGTAAAATATCCAAAGGGGAAATGGGGGAGTTGCAGTGATTGTATCATTGATAAGGACGTCGTAAGAATCTTTTTTGTTGTGGGGTGGGGAAGGGAATGGGTGTAGCCATGGACGTCTAATGCAGGTGGTAACGGCTACTAGCATACGTTGGTTTTTCTCACCTTGTTGAAATATAACTTTTAATTTGTATGTTTGAAGATCAAGATAAGAGAGTTGAAATCTAACAATATTGACTCGGAGATAAACATGACAGAATGATTGAAAGGTTCTAGTGTGGAGAGTGTTTAAACTGGAGTTCATGACCCTGATCTTACTCAGTATTGCCTTACATTGTCCTCTTGATTTCCCCATCAACCCAGTTTCCCCCTGTCAGCAATTCAGTTGTGAGGGGGTGGGGGGTGTGTAGTTGGAATTTGACAGAATGATTAAAAGGCTCTAGTATTGGGAGTGTTTAACTGGAGTTCATGACCCTGATATCATACTCAGTATTGCCCTCTTGATTTCCCCCGTCAACCCAGTTTCCCCTGTCAAAAATACAGGTTGGGGGTGGGGGGACTTGGAAAGAGTGTATAGTTGGAATTGGACAATAAAGATTGAAAGGCTCGATTGTGGCGAGTGTTTAAACTGGAGTCATTATATAGTCTCAAACAATGACAAATGTTGAACCGAATGATTGCTTATCCTCACTAGACCAAAAGGATGTAAAAAATGAAATTATTTATATTATCATTATATACATTTATTTACATTACATACAAAAATATACAAGACATATACAAGGGGAAGGCTTTGACATGACAAAAACACTAGTTAAAGTCTTCCTTTTAAACCCTTTAAAATGTGTTTAATGTTTTTGCAGCTAAATGTTTGAGAACTTTAAAGATATTTCAAGCCAAATATTTGATAACTCTGAAAGATATTTCAAGCCAAATATTTAAGATATTAGTTTATTTCCGCCATTTTTCTCCGCCTTTATAAGCTGTCATTGGTCGTCCACTGACTCCACAAGTTCCAACTCCAACTTTACCCTTGGTGACGTCTGGCGTAGCAAATATACTCTTCTTAACTTTCCCTTTATTGGTTTTAGAAAACGTCTGGAAGTAGAAAGAATATGTAATTAAGTTATTACAGGAACTATCATTGGATGGGACAACTGTGGATCTACTGGAAGCTACTATTGAAATCCATGCAGATCACTGTCAGTGACATCATAAAACGCATTAGTTTTAGTGGAATTGCAAGAACCATAGACGACGGAATGGAAATTGGAATGGCACAAATTGATGCTATCAGTGTCCCCGATACACATACAAAGTTTAGAAAATCACTTTACAATCCCTTTAAGAGAAAATTATCATTGCAAATTGGGAGGATTTAGAATTGATATGAAACAAACACTACACAACATGAAGGATTTATAATTTATAAATTAACTTTAAGCCGACTAACCTTAGCGTTAAATGTTAACCATTTATTTTTCTCTGTTTCTCTTTCTTCTTCTAATTTCTGTAATCTCTGGGCTTTCTTCTGACTTTTCTTACGTTTGTATTCTCTTTGTTCAGCTATTAAATCTTTCCTAAAATTGTAACAAAATCTTTTATGAAACCTCCATTTTCAGATACAGGTCTGTGTTCATGCTTTCTATGTTAACAATGTAATCTTTTATAGCACAGTCGGTTTATGCGTTGTTCTTTACAAACATGAAATCTGAAATTTTATCAGTATTGGCTTAATATTCTATGAAGTGACTCACTTATTCATTAGCAGTTTCTCAATCACATGCCTATTGCCTGACAGCTAGCATTTAAGTCTCTTAGCTCTCTTCACCCACTTCTTAATGTTTAGAATTTTCCCTAATTTAATCTAGCTACGGTATTAAATAAAGACTTACTTTGATTTGTTTTTATTTTTATCATCAGACCGTGAAGAACCTGGTCCACCTGATGTTTCTACTGGTTTTAATAAACCAACCTGAAAATACACAATTAGATGGGAGTTATTCAAAAGAATGGAACAAAATAGGATAACAATTAAGGTCCATGTGGACCCTTTCTACCAGTTTGTCCTTTGCATTACATGTATTTAAACAAAGATAATAACTTAGGTTCACTAGGCCCTTGTTTAACAGCTGGTCCTTGACCAAACCTCTTGGCATTGATCTTTTGGGATCATCCATACCCATTTACAGATGGATCAACAGTAAGTTCTGCACCTTATTGATCCTACTGATCCACATCTTATTGGGCTAGTGAGACAAAAAGAAACTCTTTATCTACTGCTGTATAAATTCTAGAATTTTCTGGTCTATTTACCAGCGAGTCGACAATGATTTTTATTTTTATGGGCTATAGGAAGAAATGAAATACCTGAGTGATATCTGTGTTACCATAGTTACTGAAGGTTATAGTACAGGAACCATTGTCTAATATTTCTTCTACTACTCCTTCATAATATCTACAATAACAAAATGTTAACATCTTTATTTTAATCAAGTTAACAGTAATGACAGAGGGTTGCAAAGGGTTCTAACACTCTTTTGAATGAAAATTCTTAACAAATTTTATTTTGTTCTTTTGCAAAAAGAGTAATTGTCTAAATCCAATTAGAAAAGTGATGTTCAGATGGTAAAAAGCCATTATTGAATCAAAATACATGATCTTTATTATGCAAGCATTCCCAACTTTCAAAAGTGCTGTGGTACTAACACAACATTCCCATTACTAGAAGAGTTTATGGGGGTTGGGGTGGTAAAATTGTATTTCTAAAAATTGAAGCTGTAATTCTCATAAACTTGCGCTGATTATGAGCCAGGCCCCTGTTTCTATAAATATTATTACGATAAATTTTGTCGTAAGTTCGGTATTTTGCAACGAATGCTTTCAAATATGACAAATTTTAATCGTAAGACACAATCATTATAGAAGTAGCCATAGCTTGTTATGAAGATAAAATCATTCCACTTACTGTCCATCTTCAGAAAAGGGGGCGAGACACTTGTCACCAATTGACCAATGGAGTGAAGGTAAACTTGCTGACTCCGCCTCTCCACCGTGACTGCCTGATGCTTCAGCTGTGGCTGCTGCTAACTGCCCACTGATGAGATCCACTGTTAAATCTATCACCTCCTATCAACGACACACAAAACATAGGGACTTTAGAATAGGATTTACTTCGGATTACATTTCAAAAATATGGTTTGCAGGGAAGAAATGATAGCAAACTAATATTTCCTTAGTCGTGGAGTGGAGTATATTTTGGAAAAATGACGGTTTTCCATAATAATCAATAAATAAGGCTATGTAATCGATACTAGGAAATGAAATGGAGTTTTAAGTTAAGGCTTATGACGATCTTCCTACTTCCCAAACTTTTACCAAAGGTAAGAGACAAATTAAAGGGGTTGAATTTTTTTAACGTTTTTAAAATCAATCCTTTGTACCGTACCTCTGAATGGTTGCACCAGTCACTTTAACAAGTAACGACGGCAACCACGAGTAAAACCTTTTATTTACTTACTCATTTTCTCGTTCCCATGAAATTTTTGCGGTTTTAGTTCCGTCAAGTTTGTATTATCTAAAATAACAAGTCTAAAAGACATTAAATTCTAATTGTTCTTTATAAAATGGTTTAACTTTGAATGAAATTCATTGCCTGTTGTTTGTCCCCATTTTCCACAAATTTCTGAGCTATAGACATCACTGTGTCACTTACAAAAAGCTGCTTAAAAGAGTAACCGGTATGTTCGTGATCAATTAAAAGACATTGGATTGGCAAGAAATTAATTGAATACACACCTGTAAATCATTGCGGAGTTTCTGAAGATCTTCATTTTCAGGATCTGATGTTAAGGAAGCTTCCACCTGAAAGGCACAGTTAAAAAATGAAATGAAATGGAGATAACGTTTTTTGAGTTGAGAAAAGCTGGGCTTTGCTATTAATTATCTGGTGAAAGGATGATTTTCAGTCAATGGTGCCCCATACAAATAAGAAAATTGCTAAGATTATGTTTTACTTGAAGGGTGGTCTAAAATCCAAATACTCTCTGAATGAACGAAGCCATTCACAGTTAAAAAAAACAAACACAACATTGGGAAGGGTTGGCAAATCAGAGACACTGCATAGGCATAGGAAATTGCGCCGTGATTATTCTATGATCGTTACCTGTTGTAATTGTGTTTTGTAGGTATTTAAATTCTCTTGAAGATCTTCTGCCATTTTTGCTCTATCAATTTGTGGTTTTTCTTCTCAAAGATAAAGAGAAATAGTAAATAACTAAATAATACTGATTATTTTTTATTGTCTAAAAATTAACCGGAAGCCAATCTCCATTAGTGAGTTCAGCAGATAATATTTTGGTATTCCGCAAAAAAAGAAAAAATTCTTTGAACCTCAATTTTAAAAATTGACACCAATTTAAGCTCTAAATTAGAATATTTTGGAATAAATATATTTATTTTAAGGTTCATCATAATTTTTGTTTTTCAAATGAAGAAAAATGTGTAATGGGCAGACAACTCTGTGACATTTTTAACGAGAGACTGGATGATCAAGTAGGTCTGATTCAATGATTGATTAACTGTACTCTTTGCCTTAATAGGTTTATTTATATTTTTGCCCTTAGTTATCCCAATTTTCTATGCAGATCGCATTTATTTAGTGGTGATAGGCCCTTACCGTCTTGGTAATTTTTTATGCTAGCATCTTATTGCAATCGGACATCTTTTCTAAGGACACACCCTTCGACGTGGTTTTAATCTACAAAAAAATTGAAAAAAGATTGAATATTTAAAAATAGGGGTTATATACTTATGATTTAAAACTAAGAACAAATGTTTAAAACTTGAACTATTAATCAAACAATGCACATAGAAATAACATAATATATACATTTATACTTACGCCCTTCATTATGTTCACTGTTGAAAGGATACCGGGTTTGGCAGCATGGAGATGCTCCTTACCATTCAAGACACTGAATGTATCTTCTTCCTGTCGAACCACCACAGGACAAGAAACGGACTTGTTCCGAATGCTACATCTCCAATCTGTGCTGGATTTATTCCGTCTCTTGTAGGTAAACGAATGACCATCACTAGAAACCAGTTTCCGTTTACCGCGTTGGGTACCAGAATCTACCACGGTAAAGGTGACCAAAGCTTCAGCGGTTGTAATGTCGGCGTCAATTTCTTCATCTGTCAGTGACCTGATAATAAAATTAATAATATTATGTATCATCATTAATATAGTAATACAATAACATTTGCTACACCTTAAACTTAATTCGCTTTTCACTATACTATAAACTATTTACTACATTTTTACAAAGAGATAACTACATAACTATATTACTTACACTTCACGTATCTCAATCGGATCTATAAATGAATGCCTATTAGATAGATTAAACGTGGACAGTTCAGCAAAAACATCGTCGTCGTTATCGGGAATAGGCACTAACGGCTGAGGCTGAGGGTACAGGAGTCGTACATTTCTCACACTGGAACGGTACCACAGTCAAATCTTTCGTCATTCTACGGTACTGGGTTTGGGATATACCAGTTCCGCAGGTTCTATGCTGCCACTTATCGCATAACTCACACAGTATCGCCTCTTGACGCGGACGAACAATAAGGTTGCAAGAGACACAAATATCAGACATTTTGGTTATTATGAATAAGTACCAATGGCTAATGATGATCAGTATGCAGTTGACACCTCTTTTATAATAAAAGTGAGCTTGCATAATTATTAGATAATCATCAGATTATAATTCCTTTGTATACGTTAATTGATTAATTTTAAATCCCTTTATACTTAACTTTGAACTGTTGAATACAAATCGTCTAATCCCGTAACTAATCTATTCACATCAAAGTGATAATTAATACCTAATAATTGGTTGAGTATTGTTAATTAAGACTTGGTCCGTTTAAAATTAAAAAGTGGGCCGAGTCGGTAGTGAGAAAAAATCATTGGGCCGAGTCGGTAGTGAGAAAAAATTATTGGGCCGAATATGTAATGGTCCGACATAGTAATGGTCCGACCGGTCTGACATTCGTAGCTAGGCAGGTAGCATTGATTTTTTTCTAAATTAGTCAAAGTTTGAGTCATTGTACTTTGAACAGGGGGTGGGAAGAAGGACTCAAGGAGGGACGGGGTAGGGGGTGTGGGTATTATTTCAGACATCTGAAAAATTTGAGTAGATCTCTTTTTAAATTTTTAAACAATATGGAAGTAAAGTTTGAAGTTGATATACGCCCTCCCAAATAAATCCAAACAGATAAGTGCTGTATTTATTTTCGATTAGACAAATAACTTTATTTTATAATATTTATTTTTAGATCAAGTGAAGAATGGGACAAGCGGCATCGCGTCAAGAAGCATTCTGGGAAGCGTGTGGTTTTGGACATGTCGGTCGGGTGAAGAGATATATTGAAGAAGGTATTGACGTCAACTGGGTTTCTTACACTGTAAGTTATTGTCTTTTAATCATCCATTGATAAGCCCAACTAACTGATCTTTTACATTGCTAAATCTCAATAAAAGAAAAGCAAATCATTTATATAACTTTCAAAGGAAGATGATTATGGATAATATACTATAATGGATTGCGTTTTTTTCTGTTGCAGCATGACTGTTGTCCAATCCATGTGGCATCTCAGGGAAAACCTGAAGTTGTACGTCTGCTACTAGAACAGGACTGTAACGTTAATGTTTTAGATATAGTAAGTACTGTATTTATAATTTCAAATATAATGCTCACCTTCTTATCCCAGTAAATCTTAAAGTAAATGTGTTAGCAGACAATCTTTTAAACAATCAATTTCTATTGATTTCTTTATTTAAAGTTTTGGTGTGAATTATCAAGAATTTTAAGTGTGGAGTGATTTTTAAAAGGCAAAATTAATATATGAATAGGATATAGATTTTTAAAAAAACAAGGCTGTTTGTAAAAAACATTGTAACTTTGTTTTCTGAGATTTAGATTTAATTTGCGCCGTATATAGGTAATATGACAAAAATTAAATAATATATTTGATTTATGTTGATGGATACTTTTGGTCATTCTTCTTAAAACTGAAATATTGGATTTGATTGTTGTATTTTGTAGCGTGGTAATACTCCCATCCATCATGCTGCAATGAAAGGTCATTCTGAGATCATGCAGACGTTAATATCAGCTGGTTGTAAAATAGATACAGAAGATAAGGTAGATAACTCTTTTTTATTTTCAGCAAATCGAAGCAAATGTATTATCTGCATAGATATCAATAGTAGCTTCTGGTAGATCACTGTCAGTGACGTCATAAAACGCTTAAGTTTTAGTAAAATTTGCAAGAACCACAAACGTCAGAATGAAAATTGGAATGGCACAAATTGATGCTATCAGTGTTCCCGATACACATGCAAAGTTTAGAAAACCATTTACAATCTCTTTAAATCCTGTATTTTAATTCACTTCACCTCTCTAAAATTGTATTTTCTATACTTATAGAATGGTTGGACAGCTCTACATAATGCAGCCTACTGGTGTCACTATAAAGCTATCAAAGTCTTGTTGAAAAATAAATGTGATATCACCATAACTAATAAGGTAGGGGCAGGCAATGCTTACTTTTGAAACACACATCTGATCAGTTATTATAACTTTTAACATGTATAATATGGCAGGTATTACTTACTTTCGAAAAACACTCTTGATCATTGAGTTTAGTCACTATAATTATTTACATGAATGATATGGCAGGGGTTCGTTCACACTATACAGTGAAATTTATTTACAATATAAATGTGCTACTTAAGCACTGCAGAGCGAGAGATTCCAACGACTTTTAAGGCCTGTCTGATCATAACAGTAGTCCACCTTTATAAATGAAATATAACACACAGAGAGTTCTAAATTACATGAAATGTTACTGTAGCCTTACCAGGAGCTCTTGCTGCTTATATTTGTGCCCAAATTATTTAATCTAAAGCCCTTATAATGAAGCCTTCAATTCTGTTATAACTGTACTTTCAATTTGTAGGATTCGAGAACAGCGTTACATGAAGTAGCCAGATCCAAGGAAACAGAGGAGATAACTCTAGGTGAAATCGCTAGGCTATTAATACAAGCAGGAAGTGACATCAATGCTAGAGGAAGTGACCTCGGAGAAGTAAGTTAATTCTAGGTTAATCAAATGCAGGCCTTCTCAAATGGCAGCCAGCTACGCCTTAAGAATGGCTTCTCAAGAGTGACCCCTTCCGCTAAAACACTAGCTAAGATCTACATGCATTTTGCCCTTAGATTTTTTTTTATAAAATGCATTTGACCCTTTACAAAAATTAATTGAGAAGGACTGATCTAAGGTATGTATGCCCTCACTAATAAGGGATAAAGGGATGTTAGTTGTTTTCATGAATGAAAATGGGTTTTTTTCCAGGCTGATTTTACAGGGTTAATGTTTGCAAGTTATCATGGACATTATGATGTAGCCTCAGCTTTTGTTGAAGCTGGTTGTGATTTAAACGCTTGTGGTGCCTCCGTAAGTATCGGCTCCATCTTTTACATCTAGATTTAGACTGGTAAAATATGTGTCAATTAGGGATTTTTTCAGACTGCAAAATTAAAATTTCTAAGTGTGCTAGAGAGGTCACATATCTGCCTTTAATCAGGCTGCAAAGATGATATTTTTGGTGTACATATGGTGTATAAATTTGGCATTCTTTTAGAGTAAAAATTCTGGGGTTTTAACATAAAACCTGCTATCCCTTTAAGAGATTCCATAGCTAATATTTTTTGTTTGAAATATTTTCAACTATACGTCCCTTTAAACCACATGGCTAATAGATTTATTCTGTAGGTTGAAATACCGGTATTGTAATTATTTTTCAGAACAACTGGTCTGCATTACATTGGGCAGCTGATAGAGGGCAGGATGAACTAGTCTACTTGTTACTAGAGGCTGGTATAGACCCCACTATTAAAAACTACGTAAGTTTATAACCATCTAACTAGGTATATACCAGTATCAAAGACATAGGAAAATATGTTCTTAAAGGGAAATGTTCATCATTTTCGCGGATCGATTTTGGCCTCAAATTAATGTAAATAGCCTTCAGATTTACTGGAACTGCCCAAAAAATTGTTTGAAAATTGAAAAGTTATGGGTCATTTTTGTAGCGATATGTGTAAATTTTTTTGATCTTATTTGTAGAGAGCAGAGACAGCAGCAGATAGAGCTAAATCACCCGAAGTTAAAGAAATGATCATAAACGCAATTAATATGTTTGAGGAGATGAAGGGACTCGATCTTCCAGTCTCTTCAAAATCAAAGTCAACGTCCTCTTCCAATTCACAGGTATGCGTTTCTTTGGTTATGTTGAATAAAAAGGGTATTCATGGGTTCTTATCTTGATCAGAATGTGAAAGTAATATATCCTTATTAGGTTATTCCAGTCTGTAAAAGGGGAAGATGGCTAAGATCTATGGCAAGAGGTTTGGCCAAGGACAAGCTGGTAGAATGGATTTTCTTAGAAATCTCAGACTTTTTCTTAAAAAACATAGCCAAGAGGTCCGGCTATGGACTTGCTGGTAGAAAGCATCCTCAAGAGCATTAATTGCTATCCTTGTAAAAATGTTTTGTCTTTCTTAATCTCACATATTGATTTGAAAATTCCACTATACATATGCCATTGTTCACTAAGTTCTTGTATCTTTTATTTCAGACATCACCCACCAAGAACAAAGTAACCAATCATATGTTAGATAACATATTTAGCAAGATGCCTCCTATTGGAAACAGACCACAAAATAGTTCCAACCACACTGCTGCTGGAGATTCACCCATCAAAGGAACATCGTCAAATTCTAAAGGTTCAGAAGGAGCCAATCAAGTTCCAGTTTCCGGAAAAACAACCAATCAAAAACCTGAAAAATCTTCACCAGTGGCAGAAGAAGCCAATGATAAATCAGCGTTTAAAAGTGTTATTGATAAATTAAGCTCAGAAATAAATAAACATACAAAAATTTCAGATAAGGCCAGTGGTTCCAAAAGTAAAGAGGGCAATACGGATGACAAGGATTCAGAGGACATTGATGTGAAATTGCCTAAATTCAAAACACTATCAGACATTGAAAAAATGGAACAGACAAAAACCTCTGATGAGGTCAAGGACACAGACAGTTCACAGGTCAAGGATAAAGGCAAGTCACAGGTCAAGGACAATGAAATTTCAAAGGGAAAAGATTCAGATACAGACATTGAAAAAATGGAAGAGACAAACACCTCTGATGCAACTTCAGAGGTCAAGGATAAAAACAAGTCACAGGTCAAGGACTGTGAAAGTTCAAAGGTCAAAGACTCAGGAAAATCAGATTCTGAAGACATTGATGTGAAATTGCCCAAATTCAAAAATCTGTCAGACATTGAAAAAATGGAAAAGGCAAAAAAACCTAGTGTGACCTCTGAGGTAAAAGATGAAGGATCAAAGGTCAAGGGCAATGAATGTTCAAAGGTCAAAGACAATGAAAGTTCAGAGGTCATTGACACAGATAATTCTAAGGTCAAAGATGAAGACAAAACAGATAGTGAGGTTTCTTTGCCAAGGCTTAAAAAAGTATCAGAAATTGATAAAGTGAAAGAAATAAAAACATCAAAAAAGGAAAATAAAGAAAGTAAACATGACACATCAAAGGTCAAGGACAAAGACAATTCAGAGGTCAAAGGCACGAAAAAGTCAAGGGTCAAGGACACAGAAAATTCAGAAGTTCAGGACTTGGACAGTTCTGACGATGGCTTTACAGAATTGCATGCAGCTGGGTTGTTACTAGGGGTGATGAAGGTGGCATCACAGAATGCAGGAAGTGACGACAGTGATGATGAGCGCGCTAAAACTGGCATCAACGATACCGCTGATGATGGCAAAGGTTCGAACGTCAGAGAAGAGGAAGAGACTGATGAAGTGATGAAAGTGGCGTCAGAAAATCTGGTCGAAGATGATGAGGATTACTCAGATTGATGATAAAAAACTTTAGTTTTTGAATTATCCAGAAGTATTTCCATATTTATTCAAAATCATAACGGAAAAATTACTTTGAAATACTTTGAAAGTGATGACCTATATGACTTAGTCATGTTGGGTATAGTCCATTTTTAAGCCTTCAACCAGCAGTAAATAATAACAAAATGGAGGACTGTAGCTATTGGGCAGAGAGTCACTGGTCGATTCTTGCGTTAAGTGACAAACATATGCATCTCTTGTTCAGCAAGTACTTTTAAGGGTAAAAAAACCTGCGCCCTATACTCGCAATTTTACGTTATATACATTAGCAGCATGACTTATTTTGATATAGGAACACTTAATTTGAGATTAGGATTAAGCATGTGTGCCTTTATTTGCTGGATTTTGTAATAGTGCTTTTGACTCATTTCTTGCGAATAGGACTGACATTCGATGCTGTGAATTCAGACCACAAGAAATTTATTGTGGGCAATGATTTCTGAATCATCGGCAGTGACGTTTCAATGGGGAGGCCAGAATTTAGGCTGCCCCCTCCTCCCCCCCACTTGAAATTTTGTATAATGTTACAAACGGATACCTGGTGCTGGTAGCCCCCCTGACAATTTTTTGGATCCTACTCGACCCCCAACCGAAAGATTCCTTGAAACGCCACTGATTATCGGTATCAGTATTTATGTGGAATGGTATTTAATCATTTTTTAAGGAAAGATGAAGGCAAGGACATGAGAAAACCAATATTTAGTCGACTATATTCAAGACATTGGCATAGTCTCTGTCAACTTTTATTTTGTAGGTTGTGAATCTCATTTTTGTATGCTTCTGTGTATATTCCATGTTTTTAAGGTATAAATTATTATGGTTTTTATTGGTGATCTTTTTCTTATAATCAATGAGTTTTTGATTGGTCAAAATCGTCATCTCTCGCACGAGCCAATTCAGTCAAGGGTCTTCTAAGAGTCTTCTAAGAGTATTCCAAGAGTACAAACTTTGCTAGTGAACTTCTTTGTCAGCAGTACATGACTGGAAGACACTATTAACACAAAACTCGTTTATTTATGAACTAAAAAAAGGTATTATACATGTAAAAGAGTTCAAATGAGAAGCCTTAAAAAAAAGAAATTATTTGTAGTCTAAAATATTATGACGAGTTATCTTTTCCTGAAGTAGTGGAAAAGCAAGTCTATAAATCGAGATCATCCAGACGTAAACCACTTGTTTTGATTACGTAGTACACAAACGGGATATCCTCCTCGCCCACTTTCCAACCAGTTCTGTCAACTCCCTCCCAACACCTGGACCTTTCACACATATTAACGAGGTAAGTGAACCTTAGATTTCGAAATTGAGGGACCCAGAAGGCTGACAAGTACTGTGTAAGCGTCGGAATACCGATTCCAGATCCACAACACGTAAATAGAGTGGGGAATTTGGTCCCCTCCCCCTTCGTATGGCAACAGGTTTCTAATGGAGGGTGTAGTCCCCATAAAAATATGTCAACTATTTTTGGCTTTGACCTTAAAATTATGACATTTTGTGAAACTTTTCTCTCAACATTTGTGTTACATTTCAAGGGGATGTTGTTTGTTGTTAAGAAGCCATCATTGATCTTGGACTACACTTACACAGGCTGTGTAGGGTACACTTCGGCAGCAGTATGGCTGACTGGGCTAGGCCTAATGAATAAATCTGCCCTTGCCTTGCCTAGCAGGTGGTAGATAGACTACTATTGACTTGGCCATGATCCAACTTATAAACCACTGGCCTGTATAATAGGATATTAGACCGGAATACCTGTCTCTCTCAATGCCGCTGGCAGAGAGTCAGGATTACATCTTATTCAATAACTTGAAATTGCGCAACCAATTTGGTTGCGTTGAATTATTGTCCTTCCTTGATGTCATTATTAAAAAAACTGACCATTTTCTTGCATGTTATGATGCCCTCTCAACATTCAATCCCTTTTTCGACAGAATAAACTAATCCTTGTTGTCTATAATCCTAGTTGAAATTTTCAAGCTGGAGGAATTTTGAACATGGCCGCCATTTTTAAATAAGACTTATCGTCATTGAAATTACATCCAATCAAAAGACTTCTCTCAAAATTAACCAAATCTCCCAAACAGATTTATAGATTGTAACCATGAATTTCATTGGATAAACACATATGTTAGAAAAATGGCGACGTAGTTTGAGTTAAAATACCCGCCTGATCGACATTTCATCTAATTTGTACACAAATACATGATGTCAAGTTGTTGTACGGTACATCTTAATTCATACTTATCTAATACTTTACAAAAAATACTATTTTCAAAGGTCTAAATCAAGTAACACAACATTTCATGATATTTATATGCTTGGTCGTCTGTCTCTAAAATACGCAGTATTATTTAGAGTCAACTTGTCGGTCTAATAGGATATAACTTTATGGGGGAACAGCCAGAATTTACTGGAGTTGACTTGAGTTTCGGGTATATGTAGCCGTAGGCCTATAATTAGTCTTCAGCTGAACTGCTGAAGTACTAAAACTGCTACAATCTTTCAAATATATGCCAGGGGGGGTGAACACTAGGCCTATTACTGTCAGCTTACCTTAACTCAAAAACTTCACATTTCTAAGAAAAAGTATGGCATGCCCATTTAAAATAGAAAATGCTAGTAACATATATGTATGGAAAACTAAAAAGGTGTCCTTAAAGGAGTGGCAAACAGAAATTTGAGAGCAGATTAAGGATTAAGGGTCTACTGTATTTCTTTATGTAGTTAATAATGCATGATATCCTTATTCAATTTTATTTTTTTTCAGCCAAGAAATAAAAAGCGGAAATGTTAAAATAAAAATGGACGATTCTCTACATTATACGTCGGTGAATCACGCTGACTCTCTGATTGGTTCAATAAATAAACTACGCTGCAATCGGCAACTTTGTGACGTCATTATAATCGTGAAAAATTACCGTATCCCCGTTCATCGTCTGGTGCTTTCAGCATGTTCTCCGTATTTTCAGAACATCTTAGAAACGAATTGGGATTTCGGAGTGAAGGAGTTGACACTAAGGAACGTAAGTGGGGAGGCGGTGCAGATGATAATCGATTTCTGTTATACGTCTGCGATCTCCGTGAACGAAGAAAACGTCTGGACGATCTTACCTGTAGCCTTTACTTTCCAGTTAGAAGAATTAGTTAATTTGTGTTGTGATTACATTACGTCATTGATAAGCTATGCCACATGTTTTGAGACCCACAGTGTTGCCGTTCTTTGCGACTGTTCCGATCTCCAACAGCTCAGTGCCAATTTCATACAAGACAACTTTGAAACTGTAAGTACTGTACTGAAAGATATTTCTTGTGTCTCAATCGTTTTAGTCTGCCAGCGGATTATGATAAATATCCCCTTAGATATCAATGGTATTTTCCGGTAGATCACTATTAGTGACATCATAAAATGCGTTAGCTTTAGCGGAATTGTAAGAACCACAGACGTCGGAATGAAAATTGAAATGACGTAAATTGATGCTATCAGTGTTCCCGATACACATACAAAGTTTTGAAAACTTCTTTACAATCCCTTTAAACTACTTTAAATCAAAGAAGAGTGCTACTGTAGTGTTTATGTTTGGAATTTGGATGTGCCAATATACCTCTTCTTGTCCTTAAATATAAACACTACAACGTCTGTGGTTCTTGCAATTCTGCTAAAACTAACGTGTTTAATGACGTCACTGACAGTGATCTACCGGAAGCTACTATTGATATCTCTGGGGATATTTATCAAAATCCGCTTGCAGACTAATATACCATTCCATTGCCCGTATTTGATTCCTATTTTATTTTGTATTGTAGTGTTTATGTTTGGATGTGCCAATATACCATGCCATTGCCCTTATTTAATTGATATATTATTTTGTATTTTAGTTAATAGAAGACTGTTATTTCTATGACCTGTCTCTAAGTTCTGTATTAAACTATCTGAAACTATTACAACAAGAGGTATTAACTGACGACCAGGTGATACTAGGTCTACAAGCCTGGGTCAAACATAGTTACAATGACAGAAAGTTCCATACCTCTCAGGTATATTATCTACTATCTTTTTTTAATAGCTGATAGAGCATAACTTCGCAAGAACATAATTTGGGAAAGATCAAACCAAGAGACTTCACAATAAAAGACTTTTGATCTTGACGACCACTATTTCCTCGTATCCAAGCATATGACGTCATGTTTGTAAAGAACGATGCAAACAAAGAGGTTTTACAATAAAAGACTTATGATCTTGAGGAAGTTTCTAGCAGCTGGTCCTTGGCTAAACTTCTTGGTATTGATCTTTCCCGGATAATCCGTATCCATTTACCGCTGGGTTTTACTGGAATTATGAGTGAAGATGACTTGTTCAAGATCATCGGACTTTCAGACCCTGATCGAGAACCGACCTCTCAAACATAACGACCACCATTTCCTCGTTTCCAATTATATGATGTCAAGTTTATAAAGAACGATGCAAGCCAAGAGACTTTACAATATAAGATTTCTTATCTTGAGGATTGTTTCTAGCAGCTTGTCTTTGAACATATCTTATTTCATTCTCTTTCAGATATTACATCAATTTCCAGAATTAAAAGAAAAACTGTTGGAATTTTTACCGAAGGAACTGGTAGAGGCCCCATTTAATGGTAGGAATATTTTATGAGGGATTTTGTGACCTTTGATATTTTTAAGGGGAAAGTGAATAAGTTTTCTAAACTTTAAAGAGATTGTAAAGTGATTTTCTAAACTTTGTATGTGTATCGGGGACACTTATATCATCAATTTGCACCATTCAAATTTACATTCCGACGTCTGTGGTTCTTGCAATTCCACTAAAACTAACATGTTTTATGACGTCACTGACAGTGATCTACAGGAAGCTACTATTGACATCTATGCAAATCACTGTCAGTGGCATCATAAAACACGTTAGTTTTAGTGGAATTGCAAAAACAACAGACGTCGGAATGGAAATTGGAATGGTGCAATCAGTGTCCCCAATACTATCATAACTAGCATGTAATCTAAACCTTGTATCTCTTTTTTTGTAGATAATGATTTGAAATTAACTAACCCATTTCCAACATTTTCGCCGTCTGATCTCTCTGACAGTTATTACTCAGACACCGTGATTGGACACAAGGACAGTCCTTCGTCGAAATTTAAACCAATACAAAGTGAATCGTTACGGCAGTATTCCAGCAGCCCTTTCAGTAATTCGACCAATGAGAAACAGAGTTTGTCAGACGTAGTTGAAAGTTTAGCGGAAGTTATTATTTGCACGATCTGCGGTGAACTGTTCGAGAATCGGGAAGAATTAAAAATCCACCATGACGAATGTGATGATCCCGAATTACAGCAGAAGTTAATCGCCATGATTAAAGAAGGTCGCGATTGTGAACTTTACCCAGAATCCACTGATAACTTAGACCCGTCCAAACCATTCTTGTGTCCAATTTGCGGGAAATCTTTCGGAGATAAGAAAAATCTGGGAAAACACGTAAAGATTCATTCCCGCGATGGTCATCCATGCACTTCCTGTTCACGGAAATACAGCACAAGGTCAAATCTTCAAGGTCACATGCGCGTGCATTCGTCAGAGAAACCATACACATGTGATTATTGTGGGAAGGCGTTCGATAGTTATTGTATTCTCAAAGTCCATATAAGGACGCATTCAGGGGAACGCCCATTTTCTTGCCCAACGTGTGGAGTGTCTTTTGCAAAAAATATTCATTTACGCCGTCACATGCAAATTCATACAGGAGTCAAGCCTCATGTTTGTGATATTTGTCAAAAACATTTCAGCAGAAGTGATCATTTAAAACGACATAAGCAGTCGATTCACGCGTCCGAGCAGAAACCACACGAATGTAATATTTGTAAGAAACAGTTCGTACGAAAATACGAGTTGAATCGCCATATTAGGCAGCACGCGACAAACGGTGAGCACATGGATATCGTAATCCCGCCCATTTTTGACGGGAACGGAGCCGGAAGCAGTTTAGAGAGGAACTCCCCTATGGATGAAGACATCAAACCCGATCCTGAAATATTAGCAGCTTTATACAAGGACCAGAAGTTTTAGCGGTAATAGAAGCCAGCATCAGGTTCCACTTTCAGGTTTTGTATTATTTTGAAATGAGAAAGCTTGGTGCTCTAAACTCTTTGAGGTCACCTTGACTATTCTGTGGCTGCAACAGAAGTTTTAGCAGTAGCAGAAACAAGCGCCAGGCCCTTCTTAAAATTTGGTGCTCTGAACTTGACTATTCTCTCACCGCATCTCGATGCCTTCTCCTCTAGATAGTATCTTGCCACAAAAGGACCAGAAGTTTTAGCAGGAATAGAAACAAGCTTCAGGCTCCACTTTCAGGTTTTGTATCGTATTTGAATGAGAAAGAGAAAACTTGGTGCTCTGAAATTACCTTGACTATTCTGTGGCAGCAAGTCCATGCCTTCTCTTCCAGCAAGTATCTTGCCAAATTTCGTAAACAGATGCTTTTTGAATGACTATTCTGTGGTATTCTATCTTGCAAAATTTCCTGAGAATTGTGCTGCTAGGTATCTCTTAAATAAGTTATGTTGTAAGAAGGGCTCTCCTTGGGTTCCCCTTTCTGTCAGTGATGCTGGTCTGACATAGAAAAAAGTATCTTAACTATTCGAATGAGACAATTAACTAAGGCCCTATGTGCTACAGGCTGTGCATGTTAAATATCTCCACAGTTGGTAATCAAAATTAAGAGAAGGCTATCGCTTCTGTTGCTGTCCTGTCAAAATTTCCCTCATTGCAAACTGCATGTCATTTGCCAGTCCTGATTAACCCTTACAGGTGCAGAAAAGTAGGATGTTAAACTCCATTTTCTTTCTGTCCTTGTGTGTAATATGATAAAATCTGTGATCTTTAAATGGTTGAAGAATTATAATCAGTCTTTCACTCAACTTGATTTAACAAGGGATACATGAGTTTTTGTTATCCAACCTTTGCTGCAATAACTGGACATTCTTATCACACTAATCCTGAGGTCATATTCTCATAACTTAACTTAGATAAAATCAGGCATACAGTAATCCGATAGGATAATAAAGCCATAAATTTAAAATCAGATTTAGTGTTGGACCAATCAGATGTCTAGAACACTTTAATCATCTTAAATTAAGATGTTCGTGAATAATGCCCCAGATCATTGAAACTCCCTTAGGTTTAAAAATATACTGCATGTTTCAGTTTTGCCATAGTACTTTCAATTATTGCTAAAGCGGCCATCTATTAAGACCTCGGTTCCCACTTAGATATCAAACTCAATCAACCAACAAATAATCTGTTACTTTCATGTAGCTCTTATTGTTACTTAGGGTGGGCAAAGGGGTACCTGGAGATTGCGTTCAACAAATTGCAGTACAATAGGTTTGGGAACCGAAGTATTAAGAGTATATTTATACCAGCTTGTTGGATTAAAGGTTTAGTTGTTGAAAACTCGTGTAGCCCTTGTAAGATCAAGTTGTCTTTCACTATGATATAATATAAAATGTTTTATAGATTTCACATATTTTTACAATCAGAGTATATTTGTATATAGATTTTATTTTAATATATAGTTATTTATTCTTGTTACGTGTATGTATTTTGATGAAGATTCAAAAGGGGTTTTCTCGCTCTGGACCTATGTGTATTAAGGACACTTAAAGGGGTTGTAATGAGGTGTTCTTTTTTGTGTGCATCTTGGACACTGATAGCATCAATTTGTACCATTCCAAACATTGGATGTCTTTGTGTATCGGTCACATTTAAATGGATTGTAAAGAGGTTTATTTTTTTGTGTGCCTCTTGGACACTGATAGTATCAATTTGTACCATTCCAAACTTTGGATGTCTGTGGTTCCAGCAATTCTACTTAAGCTCAATGCTTTTGTTGTCCCTAATTGCAGAAACCAGACATCTATTTTGAAATTCGAATGTTGCAAATTGATTCTATCAGTGTCTTCAATGTACAAAGAAAGATTAAAAAATCGAAATGGTGCTAATGTAAGCTACAAGTGTCCCTGATACACATACAAAATCTAGAAAGCCTCTTTTGCATCTCTAAAAACTTTGATGGCAGCAGTCGAAGGTTGTTCGATGGGTCGACAGATTTTGACGGCTGCCATTTTGAATATATTTATATTAATGATCTTAAATACTCATATTTAATATTTCTTCATTGTGATTTACTTTCATTATATTTAAAGATGCTCCGCCCATAACCCCACCTCTTTGTTAACTATGCCATTGATGCTCCGCCCCTAACTCCATCTATAATGTTAGCTAACTCCGCCCTTAACTGTTAACTATGGCGTTGATGTTCAACCCACCTCTCATGTTAGCTATGCGACGCCTCTAAAGTCTAACCTCGCCTCTCTGTTAGCTATACCATTGAAGCCCCGCCCCTAACTCCACCTCTGTAAGCCATACTGATGATACTCCGCCTCTAACCCCACCTCTCTGATAGCTATGCGATTGAAGATCCTCCCCTTACACCACATCTCTGTAAGCTATGCTATTTGAAGCTCCGACCCTAACTCCACCTATGTTAGCTATGGTATGGATGCTCCGCCCGTAACCCCACCTCTCTTTTAGCTATGCTATTGATGCCTCGCTTCTGGCCCAACTATTCTCTGTTAGCCATGCGGCTGATGCTTCATTTTCTCTGCTGTGGATGCTACGCCTCTATCCCAACCTCTCTGTAAGCTATGCTGTTGAAGCTCCGCCCCTGAACCCTTCTCTGTAAGCTATGAAGCTCCACCCTTATCCCCCCGTTAGCTATGCTATTGCTCCGCTTCTGACCCTATTCTCTGTTAGCCATGCGACTGATGGTTCATTAGCTCTGTTGTGGATGCTCCGCCCCTAACATCTCTCTTTTAGCTATGCTCTTGATGTACCGCACCTAATCCCACCTCTCTGTTAGCTATGCTGTTGAAGCTCGACCCCTAACCCCACCCTCTACTCTATGTTATATTAGCTATCGATGCCCCACCTCTCCACTTTTCTCTGAACCTCTCTGTTAGCGAGGCGGCTGATACTTCATTAGCTCTGCTTCAGATGCTTCGCCCTGAACCCTTCTCTTTGTAAGCTATGCCGTTGAAGCTCCGCCCCTATCCCAACCTCTCTGTAAGCTATGGTATTGCTCCGCCCCTAACCCCACCTCTCTGGTAGCAATTTTGTTGATGCTCCGCCTCTAACCCCCCCGCTGCTCTATAGAAAGGAGGCTGTTGATGCTCCGCCCCTAACTCCACATCTTTACTAAGATTTGATTGTATTTGGGTAATGTTTGGGTGAATATTTATTATATATATTATATCCTGTTATTATTTATTCATTCTCATTAATTGGTTTATTATGATTAAAATTAACTTTAAGCCTTCTTTTGTATTTTCTGGTTTTCCCCAAAGAAAACTTTCATGAGCTTCTACCAATATATTGGCAATGTGTTTACATGGATTTCGATAATTGTTTTACGGTTGGGATCTTTTCTGCTTGGGTTTTATTATTCAGGGATTTTCAGGGGTGTCAAACACTTGGAGATTTATGTCATGGGCTTCACGCAAAGTGGTATCACAAGGCCAGCTTTGAGCGTCAAATGTTTCGTGGTTAAGTTGGGCTGAGCAGAAATTGTGGGAGTTGAGGAAATTTGCCAATTTTGATAATTTCTAAATAAGAAATCGCATATATTCACGTAAGAAAATAGTTTTTTTTAAATAAATAAACTTGTATTAACAACAGTAACAAAAATTGCAAATAGATTAAAGAAAAAATTACATCACAGTTATTCAATGGACACAAATATACAGCCTTACAACATCGTCTTTTCCAACTTGCTTGGCTTGAATGGCTTGAATGGCTTGAATGTGGCCAGAATGCCTAAACTTTATACTGGAACTGAATGTATCACATTTATGTTCGTTGCAAAGTCCAATATCATGTGCTTATGTCCATGTGTATTGTCTTGGATGTTTACCACCACGCAACTCCGATTTTGTCCTCACTTAATCGGCTCGCCAGTTACATTCGTCGTTCTGTACTGGCATTGAATAAGATCACCTTCACCAGCATACCAACCTATAGTGTTCTCCTAAAGAAAATACGATTGATCAGACGGATGGCATAGCCGCATCTGATTGTCTGTAACGAACGCATCTAATTTGGACAGAGAATCCACAAGAGTCGACACAAAACTGGATGTTTGACCCTAGTTAAACATCCGTAGACTCTATGATAATGTTCTCAAGGATTGGTAGCTCCATATTTGGCCCGCTGTCATTCTGAACCGCCGATGACGTCGAAGAACTAGGAAGATCCGTACACGGCACGTCATAAGTGTTTGTTACGTTTCCCGCCATTGGAAGTTCTGACGTCTGCTCGACGTTTTGGACGACATTTTGCCGCGTCGGTATTTCCGCACTGTTGTTGTTTGCATCGTGAATTGTCGGTAGCGGGATACTGCTGTCTTGGGTCTGATATCTTGGACTTGTGAGGAACGTTCTGCTCTGTCGTCTAGTCGGAGATTGGTTCATGCGACGCGTCGGAGACTGGCTTAAACGACGCGCAGCTGAAGAATGGATTGAATGGTTTGCTGTGGATCTGTATGGTCTTCGAGTAGGAGATTGTGACAGGCGTCTGACCTGAGCTTCTGGTAAGCGCCGAGTTGGTGATCGTGTTGGACTATGGTGTGAAGACGCTCTCCTAGAGGACCTAGCTTGCCTGGTGGACTCTCTAGCCAGACAATCTACAATAGTCCCATCTTCAGCTTCGGTGACGATGATGCAGGAAGGTTGACCACTATTGGTCATACGGACGTTACTGAACAATGAAGCGTTCCGGCTGCCGAAAGCAGTATTTCTGTGCGATGTATTTCTGTGCGTTACGGCACTCAAAGGCCTTACGGGTCGTGAACGGACGTGTCTTCTTGGACGGCGAACGTTCATACTGATGTCCAATAAACGACCTAAGAAGGATCGAGGTCTTGGATTAGGATCAACTTCCTCGTAAGGTGGTGGTGGACTGGTTGGTACCGCAAACTCATAAGATGGTGGTCCGACTGGATAGCTGCAGAAGTCGCCGGAAGCTGGCGTGTGGTAGAGTTCGGGTGTTGGAGCACATCGGTTGGTTGGCTGGGATGTGTTAGTTTTGTTGTAGAAGGTGTAACAGCTTAACCATATGATGTAGATGAAGACGATGGCCACTACTATGCCCCCGATACTGGCACCTACGATTGTCGCTACATCTTTGTATTTGTCCATAAAATTGGTTCCTTCCTCTGCAAAAATAAAATTGGTAATGATTAATTGATTAGACGTGATCTCATGCGTGTGTTTCGGATATACATCCTCATCGGGACGCACGGGGGTTATCTCTTTGATGGAGAGCAAGGGTAGAGGAGCAAACAACAAAGCCGTCTTTCCTTTGGGGATATTCGTGGTCTGGTGTTTCAAAATGTGTATTGCTTTAACAGTGACGTAATAGCTGACGTTATGGCTTCCTTTGCATATACAGCGGCATAGCAGTGGCGTTTCTATGAATTGTTAGGTAGAGGGGCCGAGTTGGGGCAAAATAATTGTCAGGGGGTGGGGGTCAGAAACGCCACTGCGGGATAGAAATCCTCATTAGTATTGGAATCCTGGAAGGAAAGTTCTTGTTGGACAAAAGGTTAGTTTAGTGTTAGTAGCACATCTATGATATTAAGGTACTCCTACCCCTTCCCGAGTTGTTGGGAATACTGGTGGAGGTCTGGAGGAGGTATCCACTCGGCACTGAAATATCCAGGATAAGGGCTGAATGTTTAATCCTATGACTAAGTGTTCGGTCACTTTACTTTATGTACATAAAATGTAGACTTTAAAGAGAGTGCATGTGTCTTTTGGGTTGGCCTCTTGTTTTTCTTTCTTTGCAGACATGAGCATCCTCGGGAACATAGCCCAAAATTATGCCATAAATCTTGTACAACCTGCTTGAGGTTGGGTGATTTTTCTGCGCCCATATATTGTTACAACGTTTGACCACCCTCGAGAATATAACCCAGGATAAAGTGATGCCTGGTGTTTCGATGAACAGATGAAAGTAAAACTGTGTGTCGTATAAAATGACCAAATCCAAAAGAAATTTAAAAGATGCATTTGGGCTAGACTTACCTCCATTTACTGCACTGTATCTGAGATGAAATCCACGTTTTTGAATGCCCCAGTCCGAGGTAAAGTGAATCATTAAGGATGATTTGGAGCTGACTACGATTGGTTTAGAAATTCCACACAATGTCGCTAACAACTTGGCACCAACTGTACCTCCTGAAATAAAGATAACATGAAATTATGGTAAGTCCGAGTAGGAAGGAAGCATCCAGAATCAAAGATACAAGTAACAGCGTAGGTTCTTGGGGATCCTTTCCGTCAGCTAGTCCTAGGTCGAACCTTTTGGTTTTGATCTTTCCCTGATTATAATGAAGAAATGTGTACTTTTCAATGTCACCAGACTTTCACGTAGCCAATCCCTTTCAAAAGTAGTTAGTGCATGCCAGTGGCCCCTCCAAGTGTAACCCAGTGCCATTAAAAAAGATCAGGAGATGCGGAAATAGGAAGGGCAGAATTTGGAAAATCAATTCCAATGCAAGGTAGATTAATGGGGTATATATATCGGGTATCGTACCGTCGTAAAGGGCAAGTTTGTCGTATCTACAAGTGACTCCGTACTCCACATCCATGTACTGCACTTCTATCTTGATCGATTCGCTCGCATTGGACGACCGGATCAACCATTTCGAGTTGGAAAACCTGAAAAAAAAATGGTCTTGGGTGAAATTTTGGAATGAAGGGGGTTGTTAAGAGATCAAGTACCAACAACTACCTAGTTTGTGATACATGTATCAGTATCCACTGGAAGCGAATGTTAACTTGTCATCTACCAACAACTACCTAGTTTACGATATCAGCATCTGCTGAAAACGAAAGTTAACGTCATCATCCAGTAAACCAATTAACCAACCACTATAACTCTGCGTTTTATGACGTAGCTATCGTAAAAGCCATTACTTACGGGTCGTAATCGCCGGGATAGTTGTCGGAAAAGATGCTTTTCGGAATTGTTGATGCCCACAATTCAACTGTTCTTCCATAGGTTTTACTGGAAACTAGAAGGAAGATAAAGATGTTAGGCTACTTTGACATGAAGGATAGGATAAGATGGGATCTCATAGAGATAGGAATGGGGAAGGGTAGGATAGAAGAAGATGGAATGAATGGGACGGGCGGGATATCATAGGATAGAAGAAGATAGACAGGACTGAACTGGACGGGATGGGGTGGGACAAGATGGGATGGGATGGGATGAGAACTACATAAGTTACCGGACGGGAATTTTAGGCAAAAGTTAAGGAAAGGGAAGGAAAACGTAGATCCCACTGACGCACCATTAGTGTACTCTGAAGAGGGATGCAGAAGGAATCAGACGTAAATGCTTCATAAGGACTTTGAGGTGATATATTTGCTATGGATGCTTACCTGTTGTAGTTGACAATACCAAATATAAAACTGCTATCCTTAAAGTCTTTGTATCATGTCCCTCCATTTTGAAAGTAAATTCATCCACAACTTAAGCACTGATCCTCGTTCGCTGTAGAACTATCACAAAGTCTTTTGTGCCCTACAATACGTTCTTCACATTGATTTTGGTTTTATTTGTCCCGTTAACCCTTTCGAAATGGCATCACCTTAAGGATTTGCTTAAAGTCTGAAAGCTCGGTTCACAAAAACCCTTTTATAATGGCAGCTTCCGGATATTTTGCTCAATTCTAATAACAGTTTAAGACCACCTTCTGAAACAGCAGCTTCTAAAGGGTATTCTTATTCCCAAAACAGTTCAGTTAATGAGAGATCGTGGAAAGTTTCCTAAATTCTAGATATCGTCCAATTGTAAGTGCTTCTCAAAATTGTTTAATTCAATGGTAACACTTCGCAAAGTAGCCTAGTTAACGGTAGCTCTGTAATGACAACTCCTAGAAAATTTGCATCAATTCTGGATACACTTCAAGCATATAACTCTTCACAAATATCAGCTCCTTGGTGATTTAGAAATCGTTAAACCCTCTCTAGAATGATCACTTAGTTGTATAACTAATTTAGAAATGTTTATAAACCTCAGCTGTGAATGTTCGTTTGTAAGATGACACAATTTATTGTAATGATCCGATCATAAACTGAGTTTTTGCCAAAAATAATATTGCATCGCCTAGTGACCGCTGCGTTAACCCTAACGACGTTACAATAGCCCAATTCTCGCCATTTCGGTTTTGTCGCCGATCGAATTAAAGTGGTTTACGACGATTTACATAATGACAGTGTTTGTTATGTTTGATTGGTCATTATATCGGATTATCCAGGCTTGTTTGTGACACTGAAATTAATTAGAATTGTCTTGATAATCAAGGTGTTATTGAATAACTTTTGTGCAATCAAATTCAGCCCTTTAAGATAATCCAATTTTGTCTGATTGCAAAATACTTCAAAGCATTGTTTCACCTTTAAATTGAGAAAACAGCATGGTCCAGATTTGATTGGTTTATATATGCTTTGATTTAAAGAAAAACTTGGATTAACGGAACATGAGAGAAACTTGCGACGAACTTGGCCGCGCAGATGAAAGAACTCAGGCCAGTGGTGTTCCTTTAAATCACCCCCACCTTTGAATCACCCCCACCCCCCAACCCTACTCGAGACCATATTTTTTTTTATTTAATGTTAAACTTTCTTAATGAGATATATTCCATTTAACATCTGATAACAATTGTCCTGGATAGCTCAGTCGGTTGCGCACTCGCCTGAGAACTGTAAAGGTTTCTTGGCATGGGTTCGAATCTCGACACCGCCATGATTTTATTTGATGTTAAACTTGCTTTATGGGATATATTAACATTTGCACGGGCTTGTTATGTGTCTTGGATAGCTCAGTCGGTAGCGCGCTTGTTTGATAGTTTGATTGTATGGGCTCGAGACCGCCATAATTTTAAATTAAAGTGAAACTTTCTTAATAAGATATATATCCGTTTAACACAGCCTGTCATCTGTCCTAGATAGCTCAGTCGATAGCGCGCTTGCATGAGAGCTATGATGGTTTCTAGCTAAGGGTTCGATACCGCTGAGATTTTACTTAATGTTAAACTTTCTTAATGATATGTATTCTATTTAACTTCTGTGTACATGTGTCCTGGATAGCTCAGGCGGTAGCGCGCTTGATTGAGAGCTATGATGAATTCTAGAGTGAGGGTTCGAGTCCTCTATGATTTTACTTGATGTCAAACTTTCTTAATGGGCTATATATCCATTTAACCCAAGTACAAATGTGTCCTAGATAGCTCAGTTGGTAGCGCGCTTTGTCGAAAGCTATGATGGATTCTAGGCATGGGTTCGAATCTTCTATGATTTTATTTAATGTTAAACTTTCTTAATAGGATATATATCCATTTAACACATGTAATTATGTGTCCTGGATAGCTCAGTCGGTAGCGCGCTTGGTTGGGAGCTATGATGGTTTCTAGGAGTGGGTTCGAAAACCCCATGATTTTATTTAATGTTAAACTTTCTTAATCACATATTTATATCCATTTAACACCAGTTGTTATGTGTCCTGGATAGCTCAGTCGGTAGCGCAGTCGCATTACACCTAAAAGTATATAAGGTCGTGAGATCGAATCCGCCAAATTGTGTAAGTTTTTTCTCTTCACTTAACACTGTTTAGGTATAAATTGGATTAAAATTGCTAATAAACATCTATTCGCGGTAGTACGTGCGTTGCGTGGAAGACTTTCATCACAGCGACCCGGGATCGAATCCGGTCCAAGTCCAGGAAGAAAAAAAAGAACAAGGTAAGAAATGAATTAATTAATTGTGTTATGTTGTTATTAATTGGATTTATCTCCCCTGTATATATGCACGCGCAAACACTACACTGTCACACATACACCACACCTGTTATTCAAATACATCACCACGTCACACACTCCTTCACACATGCTAATCTGAGTTCATAAATATTTAACGACAACTATATTTCGACAAAAATAAAATTCGTGGACAAAAATCTGGAAAATTCAGAAATTGGAAGAAAAACCACATTTTTCGTCATTTTTAGGGTCTAATTTCCTGTACCGGCCTAGGTTTAGCTCGGCCTATGCATTTTCCCTATAGAAATGACCTGTACCGGCCTGAATTTAAGCATTTTCTGAGAATATTATCGTCCACCTGATCTCTTAGTAATTTGCCTTGTCTTCCACCCTCTTTCGACTGGCTTTTCACCTGTCCCATTTCTATCTTCTACTTTTTTCTCTCCCTTCTACTTCTGCCACTCACTTTCACCTCTCCCGTCCGTTTTTTTTTTCATTTCTACTCGATTTGTATTCCATCGTCACGACTTCTGTCGTGTTCATATCTACCTCCCCTTCGACCACCTATCTCCTTCCCCGTCCGTTTCTATTACATACACCTCTCCTCCATCCACTGGCCACGTCTACCACCTTCAGATCTTTTTTTTGGCTCAGTGTGGGATTCGAACCGCCGACCGATAGACTTTATCAACTTCATGGTTAGTCGGAAATCGTCCTACCCACTGGACCAGAAGTTAATTGTCAGTAACTGTGTTTGGAAGACATATTTAAAGTTGATAATCTGTAAATTTGTCATAAAATAGAGTAAGCTTCGGACTGTGCTCTCTATGAGATTTGAACCACCGATCTCTTTATTGATAGCTCAACGTCTTACCGACTGAGCTATCGTTTTTATCTCCTATGTACTGTTTGGAAGTAATATTTAAAGTTGATAAGTTCTAAATTTGCCATAAATATAAGCTATCATACCCTTCGCTCATAACGAGATTCGAACTTCCGGCGTTTGTGTTTCAAGCTCAACGTCTAGCCGACTGAGCTATCAGGTCCTTCGAACATTCTGTGTTTGGAAGTAATATTTAAAGTTTACAAGGTCGAAATGTGCCATTAATATAAGTAAAGAGAAGTCTTTGCTCGACGCGAACTTTTCATTCCCTAACTAACCTCTAAGCTGAGCTATCTTATTTTTCTACCCTTGAATGATTGTAAGTTATAAATTTTAAAGTTCCAAGCTAGTAATTAATATAGTTTTTAGAAAGTACATGGGTCAACCGAAACACGTGCATTCAGTAATTAAGGGGAGATAACTACAATTTCAAATCGTCTTTTCAGACCACATTCATTTCAGAGAGGCCCAAATTTACCATATATATAGACGTAATTATTATTCGATTTTGCACTATGTGCATGTGTAGCAGGAGGGATCGAATGGGTCTAGAACAGGCTTGTCTGCAGCCCTTATAGTTTCTAATATCAGACCACAATGATCTCCGCGATCTGTTCTCCGGCACCTATCTCTCTAATGCAATTGCCAATCGTCCCTCAAGCAATGCTCTTCAGGAGTCTATGGTTTCGTTCAGGGTCCTCGATAGCGATTTTAGAAAATGAAATTAGTTTTACGTCCTGCTTTTCTGCACCTATATGGGCTAATTGAACATCAAAACACATAACACAATGCAAAACACATATGTCCGGGTTTTTGAACAGTGGCGTTTCTACGGGAGGGACCAGAATTTAGGCTGGCCCGGTCTTGTCTCTCACCCTCCACTTTGAAATTTCGTATAATGTTACATACGGATAGGCTAGTAGCTGGTAGCCTTCCCCCCCCCCCCCCCCCACAAGTATTTGGCCCCCAAAGTCGCCCGGATATAGAATTCTGTTTTGTTCTAGGAAGGAAATGAAAAATAAACAACCAACAGAAAACCAATATTTATTTATCTAAACACCAATGTAAACAAACAAAACTCCGGAGGCTCAAACCCTTCAGCTTCCTTCCAATCTTAAATTTATTTTCCAGACGCTCCTCAAAGCAGGACGTAAAACTCCATTCATTTCATTTCATTTCATTTCCAGACGCTTCTCGATTTCTTCCCACACCCAGGTTTTGCTGAAAAAACAAGAATTGTTTTAGATGGAAATAGATTGCTATGTGCGTATTGGAGGCATGTGCACACTGTTATGTGCGCATCAGGGGTATGTGCACACTGCTTTAAGCGCATTGGAGGTATGTGTACACTGCTATGTTCGCATTGGAGGCATGTACACACTGTTATGTGTGCATTGGAGGCATGTGTATACTGCTATGTGGGCATTGGAGGCATGTGCACACTGCTAAGTGCGCATTGCAGGCATGAACAGACATAAGTGCGCTTTGGAGGCATGTGTACACTGCTATGTGCGCATTAGAGGCATGTGCAGACTGCTATGTGCGCATTGAAGGTATGTGAACACTGCTATGTGCGCATTTAAGGCATGTGCACACTGCTATGTGCCCTTAAGAGACATGTGCACAATGCTAAGTGCGCATTGGAGGCATGTGCACACTGCTATGTGCACATTGGAGGCATGCGCACACGGCTATGTGCGCACATGAGGCATGTGCACACTGCTATGTGCGCATATAATGCATGTGCACACTCCTATGTGCCTATTGGAGGTATTTGTACACTGCTATGTGCCCTTAAGAGACATGTGCACAATGCTTAGTGCGCATTGGAGGCATGTGCAAACTACTGTGTGCGCAATGGAGGCATGTGCACACGGCTATGTGCACACGGCTTTGTGCGCATAGGAAGCATGTGCACACTGCTATGTGCGCATAGAATGCATGTGTACACTGCTATGTGCCCTAGAGAGACCTGTGCACAATACTAAGTGCGCATTGGAGCCGCGTCTACGCACTTATGAGCCGCGTCTACGCACCTGTGAGCCGCGTCTGCGCACTTATGAGCAGCGTCTACGCACATAGGAGCAGCGTCTGCGCACTTATGAGCAGCGTCTACGCACATAGGAGCAGCGTCTGCGCACTTATGAGCAGCGTCTACGCACCAAAAACCAGCGTCTACGCACATAGGAGCAGCGTCTACGCACTCACGAGCAGCGTCTACGCACTCATGAACAGCGTCTACGCACTCATGAGCAGCGTCTACGCACAATAGAAGCATAACCACACTGCTATGTTTGCATTAGAGACATGTGCACACTGTTATGTACGCATTGGAGGCATGTGCCAACTGCCATGTGCGCATAAGGGACATGTGCACACTGCTATGGGCGAATAGGAGGCACGTCCACACTGCTATGTGCGCATTGGAGGCATGTGTACACTGCTATGTGCAAATTGGAGGCATGTGCACACTACTATATGCGCATTGGAGGCACTTGCACACTGCTATGTGCACATTGGAGGCATGTGCACTTTGCTATGTGCGCATTGGAGGCATTTGCACACTGCTACTTGCGCATAAGGGACATGTGCACACTGTTATGTGCGCATAGGAGCCATGTGCACACTGCTTTGTGCGCATAGGAGTCATGTGTACACTGCTATGTGCGCATAGGAGCCATGTGCACACTGCTATGTGCGCACAGGATGTGTTTAATATACTACTTACCTCAATCTGATAATATTTGTAATAGTAAACCACTTCACATTTTTAAATAGATAGCTGATGTGTTGATCAATCCTCTGCTTATACCTATAAAAACATAAAAATATGTACATATGTGCTCTGCTTAAGGCACATGGGGGCGTTTACACACTGCTATGTGCGCATAGGAGGCATGTGCACACTGCTATGAGCACATAAATGACATGTGTATACTGCTATGTGCGCATTAATGGTATTTGCACACTGCTATGTGCGCATCGGAGGCATGTGCACACTGCTATGAGCGCATAAATGGCACGTGCACACTGCTATGAACGCATAAATGGCACGTGCACACTGCTATGTGTGCATTAAAGGCATTTGTACACTGCTATGTGAGTATTTGGCGCATGTGCACACTGCTTTGTGCGCATAAGAGGCATGTGCACTATGCTATGTGTGCACAGGATGTGTTTAATATGCTACTTACATCAATTTGATAATATTTGTAATAGTAAATCACTTCTCATTTTTTAAATACATAGCTAATGTGTCGATCAATCCTCTGCTTATACCTATAAAAACATAAAAATATGAATATATGTGCTCTGCTTAAGGTACATGAGGGTGTTTACACACTGCTATGTGCGCATTGGAGGAATTTGCACACTGCTATGTGCACTTCAGAGACATGTGCACCCTGCTATGTGTGCATTGGAGGCATGTCCAAACTACTATGTGCGCAATGGAGGCATGTGCACACGGCGATGAGAGCATAGGAGGCATGTGTACACTGCTATGTGCGCATTGGAGGAATTTGCACACTGCTATGTGCCCTTCAGAGGCATGTGCACACTGCTATGTGCGCATAGGATGCATGTCCACACTGCTATGTGCCTATTGGAGGCATTTATACACTGCTATGTGCCCTTAAGAGGCATGTGCACAATGCTAAGTGCGCATTGGACGCACCTGGGAGCAGCGTCGACGCACCAGGGAGCAGCGTCGACGCACCAGGGAGCAGCGTCGACGCACCAGGGAGCAGCGTCGACGCACCAGGGAGCAGCGTCGACGCACCTGGGAGCAGCGTCGACGCACCAGGGAGCAGCGTCGACGCACCAGGGAGCAGCGTCGACGCACCAGGGAGCAGCGTCGACGCACCAGGGAGCAGCGTCGACGCTTCAGGGAGCAGCGTCGACGCACCAGGGAGCAGCGTCGACGCACCTTTGAGCAGCGTCTACGCACTTTTGAGCAGCGTCTACGCACTTTTGAGCAGCGTCTACGCACTTTTGAGCAGCGTCTACGCACTTTTGAGCAGCGTCTACGCACTTTTGAGCAGCGTCTACGCACTTTTGAGCAGCGTCTACGCACTTTTGAGCAGCGTCTACGCACTTTTGAGCAGCGTCTACGCACCTAGGAGCAGCGTCTACGCACCTAGGAGCAGCGTCTACGCACCTAGGAGCAGCGTCTACGCACCTAGGAGCAGCGTCTACGCACCTAGGAGCAGCGCCAGTCATTGACTCAGTGTGCACCAGTCATTGACTCAGTGTGCGACACTCATAGAGACGTGCACAATGCTAAGTGCGCATTGAAGGCATGTGCAAACTGCTATGTGCGTATTAGAGGCATGTGCACACTGCTATGTGCGCATTGAAGGCATTTGTAAACTGCTATGTGCGCATAAGATACATGTGCAATCTTCTAACTGCAAATTGGAGGCATGTGCACACTGCTATGTGCGCATTGGAGGCATGTACACAATGCTATGTACGCATTTGCGGCATGTGCACACTACTATGTGCGCATTTGTGGCGTGTACACACTGCCCTGTGCACATTGGAGGTATGTGCGCTATGCTATGTGTGCACAGGATGTGTTTAATATGCTACTTACATCAATCTGATAATATTTGTAATAGTAAATCACTTCTCATTTTTAAATACATAGCTAATGTGTTGATCAATCCTCTGCTTATACCTATAAAAACATAAAAATATGTACATATGTGCTCTGCTTAAGGCACATGAGGGCGTTTACACACTGCTATGTGCGCATAGGAGGCATGTGCATACTGCTATGTGCGCATAGGAGGCATGTGCACACTGCTATGAGCACATAAATGGCATGTACATACTGCTATGTGCACATTAAAGGCATTTGCACACTGTTACGTGCGCATAGGAGGCATGTTCACACTGCTATGTGCGCATTGGAGGCATGTGCACACTGCTATGTGCGCATAGGAGCCATGTGCACACTGCTATGTACGCATAGGAGGCATGTGCACACTGTTATGAGCGCATTGGAGCCATGTGCACACTGTTATGAGCACATAAATGGCATGTACATACTGCTATGTGCGCATTAAAGGCATTTGCACACTGTTACGTGCGCATAGGAGGCATGTTCACACTGCTATGTGCGCATAGGGGGCATGTGCACACTGCTATGTGCGCATAGGAGCCAGGTGCACACTATGTGCGCACAGGAGGCATGTGCACACTGCTATGTGCGCACAGGAGGCATGTCCACACTGTTATGAGCGCATTTGAGCCATGTGCACACTGCAATGCGCGCATTAAAGGTATTTGTAAACTGCTATGTGCGCATAAGATACATGTGCAATCTGCTATCTGCAAATTGGAGGCATGTGCACACTGCTATGTGCGCATTGGAGGCATGTACACAATGCTATGTGCGCATTGGAGGCATGTGCACACTACTATGTGCGCATTGGAGGCATGTGCACACTACTATGTGCGCATTTGTGGCGTGTATACACTGCCCTGTGCACATTGGAGGTATGTGCGCTATGCTATGTGTGCACAGGATGTGTTTAATATGCTACTTACATCAATCTGATAATATTTGTAATAGTAAACCACTTCTCATTTTTAAATACATAGCTTATGTGTTGATCAATCCTCTGCTTATACCTATAAAAACATAAAAATATGTACATATGTGCTCTGCTTAAGGCACATGGGGGCGTTTACACACTGCTATGTGCGCATAGGAGGCATGTGCACACTGCTATGAGCACATAAATGACATGTGTATACTGCTATGTGCGCATTAATGGTATTTGCACACTGCTATGTGCGCATCGGAGGCATGTGCACACTGCTATGTGCGCATTGGAGGCATTTGCACACTGCTACGTGCACTTAGGAGGCATGTCCACACTGCTATGTGCGCATAGGAGGCATGTCCACACTGCTATGTGCGCATTTGCGGCATGTGCACACTACTATGTGCACATTGGAGGTATGTGCGCTATGCTATGTGTGCACAGGATGTGTTTAATATGCTACAATCAATCTGATAATATTTGTAATATTAAACCACTTCTCATTTTTAAATACATAGCTAATGTGTTGATCAATCCTCTGCTTATACCTATAAAAACATAAAAATATGTACATATGTGCTCTGCTTAAGGCACATGGGGGCGTTTACATACTGCTATGTGCGCATAGGAGGCATGTGCATACTGCTATGTGCGCATAGGAGGCATGTGCACACTGCTATGAGCACATAAATAGCATGTACATACTGCTATGTGCGCATTAAAGGCATTTGCACACTGTTACGTGCGCATAGGAGGCATGTTCACACTGCTATGTGCGCATTGGAGGCATGTGCACACTGCTATGTGCGCATAGGAGCCATGTGCACATTGCTATGTGCGCATATGAGGCATGTGCACACTGTTATGAGCGCATTGGAGCCATATGCACACTGTTATGAGCACATAAATGGCATGTACATACTATGTGCGCATTAAAGGCATTTGCACACTGTTACGTGCGCATAGGAGGCATGTTCACACTGATATGTGCGCATAGGAGGCATGTGCACACTGCTATGTGCGCACAGGAGGCATGTGCACACTGCTATGTGCGCACAGGAGGCATGTGCATACTGTTATGAGCGCATTTGAGCCATGTGCACACTGCAATGCGCGCATTAAAGGCATTTGTAAACTGCTATGTGCGCATAAGATACATGTGCAATCTGCTAACTGCAAATTGGAGGCATGTGCACACTGCTATGTGCGCATTGGAGGCATGTACACAATGCTATGTGCGCATTTGCGGCATGTGCACACTACTATGTGCGCATTTGTGGCGTGTACTCACTGCCCTGTGCACATTGGAGGTATGTGCGCACTGCTATGTGCGCACAGGATGTGTTTAATATGCTACTTACATCAATCTGATATTTGTAATAGTAAACCACTCCTCATTTTTAAATACATATCTAATGTGTTGATCAATCCTCTGCTTATACCTATAAAAACATAAAAATATGTACATATGTGCCCTGCTTAAGGCACATGGGGGCGTTTACACACTGCTATGTGCGCATAGGAGGCATGTGCACACTGCTATGTGCGCATATGAGGCATGTGCACACTGCTATGAGCACATAAATGACATGTGTATACTTCTATGTGCGCATTAATGGTATTTGCACACTATGTGCGCATCGGAGGCATGTGCACACTGCTATGTGCGCATTGGAGGCATGTGCACACTGCTACGTGCACTTAGGAGGCATGTCCACACTGCTATGTGCGCATAGGAGGCATGTCCACACTGCTATGTGCGCATAGGAGGCATGTCCACACTGCTATGTGCGCATAGGAGGCATGTGCACACTGTTATGAGCGCATTGGAGGCATGTGCACACTGTTATGAGCGCATTGGGGGCATGTGCACTCTGCTATGTGCGCATTAAAGGCATGTGTACACTGCTTTGTGCGCATTTCAGGCATGTACACTATGATATGTGTGCACAGGATGTGTTTAATATGCTACTTACATCAATCTGATAATATTTGTAGTAGTAAACCACTTCTCACTTTTAAATAGATAGCTGATGAGATGATCAATCTTCTGCTTATACCTATAAAACATAAAAAATATGTACATATGTGCTTTGCTTAAGACACATGAGGGTGTTTACACACTGCTATGTGCGCATAGGAGGCATGTGCACACTGCTATGTGCGCATAGGAGGCATGTGCACACTGCTATGAGCGCATAAATGGCATGTGCACACTGCTTTGTGCGCATTTGCGGCATGTGCACACTACTATGTGCGCATTTGTGGCGTGTACACACTGCCCTGTGCACATTGGAGGTATGTGCGCACTGCTATGTGCGCACAGGATGTGTTTAATATGCTTCTTACATCAATCTGATAATATTTGTAATAGTAAACCACTTCTCATTTTTAAATATATAGCTGATGAGATGATCAATCTTCTGCTTATACCTTTAAAACATAAAAAAATATGTACATATGTGCTTTGCTTAAGGCACATGAGGGTGTTTACACACTGCTATGTGCGCATAGGAGGCATGTGCTAACTGCTATGTGCGCATAGGAGGCATATGCACACTGCTATGGAGGCATAGAAACTATGGAGGCACTTATGAGCAGCGTCGACGCACTTATGAGCAGCGTCGATGCACGTATGAGCAGCGTCGATGCACGTATGAGCGGCGTCGACGCATATATAAGCAGCCTCTTCGCACTTATGAGCAGCGTCGACGCACTTATGAGGCGCATTGGACGCACTTATGAGCAGCGTCGACGCACTTATCAGCAGCGTCTACGCACTTATCAGCAGTCTCTACGCACTTATCAGCAGCCTCTACGCACTTATGGGCAGCGTCAACGCACTTATCAGCAGCGTCTACGCATCTAGGAGCAGTGTCTACGCACCTAGGAGCAGCGTCTACGCACCTAGGAGCAGCGTCTACGCACCTAGGAGCAGCGTCTACGCACCTAGGAGCAGCGTCTACGCAGTTGGGAGCAGCGTCTACGCACATAGGAGCAGCGTCTACGCAGTTGGGAGCAGCGTCTTCGCACCTAAGAGCAGCGTATTAGAGGCATGTGCACACTGCTATGTGCGCATTGAATGCATATGCACACTGCTATGTGCGCATCGGAGGCATATGCACACTGATATGTGCGCATTGAAGGCATGTGCAAATGAGGTTGTTTACACACTGCTATGTGCGTATAGGAGGCATATGCACAATGCTATTTGCGCATAGGAGGCATGTGCACACTGCTATGAGCGCATAAGTGGCATGTGCACACTGCTATGTGCGCATTAAAGGCATGTTCACACTGCTATGTGCGCATTGGAGACATGTGCACACTGCTATGTGTGCATAAGAGGCATGTGCACACTACTATGAGCGTATATGTGGCATGTGCACATTGCTATGAGCGCATAAGTGGCATGTGCACACTGCTGTGTGAGCATTTGGGGCATGTGTACATTGCTATGTGTGCACAGGATGTGTTTAATATGCTACTTACATCAATCTGATAATATTTGTAATAGTAAACCATTTCTCATTTTTAAATACATAGCTAATGTGTTGAACAATCCTCTGCTTATACCTATAAAACATAAAAATATGGACATATGTGCTCTGCTTAAGGCACATGAGGGTGTTTACACACTGCTATGTGCGCATAAGATGCATGTGCACACTGCTATGTGCGCATTGGAGGCATGTGCACACTGCTATGTGCGCATTTGAGGTATGTGCACGCCTTAAAAAGATAACATCGTGTATTAAGGTGTCTGCTGCACATCGCTTTGTGCCCACAAAGTACATACATGGGCACAGTGCTATGTGAGGGCAGGTGGACGTTTTGATGGCGACGACAATCGACGCAAAAAGATGATTTCGCTCGTTGTAATAGCTCGTCAAAATGGCGTTGGCGATGTCGATAACGATTGAATTGTCCAATAACCAACACAATCCATTGAAGGAGTCTAGGTCAAACCGATGCACGTGCATATTTATTCATAAAGCAGTGAGATTCTATATGTCACATGTGGTGGAACGTCTCATCGACTGAGTTCCATTTTTTTTGTATTATATCTAATGCATGTTGTAAAGAGAAATGATGGTGTAATAATTAGACAAATAAAACATCGAATACCTTCATATAACATCTTTACAATACCAACAAACATGTCGTAGCTATTTTCTTTTCAAACATGGCGCTTGATCATTTTCTCATTGCACGGAAGTCGTCTCCAATGTTCTCCACCAGCCAAGAAATGTAACTCCTCTAAAACCAAGCCACTATTAACTTTCAACAAGCGTCGGTTTCGGATTAATTTGTGATTTTCATAATTACATCGTTTATCATCGCATCATCATACCACTTACATCATAAAATATTCATTCATTTATTGATATACTTCCTCAAATGAAAAGTTTATTAGCTGCTACAAATGTACAGGTATTGCCAATGTGTTGACCTGGATTTCGAGATTTGTTTTGCGGTTGGGATCGTTCGTCCTTTGCTTTTATTATTCAACTACATTAAAGAAAAACATATTTTATTTTATACATACGGTAATCATTAAGCGTCTAGTCGTTCGTTAGGAACAATAAACCGGGGCCCCTGTGCTATAGGCTGTACACGTTAAAGATCCCTCGACAGTTGGAAATCGAAACTAAAAGCAGGCTAATGTCGCTGTCCTGACAAAATTTCCTTCATTGCATACTGCATAGCGTTTGCTCGTCCTCAATTAGCCCATATAGGTGCAGAAAAGCAGGACGTAAAACTCCGTTTCATTTTATTTTGTTTAGTGTAATAATTGTAGTCTAAAAGAACGAAATTAATTGTAGTTACCTCCCTTTCCTTGCATATTGAAAGATTTAACCATTATAATGCCTATAAACCCCTGTCTGAATAAAATACTCACTAAGCCACTGTTTTGTACAATGAGGACCTTGTTAGTTATTGTAAGACCCTGTATCCATAGGCTGTTCCCTTGTGGCGTGTTCCATGTGCAGTTGAAAAAGAATGGACAAGTTCATTGTTTATGTTCCCGGTCACAAGTCCAGGTACAGGTACAACCTATGGGAACGGGTACTAATAAAACAATGGTTAAATCGCCTTGTGGCGCACCACAAGGTCACAAGGGAACATCCTATGGATACAGGGCCTTACAGTGTACTGAAATGAACTCCAGTATACTTAGTTAAAAAGATAAAAAACAACACTAATGGGATAGCAACTACCTCATTAACATTAGACCACACAAATTACTATCAAAATCTTTGAATAATGGCTTAAGAAAGGCTCTATTTATTGGCACATTCTCCCGAGAAGAGCTTAAATCTTGGTTGGGATGGGTTCATTATGAATACAGTGGAACCTCTTATACCTGCACATATCTGTTTCTAATATAATTTCAAACACATAAAAACTGACACTGTTTTGATCTGGAAAGGGCAGAGGCAGCACCGATGGTACAGAAGGGGGGAGGTGCAGATGGGGGTGGGGGATATCAGTCGCCCTGTTTTTGTATCACTTTACCCACTGAGTTGCAGGATGAATATCTGAACAAAAAACACCTCCAAATAATAATCTTAGTATTTTTTATTTGAAAAAAAAGAACATGAATATCTTTAAACTTTAACAATGCTCACCATAATTTGATAAATCATCATTTTATATTAAAATTTCTAGTTTGACTTCATTAAATAATGATCTGATGCCATCACCATAAATCATTTACATGATGACAGCAGCAAATAGTATGATGACATCAGCAAAATCATGATGTCATCAGCAAATCATCTACATCATAAAATATAATGATGACATCATCAAATATTATAATGACATCAAAAAATATTACGATGACATCAGCAAATATTATGATGATGACATCAGCAAATATTATGATGACATCACCAATACTATGATGACATCAGCAAATATAATGATGACATCAGCAAATATCATGATGACATCACCAATACTATGATGACATCAGCAAATAAAATGATGACATCATAAAATATTATGATGACATCAGCAAATATTATAATGATGACATCAGCAAATTATCTTCATGACGCCAGCAATATTATATTAATGATCAGTAATATTACGATGACATCAGCAATTAACTTCATGATGACATCATCAATATGCATGATGACACCATGAATTCATTTGATGACATCACCAAATAAGGAGATGAAGATGACATCACTTAATAATGATGAGATTTTCAAAACATCACAAGAATTTAAATCAGTATTGACCAATCAGAATCTTATGATATAAATAAATGGAATGCTACCACTAAATAAAAACACGCATTCTTTTATCATATCACACTTTCACACCTCAAGAATTTATAAATTACACACTTTATTTCGATTATACTATCAACATATTGCAATTCATTCGCAAATTATTGTTTAAAACTACACCCAAAAATAATGTTGTTTCTTCATATGTTTTGATATGATTATTTAATCTTCTATTTCTTTTATTTTAGAATCTTTTTTAGGATAAAATAAAAGGCAAAAAAATGTCATGTTGATGAATTTTCTGTTTCTGTTAAGGAAAATTTTTATTTCAATTATTTGTCTGAAGGGCTAAGATTGCTCAAGAATTAAATTATCTACCTATGAACAGAATAATGACCTACACAGAGTGCTGTGGGCGTGTTTGATAACATGGGTTTTATAACTCTGACACTCATGACAAAAAATTCCCAAAACCTAAAATTGAAGAACCATTTCTGATACAAATTTAAAATAACTGAAATTAATGCTAGAATTTAATTAATTAAAATAAATTAGAATATATACTTCTAAAAAATAAAACAAAATTTGATCTATTTCAAAAAAGGGTAAAGAAAATTTAAAATAAATTCAGCTTGTATTTTAGCCACATCTGAATGTATATTTGAATGAGATTCAAGATGGCCCAACGCAATGCAAAAAGCAAAATCAAATGATAATAATTTTTGTGTAATCCTTGAAAATAAAACTTAAAATATTGCACATATCTTTTGAAAAAAGAAAACATTTAAATAATTAAATTAAAAATATTGCACTCAAAATTATTCAAAATTAACAAAAATATATTGTGCTTTATTCAAGAACAATTGCTTACCAAAAGGCATTCTAGAAGTTAATTAAAAATTAAGCAAACATAAAAATCATGAGCATAAAAGATGGTCATAAGCTTAATTTCAGTCGCCCAATGTGCAAGCAACAATAACAGGATGTAAAACTCCATTTCATTCAATTAAAAATGTAAAAAGACCACAAACTTTTGTTTAAAAAAAAGGAGCTAGAAAAATGTCACCACATACCCAATTTAAAGGGATTGTAAATTGATTTTCTAAACTTTATATGTGTATCGGGGACGCTGATAGCATCAATTTGCACCATTCCAATTCCATTCCGACATCTGTGGTTCTTGCAATTCTTAACTAACACATTTAATGACGTCACTGACAGTGATCTTCATAGATATCAATATTAGCTTCTTGCATATCACTGTCAGTTATGTCATAAAACGCTTTAGTTTTAGTGGAATTGCAAGAACTACAGACGTTGGATTAGAAATTGGAATGACGCAAATTGATGCTATCAGTGTCCCTGATACACATACAAAGTTTAGAAAACCTCTTCACAATCACTTTAACTAAATACAAGAATCATAACAAATTTTGATAACGGAAATCTCTCACGGCATGTTAACAATATTTACAAATTTATTTACAATTTTATTTACAATGAAAATAACTTTGAATTTTAAAAATCTCCTGGGCCCCTATTCTCATAAGATAACAGACTTGTAAGAAATATTTAAAGGGGAATTTCAGTGATTTAGAGCAGGCCTTCTGAATTAATTTTTGTAAAGGGCCAAATGCATTTTATGAGTGAAATATAAGGGCCAAATAGAGCTTAGCTAACATAGCGAGCAGAGCGTTTTGCTGGAAGGGGTCACTCTTGAGGAGCCATTCTCAAAGGCGTCATTTGAGAAGGCCTGTCTTAGACCACTCTACTTCTACCAATATGTTGATATGGAGTTTTGTAGTCAGAATCGGTATAATTTTGGGGGTTTTGTTGTGCAAGATATTTTTAAAATTCTAAGTGTTCTCATCTATAAATAGATCAAACCATGAACGGAACAGTTTACGGCAAGTTTAATAACAATTTAAACATTTCCTGGACCTTAAAACATCTTACACTCAATCAGTGGCTTTCACATTATCAAGGTCAAGGTCATCTTTGAGGGTCAAGGCCACCTTTGAGATCAACATTATCTTTGAAATTCATGGCCATTTTTTAGTTCAAGGACATTTTTTAGATCAAGGACATCTTTGAGGTCAAGGCCACCTTTGAGTTCAACATTATTTTGTTTGTTAATATTTTTTTTCGAAGATCCTCAAAAATATGTCCTCGTACCACCCTCTCAAACCCTCCCTTGTTACAACTGCGAGTCAAACATGATTTGCTAAAGGAGTCTGATCTATTTCAGAGTATTCCATGAGCTTCTTGGCCTAATCAAACACAGATGATGCCTTAACCTTTGTCTCCTATTTCCAACGCATGTCCTCATTGGCTGAAACAAGTTCAGAAAAGTAGGAAGTAAAACTCCATTTCATTTCGATTCTTCAACAAATGATTCACCCGTTCCAATCCAACAATCCCATAAACCTTGAGCCCACTTAACAAAAATCAACAGCGAAGACCATAGACTGAGGTACCATTCTTAAACTCCCACAATGCAGTTTCACTTCCTGTGCTTAAGCCAGACATTTTGTTAAAACTTGATCAGAAAGGCTAATTTTGTCCAAGCAGATTTCAGAAATTTCCTATGGACGATTGTCTTACTTCACCATGTGAAACATTTCCAATATTTTCAATGCCAAACGGTAAATTTTAGACAGAGATTTAAATATTTCACAAGTAATGTTCAGATTAATGTGTTAAAACTTATCGTCCAATGAGCATTTGAATAACATTTATCCTGGCTATCAGACTATAAGCACATCATGTCAATTTTGAGATCCAGTCAGACATAACTGGCAAACTAAAAAACTTCAACAGTCTCAACGTATCAGCAGATTTTCCATCCTTAAAAATATATCCTTGGATCCAAAACATATAGCCCTTATTGACCTAATTCTTGAGCATGTCCAAATGTCCCAAACACATTACGGATCCCTCGTAACAATATTCACAAAGAATTTACGTGCATGCCATCCGTCCCAATGTCCCAAAACATTACTGTTCACAAATTATTTACGAGCATGCCTACCAAAATCTCCTTTTCGATTCCAAACCTTAAGGCATTGATCATATAGCCCACAATAACACTTTATAAGCTTTTTAGAGATTACCTACATCACAATAAATTCCATGAGCATGCCTGAAATTACGTTTTGGATCTTAAATATCATAGCAATACTAACTTCACAGCAAATTATTCTTGAACATGCCCATTCATTTGGATCCTTAGGGTTATTTAGATCGTAGCAAATTCCTCGAGCATGTCCCAAATCGAGATCCCAACCCCTAAAGCATTACTCATTTTGCAACAAATTATTCTTGAGCATGCCCACTGCTTTGGATCCTTTTTGGTGTTAATATCTTAATTTCTTGAGCACTAACTTCATCACGTTTTGGATTCCAGCCTCAAAGTATTGCTCATTTTGCAACAAAATATTCTTGAGCATGCCCACTGCTTTGAATCCTCGCAACAAATTTCTTGAGCACTATCCTCTTCACGTTTTGGATTCCAGCCCTCAATCGATATTCTCTTTGCAACATTATAACTACGCCTAAAATCCCGATTTGGATTCGGAATAGGACACAACCAAACACTCTCAATGAAAGACAGGAAGAACAGCAAATTATTTCCCTTGATTTCAAATAGAGGCTCGTTTTTTATTCAGCTTATTTTGAAAATATGTGTTCGTGTCGTCTGCACAGCTATGGGAGTCTTCTTTATTGGACACAGACTGCATTGGCAAAAGATGTCCGATTTTCGTTGGTCCACGAGTCACTTTATATCTCGGACGACACTTCGATCTTAAATTATAACACGAACACGAGCACACGGACACTAAATCGTTAAACTCGGGAGTTTCTTGAGCACCGGAAACTACATTTCCATTAGCAGTAATAATGTCTCCTTCTAACCGCACCGCTCCCTGAGCCGCGGCAGCTGCTTCTAATTCCTCTCGGCGTTCGTCTTCGGTGTTCATAGTCAAGAATCGTAACACTAATAAATTCATAGCAGCTGAAATCACAGTGAGGCCAAATAAAATAAATATTAAACTGAACGCCACGTATTGCGGCTTTGTTTCTAACGCGTTATCTTTCTGTAACGCCACATAATCACCGAAACCGATTGTCGTCAAGGTGATAAAACAATAATATAAACTATCCACGTATTGCCAGCCTTCGTACGACGTAAACGCCGCAGCACCTGCAGTTAACACTATCATCGATAGATTCATCGTGATCAATATCAGATTAGTTTGAGAAACTTCGGGATTTTTCATTTTGAAACACTTCCGTAACTGTTTTAACAGGAACGTCACAAACGTGTTTAAACGTTCACCCACGGACTGGAACATCACGATACACAACGGAATACCCGCTAACGCGTAAAACATACAAAATATTTTTCCACCAATCGTCTGAGGCGTAGAGTGTCCGTAACCTGAAAGTAGAAAAGATAAGAATTAAAGATAGAATATATTTTATTAAGCACACTAGATGCTTAAAGGGACTGTAAAGAGGTTTTCTAAACTTTGTATGTGTATAGGGGACACTGATAGCATCAATTTACACAATTACAATTTCCATTCTGACGTCTATGGTTCTTGCAATTCCACTAAAACACGTTTTATGACGTCACTGATAGTGATCTTCATAGATATCAATAGTAGCTTCCAGTAGATCACTATAAGTGATTGTATAACATTGTCTACATAGCAACATATCATGCTGGAGCATGCTGACTCAACAGGAAGGCAGATCGACATATTCCCCGAATTTTAATGATATTTTGCCCGATTTGGGGGATTTTTTGCCAGAAAACATAAAATTTGGTGGGGCAGCTGCCCTCCCTGCCCCCTGTCTCCTACGGCTATGATTATATTGTTCCTTGTACATGTACATTAAAAGATCTGGCAGAAATGAACCATAACAGAATCCCTTGTACAAGTCTTTAAATATTAAACAACTGAATCCGTCAGACAAGCCTTTAACAAGATTTGTAGCTGATTAAAGTAATTGAGCTAGCCACATGACGTGGGCTTAAGGCTACACTAACATTATTTAGTTCACTCCTCCTATATTAAAAGATCAAGGGGGATGAAAGGGATCAGGCACTCTTCAATCTACTTCATCATTCGTAACTAAGGCGGCCATTGTGTGATGTGACAATAACCTTGTACGCAGCTGGTTGATAAAAGGGATTACTTTCATGTTACATATGACTAGAAACCCAGACTTCCGTTTTCTTGCTACGACTGACAATAATCTTGTAGGCATCTGCTGGATAAAAAGGACTACTTTCAAATATTAGGTCATGTGACATTTGATTAGTCTCTGACACCCAGACTTTTGTCTTCTTGCTACATTGACAATGATCTTGAATGAAGCTACTGGATAAACAGGACTACTTTCAAATATTAGGTCATATGAATAGTCTCCAACACCCAGACTTTTGTCTTCTTGCTACATTGACAATAACCTTGTACGCAGCTGCTGGATAAAAAGGACTACTTTCAAATATTAGGTCATGTGACATTTGACTGGTCTGTGACATCCAGACTTCTGTCTTCTTGCTACGGCTAACAACCTTGCACGCAGCTGTTGGGAAAATGCAGGTGACATATTTTTTGTCTCTGACATCCCAGACTATTGCATAGCCTACTACAAGGATAAAGTCCATTTAAAACATAATGACTCAACCATGAGAGGCAGCCATCTTGCCCTGTAAATGGGCAAGAAAAGACAACTCTTGTTTGGAGATCGATTTTGATTGACTGAAATCAATGCAAGAGAAAAGAACAACACTCTTTGAAGCGGGGGAAAAGTATGGTGAGGGGAATATACAAATATAGCAGGGTGCAAATGGGTACGAACTATTTTTTTGGAGGGCCAAATGACACCCCACCCTCCCTTTCGGCCCTATACCCCCACTGGCACTGTTTATTAATGCCTGGTAAATCTAACTCAGCTGGTAGTATTTAAATCAGCCAACAAGATTACAGGAAAATGGTAATAGGAATTTGATAGATTTATCCAACTCACGTAAATATAGACTACATTTCTATTATAGTTCTTATAGACAGCTTAATATCAGGGATGCTGTTTCAGTTATATTTACCAGTCATGTTTGATTAGAGCTTGTATATTTACCAGTCATGATTGATTTGAGCTTATATATTTGCCAGTCATGACTGACAAGAGCATCAAATTGCTGAATTATCAGCCATGTCTGACTAGAGCTCGAAACTGTTATTTTTGCCTGTCATGTCAGACCAGAACTTGTAGCTGTTGATTTGACTGTATTTACCAGTCATGTCTGACTAGAGCTCTAGACTGTATTTACCAGTCATGTCTGACTAGAGCTCTAGACTGTATTTACCAGTCATGTCTGACTAGAGCTCTAGACTGTTGATTTGGCTGTATTTACCAGTCATGTCTGACTAGAGCTCTAGACTGTATTTACCAGTCATGTCTGACTAGAGTTTTAGACTGTATTTACCAGTCATGTCTGACTAGAGCTCTAGACTGTATTTACCAGTCATGTCTGACTAGAGCTCTAGACTGTTGATTTGACTGTATCTACCAGTCATGTCTGACTAGAGCTCTAGACTGTTGAATTGACTGTATTTACCAGTCATGTCTGACTAGAGTTTTAGACTGTATTTACCAGTCATGTCTGACTAGAGATCTAGACTGTATTTACCAGTCATGTCTGACTAGAGCTCTAGACTGTTGATTAGAATGTATTTACTAGACATGTCTGACTAGAGCTTTAGACTGTTGATTTGACTTTATTTACCAGTCATGTCTGACTAGAGATCTAGACTGTACACTGTACTAAGCCTTCAAGTTTTACAGCCTTCAAATTTACTAGGCATGTCTTATGAGACCTACAAAATTCAGTTACGAATTCTCTTTAAACATAAAGCAGAGAAATCTCAATAAATTTCAACACGAGTTCAATACATCTCGAAATGAAGAAACAAATTAAATTCGAAATACATCAGAAAACATCAACGCTTTGCTGCAAAAAACCCTGAAACATATGCTATCAATCAAACAGCTCTTTCACTGTCAACAAAATGTGTTAAACAGATCTTTTTATTCTTTCTCCTTGACAACCATTTCATGTATAGATATTAATGGAGTTTTATATTCAACTGTTCAGTAACTTTTTGGACTAATGAAATGAAATAGAGTTTTATGTCCTACTGTTCTCTAACATATTTGGTCATTTGAAATGAAATGATGTTTTATATCCTACTGTTCTGTATCTTATTGGACTAATGAAATGAAATGGAGTTTTATATTCAACTGTTCTATATCTCATTGGACTAATGAAATGAAATAGAATTTTATTTACTCCTAGTGTAATGAAATGAAATGGAGTAATATCCTACTGGATTCTGTACCTTATTGACTAATGAAATGAAGAAGAATTTAACATTCTATTGTTCTATAATGTATTGGACTAATGAAATAAAATAGTTTTATATCCTACTGTTCTATGAAATGAAATAGAGTTATATCCTAATGTTCTGTATCTTAGCAGACAAATGAAATAAAATAGAGTTTTATATCCTACTGTTCTATGAAATGAAATAGAGTTATATCCTAATGTTCTGTATCTTAGCAGACAAATGAAATAAAATAGAATTTAATATCCTACAGTTCTATGAAATGAAATAGATACACCTGTATATATCATTTATCCTACAGTCCTGTAAAGTTGCACACCTCTATCATACATTGATTTTTACGACTCTTAAATAAATATCGGATGCTTTGATGAGATTCTCAACAAAAAAATAAAAACTGAATTATTTCAAAACATCAATATATTTCATCGATGAGCTGCCAATCCTTTTTCCTTTCTATACTACTGATTTTAAATTACAAACATGGCAGAATCGTAATTAGATTTATCAAAATCATTATTCAACTATTCAAATCATAAAGATATTTATCTCTTTAGATCATGATTTTGAATTTGATTTCAAATAATTTAATTTAAATATGCATTATATTTTTAAGAATGTTATTGAAAATTGATGTTTTTTTTAATAATATTTTTAATATTGGATAATCTTTTTGATAATGAATCCAAATATTGATATCGAATACTAATTATGAATAATGAATTTGAATTTTGACATTGAATAACACTTTGTGAATAACAGTTTTGAATAATGATAATATTGAATATCATTTTTGAATAACCAATTAAAATAATGATTTTCCAATGCTAAAATTTAATAATGACATTGAAAAATGAATTTGTATACTGAATTTGAATTTTAAATAAGGCGAGACCAATTTTATTTCTTGTTTTACGGATTTTTTCTGGAAAAAAGTGTAAAGGCAGGAGGGAAAAAAAAAAAAAAAAAAAAGACCAAAATTGCTTGAAGGGTAGGAGAAAAAAAGAAAAGAAAATCCAACAAATAAGATTATTTATATGGTTCAACAGTTCATCTTTTTCCTGCTGTGGTTGAAACCTTTTGCTCATGGCAAGGTTCTCGGTTCGATCCCTTTAAGATTTTCAAGAATACAGGGCTGCAATAAACCATGATCTGTTAACTTCTGATGCTGTGAAGTAATATACCATATAAAGTACTATCCTTACAAATTTCTTCCCAAGACCATTAACATTATGGGCTGTGAATCCAATATTCATTTCTCTCAATAGACTAAGAATGTCATTAAACATCATAATATGGTCTTTTACTAATAACTAGGCCTAATATTGTTGTGATCTTTTGAGGGAGGTAAACAATCATATTTTATGGTTGGTCTACTGGTCATCATGCATGTATAATCTACCGATGATGTCGGGTTTCTACCGCTTTTACTACCACTCAACGGCAGGTTTTATCTGACCACCCCTTTCACATAACGTCTACCGATCTACCGGCCGGCGGGAGGAAAAAATCTACCGATTTTTCAATATTTTTTCCAAGGACAGGACCTACCGTTTTTCTGTCCCAATTCTTTAACATAAATCAATAAAAAATCAATCATTATATAATTTTGATGACCCATAACACGTGTTAATCTCATCATGTGACGAGATTATCATTGTCTTCTTAATTAATCCCCTAATTAAGATGACAATTTGATCCATTTTCACACGACAATTGGCATTTTAAGCACACCATAACACGTGACACATGTTTATAACAACATACGGGTATTTCTACTTTCACTTTTCTATTGGAAATTTACAGTAGCCTATTTGTGCCAAAAAGCGAAATTTTGAAGCCTTTTGAAGCTTTCGTATTGTTATTATAACATTCAATCATCAATATGACGTCCGTAGATACTGTTATGCAAGTCTTTTCATTATCGGTAGATTATTTTGCGAGACTAGAAGTACAAATTTAATGTATCTGTAACTTCGTTTCATAAAATCGGTTTATTTTTTAATGTAGCCTGTAAACAATCAGCTCATGACTGCTTTTACAGGCCTACTGGTACTTAGTATATGCCTTATCATGTCGGCTAATAATTTTGCGAATTTTCATCGCTGAAATGATCGTCATTCATTCTGACTCTGTGCAAGTTAAAATAGGATTGAACAGTTTTAGAAAATATGATTTACACTTGGGAATGTAGCTGTCAGTTCTTGCAGTATAAGGATAAATATAACAGAGCAAGCGTCATTCAGAAACCTCAGATTTTTTTTTCATCGGGGATGGAGGGTTTTTTTTTTTCGTCGGAGCCGATTTTGATTTTTTTTTTTTTGTGATTTCTAGAAAATTCAAGTCGGCGGATCCGTAAAACAAGAAATTAAGTTGGTCTCGCCTAATGAATAATGCTTTTGAATAATGAATTTAAATCTTAAATAATGGCATTGCATCATGATATTCAAAAAATCTATATGAATAATGATTTCCAATAATGATTTTAATATGATATTGAATAATGCTTATTATACCGGTAATAATTGTTTGAAATATAATAATTTTCAATATCTCATAATATGAAACATATGTTAAAATAACGATTTCAAATACTAATTTATACTTCAGAGATTTTCATATTGAAAGGGAATTTAAAACATTTTTAGAACAATTTTTACAAGTTTTATGATTGTGATTTTGAAACAAAAAACAAATTTGAAACTTACAAAAAAACGATATTTGAATTTCTTTGTTCATTTTTTGTAATACCTTGCCTTATTTTTAATGAAATAAATCTATTTTTTGGCCTCCTTTTATTTTTTCCTGATATCCAAAAGATTTATTTGTTTAAAGACTATATTTAGGTCCATTGTTATCATAAAATGATTAAAAAGAAGAGCAGCTTGTATAAAGATTATAAAATATGAGACATTCTTCTGACTGTAAACACCTGGTCTTTGTGAAGAAAACTCAAAGGAGTGGGTATTGAAATGAAATGGAGTTTTACATCCTATTTTTCTGCTACTGACTGAGCTTATACAGAGGTTTTTTTTAACTTGTTTTTGTGTATAAAGGACACTGAAAAAGAAAGAAATATTTATCTATATTTTACAAGGATCCTTTCTACCAGCTGGTCCTTGGCCAAACCTCTTGGCATTGATCTTTCCCGGATTATCTGTAGCCATTTACAGCTGGGTGGACTGGAATTATGAGTGAAGATGTCTTATACCATTGATTGTGGGGGACACTGATAGCATTGATTTGCATTCAATTTTCCATCAGACGTCTTAGGTTCTGTGGTTTGCAACTCCACTAACACAAAACGTTTAAAAAATAAGCATTTTATGACGTAGCCATTACATAGGCTTTAATCTATTTTTAACAACATCAGTGATAGTGACGTCATTTAAAATTAAACATTTCTATAATCAAGGAACCACAGACGCCTGACGAACAACCCGAAAGATGCAAATAGAAGCCATAATGGCTGAGCAACACGTTTTAAAAGTTAGAAAACCTCTTTTCAATCTCTTTCATACATTTATAAAACCAACAATTTGGTCGAGATTTTTACGATTTCTTCCCATTATACCGCCGCCATTCTTTCCATAGCAACCAATCTAAAACTATGGCTTCCATTTCATAGAATTTTCTAGAAATATATTACGTAACATTAATGCCTCCTTCAGAACTATCAATAAAATTATAAACTGATTTGCTTTCTAAAAGTTCGTTGAATAAAGGAGAAAGAGTTGTCATTTTTGAGGGTTGATTTGGGTCTTGAATATATGTAAATAGTCTGCAGAAGTGCTAGAACTGCAACTTAAAAAGCATCATCCTTCTAATATACCCCAAACTTGAAATTCGTCTTTAATGTGTTTTGTATACAGGCTTAGTCTCACTAGAATTTGAGATGCATTTTAGCTTTAAAACGTTGATTTAAATGCTCAATTTTGAAGATGAGCTGTTAAAGGGATATGTTCCCTAACTGTTCAACCAATAAAATTTTTGTCTCAGAATCTTTTGAGCAGTTCTAGTACTCTTGGAGGCTTATTTTCACATATTCAAAGCTCAAATCGACCCTCCAAAATGCTGAACATTCCCCTTTAACACTATTACTGATTAGCTAAGCTATAAATTTCCTGTTATGAGAACAATTGGAGAATGCGCCCCTTCAGTTAACTAATATCACAGACATTGCAGCATTCTTCTCATGCCATGTACTAGCATTCCAGAACTATATTATACACTTTTTATATCCCTACGCCACATAAATATGTGTAAGTATATTATCAAGTGGGCCGTTATGAGGTCATAAACTCAAGCACGCGTTTAATAGTATTTAAGAGTAATAGTTAGTCTACTTTAGAACATGGCAACTTTATATCCTTTCTACACGTATAATATAATGATAATCAACGTGTTAGTTTAAAGGGATTGTAAAGAGGTTTTCTAAACTTTGTATGTGTATTGGGGACACTGATAGCATCAATTTGCGCCATTCCAATTTTCATTACGACGTCTGTGGTTCTTGTAATTCCACTAAAACTAACGCGATTTATGACGTCACTGACAGTGATCTACCAGAAGTTACTATTGATATCAATGCAGATCACTGTCAGTGACGTCATAAAACGTGCTAGTTTTAGTGGAATTGAAATAACCACTTGTTTTGCTTGTACGGATTTTTATTATCAATGGCTAGAAGCAAAAAAAAAAAACCAGACGCACACCTCTAACCAAGAATGACACTAATCAATCCATCTGATTGATCTTCACATCAAGTTATCTCCCTTTCAAGTAGCTCTTCAGAAATAGAGAGTAGTTAATTAGGCCTGTATAACAAGGATTATGTATATATAATCGTTATATTCGACAGGCCATCAAAACAGAAATTCCACGTTCATACGTTCGTGATTTGTTTTTGTTTGGTCTGGAGTAGTGTGTTGTAAAGAGTATTTCTAAACTTTGTATGTGTATCGTGGACACTGATAGCATCAATTTGTACCATTTCAATTTCCATTCCGACATCTGTGGTTCTTGCAATTTCACTAAAACTAACGCGTTTTATGATCTACCGGAAGCTACTATTGATATCTATGCAGATCATTGTTAAAATAATATTGATAAACTTCCTTCACTTTTTCCTTTCGAAACACCTGATGGAACTTCTCTTTAGAGGATAGAGGAGTCTACTACTATACAACTATTAATCTTGATTTTGTCATGTTTTGGGCAAGATTTTAATGCAATTGTTATGTTTGTCCTGCTATGACTTCTCTTTTAAAACACCTGAAAGCAGCCTACTTTGAGAAATCCACTACTATAATACTATTGCTACCATTTTTAATCAAGAAAAAATAAACCTTTGTTTCTAATACTACCTTTCCTGATAAGGATTGTGTATCTGAAACATGTGTCACCAGCATGAGATGAGCTGTAATAAATTAAAGTTTTTCAGTCATCATTTCCCGTTTAGTTATTAAAAAAAGCCATGAAAATCGTGTACATTATATTTTGATCCTATCATGATAACAGAAGGATAATGATTCTAGGTTATTAAAGGGAAATTTCTTTGTTACCATGGAAACAATATAATAGTTACCGTGTCTATTTTTGTCGCCATTTTTCTTATAGACTGACTGCATGTAGTTGTAAAAGTGTACAATGTCCGCCAGTGGAAAATGTCCGCTGGACATTTTGCACTAGTGAAACATGTCCAATGGACATATTTAACTAGTGATTAATGTCCACAACTAAATAAAGGACAGTTCTATCTAGCGTATTATGTCCAACCCAGACATAAATACCCCCGGACATTATTTTCGCTTACATAGTGAACTCGTTTAGTGTCAACTTGTCGTCGCATTGGAGACATGTTATATAATAAGTACAATTACTTAATATGATACATATATTATTTTGACACATATCCTTATGAAAGATTTTATGGTAAATATTCTAATGATACACATTATGATACATACATAAAGATATATTATAATTTTCTTTTGCTATATCTTATAAGTATATTTTAGTATGATACATATTATGATACATTTTCTTATGATACATCTTATATAAGTACAATTACTATAATACATATCCTTATGAAAGATTTTATGGTACATATTCTTATGATACAGATTTATAATGATACCTTTCCTTATTTATGAGATGACAATGTAGATTGTTGAAACGTTGTGTGTAATAAAACTAAGGAGTAGTATACCATAGAAATTGTGTTCCTTTATTTAATATCCTTATGATGTATTTTTGAAGTTCTTCATTATATGATACATATATCATGATACATTATCTTACGAAAGATTTTATAATACATTTTCTTATGATAAGTATAATGATACATTTTTTTTATGAGGCATGTTATATAAGTACCTTTTCTTATAACACATTATATTGGGGGAAATAGTTGGGGCCAAAGAAATGTTAAAGTTCCATGACCACTTCAGGTTTCCCCATACCTTTTTATACAAAAAAAACCATTAAAATAAACAATGATAACAATTTTAAAGTTGAGGTACAAAAACTTCAGTGTTGCCCCTGACTTTCGCCCCCTTAATTAGCAAATCCAGTAATCTTTAAATCTATTACGAAACCTCTTGGCTTAAATCAGAGTAAGTGAATAAACCTAATGAAGAATCCCTAATGATATCTTGGCAAAACATTGGAACAAAGCTTGGCCTTTTGCCTTCCACGTAACCTCATATTTAAATGATGTATTCATACACTAATTAGCCAATCAAATCAATTGTTGTAGTGGTAAGTGAGTGAACAGGTCATCGTAATCAATGTTAATGATAATAGCGATACATAACGCGATAATACAGCGTTCGGTGTTAGGCCCGTTAACGAGTACCAATAACGCCAGACGACACATAACGCTAAGTTTTATTGCGTTAACAGCGTTATGTCCTGAATAATAAATAAACCCTGTTGTTAGTCTATCACCAGAAGCAGACGCGAAAGGGTTAATCATGTGTCTGTAATCTCGTGATTTACGGTAAAAAGGTGCTGAGTTGATGTTTACAAATATGAATTAAACAATAAAAAACAAAGTACAAATGATCAGAACTGCAAAAAAAATAATCTCAAAATCCATGTAAACACATAGGCAATACATTGACCAAGATTTGAACGACATGTAGAAGCGAGGAGCACATATAACAAAACACAAGACAATATTATGGAATATAACACACTTCTTTAATACAGTTAGGTAGCAGTTAATGAACTTTTCATTTGAGAAAGTATATCAAGAAATAAGTAAATATTCCATAATGAAAAGTGGTATCAGGTGTCTAGAAGAAAAAAACAGAATAAAAGGATACTAAACATAGTGTGAATAGAACAAGCCAGAAGTGCCACAATCATAAACTAAGTAGTATTTCCTTTAAATGTTATATTACAGTGATATTTAACGAGCCCAAGAGTTATTGCCCTTGCCGTCCTATTTTTATTTGTGGACTCTCTGAAAGAGATGCTCCACTGACAAACTCAAAACTAAGTAGTATTCCTTTAAATTACAGTGGTATTTAACGAGCTCAAGAGTTATTGCCCTTGCCATCTTCTTTTTATTTGTGGACTCTCTGAAAGAAATGCGACACTGACAAACTCGAAACTAAGTAGTATTTCCAATATATTACAGTGGTATTTAACGAGCTCAAGAGTTATTGCTCTTGGTTATAAAACAATGCAACATTAATGAGTGTTTTGATTGAGAAAGTCTGTATTTTGTACGAAACAGATGATTTGGTCATTAAAACTAAATACATGTTTTAAACAGAACTATCTTTATTATGTTTACAAACCAAGCCTAAGGTCTAGAATATGTTTGGTTTATAGAAAATGCCATATAAACTTTCTTTCTTTTGTTGAGTTCTGTAAAATCAGTTTTGTTTTGGAAGTGCACATATTTTTTGGGTATTTAAAGGGATTGTAGAGAGGTTATCAAAATTTTTTAAGTGTATCGGGAACACTGATGGCATTGCTTTACACAAGTCCAATTTGAAATCAGACATCTGTGGTTCGAGAAATTCCGCTAAAACTGAAGGGCAAAGGCACTTTGCGACACATAATCCACCCATGGGTAGTGCCATTGTTTCATTGGTTAGTCTTCTCAAGTGGAAAATGTCTAGGTTTGCAATGGAGCTTACCCATTTAAAGAGGCACATTTTGAAAAGATCCTAACCAGGAAACCCACTTGAAATCCATAAAAATATATTGGCAATACATATAAATCTGCCACCATGTCCCTCCACCCCTTAAATAAAATCTCATGCCGAAATTGCTAAACTCTCAAACATGCCCTTTGTTTATATAGAACCCACCAACCCTCCATCAACACTAACACCCACACCCCTTTAATAAAAACTCATACATAACAAGTTAAAGACTGTTTTCTAAATTGGCACTTACTCTCTCTTTAAGTAAAATATGCCTGAAGATGTTATTCCACTATAAAACGATATCTGTTATGTTTGTTAACTGTATAATTATGTTTGAAGTTGCCAGATTTCCCACCCACTTCACTGCTAACTACCAGTACAAGTGCATTCTGGCAGTTAATCATGTACCCAATACAGGTATATGTGCACAACTTTAGTGGGGTGCTATAGCACAGTCGGTCACAGCATTTTAGTTAATAATGACGTCACTGACAGAGATCTACCTGAAGTTAATATTGATATCTGTGCAGATCACTGTCAGTGACGTCATAAAACGTGTTAGTTTCAGTGGGGAATGACAAGAACCACAGACGTCAGAATGGAAATCCAAATGGTGCAAATTGATACACATAAAGTTTAGAAAACCTCTTTACAATCCCTTTAAGTTGATATCTTTGTAAGATCAATGCCAAGATATTTGGTCAAGGAAAAGCTGGTAGAAAGGATCCTCATGAACCTAAATCATTATCTTTGTAAGATCAATATCAAGAGGCTTTGTCAAGAACAAACTGGTAGAAAGGGTCCTCATGAACCTAGGTTGTTATCCTTGAAAAACATAGATGTATACTTCTTTTTTATCACATAAAGCATCTAAAAAAACAGTAAAACTTAAAATCTAATTAAATTTAAAACATCTCAAGTACCACAGAGCTAATCATTTTAAACATCTAAATTAGCAGTTAATTGGAGATTTCAAGCGCTACTCAGTGGGGTGAAGCTGTTTTTAAAAACAACTCAATAAGCTACTAGTAATATCTAATAACCTTACGCGATAGTGACGTCATAAAATTCTAGTTTTATTAGAAATCGAGGAACCACAGAGGTCGGAGTGGAAATTGGAATGGTGCAAATTGATGCTATCTGTGCTCCTGATACACATACAAAGATTAGACAATTGGAATTGTTCAATGGAATGAGATCATCTGAGGTGGCTATATAGCCAAAACTCAACTCCAGTATCAGCACTGCACTGATGAGGTCCAGAAGGCCGTAACAAACCTCAACTCCAGTATCAGCACTGTACTGATGAGGCCCAGAAGGCCGAAACAGTACTGTTTGCAGTTACCCAATACACATAAACCGTTTAGAAAATCTCTTTACAGTCCCTTTAAGGTACTAAAATCATCAACGCTTTTCCTGAAGTAAACACTTGAGAGTGTATCCTGCTAAAAGCATACTCGAAGCAGACATTTTTTTCAATTGAAAACACTGTGAATGGGCTTCAATTAACTACTGTTCAGCGAGCACCACTTCATTTGGAATTAAAACAGAGTGAATGGAATGTACAGTGATGGAATTCCAAGACTTGTCAAACAGGAAGTAGGAATTGTATTAATGAACTGTGGATTGATTGAACTGGCATTTTATTACTACTACTAGATGTACTTTATATAGACACAGCTTTCCATAAAGCTAAGCTAAGAAATTCATGGTTTTGAGACTTTCATATATTTTGTCAAACATATGGCAATTGCGCTCCTTTAATGATGATGACATGCCCCTTTAAAGGCGTGAATGTGCCTCTCAAATGATTGTGAACATGCCCCTTTAACAATGGGGTTTGAGCTAGGACAAGCTGATAGAAAGGATCCTCATGAACTTAAGTTGTTATACTTGAAAGATCAAAGCCAAAAGGTTTTGTCAAGAACAAGCTGATAGAAAGGATCTTTAGGAACCTAAGTTGGTGTTCTTGAAAGATCAATGCCAAAAGGTTTGGTCAAGGACCAGCTGGTAGAAAGGATCCTTAGGAACCTAAATTGATGTTCTTAAAAAGATCAAATCCAAAAGGTTTTGCTAAGGACCAGATGGTAGATAAGGTCTTTATGAACCTATTGTTATCCTTTGAAGATTTATGCCAAAAGGTTTTGACCAAGAACCAGCTGAGAGAAAGGATCATCATGAACCTAAGTTATTTTTCATATAAGATCTTGCCAAGAGGTTAAGAACTGTCCTTGAAAAATAAATGCCTTAAGGTTTGACCAAGAACTGTAAAAGTGTACAATGTCCGCCAGTGAAAAATGTCCGCTGGACACTTTGCACTAGTGAAACATGTCCAATGGACATTTTTAACTAGTGATTAATGTCCATAACTAAATAAAGGACAGTTCTATCTAGCGTATTATGTCCAACCCGGACATAACTACCCCCGGACATTATTTTCGCTTACAGAACCAGCTGGTAGAAAGGATCTTCATGAACCTAAGTTGTTTTCCATATAAGATCTTGCCAAGAGGTTAAGAACTGTCCTTGAAAAATAAATGTAAAAGGTTTTGTCATCTGGCTAGAAAAATCCTTGAAAAAAATATGTTTCTTTCTTTGTAAGTCAAATGAACAGTGTAGATATGTTATCAGACATGACTGATAAATAGATTTATAAAGACGTTAGTTTATTCTAGTCATGTGAAACTCGTGTCTATTGGAATTCATCAGCTTTACTCAAATATGGCTATAGAACATTGACATTACACAGGATTAAAGGGGCACAATCACCATTATTAAAGAGGCATTACGCAGGATTAAAGGGGCATGTTCACCGTCATTTAGGAGACATTACACAGGATTAAAGGGGCACAATCACCGTCATTAAAAGGGCATGTTCATCATCATTTAAGAGGAACATTCACGCCCTTTAAAGGGGCATGTCATCATCATTAAAGCGACGCAATTGCCACCGTGTTCGAGGGCACACCCTGTATTTACGACAGATATTGGCTGCAAGAGCTCCCGAGAAGACTACAGAAGCATTTTCACTTATTGATCAGGGGCCATATTCCTGAAAACTTAACTTACAATGATTTTAGTGTCCCAGTCATCTGATTGGTCAATCACTAAAATTGATTTTAAATATAGCTTTATGATCTAATCAGATTACTGTATTTCTTAAAATCTGGATTTTTATCTTAGTTAAGTTTTCGAGAATAAGGCCCCTGGCCTTAAAAGCTATAATATCATAGCATCTTTTCTTATTTTTTTTTATTTGGGGGCAACCAATTTGGGCGCAACATTTACCAATGTAACTAGCATGTAATTTAAATCCCTGTATATTATATATGAGAAGCAATTGTAATAATATGTAATATCAATATCGATTGAATGGAATGTAGATTATAAACAGCCTACGGCCATATATGGTTATCAATTTTTGAGAGAAATATCTTCTATATAAACAGCTGTATTATTAAATATTTCATTATTAATATTATCGTCCTTGAGGCTGCCTTAATATATATTATATATTCATTGTTATAGGACACTCAAGTGATATTCTAGAAGGGAAAGGGACCTAGGGATCATGGGAATGACGGCACGTGTATCTTATGTTGAAATGTTGTGTTCTTAACTGTATTAAAGAAGTGTGTTATATTCCATAATATTGTCTTGTGTTTTGTTATATGTGCTCCTCGCTTCTACATGTCGTTCAAATCTTATATCAGAAATTTTAATGGCAACAGAAAGTTATGTGCCTATAACTGTATTAAAGAAGTGTGTTATATTCCATAATATTGTCTTGTGTTTTTTTTAGAGGTAGACATTGTCCTTGAGCCTGCATTAGTTCATATTATACATTCCTAAACACCTGATGGTACTTCTCTTTGGGGTAGTCCACTATTATACAACTATTGCTCTTGATTTTGCCAAGTTTTTGACTAACGGAATTGTTTTGCTTGTGAGAATATGCCACATTGGTTATACGAAAGTGTATCCTAATCTCAGAAAAGACAACATTGTGCCTTTAAATCAATGTATATCCATAAATATCTACGTTCACAACCCCATTTGTCATTTTTTCTCATTGTGAATATAATGCCACCATAGTATAGTAAGGAGAATTTGATCTCCTTTGTCTTATTTAACCTTACAGACAAGACAAATTCTCCTTAATAGTATTCTGAATGTCATCTTGAGAGGAGATCAGGAATCCCTAATGTGCTTAACCTTCATCAATGTTGGAGACTTTCATTATAACTCGGTCAAAATAGGCAGCCATCTTGCCTGGTAAATGGGCAAGGTCAGACAACTCTTACTCAAAGATTATTTTTGATTGGCTGTTAATAACGAACAAGAAGACAACTCTTTCTAAAACATGATTCTGATTAATCATTAAGCGATATTTAGGGGTAGAGATCACATTAAATAACGGAACACAATTTTATGGTATACTACTCCTTAGTTTTAATACACACAACGTTTCAACAATTTACATTGTCATCATCAGTTTATATAGTATACTACTCCTTAGTTTTATTATACACAACGTTTCAACAATTTACATTGTCATCATCAGTTTATATAGGATACTACTCCTTAGTTTTATTACACACAACGTTTCAACAATTTACATTGTCATCATCAGTTTATATAGTATACTACTCCTTAGTTTTATTACACACAACGTTTCAACAATCTACATTATCTTTGTGATTGGCTAAACTATAATTTATTCAATATGGTGACTACCACATAGTATACGAGGTTATCAAGTACACTAGTCTAGTTCCCAAGTTGATACGAGTGATTGGTCTCTGTATAGTATACAAGTTTATCTAGCGCGTTAGTCTAGTTCTGAAGTAGATACGAGTGATTGATCTCTGTATAGTATACAAGGTTATCTAGCACGCTAGTCTAGTTCCCAAGTTGATACGAGTGATTGATCTCTGTATAGTATACAAGTTTATCTAGCGCGTTAGTCTAGTTCTGAAGTAGATACGAGTGATTGATCTCTGTTTAGTATATGAGGTTATCTAGCCACTAGTCTAGTTCCGAAGTTAATACAAGTGACTGATCTCAGTATAGTATACAAGGTTATCTAGCCACTAGTCTAGTTCCGAAGTTGATACGAGTGATTGATCACTGTATAGTATACAAGGTTATCTAGCCACTAGTCTAGTTCCCAAGTTGATACAAGTGATTGATCTCTGTATGGTATACAAGGTTATCTAACCACTAGTCTAGTTCTGAAGTTGATACTAGTGATTGGTCTCTCTGTATAGTATACAAGGTTATCTACACGCTAGTCGAGTTCTGAAGTTGATACAAGTGAGGTTTGTGATTGGTTGAACTATAATTTATTCAATATGGGGACTACTGTATAGTATACAAGGTTATCTACACGTTCGTCTAGTTCAGAAGTTGATACGAGTGGAAATTGGAACGTGTGTAATAATAGAAAATAGATATATAATCTACATACAAACAATTATGAATGATAATCGCTCCATTCTACTGGGAATCTTTTCACTAAATCATAATCATACTTAAATAGGCAATAACTGATATTAAATAATTCTAAATTACTTGTTCAAAACAACTGAATATGGAACGACTAAATTTGTATCGGCTTATTCTTATTCACAATTTTTGGGTATCACTCACGGATAAACACATAGAGGTGCACACCCAAATCAATGATATTATCCCCAGTTGCATCTCAGAATGTATTACTTGCGCCCAACCAGCTGCTTATTTAGCAAGGAGGGGGCTTCGTGTGGGGGGAACACTGTACAAAAAAAACACCTGTATTTTCAATTAAAAATCAATAAATTTGGGCATTTTTATGCCCATGCCCCACTCCTAAAAACATATCTGCTACACTGGCTGGCTACAAAACAACCAATCAAGAACAATCTTCGAACAAGAGTAGTCTTCTCTTGCCCATTTACCAGGAAAGATGGTCGTCTATCATGGCCGAGTCACTACATAGTCTCAAAATGACAATGAATGAGCCAAATGAAGTTATGAAAGTATGAACAAACATGGTAATTCTGTCAGATATATCACTACAGCTAAATAAACCCATCTCGCCATTTCATTCAGACTAATTTACAGTTGTCAGTCCGATAAGTAAACATCATAAATACTGGAAAATATGGTCTATTAATTTAATCTCAATCATCCAGACCTAAATTGACTATATATCATCCACTTGTATCAACTTCAAGACTAGACTAGCGTGCTCGAAAACCTTGTATATGACAGGGAGATTGCTATATTGAAAACAATATAGTTCAGCCAATCAAAATCTTTCTTCAGACAGAGTTATCTGCTCCTTGGATCAAATAAGCCAATCAAAATCAATCTTTAAACAAGATTTGATCGTTTGGGTGCATAAGCCAGGCAAGATGGCTGCCTATTATGACCGAGTCATAATATTAGTCCAGAACATCGAGCCAACTGTCTATCATCCTTACAATTCATTGAATGTCTATCATAGCACTGGATGACCAAGACTTTAATGAGGTACATCAGAGGTCAGATCAATCGATAATATTCACTGGATAATAAAAGCTATTTATCTGATCTGAACCATCCAGTCATAATTTGACCTCGGAGAATATTTATTGCCGACCAGAGATTTACTGGAGAACTGAGGCTTCATTCTCAAAATCTTAAATATGGTAAAATCCAGATTTTTGAGAAAGAAATACAGTAATTTGATTGGATAAAAGTATTATATTCGTAATGGATTTTAGTGATTGACCAATCTAGAGGCTGGATCACTTAAAGAAGCGTAAAATTTTGAGAATTAGGCCACAGATATGACTGTTGCAGATCGAGTCCCTTAAAATTTCTCTCATCTCATATGTCTAAATATTTGTGATAAGTATCCCTTGCTTCTTTATGTTGTTCACAACTTACAGAAGTGGCTAAACTATCCCAGCTTAATCAAGCCCTGATAAAAACAGACAAAGATGCAATTTATTAAATGCCATACCAACACTCTAACCGACTGTGCTATAGCCCTCTACATTAAACTCATCAGCTGTCTAAGACCGACTAAAAGTGACTCTTCCCAAGTCTCGATAGAAACGGACAAGGAAAGCAATTTAAGAAGCCATCAGTATCAGTTTGCATGACTGGACAACAATTTATAACTCTCTACGATCAGATGACCAAGTCTTCATTTTAGACATCATTTTACGCTAGTCCGTTAAATTGTTTCTTTTCATGGTCACATACTGGTAAATTGGGACTACTCAGGCGAGTTAAAGGAACCATACCACATTGACGATTGTTGTTAAATGCTTCTTTTGTCATACTGGTAAATTGTGACTACTCAGACGCGTTAAAGGAACCATGCCACATCGACGATTGTTGTTAATTGCATCTCTTGTCCTACTGGTAAATCTGGACTTCAATGCCAAATTAAAGAGGCTCATACATATAAAAATTATATGGTTAATTGCATCCTTTGTCATACTGGTAAATCGAGACTACTCAGTTGAGTTAAAGGAGTTCTACCACATACATAATTGTTATTAATTACATCTATTTACAGACTGGAAAATTGAGACTACAAGTTGACTTAAAGAAGTTCTACCACATACATATTGTTATTAATTACTTCTAATTACAGACTGGAAAATTGAGTCTACTAAGCCAAATTAAAGGATTTTTGCCACATACATAATTGTTAAATCTATCAACTGGTCCCTGGACCAAGCCTCTAAGAATTTATTTTATAAGGATAACTTTGATTCATGGGGATCCTGTGTTCAGCCAATGAAGATTATTTTTCAGAGAGTATTGCCTTCTTTCACCAATCAAAATCAATCTCCAAAGAAGAGTTATCTTTCCTGCCCATTTACTGGACAAGATGACTGCCTATCATGGCCGAGTCATTGTATAGTCTCGAACAAAATGACGAAGGTTGAGCCGAATGGTTCTTGACCAAACCTCCCCCCAGACTATATGAGCCCGTTTTCCACAAGTTCACCCCCCTTTAAACCTGTAAATAATTTGTGAGCACTCAAGATGGAAGCAAAACAAGATGATTTATGGATCAAATTAAATACACATAGATCTGACCAATGATAGATCACCTTAGAAAGTCACAAGAAATATTGGCCAATCAAATAAGCTGATAGATCACATTAGAAACTTCTGAACCTTGTCATTTATCTTATCGTGTGCCGGGATGAATAATCTCGCGGAACTGAGTGCTAGAAGAGAGAAATATAAAAAAAGAAATTAAATAACGGAACACAATTTTTATATGGTATACTACTCCTTAGTTAGTGACCTGAATTCACAAAAGTTGTGTGTAATAAAACTAAGGAGTAGTATACCATAAAATTGTGTTATTTAATGTCATCTATACCGCTAAATGTCGCCCGTGCCAGGATTAAATCGTCCTGTGCCTGTGCTTTCGTAACATTGTCATTAGTATAAAGTTACAATGCTTAAGGATTAAAAAAGGAAAGGAACATCTATGTTTTACAGGGATAACAACTAAGGTTTCCGTGAGGATCCTTTCTCCCAGCTGGTCCTTGGTCAAACCTCTTGGCATTGATCTTCCCGGATTATCCGTACCCATTTTCAGCTGGGTGAAATGGAATTAAGAGTGAAGATGACTTATTCAAGGTCATCAGACTTTCACACTCAAATAGACAACCAAAATCTCAAACACAATATTTGCATGTATCCAAAAACCTCTTTCTATCCCTTTAAAACCAGATACAACCGTCTTTTTAGCAACTTGTCATTTGAAAATTGGAATGGCGTTAATTGATGCCATCAGCGTCCCTTAGGAATATAAAAACCTCAGAAACCTCTCTACAATCTCTTTAAATTCAGTAGCGCCATCTATTTAGGAACGTGTCTCCCATAATAATATGTCGTCTGCTACAATTCAGCTCAACCTTCGTCCATGTTTAAGACTGACATAATGACTTGGCCTTTGTTGACGGCCACGTTGCCTTGTAAATGGGCAAGAGCAGACACTTCTTGATCATAAATTGATTTTGATTATCTGAATTTAATGCAAAATAAGACAACTCTTTTTAAAGCATAATTTTGATTGACTACGATAGTAGAAGGCCTCTATTATCCAGTCTGTCTTGGCCTACGTATGCATTGACAAAAGATAACTTGTAGATCGAAAATGAAATTGTTACATAAAAGTCCAGACATCGTAGACAGAAATATAGTCTGGGCGTCAGAGACTAACACGAGTGGTCTGTTACTATAGTAGAAGTCTGGAGCCGGTAGAAGAAACAGGAAGACTCTTCAATCAGTGAGGTTAGTGACAGGAAGTTCAGATTTGTAAGACCTCTATTGATTAGTCAGTGTATTTTCATAACATCTTGGACTATTGGTTAATTGAAGTTGGTGATTGGAAACCATTTATAATTGGAACTCATAACAAACTCCGTCAGGCTTTTTGATTCTTACCAGTCATGTCTGACTAGAGCTAAAAAAAAGTTCCGAATATAATAATTTCCTTTTATGAACGCATTTTATACCATAATCATTTCATTTCATATAAAGTCTGCTGGGGCCTAATTGTTAGCCCCCATGGACCCCACCCAAACGACAGGACTCAGTGTCTTCAGTTGAATAGTAACTTGTTGCTTTCAGCCACTCTAACCACCATCAATATCTAAAACGCTGATACCAATGGTTATTATAGAGTTGGCCAAACAAGTAGGACAAAATGGCCGGACACAAGCTGAGAAAAAACAACAGATAATCAATGAGAGTATATATAATAACGTTGATAAAAACACAGATTCTGTCACGTAACACACAACAATCTACTAATTACCTCCCTTAATTACCAACAACCTCGTTAAAACGTGACATAATATCATAGTGGTGGGAATGGATTTGATTAATCAGGCAGAGGCGGCCATTTTTTTATTTCATAGAAACTAGATTTTATCTATCCCATAAATTCACAGCAGACGCAACACATATTGGTCATTCAAGGGCAGTCATTTCTACGACATGTCCAATGGAAGTGTTCATAAAGAAACATCATTTGTTCCCCATTTCAGAACAGCTATTTTTATACTACACAGAAACTAGATTTTATCTGTCCCTTAAAGACACAACAGACACAATGCATATTGGTCATTAAAGGGTGGCCATTTTTCTACCACATAGCAACTAAATCTTAAGTCCAATGGAGGTGTCCATAAGAACAACATGTTCCCCATTTCAGAACAGCTATTTTTATACTACACAGAAACTAGATTTTATCTGTCCCATAAATACACAACAGACACAATGCATGTCGGTTATTCAAGGGCGGCCATTTTTCTCCCACATAGAAACACGATTTTAACAAAGCCCAAATGATATTGGGAGAGTGAATTCGACTAATTAGTTAGAAGCAGCCATTTTTATACGCCCACATTGAAATGTGGTCGTATATTGCCGTCGCCCCTGTCCGTCCGTCCGTCCGTCCGTCGGTCCGTCGGTCCGTCCGTCTGTCCACAATTGGCTTGTGAACGCAATAGAGACCACAGTTTTGGTTGGATTTGAATGAAATTTTGTATGTAGGATTATATTCATAAGATCTCGGACAAGTTCGAATTTGGGTTTGATTCGATTAAAATTCACGGAGTTTTACACCCCAAATATGTTAAAAATGGCTTGTGAACGCGATAGAGACCACAGTTTTGGTTGGATTTGAATGAAATTTTGTATTTAGGATTATATTCATAAGATCTCGGACAAGTTCGAATTTGGGTTTGATTCAACTAAAATTCACGGAGTTTTACACCCAAAATATGTTAAAAATGGCTTGTGAACACGATAGAGACCACAGTTTTGGTTGGATTTGAATAAAATTTTGTATGTAGGATTATATTCGTAAGATCTCAGACAAGTTCGAATTTGGGTTCGATTCGACAAAAATTCACGGAGTTTTACACCCAAAATGTGTTAAAAATGGCCTCTGAACACAATAGAGATCACAGTTTTGCTTGAATTTGAATACTATTTTATGTGTAGGATAATATTCAAAAGATCTCGGATAAGTTCGAATTTGGGTTCGATTCGACAAAAATTCATGGAGTTTTACACCCAAAATACGTTAAAAATGGCTTGTGAACGCGATAGAGCCCACAGTTTTGGTTGGATTTGAATAAAATTTTGTATGTTGGATTATATTCATAAGATCTCGGACAAGTTCGAATTTGGGTTTGATTTGACTAAAATTCACGGAGTTTTACACCCAAAATATGTTAAAAATGGCTTGTGAACGCGATAGAGACCACAGTTTTGGTTGAATTTGAATAAAATTTTGTATGTAGGATTATATCCATAAGAACTTGGACAAGTTCGAATTCCGGATCGATTCAACAAATAGTTTTACACCTTAAATGTGTTAAAAATGACTTGTGAACATGATAGAGACCACAGTTGTGGTAGGAATTTAATCAACTTTTGTGTGTAGGATAATATCCATAAAATCTTGGACAAGTTTGTATTCCGGATCGATTCAACAAATATTTACGGAGTTTTATTAGTTATGAAATTAGATGCTTTATATTAACAAGATATTGGATGAATTCAAATCTGAACACCATCCAACAAAAATTAAGATAGTACCATTCCTTGATATATTGACAATTTATGTAGTGTAAGTGGGCGTATATTGCTAGGCAACCACTTGTTTAACATATCGTTCCGCAATTGTGACTTGTCCCATATAGGTAACAATAATTTCATAACATGTTGAAATAAATGGGATCTTTCCACGTGTAGCCATTTTTTTACTCGAAGGAACAAGAAGTAAGTCCAAATATAATATGTAGTAATACTAAAACAATATGCTGGCCATTAATTTTCTAAATGAAAAAATAAAAAAGAAATAACCATTTTATTAGGCTTGTGAACACCACATTTCTTTTGAAAAGTTTACATAACTTCGTGGTTTGTGGGCAACATTTGGTATTTTCAATCCGATATACTTTCAGAGAGTTCAACAGGGGCGGATTTAGGCGGGGGCGTAGCGGGCGTGCCCCCCCACCCCCCCTAAAATTCGCACGTAATAAGTATCCAAAGAGACGACGAAAGCTAGCCTAATGTCGTCGCATTCAATCTGTTTTAACATTCAAACAAGTATTACTATATAAAACAGTAATTTAACAGAATTATTTAACGTGATTACTAATCAACTGACCTATTGTTTATTTAAATTTTATACTGCGCCCCCTTAACGTCAAATCCTGTATCCGCCCCTGTTCACATAGCTGATAGTGTTATTTTTGTGTTATATTTCCACCCCTGGGACTACCCACCTGATCAATTTCAGTATAATCAATTGTATTATTAGCATGTGTATGTTTTGTATTCTGACGACAACACAGTTGATAAGATCTTGTTGCTATACCGGTATGTAGAGAAAAAGGAAAGAAAGAAAGACAAGAAGCTATATTTTACAAGGATAACAACTTAGGTTCCATGAGGATCCTTTCTCCCAGCTGGTCCTTGGTCAAACATCTATATTTTACAAGGATAACAACTTAAGTTCCGTGAGGATCCTTTCTCCCAGCTGGTCCTTGGTCATACATCTATATTTTACAAGGATAACAACTTAAGTTCCGTGAGGATCCTTTCTCCCAGCTGGTCCTTGGTCAAACATCTATATTTTACAAGGATAACAACTTAAGTTCCGTGAGGATCCTTTCTCCCAGCTGGTCCTTGACCAAACCTCTTGGCATTGATTTTACAAGGACAACAACTTAGGTTCTGTGAGGATCATTTCTCCCAACTGGTCCTTGACAAACCTCTTGGCATTGATCTTTCCCGGATTATCTGTACCCATTTACAGCTGGGTTGACTGGAATTATGAGTGAAGATGACTTATTCAAGGTCATATGACTTTCACTTTGACTTTGATCGAATTCTCAAACATAACGACCACCATTTGCTCGTATCCAAGCAAATGACACAAGATCCTTGTGAACCTAAGTTTTGACACAGGACCAGCCGACAAAGGAGCAACCTCATAAACTAAAGATTGTGTCATAGCAAAACTAAGCCATTGTCCTGATTAAAACCCAGACAAAGATGCAACCAGGAAAGAAGTCAGTGTGCCAACACAAGCCGGCAGACTTTCAGTGAAACATGATTTTTTTTAATAAGACAAAAAGCTGCAGGGGACAATCCATAATCTGATATTATATTAACTAGCGCCAGTGATAGTTATATAGCGAATGCTAGAATATATATTATATGGCAGTTACATAATAAACTGCACTGACTTCACTTATATATATTTATGTAATAAAATTTCTGGTCCATTTTGTTTTCGTAATCTTAGCAAACCTCGATGATGGTATCCCCAATGAAGATTTGAAGGAGCCATTTGCAATTACAAGACTAAATAAGGGGCCACAAGCGATTCACCAACCAACAAAAGCATAAATGATCCAAAACCAAATCTTTAAGTCCATATTAATACGTTATTTGGGTAGCAGCAAATGAACTTTTCATATGAGGAAGTATATCAATGAGTATATAATACATAATGAAAAGTGGTATCAGGTGTCCAGAAGAGTAAGCATACCCTGCTTGGCACCACACCCTTTCTAGCTGTTAAACATACATGAAACAAACTACAAAACAAGAACATGAAGAGAGCGCCAACTGAAAAAATAGTGACTTGAGTATATGAGTGGATATTTCAAAATGAGAAGTGGTATCAGGTGTCTTTAACAAGCATTTCCTGTCAAAAAAAAGTATCGCAGGAGGACTTAAGCTGAGCAAGCGTTATTGTTGGTTGCTATGTAGAAACATTAAGTCCAAACCAGCTGAACAATTGACATTCGAAACACGTTTCAGAAACACGAGAGAAATCCAATTGGAATAATGTCAGAACGGAAAAAATATTTGTTTCAATTAATTTTTTTTCGTAATTCACCGACTTAAGATGTAGTAAAATCATCTATTTTCTGATTGGTCAATAATAAGTTGTCACAACAACGTGTTAAATTAAACTTGTCACGTTTCTACGTCGTGAAATAATCAATACGTTTGTCAATCTATCAACAGGTTGTACTTTATTTATTGTTTCTAATAAAACATTCATTTTAAACCCAGAACTGTTTTTATTATTAATAACTGGATATCAATTTACTAGTTGTTCTATTGTGCTATTGTTTTGTGATGTAGACATCGACTAGACATAACCTAGCCAAGGTTACGCAGTGGTGATAGGGGTACTGTATGCTTATACCAATTAAACATTATCTAGGTATAACCTAGCCAAGGTTGCTCAGTGTATTGTCTGCTTATATGTATATCAGACATCATCTAGACATCACTTAAACATCACCTAGCCAAGGCAACTCTTTGTACTGTAGTATAGACATCTAGACTAGACATCACCTAGCCAAGGACTTATCGTTTTGTTGTCAGACATAACCTAGACATCACCTAGCCAAGATAACAATTTACTGACAGTTCTTTTGTATTGTCAGATATAGACATAGACTAGACATAGACTAGACATCACCTAGCCAAGATTACACAGTGGTGATAGGGGTGCTGTATGCTTATACCAGACATCGTCTAGACATAACTTAGGCAATTTCAGACATCACCTAGACATTACCTAGGCAAGATATCATCCTACTGACAGTTGTATTGTATTATGGTATAGACATAACCTAGTCAGTTCTGTTGTATTGTGATATAGACTAGACATAACCTAGCCAAGGAACTCAGTGTATTGTCTGCTTCATGTATATCTAGACATCACCTAGGCAGGATATCAATTTACTAGCAGTTCTATTCTATATAGACATAGACTAGACATCACCTAGCCATGGTGTCTCAGTGGTGTATTGTCTGTTGATACAAGACTTCACCTAGATTTAATTAGACATAATCTAGCCAAGGACTTATCGGTTTGTTGTCTGCTTATGTGTATATCAGACATCACCTAGGCCTAACCAGACATAATCTAGCCAAGAGCACTCAGAGTATTGTCTGTTAATATCGGACATCACCTAGACATAACCTAGCCAAGATAACTCATTGGTGTGTTGTCTGTAGACATCTAGACTAGCCATAACCTAGCTAAGGTATTTCAGAGTATTGTCTGCCTTCACCAGACATCACCTAGCCAAGGTATCTCAGTAATGTATTGTCTGTTGATACAAGATATCACCATATCTTATACATACCATACATCACCTACACAAGGTATCTAAGTGGTGTTTTGTCTGCCTATAAAGATCTCCTCAGTTTGGAGCCCAAAATGCCACAGGCTATGCATTGGAGCGATCACTAACAGTTAGAAATCTTCAGTCTTTAAGACATCAAGTCTGAAGGCAATGTACTACCAGTGGAAATAATCTTTACTATTGGTTGATTACCAGACATAAAACCTACTAGTATTGATAAAGTTCTATTAATAGCTTGTCGTATAACTGTTAATATCGTAGCTTCCCATCATAACATATTATTACATACTAGCGTGTGCACTCGATTCTATAAATAGACTGTCTTATCTTTGATAATAAAATATAGTATTTCTGATATTATACTAGTAGTAGATTTTATCTGCTTTATTTAAGAAGGAATCCTTGGTCTTAGATGCTTGTTTCCTAACCAAAACAGTGGGCTCATTGCTCACTGCAAGGTGTGTGTACACGATACTATAAATAGACTGTTTTATCTTTGATAATAAAATATAGTATTTCTGATATTATAGTATATTTTATTTGCTTTATTCAGGAATGAATTATTGGTCTTAGATGTTTGTTTACTAACCAAAACAGAGTGGGCTCATTGCTCACTGCAAGGTGTGTGCACACGATACTATAAATAGACTGTCTTATCTTTGATAACAAAATATAGTATTTTAATATCATAGTAGATATTATCTGCTTTATTTAGGAATGAATCTTTGGTCTAAGATGCTTGTTTTCAGACAAAACAGAGTGATCTCATTGTTCACTGCAAGGTCTTAGATCAGGCATTCTCAAATAATTTTTGTAAAGGGCCAAATGTTTTTTATGAATGATATATAAGGGTCAAATAAAGCTTAGGTAACGAAGCGATCTAGAAGTGCGGTCCTGGTCAAGAATGTAGTTGCGAATGCGACCTATGGGTCTCTTTCAAACATATAATAGTATAACAATTAAAGAAATACGAACATATGTTGTACTAAGACAAAAACAACATTCTATTTTCAGAGTTTCTGCGATCTTTTTTACATAATAAATGTCCATTTTTTGGTATTTTTTGTACATTAATGTTTATATTTAGAAAGTAAAAATAGTATTAGGTGTGATAAATAGTTGATTAATTGTCGCCAGCTAACAGCTGTCAGGTTTCTACTTTCATTTTTTTACGATTTGATGATGTCAAGACACATGTATATACCGGTTCATATTTGTGTGGTTTGCGTAGTATAGTAATGTGTTGTATCGGACTACATGTGTCGTAAAAGACGATGATCATATTACGTGATAGGATCCGGGGGGGAGAACTCTGAATCATGAGGAAAAGAAATGTATTGATGATTACATTCTAATAAAGTTTATTTCTTAAAGTACTTCCTTACAATTTCACCCTACAAGTCAACATAATGCATGGATAAAAGATAACAATATTGTGTGCCTATTGTTCAGGATGTCAAGTAATGAATGGTATAGTGGGCCTGGTATATATGTTTGCCCGGTATGCCTGGTATTGTAAGGTATGTTTTACAGCTAGGACGAGTGTGGCGCCAGGCAGGGTTTGCTTACTCTTCTAGAAACCTGATATCAAGACAGATGTATATATACGTATTTGTCTAGTATGCCTAGTATTGTAAAGCTAAGGCATCATACCCCCCCCCCACTTAAATACAACCATTACACAAATAGCACTGGATACACTAAACTGTGAATGAGGTCACTCTGTCCCAATTCAACAGCATAATGAACATACTCAACTAGTAATATAACCGTAATTGTAACCGACTAACACTTTGGTGTTATATTTAATTATAATACGTCATCAAGTTAACGCTAAACGGCAATTCATAATCACACTTGGATACAATTTGAAAAAAATTGTGTGAAACTCAACGAAAAAAAGGGCGTTCTTACGCAACGGTTAAAATAAGTGGTAAAAATGAAATTAATTCTTACACTTGCGTTCAATCTCAAATCTCTGAAAGTGTTGCATTGTTCTAAAAAAATATAGGTAACGTAACGTAAAAATACAAAATGAAAAACAATTTCGAATGATTCAAAATAATCAAGGACAATAACTCTAAACTTAAAGGGCATGAACTGAAAAATAAAGGGCAATAACTCAAAAGCCGAAGGGCAAAACTGAAACAATTACCAAAAACATTAATAACTTATGGGCAATAGATCAAAACTTAAAGACAAAAACCCCATATATCTCGAAAAAAAACTAAAAAGACGAAAAAAAAAATCACCAGCCCTTAGGTATTAAATTCTTCATCATAGACATATTATAATTTGAAAAATATACAGATCAAGAACATCAAAATATTGTAAAATGGAATATTTAAGTCAAAAATGCTAAATCATGTCTGCTGATTGTAATAGCCATTTTATTTCAGCTCTCATGTGACTAGCTCCATCTATTAATTTACACGGAAAATAGTTTCTACAGATCAAAGTCAAGAGTTTGGAAATAAACCGAGCAAGCAATAAATAAATGTACGATCGTCAAACAAGGTCTCATCTTCCCGATGTCAAGTTATAAGGAATATACATCATTGGGAACTTCTCTTGAAGCACAGAAGTTTGTACATGCAGTCATTTGATCAAAGTCGAGGGACTCAAATATGCTGCGGAAACAATAAATTAATGTACGACCTTGACATTGATCTTGACCTTGACATCATTGGGCACTTCTCTTGTAGCACAGAAGTTGGGTTTGGCTTCTTTACAATGTCAAGCTATTGCAATTTCTGTCTAATACCTTGACATCATTAGACACTCCATCTTGTAACAATGTCAAGCTATTAGAAATTCACTTTAAAACCTGACAACATAATAGACATTCCAGTCTGACATCGTGAAGATGGAGTTCTTAATGATGTCAAGGTATTAGATAGAGCTTGTAATAGCTTGACATCGTGAAGATAGAGTTCCTTACGATGTCAAGGTATAAGATTCAGTTTAGTTTGTAATGGCTTGACATCGTAAAGATTGAGTTCCTAACGATGTCAAGGTAATAGACAGAGTTTGTAATAGCTTGACATCGTAAAGATTCAGTTCCTAATGATGTCAAGTTATTAGATGAGAGTTCATATTAGTCTGACATTGTGAAGATGGGGAGATACATGGATGTTAAATTCCTAGTTTTACCATACGGTATTCCCCAGTGTGTAGTTGCCCTATCAGCCCTGACATTATCAGATGGTGGAATGAGATTTTAATGGCTGCTACGAATTCATCATTCACTTTATACTGTCTAGCTTTTATCTTCTACACATCTCTTTCTTAAAGGGATTGTAAAGTGATTTTCTAAACTTTGTATGTGTATCTGGGACACTGATAGCATCAATTTGTGCCATTCCAATTTCCATTCTGACGTCTGTGGTTCCACTAAAACTATGAAATCTAACATGTTTTATGATGTCACTGACAGTGATCTACTGGAAGCTACTATTGATATCTATGCAGATCACTATTAGTGATGTCATAAAAAGGGTTAGTTTTAGTTTTAGCAAGAACCACATACGGAATGGAAATTGGAATGGTGTAAATTGATGCTATCAGTGTCTCTGATACACATACAAAATTTAGAAAATCACTTTACTATCTCTTTAAATGTCAGCAAATTTGTCCCACTTAATAAAGACAATAAAAACATTGTAATATATTTAGTTTTAGTGGAATTGCATGAACCACAGACATCTGACTGAAAAATTGGAATTGTGTGATTCTCAGTTTCTCGTTATTTGTTTATGTAAAGGGACATCGAACTCGAATGATTAATTCATGAGGTATCAATTCTACCAATAAACCTAGAACATTTATCATGTGTGATTCTGACAGCTCTAACTCTCTAGAGAGTCCACAATTAGTCTCTTACTATTTACTACCTAAATTACTACCAACTCTGTAAAATAAACAAGCATGTTATTGACATGAGAAGTCTCGCTGGGAATCTCAAACGTCCACAATTCATGCAGAAACCACAGAACAACAATTATTGATCAACAAGGGTATTCGGAGAGAAAAAATGGGAGATTCCTGCACATGTCTGAGGCAATGAGGTCAGGCAAAAAGCCATGCAGTGTGCAATGAGGAAAATTAACAAGCATGTTATTGACATGAGAAGTCTCGCTGCGAATCTCAAACGTCCAGAATTCATGCAGAAACCACAGAACAAAAATTATTGATCAAGGGGATTCAGAAATGAAATGGAAGTTTTACATCTTTCTTTCCTGCACTTGTTTTAGAAATCGCCATGCAGTGTACAATGAGGCAAATTAAGAAGCATGTTTTTGACATGAGAGTCTCGATGGCAATCTGAAACGTCCACAATTCATGCAGAAACGACAGAACAACATAAGAGGATAACAATGATATTCAGAAATGAAATAGGAGTTTTGTATCCTTCTTGTATACCTGCACTTGTTTTGAAAACACCATGCAGTTTTCAATGAGGCAAATTACACTCTTATTTCTTGCAAGGGATGAGTATTTGGAAATAAAATGGGAATTTTACATCCTTCTGTTCTGAACTTGTTTAGGTTAATGGGGTAAAAATCACATGTATAGTGTTATGCTCACTAATTGGAGATTGCAGAGAGTCCACATAGCTAAAAGCCTTCTTGAATACTATTAGCATCCCTCATATAGACTTAGAGTTTTAACTTATTGAAAACTGTAGACAATACATAAAAGCCTTACTTATTCTTTCCCTGTATAGTATCGTGCCACCTAACTAAAGATTGCAGAGAGTCCACATAGTTAAAAGCCTTCTGGAGTACAACCACATCCCAAATAGTTGCATGCTAGGCAATTCATTTCAGAAAGTCTACATAGCTAAGAGCCTTCTTGAGTTCTACCAACATCTACAATATAGTTGTACCGGTATGCTTACTAATTGAAGATTGCAGAGAGTCCACATAGCTAAAAGCCTTCTGGAGTATCACAATCCCCCAAATAGACTTAGAGTGTTATCTTATTGAAGACAGTAGACAATATCTTAAAGAAAATTAGAGTTAAACCCAGTCTAGCCGTTCTCGTTTTCTCAAACCTCATAAACCATTCCATTCTACACTATCCTACTTCAATTTATGGTCTGCTGTAATTGCCAAATTGTCTAGGTAAATAATCTAATGATGTCTGTCTGTAAGATATTTTGGCTTATTTAGTTGCTTAATGTTCAGATAATGGGCAGGGTTTAACTTATTTCTGTCTTTGATTCAGGGATGTTGTTTCAGTCTCAGATTTTCCAGTCACGTCTGGCTGGATATCAAAATGTACACAGCAAATGAAAGACTTTGTATATAGGAGGATTTCAAACAACTATGACTACCAACAACTACCCAGTTTGTGATATCAGCATCTACTAGAAGCAGGGCTCGAAATGTCGCCTGTCTACCTGTCGCCGACAGGTAAATATTCCACTCGACAGGTGGAAAAAAAAGTTGCCTGTCGCCGGCGACAAGTAGAAAAGTCAATAAATAACATATCAAAGTATGTGTTTTCGCCGTTATCCCATACATTATATTTAGAATGGACGAAAATCTTAATCGAAATCAAAATGCGCCTTGATAATCATATATTTTCCTTTTGATTTCTCCGCGAATTGTTTAGGTCGGAAGTAGATCATTTGAATCAATGAGTTACGTCCCGTCGAAATAGTCTCGCTTGAAAGGTCACTCAAAAAGAATACTTGATTAAATAAATTGGGTTCATCCCACGTGGTTAATCCCCAATGAAAGACTTTGTATATAGGAGGATTTCAAACAACTATGACTACCAACAACTACCCAGTTTGTGATATCAGCATCTACTAGAAGCAGGGCTCGAAATGTCGCCTGTCTACCTGTCGCCGACAGGTAAATATTCCACTCGACAGGTGGAAAAAAAAGTTGCCTGTCGCCGGCGACAAGTAGAAAAGTCAATAAATAACATATCAAAGTATGTGTTTTCGCCGTTATCCCATACATTATATTTAGAATGGACGAAAATCTTAATCGAAATCAAAATGCGCCTTGATAATCATATATTTTCCTTTTGATTTCTCCGCGAATTGTTTAGGTCGGAAGTAGATCATTTGAATCAATGAGTTACGTCCCGTCGAAATAGTCTCGCTTGAAAGGTCACTCAAAAAGAATACTTGATTAAATAAATTGGGTTCATCCCACGTGGTTAATCCCCAATGAAAGACTTTGTATATAGGAGGATTTCAAACAACTATGACTACCAACAACTACCCAGTTTGTGATATCAGCATCTACTAGAAGCAGGGCTCGAAATGTCGCCTGTCTACCTGTCGCCGACAGGTAAATATTCCACTCGACAGGTGGAAAAAAAAGTTGCCTGTCGCCGGCGACAAGTAGAAAAGTCAATAAATAACATATCAAAGTATGTGTTTTCGCCGTTATCCCATACATTATATTTAGAATGGACGAAAATCTTAATCGAAATCAAAATGCGCCTTGATAATCATATATTTTCCTTTAATTTGATTTCTCCGCGAATTGTTTAGGTCGGAAGTAGATCATTTGAATCAATGAGTTACGTCCCGTCGAAATAGTCTCGCTTGAAAGTTCACTCAAAAAGAATACTTGATTAAATAAATTGGGTTCATCCCACGTGGTTAATCCCCAATATATTTTAACTCTTAACCGCTGGTCCACACCTCGATCTACCAATGGCCATTTCATTGAAACTCGGGCTATTATTATTTTTAAAACTCGGAGAATCATGGGTGAATTAGTTGATATTATTTGTACTTGTGAAATAAAATCAACTTGTTTGATCATCATTTTCAACATCCGGTATGGCAGGGTACGTTCGATGCACAGTGCTTTACCCGTGTTGTGTTTTATCATTGGAATTATAAGAGGTGTTTGGAATAAAGAATCGAACGCACCCATCTCGCAGATTCCCGATTTATTTATTTGTAAACAATAACAATTTTTCTCCCGGTTCGCGATTTTTTAACCTTTTTTATTTGAGATGATATTACGGACAGTGACATCAAAAGATAGCCTATGCATATTACAAATATTGGGCTAGTATTGAATAAAAGTTAGGTAAAGAAGGACAGGCAAACACCTTGAGTGACAGGTGAAAAAATTTTTTTGGAACATTTCGAGCCCTGACTAGAAGCGAACATTAACTTGTCATCTACTAACAACTACTTAGTTTGCAATATCAGCATCACTAAGTTTGCCCACTCCTTCCCTCATTTACCAGTGGAGTTTGTATATTAGTATATTTGCCCCCTAATGATCACAGAATGAAAAATGACATTCTCAGCTGTCTTGTATCAAAACGTGAAATAGTTACCATCTCAAAACAGTAGGACAACTCTCCTTAACGACCATTACTGAGTATATTACATCAAGATCACAAAGTACACTCATAAAACCTGGACCTTTTTGTGACCTAGTTATTCTGACATAGTAACAAACCTCCCCCTCCCCCTCCCCAGCCCACTTGGGAGCCGCGGTGGCTCAGTGAGTTAGACGCTTGCTCGCTAACCTGGAGGTCCAGGGTTCAATCCCGGCATGGGTCGAGATGATACCTTCGGATTTTTCAACCCGGTTTCCCCCTGTCAGTGATGCAGGTCAGAGGGGCTGACATGGAAAAGCGTCTAGTCGTTCGGATGGGACAATAAACCGAGGCCCCGTGTGCTATTGGCTGTGCACGTTAAAGATCCCTCGACAGTTGGAAATCGAAAATAAGAGTAGGCTAATGCCGCTGTCCTGGCAAAATTTCCCTCATTGCACACTGCATGGCGTTTGCCCGTCCTCAATTAGCCCATATAAGTGCAGAAAGTAGGACGTAAAACTCCATTCATTTCATTTCATTTCCCCAGCCCACTTGTATAAGGCACATCATAAAGAGTGCACTGTAAATAAAGAAGTTCACCCCCATTCTAACATATTAAAAACACCCTTTCCCTTCCCTTTTAAAGCATTCTAACTCATTGAAAACAGAATTCGAGGCATCTAAAGCCTCTTGAAAGCATACCGATGTACTTAAGAGAACAATGTAATAAAGAAGGCCCCCCTGTGATATTACCCCCTTAACTAAACCCTGCTCCTACCTCAAACCCCCACCCCCCACCAACACAAAGCATACTGAGGTATTATATAGTGCAATGAAAAAAAGAAGTTCACCCCATTCCAACATTTCCCCCCTCCAACCATCCAAAGCAAACTATATATAGTAAAGAGTGCAACTTTATAAAGAAGTGATATTACCCCCTTCACTAAACCTACCCCCCATACTACAAAGCATACTATAGTATTAAAGAGTACAAAGTAATAAAGAAGGCCCCCCTCTGATATTACAGTGATAATTCTGAGTTGTCTAGATGATTTTAATTATAGATATCCTGTCTTACAAACACAATCATATATAATATAATATTACTGTGATATATATTTAATATATTGCTATGTTTCTATGATATATCACTGGGTTTATATGATATATCGCTTTCTAGTACTTGTATAACCCTTAGGGTTTAATCAAACTACAGACAGAGCAGGGCAGTGGTGAAGCACAGAACAACATATCGCTTGGCTCGTCTCTCCTCCGTGCTGAGTCGTTCCGCTTGCAATGTAAACAGCTGAGCATCTGTACATTTAAAAACATCTGTACATTAATGTTGCTACTAACTGCTCTGCTCCGCGCTGCCCTGCTCTGTCTGTAGTGATCAAACCCTTTCTCTCCGAAATATACCTTTCATACAAGCTTAATGTACCAGAAACCTCCCAAATATACAATTTTACTTTACAACAGGCTTATTTTCCTTCATTGCTCACTCTAAATAATCTCTTAAAATAGTCGCATAACTGAACTTTGATGATAACAATAATGCAGGAAAGTAAGAAAGAAAGATAGAAACATTTATATTTTACAAGGAAAACAACTTAGATTCCGTGATGATCCTTTCTCCCAGCTGGTCCTTGGCCAAACCCCTTTTCTAGATTAGCCGTACCCATTTACAGCTGGGTGAACTGGAATTATGAGTGAAGATCAAGTTCATAGGACTACAATGGTGAAGTGGAATTCACTAAGGACTGACTTTATAGCAAAATAGCATGAGAGAAAATATTAATACCGTGACCAATATTAACAGTACACAATGTAACTAATCATACAATTCCATTTAATGTTAATTGCTTCACAAACAGATTTATTTCATGCTTTTATTCCTCTTTATCAGACATGACCGACTGGGCCACTTAAAGGCATAGTAAAGAGGTTTTCTAAACTTTGTATGTGTATCAGGGACACTGATAGCATCAATTTACACCATTCCAATTTCAATTCCGACGTCTGTGGTTCTTGAAATTCCACTAAAACTAACATGTTTTATGATGAACATGTTTTATGATGTCACTGACAGTGATCTGCATAGATATCAATAGTATCTTTTGTTCGATCACTGTAGTGATGTCATAAAACGCGTTAGTTTTAGTGGAATTGCAAAAACCACATACGTCGCAATGAAAATTGGAATGGAGCAAATTGATGCTATCAGTGTCCCCGATACACATACAAAGTTTAGAAATATGCTTTACAATCCCTTTAAGACTGCACCCCTTTGAAACAATTGAAACATTGTCTGTACCCAACAACCCACAAATAAAAAGTGCAGAAAAGTTATACAGAAACTTTTCCTTCCATTTGTAAGTTACGCGCTGACCGACCTCTTACATGAAGTTATAAATCATTTTGTAGAAAATACTCTAATTACTTGGAATGCACATATTCAAACATATCTATTTCATAGAATTAGCTTCATTGTAGACTAGAACGACCCAGTAATAAATCAGAACACAGACGCAGCACGATTGCGTAATCATTCTTAAAGGAACGGTACACTCTGAAAATTTTGGTTGAAAAAGTGTCATATATGGAAGTGAATTAGCTTCATTGTAGACTAGAACAACCAGGTACTAAATCAAAACACAGACTTCAGATTGTGTAATCATTCTTAAAGGAATAGTACACTCTGAAATTTTTGGTTGAAAAAGTGCCATATATGGGCGTGAATTAGCTTAATTGTAGACTAGATCAACCAGGTAATAAATTAGACTACAGACTGCAGCACGATTGCGTAATAACTCTTAAAGGAATAGTTCACACTGAAATCTTTGGTTGAAAAAGTGCCATATATGAACGTGAATTAGCTTCATTGTAGACTTCATGATTTTAAGAAAATGGCTATAGATTAGATGCAATGAAACTTTGAAACCTGTTATCGAAGATCATTTCAGGAAACATTATTCAGACTATGTATATCTGATCACATGACTATAATAAAAACCCTTATTGCAAAACACTGTCATCAACCAAAAGTCTCCTCCAGAGTATGACAAAATCAGGCACAATAATTGTATAGTAATGTTCTTCCCAGACGAGAAGTAGCCTACTATAAGAGGTTTCTGGTCACATGACTGGATCGCATGACCATATCGCCTGACGTGATAAAGCAATAAAAACAGCGCTAAATATCTTGAATAATTGAATAAACAGTACTACATCATCACATGACAACTTCATTTAAACAAACCTGTCCAATTTATTTCATGGTTTTAAAATGAAAGTTTCTTCTGTCCATCTTATTTGAGATTTGTTTTATGGTTGAGATTGTATGTGCTTGGGTTTCATTACTATTAAAAGGGTTTCAAAATAAAAGAACCCTACATTTTCTTATGTAGGCCAAGCTAAGGCAAGTTTAACAAACATGTTCAATTTATTTCAAAATGAAGATTTTGCATGTCCAACTTTCAAGGTTTTCAAGAGACAGCACTGACAGACGGACAAGAATGGTTGATGGTTGCATTCTAATTCGCGATGGAAAACTGATTAAAAAAGACAACCAAGATGTTTTAGATCACTGGATCCAAATAGAACAGATATTTAAAAATGAAGCATGATCATTTGAATAATAGGACAGACAAACGGACAAAAAAGATGGCAGTAAAATGATAACCAAGTCTTTAAAATGGATCCTGATCATGAATAACAGGACAGACAGACAGACAAAATGGCGGTAAAATAATAAACAGGTCTTACCTATAGTAGTAATCACAGTCAAAGCGAAATAAAAAGATCCTGCAAACTTCCACTGAGTTCCAGCCTTGTATGGAACTGTACGGATAATATTCCAACGTAAGCGTTCGAAGTCCTCGTTTGTGATGTTATACTTCTGCTGTAAGGAATGTTCCTCGTCATACAGCAATTGACGATTTCCGACTTCCATTTCCGATTCTAACGCGTCGAACACAGCAGCTCCGACTAAAAGATAAGTAAACGTGCAAACGATCAGAGATAAAGTCCGAACGTTTTGCTTCTTCATCGTGTGGGGATACGATAGTTATTCCCCTTTGATCTTAACCGAACACATCGAGAGTTATCTTTTCTTGATTTCACATTTGTATTTTTGATAAATTGATCAACAGAGATTGATAAATTCACATGAAATTTCAAAATTATCTCCCTTGTTTCTGTACGATCACATTGATAGGCTTTGTCAGTTATTTCCCTTGATTCACATGGAATATACAGCTATCCATTATAATGCCTCGATGAACACAAAATGATGATTACATTCAAAATTTTCAGGTTACTTTAAACTTTTTTCTTTAACAATCCGCGCTTCGAAAATTTCTCAGAAAATAAAAATTTCTTTGTGTTACATTCCACAACATAAAATCAGAGAGTTATTTTATCTATCTTGTCTGAGTTATTGCCCTTGTCTCTCAAACATATCATATAACACCCTCATTATTAATCATGGCGGCTCGCTTCCAAAAATAACAATACTTTTCTATTTTCAACACGGAAGAGCTATCGTTTAACGAGTTTGGTTCCTGATTTAGAAACCAATATAAAAACTATTCATATTTCTGGAATTTCCAATTCTGAAAGAGAGAAAAAAATGAAAAATAATACAGATTGATAATTCCAGACAGAGAAAAAGAACAAAAATATAGAACATAGTTAAATAGTTGATGGAGAGTTATAAACATTATATTATTAGCTATGTGAACTCTCTTAAAGGGGATGGTGAGTTGACAACCCTAAATACCAAATAAACATTATTAGCTATGTGGACTCTCTGAAAGGTATGCTAAGTTGATAAACCTGAATACCAAATGATATTTAGCTATGTGGACTCTCTGAAAGGGATGCTAAGTTGATAAACCTGAATACCAAATGATATTTATTAGCTATGTGGACTTTCCGAAAGGGATGTTTAGTTGAAAAACCTGAATACCAAATGATATTTAGCTATGTGGACTCTCTGAAAGGGATGCCAAGTTGACAAACCTGAATACCAAATGATATTTATTAGCTATGTGGACTTTCCGAAAGGGATGCTAAGTTGATAAACCTGAATACCAAATGATATTTATTAGCTATGTGGACTTTCCGAAAGGGATGCTAAGTTGATAAACCTTAATAGTGCATGATATTTTGATGGGGACATGCAAAATACATTAGCAGTCAATGTAAATTGTTGAAACGTTATGGAGAAATATACCAGCAAATTGTGATAGCTGTTATTTTAATATATTATTTAACATGATCTCTACACCAACATGTCGCTTAAGGTTTTTAAGGTATGTTGGCACTCACAAATGGATGTCGAGCTAACGAACGATCCAGATGTGTAACTTTTTTTGGCTAGAATGCAGCAACATTTACTCTAAAGTCTAATTATATCGACTTTTTACCTACTATTTGCACGATATCGTGCGAATTATTTTTTCTTTATTACGAGTCGACTCGTGGAGTCATTTTTCATGATACTTTATGGCGTTTACTCCATCATCAAAGAAGGATAAGTTTCTAATTATATCTCAAGACGAATCATTTATAAAAAGAAAAATTTAAAATTCTAGATCATTGTCAAAAATAAAAGTACAATAAATTATTCTATATGACGGATTAAACGTTTTTTTTTCAGTCTGTAGGGAAAATCTTATTTCTAATTTAAAACGATCCTTATAGAAAATGTCATCCTATTTTTTTTAGCTTAAAACAGAAATGAAAGTTCTATATTGAAGTTTTCCTTTGACATTAACAGAAATTTGCAGCTTCTATTTGTACAATTTAAAGGGATTGTAAAGAGTTTTTTAAACTATGTATGTGTATCGGGGACACTGATAGCACCGTTCCAACGTCTGTGGTTCTTGCAATTCCACTAAAAAACTAACATGTTCTATTATGTCACTGACAGTGATCTACCTTCTGATACTATAGATACATCTATGCAGATCACTGTCAGTGAAGTCATTAAACATGTTAGTTATAGTGGAATTGCAAGAACCACAGACATCGGAATTGAAATTGCAATGGGGAAAATTGATGCTATCAGTGTCCCCGATACACATACAAAGTTTAGAAAACCTCTTTACTATGCCTTTAAATTAAACAAAGTTAAGATAATGGAAGTAGGCCTTACAGAGTTGGAGGTATATCAATAAAAACTACATATTAATAATATCACAAACACCTGTTACTAGGCTTCACTGGGCATTATTGTATATATATTATATGTTATATTGATAATATATCGTTATTAAAATATGGACTCCGGGGGGCGTTATTGAATATTGTCAATAATTTATCAGATAAGTTTATATGCAAAATACTTCATGTGCATTATTCTAGCAATAAACTGTTACCTTATGGCGTGTACGGTCGTATATCAGGACACAGGTTGGCTGCAAAATTTAATGAATGCACCTTAGCTTATATTTACGTTTTGAAAACATGGGATTTTTAAAACACTATGCAGTGAGCAATGAGGGAAATTTATCCAAGAAAATGCGTCAGTCTACTCTTAATTTCTATTTCCAAAAGTCAAACGTTTCTAATGAATTTTGTATAAATAAAAATCCGTAAGTTAATCAAAAACAAATCCAAAACATGAAAAATCGAGAGTAATAGTTGTATGGTAGTGGACTACTCCAATGAGAAGTACCATCAGGTGTTTTGAAAAGAGAGAGTAATAGTTGTATAGTAGTGGACTACTCCAAAGAGAAGTACCTTCAAGTGTTTCAAAAGAGTAAGCATGGTCTGCTTCATATAAATCTTCCAAAGCACGAATGTCAAATGTTGAAAAGTGTACTTGTACACATAAGTATCGAACTTTAAAGCTTCTTATTGTCCTATATTTGTATAATCATTCAAAGAACGAGTGTCAAATGTTTTAATTTCCATTGTGATTTGTATAAATCTTAAAAAGAATGAGAGTTGATTTCAAATGCACTTTAATCAGGTCAAATAAAACATACAGACAGTCATTCGGTTCACCATCGTCATTTTGTTCGAGACTATATAATGACTCGGTCATGATAGGCGGCCATCTTGCCTAGTAAATGGGCAGGAAAAGACAACTCTTGTTCGGAGATTTATTTTGATTGGCTGATTTTACCGCGAAAAACGACGACACTCTCTGAAGAATGATTGTGATTGGCTGAACTATAATTTATTCAATATGGCGACTACCGTACAGTATACAAGGTTATCTAGCACGCTAGTCTAGTTCTGAAGTAGTTAGTGATTGGTTGAACTATAATATATTCAATATGGCGGTCACCGTATAGTATACAAGGTTATCTAGTACGCTAGTCTAGTGCCGAAGTTGATACGAATGACAGACGGTGTTATAACATGCAGGTTTGAGAATACATGAGAAAATATGAGAAAATTTTCACATTAAGATAATTGAATCAAACGCTTGCATGAAAACAGAACTCTCGAGTTAGATAGTGAAATATAGTGGAATAGTAGAGCAAGGTCATTGTGATCTACTTTCTTAAGATAGTAAAAATGAAATGAAATGGAAAAGTTATTGCGTTGTTTACTTTTCTCCCCTTATGATTCAATGAAATGAAATGGAATAGTAGCCCCTATGATAGCCTACAATGAAATGAAATGGAAAAACTGTTCTATTGTTTACCTCAGGGCACTTATCATTCAATGAAATTAAATGAAATAAAGTAGAAAAAATTAAAGAAAGAAACATCTATATTTTACAAGGATAACAATTTAGGTTCCATAAGGATCCTTTCTCCCAGCTGGTCCTTGGCCAAACCCATTGGCATTGATCTTTCCCGGATTATCCGTACCCATTTACAGCTGGGTGGACTGGAATTATGAGTGAAGATGACTTATTCAAGGCCATCAGACTTCCACACCCTGACCGAGAACCGAACTCTCAAACATAACGACCACCATTTCCTCGATAGAAGAGTGACAATTTGCTGAAAAATTTTGTGATCTACTGACTTTCTGAACAAAAACAATAACGCAAAAAAGTAGGATGTACTCCTGACCATTTTATTTCAAACTGTAACCTATATTGTAAATGGGTAAGGACAGACAACTCTTTTTCGGAGATCTGGGAAATTAAAGACATGCCACACCATGTACAATGAAGAGAACTTTGAAGGAATAAGGCCTTGTTTAAAGGGACTGTAAAGTGGTTTTCTAAACTTTGTATATGTATTGGGGACACTGATAGCATCAATTTGCGCCATACCAGTACCACAGACGTCGGAATAGAAATTGGAATATTGATAATTTGCTTGTTATTATAAATTATTGGTAAAAGTTGTTTATAAAGTTGAAAAATTCAATAAAATCTATAAATTTTAATAATTCTATGATATTACTACTGACAGCTGTATGGTAGGTTAAAAGTTCACAACTTTCAATCACCTATTATTGGAAAATTTAATATAAATAATCATTCATTTTTATATGTTTCTCTAAATTTACGGAACACACTACCGACATCAATAAAACTTGCTAAAGACATCTGAAGTTTAAGAAACTCAAGATCAAACTTAAAGGGATTGTAAAGAAGTTTTTTAAACTTTGTATGTGTATCGGGGACACTGATAGCATCAATTTGCTCCATTCCAATTTCCATTCCGACGTCTGGTTCTTGCAATTCCACGTTTTGTGACGTCACTGACAGTGATTTACCGGAAGCTACTATTGATATCTATACAGATCACTGGTAGTAACACCATAAAATGCGTTAGTTTTAGTGGAATTGCAAGAACCACTGACGTCGAAATGAAAATTAGAATAGTACAAATTGATGCTATCAGTGTCCCCGATACACATACAAAGTTTACAAAACCTCTTTATAATCCCTTTTTAAGTTCGATTGATGCAAATTTCTCCAATATTAAACTAGGCATTCTATTAGAGAGTCCACATAGCTATGATACATAATACAGGCGTCTCAAAATATAAAGCACACTCACATATAAAAAACATATAAATACTTTACCTTTTGAAACTTCTGGACACTTGACAATTTGACACTTTTTCATTCTTTCAGCAAATAAATTTGATGATGTTTTTCACATTTTTATCCGAAACACTTCACTAATAATAATCCAAAACTTCTATATGGTGTAATTCTTAAGCTTAATGAGCTCAAAATGCCTTATTGCACTAAAAATACTTAACAATTTTCCAAGCACACATATTTTCCAAAATTTTGCTTAATAATCCCAAAAATTGGTGACTTTTTAATCCAAAAAATAATCACAAACTATATGCGCTGGAAAGGAGATCCTACAGAATTATATTTAGGTAATTTTTATCCAAAACACTTTGTAAAATCACTTCACATGGATATTTTAAAAACAACACTAAGTGGGTCTTCCTCATTAAAGATTCCTGCGATATTTTTTCACTATTGGTTGTCTCCCTTGTTCAAGATTCTGGCGATCTGTTTTCACAAATGGTTGTCTCCCTTGTTAAAAATTCTGGCGATTTATTTTCACTTATAATCCGACACCGACACGTTGCTTCTGCTAAACACCCATAATTCCTTTAATTTTCGTGCGATTTCTGACCACAAAGCTCATATTTCTTACTTGTTTTCAATCAAACTGTATTTTTACGCATTTTATCGATTCCAACCCCAGAGTTGTTCACATACATGTATATAAAAATAAACGAACATTTATGGGTGTTAATTTCTCGAGCGTGATCAAAGTGCACATGTATTTCAATTCATTTGTGATGATTCAAATTGATTCAATTAACCAATTAACACATCCATTTAAGCCTGATTCCCAGAACTTTTCCTGTATTCCTGAAAAAGATAATAAGAATACCAAATTAATATTATACAGTATCCTATGGCTCAGCCTTCAACAATGTTCTTGACTTTATGTCATGGTCATGATAGACGGCCATCTTGATTGGTAAATGGAAGGGAAGATAACTTTTGTTTAAAGGGATTGTAAAGAGGTTTTCTAAACTTTGTATGTGTAGAGGAACACTGATAGCATCAATTCGCACCATAACACAGACGTCAGAATGGAAATTGGAATGGTGTAAATTGATGCTATCAGTGTCCCTGATACACATACAAAGTTTAGAAAACTTCTTTACAATCCCTTAATTGTTCCCAGTGGCGGATTTAGGGGGTGGCGTGGCGGGCGTGCGCCCCCCCTTAAATTTGCAAAACATTGGTTGTCCGCACGTAATAAGTATCCGTGCAATGGAGTAAACTGACAAGGTATCTTTACAGTACACATCCTATACCACACAGAACCACACTATCTGAACAACGTAAAAGAAAGCAGAAACAATAAGACTATATCTCGACCAATCAATGTTGATATTGATTCTGAACGATTATATTTCCGTTAAAGAGTTGCCAGTCGATTAAACATCATTAAATTATTGACTTCACCTTCGTAATTATCAATTTATACTCTAAATAGATAATACACACTGGGGAGTTTTACACCCTACTTCCAACTTGGCTGTTACTTAGACTAGAGGGTTACTCATACACAGGTATTGTTTTCTGAAATAAGTATGAGTTTCTACCCTGTAATTTTCAATTTACACTCTAAATAGATAATACACACTGGGGAGAATTTGTCCGTCAAGCATTGGATTGTTCACCCACCAACAGGGAACGTCAGCTGGGTTTAGACCGACCCCTTCTAGGCAAGTGCATTTATTAAAACTTGGCCAGTGCTTCTATATTTCGGTGGCTTATATAAACTTAATAGATAATACACACTGGAGAGAATTCGTCAATCAAGCGTTTGATTGTTCACCCACCAACAGGAAACGTGAGCTGGGTTTAGATCCAGGGATATTTGGACATTTTCCAGGGGACACAAACTGAACTATAGGTATAAAAAAACATTGTAATATTGTGTATTATTTGGGTTGGATTTACATTCAATGTCTACTGTCAGCAATGTATTAAAAAGCAAAATGCTTTGACTTCTGCTGACAATTCAGGGGACATGGTCATTTCTTGTGCGTAATCAGGGATACTTGAGAAAACCAGTTGAAAACACTACTGGTAGGAAACTCTTTACTCTTACCCTTAAACAGATACACTTGGCCAGTGCTTCTATATGAGAGTATATATAAACTTAAAGGGATTGTAAAGAGGTTTTCTACACTTTGTATGAGTATCTGGTATGTCACTCTAATAATCATCATTTCACAATTTAAATAGACAATACACGTTGGGGAGTTTTACACCCCTTTTAGAAATTATCAGGAAAAGCTATGCTAAATAAATAAATAAACTTGGCCAGTGCTTCTATATGTAAAATATACTTAAAACTACACATTTGCCTTTTCGTTTCTGTATATAGTGAACATTGTTCTTTTATTAAGTCATTATGTGGTGTAACGCGTCACCAATTTCTGAAGCATTATCAATATAATATTCAACAGATGGCACTCAACTCTCTATTATTGTCATCATGCAAATTAGCTTGCCCTACAGCCACTTTCCGCTTGAGTTGTCACCTATAGATACGTATCACCATGGTAACTAATTAGTATACATCATAACAATACAGTGACAGATGGAATTCAAAAGGACAAAAAAAAAAATGGTTGAGGAAATGGCATGATATGAATTTAATGGAATGTTATATTTCATAATTCTGTATTAAAAATGTTGGCGGAGAGATAGTTTTACAAACCAGCAAACGGGGGACAAACATGGATACAAATATCGATAACTTTCTTTTAATATAAACCTCACTGAACATTATGAGAAGGATTTGAACCTGCCAGCGCTGGCTGTATATTTCAGTAGAGTAATAAACCCAGCCTCTCAAGTAATGAATGATAGAAACACCAGAGAAAGAAAGAAATAAACATTTATATTTTACAAGGATAACAACTTTGGTTTCGTGGGGATCCTTTATCCTAGCTGGTCCTTGGCCAAACATCTTGGCATTGATCTTTCCCGGATTATCCGTACCCATTTATAGCTTGGTGGACTGGATTTATGAGTGAAGATGACTTATTCAAGGTCATCAGACTTTCACACCCTGATCGAGAACCGAACTCTTAAACATAACAACCTTCCTTTACTCATATCCAAGCAAATGGCGTGATGTTTGTAAAGAACGACACAGTAACCAACTGTGCTATAGAACCCCACATGGATGGGTGAGTATGGAGAATTTGAACCCTATAGCGCTGGCTGGGTGTATGTGTGTTAGTAGAGTAATATATGAAGACAGGTGTAATATGATAGGTGTTTGTCTATGTACAGTATGATAAGATTTGAACCCTATAGCGCTGGCTGGGTGTAATATGATAGGTGTTTGTCTGTGTACAGTATAATAATTATACAATATTTATCTCCATTTAATCAATAATCTAAACCTAGTTAGCTAACATATTTAATTCAATCTTATATAATAGTACATTTCATTCAAATCTTCTGATATTTTGCTTGACAAATTCAAATATACTGATAGCATCAATTTGTGCCATTCCAATTTCCATTCAGACGTCTGTGGTTCTTGCAATTCCACTAAAACTAACGCGTTCTACATAGTTATCAATAGTAGCTACAGGTAGATCACTGTCAGTGACATCATAAAACGCGTTAGTTTAAAAATTGGAATGGCGCAAATTGATGCTATCAATGTCCCCGACACACATACAAAGTTTAGAAAACCACTTTATACAATCCCTTTAATGAAAGGCCTAGACAAGGAAGCAGAAGAGAAATAGTGGTTTTGAAATTTGACATTTCTAGAAACAGGAAGTGATTTATACAACCACCTACAAACTCATTAATTTATCTATCAAAATCAATTTATTATTTAAAGGGATTGTAAAGTGATTTTCTAAACTTTGTATGTGTATCGGGGACACTGATAGCATCAATTTGAGCCATTCCAATGTCCATTCTGACGTCTGTGGTTCTTGCAATTCATTTTGCCCGGTAAATAAGCAAGAGAAGATAACTCTTGTTCAGAGATTGATTCGATTGGATGTTTTCATTGTGAAAGATGACGACACTCTCTACAAAATGATTTGATTGGCTGAATTATAATTTATTTATTATGGCGAACATCGTATAGTATACGAGGTTATCTAACTACTAGTCTAGTTCCGAAGTAGATACAAGTGAGGTTTGTGATTGGTTGAACTATAATGTATTCAATATGGTGATCTCTGTATAGTATACAAGGTTATCTAACTACTAGTCTAGTTCCGAAGTTGATACAAGTGAGGTTTGTGATTGGCTGAACTATAATGTATTCAATATGGCGATCAACGTGTAGTATACGAGGTTATCTAGCACGCTAGTCTAGTTCCGAAGTTGATACGAGTACGTTTATCTTAGAGTAATAAAAGTAGGCTAGTTCCATTTTCCTCATTCTACACTGCATGGCGTTGACCCAAACAAGTGCAGAAAGGTTAAACATAAAAGTCCATTTCATTTAAATTAGTGCACCTTTACGTAAGAGTACAGAAGTTCTCGAACGGAACAACATGACCTTAATGGGAGGTCATTTTTCCAGTTTGTCGTTAATGGTGAATTAGTGTCTAGATAATTGAGTCTATTAACAAGTCTTGATGGATATCAATAGCCTAGAATTACCAGACACAATAATTATCGTCTTTAAGACAGACGGCTGTTGTGACAATCCAAATAGTAGCTTGAACACCATGATCCTTTATACAGGGTTGTTGATTGGACTTATTCACCAGTCATGGCTGATTTGAATTTGAAATGTCTGGATGTGATTTTGTGCTGATTAAATATAATAAAACGCAAGCACAAACAATCCCAAACGTAAAACAAATCTCAAATCCGTGTAAACACATTGGCAATACATTGGTAATACATTGGTAGCTGCTAATGAACTTTTCATTTGAGTAAGTATATCAATAAATGAGTAAATATTTCATAATGATGGTATCAGATGTCGAGAAGAGTTAAAATCTTCAAACAAGAGTTGTCTGCCCTTACCCGGTAAGCTAAGTCATAATGCTGCTCTCGTACATTGACAAAGGTTGAGTCAAATACAGCTGAATAAAATACTTGACTGTGTTTTTGTTTTGGTTTAAAGCCAGAGAAATCTACACACGAAACTACTAATTAATCAAATTACAATATCCGAATAATTTTCAAGTGCAGCTTCTTGACATTTCTTTAATGATACAGGCAACAACAAGTAAAACACAGAACATCACGCTAAGTTTAGAGAATGAACCAAGAACATCAGCTTAAGTTAAAGAAACATCAGAAAACCATCCAAAAATATACTAGAACACCAGCTAAGTTAACCTAAGAACACCGACCCAAGCTAAGAGAAGGAACAAAACACAACAACTTAACAAATTAAACTAAGAACCACTAAGATAACCATTTGTTATACTAAGAACATGAGCCCAAGTTAAGAGAAGGAAACAAAAACATCAACCCAAGTTAACAATTTAAACTAACAACACCAGACTAAGATAACCACAGGCAACAACAAGTTTAACACAGAACATCACGCCAAGTTAAGAGAAGGAACCAAGAACATCAGCTTAAGTAAACCTAGGAGTAAGAACACCAGCTTAAGTAAACCTAGGAGTAAGAACACCAGCTTAAGTTAACAAGTGAAACCAAGTTAAGTTAAACTAAAAGTAACAACTCCAGCCTAAGTTAACATTTTAAACTAAGAACATCACGCCAAAATAAGAGATGAAACCAAGAACATCAGCTTAAGTTAAACTAAGAATAAGAACATCAGCCCAAGATATACAAAAACCCCAGCACAAGTTAAAGGGACAGTCTGAATTTTTTTTTGGTCAAAAAAATTTTTTGCTCAAATTTGTGAAAACTTTACACCAAATTCTGTAACTATGTGCCCTTTAATGTATCTGAAAGTTTTAACTAAAAAAATCCAGCCGTTAATTTTTAAACGCTAAAAACATGCGAAATTTTTTAAAAACCTTACGTAAGGTTTTTAAGTGTGTTATGTTTTATGGACGCTGAAAGGAAACTACTGAACGGATTTGAGTAAAATAAACGCCAAATTGTAGAGAAATGTCTCTCGTGTGTATTTACAAGGTTTCAGCTAGAAATATTGAGCCATTTAAAGGGCAAACACCAAAACTAGGTCAAATTGCTTAATTTACAATAAGTACTCCCTGTTTGTAATTAACCCTTTAAAAAACAAATTCAGTTTGATCAAGAAGATGCATAGATATAATGAGCATACTTTAGAAATACTTTCAGGTAATATTTGCGCTGGTTTTGATAATGGAAACTTTTTTGAAAAATGCAGAATGACCCTTTAACCTAAGAGCACCAACCCAAGTTAAGAGAATGAACCAAGAACATCAACTTAAGTTAAACTAGGACTAAGTTAATCAGCCCAAGATATACAAAAACCCCAGCCCACGTTAAATTAAAAAGACCAACCTAACTTAAACTAGGAGCATCAGCACAAGATATGTACTTAAGTTAACACAAGTTAAAAGGTAAATTAGGAACACCACCCCAAATTAACACATTAAACTAAGAACACCAGCCCAAGTTAACAAGTTATACTAAGAACAAATGCCCAAACCAACCAACCAACCAACCAGGAACAAGCTAATTGAGCATTGAGTTGGGAGCTCTAGGAACCAGGGCCCGGCGCCACAAATCTTATTGTCCAGCTCTGCTCAAACACATATAAGAGCCAAGAACTGCTAAGTCAGCCTCTGCCTAAGCCTATTATAGAGTTAAAGCGATAATAAATGTATTTTATTAGAAGTGAGCAAAAGGTTACACCAGATTAATGGGCAAGCACCCTCTATTAGGGTAGGTAGGAGCCCTAACAAACCTATTGACCCAATGCTTCGAACTGTAAAGTCAGCCTCTGCCTAAGCCTATTATAGAGTTAAAGCTATAATAAATGTATTTTATTAGAAGTGAACTAAAGGTTACACCAGATTAATGGTGGATTCAGGTTCAAATTGATTCTCTTTTAATCTAAATAAATCTATATTCTACTTTCAATTCATTTATCATTGTCCTTTAGGAGGCACGCCACCATTACTGCTACCTATTGTACCTTAGTACATATAAAATCTTGAAAGGGGGGTGGGAGGGGGTGAGAGTGAATGGTCTTGAAAAACTTTCCCTTGTTGCTCATTGTCAGATCACTGTATTTTCGTCAGGGTGCCACTGTTTCTTAATAGTGCACTTTACCTTCGACCTTAATGTCTTTGAATCTCCTACAATTGTTATACCCACCAACCAACCATCCCCCCCCCCCCCCATATGGATGCCAATGAATGTGGTGTTCACAGCTTACCCTCTCCCCTTTATTATTGCTCCCATTAGAAGTTAAAAATACAACTCGTTGTTTTAGTTAAACACAAGGGATTGTGAGATTTATTTGCCTACTGTTAAATTCTGATGAATAGTTACACCCCCCCCCCCCAAAAAGGGGTTTCTCCACAAAAAGGCCACCTATTTCAATAAAATCTTCACTACACTATATTGCCCCTTGAAAATAGTAATTGCCCCCTGAACAATAAATTCTACCTACTCCCCCATCCTCACTCTCCAAAAAACGGGGTTTCTCCTAAAAAAAAAGGTCACCTATTTGAATGGAATCATCACTATATTTCCCCTTGAAAATATTACTTGTCCCCTGAACAATAAATTTAACCTACACCCCCCCCCCCCCCCCTCCTAAAGAACGGAGTTTCTCCTCAAAAAAGGCCACCTATTTCATTTCAATGGAATAATGGAAATAATACTTGTCCCCTATGGCTTGGTCCAACCACACTTATCTCTAAAAATGTACAACAATATATTGTGGGCATAAACACCACAATAACACAACAATACGGCTGTTATCAATGGCCTTTATCCTATATAGAGGCTGTCGCCAATATCGTCATTGTCGTTGAGAACCATACGCTTGGCTGACACCGTAAGCGTTTAGCATCTTTCAAAACGATGGCACTGAATATCTCACTCGTTAACACAATAACCACGGTACCAAAATACGTCCTGGAAATCCCAGAACTTCAGAATTAAAATTACAACAGACCTGTTCACGCTAAGATAATCCGACTTCCAGGAATTCGCGAATAAATCCGGATATATTCCAAAAATACGTGAAAATTGAGTAAAACTTGGTCATAAGCTTGGAAAATCTGGTATCTACATACATGTACTATAGTCTAAGACTTAGCGTGTTGCCGGTAATATTATTGATTAATCCAGAGTCCCGGGCCAAGCTTTCCTGACTTCCGGTGCCATCGTGCACGCGCTACCCAACATCTCGGGCCAAATAGATCGATTCCACGTTCTTTATACAGCTCTTTAATCAACTGGGATAAAGACACAGTGCAGTGGGGTTAATTGTTTAGGACGGTTTCCAATTAACTTTCATTAAAATCGCAATTAGCTTCTAGCGAGTCTTTTCTCTTTAATGATTGTAAGTCTACGTTTAGGGTACAAAACGATTCGTCAGGACAAAATACTAAGACATTCTGTAAATAATATGCTTTTGTTCCAAGGGGACACACATAACGCTAAATAGAATTTTATTCACAAAATTGTAACGAATTCAGACAGTCTCTTTTATTGATAAATGCGATTTGCGATTCCATATAAAGACGAAAGAAAGATAAAGGGGTTTATAATCATAATATCTTTATTACAAAAGGGTAAAAAAAATCAAGATCAGATCCTGAATATACCCTAAGATATGCCTGACTTCCATTCTGAGCCTCATTGACAATACAAAATGAGCATTCTGCCTTATATAAGTAACCAAACCAAAACACACTATAAAACAATACAGAATAACGTTTCAAGGGCGTACGTGCGTTTTCAAGGTTAAACGATGATCTACATGTGTAAGAAAGATGTTAGATAATAGCGTGACTATAAAATACATTGATAAGACCAGGGAATACGATTTATTAGTGCTAGCGTGAAGAACAAACCGGATTTAAAAAAAGAGAAATTCAGGGATATACGAGCGTCTTGAGGATCAAAGATAAGACGTTAACTTTATTATCATTTTCAGCCTGGCAGACTACTGTGTTTGTGACACCCCCCCCCCCCCCCAATGAATTCTCTGTGACCCTACTTGTACCTACCCACCCCAACCCACCCAAACTTCCGGGCAGAGTAGAGCCACTACCTCATTCCCCCACATGAATAATGGATAAATTATGTTGCATTTTTCTTCTTGTGTTTTTTTTTTAGTTGATTGGGTATTGATAACGTTTATATGTGTACAGCTGGAACCACCCCCCTCCCCCCTCCGCGCAGCTTATACTTTTTTGTCAGCGACGATCCCCTTCTCCCACATGAATCACGGAGACATTGTGTCATTTTTTTTTTTGTAAATTGATAACACTGTGTTAAAATTTACATGTGAACAGCTGGGACCCACCTACCCATAATCCAGCCCCCACCCCCTCCCTAACTTAATAAATATAATAGCGACTATAATCCCCTTCCCCCACATGAATAATGAATATGTCGCAATTTATTTTTTCGATGTTTGAGTGTAAATTAATAACCATGTAACCACGTTTTTACAGCTGGACACCCGCTTCCCCCTCCGGACTTTACAACTACCCCCCTCCCCACCCCACATGAATAATAATTCATTATGTCGCAATTTATTTTTTCGATGTTTGAGTGTAAATTGATAACGCTGTTTTCAAATTTACATGTGTACATCTGGACCCCCCTCCCCTTCAAAACTTTACAACCCTCCCCTCCCCTCCACATTAATAATAAATATAGTACTGACTATAATCCCCTTCCCCTCATTATGTCGCAATTTATTTTTTCGATGTTTGAGTGTAAATTAATAACTATGTAACCACGTTTTTACAGCTGGACACCCGCTTCCCCCTCCGAACTTTACAATTACCCCCCTCCCCACCCCACATTAATAATGGATACATTATGTCGCAATTTATTTTTTCGATGTTTGAGTGTAAATTGATCACACTATAAGGTCTAAATATAAAGAGGCTCCATCTGGACATGAGTTCTGTTTACATGTATATACCATTGTTCGTTAAAAAATCAATAACCCCGCCTCCTAGAGGTATTTAATCACGACAAAACAGCTGTGACACACGCGGCATGTGACAAATATATAATATACACTAATATATAGCATGGTCGTTATTCACAAGTTTAATGTCCTACTTATGTAAATGTTAAAGGTCGTAATTGTAACCGCAACGCAAACCAAATGACTTTTACGTCTTACTCTTATACAGCTGTATCGGTTAAAGGAAGATCTTCCTTATGTAAATGTAAAAGGTCGTAATTGTAACCGCAACGCAAGCGAAATGACTTTTACGTCCTACTCTTCTGCACCTGTATCGGATAATGAAGACATCTACTTATATAAATGTTAAAGGTCGTAATTGTAACCGCAACGCAAACGACATGACTTTTACGTCCTACTCTTATGCACCTGCAGGGGCCTGTTTCTCAAAAAATCTTAAGATAAATTTTGTCGTTCAAAAAGTTAAGCATTTTGCAACGACAATTTTTAATCGTAAGATTTTTTTGAGAAACAGGCTCCTGTATAGGCTAATGACGACATGAAGACAGGTAAACGCTATGCGCTGTACAATGAGGGAAATTTGCCCGACTTGACGGAATTTTAATGATGTTTGTCCATCTCACTAGGCCGATTTTCCCGATTTTTGGAACTCGTTACCCGAAAACATACTATTTTATTTGGGAGGTGGGAGGGGGGGCTGTCTCGCTGTCTCCTACGGCTATGGCCATAACAACTCATTGCGACCACCGGGCCGTAACAACCCAGACGAGTGGGAGGAACCGATTACCTGTACAGACAGACATTAACAGACTGCCTAGCTATTTTTATACGTTAATCAGTTTAGTGCATGGTCCGTACATATGGTATACTATTTAAAAACTCTTTAATTAAAGAGGAGTGTTCCCAACTACTTTTCTTTTCATTATCTCGACATTGGCGTTCCTGTGCAGAAATGGGTGGGTTGGGGTGTCGAGAATGGACCCGTTAGTGTGTGGGTTGTTGCAAGAGGGATATCTAAATCCCTGGTAAATATTATAAGAAGATGGACAAGTATAACATGCTTCAAATTCAACGGCAAAATTTTAGAGGGTTCTGACGTCAGTCGGTCAAAAATAGGGGGAGGAGGGGGGTCGAGCCGGTGGTTTCCCCCCTTGGATCCGCCCCTGCTAGGCCAAAGTAGAAAAAAAATTAAATGAAATGAATGGAGTTTTACGTCCTACTTTTCTGCACCTATATGCCAGTGTGCAAAAAGGGAAATTTTGCCAGGACAGTGACATTAGCCTACTCTTATTTTCGATTTCCAACTGTCGAGGGATCTTTAACGTGCACAGCCAATAGCACACGGGACCTCGGAGGCCAGAGTAGAGTTCAGAAGGTTGTGAACAAGGGCTGAAAGAGGACTCTAAGTTGACAAACTTCAAGACAAACAGTAAATTATTCTATCAAAACAATTCAGTGGTATCGATCTCCAATCGTCTTCATTTCCCTGGTCAAATCAGCATAATTAATCAACAGCCAAATTCGGGTCGAAGGGGATTTTCTGTGTTCGATTTTTGTATCGGAACCGACACTAGAGCTTAAAGGTGCATTGCCTCGTATAATGCACGGGTTCAATCCCGACATTAGTGGATAAAGAAATCAAGTACTAACGATCCGAACCGCAAAACGAAACTCGAAATCCAAAAAGACATTTTGACGAAACATAGGTAACAGCTTATGAACTTCTCACATGAGGAATTATATCAATCATACTTGAGTTAGTATATCATAATGAAAAGTGGTATCAGGTGTCTAGAAGAGTAAGCATACCCTGCCTTGATATAATACCGGAAAAGAGATGCAAATATTTATTCTCCGTTTTTTCTTTTCTAGCTACGGGCCAGAGTGGGCCAAACCCTTTTTTCAAAACCCAATCAGAAGAAAAACACGATTGGCTTAAAATGAAAGTAGGCTTTCTGTGTCCTTTAATAGCCAATATTCAATTAGAGAGCCCTTGTAATTATCTCCCCTTTCCGTTCAATTAGTAAATTAGATTAGCTCTAATTATTGTCCAATCAAATCACACGAACTCAGCTAATCAGCCAATCAATAAACAGATAATTTCATCAATCCACACCCAAGTCGTAAGTCAGCTTAAAGATTTTCTTTTCATTATAGATACATGTATAATTCATTCAACTATCAGTTTTTTTAGAGTTGATTTGGGTTTTGAATTTAAATGAATAGCCTCCAGAAGTACAGTACAGTAGGCCTATTAGAACTCCACAAAAATCGTAGGCTACATCCCATCAACTATACAGAATCCATAGTCTTTACTTGTGACCTAAGCCAGTGCTTCTATAGGAGACTATCTTCTATAACACCTATAACGTGTGACCTAGGCCAGTGCTTCTATAGGAGAGTATCTTCTATAATCCCTATAACCAACCTAAGCATTTATTTTTCATTTTCTATTATATGTAAATGACGCTCTTAAATTCACGTTGAAACAAATCTAACTAAGTAGTGTAGAGGCTTTAGGATGCCGGGCGGTCCTACTCCCTACAATCTTTCGTCGAAGTAAAATGGCAATATCAATCAACATTGCTAGGCCTAGGAAGGGACTACGCCCGTAAATAGCCTGGCTGTAGTAAGGGAATTTCCCTCTATTGTTAGTGATACAGTCACACATCTTTAAGAATGTTGGTGATCTAAATTAGCACCATTTTTTGCTCATAAAAGTTCATTCAAACATTAAAATTCACCTATAGAAAACTTTATACAAGCAATTAAAATGATCATTGCGAGAGCGATGTAAGGGAAATAACCCTAGTTACTTGACGTTCAATTTAAAGACCACAAATAAACAGCAAAATTTTGCCTTTAGAATTAAAACAACGTTTAATGGCTTTTTTGAAAAGCACGTTCTAACAAATTGAACCTACTGGATGCCAATAAACCCTCAAAACACACATACATACTCTTACAATCTTCTAACGGCTTATTAAAAGCATAAATTCTATGCCTAAGCTATGCTTCAGTGGGCCTACTCTCATAATAGCATAACTCCTCGGTTCCCAACCAGGGTACTAGTACCCCTTGGGCGTACCAACGAACACCACAAGGGGTACCCGAGAAGCCTTTTAGACAATTTTAAAAAGTAGTGTTATATACTATTAATCAATCTACCTTATTTTAGTTTTTATTTCACCTTATAATTGGCATAATTTTAACATCTTATATTTAACAATAAATACATACATCAATCACCAACAACTGTAATAGTGGCTACAAATATCTTATGACTTTCATGTTGGCTCTTATTGTTACTTACGGTGGCCTACAGGCGCGGATCCAGGGGGGGGGGGGGGGGGGGCAGGCCCCCCCCCCCCCCCAAACGGTAAGATTTCACATCGTGAAACGCATCATATTACATGTCAGGTGGAAATTTCGGCGAATAAAAAGGGATCAGCCCCTGCACATGGCCCTCCCCAAACTTTGATGCTGGATCCGCCCCTGGTGGCCTACCAGGATTGTTGTGTTAAAAATAGGGGTACGAAGAATCCAAAAGGTTGGGAACCAGGGGCGGATACAGGATTTGACGTTAGGGAGGGCGCAGAATAAAATTTCGCCGAGCGGAACGAGTCGAAATATTATTTGAGGTTAAAATAATCAAAGTTATTGAAATATTCTTCTAGAGTGGGTGCAATGTAGATAGATATCTTGCCAAGCGAAGTGTGGCGAGAAACATTTGTGGTAAAATGGTCCGGACAACCCATGCTTTGCTTTGCCACGCCCCCGCCTAAATCCGCCCCTGGGAACCAAGGCTAGTTGTTGTCGTTGATGTGTAGCGTATGCTAAATTCAGAGGCAAAGCCGCTTGTAATGATGCTAAATTTGACATTTTGCTAAAAGAAAGCTCTGGGCATAATTGCTATCTAAATTTGCACCATTTTCTGCCTATCAAAGTTCATAAAAACGTATTCATTCAGCTATACAAAACCCAATACAAGCAATTGATCATTACCAGAGATGTAAGGGAAATAACCCAAGTTAGTTGACCTTCAATTTAAAGACCACAAATAAACAGCTAAATTTTGCCTTTAGAATTAAAACACCGTTCAATGGCTTTTTTGGAAAGCACGTAACAAATTGTATCTACTGGATGCAAATAACCCTCAAAACACACATACATACTCTTACAATCTTCTTTCGTCTAATAAAAACAGAAATTCTAGGCCTAGACCATACGAAACTTCACATCTTTCCTAGCTCCGTATGTGTCGCAGATAAAGATAGGTAGAATTTCTCTGTTGATCAGAATGGGCCTAGGCCTCAGTGGGCCTACTCTCATGATACAATGATTCAGGCCTTCTCAAATGACGACCTGCGGGCCAAGTCCGGTCCGGGACGCCCTTGAGAATGGCCTCTCAAGAGTTACCCCTTCCGCTAAAACACTCTGCTCGCTATGCTAGTGTCATAGTGTAGGCCTATAGTTGGTCTATATATGTTGTATTGTGTATTTTGCTCAGTTGGCGTATGTCCTTGTGTTTGTTTGTATGTACTGAGTTGTTTTTAATTGAATAGTGTCTTGAGTTTTCATTAGTTGTCATAAGTGATTAGGGTGATTGAACAGCAACAAGTTACTATTCAATATAAAGCACTGGCGCAGGGTTGAAGCAGTGTTCACAAAAAATGTTATGGTTATTATGTTAAAAAGTTAATTCAGAGTGTGACTATCACTCTCTTAAGTTAATAGTGTTCATCTTGTTCCCTCAGCGTCACACAGTTGTTCAGTTTGAGATAATTGAGTCAAACAGGCAAGATAGGAAATTGACTAATTCATAAGGAAAACTTCTAGGACTTAGAGGTTAGAGTGGTTGAAAGCAACAAGTTACTATTCAACACAGAAGGCACTGGCGCAGGTTGAAGCACGAAGCAGTGTTCATAAAAAATGTTATGGTTATTATGTTAAAAGGACTTTTTTTTTTTAAACAATATTTTATTCATATAAATACGAAAAGGATTGGGGAACAGGCTTTCGCCTATATAACCCCTCTCCTAATACAAAATGTTCATATGTACAGTACAATATCGCTAAAATAAGTAACGTATATATAGACGTCGATACATCCATAGTAGATATCGAAAATATATATAAGAATAAATCTGATAAAAAAGGACTTAGGGTAATTATTTATTTATTCATTATTTCTATTAAGCGGGGCGTGGGTTGGGTTGTCCGCACGTAATAAGTATCCGAAAAGACGACGAAAGCTAGCCTAATGTCGTCGCATTCAATCTGTTTTAACATTCAAACAAGTATTACTATGAATATTTCAATAAATTTGATTATTTTAACCTCACAAAACAAAATTGGCCCTTTACAAAAATTAATTGAGAAGACCTGGACTGTAGTTGTTGTCGTTAGCGTAGCGTATGCTAAATTAAATGGCAAAGCCACTCATAATGCTCTTTAATTGTGACACTTTGCTTAAAGAAGTTCTAAGTGTAATGGCGATCGAAATTTGCACAATTTTCTGCCCATCAAAGTTGATTAAAACGTAAACATTCACTGTAGAAAACCTTATACAAGCAAGCTATCATTGCCAGAGATGTAAGGGAAATAACCCTAGTTACTTGACGTTCAATTTAAAGACCACAAATAAATAGCTAAATTTTGCCTTTCAAGAATACTGTGATTACGGTTATTTATCGAGCGTTTTCGGCAAACGAGGGTAAAATATGTTGTTTATAGCCATTCTACATCCTACAACACGGTAAAAAGACATCTCCAACGCCATTTAAGGATGTTGTAAACTCTTAAAATGATGAAATGTCGGGATATACCCCAATAGGCTACGCATAATATGAATTTATAATTGAAAGGGGCTGACATTTTCATCCTTAGTCCCCCGGCAATTTATACTGCTAAAACATTGAGTGCCGTAGGTTCAAATCCCGTTCAAATTGTGATCTTTTAGCCATGTGTTCACTTTTCTTCCAACTCCTACCCCCTAAAATGTGAATTAAAAATATCACAAAATTATGAGTATAGGCTCCAAAGGGCAATCGATATTTTGATATTTTAATCAGCCGCACGCTTCCCACCCCTCGACAAACTTCCTCCTTCACTTTACCCTACCCCCTAACCATCCCCAATCAAAAATACCAGAGTATATATATAATGTTTTAATTTAGGGGTGTACTGGGGTTAGCGTTTTGATCAATTCTATATAGAGAGATGGAACCTGTAGCTTTAGACGCCCCCTCCTCCCCTCCTTTACCCTACCCCCTAACCAACCCCTGAATCAAAAATACCAGTGTGTATATAATGTTTTAATTTAAGGGTGTACTGGGGTTAGCGTTTTGATCTATTCTATATAGAGAGATGGAACCTGTAGCTTTAGATGCCGACTCCTCCTCCCCTCCTTTACCCTACCCCTACCCCCTAAACAACCCCTGAATCAAAAATACCAGTGTGTATATAATGTTTTAATTTAGGGGTGTACTGGGGTTAGCGTTTTGATCTATTCTATATAGAGAGGTGGAGACCCCCCCCCCCCCCTTCACTTTACCCTACCCCACCCCCTAACCAACCCCTGAATCAAAATACCAGTGTATATATAATGTTTTAATTTAAGGGTGTACTGGGATTAGCGTTTTGATCTATTCTATATAGAGAGATGGAACCTGTAGCTTTAGATGCCACCATAACTAAAGTTCTGTTTGACGGGTGTTCGGTGCTTTTGATAATTCTGAAATACAGACGAGAAATGAAATGAAATGGTGTTTTACGTCCCTCTATCCTACAGCAATGAAATACAGACAAATATAACTTGAAACGAGGCAAAGAGTAGCAATAACCCCGGCCGTATAAGTATAAAATAAACAATTGCATTGGCTATAATGACCATGCGTCTATATACAACAGGATTGGGGCTGGACATAGGGATATTCGCATAATTATGTCCCATCCTACAATTTGAATAGGTCAGTCGATAGCGTAAAATTACAATACAAAATTATTTGGAAAGGGTAGTAGACTTTCACACGATGCGTTTTCCCAGCATCTGTCCCCCCCCCCCCCCCCAAACAAAGTAATTGGGGATATGGTACGAATAGGTATTTGGTTTTGCTGATGGAACAAGAGGGTTCATTTCAAACTATATTTTGCCCGTCAATTCCATAAAGAAAGACCCAACTTAGCTCAAGCTATGCCCATATTACCTGGGTTATATAAGCACCCCTAGAGACACCCAAGGCCTTGGCAAGACATACCAAAAGTGACCCTTAGACACAAACCGATCCACAAAAACACCTACCGAACATCGCTGATATAAAGATCGCCGGCGTTATTACCATTATAGGCCTCAGCGTAGAGTTCCGTAGCATCACCTCGTCGGTAAATATGATCATAAAACACGTTGACACCAGAGGAAGTGGTGTTAAACGTATACAGGTAAAGAGTTCCGGTGTTTCCGGCCGATGCTACCAAATAGTTAATACCATTATCAGTAGCGACGTCTAAAGCTTCTACTTCCGGTCCCTGAAATGGCGGAAAGACGGTGAAGATCTTGTTGATGCTGGTGGTGTAGAATGGTGGATGAAGCTTTTGCTGATGATGGATTGTGAAGCTGATGGTGATGGATGAAGCTTTTGCTGATGATGGTGGTGTTGAATGGATGATGGATGAAGCTTTTGCTGATGATGGTGGTGTTGAATGGATGATGGATGAAGCTTTTGCTGATGATGGTGGTGTTGAATGGATGATGGATGAAGCTTTTGCTGATGATGGTGGTGTTGAATGGATGATGGATGAAGCTTTTGCTGATGATGGTGGTGTTGAATGGATGATGGATGAAGCTTTTGCTGATGATGGTGGTGTTGAATGGATGATGGATGAAGTTGTTGCTGATGCATGTTGTGTTGAATGATGGATGTAATGTTGGTGATGAAGATACCGCTGATTATGGAATGATGATGATGAATTGGATTGCAGCGAAGGAAATTAAATAACAATTTAAAAACTGATAAATGATGAAAAAGACAGCAAATATCATGAATATAAATTGCTCACCATGTCATCAGAAACAGAATCTTTCAAAGACTCAGCTGAATTTTGATCAGGATCCACGATGTCAGTGTTAAACACTGGGTAGTAAGGATTGACTGACGAGGCCTGTTCTAGGTGATCACCACTGTCAAACAACAAGTTATAGCTAGTAGCATCCCAGATAGAGAACCCACGACCACCGAACGTATGAACTTTATCAATTTTACCCGTAAATTGAGAGATTCCATCAATTTGGCTGATATGGAGACGTCCTGAAATAGGTTAAAGGGATTGTAAAGAGATTTTCTAAACTTTGTATGTGTATCAGGGACACTGATAGCTTCGATTAACCCCATTCCAATTACCATTCCGATGTCTGTGGTTCTTGCAATTCCACTAAAACTAAAGTGTTTTATGACGTCAATAATAGTGATCTACCAGAAGCTACTATTGATATCTATGCAGATCACTATTAGTGACTTCATAAAACGCGTTAATTTGAGTGGAATTGCAAGAACCACAGACGTCGGAATGGAACTTGGAATGACGCAAATTGATGCTATCAGTGTCCCCTACACATACACATACAAAATTTAGAAAACCTCTTTACAATCCCTTTAATATATAAATAAATCCAAATTGTGTCCAAATTATTGTCAAGGGAGGCTACCAACACCAGGTATCCGTATGTAACATTATAATTTCAAAGTGGATGGACCAAGATTGGGCCAGCCTAAATTTTGGGGGGGTCATGGCCCTCCCTGGCCCCCTGTAGAAACGCCACTGATTGGTCATAGATATTGCATTCACATTCAAAATAAATTTTGGGCATTAAATCAAACACTGCGCATTATACAACACTGCGCATTATATTCGGAAATATATGGTATATGTATCTTGCTCCTATTTTTTGTCGTAAAACAATAATATATAGTTACCTAGTCTGCTATCTTGACCAAGTTGTGCTATCAAAGTAGAATTATTTATAGTAATGGTGTCGAATGAATTAGCTGAAATATTAAAACATGTACAAATTAGTTGCATAAAGAAACCAAGTACTAACGATCTGAACAGCAAAACGAAACCCGAAATCCAAAAAGACATTTTGACGAAACATAGGTAACAGCTTATGAACTTTTCACATGAGGAATTGTATCAATCATACATGAGTAACTATTTCATAATGAAAAGTGGTATCAGGTGTCTAGAAGAGTAAGCAAGTTGTTATGCTTGTAAAATATAATTAAAACCAGGATCTTTATGAACCTTAGTTGTACAACTTTTGCTAAGAGGTTTGACTGCAACCACCTGGAGCCTTATTCTCGAAAACTTAACTAAAATGATTTTAGTGTTCCGGTAATTTGATCGGTCAGTAACTAAAATCAGTTTTAAATTAAGTATTATTATCCAATCAGATTGCTGTATTTCTTAAAATCTGGATTTTTATGTAAGTTACATTTTTGGGAATAAGGCCCCAGGTAGACAAGATCCTCACGAATCTTAAACAATCCTTGCCAAAAGATGAATCCTTTCCTACCTGAAGCTAACTGATGACCTCTAGCAGCATGTTGGAAGTTGAAGCCATGTGAATCTTGAGTGTACTGTGTCATAGTTCCTTCATCACCAGTGATTAAATAGTTCTTCTTGTTAATTCTAATAGATTTGACTGTATCAGGTAGTCGGTGAGAGTAGATTGGGTAGTTTCGTAGATGTATACCTATAATTATATAAACATTATTGGAGTTTAACATCCTACTGTACACTTGTATCTACTTTGGAACTAGACTAGTGGCTAGATAACCTCCTTTACTATACAATAGTCACCGTATTGAATAAATTATAGTTCACTTGTATCAACTTTGGAACTAGACTAGTGGCTAGATAACCTCCTTTACTATACAATAGTCACCGTATTGAATAAATTATAGTACAGCCAATCACAATCATTCTTCAGAGAGTGTCGTCTTCATTCGCAGTAAAAACAGAGCCAATTGAAATTAATCTCTGAATAACATCAATTTGTGTCATTCCATCTCCTCAAAACTAACGCGTTTTATGATGTCACTGACAGTGATCTACATACATATAAATAGTAGCTTCCGGTAGATCACTGTCAGTGACGTCATAAAACATGTCAGTTACTATTGCATTTTCAAAACTAACCTCCATCCATATCACTGGCATCCATCCCATAATTTTTCCATTCTTTCTTGGGTAGACTGACCAGTTGATCTGCTGCCACACTTTTAATGTTAATTCTTCCTATGGCATCATTTTCCTGCAAGTATTCAAAGACAATTCTGTTTCCATGTGGAGGGAGGATCTTTAAGAAAACACAGGACCTTGTTTTTTGGTCCGATATTGGCCACTATTTTAATGAGGCCGTGCAATGCCATGCAGTGTACAAATTGGGTAAATTTTGCCAGGACAGTCAAGAAACTTGAACATACACAGATTTCATAGCCGTAGGGGCCCACAACTCAACAGGGGGGCAGATCGACTTATTGCCCGAATTTTAATGATATTTTGCCCGATTTTGTGGATTTTTTGCCCGAAAACATAATATTTGGGGGGGGTAGCTGCCCCCCCTGCTCCCCTGTCTCCTACGGCTATGACAGATTTTAAAACAAAGTCCTTTTTTAGTCGCATGACAAAGCTACACTCTTTTCCATATCAGCCTCTCCGACTCATATCACGAACAAGGGAAACTGGGTTAAAAAATATCAAAGATATTACTGTGGCTTTTGTTGAGAATGAGCAAACACTATGCAGTGTGCAATGAGGGAAACGTATTTTGTACCTGAAAAGTGACGTAAGCATAGTTATTATCTACAGCAGTGATGGTTTCGGGTTCTAATTCCTGAGCTACAGTACTTCTCTCTGGTAGAACAGTTGTTGGTATAGCTCTTCCTGGTAGGCGAATGTCTTCTCTACAACAAAACACAACAATTAAGGCTTAAAGGGATTGTAAAGAAGTTTTCTAAACTATGTATGTGTATCGGGGACACTGATAGCATCAATTTGCACCATTCCAATTTCCATTCTGACGTCTGTGGTTCTTGCAATTCCACTAGAACTAACGCGTTTTATGACGCCACTAACAGTGATCTGCATAGATTTCAATAGTAGCTTCTAGTAGATCACTGTCAGTGACATCATAAAACAGGTTAGTTTTAGCGGAATTGCAAGAACAGACGTCAGATGCAATCAGTGTCCCCGATACACATACAAAGTTTAGAAAAACCTCTTTACCATCCCTTTAAATCTTGTGATTCCAAAGTGTTTTATGACATCACCATGGCAAAAGCTGCTAATCTATCAGGATTTGATGTTTTCAAAACGATTCATTCCAATTGGTCATTGCGTATACAAGACAGTCTCCCTTAATTATAAAAAAAATGTCGGCAACTGATCACAAAATGGTTTTAAGATTCCAAATTTACTGGAAGTTTTACTCACCTTAAATTAAAATTGTTAAAGTCAATAAATTTCTCGATGGAGTTTCCCGACGCATCAAAATTAATCAACGAGATGGAACCTTCAGGATCTACGTATCTTTTAAGATGGTCGACACCTGGAGATCCCTCGTTAGCAACCAGTAATGTCTTACAATCTGGTGTAAACTCTATATTCTCTGGCTGTACACCAACTGAAAGGTAATATAAATAAATGAAATGGAATTTTACGTCCTGCTTATCTGCACCTGGCAAAATTGAAGAAAAGCAAATGCCATGCAGTGTACAATGAGGGAAATTTTGCCATTGACCTATATACATGTAGAAGTAGCAGGTGTTGCCTACAAAGCAGAGACTCTCCACTTTGCTGGAATTGTTTTGCTTGTACAGATTTTTATTCAATGAAATCAGATATGGGGATCAAGGGCAATAACTCTAATCAAAAACTAATTTTTTGAGTTGTTTCAGACACAATTCATGGAAGGATATCAAGGCACGACAGTAAATCAAGGGCAGCAACTCTTCACTTACCAGTAACTTTGTTTCTATAGTTCAAGGAATTTGAAGCAGAGTTGTAGAGGTCGAAGAACTGAACATGACCTTCAAAGACACTGATATCAGAGGTCAAGGACACTGCTAGACGACTGCCACACACCTCTACATCTTGAGGGACGCCATCACCGACCTTGAACTCGTAGGACAACAACCTGACTGGAGTATTGTAGTTACTGATGTCTATTACATGAAGTAGTTTCGATCCACGTCCTACAAAGAAACAGTCAGAATAAAATTATGAGTTACTTCCCTTCTCTGTTGAGGCCTTCAACATGGAGCAGATGTAATGATCATTTTACATTAAAAATAAAAGATTTTAAAGGGATTGTAAAGAGGTTTTCTAAACTTTGTATGTGTATTGGGGACACTGATAGAATCAATTTGCGCCATTCAAATTTCCATTCCGACGTCTATGGTTCTTGCAATTTCACTAAAACTAACGCGTTTTATGACGTCACCCTACTGATCTGCATATATATAGTAGCTTCTGGTAGATCAGTGTCTCTGATACACATACAAAGTTTAGAAAATCAATTGACAATCCCTTTAAATAACTAGGAGTTACCCCCCTTCCTCCTAGTATCGCCCATTCACCATTAAGATGACTTACCAACAATGTAGACAATACTATTGGTGGAATCGTAAGCTGTTTCATGTACAGTATCACCAAATAGTTTATAATCTACAGCAGGGGTCACCTGGTAGGGTAATCTTAGATACCCTAATTTAGTAAAATAGGATCTTCCAATGACCCCTGACACCAATACTGCCAATAACGATAGTCTTAGAATCATTTTGTCTGAAAATAAAGAAAGCGAAACTAGAGTCATCTTCACAATGTGAAGCTATTAAAGGGATTGTAAAGAGATTTTCTTAACTTTGTATGTGTATCGGGGACAATGATAGCATCAATTTGCACCATTCCAATTTCCATTCTGACGTCTGTGGTTCTTACAATTCCACTAAAACTAACTTATGATGTCACTAATATTGATCTACCGGAAGTTATTATTGATATCTATGCAGATCACTGACAGTGACGTCATAAAACGCGTTAGTTTTAGTGAAATTGATGTTAAATCAGAAATATTTACAATCTCTTTCACAAAAAAACGCCATAAGTAAAAGTAAAATATGGAAGACAAACTATATCCTTAGTTCTAGTACATCTTACCTTGTTGATAGGTCTGATAGTAAAAGAACAATTCCTATTGGGGTATCTTTAACATCTGGTGCCATTCCCACTGTCACCTCTTCACAAACTGATAAGATTAAAGAGGCACTGTCAGGAGAAAATAATGGAATTTAGGTTTATTTTTTGTATTGTTCTACATCTAAATGAATTATGGAATATATCTTTGTATTTACAACTTGTACCTTTTATAAACCATTGTAGCCCATTCCTTGCTGAAATTCTGCTTCTCCAAGTTAGGATTTAAAGGGATTTCACTAAAACTTACGAGTTTTATGACGTCACTGACAGTGATCTGCATAGATATCAATAGTACCTTCCAGTAGATCACTGTCAGTGACATCATAAAACGTGTTAGTATTATTGGAATTGCAAGAACCACAGACATCAGAATGGAAATTGGAATGGCTCAAATTGATGCTATCCGTGTCCCCGATGCACATACAAAGTTTAGAAAATCTCTTTACAATCCCTTTAACGTATGAAATCCGGTACAATGTCAGCTAGTACATGTTATGGTAAGGTAGGGTCGTTAACACCCAGAGATAAGATAGGTTCAGACACCACATTCTTTTCATTTTGAGTAGAAATATGATAAATCTGAGACAAAAACTCATTTTTATAGAGTAACATTATTTTCGAGAGTTGATGTGGGCCTTCCTGCGACGCCCTCAAAAGTGACCCCTTCCATTAAAACGCTCTGCTCGCTATGCTAGCTAAGCTTTATTTGGTCTTTGGTGCCCAATAAGTACGTGAAAACATGCAAAATAAAATTTTAATATTCATGCTTATTAATAACAAAATAACAAATTGATTAATAACAAATAACAAAATATAAAACATAATAACAATGTAAAATCCAATACAAAATATTTATGCATATCAAAACACAATTCAATACATAAAAACAGTATGTTAATTAGAAGATGATAATATCTTTACACTTTAATATGAACTATGAACTTTCCAGTCCAAAATAAACATGCCATGCCATGCTGATGAGAGTTATAACAATGGATGAGGTCAAATTCCGTGTTAGTGTTAACACTGGTGTTAGTACAGAATTTGGACTGGGTCAAATACAAATATTACCTTAATTGATTGATATTAAAACACTTAATTATGTAAAAGATATACTGGTTTCCTGTGTTCACTCCCTAAAAGTACTATATTAACACGAAAAATGAGTTCAAATGTTGTGTAAAATTCATATTAACACTAACACGGAACGTTAACACGAGATTTGACCTCACCCAATGTGGCCATTATCAATAATTTTACAATACAGCAAAATACTAAACGCTGATTGGCTGACAGCAAGTGGATATTTCTCCAGTTCACTTAATTGTAAATTCGTACAAAAAGTACACCGGGTGTATTTGGACAGCTCAAATCATGTGGCTCCGAACTTCCATTGTAATTTGCCGCTCTTTTTAACAGCTTTGGTTTTGATTCATAATTTTAAAATGGCGAATGCACAAAGTATAGGATGGATAAAATCTGTCTATTAAAATAAAAGATAGTGGACCACGGCCATATACGCCTAACGAAAAAGTCTTAAATTTAATCAGGAGAAAATTAAACTTTCTCAAACCTTTCGATTTAGATCCAATAACATCCATTTTTTTCATCAAAATCGGTTGAAAACTAAGAGAGTAATGGCATATTTAAGATTTGGGGCAAGGGCAATAACTCTGCTTGTAACAATCGAAAATAGCTCAAATTCGAACTTGATCTTCGTTTTATGAATATATATATACATATCAAATTTCATTTGATTCCGTCAAAAACTCTAGTTTTAAGAGCGTTTACAAGCAAATGTTGATAGACAGACCGACGGATTTGGGGCAAGGGCAATAACTCTGCTTCTAATGATCGAAAATAGCTCAAATTCGAACTTGATCTTCGTTTTATGAATATGTATACACATATCAAATTTCACTTGATTCCGTCAAAAACGGACGGACCGACGGACAGACCGACGGACGGACAGACCGACGGACGGACGGACAGGGGTGCCGACAATATACGTCCTCATAGAGAGATGAGGGCGTATAAAAAGGAGTATTAACTATACTAAAATAGGCTCAGTAAATCTAGCCTCACTTTCATTATCCTCGTTATAACTGCCAGAATCCACTGCTGAAAGCGTCTGACTCCATATTGCGACCTTCCCGTCCTTAGTGCACGATCCGGACATGACATAGCGATCTTCTGCTATACACATAGATCGTATCGCGTCCGTGTGACCCTCTAATTTTTTTACGAAATTTCTGTTTGTTAGATTGTAAATGTAAATTTCTCCTTCTTTCGTTCCAATCCACATCTGAAAAATATCATTCTGTTTCAAAAAAAAAAGGATAACAACTTAGTTTCCTATGAGGATCCTTTCTCCCAGCTGGTCCTTGGTTAAACCTCTTGACACTAATTTTACAAGGATAACAACTTAGATTCCGTGAGGATCCTTTCTCCAAGCTGGTCCTTGGTTAAACCCCTTCGCATTGATAAATAGTTTTACATCCTACTTTTCTGCATATGTTTCAGCTTATGGGCAATGCCATTCAGTGTGGAATGAGGGAAATTTTGTCAATCAAAAGGCATAAGACTAGTTATAGTTAACAAGAAGTAAAAAAGTGCAACACTTCAGGGGCCTTATTCTCGAAAACTTAACTAAGATAAAATCCAGATTTTCAGAAATATAGTCGATTGGATAATAAAGCTACAAATGTATATTTAAAATCAATTTTAGTGATTGACCAATCAGATGACTGGAACACTAAAGTCATTGTAAATTAAGTTTTCGAGAATAAGGACCAAGAACAACTCATGCAAAAACAACAATAAAAGTTAACATGAGTGCAAACCAAACCTCAAAATTAGTAAATAAAAACAGCAACCATCAAAAGATCATCAACAGACAAAAGTCACCTACCTTTTCATTGGACAATATCATCGTTGTTATTCCCTTACGACAAACTTTGATGGTATGTTTACATTCTGTCGTCTGTCTGTCCCAGATCAAAACCACGCCCTTTCTTCTTAGTCCTGCCCATAACTATAATAAACATATCAACATTAGAATATTATTGACACATCCAAACCACCCCCTTTCTTCTAAGGCCCGCCCATAACTGCAACAAACATAATCGGGAAAAGATCAGTGCCAAAAGGCAAAAATGCTCCTTGTTAACCTAAGCTATTATCCTTGTAAAATATGGTTCTTTATTTCTTTACATATAAATAAGATGAATTCTCATGCAAAGCAGAGCGTGCTTACTCTTTTTGAAACACCTGATGGTACTTCTCTTTGCATCCACTACTTTTATGTAGATTTTGTCATTCATGGATGTTTTGTTTCTACAGGTTCTATCAGAATAAAACGTGTAGTCATTTTACCTCCTTTTTTGTGACTTCGAAACAGGAAATTTCTTGATTTGGTTGAACGTCTGCTACGGAATAATCTAAGTTAATCAACCAGTTTCCCTCTTCATTAAACACTTGTATACCATTCCATGTACCTGTATAATATATTACCACGTTACAAGGGCAATAACTCTTGTTATTACAGTACTGGCCGATAAAAAATGATGTAACTAGAAAAAGGACATTATGACGTCACTACCAGTGGTATACCGGAAGCTACTATTGATATCTATACAGATCACTGACAGTGACGTCATAAAATGTGTTAGTTTTAGTAGAATTGCAAGAACCACAGATGTCAGAATTGAAAATTGGAATGGCACTAATTGACGCTATCAGTGTCCCTGATACACATACAAAGTTTAGAAAACCTCTTTACAATCCCTTTAAGGCTTCGACTCTTTCTCAATGCAAATTCTAACAGAATCAAGGGCAATAACTCTTACTTACCACACCAAAGTTTATCATCAGCCAATCGTAGAGAGCGTATCCACACCTTCCCTTCAAGGGTGATGACTTTAATAGGTTTTAAAGATGAGATCTCCCATTTAATAATAACACCATCTAAACTGCCTGAGAACACAGATCTGTTAAAATGAAATGAATGGAGTTTTACGTCCTACTTTTCTGCACCTATATGGGATATTTGAGGACGGGCAAACGCCATGCAGTGTGCAATGAGGTAAATTTTGCCAGGACAGCGGACAGATCTGTTAAAATAATTACAGGTATTCAACTTTATGGGAACAGTCATGATTTTCAGAGGTTAATTTGGGTCTTGATACACATAAATAATCTCCTGTGGCCTTATTCTCGAAAACTTAACTTACAATGATTTTAATGTTCCAGTCATCTGATTGGTCAATCACTAAAATTGATTTTAAATTGAGTTCTATTATCCAATCAGATTAATTACTGTATTTCTTAAAATCTGGATATTATTTAAGTTAAGTTTTCGAGGATAAGGCCCCAGAAGTACTAAATCTGTACGAACATTGCAATATTGTGTGGCGCCAGGCAGGGTATGCCAACTCTTATAGACACCTGATACCACTTTTCATCATGAAATACTTACTCATGTATGATTGATATAATTTGTTGTTATATTTACGTCATCACTACAGAATATATACTTTTATTAGCCAGGTTTGAGAATTTAGATATTTCATGATCATTCTAAGAGGTAGTATTCCTTTCGATCAGGGTGTGAAAGTCCGATGACCTTGAATAAGTCATCTTCACTCATAATTCCAGTCCACCCAACTGTAAATGGGTACGGATAATCCGGGAAAGATCAATGCCAAGAGGTTTGTCCAAGGACCAGCTGGGAGAAAGGATTCTCACAGAATCTAAGTTGTTATCCTTGTAAAATATAGATGTTTATTTCTTCTTTTTTTTTTAAATGTGATAGAAAATGGCTTACTTCTTGTCATGAGAGAGGTAAATTGAGCAGACTAAGTCTTTATGATCTAATAGTGTTTTACTGGTAGTGAGGGTGTCTGTTTCTATTATATAGATTCCTAAAGCACCGGCCCAGACATGGTTATCATCTACTGCTGCCAGACTGATCTACAATATCAAACTGATGGTAAACAAAGGCAATAACTCCCGGAAACAAGGGCATTAACTCTAGGAAACAAGGGCATTAACTCTAGAAAACAAGGGCAACTACTCTAGGAAACAAGGGCATTAACTCTGAAAACAAGGGCAACAAATTAAGAGTTAATTCCTTGAAATATTCCACAGTCCACAGATTGATGATTAAAATTAATGATTAACAAGGGCAATAACTCTTCAAAGTCTTTCTCTAAGGTAGCAGCAATGGAGGCAGATCTTGCTACCAAAGTCTATAAGATGTTTACTTACTACATTTTCTTTAGTAGTCACGTGATTTGTCTCCAAAAGAAACGTTGACGCGTCAAAAATTCTGATTTTTCTATCTCCCAGTCCACACCATAATCTGGGAGCATGTTCTTCTCCATTGGAGGATACAACTACAATAAATTAAAACATGGCTATACATGAAACAACTTGCTAAGCTACTATTGATATCTCAGTAGATCACTGTCAGTGACGTCATAAAACGCGTTAGTTTAAGTGGAATTGCAAGAACCACAGACATCGCAATGGAAATTGGAATGTTGCAAATTGATGCTATCAGTGTCCCCGATACACACACAAAGTTTAGAAAATCACTTTACAATCCCTTTTAAGTCAATTGGCCTTTGACCTTTGACCTCACCCTCCCCAACGAAAATTTAAGATATACATACAGCCAGGAGTGTATAGAAGGGTTTCTACTGTTGTTCTCTGTCTTTCCAACTGACTTGGATCAACGCGTTTCTGCAGGACTGTCATTGTAGGCTCGGGTAAAATATGGCGGCCTTCATGTACGTATTTGGTGTAGTAACACAATGACTCTGCCGATTCACTCACTCTGTTAAAATGAGCCGACTGCTCAAATAGTCCACTGAAAAAACAATAAATTACTTAGATTTAAAATGGCAGCTAAAATGATTTTCTTCTTATATTATTTAACACCGCTAAAAAGTCTAAAAGCAAAATTAAAATGTTGGAAATCAGATTGATCTTGAAGTTCATAAATCAAGGATTATAATATGTCGCTTCAATGAATCTGATTGGATAGGAACAAAATCTTTGACCTATCAAATTAGATTTTCAAAAGTGGAATTTGCTCAAAATAAAGCATACCTTTTTATAACAGCGTCAATCAGAAGTACGTTCTGCGATGCCTGATGGGTAACGGAATGATCTTTAGTTGCTATGGAAACCAGACGACCACAAATCATTTCCTGTATGAGCAGAAACCACCAGTTCCGATCTTCTTTTAACCATATATTGAACTTTATACTTCCAGCTGCAATTAATTTTGTGGGAGAACTTAAAAATATCTTAGTACAGGCCTTCTCAGTTCTTTTTGTAAAGGTCCAAATGTATTTTATGAATGAAATATAAGAGCCAGAGGGTGAGGTTTTGGGGCCCCAGAAGCATTAAGATTTAACATAGATTTGGCACTTATTTTGCATCAAAAATGTATTGAATTTGATTGTTTTTATTCCTTATATTTTTTTTTCTCTCTTTTTAATGTCAGACCACTCTTGCGGGCGTTGCAAGCCACCATTTGCGAAGGCCTGCCTTAGTAAAAACATTTCTCAGTGGAAACGAGATTATTATGCACAAACATTAAAGATATAAAGCAGGGAAAGATAACTTACTATCGTTTTGTATAGAAATAGCGTCTACAGCTTTAAGGAATGACGAGAGTTGAGTTTTCTCTATTTTAGCTATAGCATGAAGTTTTATTAACTCTTTAAAACAATCAGAACCATCTTTTAGAAAAAACAGTCTAAAAAAGTAAACAAAATAATAGGATTATTGGTGCATGGCATGAAAATGATAAAATCTTGTGCTTTTTAAAGGGATTGTAAAGAGATTTTCTATACTTTGTATGTGTATCAGGGACACTGATAGCATCAATTTGCTCCATTCAAATTTCAATCCGACGTCTGTGGTTCTTGCAATTCTACTTAAACTAACGTGTTTTATGACGTCACTGACAGTGATCTACTAGAAGCTACTATTGATATCTATGCAGATCACTGTCAATGACGTCATAAAATGGCAAATACTATGCTATGCATGTACCTTTGACACATAAAAAAACTTGATGCTTTTCTGTATCAGACACTACAATCTCTCTAGCTAGCATCGTTGGCAAGGACTCGATTTATACTACTATACACCCATACCTTTTATTGGTCAAGGCAATACGTCCTGTTCTGTCATTGGTCTTCATTAGAGACGAAACTCGTAAAATTTCTTCGTGTTGGATGTCGTCAGCTTGGAAATTATCCAAACATTCCAAACAAATCTTTTGATTTTCTTGATAACATTTATCAAACACTTCAAATGTCAGCTGATCCACGACTACAAAATTACAAATGAAATGAAATGGAGTTTTTTATGTCCTGTTTTTCTACACCTGTATGGGCTAATTGAGGTGTGCAATAAGGGAAATTTTGCCAGGACAGCAGTATCAACCTACTTCATTTCCAACTGTCGAGGGATCTTAATGTCCAAGCCTGTAGCACACAGGGCCTCGGTTTATTGCCCCATTCGAACAACTAGAAGCTTTTCCAATGCCTGCCCCTCGGACATGCATCACTGACAAACAGGGTTGAAAAATTATAACTCTCACTTTTGAAACAGAGGCATACAATTGGTCGAAAAGATGGTGAATGCACCTCTTAAATAAAACTCAGACGGATACTTACAATCATTAGTTTTCAAGGCGTTAAAAAGAGCGGAAGAAATATCGTAGTCTGTAGCCATATCACGTAACGCCACCGCATCCAGAAAATCATCAAAATCTGAAAGATAAACAGAATGGGGAGGTATCATTTGACATTTGGCTCAACCTTCGTCAATGTTCAAGACTAACATAATGAAATGGGAAAGGGCAGACAACTCTTGTTTGGAGATTGATTTTCATTGGCTGATTTTAATGCAAGAGCAAATCTTTTGTGTAAATCGGGACTGATTTAAGTGCACGAGGAAACAACTCTTTCTGAACAATGATTGTGATTGTCTGAAATATAATCTATTCAATATGGTGATCTCTGTATAGTATACAAGGTTATCTAGAACATTAGTCTAGTTCCAAAGTCCATACGAATGAGCCAGGAATTAAATTTGTAATATTAAAAGGCATCAAAATTAAAGAATGAACTTACACAAGTCTTGATCTGGAGCGTGGATATTAGTTTTAATCTTCTGCCTAGAAACGTAGTCTTTATTATCCAGTATATGTTCGATCTGACGTTCGTATCCTTTCTGTTTATATAATTCTATCTTCTCTTTCTCTGTCAGTTCATCTAGCATCCCTCTTATTAAACTATAAACCAAATTTAAAGGGATTGTAAAGTGGTTTTCTAGACTTTGTATGTGTATCAGGGACACTGATAGCATCAATTTACAACATTCCAATTTCCATTCCAACGTCTGTGGTTTTTGCAATTCCACTAAAACTAACACGTTTTATGACATCACTGACAGTGATCTGCATAGACAGTAAATCGTGTATGTGTATCAGTGACACTGATAGCATCAATTTGCGCCATTCCAATTTCCATTCTGACGTCTTGTGGTTCTTGCAATTCCACTACAACTAACGCTAGTCTAGTCAGAAGTGACTATACATATACTTACTCTTTAGGTTGTAGACTAGAAAACCCAGACTGTAGATTAAACAAATCATCTAAGGCTTGTGGGTAATTACCGGCAGCAGATCTGAACATGGCTCGTAGATATCTGTAGGAATTCCTCGCTGTATAGTCTTGACATTCCTAAAAAAACAAGTAGTAAACTATAGTCATTTTTAACTAAGACCTTTGAGGGTATGATGACTTGTTAGTTATAGTAGAATTGCTGGAAAATTTAAATGGCACAAATCAGGGAAAGATGAATGCCAAGAGGTTTGGCCATGAACCAGCTAGTAGAAAGGATTCTTAAGGGACTTGACTTATGTTGTTATCCCTGTAAAATATAGATGTTTCTTTCTTTCTAATTCATGTTAACAATGTCTGCAATACACAATTTATTTTTAGAAAACCTCTTTACTCTCCCTTTAATTTAGTGTTTATAAAATCCAACATAAATATTTTAAATATTTCTATGGATTATGTTATATTAGTCCAGAAATTTATTACAACCATTAAATTTTGTAATTGATGTTTGAAGTCTATGCAAATTGATGCTATCAGTGTCCCCTCATACACTTACAAAATGCAGACAACCTCTTTACAATCCCTTGAAATATTGCTATGGGTTATGTATTTAGAAACTGTATACGAACCTCTATTTGGGTAGTTAATAACTGTATACACTGTCTAACGTACGTATTGATATTATTTAGACTCGGTAGAAACAATGTTATATATTCCTGACGATTAAATATTGGAAAACACGACACAGACACTTGTTGACTCACTGGTCTTCTAGTTCTGATAAAATACAAACACGATTAAATATCGGAAAACACGAAACAGACACTTGTTTACTCACTGGTCTTCTAGTCCTGTTAAAAAACAAACACGATTTAATATATGAAAACACGACACATACACTTGTTTACTCACTGGTCTTCTAGTCCTGTTAAAATACAAACACGATTAAATATAGGAAAACACGAAACAGACACTTGTTTACTCACTGGTCTTCTAGTCCTGTTAAAATACAAACACGATTAAATATAGGAAAACACGACACGGATACTTGTTTACTCACTGGTCTTCTAGTCCTGTTAAAATACAAACACGATTAAATATAGGAAAACACGACACGGATACTTGTTTACTCACTGGTCTTCTAGTCCTGTTAAAATACAAACACGATTAAATATCGGAAAACACGAAACAGACACTTGTTTACTCACTGGTCTTCTAGTCCTGTTAAAATACAAACACGATTAAATATAGGAAAACACGAAACGGATACTTGTTTACTCACTGGTCTTCTAGTCCTGTTAAAATACAAACACGATTAAATATCGGAAAACACGAAACAGACACTTGTTTACTCACTGGTCTTCTAGTCCTGTTAAAAAATATACAAAAACAGAATTGTGTCAAAAGAATTGTGTCCAAGTTAATTTCAGAAGATTGCGTCGCATGGAAGACTGTGTGCAGATCAGATTTGGAGGATAAAAGTCTTAAAAATGCGATCAAACATTGTGTAACAGTCACCTATATTTCAACGTCTGTGGTTCTTGCAATTCCAATAAAACTAACACGTTGTATGACGTCACTGACAGGGAAATTGGAATGGTGTAAATTGATGCTGTCAGTGTCCACGATACATATACAAAGTTTAGAAAATCACTTTACAATCCCTTTAAGATCTTAAAAATGAGAGAATTTTTACCTAGTAATGGGTTGTGGACTCAGGGAAGACAAGCTCATTCTTTTGGGTCTTGATTTCTGTTCCATTTCAGACCAATAGTCTACTTTCTCTATAAATCTATCGTGTAAAAATGCTTGGAACATTGAAGATGGTAATATCTGCAAAAAATAACAAACAAAACTTGCTGAAAGAGAGGATGGGCAAACACCATGCAGTGTGCAATGACGGAAACACATTGGTAATATCTACAAAAAATGGCGCAGGCCAGTTCACCAAAGACTGCTACCAACCATTCCTGGTCATCAGTCATCAAGGCGGCCATCTTGCTTGGTAAATTGGCAAGGGAAGATAACTCTTGTTCGTAGATCGCTTTTGATTGGCTGTTTTTACCGCGAAAGAAGACGACACTCTAAAGAATAGGACCTCATTGTGATTGGCTGAACTATAATGTATTCAATATGGCAATCTCTGTATAGTATACAAGGTTTATAGCCACTAGTCTAGTTCCAAAGTTGATACAAGTGAGGTTTGTGATTGGCTGAACTATAATGTATTCAATATGGCAATCTCTGTATAGTATACAAGGTTATCTAGCCAGTAGTCTAGTTCTGAAGTTAATACAAGTGAGGTTTGTGATTGGTTGAACTATAATTTATTCAATATGGCAATCTCTGTATAGTATACAAGGTTATCTAGCCAGTAGTCTAGTTCTGAAGTTAATACAAGTGAGGTTTGTGATTGGTTGAACTATAATTTATTCAATATGGCAATCTCTGTATAGTATACAAGGTTATCTAGCCAGTAGTCTAGTTCTGAAGTTAATACAAGTGAGGTTTGTGATTGGTTGAACTATAATTTATTCAATATGGCAATCTCTGTATAGTATACAAGGTTATCTAGCCAGTAGTCTAGTTCTGAAGTTGATACAAGTGAGGTTTGTGATTGGTTGAACTATAATTTATTCAATATGGCAATCTTAGTATAGTATTCAAGGTTATCTAGAAGTCTAGTTCCGAAGTTGATACGAGTGCCATCGAAGCTGTATGTAAACAAAGAAGGACTGGATGATAGAAGCTAACAGTTATCTACCTTTCTATAGAACTCTCTACACTCTGGAGGAATACTCTCTAAAAAACCTTCATGGTTAAAGTACGTGGCTCGAATCTTTATGTAATCCATGATACCTCTGAAACATAGTAAAAAATCTTTGTAAATTGCTTGCTTATCCATAGTGCCAAATTCATATGGGCGCAAGTCAAGAAGGTGGGCGGAGGGGGATATTGATCGCATATTTTCATCGATTATATGTGATCAGTACAAATGATACTGGTCCCCCTCGCAATGAAAAAGCGATCTGCGCCACTGCAAATTTGGCAAACTATTTGATAATTTGTGTTTGAAATGAATCATCCATTAATATTCGTAATCATTTTTCTATATTCTTATTGTATATAATTAATAATTTTAACCAATCATTTCGCTGTATACAATGTTACCTTTCAAGCTACTGAGATTTCATAAGCGTTATAACGTAATACTCTTTACAAAATTAATATTACATACCTAAAAAGATTGACCATTAATTCTAAACAACTAAAACTGATGTCACCATTAAATTTCTGTATTGTCTTCATTGTTTGTATCCTCTCTGATTTATAGTTTGTACAAAATGGCCTGAAATATTACAACTTTACATTGATGTCACCATCGCCATCTTCTGGACACCTGATAACACTTTTCATTATGATATACTTCCTCTATTAAATATCCTGCCTGTTGATTAAGAGGCAAATCAGGGGACAGACTGATTAATGAAGGAACAACTATCAGGGTTGGAACTCCAGATATGGAAGAGCAAAAAGGTGCAAGCATCCCATGGGGAATCTAAGCGGTTCTCCTCTCAAAATGATTCCATTTTCTGATGCATACTTTGGGCGAAAATGTATAAAAATCAAGTTTTACAATTCCTTGAAAATAGAGTGGGGTCGCACTGCGGACATTATGGCGAAAAAAAAACGGTCATGTCCGGCATATATGGGCAATTCAGCAGCCCTGTGTTGAAGATGGTTGGAAAACGTTTTTGCAGGTGTTTACGCCCATCTCCCTGTACCCCCACTGGTGTTGCACCAAAGCTTTTATTATGGATTTGAGACAAACAACTTACTTGGACACCTCAGATAATTCACGTTGAAATTTGTGTCTGTTACAGCCTTGTTTAAATACGGTAGCTGGAGCTCTAGGCATAATAGTAAGACGTTGACACACGAAGTCCGATATCGATTCCTGATTGTCTTTGACTTGATTAATACTCACGGTACCTTCGTCTATATTTACCACCACTATATCGTGGATCTGAAAATATAGCGGAGTTTTACATCCTCAAAATGAAACGGTGAAATAAAAAACTATATATTACAAGGTTAAAGGGATTGTAAAGTGTATTTCTAAACTTTGTATGTGTATCGGGGACACTGATAGCACCATTTTGCACCATTCCAATTTCCATTCTGATGTCTGTGGTTCTTACAATTCCACTAAAACTAACACGTTTTATAACGTCACTGACAGTGATCTACATAGATATCAATAGTAGCTTCTGGTAGATAACTGTCAGTGACGTCATAAAACGTTTCCTCATTGCACACTACGTGTTGTTTGCCTATCCCAGGTGCAGAAAAGTAGTACGTTAAAATTTCATTTCAGTTACTGGTAAATTATGAAAAGTTAATTTTCCAATAAAGAAAATATCTACCTGCTTGACAACGTTTAAATGTTTACTATGGCAACCCATCATAAAGGCACCAATAGCCTCGAGGAATTCTAGCGCTGATTGAGGGAGTATTGGTACGTAGGTAAACTTCCATTCAAACGGCAGAATAAAATATCGAAAACTCTGTAATACAATATCGAAATTATGAACAACTTTGTGTAGCCTCAAAAAGAATGCAAACTAACAATGCGCGTTAGGGATTCAAATGAATAAACTCTCAAAAAATAGAACATAATATATGACATTTGGGTATTGCAAAGTTCTCCTGATTATTTAAAGCATTTCTATTTTCAATTAGACACCTGCAGTGCCTGCAATTCCACTTAAATCAAATGTTTGATGATGTCACAATGATTTGATTAAAAAAACCAAAATACACGGAAATAAGAATTCTCTCACCTCCATCACAATGGTCAACAAAGCATAGCTCGACGACACGAAGCATAGTTTTTCTTCTGTTAACATCGCGGTTATAATCTTGAGTATATCATCGACGTCAAATATAAGATATACGTAATGTAGTGGCATATTGACGACAGGTTTATCAGGTCTGTAGGCTGGAGGTAACGTCACCGTCATATTGAACACCATAAACTCCTAAAAACACAATATATTTAACACGATACAATATATATTGAACACGATACACAATATATTAAACACAATAGACAATATATTGAACACCATACTAAATATATTGAACACAATACACAATATATATTGAACACAATACACAATATATATTGAACGCAATACACAATATATATTGAACACAATACACAATATATTGAACACCATACACAACATATTAAACACAATAGACATTAATTGAACACAATACACAATATATTGAACACGATACAATATATATTGAACACAATACAATATATATTGAACACTTTACACAATATATTGAACACGATACAATATATATTGAACACAATACACAATATATATTGAACACAATACACAATATATTGAACACCATACACAACATATTAAACACAATAGACATTAATTGAACACAATACACAATATATTGAACACGATACAATATATATTGAACACAATACAATATATATTGAACACTTTACACAATATATTGAACACGATACAATATATATTGAACACAATACAATATATATTGAACACTTTACACAATATATTGAACACGATACAATATATATTGAACACAATACAATATATATTGAACACAATACACAATATATTGAACACCATACACAACATATTAAACACAATAGACATTAATTGAACACAATACACAATATATTGAACACGATACAATATATATTGAACACAATACAATATATATTGAACACTTTACACAATATATTGAACACGATACAATATATATTGAACACAATACAATATATATTGAACACTTTACACAATATATTGAACACGATACAATATATATTGAACACAATACAATATATATTGAACACTTTACACAATATATTGAACACAATACAATATATATTGAACACTTTACACAATATATTCAACACGATACAATATATATTGAACACAATACAATATATATTGAACACTTTACACAATATATTGAACACGATACAATATATATTGAACACAATACAATATATATTGAACACTTTACACAATATATTGAACACGATACAATATATATTGAACACAATACAATATATATTGAACACTTTACACAATATATTGAACACAATACAATATATATTGAACACTTTACACAATATATTCAACACGATACAATATATATTGAACACAATACAATATATATTGAACACTTTACACAATATATTCAACACGATACAATATATATTGAACACAATACAATATATATTGAACACGATACAATATATATTGAACACGATACAATATATATTGAACACAATACACAATATATATTGAACACAATACACAATATATTGAACACAATACACAATATATTGAACACTTTACACAATATATTGAACACGATACAATATATATTGAACACAATACAATATATATTGAACACTTTACACAATATATTCAACACGATACAATATATATTGAACACAATACACAATATATATTGAACACAATACACAATATATTGAACACCATACACAACATATTAAACACAATAGACATTAATTGAACACAATACACAATATATTGAACACGATACAATATATATTGAACACAATACAATATATATTGAACACTTTACACAATATATTGAACACGATACAATATATATTGAACACAATACAATATATATTGAACACTTTACACAATATATTCAACACGATACAATATATATTGAACACAATACACAATATATATTGAACACAATACACAATATATTGAACACCATACACAACATATTAAACACAATAGACATTAATTGAACACAATACACAATATATTGAACACAATACACAATATATTCAACACGATACAATATATATTGAACACTTTACACAATATATTGAACACGATACAATATATATTGAACACAATACACAACATATTAAACACAATAGACATTAATTGAACACAATACACAATATATTGAACACAATACAATATATATTGAACACTTTACACAATATATTCAACACGATACAATATATATTGAACACAATACACAATATATATTGAACACAATACACAATATATTGAACACCATACACAACATATTAAACACAATAGACATTAATTGAACACAATACACAATATATTGAACACGATACAATATATATTGAACACAATACAATATATATTGAACACTTTACACAATATATTGAACACGATACAATATATATTGAACACAATACAATATATATTGAACACTTTACACAATATATTGAACACGATACAATATATATTGAACACAATACAATATATATTGAACACAATACACAATATATTGAACACCATACACAACATATTAAACACAATAGACATTAATTGAACACAATACACAATATATTGAACACGATACAATATATATTGAACACAATACAATATATATTGAACACTTTACACAATATATTGAACACGATACAATATATATTGAACACAATACAATATATATTGAACACTTTACACAATATATTGAACACGATACAATATATATTGAACACAATACAATATATATTGAACACTTTACACAATATATTGAACACAATACAATATATATTGAACACTTTACACAATATATTCAACACGATACAATATATATTGAACACAATACAATATATATTGAACACTTTACACAATATATTCAACACGATACAATATATATTGAACACAATACAATATATATTGAACACAATACACAATATATTGAACACAATACACAATATATTGAACACTTTACACAATATATTGAACACGATACAATATATATTGAACACAATACAATATATATTGAACACTTTACACAATATATTGAACACAATACAATATATATTGAACACAATACAATATATATTGAACACCATACACAATATATTGAACACAATACAATATATATTGAACACAATACAATATATATTGAACACTTTACACAATATATTCAACACGATACAATATATATTGAACACAATACAATATATATTGAACACTTTACACAATATATTCAACACGATACAATATATATTGAACACAATACAATATATATTGAACACTTTACACAATATATTCAACACGATACAATATATATTGAACACAATACAATATATATTGAACACAATACACAATATATTGAACACGATACACAATATATTGAACACTTTACACAATATATTGAACACGATACAATATATATTGAACACAATACAATATATATTGAACACTTTACACAATATATTGAACACAATACAATATATATTGAACACTTTACACAATATATTCAACACGATACAATATATATTGAACACAATACAATATATATTGAACACTTTACACAATATATTCAACACGATACAATATATATTGAACACAATACAATATATATTGAACACAATACACAATATATTGAACACAATACACAACTAAACAATACACATAGTCTGGGAAAGATCAATGCCGAGAGGTTTGGTCAAGGACCAGTTGGGAGAAAGATATCCTAAGTTGTGATCCTTGTAAAATATAGATGTTTCTTTCTTCCAAACCTGATGGCTATTTACAGCTCAAAGTAATTCAACTTTCATGCAAAATGACCAAAAGAAAAAGAAAACAACGCTATTTTTTCAAAATTTTCTTGGGGGAGAATCCTTCAAAACCTCCCTTGCGTGCTCCGTATTTTGGACCCCTGTGGATTTTTTCCTGCACACCCCTTGCAATACGTCACTAAGAAGTTAATGTTACTTACTATTTGTACATTACCAGAAGGTGGAACTGGAGTCATACATAAAACATAGGTTAAATCTTTTAAAAACGTGTACATTTCTTCAACATCTCTCTCAATATGATCTACCAAACTATTTAATAGAAAGAAATAATCAATAAATGGATGGTAAAGTGGTTTTCTAAACTTTGTATGTAGCGTTTTAAGACGTCACTGACAGGGAATTACCTTCTGGTACTATTGATATCAGATGCAGATCACTGTCATGTCAGTGACGTCATAAAACGTGTTTGTTTAAGATGAATTGCAAGAACCATAAATGTCGAAATGGAAATTGGAATGTGGCAAATTGATGCTATCAGTGTCCCTGATACACATACAAATTTAAGGAAATCACTTTACAATCCCTCAGAGCCCAGTAGTATACAAGGTTATCTAGCAGGTAGCACGCTAATCTAAGTTGATCCAGGATTACCAAGCTTGCTAGTCTAGTCCAAAATTTAAAACAAATGATGACTTACCAAGAGAGACATTCTTTCAGCGCCCAGTAATAAGGATGTTTTGATATAAGAACACAACATTGTGGTAAATAACACAATAAGTCTGATTTCTCATCTTGGTTGGTGGACGTATCTAGATCTAAATGTATGTTGTAATTGGTGTCCTAAAAATAGTAACATAATGTAGACTTGAACATCATAGTAACATAGTCTTGAACAACATAACCCTGTGTCCTTACCAGCTCATTTGGCTCAACCTTCATCATTTTGTTAGAGACTATGTAATGACTCAGCCATGATAGGCGGCCATCTTGCCTGGTAAATGGGCAGGAAAGGACAACTCTTGTTTGAACTATAATTTATATAATATGGCGATCTTTGTATAGTATACAACGTTATCTAGTATGCTAGTCTAGTGCCGAAGTAGAGTACTACCAGATGTGCAAGATAAAGATCCCTTGACAGTTGAAAATTAGAATATGAGTTGATTAATCCTATTGTCCTGGATAAATTTCTCCCAATGCACGCTGCCTGTTGTTGGCACATTCTTATTTACCTAAAAAAAAGGACGCAAACCACCCCAGACGACATCGGTACACCACCTTACCTGCCACACGATAAATGGTTTATAAAACGTTAAACAAGAGGCATAACTCTTCCTTCCTAACATATCTGTCAATACCAGGAAATGGACTTCGTTTTCTGGTTTATGACGATATGCTTTCGCATTTTCTGAAAATTAAAAGAAACACTGATCGACCTATATACTAGAGTCAAAGCAGACCATGCTTACTCTTCTTAAGACACCTGATCGTACTTCTCTTTGGAGGAGTGCACTGATGTTCAACTATTTACTCTGGATTTAGCTATTCTTGGCCGTGATTTTGATTAAAACAATTGGTTCACTTGTATGAAATTAAATTTTAATTCAAAGAAGTGTCATATTCAAGAAATGTTCACCATAGGTACCCGAGCCATTAGCGAAGGTCGTCCATTTGCAATTGCACACTGATGTCCAAAAGTGCAAATATCTGATGATTATAAAATTTAAACAATCGAACCTGGGAAGCAGAATGTAGTGATTGAATTTAGAACTTCGTCAGATATAGGTAAATCTGGAGCAGGTACAGTGAATGTTCGTTTAGTTGAAAGACGTTTCGAGGAAGGGTGTGAGGAGAAACTTCGACTTGTATGTCCATCTCGCTTCTTTCTTCCTTTATTACCTTAAATAAAAATAGGAAATCATTTCTAATGAATCAGTTATTGTATCCATAACATAATTTCTTGGAATAATTATAAATTAATTTTTATATATAGATTAGAATATCCAGTATTAAAAAATCAACAACCAAGTTCATTTATATAAACGAATAGTGACCGGTAACCTTGTATTTCTTAAGTAGATCGCCATTTTGAAAAATAGTTCAGCCAATCAAAATCAATCTCGGAACAAGAGTTGTCTGCTAATCACTAATCTCCCAACTAACGTAGATAACAAAAGCTCTAAGTTGTCTGCTCCTGCCTTTATATCAGCCAATCAAAAGCTCTAACCAGTTCCTTTATGGCGAGGCTTTACATGGAATGGCTGATCAGTTTAGAAGACACTTACCTAAACTCCTAGCCCGGGCTCGAAACAAGACACTCTTACTCTCTACTGGGTCTGTATTATGGGACGTGTCACGTATAGAAAGGGGTGTAAGAATCACCCAATCAATGCCAAGATAACAAATGTTTTAAACAGTCCTTCAGGGCGAGACTTGAAACAAAATGGCTGATAAGTTTAGTAGACACTTACCTAGACTCCGAGCCCGTGCTCTAAACAAGACACTCTTACTCTCTGCTGGGTCTGTATTATGAGACGTGTCACGTATAGGGGGATATTTATTGTCCTCTCGTAACATAGGATGGTAATAATAAGCCTTGGAGGAGGTGATAGCTGACAGAACTGGCGCCTCGAAATCCTGGTAATATAAATTGTCATACACTTCTTTCAAAGAAATCTGAAACAGAAAATAAAGTCAAAATTAGGAGAATTATAATATAATGAAGACAATTCTGACAGTAAATCAAAAATCTCTTCCAAATCACAGCCAAATCACCATATTGAATAAATAATAATTTAGCCAATTAAAATCATTCTTTAGAGAGTGTTGTCTTCTTTTGCGCTAAAAAACAGCCAATTAAAATTGATCTCCATACAAGATTTGTCTTTTCCTCCCCATTTACCAGGTAAGATGTCCGTCTAGCATGGCCGAGTCATTATATATTCTCGAACAAAATGACAAAAAAGAAATATGTACGGTACCAATTTCTTTTCCTGCCCATTTACTGGGCAAGATTGTCGCCTATCATGACCGAGTTGTTACATAGTCTCGAACAAAATGACAAAGAAGAAATATGTACCAATTTGAATGTCTTTTCCTACCCATTTACTGAGCAAGATGGCCGCCTAGCATGGCCGGGTCATTACATAGTCTCTAAAAGAAAATGACAAAGGTTGAGCCGAAAGTGAATACCTTATCAGTTTCCTCTACCGGAATGAGTCCAGTATTCTCATCTATACCCAGTACTAGAGAAATGTCTACTAGTCCATTATAGAGACTCTCTGATTTCAATATTTTAGATATTCTCTTTACACTCATAATGGCAGGTAGTCTTTACTCTTCTTTACTTTACATCACTTTTACCTACTGAAATAAATAACAATAAAGAAATATATATACCAATTTCAAAGGAGAGTATTGAACATTATAACACATCAATCTAAATTAATTTAGATCATATTTTCGTTTCTTTTTTATTTTGATATGCACTCCATTGAATGAGTTTCAAACACGCAGAAAAAATCTGAAAAAAAATATTAAGAACTTATTTTAATAAGATTGATAACACATTAGGACAAAAAAACAGTTTTATTGATTGAACGAATGGCAAACGTGTCCCTTTAAGTGTAATCAAGTACTGGGTATGATAAAGATAGCTAATGAAAGATAACAGAGATGGTTAGAAGAAGGTCAAATAAAATTTTCTTAGATAAAATCTGAATTTTTAGAAACTCAATAATCTGCATGTAAATGAATAAAAAATACCCATCAGATGACTGGAACACCAAGTCATTTAAGGTTAAGTTTAACTAGAATTAGAACACTAACCCAGATGCTCCCAGCTGAAAGGCAATCAAATACAAATTGACCAAATAAAGTCATCTTAGGTTAAGTTTTTGAGAATAAGGTCCAGATCTTTGCAGATTTTGAACAATAAAATACAACCTTTCAAATCCATATGCCTATATAACTTGGGGCCCATGCTGTAGATCTAAAAAATCATCTTTATGGACTCTGAAGTTTGATTGATCTCTTGTACATTTTGTTAAAGATATTACGACAGGGACTGACAAAAAGGTTCCTTGTTTAATCAATGTCTTTCTCGATTGTTTCAAGCCCTCCACTCTCCACCCCTTTTTCAACTTACCGGTACTTTTTTATTGGAATTACGTCAAAAGCCGCAAGCAGATGGTCCTAGATCTAATGTCGTCTGCATCAGCTGTCCTAAATATGAAGTAAAGATGATGAATTAACAATAGTACACTTACTAAACATCCGCATCATAACTTAAAACTTATTCTCTGCAATTTTAAACTTCGCATTAAACTTTCCTACTTTCGTTTTAGTGTAAACAAAAACTAGTCACATGACATGATGATGTGCAATGATCGTCTGCTATTCACTTTTTTTTCATTTTCAATGGCCGATTATTTTTTATTTAGAAAAAAACCTACAGAAAATTATTTCAAAACACACTTCGATTGTGTTTTCTCAAAATCAATACTTTTGAGTTATTTTTCACAAATTTGGAACTTTTGAAAAACATGATGCACATCAGACCAATGTCAACAATGGCGGCAAAATCAAAATGTTTTGGAATTTTTAGTTATAGTTTTTGCATTTCTGCCTTGTTTCTCGCTTGTGTGACTTATATTTATATCGATCGGGTTCTCGGTAGGCTTGTTTGATGTAATCATTCAAGAATCAATTGGCATTTTCTTATAGAAACACGAATAAATGACCCAAAACAAAAAAATTAAAGAAGGGGGAGGGGCATTTTTGTTTATTTTTGTGGGAGATACCTCACACTTGTAAATAAGGTCACCCTTTCTCAAAAGAGAATTAAGAATAAATGTGGAGTTTTAATAATGGATAGCACACTTGCATTAAAACAAAAAGTGATCATTTAAAGACATAGGATAAGCCTTATTAGACAGCTTAAATTTATATTCATAGTCTTACAACCCTGATGATTGATCTGAGTGCTGGTTGTTTAATACCTCACCCTAGTTTTAAAATCTAAACTATCTAAGATCCACAGTGCTGCCAGAAGTTGAAGTCTTACCGTAGTTAAAGTTAGAGACCAGTAAAACTGTCCGTGCAGTAAGCTTATGTTCTGGTAGACATAACACATTATTGGCAAGACAATATCATTGACATCAAATCATTTTTGTCTTCCAGAAATCAATGGCTGTCTAAATAATGAAGATGATTGGAAATGGAGAGAGTACATCAACTGGTTTTCATTCACAGATGAAAACCACTGTAACTTGTGGCTATGGAAAACACATCAAAATGCAATCAGCAAAACATTTCAACACTTCGACTTCACGCAAAAAGAAACATATCTTTCGATTCTCTTCGGAGCATTGGTCATATCAATCTTAGCTCTGCTTTCATATCGTTTTTGCAGAAAGGAAGAACCCATTCCAAACATTCCTGGGAGCCCAGAAATTCGAGTTTGGGATGATCATGGACAGATAGTAAAAAATACAAGTTTTGACATCAGAAAATTTGTCTTGATTTTGTTTTTCGTATCAGTAGCTGTCAGTGTTCCATGGGAATTTGTTCGACTTTATCAACGAGAAGTTTCTAAAAGAGCTGCTAGTTTTTCATTGGTAAAATAAAAATCATTTTAAAATTTTTTAATTCAGATTCTTTGCTTTAGATTAAATGGATTGTGAAGTGATTTTCTAAGCTGTATGTGTATCGAGGACACTGATAGCATCAATTTGCGCCATTCCAATTTCTATTCCGACGTCTGTGATTCTTGCAATTCCACTAAAACTAAGGCGTTTTATGACGTCACTGACAGGGATCTACCAGATGCTACTATTGATATCTATGCATATCACTGGTAGTGACGTCATAAAACCTGATGCTATCAGTGTCCCCGATACACATACAAAGTTTAGAAAATCACTTGACAATCCCTTTAAGATGCTAATTTTGATAGTTGTAAAAATATAGAACTAGTTTTGTTATGTTATTGTTATGGGGTGCTTTGTAAATAGAAGCATTCTCTGTGTTACTTCCATTTACAATTTATCGTTACATATTTGAAATAAAAAACTAAATATCGAGTGCAATTTTTTATATTTTTTTTATGATAAGCCTGCCTTCAGCAGATCAATTGAGGTGTTACTTTGGAAAATTTAAGCGTATACAATAAGTGCATACTAACAGGGAGGACAAATATGAAAGGAGACTGAATTAAGAGAGACACCCATGCAAGCTGGGGTCTCAGAGCCTGTAGTTGTTGATATTACATATCCATTTTAACAAATGCTAAAATTGCTAGTAATCTTAGAAAACATGTTCATAAATGTTTTTTTGTTAATTTAAAGGGAGCACCTAAAGAATGTTCAGAGAGATCAACCAGTTTGTTTCAATCTTTAACGTTATTACTACAATGGCAGTTCTCCTGGTCACATCTTAATAAATGCGAGACTTATTACTATCATCTGTTGGTAGATCCATTATGGGAGTTAACTCCCTTGCTGGTAGGTATTGTTACCGCTTGATGCCTTGTCATATCTGAAAATTTTATGATTTTACATCGGCCTGAATGAGTTAAGACTTTTTTTAAATTCAATACTGTAGGTATTGTTCAAGCTAGCACGGGGTGCCCAGTCTGCACTCTTAAAAAATCTCCCAAGATTTTTGAATATCTTATGATAGAATTTTAGATTTAATTTTACATCTGCCACAATGAATTAAGATATTGCAATTCCACTAAAACTAACACGTTTTATGATAATGATCTGCATAGATGTCAATAGTAGCTTCCACCAGATTACTGTCAGTGACGTCATAAAATGTTAGTTAGTTAGTTAGTTTAGTGGAATTGCAAGAACCACAGACATCGGAATGGAAATTGGAATGGCGCAAATTGATGCTATCAGTGTCCCTGATACACATACAAAGAAAACCACTTTACAATCCCTTTAATGGTCTTTTTTTTCGTATGTGAATTTGGACATAGACAAGTGAGTGACAATGCAGAAAAAATCTTTCCTTTTTTTATTGCAGGTAATTTCCTCAGCACTAACAAGATGTCTGCTTCATCCAATTGAATTGCTCTTTTCAGGGATGGGGCGGAGCTTCAGAGCATTTTTTGTGGAGATCCCTGCCCAATGGCAACCAGTATTACTAGTGATCTTAACTTTTATTTTATTGGCTCTAATGTTGATGAAGTGCAGCTATCGACTTCATATTCCCTTACTGTTTAAAATCGAACCCAGAACACCTGTTTATATACAAGACTGTAGTCATAGAAACACCAATCAGAATAAGGCTTTTCTGACCAATGGAAACGGATCTTACATTTCAACTCCCAATCAATACAGTTCTTATATACATAGCAAAGCTCTGACCAATGGGGATGGTTCCTACAACTCAACGCCCAATCATTATAGTTCTTATATACATAGCAGAGATTTGACCAATGAAAATGGCTCTTACATATCAACGCCCAATAAAAACAGGCCATATTCACCAAGGTCCAATGAAAATAGATCCAATAACATGGGCTTTTCTTTACATGATGTGCCAAATGAACCATACTTTAAAAGCAGTGACACTTTTCGTGTGGAAGACGGATCAAAAGGTTCCGCTACCAATGAGTCGTCAGAAACCAATGTGACAAAAAAGCGAAAATACACAAAGAAAACCAAGGTAAATGCAGAAACTAATTCCAAGAAAGCAGGGACGTCCACACCAATAACTAGATCAACCAGAGCCAGAAAAAGTCGGAAAACTTGCTATGAGGATGACCCCGACTTTGAACATGACCTTTGACCCTTTCTTTAATAACCTTGACCTTTGACCCAGGATATTTTAGTGACTTTTCTCTTATGATAACCTCTATGATATTCAAGAGACCTTAACTTAGTGATGACCTTTAACTTTAACTTACATTAGTGACTTTATGATGAGTTATTTTGCTGACCCTGACCTAGTTTTGACCTTGACCTTAGTGATGGTTTTGACTATGCCATTATAATATATATGTAAAGTTGTTATTGTTTTCTTTCATTAAATGAAAAGTTATTTATAAAATCTTGTTGTTGATAAAATGATTGAGAAACAATTGATGAATAAGTGAACCACTTCAATAAATATATAGCCAACCTCGAAAGGAAGAAATAGAAAAATACACAGTAAAAAGCATAGCCATAGGAGACAGAGGGTCAAAGATTATGTCTTCGAGCAAAAAATCCCCAAAATCGGGCAAAATATCATTATAATTCGGGCAATATATCGATCTGCCCCCCGGTTGAGTCGTGGGCCCCTACGGCTATGGTAAAAAGTCATTCAGACCGTAACCTAGCTCATTATAAGAGAATTTTCTTCTTGGATCTACATCTATACAGAATTCAAATAAAACACACAATTTTTAAAAAGCAATATTTTATTTCATATATATCGCAAAAAAAATATATTTGGATTTCAAAAATATTTGGATTTGAAAAAATAATCATTTGAATTTATCAATAGGGACTAAAAATGAGGTGGATTTCCATGTAGCCTTTTTAAAGACTGGATTTAAGTACATTAATATACGATATTGAAATTGGGAGTATGTGCCAAAGTACTCAACACTTTGAAATAAGTACATGTAAGTGGCTGGGATTTTGTTCACGAACAATAGGTGCATTCTAGGATTCCTAAGTGCTGTAGACTAGTTTATCAGGTCATGTTTATCAAGGTAAGGTCAAAGTTTTGCTTGTAGTACAGATTTTTTTTAAAATTTGGCACATACTCCACTATAAATAAACCACAACCTTATTGTAACCGGAATGTTTCTGAGTATTCTTAAAATAAATAATAAATATAAATAAATAAATGAATATCTATTTCAGCTTGTATCACCGCTGAAATTTGACTAGTATAATATCATTACTTGATTAATACATAAATGAGTAATGCTTCAAGTCTATGAATAATATATATTATAGCCCGTATCACCTCTAAAATTTGACTAGCAGTCCCATAACATAATATAAAAAATATATAGGTCCTACTTGAATATTGTTTGTCTTTAAATAAATAAATAAATAATGCTTTAAGGCAGAAAAATAAATGAATAGAAATATCTATAAGAACCTGTATCCCTCCTGAAATTTGACTAGTATAAATAAATGAATAAGTAAATCATTTTGAAAATAAATGAATAAATAAATACCAATATTCACAAAATAAATGATTAACATAATAAATGATTTCATATTTTGAAAAAAAAATCAGATCCAACATAAAGAGCGAAAAAAATGTAAACCGATTTTCAAAAAAAGCAAAAGTGCACAACCACTATTGTATGTTTGGTTTAAACTTAATAAAACTAAAGGGCAAGTGCTTAAAGCGAGACTAGAAAATATGTCATATGACAAACAAAATATGGTAAAACTATTTATATTAGCACAGCATATATGGCAAGACTAGGCCTTTATGATCTTAACCATGAGTATTAGCACAATGTAATGCGTTCTTGGCAAGACTAGCAACTCAATTTCTCAATTCAAAATTACATGGCAAGTGTTCAATGCAAGACTAGATAATATGTCACAATATGACAAACAAAATATGATAAAACTATGAATATTGGCAAGACAAACGTTTATAATCTTAATAATGAGTATTAGCCCAATAAATATTTTTTCGACAAGACTATTTGATAAAATATTAAATGGCACAGCAAATATGGCCATCCATAACCTGAACTATGAGTATTTTGGGGGGAAGACTGGTTATTCTATTTGGCAGGTTAAAAAAGAAAAATTCAGCATCCAAACCAATTCAATACTAAAGGAAGGAATAAGATTTAAGTCACTATTGCCTAAGCTGTTAATACTATTAAATTGCAGACATAGGGCCCAGTTCCAAGCCTTGTGTTTAAGATCAATTTCGTGCCTAAAACCTTAAAGGGACAATCTGAATTTTTTTTTGGTCAAAATTTTTTTTTGCTCAAATTTGTGAAATCTTTACACCAAAATCTGTAACTATGTGCCCTTTAATGTATCTGAAAGTTTTAACTTAAAAAATCCAGCCGTTAATTTTTAAACGCTAAAAACATGCTAAATTTTTTAAAAACCTTACGTAAGGTTTTTACGTGTGTTATGTTTTTTGGACGCTGATAGGAAACTATTGAACGGATTTGAGTAAAATAAACGCCTAATGGTAGAGAAATGTCCATCTTGTGTATTTAAAAGGTTTCAGCTAGAAATATTGAGCCATTTAAAGGGCAAACACCAAAACTAGGTCAAATTGCTTAATTAACAATAAGTACTCCATGTTTGTAATTAACCCTTTAAAACCAAATTCAATTCGATCAAGAAGATATAGAGATACAATAAGCATACTTTAAAAATACTCTCAGGTAGCATTTGCGATTTTTTTGATGATGGAAACTTTTTTTAAAAAAGCAGAATGGCCCTTTAAGTTGACTTGAGTCTATGCAAGAATTAGTAGGAAAATCTCAAGTCGAATATCGGACTCGGACTTACTTAAATGCTATGAACTGGACCCTGATTGAAATTGGAATGATATTTGTAAGTGTTATAAGTGTCCCTGATGCACAACATTTTGAAAAAATCTTTACAATCACTATAACGACTTGTTTATGATGTCATTTGTAACTAAGTTCGCTATGCGCGCTACGCCTGACAATAACCTAATAGGCAGCTGGTGGGTAAACGGCACTACTTTTATTAGGTCAGGTGACATCTGACTAATCTCTGTTACCCAGACATCTCTTGTATACAACCAGAATAGGGAAGAATAGGCTTCAACTAATATCTTACTATATTTCGTAATACTTCAATGGGACTGAGACTACTCTCAAAAATTAGTTACATCCAGACATCTCCTGTATACAACCATAATAGGCTTCAAGGGAGATAACTAATACCTTACTATGTTTCGTAACCGGTTGCACTTCGATCTAACAATTTTAGAAATTTCTTCCAGCTGTATATAAGGTTATTGTCAGATAATGGCCACTGTAGTCACGAATAAGATTACGTTTCCAAAATGAAACTGATATTAAAATCTATCACAGAATATATTAACTCATTCCAATCCATCCTGGATAGAAAAAAGTTTTGTTGTAGTCATCAGCAAAATCTTTGGCAAGTTCCGAGTCGGGTCGGAACGGCTGATTGTAATAAATGACCATACCTTTCGATAAGAATCCTGCCCACCATCCGAACGTCCCGACGGTCATGATAAAATGGTCGCAGAGCGTCAACACGGCGAAATCAACCTCTCTTCCAGTTTCGTTGACGAAAATTACGTTGGGAATTTTAATTGCCTCCATTGTCCACTGCATATCATTGGAGCAGACGACAAACAAAATCTCTTTCTCGATATGATCAGTCATATATTTCATAGCGTTGGCCAGATATCGCTCGTCCGCGACTTGGTAACCATGGTTACGAAAGAATTCCGAAGCGACCATGTCCCCTCTTCGAACGTGTACACCCACTAAAGAAACTTTCTGTCGCGATTTTTTTTTATATTTTAAAGCTTTTGATAAAACTTTTTTAGCTTTTCTAATAATTTCTGGATGAAATTTTAACTGCTCTCGAATTTCATCTTCGAAATCAGCCCAGTATACCCACGATTGAAAATAACCATCGAAATATAGATCTGTATTGTTGGGAATTTTTAAAACGCTTGCGTCGAAACCGACATCAATGTTGTCGACATATTTATGAGTCTTGGTGCACATCTGCATACCTCGTTTATCGACAGTGACGTTCGGTATTTGAAAAACTTCTTGAAGTAGCGCCATCTTGTCTTCTGGTATCAGGAGAGTGAGGTTCATTGTTTTTGATAACATGTACGAAAAGGAATATTGAAACAACAAATTACCGAGACCACCTTGATAAATTGTACACGAAAAACGTGGTCGGTTGGCGTCAAGATAGTACACTGTGTCTAGGTTGTTGTAGAAGTACTGATAAACTTCGTGTGACAAGTTGCTTTTTTGTGACCAGAAATAAAAAACAAATATAAAACACAACAATGCTGCTATCCGACCTGGAAAAAATAACAAAGTTTTTGAGTGGCTATTTTTATATTCATTGGCTATTTATATATTTTATTTCTTGAAACTTTGGCTTTTAACTTTCCTGACCATGCTTACTCTTTTCGAAAACACCTGATGGTACTTCACTTTTGAGGTAGTCCACTACTATACAACTATTACTCTTGATTTTGCCATGATTTGGATGTCGTTTTTGATTAACGGAATTGTTCTGCTTGTAAGCTTATTGATTTTTATTTCAAAATTTTTACTTTTAAAGATACAGTATGCATAAAAGGACGAAATTTAAAACCGATTATTAATATTGCTTTAGATTTTGGAACTTCATGGCTAAGATCAGTTTTTCCTTGTTTCAATGCAATGTGGGAAAGAATAATTACCTCTTTTAAAGAACAGTCTTCTCATCATTGTTGTAACTTGACAAGATTCTAACTCACTCTCCTCACCAACCATTATTTATTTCATCTACAATAAAAACAAGTCGAGTTTTACATCCCGGCTCAAGCGCCCCTATTTTTGGATGACTAATGTCAAAACCCTCGTGGCGCTCTTGTTTTGAAGCATGTTTTAAGCTTATTTCCCCTTTCACTAAATCCTGGATCCGCCCCTGGTTTGGGCTCCAATAGCATATATGCATAGCTCACTTGTTTGAAAGTCCAAGCTTTTTATTTAGTCCTGAGCTAAAGTGCTGAAGATAGAGTGAGTGGTACAAAGGCACACCGCCAAATGTATCTCGACCCATCATAGCCATAGGATAGGGCCAGGGGCATAAGATAAACTTACCTTACAGTTTACAACTAAACAACAAGATAGACCACACACCTCACCACACTCTTGGTCTACCATTCTATAAAATAACAACATCAATTTCCGTTTAATTTAGCAAGTATGACCGATTTTACATTTAGAAATTTAAACTAAGAAAGAAGTGGGCGGGGCTTAAAAACTTTGGAAAAGTTAGCTAAAATGCCTAAAAGTCCAATCATGCCCATAGAGTGGAGTTTTTGCAGGATCGCTCGATGCAATATAACAAATTCACGGCAGATATGTGTGAAATGAACAAAAATACCCCATATTTAAACGAAAAAGAACAAAAAACTAAAATAAAGTTTTTACCGAAACAAAACCGGATGTTGATTTACGGATTTAAAAAGGGGAGATAATTCAAAATGTGAATCAGACCACAACTTGTTTCATATTTAAAGTAAGCCTATGTAGTTGTCTTGGACAAACATTTTATGTTCGAAACTTTTCAAATATTGAGACATTTCTTTAAAGAAAAGCTGAATTATAAAGAAACGCGTGTCTCGCGACTCTTCAAACGTATCACTTTTATCGAATGTTACTAGTGCGTCCAATTGTAGGCCCTATATATAGTAGACGCATGTCCGAAAATCTGGATACTTCCAATTTTCAATGAAAATAAACATACCATAAAGAACGCGTGGTTGTGGCACTAAGCCATCGTTGATAAACGCAGGTGATCTGCCAAATACAGTTACCCACACCAGTCGGGACGAGGCGCTCGATTGGCAGTGGGCCTATCGTAGTACATATACGGTTATTTGCTCAACAGCATAATGGTGAGTGCAAGTCAGGGTGCATTAAACCAGCTATGTGGCCAATTTTTGTCTATCGTTTACTCAAAAGTAATCACAATTTCAAAAGATAATCCCAAAAACTAATATCACTGTTCAACAGTTATTGTGATTCTGTTAGCAAGGTAATGAACAACGTTTTACAACAAAATATACTCATCATTAATACAGTTTACATTGAAAATTGAACACTTTTGGTAGTTTTGGTCGGATATCAATCAATCGTGTCGGACAAGCGTTCAAAGGATCATTTTTCCAATTGAATAATCAGATCAATCAAGTGCGACTTCAGATGTAAACAAAATTCAAAATGGTGGCTAGAGAGATAGAGAAAATTAAAAATTTATGAAATACGTGGATAATTAAGCGGTCAATGGATTACCCTGCTGTTCAGAACAATATTCGGTGCCTAGATCAGAAATTTTCTTGACATGGTCAATTTTCGAAGTGAGTATATCTTCCAAATGTGATTTATATACCTATAAAGGACATTATTTATTCAAAAATACGAATGTATCCCGCCATAGATACAATTTTAAAGGAATACTATAATCTCTTAGAATAAATATGTAAATTCTTAGACTTGGCAAAAAAGAGCAATTATCACTGTGGAATTACTATACTATCCAATAGATTACCTGTATAATCGGCAAAATACATTATACTTTACTTATATTTACAAAAGTTACTTGCAGTTGTATGTATAATGTTTCTTGTATATTCATAGGCAATTAATTACTTCGTGGTAATTACTTAGTTTTATGAGATTAAAATTAAACGCGTTGCACGGGGAATATTTATTACGAGGAAAATGTGCTCATTGACTAAGTTTGCTAAGTTCTTTTGAATGCTTTTGGATTTTTGACTGAGTGTAGTCTGATGATTTAGGTCTCAATCTTTTCTCTTTTTCAGGATTGCTAACTAAATACCGTAATGTAGTTATAGTGTTTTTATGGTTTAGTATTATGATGCAAGTTACATTATGGTCCAATTATCAACTCATCACCTCCAATAATAAACACCAAAATAAACAAACCAAGAGAAAAACTGGAGACAGTGTCTTCCCATCGGTAGGCTAAAGTTTCTTTATATACTTGCTTTAGAAATTTTAACTTGTTTGCAAACGTTTACGTTTAAGCAGTCGTAAGGACCGACATTTTGAGTCGCGTCATATATTTTAAAATGAAATGAATCAAAATGGTGATTTACGCCTTTCTTTTCTCTACCTGTCCCGGTAAATGAGAGCCGTTTACGAGCAAATGAGAGCCGTTTACGAGCCGTTAACGAGCAAATGAGACCCGTTTGAGAGCAAATGAGAGCTGTTTGAGAGCAAATGAGAGCCAATGAGAGCTGTTTGAGAGCAAATGAGAGCCGTTTGAGAGCACATGATAGCCGTTTTTTTTAGCAAATAAGACCCGTTTACGAGCAAATGAGAGCAAATTAGAGCCATTTGAGAGCTAATAAGAGCTGTTTGCAACAGTCGAGGGATCTTTAAAGCGCACATTGTGAGACACACTCAGCAGGACCTTGGTTTATTGTCTCATCCGAACGAAACACCTTTAATTGTTCCCTTTTCTCTACAGTATATTGGTGATTAACATGATGATAGGCCTATTATTTTTGTTTCTTTTCAGCTAGAAATTTTTAATATTTGGAAAACCTCAGGCCCTTCGTATACTGTGGACATGGAATCGTCACGTGTCTTGTATCACGTGAGGAACAAAACTCTTACAATGACAGTAGTGACTGCCTACTTTGATTTGGGTCGTTTCAAGAAAGGTAACGAACTGCATTTTTCAACGGACACATATTTCGATTGGGCGTCGACGTTTTCGAACCTAATGCACCCATTAGTAGTGTATTCAGATTGTAAAAGATTCATATCTCGAATGAGGAAATATCGAAATCACTTGCAAAATATCACGAAAATTCTTTTTACGGACAGAAAGAAATTTTGGAGCTACCAGATCGTAGATAAAATCGGAGAAATTTATAAAAAGCCAAGATATCCGAAACATCATCCGAACACCGTGGTTCCTGGATACTCGTCTGCACAACATTCTAAATTCGCCGTAGTCGGAGACGCAATACGTCAAGACTATTTTCATACTGAGCATTACGCTTGGTTGGACGTTGGATATTTTCGCGACGTTGTTGATCGCAAGAAGAAGTTTGTTTTACGTATCCCGGGTAATTTTGATCCGGAGAAAGTATCAATGAACGAAGTGTTTCCCAAACCAAATCCTGAACCTACCATGGACAAAATCTTTAAGAAAAATATGGTGTGGATAGGAGGGGGATATTTTTTCGGACGACGGGATGTGTTGTTGAAATTTGAGGAACAGTACCGTACGGCTGTAATGTACTTCCTAGGACGTGGACTCATGAACACAGATCAGCAAGTACTGTACTCCATGTTCACGACACGTGGACGTCGGAAACTGAAACCGAAAGTAGAACTACAGCTCTATACACCCCGGGGAAACGGAAGTATCTGGTTTTATTTGGGCTACTTGTGTTATACTGAAATAGAGTGATCCGATGGAAAATCTCGAATCTTGGAATAAGAATGATCATAATAGGTTTGAAAAGTCGGTTATAGACCCAAAATTTGTAACCCTAAATTGGTAACCCTAAAGTTATAAAATATGGCTTCAGCAAATAAAGAAATAACACGGTAAAAACACGAAATGCCATGCTTGAGTTTCATTTGAAAGTTAAACTAAAATAGCGGTCAAAGGGAAGTAACCCCTTTTAGTGCTGAGATTAAGACTACAGCCTACAATGGATGTCTCAATAAGAAAGTTCACAAATTGCTTGATTGTAAATAACAACCCCAAAAGTGATATTATGGGCTTTTGGAATATGTGCATAGCTGAACAACAAAATCTTAGAGTGACAGCAGGTGTTCTAGAGGATAAGCATACCATGCCGAGGTACTGAAACTCGACACTGACTTTGTGACCCAGGCCAGTGCTTTTATGAGACTTTGCTCTCACCTGTGCCTGTGCTTTCGTAGCATTACTTCATTGTAATGTTACAACCTACAATTCCTAATGGCCAATATATGGACTATTTTTCTAAGTAATATTGAATGCATAGTCGTGGAATTTGGGGTGATTTTGACACTCATATTGAGTGACCTCTGACCCAAAGGCACCCAACTTGTAATTTTTCTGTGACGGTATAATCATGTAAAATAGAAAAATATATTTTATTGTACATATAACATAGTATGATAGTATTTCTATATAGGCGGGTAGTGCACGAAATATCTTAAGGGTATTGATTGGGCTAGCGTTCGAGAAAAAAACCACGAGATGGAATTTTTGCGAATTACTTATTATTTTTGGGCTCAGATTGTAGATAATTATTATTACTTTATTTGTAAACTATATAGAATGAAAAAAAACGAAAATAAATTAGGTATTTCGTTAGTTTTTGCTAAAAAACTAGGAAAAAGTAGCAAAATGTGTCCCGGTTGATACAAGATTTCTCAGCCATTTTTTATTGGAAAATTACGATCTTGGTCTTGATTGATAGCTTATTCAATAAGGATGAAACGTACAGAGAGTTTTTTCGAAAATTCTAATCAGTTTGGCCCCTGAAAAATGTTTGCCGTACCTACAAATAAATTTTTGTAAATTTTCGTATTTCCATGGTAACCACCAAAATAATATTTTTTTTTGGAAAATCGCTCTGTACGTTTCTCGGCAATGTAATTGTCTACATTTATGCCAAGTTTGATGTAGATTGATCCATTCACATTTTTTTAAACTTGTATCAAAGGTTTGAAATGTCCTATTTTTATGACATGTTTGAAAAGGCTGTCAACTCATTAAAAAAAATCTGATTGACATGAAATCAACCTTAAACTATCGAGAAGGACCCCAAATCATCAACAAATGCACAACTAGTCTCAAGAAATCATTATTTCATATACTTATTCCATTTTTTCATAACGTGAAATAGCCCAATTAACACCCTTAACTTATTTCCAAGTCATTAGAAGATCTCTTCTTTCTTTTCATATAGCCTAAGTGAAAGCATTTCATTTCATAATGCTAGGGACAGACGAGCGTATTTTTTTGCACGATCGCAGCGAATATATAATCACCCCAAAAAATACGCTCGTGTGTCTGAGTTTTTACGAGAGTATTTTTGGGGTGATTATAAAATTTGCTGCGATCGGGCGAAAAAATATGCTCGTCTGCCCCTAGCATTATGAAAATAAAGAAATCTAGCTTTAAAATTATTCTTTTGTGCACAACGATTGCTCAAAAAAGAAGTAATCGACCAATCAGATGGCTTGTATCATCAAATGAAAATCATAAGTAACGATATTTCTGGAAAATAAAATTAGCCTAGTTATTTGAGTATATATATATATATATATCGAAATATGAGTGAAAATATACGAAAAATCTCAAATTTTGTCTTTTTTTTAAAACGGTTTCACGTTTTGAACAGTTTATATTTGATACATTTGGCCCTAATCTCAAAAGTTCACGCACTGTCAAGCCCAAACACATCCAAGTCCAATCCAATTCCAATCTGAAATCGGTATTAAGTCTATATATATATCGAGTAAATATTTGGTAATGATAGCTGAAGAGATTCACAAAAAAATATTAAGTCCAAGCGTTGGCCATGTAAAGTCCAAATCTTGGCCGCTGTCAAGTCAAAACTTTAACAATTTTAAGTCCAAGCATTTACCATGTAAAGTCCATACCACATTGGCAGTACTCTTAAAGGCCACACACTGGTAAGTCCAACAAACGCTTTTAAGTCCACTGTAAAGTCCAATCACGTGCTTTTAAGTCCACGCATGTGCTTTTAAGTCCACGTACTGTCAAGTCCACACACGTGCTTTTAAGTCCACGTACTTATAAGCCAAATGCAACGCACGTGTCCAATAACATTCTATTACCTCCACGTAGGCTACTTATAAGGCCAAGTAACATACTTTAAGTCCATCCAAACGCTTTTTAGTCCACCCACTGATAAGACCATACACTGATAAGTCCAAAGGCTTTTAAGTCCATGTAAACAATGGACCAGAGCTCAAAGCAAGCTCAAAAGCAGGAGGTTTACATCTTTGTTTTTATTGAGGATTCGTGACTGAATATACTGTGATCCGAGGTTGATTTTCTCCTGGGTAAGGGAGGGGGTGGGGGCGAGTCACTCCTGGAACGGTCTGGTCTGGCAGCTTCGCAATGTATCGGTGGGCTAGGCGGCGGGGGCGGGGGTGATGGCGGCTTCTTGTGGCCTGAAATTAAAAAATTAAAAATTAAATTTACAACTTAGGTTCACATGACAATCATTTCTACCAGCTGGAAGTGGCGTTTCTAGGAATCTTTATGTGGGGGTGGGGGGGGGGGGGAGATCGACTTGGGGCCAAATAATTGTCAGGAAGGAGGGGCTATGAACATTCCAAAATCTAAATTGAGAAAAAAACTTTACCTTTCTTGACTAAGGACGAAGGATACGATTTTTTTTCCAGTTTGATTTTCTCTGGTGGCGGGAAATCAGCCATTTTATGGAATTTAAACCTCTCTTCAAAAACTGAAAAAAATGGCGGGAAAACTTTAAAGTATATACATGTATAGGCCTACATGTATTTATAAATCAATTAGCCTATGTCTTTTGCATGCCTATACATGCCTATGCCCATGCCCTATACATAGGTACGCCTATATCACGTTATGACCACTGTAGATTTACGTTTAGGTCTGAAATCAGTCGTAAATATCTTTGTAAAACTTGTTCCTGGTGAACGTGCCCATGTAAATTTGAATTCACTTACTGTCATTTGGTGGAGTCCAAGAGGATCTGTCTCGTTCTGGAAGAGCCGGGACATCGTCACGTGGATTACTAACTTTTGGTCGCAGAAGATTCGGATTCCTGGTCGGGGGAGGAGCGGGTGCGCCAACCGTAACGGATTTATTCAAGGGGGGTAAATCGCTTAATTTTCTTGACGGTAGGGGTGGGGGATTACCACAGTTGACTTGAGACGTGCTTTTTCTCCGTGGTTGATCTCTGAATGATGAACTGAGGTTTGAGGTCGGCCTTAACGTCTGAGATTTATTTACCTGAAACAAAACAAAAATGGATTAACCAGGATTGTCGCAAATTGCCCGCTGATTGCAGGGTGACCCGTGTTCACTGTCAAGAATATGGTGACCACTGGCCGCTTCAAGAGGGTGGTGTTGAATAGAGGTAAATTTGATGGCCATTCATTAAAGGGTAGTGCTGAATACAGGTGGTCGTTGGACTGTATATAATTATGAATGCATCGTTTGAAGCAGAGCGGCTTGGACAGCTCTAATTGGACCACACTGGCAAATCGAGAGAATTGAACTCTCCAGCTTCTGATTTGCCCTCACGTATACATGTAGGCCTACGTATTTGTTTAAAATATGATTTAAGGAAGACTATTGTATAGTTTCCAATAAATTTTAAGAGACAAAACAACTCTTATTTACGAACATATTACTTCAGCTTCACTTTGAAAATGACATTTGTTTGGCCTCAAGGCAAATCTTGCCCCAAATAAGTATCAAAAATTATGAAGGAAATGATTACAAATACGTACCCTATCCATCCTTGATATTATATTAGTATTTTACCATTTTTATAAATTCTTCTATTTACATGATGGACCCAGCAATTAACTCTTATTTTTATCTTTATTGTCCTATATATTGATCAAACTGAAATAAAGGAAGACGGTTATTTATAATACTACAGTAGGCCTATGTACCACTGATAAAAATGTCATACAAGAGGTAGTTAGCTCCATTGTACACTGCTGTAAGATATGTTTGACAGTTATGAATGAATGAATGAATGAATGAATGAATGAAATAGCCTTCTCACTGAATGAGTGAATGGATAAGTGACTGAATGAATGAATGAATGAATGGATAAGTGACTTAATAAACGAACGAAAGAATGAACGAAATAATGAATTTATGAATGAAATAGGCTTAACTGCAAACAGTACTGTTTCGGCCTTCTGGGCCTCATCAGTGCAGTGCTGATACTGGAGTCGAGGTTTGGCTATATAGCCACCTCAGATGATCCCACATTATGTGATACCATCGTACCATGCCAGAGGCCTATACAGACTGAATAAGTGAAAAAGCTAATTCCTATACATACAAAAACATGTAATCCTACGAAAGGAAAGACATATAATATGAGGAAGAATCGTGTATCTAGTTTCAAAAGAAATGTTATTCGTTTTCATATTACAAATGTCTATTATTGTTCCTATACAATTTCACTGTTGTAAATATATGAAACTTGTTTAAAGGGAAATTTAGGTGTTTTTGTAATTTTTCTATGTGTATCAGGGACACCGATAGCATCAATTTGCACACTTCTAATTTTAATCAGATGTCTGTCGTTCCAGAGTGGTCCTTAGAAGTTGTAAGCAGCTTTTGAGATAGTGAAGGCATATACGATTAGGTATTTATTTTCCAAAGTACAAGAACCACAGACATCTGCCAGCTCATTGAAATGGTGCTTATAGAACCCTGCCTTCATAAACACAAAAACGGGCTTGCCCAAGCTCCCCTCCCCCTAGGAATTGTAGAATTGGCACAGGATTAAGGGGTAAAAAACATTGTAGTACAGTTCAGAATGTTTAGGTGAGCTGGGTAGAGATTGAGGGTGAGGTGGGGTCGAACCAATGGTTACTGTCATTCGGTATATGATATTCAACTAGACAGCAGTGGCGTTTCTAGGAATTTTTAGGTGGAGGGGCCGAGTTGGGGCCAATCTAATCTAATTTTAATTAGATTGAGTTGGGGCCAAATAATTGTCAGGGGGGGGGGGGGGGGGGGGGGGCTACCAACACCAAGTATCCGTATGTAACATTATACGAAACACCCGTAGAAACGCCACTGCTAGACAGCAGATAGCACATCGACAGTTCCCTGTGGTCACAATGAGATCTATGTCTCGTCTAAATTATCCCGGACTTTTGCCAAGATTTGTGTTTAACTTTTATAAGTGAATCCGGGAGATAAACTTGACTTTCTGAGTAACTTTGTAAACAATCCTGAATACTGATCCTGTTTGCAATTAGGGGCCTGGATTACCCCTCATAATAAAACTGCTAAGGGCCACCGATATCAATGATATCGTATCTGTATCACCCCCTCGGGAAATGTTTCTCACCCCGGAACAATCCAATCAGGTAACTTTCCTGGTTTCGGTATGAGAGTGAATATTGAAATAGAAGTCATTTCTAAAATTAGTATAAATTTCCGAATTGTTTTGGGTATTACCACTGTTATGTAGGATTTTACAATGTGTGTAGGTGATTTTGAGTAGGGGGTGGGAGTGGGTGTCCTGTTATTTAAAAAATTGTCAGTTTCTGCCCATTTGCCCATGAACACGTCTTGTAGTATTCGTCTTTTTGGGTAGGCTACATTATCACAAAGGGTCTCAAAAAGGGAACCCCTCTTCCCCACTCCTATCTCACCCATCCATGGTGTTAGCCCTTTATGGGCAACATACATTAGAATTACTATTAATCGGATCCCTTAAAGTACGCCCCCCCCCCCTCCCCTCCACACAAAATCCCACCCTAATAGCCATCACACACCATCCACACCCAACCCTATAATTCAAATCCCTTCTACACAACGTAAGCGGATTCGTTTCATTTATAAATACAAAGGTCAAAAAGCATGTAAAGGGCATACATCCTATTTAAATATAAGCCCGTCCCAAAAGCCTGCCCGCCCCTAGGGTCAATATTAACTAACACCTAAGCCCACCCTGCCCCACCCTAAGGAATGGTACCAAAAAAGTTCAAAAGTTTTCAAAAATTTGATCAGAACTTACCAAAATATGGAGAGCACCTCGCCTATATGTTTATTACATCCAAAATGCGTGTATACGTCATGTTTGGACAATGAGGAAGTATATTGGGGCTTGCTCTTACATACATATACTTCATACATATTGACAATTAATCGAGATGAACCGTAGACTCGTTTATCCATTAGACCTACTTTTAACTCTTTACAACATTCGGCTCAACCTGTCATTTTGTTAAAGACTATGTAATGACTCGGTCATGATAAGGGACCATCTTGCCTGGTAACTAGGCAAGGGAAGATAACTCTTGTTCAGGGATGGTTTTTGATTGGTTGTTTTTACCGCGAATGAAAATGACATTCTCTGAAGAATGATTGTAATTGGCTGAAGTATAATATATTCAATATGGCAATATCCGTATAGTATTCAAGGTTATCTAGTACGCTAGTCTAGTTCCCAAGTTGATACGAGTGTCTTTACAATTTCCAAAATAGATTTAGATAATACGTCAAGTTTCAAATCCTTTTATGTTTGATTTTGTGCATTAAATTTATGATATTGTATTTGAATAAAATGATTCATGTATTTAACCGTATCGAGTGATATTTGTGTATTCAAAACTGGTTTACTCTACTTAGATATTGTGTTGAAAAGGGGAAGCAGTAGGCGGGTGTCGATTATCAAACAACATTTCACTCATTTTACACTGCCATGTCCGTAAAACAGGCTTATTTGTTGGAGGGGAGGGGGAATAATATACTCTGAGGGGCAACATGGCAAGTGAAGTTCGATGAAGTTATTGTTATGGGTCGACGTCAGAATATTTTCTTTGGAGATAAAGATAGAGAGGGGGGAGGGGAGGGGGCATATGCTCATTTCAAACCCCGTAACTATTGGACTGGCGTTGCCCGTCTTCATACACCCAACCAGGTGAAGAAGAAGGAGGACGTTCAACTCATATATTTAATTCATATATTCTCTAGCTATTGGATTATATTATATAATTTCTGCCTACAGCCCCGGTTTTAAAGGGGACATATTAATTATAGCTTGTTAGTTCGACACACGACCGGATGTATGTTCACGATACAGATCATGTTCATCCGTCCGAAACACCTCTAGCGAGTCGGGCATAGAATTGACAAAAGGTGTTTGGCATCCCTTATGTAAAATTATAAATTAGCCCCACCACACCCTCTACCTCTAAAAAGAACGTGACCGATCCCCCCCCCCCCCTCCCCTTTTACATGCCTGTTTATATTGCCGTTAGGCACCTCCAAAGCCTAAAGAGAAGTCGAACCCGTGGCACCCTAATGTCAAACCGCCCCAGTATCAAGTAAAATATTGATTAAAGACGCCTTGAATTAGTAATTAAGAGTCAGTAGAAAAAAAAGGCTAAAGACAACAGTTAAATAATGTTTCGTAAACAAGAGTTGTTTCCCTTAGACCGTTCCCGCCACACAAAAATATTATGGAAGGGTCAAGTGGCCACAAAAGTGAGTTTATTCTCTTTGGATCATTGCAGATAAGTCTTGTTATCGTGTTTGTTCTGGAGAGTCTTAATCCGGCTTCCATAATCTTTCACTTAGCGTCTAATAAATCGAGACTAGAGTTTGTTTACGACGCCATTTTGACCTTAGCATTGTGGGATCAAAGTCAGGTACAGAAACCAAAAAGTGTGTCATCGAGTTGATAGTATTTCAACTTGACGAATAGATTAATCAGTTCATGATTGTGATGTCCTGATAGCGAGTTGGTCGGAGAAGAGCAGAAGCTAGCAGACGATATTATAATGGTGCAAACTGGAGAATTTTACGCCGGTTCTCGGTTGTTGACACCACTTTCTGAAGCCATTGGTCTCCCCATTGATCAGGTGACTTTTTTACACTTTCGTTTTCGGCAAAGTTCCAAACTGGTATTTGGTACCTAATTTAGCAAGCCGAGTGCATGCCTCATAATGTGTGTCACTTACATATTTTGTTGATTTTCTAGGTCTTATTTCTTGAATCTGTTGTACTTTGCATCTTTTATTTTTATGCAAAAAACTTTTTGAATGGCACTGAGTGACTTGACACTGCCAACCTCAAGGTCACTTCAGTTAACTTTAATACAATGAGTACGGTATCCATAATTATCACTATCAGTGTTTGAAAGTTTTAAATTAACTTGAATTTATGTGAGCCGATGCCATAATATATTTCTAAAACATAGAATAGAACATTTCTAGTTTGAATTATAATTGAAAGATTATGCCATTTTTGTACAGTTCTATAACCTCTAAATCAGGCCTTCTCAGAGTAATTAATTAAAGGGCCAAATGCATTTTATGAATGAAATATAAGGGCAATATAGAGTTTAGGTAACATAGCGAGCCTTTAGGTGGAAGGAGTCCCTTTTGAGGGACTACACTTGAGGGTGTCATGGGCTGCCATTTGAGAAGGCCTGCTCTAAATGCTGCCCCTGAAAATGATGATTGTTCCTCGACCTCTTTAAGCTTAATGATTATTTGAAAATAAGTTTGTGGTACAATTATGGTAATTAAAACAACAGTGTGTGACAGTTCATGACCTCCTCAATGAATCTATTATAATTAGTAATGGCCAATAACAATTCTCATTCAGTAAAAATAGTGGCATACAATATTTCATTTTTCACACTGATGATGGTTCTATTCCGGAACAATGTTCCAAACTCTTTCTCAAAATTTAAGCCTTCAAATCTCCGTGTATCCATAAATATCAGCGTTTGAAAGTCAAAAATACGACTTGTCGTTTAGAGTTTAGTAAGACTATGCCTTATAAAAAAAACATAAAAACAGAAAAAGAAAGATAACTGTTAAGGTACGGGTATAATTGAAGGGATTTTTGTGCAGTTCCAGTAATTATGAAGACTCAAAAATACTGAACATTCCCCTTTAAAGTTACAGCTTAGTAAACATTAAGCTAGGTGCTTAAATTAAAGAGCATTAGTATAGTGTAATGTAGATTATAGTGTTCAATGCTTGATTGATTTCAACAGATATATCACACGGTCTCCGTGAAAGTTACGCTGGCGCTCTGCAACATATCACGGTAATGAATGGCGGCCATTTGACCGGACTACGTCAAAGTTGTCACGTAATCTCGTGCTTCTGGTAGTTCAAACATCAGAGGCTGGTCATTCGAGGCTACAAGTATTTGTAAACAAATAACATGAAAACAAAAAGACATGTATTTTAAATGATAATAAAATGTGTTATTGGTTAACAGATAGTCACGATGTAGCATCAAATGCACGAGCAAGTGTCAGAATATTCCTCCATAAATTATATTGCTATGAACTATATTCTTGTCGTGACGTTACAAGCTATAAGTGAAGCGTCATAGTAAAGAGTCTCGCGCATGAAAACACAACGAAAAACACCATTCATTACCGAGACAGATTATGGTTTACGGAAACTGCCGAGGATTGCCGATTGCAGATATATGATACTAGATAGGATATTACAGGGGCGGATCCAGGATTTAGAGAAAGGGGGTATCCAAAATATAACATGCTTCAAATTCAGGGTCGAAGGTACAAGCGTCAAATTTTTAGAGGGTTCTGACATCAGTTGTCCAAAAATAGGGGGGACTGGAGCCAGGGGGGACCTACCCCCCCCCCCCCACCTTGGATCCGCCACTGTGTTATGTGGTGAACCTTTGCCAAAGCACCACACAAGGGCCCACCATCAAATCTATCAAGTGAACTAATTCTTAAAGAGTATGTTAAGGTACCATGAGAAAGTAAATTAATATTATCTAAGTCTTCAAGAACTTTTTTACTATGCCTCTCATATAGATAAAGTATTTTAAAAAAAGTATGGGGTGATGTGGGCCTATGTCATGATGTAATATAATACTGCAATCAATAATTGTCTAAAGATATCAATAGTACACCAATTACTTAATAAAAAACTTTTGTGTAACTTAATTAGGTAAAAAAAATAACATTATCAATATTTTCAAGAGCTTTTGACTGCCTCTCATGTAGATAAAGTATTTAAAAAGTTGTAAAAAGAATGAGGTGATGTGAGCTCATATTCACCTGTGTAGCTTAGCTTTCTCTGAAGCTCTTATGGCCTAAATTTTTCCTCTCTGCTCTGTGAAAACAGGTGTACCTAAATTAAGGTATGGTAATTAAAAGGCCTGTGGTAAAAGAAAGAAACATTATCTAAGTTTTATGGAGGCTTTTGTTTTAAAAAAAAGGGGTGATAGAGTTTTAAAAAAAAAAAAGTATGGGGTGATATTGGAGGCTTTTTTAAAGAAAAAAGTATGGGGTGATATTGGAGGCTTTTTTAAAGAAAAAAGTATGGGGTGATATTGGAGGCTTTTTTAAAGAAAAAAGTATGGGGTGATATTGGAGGCTTTTTTAAAGAAAAAAGTATGGGGTGATATTGGAGGCTTTTTTAAAGAAAAAAGTATGGGGTGATATGGACCTATGTCATGATATACCAGTAATACAATACTGCAATCATTAAGTGTGTAATTATCAATAGGGTGATTTCTACCTGACTTAAAGGGGACCAGTCTTCATTTTTATTGGTTGATTTGGGTCTTGAATATATTTAAGTATCCTTCAGAAGCACTAGAAATGTACAAAAATTGCATATTTCCTTCAAATATATCTTAAATTAGACATTTCTCCTTCTATTTCTATAGATGACTTTTCTATATATTGCATAGTATTGCTAATGTGTAGTAGGGCATTATAACTTTCAAATGCTAATAATTATGGATGCACATGGATTTGAAGGCTCAAATTTCAATGGAGAGTTGTAATAACCAGTACAAATTGCTGAGATAAAAAAGACCCCAATTCTGAGATTTGGAAAAATCGACCCACGAAAATGAAGCCTGTGCCTCTTTAATGAGGTAACAGTTCTACAGGTCAACAGGGAATAAAGTTCTAATAATATCAGATTAATACACTAAAATCAGCAATATTTATTTGGGTTTCTTGTACTTCTATGGGTTTTTAGATTACCTTGATTTATGGCACACCCTGTATTTGTGGAGTGGATGGGAAAATATAGGCACCAAGGGGTTATGGGATTTCATCCATGGAGGAGGGACTACTGTTATGATCAGCCCTTCCAAGGCCTTTAGGTATCTTAGGTTGGTTGGTTGGTAGATGACAAGTTAACGTTTGCTTCAAGCAGATGCATCTTTGGTAACTGTGCATAAGTAACATCTTATTTTAGTTTATTTTTTAATTGGGCTCAGCTAACTTAGGTTGTAATGTGACTATAATTGTAATATAAAGCCCTGCTTCTGTGGACTATACTATGTGTACAACAATCCCTTTAAAATGATTGAGGTTAATAAAATCAATATAATCTGTTGTTGTTTACTGTTAAAGTTCATATTATTTTTATCAATTGTCTCATTATCCAATTATTGTTCAACATATTTTAATATAGTTTGAACTAGCTGAATAATGAAAACTCAATAAAAAATACGAGCAAGAGACTGAAAAAATTGATTAGTAATAACTCAAAACTGAGTAATGGAAACTCATTAACAAGTGCCTGAACTAAACGGTCAGTTATAAGACAGGAAAAATTAAATCACCCGATAACGTGCTAAGAGTAGGTAAAAGATCGATATATACTGAGAGTAAAGAGTAGGACAACACCTATTATTTCTTAAAGGGGAACATTCAGCATTTTCGAGAGTATATTTGAGCCTCGAACAAGGGTAAAAAGCCTCCAGAAGTTCTAAAACTGCCAAAAAATTGCATAAACCCTTCAATTATAACTGTGAGGTGCCATATTGCTTGTGGTATTAGATGAATGGAAATATGAAAATAGAAGCTATAAATGGCCCTGATGCAATAAAAAGTTTACATAAACCCTAATTTGAAACTTATTCTTGTTTCTGAGAGTAAATTCTGATTGTGAACATGTCCATTAATACAAGTTCATTACATTTGAAGTTATTCCGTTATGAATTTCAGGTGAATTTTCTGGTATGTCAACTCGTGGCCTTGATATTAGCCTTTCCATTTCGAATAGTTCTTTCACCTTCAACGACCAGTCTTACAGTTCGCCATGTAGTCCAGATTACACTAGGCGTAAGCCTTACCTTGTTTTGTTTTGGATAGTAAGTAAAATTTATTTGAGCTGATGTGGAAAAAAGCATCTAGTTTTTTGGCTTATGCCGCTGTCCTGGCAAAATTGTCTTTATTGCACACTGCATCGCATTTGCCCGTCCTCAATTAGCCCATATAGGTGCAGAAAAGTGGGACATAAAACCTGTTTTCAATATTGCAATCTCCTAATAATATACAAGTTTATCTAGTTCACTAGTCTAGTTATGAGGTTGATGCAAGTGGATTCCAGTTGGATACCTGCACCTCTAAACCCCCCTTTAGTTTGTGTAATCAAATTTATACTTTGATAGCATTCTCTAAATCAGTGGTTCCCAACCTGGGGGCCATGGTCCCCTAGGAAGCCATGGGGTGCTTTTCAGGGTGCCTCCAGGGCCTGAAGATGTATATCATTTTTTTCTATCCCAACTATAATTTAACTAAATTTTGCTGTTTGCGGTCTTTGGTTGCTTGTGGTCAAATGCATCTGACCTCCTGATGATGAGGAGGCACAAGACAACAACCCTTGCCCTACATTCCCTATTTTGGCCTAGTTTGGACTAGAACAGGGGGCCATGGTTCTGGGAGCTTTATTAATTTGGGCCACAGCTTGAAAAAGGTTGGGAACCACTGCTCTAAATCAATCCTATCTTTTATAATTTCAGTCAAATCTGGCATCTGATTATGTTATCATTTGTAAGTTATATATTAATGAAGTATGGTAGTAGAGACTGGATGCATAGTGCTATATTTATATATAATATGTTATATCTATCTGTTACCCATATATGGAGGCAGGTTTACGACTATGGTGGATATACATTGGATATTACGGGGTGAGTTACTTCCCTTGTCCTCTTTGTGGTTTCCGGTAGATAACTGACAGTGACGTCATAAAATGTGTTAGTTTTAGTGGAATTGCAAGAACCACAGACATCAGATTGGAAATTGGAATGGTGCAAATTGATGCTATCAGTGTTCTCGATACACATACAAAGTTAAGAAAACCTCCTTACTATCCCTTTAAAGATTCCTCAACAGTTAGAAATCAAAAATAAGTGTAGGCGGATGCCGCTGTCCTGGCAAAATTTGTCTTATTGCACACTGCATTGCGTTTTCTAGTCCTCATTAGCCCAATCAGTTGCAGAAAATTGGGATGTAAAACTTCATTTAAATCCAAACTATTTTATTGCAGTCCCTTGATGATAATGACACAGAAAATGACCAGCATGGCGTTTAGCTTACATGATGGTCTATATAAAGATAACAGTCAGTTATCACCTGATCAAAAATCACAAGCAATCAGGTAGGAACATAGGGGGAGAGGGAGGGGGAAAAGGAGGGAGGAAGGGGGAGAGGAGTGAGAAAGGGGGTGAAAAGGAGGGGGAGAGGGGGTGAAAAGGAGGGGGAGAGGGGGAGAAAGGGGGAGAAGGGCTTATACTAGTGGCATAGATATAAAGGGTGGGGTGTTGTGATCCATGGCGTTCTACAGATCAAAAATCACAAGAAATCAGGTAGGGACATAGGGGGAGAGGGAGGGTGAAAAGGAGGAAGAAAGGCTTATACTAGTGGCATATATATAAAGGGGGGTGGGGTGTCATGATCCATGGCCCCTTCAGGTAAAAATGTTGTTCTATTTTCACTTGAAATATAGATTTGAGCATTTTCATTCCAATTGGACCCCTACCAGCTATCAATAGCCAGATTTGGTGGGACATGTATTTGAAAAAAGGGCATGTGTTTATCCATTTGACAATCATTTTATCTGTGCTTTCATTCATTCATTAATTCTCCATTCATTCATTCATTCATTCATTCCTTCATTCTTGCATTCATTCCATAATTCATTCATTCATATATTTATTCATTCATTCCTTCAATTTTTCATTCATTCATTCAGCAATTGATTCCTTAATTCATTGATTGATTCATTCCTTGATTTAATCAGCGATTCATTCATTCATTCATTCTGTTTCAGGAAAATGCCGAGTCTTCTATCGTTTTATAGTTATGTATTTTATTTCCATGGTATTATGTGTGGTCCGTTATGTTTTTTTGCTGATTTTATGTCTTTTATGGAGGGTAGGAACTTCATGGATGCCAAAATACCTTATATTGAAAACGTAAGTAAATACGTAAAGAAATACATTTCATTTAATAAGCCCACAAATTGTAAAGTGATTTTCTAAACTTTGTATGTGTATCGGGGATACTGATAGCATCAATTTGTGCCATTCCAATTTCCATTCCAACGTCTGTGGTTCTTACCATTCCACTAAAACTAAGTATTTTAAAGGGATTGTAAAGAGGTTTTCTAAACTTTGTATGTGTATCAGGGACACTGATAGCATCAATTTAAACCATTCCAATTTTCATTCCGACGTCTGTGGTTCTTGCAATTCCATTTAAACCAACGTGATCTACCGGAAGCTACCATTGATATCTATACAGATCATAGTGCATCTTAAAAGATCTTTTGACTCTTAGTAGAAAGGATCCTGTGGACCTAAGTTGTTATCCTTGTAAAATATAGAGGTTTGGCCAAGGACTAGCTGGGAGAAAGTATCCTCACGGAACCTAAGTTGTTATCCTTTTAAAATTTGTGTCAAGAGGTTTGGCCAAGGACCAGCTGGGAGAAAATATCCTCACGGAACCTAATTTGTTATCCTTGTAAAACCAGTGTCAAGAGGTTTGGCCAAGGACCAGCTGGGAGAAAATATCCTCACGGAACCAAAGTTCTTAATCCTTGTAAATATAAAGATGTTTCTTTCGATCTTCAGAGTAATGGAACATCTTTAACAGCGGAACAGAACAACGAAGTTTGTAAAAAACCTGTAGTCAATACTCCTATTAAATCATACGGGGCAGGGGTGAGTAGAATGCTTCTTAATTCCCTTACCAGTCATGTCTGATTGTAGGTCTTAAATGACTGATTTGTCATTAGGACAATTTTGAATAGGGCTTATTAGGCAGTTAATGAACTTTTTAATGAGAAAGTATATCAATAAATGTGTGAATATTTCATAATGAAAGGTGGTATCAGATGTCTAGAAGAGTTAGCATACCCTGCTTGATACCACAAACGCCACTGCTGCTCAATGATATATTATGTTGATAGGTTAATAATAATATTACTATTTTTCAGAGAAAGACATTAAAAACCCTTCTCACTACTCTAATCTGTGGTGCTCTTATGGTGTTTGTCGCTCCACATGTTTGTCCACCAGAGGGCTTAGTGTGTAAGTAGCTTATATTTTGTACCTGGACACTGATTTTCTAAACTTTGTATGTGTATTGGGGACACTGATAGCATCAATTTGCACCATTCCAATTTCCATTCCAACGTCTGTGGTTCTTGAAATTCATCTAAAACTAAAGCGTTTTATGACGTCACTTCATAAAACAGGTTAGTTTTAATGGAATTGCAAGAAACCACATTCACTTCTACTTCAAGCTAATGACTTCATGTAAAAATTCCAAAACTCTAAAATCACCATACTATTCTTAAACTTCCTCAATGGACTTTCTTGTATTCATTGTTTCAATGTCTTTGTATTTTCAGCTCCATCGTTTTTTGAAATGAATTTTATTCAGAAGACTGTTTATTTGTTGATATGTTTAATGTTAGCCAAACAAAAATATTACTTCGCTTGGAAACTAGGTAAGTTATAGAGACTGAGGCAGGGTATTCTCACTCATCCAGAGAACCCCCTCATGCACATTCGGCTCTACCTTCGTCATTTTGTTCAAGACTATGTAATGACTCGGTCATGATAGGCGACCATCTTACCCGGTAAATGGGCAAGAGAAGATAACTCTTTTTTGGGGTTTGTTTTTGATTGGCTGTTTTACCGCGTAAGAATATGACTCTCTCTGAGGAATGATTATGATTGGCTGAACTATAATTTATTCAATATGGCGATCACTGTATAGTATACAAGGTTATCTTGTATGTTAGTCTAGTGCTGAAGTTGATACGAGTGTCCTTTATATATTACTAGCCCTTAGTGCCCACTACACAAGGTAATAGTCGCTCTTTCTAAGGCCCAGTTTAAACACTGCCCAATGTATTTCAGGTGAAGCAGTTAACAATGCAGCAGGGTTAGGATTTCAAGGTTTTGATGAGAAGGGTCAACCCAAGTGGGATCTTGTAAACAATGTAGATATATGGAACGTAGAGGTAGGTTTCAAATCAAAATTTATATGGGAAATTTTTAAATGACTAGGTCCGAGGGGCTGTAGTGTAAAACGTGTCTCGATAAGCAATAAACCAAGACCTTGTGTACTACAGGCTGTGCATTTTAAAGATCACTCGACATTTGGATATCAAAATAAAGTAGGCTACTGTCGCTGTGCAGAAAAGACAGAGTTTAAAGTGGAAGTTCAGTATTATATTTAGAGAGTTAATTTGGACCTTGAATATACGTAAATAACCTCCAGAAGTACTAGAACTACGCGAAAATCGCAAAATCCCTTAAATTATATCACTTAATATATTTCAGTTATATAACAGTTACAAGATGCATGGAATAAATTGACTTTTATTCATTCATTCACTAATTCCATCATTCATTCATTTATTCATTCATTCACTGTATATTTCAGTTTTGTAATAGTTTAAAGTTAAACCTCGATGCTTGGAATAAAACGACTCTAGTTTGGTTAAGAAGAGTAGTGTATGATAGAGTACCCAAGTTAAAAGTGGTAGCCGTGTTTATCTGTAGCGCCACGTGGCATGGTTTCTACCCCGGGTATTATTTAACTTTTGCCACGGGGCTGTTGTTAACCCTTGCAGCAAAAATGGTAAGTATCAAAACCACTGAATGAATCCTTGGCTTAATTTGACGTTGATGGGCTGAACTTATATAGATGAACATGATTTCATGGATAACAATTACGTTAAAGGGATCGTAAGGTGGTTTTCTAAACTTTGTATGTGTATCAGAGACACGAATAGCATCAATTTCCGCCATTCCAATTTCCATTCTGACATCTGTGGTTCTTGCAATTCCACTAAAACTAACGTGTTTTATGACGTCACTAACAGTGATCTGCATAGATATCAATAGTAATTCTAAAGTAATTCTATTTTTTTTAAAAGTGTCAAAAATTATTTTTTTTTTTTGCCGATTTCAGGTGAGACGTAAAATTCGTCCATTTTTTCTAACGTCAACCGTTCTCAAATTTTTTTACGATTGTACAACGTTTATTTTTACGAGATTAGCGTTAATGTGGCTGGCTTGTCCATTCATATTACTCGAATTAAAAGCTGGGTTAAATGTATATAGGTGAGTCCAATCACCATGAGGTCAAGGTCAACTTCATAAGGTCAAGGTCAAACTGCATTTTTTGAATAATTTTCATACACAATGTGTGTTGTTTGTATATGGGTATACAGTTTTTTCTTGCAATGGGGGTAAGGAAGGGGTGTGCATTATACACGGGTGTGCATTATATTCGGAAATATACAGTAATTGACTGCAAGGGTGTCTACTAAATTTTTAGTGAGGGTGGGTAATGGGGGGGATCTATATTTCTTGGGGGATGTCAAGTAATCCCACGTGTTAAAGCCATAACTAACGCATATTTGTGTGCGAGTTGTATTTTGAACTACACCAGATACCACTATAAGATTGGGCTTTTAAACCTTTTTACAAGTTTACAAATGCAGTTTGAATTTGACTTTATCAAGTTGACTTTAACATTAGATCATCTTCTATCAAAACTTTACCATAAATGTTTTCCTTTATCTTTCCATTTCTTCTAGGTCAGACGAAAAATACGACCCCATTTTCAAAGAACCGCAACTCTAGCCTATTTGTACGACTGCCTCACTTTCATTTCTGTGCGTTTGGCCAACCCATGGATGTGCACTCCGTTTCTCATGTTGCAACTGATGCCAGCGATACGTGTTTACAAGTAAGATACAAGAGTTAATGCCCTTGACTAACATTTATTTAGATATTTTGTGAATGGTGTATGTGTACTCACAATTTAAATGGCATGGCTAGGTAACAGTCTTGAAAATCTTTTTTTGAAATTAGAATTTGTTTACTTTTAGACCCTTAAAAAAATAAGCTTTAGGGAAATATATACATAGCTGCAGGACACAGTGGGGGCAAGGGGAGCAGCTGTCGGTCTGCCCCCTGTTAAGTCGTGGGCCCCTACATCAATGAATATATACATAAAAATGATAGACTAAGCAAGATAAATACGACTGGACGTCCAAAACTTTGTGCTTTGCTCCTCATTTTCCAGACCTTTTATTTTATTCCTCTCGTAAACATTTAGAAGCAGAAACCTGTGTTAGTTATCCAACAGTTTTATATTTTATATTTTGACACCTAATCATTTCGCGGTTAAGTGCCAATTTTTATGATAAGATGTCAAAAAATCAACAAGATTTGTGCCAAATCAAAATCCTAGCTTTCAGACATGACTGATAAGATCTCTGATATCTGTATATCTTGTGCTTCTTACAATTTGCTTTTTGATTTCAACGTGCTTAAATCTGTTGTGACGTTTAATTTCTAAAAAGATTTTCAATACTGTTAGCTTTTATCCCCGTTTAATGCTTTGGCTTGCTTGCTAGTTGTTTTGTACTAATTTTAACATTTTCCTCCTGCACCTATCCCTGCATAAGGGGGATGTGTGAAAAGGCATAAGTGGGATAGATAGGTGGGAAACTATCTTAGCTTTAGTGGGATGTCAGTAATGGCATAAGCGGGATGGATAGATGTGAAGCTTTCTTAGCATAGATGAGCTATCCATAATGGCAACTGTTAAAATGATAAGATGAGATGTGGGAAACTGTCCTAGGATAGATGTGTTATGGGAAACTATCCTAGCAAAGATGGGTTATGGGAAACTATCCTAGCAAAGATGTGTTATGGGAAACTATCCTAGCAAAGATGGGTTATGGGAAACTATCCTAGCAAAGATGGGTTATGGGAAACTATCCTAGCAAAGATGGGTTATGGGAAACTATCCTAGCAAAGATGGGTTATGGGAAACTATCCTAGCAAAGATGGGTTATGGAAAACTATCCTAGCAAAGATGGGTTATGGGAAACTATCCTAGCAAAGATGGGTTATGGGAAACTATCCTAGCAAAGATGGGTTATGGGAAACTATCCTATCATAGATGGGTTATGGGAAACTATCCTAGTAAAGATGGGTTATGGGAAACTATCCTAGCAAAGATGGGTCATGAGAGACTATCCTAGCAAAGATGGGTTATGGGAAACTATCCTAGCAAATATGGGATGTGGGAAACTATCCTAGCAAAGATGGTGAGTGATGGGGAAACTATCCAGGCAAAGATGGGTTATAGTAAAACTCTCCTAGCAAAGATGGGTTATGGGAAACTATCGTAGCAAAGATGGGTAATGGGAAACTATCCTAGCAAAGATGGGTTATGTCAAACTATTCTAGCAAAGATGGGTTATGTCAAACTATTCTAGCAAAGATGGGTTATGTCAAACTATCCTAGCAAAGATGGGTTTTGTCAAACTATTCTAGCAAAGATGGGTTATGGAAAATTATCCTAGCAAAGATGGGTTATGGGAAATTATCCTAGCAAAGATGGGCTATGGGAAATTATCCTAGCAAAGATGGGTTATGGCAAACTATCCTAGCAAAGATGGATTATGGAAAACTATCCTAGCAAAGATTGGTTATGGGAAACTATCATAACAAAGATGTTTTATGGGAATATAGATGTTAAGTAAAACTATCCTAGCAAAGATGTGTTATGGGAAACTAAATATCGCAATGGATATAGCATAGCATTAGCATATTGGCATATAGCATGAAATATATGTTAGCGCAGCAGATATAGCATAGCAATATAGTATACTGTATTAGCGCATAGCAGTATGATCCTTGTAGAATGAATTGAAAGCAATAAAACCGTAATCTTTGAATATTCATGCTCAACTTAAAAGAGAATCCAATTGGACAATGCTACCATAGCATAGGCTCACCTAAATTCCAATGTTTGCCCAGTGGTAAAGGGACTTTACTTCGATTCAGAAAATCGGTTCCTTGAAAATAATTTGCTTCGTTGCTTTTATAGATGTATTCCCAATTTGTTTTTAGTCTTTTAAAATCCCAATGCAGCTTACAGATAACATTCAATTTCTTATTAGCTTTCATTCTAAACTAGCTTTTTGTTTTTAAATCCGATTGATTATTTTGTTGCTTTTTTTTTTTGCCAAATCTGAAATGCTTTTATTAGTACAATATAGCTTTAACCCCCGGCTTGTATCTGTTGTAAGGTTTTTGTGTTAGTTGTGCACTGTCTGTAGAAGTGTAGTCATTGTTTGTAGAGTGTAGTTTAACCCTTTCCACCTTTCTTTAACCCTTCCTAGCTTCATTCACCAATCACCATAGTATATAGTCATTTAGTTATTTTTTGTATGATCATTCATTCATTCATTCATTCCTTCTGATTCATTCATTCATCAATTGATTGATTCTTATGATTTATATATCCATTCAATCATTTCAGTGTTTTTCATTCATTCTGTATTATCATTCATTCATTTATTTGTTCAGCAATTTCCTCATTCATTCATTCATTCATTTCCTCATTCATTCATTCATTCATTCATTCATATTACATGTATAACTAGTGCAATCAGAACTATATGCATCTTGTAAATATGAATATAAATATACTTATTGCATAGATCTTGATATAGGTATAGTCATATAAGCATGTAATTTGTTTTAATGAAAGGAGATGGGGGGGGGGGGGCAAAGGATGTCTGCAAAAAACTGAAATTTGTCACGTTATATATGACACTTTTCACCTAAAAATGATTTTAAATTTTTTTTAACTTTCCAGACAACTATTAAATTTGACAAGGATTCTTTGTAGTTGTAATAATATCATTTGAAAGATTGTGACTATTTAATCAAGACTAGTATTCACTATTTTAGAATTATTTCCCTTTAAATTGTGACTTATTAATCAAGACTTTCAATAACTATCAGAATTATTTCCCTTCAAATTGTGACTTATTAATCAAGACTATTATTCAGTATTTGAGAATTATTTCCCTTTATTTTTCAGCTCTCTATATTGGTGGTTACATATATTAGCTTTGATGGTTATAGTAGTACTGCCATTTTATCATCCGCAGAAACCCAAAACCGACTCGGACAAAAAGACAGAAACGGACAAAAAGACGCAATAATTCGCATTTTTATACAAACACTCGTAGCCTAATAGTCCAACACATTTATTGCCTAAATTTTGTCATGAGTTATTGCCCTTGAATGAGTGAAAAAAAAAGGGACATAAAAGGAGTATTCAAAAGGATTGAATTTTTAATTAGAAATGAACACAGTGCAAATTAGTCATGAGTTATTGCCCTTGAATAAGTAAAATAAGTTATTCAAAAGGATTGAATTTTTAATTAGAAATGAACACAGTGCAAATTAGTCATGAGTTATTGCCCTTGAATAAGTGAAATAAGTTATTCAAAAGGATTGAATTTTTAATTAGAAATGAACACAGTGCAAATTAGTCATGAGTTATTGCCCTTGAATAAGTAAAATAAGTTATTCAAAAGGATTGAATTTTTAATTAGAAATGAACACAGTGCAAATTAGTCATGAGTTATTGCCCTTGAATAAGTGAAATAAGTTATTCAAAAGGATTGAATTTTTAATTAGAAATGAACACAGTGCAAATTAGTCATGAGTTATTGCCCTTGAATAAGTAAAATAAGTTATTCAAAAGGATTGAATTTTTAATTAGAAATGAACACAGTGCAAATTAGTCATGAGTTATTGCCCTTGAATAAGTGAAATAAGTTATTCAAAAGGATTGAATTTTTAATTAGAAATGAACACAGTGCAAATTAGTCATGAGTTATTGCCCTTGAATAAGTGAAATAAGTTATTCAAAAGGATTGAATTTTTAATTAGAAATGAACACAGTGCAAATTAGTCATGAGTTATTACCCTTGAATAAGTAAAATAAGTTATTCAAAAGGATTGAATATATTTAATGAGAAATGAACACAGTGCAAATTAGTCATGAGTTATTACCCTTGAATAAGTGAAATAAGTTATTCAAAAGGATTGAATTTTTAATTAGAAATGAACACAGTGCAAATTAGTCATGAGTTATTGCCCTTGAATAAGTAAAACAAGTTATTCAAAAGGATTGAATATTCTATTAGAAATGAACACCGTACAAATTAGTCATGAGTTATTGCCCTTGAATAAGTAAAATAAGTTATTCAAAAGGATTGAATATTCTATCAGAAATGAACACTGTACAAATTAGTCATGAGTTATTGCCCTTGAATAAGTGAAATAAGAAAAGCCACTTCCCGTAATTTAGCATTAAGGGTGTTAATTGGGCTATTTGACGTTATGAAAAAATGGAATAAGTATATGAAATAATGATTTCTTGAGACTTGTTGTGCATTTGTTGATGATTTGGGGTCCTTCTCGATAGTTTAAGGTTGATTTCATGTCAATCAGATTTTTTTTAATGAGTTGACAGCCCTTTCAAACATGTCATAAAAATTGGACATTTCAAACCTTTGATACAAGTTTAAAAAAATGTGAATGGATCAATCTACATCAAACTTGGCGTAAATGTAGACAATTACATTGCCGAGAAACTTACAGAGCGATTTTCCAAAAAAAATTATTATTTTGGTGGTTACCATGGAAATACGAAAATTTACGGAAATTTACACGTAGGTACGGCAAACATTTTTCAGGGGCCAAACTGATTAGAATTTTCGAAAAAACTCTCTGTACCTTTCATCCTTATTGAATAAGCTTTCAATCAAGACCAAGATCGTAATTTTCCAATAAAAAATGGCTGAGAAATCTTGTATCAACCGGGACACATTTTGCTACTTTTTCCTAATTTTTTAGCAAAAACTAACGAAATACCTAATTTCTTTTCGTTTTTTTTTCATTCTATATAGTTTACAAATAAAGTAATAATAATTATCTACAATCTGAGCCCAAAAATAATAAGTAATTCGCAAAACTTCCATCTCGTGTTTTTTTTCTCGAACGCTAGCCCAATCAATACCCTTAATATATGTTTGTATAGATAAAAAAATATTCACAGTAGAGAAAGATTAAAAAGTTGCAATAGTAGTGAACACAACACAATATAAATTTAGAAAAATTTGTCACTGTGTAAAAAGTGCACCCCAGTTTTGAAAGTCCTTTTAGGGTAAAATGCGCACTATACTTGTGAATATTTAGTTTGTTTAGCATCAAGTACTGCAATTAGACGTCTTTTTATGGTGTTTTCTGATGTTCCTCCCAACCTTTCATTTCTTATTGAATTTTATAAAGGTTAAAACATATAGAAGTAGGAAGATTACATTAAAACACTAAGATATATGGATATACTTCTTTTGCATTTATTGCATACTACGTTTCAAAACACATACAGGTAACATTATCATATAGAAGTAGGAAGATTACATTAAAACACTAAGATATATGGATATACTACTTCTGTATTTATTACATACTACGTTTAGAAACACATACAGGTAACGCTATCAAGTAAAATGATAGGAAGATTACATTAAAACACTAAGACATATGGATATACTACTTCTGTATTTATTACATACTACGTTTCGAAACAGATACAGGTTACGCTAAAATATTTTGACTAAATTTTGTTTATTGATGGTGGATGGGTTGTCCTCTTGACCTCATATCTTTACATAGTCAGCCACTTTAAATATACTCCTACTACTTAGATTAAGGTGGGAAAACTTTACAAACCTACAAATCAAATGCAACATCAAGTTGTAACCATTTAGTAATAACAAGCCCAGATGTTGATCTTTCCCACCCTAAGTTAGTCTTATTCCATCGGCAGCCATTTTAGCTTTATAACATATCTTGCCAAATACATAATATATAAATACATTTATAAGTTAATAAGTGAGAGAGAAAAAGGCATAATTAGATATTATTTCATGAAAGCACTGGTTGAGGAAGATTAAGAATTAAGAAAAAAAGATTCATATCATAGAAAAAATTAATAAAATTTATCTTACAAAAGGGAATGATTAAAAAGGAATTTAAAAAGCTCAAATTAGAGTCATAATAAATTTGATAATTAATATAATTTTGTGAAAGCACAGATTAAAATATATTGATCTCTAAGTCTATGTGTTTACTTGAAATGTGTGTGTTTGACATGCAATGCGTTTGATCTGTGTGTGTGTGTGTGCATGTGTGAATTACTGGTATATTTTAAGTTAGTGAGTTTTTTTATTTTAAATTCTAATATATATTATATAAAAATATATAAAAAATGATATATGAAGTATAATTGAAAAAGGTTATAATACTTATTGGTGTAGGGATTTGTGAACTTCTAGGGAATCCACATAGCAAATATGAGCATCATTAAAGGGATTGTAAAGAGATTTTCTTAACTTTGTATGTGTATCGGGGACACTGATAGCATCAATTTGTACCATTCAAATTTTCAATCTGATGTCTGTGGTTCTTGCAATTCCACTAAAACTAACACGTTTTATGATGTCACTACCACTGATCTGCATAGATATCAATAGTAACTTCTGGTAGACCAGTTGGGGTGATGTCATAAATGCGTTAGTTTTAGTTAATTGCAAGAACCACAGACATTGGAATGGAAATTGGAATGGTGCAAATTGATGCTATCAGTGTTCCTGATACACATACAAAGTTTAGAAATCCTCTTTACAATCTTTTAAATACTTTAAAAAAAAAAGCTTTCAAAAGTCAAATTGTGTTACCTCAGTTTGAATAATATGATATTTATAGTGAATGGTATTTTTGAATTATAATTAAAAAACAGGGTAGCCTATATAATTTGGGCATTTATGTCATAGCCAGATCATATTAAGTAAAATTTATGTCCAAAAAGTTGATACAGGGAGTATAAAAACTATTAGTCAAATTTAGCCACTACTAATTGGCTAAATAACTGTGTATATTTTAAGTTTGCCTTTTATAGAATTACAAAGTATAAGAAAGTCGACCTCCTTTTCGTAAACTAACTGCCTGATGAGCATTCTATACCTTAAACATGTCAGCATACTCCTTAAGTCATAATATATGAAAGATAACCTAATCAGCAGAAAAGTGGGATGTAAAACTCCAACTCATTTCCCAGTTTGATTTTTCATATTTTTGAGTTCTTATATGACAAATTTTAAACTCTCTACCTTAATTATCAATCCTGATGAGCCTTTTATACCCAAAACTTATTAATAATAATAAGGGTTCCTTCCCTTCCCTTCCCTGCGTTGAATTTGCATAGTTTTTGAATTAGGAATGATTACATGTGACTTATTTACCTCTTGTTTACTTTTGTTTACTTTTGTTGACATGTAAACAAATCCCTTGCATTATCATATATTATCCTGAATTATTGTTTATGAATGAAATAAATTTTGTTACTTAGTTTTACATTGTTATATTTTGTTTGTTAGTTAATGTTTGGTGGTGGTGGTGGGCATGCAATTCTCAAATTATCAGTCATGTTACTTGTTTACGTTGTTGGGGTAGGATAATAAACCTTGGCTGGCCATCCAGTTGATATGTTAGTAGGGCATAGCCGTAGGGGCCCACTACTTAACAAGGGGGGCAGACCGACTTATTGCCCGAATTTTTATGATATTTTGCCCGATTTTGGAGATTTTTGCCGAAAGCATAATATTTGGGGGTGGGTGCATCTGCTCCCCCTGTCTCCTATGGCTATGTGTTGAAGGCATTTTGGACACCATAGACAGGCTACTGATTGCCCACTGTGGAATGGGTAGGCCTGAACATATTGTGTAAATAAACCCACATATGCTGTTTTTAACAGCCGAGCCCCCCTGATGAGTTCAAAGCCACCCGATCACCCCCTCCCTACAACCTTAACAGGCAAATACGGTCGTATCACACTCCAAAGTTTATAACAGTTTGTGAAATTGTTACTAGATTACTCATTAAATCAATTTCATTTAGATGGTATTTAAAGGTACCTACCCACCCACTCCCTACAACCCTAACAGGCACATACTGCCCGTTCAGACCTCCATAGTTTTTAACAGTTTGTATCGTTGTTGTTAGATAATCTATTAAATCAATTAGGCCTACATTTAAATCAAACCTTAAAATGTAAGAAAAAAATTAATGCCACGTCCAGTCAGGCCCGTAGGAAGCAATTTCATATTGGGATGGAGGGGGGCTAAATAATGTACAAAACTCATTCTCAAGCCTCTCAGCCCTTTCGTTAGTTGGCCCAGTGTCGGCTTTTACCACTAAAACTATTTGAATCTCAAAATCTAATGCTAAAAAATCCGATTTGCAAACCCTTATTCTGTTAAAGATTTCGGGTATACAACAATTTAAACTACCTCATTTAACAAGATAGTATTTGGTTTGCTTAATCGGGATTAAAACCTCCTCAATCCGATTTGAACCTTGTATGTGTTTAACGGGATCTCGGTCGAATCAACCCTATCACCTAAATCAAATTAGACCAAATTTCAGATAACGTACTTCTGTTGCAAATCCGATTTTATAGCCTAAATTTCTGCGTTTCTTTGAATTAAGATTTGACAAAATACTAAATAATATAGCCCTGTTTAAGGAAATTAAAAAGATTAGCAACATATTTTAGTGTTTAAACTGTTTCCACATCAAATGTAGAGAGATTTGAAAATATTACGTTCTGCTTTAATATTTTTAATATTTCTAAATAATTAAGAAATATTTTATCATTTGTAACTTGCACCTTTCAAAAGAAAAGTCATCATTATGCTGAACAGAAATCGATATCATTCTTTAAGATATCGATTAAAAATCAATCACTAGTGATCGATATTCCTCGTGATCGTGTAGCAGACATTTGGGTACCGGGGAATTCGAATTTCGAAACGATTGGTGATCAGTGTTCGATTAATAATCGATTATGAGGTGATCATCTTATCTAGACAATCTGGCATCGACAATTAAAATCATCATCGATGATCGATCAATTAAATTCAATAAAATCAATCATTGGTACTTAATCATGATATCGATTCGCAGACAAATCGGCACCAAAAATAACTTTTCTAAATAAAAATTGTGAAATTGGTAATTGATAAAATAATAATCGATCAAAATCTTCCTAATCTCTTTGAATATTGATTCAAAATCAATCAAAACCGATCAGTGATCGTTAATCTTTATATCGAATCGATTCGCAGACAAGCTGGCACCAAATCAAGGCAGACATCACCGAAATCGTTAAAATTATGATTGAAATTCAATAAAAATCGATTATTGATACTTAATATTCATCTTGATTCGCAGAAAAGCTGGCACCAAATCAAGTCAGACATGACCGAAATCGATTAAAGTAATGATTGAAATTCAATCAAATCGATTATTGATACTTAACCTTTATCTCGATTTCCAGACATCTTGGCAGCAAAACTTCCTAACTCCAGATAATCAATTACTTGATGAAATCGATAAATCCATAAATAGTATTCAATAAAACAGATCATTGGTACTTAATCTTTATATCGATCCACAGACAAGTTGGCACCGCATCACTTAAAATCAATAAATCGATGATCGAAATTTAATTTGAAGCAATTATTGATCATGATCTCAATATCAATTCGCAGACAAGTTGGCATCTCAGATCTTCTAATTCAAAACGTTTAAAATCGATTATTGAATGATTGATAAACAAAAAATCGATCATTGATCGTTGATCTCAATATCGATCAGCAGACAATTTGGCACCGCATCACTCAAATCGACAATCGGAAGTCAATGAAAAGAAATCATAGGTCATGAAGTTAGCATCACAGATCTTTCAAAGCAGGACGTTCAAAATCGATTATTGAATGATTGATAAACAAAAATCGATCATTGATCGTTGATCTCAATATCGATCCGCAGACAATTTGGCACCGCATCAGTTAAATCGATAAATCGATAATCGGAAGTCAATATAAAGAAATCATAGGTCATTAAGTTGGCATCACAGATCTTCCAAATCAAGACGTTTAAAATCGATAATGGAATGATTGGTAAACAAAAAATCGATCATTGGTCGTTGATCTCAATATCTATTCGCAGACAGGGTGGCACCGCAGTTATCCCAACAAAGTTAAGGAATTCAATCTCCAAATTAAAATCATATTGTTAGATACAATTCAAACGATATAAAACAACCTTTTATTTCCCCCGTATCAACAACTCTCCCCCGACCCCTGCTCGCACGTACCCCCATTGCTTCCACGTAACCCCATTGCTTCCCATTCTCCCCGTCCCCTCATCGGTCACCCCACAGACGGCGTTCGACCAGTGTGCGTGTTAATATTAATCAGATAATGCGTTACAAAATAATCTTTATGAATAATTTATATGGTGACCCATCGATGCCATCACTCCAATAATTGAATCAACTATAAGTATATTAGTGTTTTATCAAAAATTCATAACCAAATCAGTGTCAGCTTTGTGATTCCATAACTGCCAATCTGGTCTTAGGTGTAATAGAACAATATGGGGGTTTCTGATGGAGACATTAATATTTTGGGGGGTCACAATACTAAAAGATACAACTATTACAAAGACATTTTGATTTAATAAGCATTTTTGCGATAGAAGTGTTATAAAATGCTTAGTTTAAGTGGAATTGCAGGAACCACACGCATCTGATTGCATTTTTGAATGATGCAAATCAAGACTTCTTTACAACCCTTTGGATAATGACCATGATTTTAACCAAATTGTCCATTGTGGCCAATATTTTACGCATATTTCGAAAATTCGGGTCCATTAAGCGTGTGTATAAAACACGACGAATGCAAATATTTTTATGCCAATTACTTAGTAATTGTTCAAAAATTAAAATCACATCATTTGGCAAAATTGTGAATAGATTTAAACGGACATCAAACGTTTAAGAAACGCGACAAACGTAAATATTTTTGCGTCAATTACGCCAAATTTCACGCATTTAGTAACAAATTACATATCATTAATTGAAAAGGTCCATTACTGTATTTTCACCTGCCGAACAATGCAAATCTGTGTCCATTAAAATTGATTAAGTCATTGGTTAATGTATTAAACAATAGAGGTGAAAACATAGCGCCTTGCTGCACACCCTTTTAGTGAAATTTTTAATGACGTTGTTGTTTGTTTGTTTAAAACATAGGTACAGATTGCTTTTATAAATATTGAAATAAAAGTTTTCTAGATAAGGCATTGTTTACAGACACCCTTTCTTTTCACCCCACCACCATTCCAACCTTTCCGATTTTTAAATTCGTTTGATTCGAAGGTTACTATTGAATAGATAGCAAATTATTGCAAGCTCAATAAAATGAAGAAAATATCGTTGGCTCAATAGGGTGCAAAGTCAGGAAAGTTTGACAGAAAACTCATAGCCCACCAAGGTCCAAAAAGGCTGGACGTACAACTCCACCATTTCGATAGTTTTTTTGTTACTAACCAATGACTTATTATCAAATTAAATGTTCTAAGGCATAATAGTCAAATAATTAAGATACAGAAAGAGGGGCATCAAATTCTATTTTATTTATCCAATAAGGTACAGAAAATAGGACATTATACTCAATATTATTGGTCCAAAAAGCTGGATGTAAAACTCCAATGTTTTTAGTTGTTTGTTTACTAACTGATTAACTTGTAAGTGATTTAGTCGGTTAATAAGATATATTGTTTTAATTGTTAAGATACAGAAAGTGGGGCATCATCTATTTTATTTGTCCAATAAGGTACAGAAAATAGGACATTATACTCAATATTATTGGTCCAAAAAGCTGGACGTAAAACTCCAATGTTTTTAGTTGTTTGTTTAATAAGATGTATTGTTATAATTTTTAAGATACAGAAAATGGGAAGAATTTTTTTTTTTTTTTCAATAAGGTCCAAAAATGCTGGGTGTTTGTGTGTTTACTAACTAATTAACTAGTAAGTGATTTAGTCAGCTAATAAGAGATATTGTTACAATTGTTCTAGTTGTTACCTCCTGGTCATTATAGATTACCGTTTTCTCCTGGGGATATATACTCTGTTTAAAGGCAATAATCCCCTCAACTATAATGTTTTAAATGTTTTAACTGAACAATGTTCAGAATTACATGGTACATGGGGTAATAAGCTTTTTACATAAATAAATAATGTGCAGCAATTAAAATTAACTCTTTTTTTAACCAAGGAATTTTAAATTACATGGTAACGTGTTTGTTTCATTTTTTGCTTATCTAAAGAATTAATTTACTGAGCAATTAAAAAAACATAATTTAAGCTAATCAATTTGAAAATATATTTTTGAGAGATTTACTGAATTATAAGGTAAAAATTTGGTGTCTTAAAAAGTTGCAAAATTGCTTGTCACGGTTTTTTGGCCAAGCAAAATTGTTTCTCCGTGCTACAGAACCAAAATATTTCATGGGTCTCAAAAGAATGTGAAAAGATATGGCTACCTATCTAGAAAGAAAGTATGTATGTGGGTGCAAAAATTCCTACAACTATTGACAATATTTTTCTCATTTTTACCACGTAACCAAACTTTACCCCCACCCCCAGTATAATATCATTTGCCCGATTTAAACCCTTTTAACGATCAATAGTGTAAAAATGGTCTTGAATTTAATGTGTTTGATGAAATACAAAAAATACCCCGACCCCTTTCCCCAACCCCTTCCGAAATTCTTTTTTTAATACAATTTACATAGAATCTGACTTATTATTAAAAGTATTATTATTAGAATTAACCCCTTTAAGGTTCTATAGTGTAAAATCTATTTAATGGGTTACGTAAGAAAAAAATATTCCCCCCCTCTCCTCTCCCAAACCCCTTCCAAAAAATCTTGATACAATTTACATAAAATCTGACTTATTATTATTAAAATTATTATTAGACTTAACCCCTTTAATAATGTTCTATAGTGTAAAATCCATTTAATGGGTTACGTAAGAAAAGTAACCAAATGGCACGTGCTAGATGATGAGATTTAGAACCAACAATCTGTTCACCCGATTACCTACAATTAACTCCTATTGATACCTGGAGAGAGTCACGTGATCGACGTATATTAAACATAATGCCCGGTAATCATCCAATCAGAACTCCCCAAGGAGAAATCTTTTTGGCAAAGATTTGCCGACAACTTTCCAAGTTCTAACACGAAATCACGTGCTGATTTAGGATAAATCGTTAATCCCTACATATGAATATCAGAATTGACCAATCAGAGCTTCGAATGACGACATTCAATACATGTATTGACCAATCAGAAGAGAGAATAATGGATCTGTCAGGGATAGGTGACCAATCACAGATCAGTTTGGGAACTTCTAAGGAAATTGTTGGAAATCCACTGAAATATTCGGACTTGCTTGCCTATCATTGGATAAACCGCCAAATATCATTGTTTTGAAGAGCAATAAAGTGTTTGCACCGTTCTCTTTGGATCAGAAACCGTCCTTCGCTTTTACCTTTCAACATTCCTTCACCATTCCACAGAACCAAAACATGGATTTAGTTACTTATTCACCTGGTAAGTCTTATGTCAAATGTCTATCTTCATCGGTTATCAGTTGCTGAATCTTGTGCCTAAGCTTGGTCTAGCATCAGTTGCCAATGCTTTGATGTGCTGAAACTTGTTCCTTGATTAGTATGAGAACAGTTGATACTATGCCTTGAAGTGTCAGGATGAGACGTGGCGCCTATTTTCTGTTATTGTCGCCTGGTATTGCTGTTGCCTGACACACCAAGAGAGATGGAATGGCATTAAAGCATAGACCTACTATTGTGTATATGATTAGAATAACCCAGAAGTTTTAATTCTTAACTGTAAGGATGTTTCATTGGAAAAGGGATTGTAAATTGATGCTACCAAAAGATTCTTTACAATCACTTAGTTGACGATACAAGTTGATTCAAATACTTCAATTGTTCTATTCAAATTCATCATGGTTCTTTTTTCATTTTCAGAAAAACTTTACCAGTCCATCACTCCAACAGAATCGGCATCATCGTCACCATCGTCCTCGCCAACCACAACACCATGGAGCAGCGCTTCATACCCTAGACATAGTACACCTAAAGGATCACCCGTCAATGAACGACCTTCATCCTTCTCTTTTGGACAATCGTTGCTGTTTCCTTATAAACCGGAAGTACTCTCACCGCCATCTTTATCTACTTATTCCAGTTCTGATTCATTCTCAAAAGTTGATCTCAGCATCCCGTTCGAGTCGTACCTTTCCAATTTAGGAGATTCTTTAAGAAAGGCGCATAAAGGAAAGATTGTGGAAAAGAGGAGCATAGATTCCAGAAGACATGAAGTCAAATCCAGCATCTACCCAAATCCATTGGCACAATTCGCTGCACCTTATCTTAGATATTGGGAATCGAAAACGACGACTCCTTACCCGGGAAGATTCGCCGAATCTTTGAGTCATCCTGCATTCAGGCAGACGGAGAATCTGACCACCAGAGCTACGCCTTCAGAGAAACAACAATCTCCCAAGAAGTATAAATGTAACGTCTGTGATAAGACCTTCTCCAGAAGCAACACCCTCGTTACTCATAAGGTAATTATTGATTCTTTGGCTTATTTTTTCACTGGGAGATCTTTGAAGGGTGAACAAAGCCCATTTTGAGACCAAAAGACTTAATTTCTGCCTCAATACTGCTTTGGATGGTTTATTTTGAATTTTATTTTATTGTCGTCCTGTTTTGAGCATTGAATTGTAAAAAGGTATCCTGTTTTTAATACTTTGTCTTACAAAATTCTTAATATCTTTTATTTATCTATTTTCAGCGAATACATACAGGAGAGAAACCATTTAAATGTGAAATTTGTGACCGGGCATTTCGCCAACCAGGAAATTTAACTCGACACCGTTTGACCCATACTACTATAAAACCTTATGTCTGTACAGTATGTAATAAGGCGTTTAACAGAGCCAGTAATCTTCAGACTCATATGAGAATTCATTCCAAAGGCATGGATTATCAGGAGTACCATGGTGCCTGTTTGTCTTACCATTGAAAGATTGAACCCTGAACCCTTATCCTTGGTTCCTTGGACGCTTGAAGAATTGAACCCCGAACCCTTATCCTTGGTTCCTTGGAAGCTTGAAGAATTGAACCCTTATCCTTGGTTCCTTGGAAGCTTGAAGAATTGAACCCTTATCCTTGGTTCCTTGGAAGCTTGAAGAATTGAACCCTTATCCTTGGTTCCTTGGACGCTTGATTCCTGAATCCTTATCCTTGGTTCCTTGGAAGTTTGAACCCTTTTCCTTGATTCCTTGGGCGCTTGAAGAATTGAACCCTTATCATTGGATCCTTGGACGCTTGAACCCTGAACCCTTATCCTTGGTTCCTTGGAAGTTTGAAGATTTGAACCCTTATCCTGTGACCAACTTTAGAGGAAAGATGCAACTTCTGAGGGTTGAAAATTCCAGACATTCCTAAGCTTAGAGTAGAAAAAAGGGACTCCTTTTTACAAGGATATGAACTTCGGTTCATGAGGACCCTCTCTATCAGCTGGCCTTTGGACAAACCTCTTGGTATTGGTATTACTGGGATAACAACATACACTGTATGTTCACGGGGACCCTCACTAACAGCTGGTCTTTGGACAAGCCTTTTGGTATTTCCCCCGATTATCAGTACCGTTTTACCCCTGATTTGGTGTTGTGGAAACTAGGATCAGATCCCATAAAGTTTTGTTACCAAAGTTTCTGTAAAATTACAGAAATCCAGTGAACTATTTCTTGATGAACGCTTGTTCGGCGACGATTTCAGACTGATATTATGGAAATGTTTGTTAATTGTTATTGTTAGATGTTATTATTTTTATTTATATTGTGATTTATATGTGATTATCGTGATAATTTATTTCTTGTTCTAAAGTGCAATATTTTTATTTATATGCTTGTTGAATTTTTGAATAAATATTACATAAAATTGAATTAATTTATTGATATATCTCTTTTGTTCTTGCGGTATACCAATGGTCTTCCCAGTCTTACACGTTACAGAGAAGGACATACCAGGGTCCAGTTCCTAGCCTTGTGCTTAAGATCAAATTTGTGCTTTAAACCCTTTGTCGAGTCTATGCAAGAATTAGTAGGAAAATCTCCAGTCGAATATCGGACTTGGACTTAGTTAAATGCTAGGTGCATTTTGATACACATTTTGGGACCAAAAACATATACAAATGTTCATGAAAATTCTTAGAAAGAAAGCTGTCCTGCAATTTCGGGAAAAGGCTATTTCTATTTTTTTTTACCCGAGAGTTGTGGTAGGGAGGGGAGCACTTAGAAATCTTTATAGGGATTTGATATGAATACATGGAACATCATACTTCTAGATATGACCAGGGAAGCCGGTGTCGGCCTCTGCTAAGATTATTATTGTATAATGTTTAATGAACTGAAATGATCCAAGGAAGTGTGGAACCCAGTGCCAAGTTTTGGGGTCGTAATCGACAGTAGTTGCTAATTCGGATTAAGTCAAAATAGATCCAAATAGCAACAAATGTTTAGGTGCCTTGCGAGATCACTCGTATCAACTTTGGAACAAGACCAGCGTTCTAGAAAACCTCGTATACAATACGGTAGTCACCACATTGAATAAATTATAGTTCAGCCAATTATAACCATTATTTTAAAGGAGTTGTCTTCTCATACGTTATAATCAGTCAAATAAAAGTCAATCTTCGGAAAGAGTTGTCTCCCTTGCCCATATATCGAACAAGATGGCTGCTTTTCGTGACCGAGTCATAATGTTAATCTGGAAAATTGACGAAGGTTGACCGAATGTTGCGACATGACACCCGGCTTGCCTACTCGATGTCTAACGATACGAAATAATCTGATAGACTTTTCCTTGAATACGGTGCCAATTTTTGTTGGTAGTCGACGGTTGCTAGTATGGTATTAGAATAAATATTTGTAAATATAACAGCACCATGCCAAATAGTTAGCCGTTGCTAATAGGGTCTTAGTCAAAGTATCAAAAATAGAAACAACTTAAAGGGCTGGGATGGGGTGGGGAGGGGGTAGAGTGAGACTGTCCCAGCCTTGTTCTAAAGTGGTAAGGTTTGAGGCTAGTGGGGTAGCAGTAATTTTATTTAGGGGGTGCATGCATGGGAGGGGAATAGAGAGGCCATTGGAATGGAAATGCTAAAATTTTGCTAGATATGCTACTGTTTGGGGCTCTGTTACTTACTTTTGAATTCATCATTATTTTCTGGGGGTGGGGCCCCTATGGCGTGAGACTGAGACATAGTTAAACCACCCAATATGTAAAGTTATGGATATAAAAAACATGCATGCTTTAATTATATGAAATATGTGTTTATTTGTACAAGGAAATTTATAATTCAAAACAAGTTTTTCTTTTAGAAATTTCTGGAAGTGTTAAACAGCTTTAAATCTCGATATCATTCGCTTCATTCACAAAACAGATTGGATTATCTAATACATTAATCTTTTAATCCATTTATCCGATAATCTGATAATCCACTAATGTTGATACGAAGAAGCATGTAAATCTTAAAATTCCTATTTTGTTTTCTTTGTTAGAACGAAGTAACCTTGTAACTGTTAAGAGGCTTGTGGAATTAGGGACGGTTCGTTCCATGCATACCGAAAGGTCTTATAACGTAATACATGAGTCAAGGGTATGATTCATCGTGTTGATATCGTTGTTACGAAACACCTTCTTACGCTGGTACCAACCCCCCCCCCCCCCCCTTAATCAACACACACACACATCCCTTACCCAAACACGATCCGTTCCAATCACAACTGATCATACTGATATTCTTGTTACGAAACAACTATTTACGCTGTATTTATGCAAGACTTGACCGTCTTTAAAGGGATTGTAAAGTGATTTTCTAAACTTTGTATGTGTATCGGGGACACTGATAGCATCAATTTGCACCATTCCAATTTCCATTCCGACGTCTGTGGTTCTTGCAATTCCACTTAAACTAACATGTTTTATGACGTCACTGACAGTGATCAACCTTCCGTCTTAATTTTAGTGGAACTGCAAAAACCACAGACGTCGGAATAGAAATTGGAATGATGCAAATTGATGCTCTCAATGTCCCCGATACACAAACAAGGTTTAGAAAATCACTTTAAAAGCTATGTGGACGTACTGTAAAATATGTGTAATGTTAGTAATTATAGAGTCAACATGACCGATAACCTACTAAAAACCATAGATAAAGTTTGTCAACAGTCAATTTCTGACATATTTAGTACACTTTGTCTTTAAAGTAGCATAATAATTATTTTTTTTACATATCGCCCCTATTTCTTCATGAAGTATTTGTTACATCTCAAGGCTGTATATGTGGAAGATTCAAACCTTCCATCCAGTGGCGTTTCTGGGAATTATAAGGTACAGGGGCCAAGTTGGGGCCTTGAAATTGTCAAACAAAAGATAACATGACTGAAAAGTGAATTTGAAAGTGGAAAAAGTGCAGTCCCTTTAAGGGCCATAAGGTTCAAATTGTCTGAATAGTTCGATGTAATTTGGATCTGTTGATGACAGTGTAAATTGTTGAAACGTTGTGTACAGTGAAACCCAGGAGTACTAGTATACCATGTCAATTGATGCTATCTAATATTTCGTTATGAAAACGTGGGGACGATAAAGGTTCAGTAAAATAGAGCATGGATCACAAAAGGATGGACGGAGAGTGATATCAGGTGTTTCTAAGATGGAACCAGGGACGTATATCGATGCTATAGTAGGAGTTGTTATGGTAGCCATCTTTCTGGTTGTCATGGTTATACTGTATCGAACTGATTGGGAAGTCGATTGGTTCAATGAGGTGACAATTGTGGGTTTTTTGGGGGGGGGGGGGGGAGTGAGAGGAAGTGTGCTTTGTCGAAGTCAAATTTAGGTTATTTTGTTCGGTATTTTTGTTACTATTCGCTAGTCATTTAATTTTTTAAAATATATTTAAGCATTTTTCTATGTTTTTAACTTGATTTAAATGCAAAATTTGATTATTTTGTTCCTTTTTTTTTCTGCGAGTTACCCAATATTCGCCGCAGACACATGGTTTTAAAATATAAGCGTATGCGTGCCATAAGGGAGACATTCAGTCGAACGAAATTTTAAAATTAATAATTTGGGATGCTAAAATCGGCTAAGTGTCATGTAGGGATAAGCTAATTAACTGCTCTTTTGAGATAATTTTGATTTTTAATTAATAATTTTTAAATGAGCAAACTTATTAATAATCGCATAAATGTCATATTGTAGACGTTTGGACGGACAAAATGTAAAATTAATAATTTGGGATGCTAAAATCGGCTAAGTGTCATGTAGGGATAAGCTATTTAACTGCTCTTTTGAGATAATTTTAATTTTCATAATTTTTAAATGAGCAAAATTATTAATTAATAATCGCATAATGTCATATTGCAGACGTTCGGTCGGACAAAATTTTTAATTTCATATTTAAGATGCTAAATCGGCTGAGTGTCATGTAGGGATAAGCTAATTAACTGCTCTTTTGGGATAATTTTGATTTTTAATTAATTTTCATAATTTTTAAATGAACAAAATTATCATTTAATAATCGCATAAGTGTCACTTAAAATTATGAAAAAAATAATTTTTTGGATGCTTAAATCGGCTAAATGTCATACAAGGCTAAGTCAATTAAATGCTCTTTTGAATAAATTCGGATTTTTACCCAAAATGAACATAGCTAAGCGCATGAGTGTCATCATGGGAGACAGTCTTCCAAAAATATTTTAAATCAAATATCTGGATGCTAAATCGTATAAGTGTCATATATAGACAGAGAGGAGACAATCTTTTTGCTATTTTGGATCAATTTTCATTTTTTCATAATTTTCAATATGGTAAAGCTATTATGCATGTCATTTTTCCAGACAGTCTGCAAAATTATTCAATAAATCAGCGACACAATTTACCACTTATCTGTATTGTCCCACACACTGCCCTTTCTTGCCCTCTCTCAACATCCGGAATCACAGAATTGTAATGTTTGCTATGCTTTTAAATAAAACGGATAGCGCAACAAATTTTGTCCTAACCGTTAAGGACCTTAATTGATCCAAATTTGTCTGACTTGAAAACGAAAAGAACTGTTTTGGTTACTTTCTATGATATTAACTTCGCCTTTCTACTTTTTTCAGCCGTTCAAACCAACTGAACCTAAAATGTACCACATCTCCGGCAGATCAAATCTTGGATACGCTGCGTCTCTTGCGTCCTCTGTAGACAGTTTTGCGTCTTTGCCAACGTTCGAAACGTCAGTTTGATTGTTGCAGAAAGGATTTGGAATGTGTATGCATATGATGTGCTATCAGGTTGAATTACTTAAATAAAAAGTAATATGTGTGCGCCATATTTTGAGCTCTTTTTCAAGACAAACATGGAAGAAATCCATAACAGTGCTCTTATGACTTTATGCACGTGCATCTTGTAACTTAACCTGGATAAGGAATCAGAAAAAAAATGCTGTTTATTCAGTCATATTTCGAAAAAAAACATCTTGATGCATTGTGGAAAAATGTGTCAGCCCGAATTAGGCATGTGTCTCGAGGCGCCAGATAATATTTTCGTCAATAATTAACGAAAAATGGCGGTCATGAGTGTAAGGATTATTACCAAATCATGTACTAAGTAATTGACACTAATGTAGGATTGTGTTATTGTGTTAAGATGATAACATATTAATAAGGAACAGTCTGTATAAGAGACATACGTAGGACACCAAGTCTAGGAGTCGGACATCGGTAAAGGACATTAGATTATGATGGCACTTATTAGCCTATTGTCATATAGTGTCGAAATGATTAATATTTCATAAAGGTTGATTTACTTGGATTCATTTATTATCCACGATGTCTGCAGTTAGATTTACGTCATTCATATTGCCCCCACTAGAACTGAAGCAGCCCCACACCCCCTTTCTTACTTCCAAATATCTTATTATTTTACATATAGGGAGTGAAAACTCCCCTTTGACAATATTGTAGCCTCTGCTTTTCGTGAACGTTCCTGTACGTGTGTAATGTGCACCTTTAACAGCAAAACATTGCAAACCACAAATAAAAATATTTTTAAATCTTAATAAAACAACAAATATAAACAAAAATATCTTTGTTTACCTGTAACCTGTACAACAAACAAACAAATTAACTCGTTTCAACGTCAATTTTCCTGAAAGTGACAAAATTCAATTAAAGACGCTTCATTAAGTCTTTGGTAACCGCACGCTTTTAGCACCAAAACACTCCATTAAGACATTATCGCAGTGGATGTGTGATAATGCCCACTTGGACGATGATAATGCCCACTTTGACCATGATATTGACCACTTTATTGTTGTTATTGCCCAGCTCGCTGGTTGTTATTACAAATAACTACCAGATCAAACGTGAAATTGTGTTATAATTTGACCACTGTAACCTCATCAGTGTTAATTGATGTCAATTCTATGTCAACGAACGACATATTGACAGAGATTGCACGACAATAGCAAGTTTACATACAGAGGTTTGACTCTGATATGGTTTTGGATGGGGTTAAGTTTTGAAAATCCTACCTTGTGGAATGTTTTTGCAACAACGAACGACATATTGGCATAACTTGCACGACAATAGCAAGTTTGTTTACGGAGGTTTGACTCTGATATGGTTTTGGATGGGGTTAAGTTTTCAAAATCCTTCCTTGTGGAATGTTTTTGCAACAACGAACGACATAATAATATTGGCAAAGATCGTAAGACAATAGCAAGTTTACATACGCGGTTTAAATCCTGATATGATTTTGATGAGGTTAGCGTTTTCAAAATGGGATGTTTTTGCAACAACGAACGACATATTGGCAAAAATTGCACTACAATGGCAAGTTTGTATACGGAATTTTGACCATAATAATTGTAAAGCGGAAGTTACTTTGACCCTAAATTGCAAGTTTGCATACGGGAGTTTAACCCTAATATGGTTTTGGATGGGGTTAATTTTTCAAAATCCGAAACGTAGGGTTTGTTTTTGCAACAACGAACGACATATTGGCATAGATTGCACGACAATAGCAAGTTTACATACGAAATTTTGACCCTAAATGACTGTAATGAGAAAGTTACTTTGATCCTAAATTGCACGTGTGTATAGGGAGGTTTGACCCTAATATGGCTTTGATGGGGTTAACGTTTTCAAATAGATCCTGAATTGCAAGTGTGTATAGGGGAGTTAAACCCTTATATGGTTTGTTTTTGCAAAGATTGCAAGACAATAGCAAGTTTGTATACGGAATTTTGACAACAAATGTTCATTATCTACGATTGATCGTACAGAAGAAGTGTAACTTTGATCTTGCTGAATGACAAGTTTGTATAAGGAAGAAAGATCTAAATTTGGCCTTGCATAGGGTAGATGTTTTCAAAATCCTACCTTGCGGATGTTTTTGCAACATGAAATGACATATTGGCATAGATTGCATAACAATAGCCCATTTGCATGGGGACCCTAATTGTTCATTATCTACGATTGATAGTACAGAAGAAGTGTAACTTTGATCCTTAAATTGCTAAATGACAAATTTGCATAAGGAAGAAATTCGCTATGTGTTTGTAATGCCGATTGAATTCAGTGTACTGTTTTGATCCTTAATTGCAAGGTTTTAGCGAGCGAGACAATGGCAAGTAATTCGGTCTTGGATTGAGGTTATCTATTGTAAATGGGGTTTCTTCATCATCCTGTTTTTCAAGCATGATTTTCTTATCATCCAGCTGTAAATGGGTACGGATAGTCCGGGAAAGGTCGATGCCAAAGCTTGGTCAAGGACCAGATGGTGAAAAGGATGTTTCTTTCTTTTCCTTTTTGTGCCCATTAAGAATGTTAAAACATATTTTGAAAAATAAAATAATTTACTAACAAAAACTTAACAAATAACAAAATACCAACAAAAACATAGGAAAATAAATAGATGAAAATTATCACAGAGTAAGCCATAGGCCAGGGTAACTTTGTAAGCCATAAAGTAACGTCGTAAGCCACATGGTAATGTCGTAGCCATAAAGTAACATCGTAAGCCATTAAACGTCGTAAGACATAAGGTAACGTCGTAAGCCATGATGTAACGTCGTAAAACATTAATAGTAAAGTCGTAAGCCATAAAGTAACGTCGTAGCCATGATGTAACGCCGTAGCCATCAGGTAACGTCGTAGCCGTCAGATAACGTCGTAGACCATTAAAAAAGTAACGTCTGTGGCCATTGAAGTTACGCCGTTAACCCATAAAGAGAAACGTAGTAGGCTCGTTTGGGAAACGTTGTAACTTCTAAGCTTATATGAATAACGTCAAAAGGTATTTGATTGTTTCTCAAACACAACGTTTCGTAAAGATCCTCTTTCAATATCGTGCATACACGTTGCTTTCTGTTCTGTTATGGATTTTCATATGAGTCTGAAGATTGCTGGCTCTGTTAAACGCCTTGTTACAGACTGTACAGACATAAGGTTTAATAGTAGTATGGGTCAAACGGTGTCGAGTTAAATTTCCTGGTTGTCGAAATGCCCGGTCACAAATTTCACATTTAAATGGTTTCTCTCCTGTATGTATTCTCTGAAAATAGATAAATGTAAGATATTAAGAATTTTGGTATTTGATAAGTGATTATGGATTTTTTTTTATATCTTTGCAAGACTCATGATTGCGCCTATTGTTTAGGATTTATCCTTGAAACCTCTCTGATATGCAAAGCACAATACAGTGTACTCTGTCATTTCCGACATCTGAGTACTACGACATTCTGCGTAATCCGACATCTATGTCTGGTCCCGATATAATTCCTTCTTATGTCAGTTTAAAAACTCTTAATATTCCGACAATCTGTGTATTCCATCGTGGGCTGCGTGTCCTACTTGTTCATGAACTTAGATCAAATTCTGGACGTAAAACTCCATTTTTTAAATCAGTATTGAGAAAGATAATTACCTTATGTGTGACTAAAGTATTGCTTCTGGAAAATCTCTTGTAGCAAATATCACACTGGTATCGTTTTTCCGAGTCATCTTTATCCGAGGACGGTGAAGAAGCTGGTGATGAGTCTGGGGAACAATGAGGAGATCTGGTGTGCTCAGCCATGGTGGAGAAACCCATTGGTTTATGCTCCCAGTATCTGAAGTAGGGCAATGGTTGAGAGTGACCGGGGTAATACAACTCAGTGCCGTAATTGTACACTGGCGGCACTGGCATCACGAGTTGTGGAGGCTTGACGCTCGAGAGTCTTGGCTTCTTGGACGAGTTGCTCATGGAATCGCCGAGTCTTTTGAGATAGGTGTCAAAAGGGATGGATAGATCTACTGTTGTGAGTGGAGTTTCGTCACCGGAGCTGTTTGGAGAACTCGATGAGCTGCATCGTGAACTGGTACACGTGGATGATCGGGCGTTTTGACATCGGGCATAAGCTTGAAGCTGTTGATTGTACTGGAAATTATGTCTAGCTTCAGTGATTGATGGATATGATGGTGCCGCACTCGTGGTAGTGGTATATGAAGGGATCTGACTGAACGGGAAGGTCAATTTTGGGGGCGATAGGAAGTAGGGTCTGTACATTTCACTGGATCGGCCAAAAGCTATCGTTTCTGGTCTTTCGGATACTGGGGAACAGTTTTCTGATTTGTTAGATGCCTTTGTGGAAACTGGCGATAAAGCATCACGTCCTCCGAAGAAGCCGCTTCGGAAGGAATCGGCATCTGAGCTGGAAGCTGATGACGGTCTTGGTGATGACGTCAGTGGCATGGATGTTTCGAACGAGCTGATTTCTTCAAAGCTCATGTTTTCTGGAAAAAAAGAGAAACGAAAATTAAATTAAACTAAAATAGGTGAATAAGATTACTTTATGAAGGATATGGGGTGAATTTTATGACATCACTGATCTGCATAGATATCAACAGTAGCTTCCGGTAGATCACTGGTAGTGACGTCATAAAACGCGTTAGTTTTGGCGGAATTGCAAGAACCACAGACGTCGGAATGGAAATTGGAATGGCGCAAAATGATGCTATCAGTGACTCTGATACACATACAAAGTTTAGAAATACTCTTTTCAATCCCTTTAAGGGATCCGAAGTTTCTGTACATACCTTGTTTTATTTGTGTAGCCATCATGTTGAAAGTGTATCGTACTGTTTTAGGGGTAAGACAAGGCGAATTATTAGATCCTTGCTTTTTGCTGTTCTTGATGCATAACCTAACGTAATTTCGATATCTTTATATATACAGCCGATTCTTACAATAGCTTAAGGTTGGACCAATGATTGCTTAGATTAGGCAAGATTAAGGGGGAATTTCAGCCGCTCGACTTCTCCATTGGTCGTAGGATCGACGGATTTAGGGATCTCTGATTGCGGAATTGTTCTCTAATCCAAAATCCTTAAACCGAACACGAATAATTTCGTTCAGAACGATTTTTACAAAGTTTGATTCAAACATCAACGAGGTTTTCATACGGATTACAAATCCTGTGATTTGATTGGACAAAGGATTAAAAGAAATCCGATATTGTCTAGTGATTGGATAATAGAGGTTGGTTTTATTGGATCATCTTCTATGAAGAATAGAATGATCATTAAGCCGGTGTGAGATATTTTCTTTGCAAATTAACGTTGATATTGTCACGGAAATTCTTGTAATGATTTCTGATTGGTCAATAGGTGTGTATTATCGTCGATATACCCTGATCACGTGATGTACCAACTGGGCATTATTGACTTTTGAATCAGTTGCCCGTGCTGATGATCAGTGTATAACGACAAATTGGCTTTGAAGTCATTCCAATGGTTTACAGGTAGAAATAAAGTCATTATCGATTTACGAAGGTTAAACAGATTTTGGGTTATAAAAATTAAAGCAGAAAGAAGCCTTGTTACTCAGAGTCTCACGCTATGCGATCTTCAGAAAACTTATTTATTTCAGTCTGTGTCCCTACTGAAGTTTCACGCTGTGCAATCTTCAAAAAAAGAAGATCTATTTTAGTCTGTGTCCCGACTGATTTTCGGTTAAATAAATTTTAATTACGTTTCCTAGGTACTCAGTATTGGACGCGTGTGTTGATAATGGGTGGTCTGACTTGTCTGGAAATGGACAGGAGTTTTTCGTCCTGCTGTTCTGAATCTTATTGGAATAATGAAATACAATGAGTTTTATGGTCTGTCCTATATCTTAGTGGACTAATGATTTAAAATGGAGTTATAGGTCTACAACCGACGGGGCTTTGGGATTGGACATTCTGTAGATTTGTTGAATACCAGATCTTTATTATTAAATGTTTGTTAAGTATATCCTCCCCCCTCTCCTCCTTCAGGCCGTTGCATTGTAGAGCTCCTCACAAGATTGTCTGCACAGTAATCGCATATTTGCCACTCTACAGACAGTGTGACTCTCAATGCTGGTGTGCATGTTCGGTTACTATGTCTGGAACTGCTCTCTTTCAGCTTCGTCTGCCGAGTCACCGGATTCAATAATCGCATAATGCTTCGAGATTTTCAATTCTGCGTCGTACGTCTCGTAACCAAGGCTGGGATTGTTCTTTTGCAGGATTGTCTGCCGCAGGATCATCGCATGTCGTCGTTCCCCTCATGCAAGTCTGGAACTGCTCTTTTAGCACGATTGTCTACCCCTTGTTCTGTGTAAGTCGTCTGGCGGATTTCATAATCGCATGAATGCCACCCGCGGACACCAATGGCTTTCCGTTCAACAGTCAGAAACCAGTCTGCCGTCCGGAACTGCTCTTTTTGCAGGATCGTCTGGCTCTCCGGCGGGTTTCATAATCGCATAAATGTCACCCATGACTCTGGTGACTAAGAGTTCGAACTGTCCCTCGAGCTCGACCGTCTGTCTCGTCTGCTCGAGTTCTATAATCGCATGAATGTCATGGTGGACCTCATGCTACGAGATTAAGTTCCACGTCTGGAATTGCTCTTTTGCAGGATCGTCTGACTCCTCGTCATCCTCGTTTGCCCAGTAATCGCATAAATGTCATGTCGAAGACAGTCTGCCGTCTGGAATTGCTCTTTTTGCAGAATCGTCTGCTTCTCTGTCGAGGATCATAATCGCATGAATGTCACCCACAAACATCAATGACTCTGCTCGAACTATCCCTTTTGCATGATTGTCTGCTTCGTACAGACGGCTTCGTAATCGCATAAATGTCATGGTGGACCTCATGCTACGGGATTAGTACCAAGTCTGGAATTGCTCTTTTTGCATGATTGTCTGTCTGTCTATTTGTGTTCTAATACCGTTCGACATACTGCTTGACTCAGTTCTGAGCCAACGTTCTGTGCATGACTTAAGCCAACTTGCAAGAGAAGGAAGGGAGAGTAGTTGAAAAGGGAGGGGAGGGGTGGCTACATAAAGCAGCAGAGCTCGAAGTTGTTTAAATTTTGTTTAAAAAGGGGTCAAATTTTAAATAATTGCAATTAATGAAAAATGTGCACGCGTCCGTATTGACCCCCTCACCTACATGGATTTTTTTTTAAATTTCTTAGCAACTCACACGTGTTTGGTATTAAATGGTATTGGATTGGGTCTTAATGTAAACGCAGGCCGGGGGTAACGAGTAATACCCATTTCGAACATCGGAATTAGTTTTGCTAATAACTCGTGCGGTCACGGTAGGGGACAAGTATTTTTCAAATCGGTATGTAGCAACCAACAGCTGGGCAAAATCACTAACAAGTTGCGTAAGACGATTTCTGATTTTTAATGCAAAATCTCATAATTAAATTATCTACATTGCGGGGTTAATATTGTTTATGGGGTTAATTTAAGGGCCATTCTCTATAAGGGGTTTTAAAGGGTTAAATTATATATGATATTGTGCTCTAAGGGGGTTATAGGGGAAGATTTTATTTATTTAAAGAGATAGACGATATCGGAGGTTAAACCAAAATTGCTCTCCAATAGTATGAGTGGTGATCATACTTTAGACGCCAATAGTTTAATTAGCACTCCAATAGTTACATTTGGACGCCAATAGTAAAATTAGGGCTCCAATAGTGTAATTAGGACTCCAATAGTGCAACACAACCCTGTACCAAACAACACTTTTATTCTCAAAACAATATATATAATTGCGGTCAATAATAGTCAGTTTCACGGGTTCAGTTTTATCAATTTGCAGTGTTCTTCATCATAATCGCCTCTCCTTCGGATTGTTTAGCCTTTTCCCCTAAATACTCATCTACGACTTTCAATAGTCTAGCAATGATTCTATTGTATCTGAAATGGAATGCATGCAAAACAGATATTATTAAGATGACAAAAAGGAAATTTGGCGTGTTTTTCAGACATAAATTGTCCGAACTCTTCGATTACCAAGTGCTATTATAGTGACAAGAGCACATCCCAGGGCATTTGTTACCAATATTGACACTGATAGCACCAGTTTGAACCATTCCAATTTTGGTTCCAGCAATTAGCGTTTGATGACGTAATCAAGTAGAATTACTGGTACCACAAACGTCAGACTGAATAGAATTAGTTCAAAGTGTCCCCGATACACATACACAATTTAGAAAACCTTTTTTTCATTCAAATTTAAGATTTACGGTTGATAGGCTTATGGAATTGTTTGACTAACGACATGTATGTGTGCACCCCCCTTAACAAAAGAATATTTACCTAGGTATGGCAGTCGATCTGTGGCCTGTTCTTTCGGTTGATAACTGTCCCTCTATTCCATAATCACACTGTCTAGTGGCACTAAGAGATCGTCTTGTTCAGAATACCTCATTGGGTTTTGTAGGTTTTCGGTCTGAAAATTAATTAAATCATAAACATATTTAAATGTTTCACGTATTGCACAACAAAAGATTGACTGGAACTTGATCTACAAACCTATTTTTTGGCGCACAGCTGATTGCTTTTTTTTTTTACCCACAGTCAAAAAATACACTTAATCAGATGCAAAATCTCGCTATTCAACCGGTTCCCTGTCGGTAATGCAGGACGGAGGGCGGACATGGAAAAAGCGTCTAGTGTATAGTTGTAACGGGACAATAAATCGAAGCACCGTGTGCTACAAGTTGCGCACGTTTAGATCCATCGACACATGAAAATCGAAAATAATCAAATAATGCTGCTGTTCTGGCAAAATTTCTCTTATTGTACACCGCATGGTACATAAAAACCACATTTCATTTCATTTCTCAATTTATTTGCATACATTTATGTTTAAAATTGTTATTAACTATTAACAGGACTCACCTTAGAAACATATGATTTTCATAAAATTGAACAATACATCAGAATGGTTTCGTTGTTATCACTCGACTAAAATTCGAAAGCGTATGTGAGCTTTAATAATATGACGTCAATAGTAAAATGCACGTGATAAAGCTATCTAGGGCGCCAATAGGTATGATACGTGCTCAATGTACTGTAACTAAATAGGGCGCCAATAATCAAATTTAGGTTTAAGTAGGATAAACTCCTCAAACACGCCAATAGTTTTGACCTATATAAAGTCGTCGGCCTATCGGCCTCCGACTTCATATAGGTCAAAACTATTGGCGCGTTTTCGGAGTTTATCCTATACTTAATCGCCTATGATTCGTTTAATCGTAGCTGAGATTAGTTGATCGGATTAGAGGATTCTAGTTCGGTACATTCCGGGTTTTTCCGTCATAGTTCGGAAAACTTGAGTTTTCGGTAGTCTATTGCGGACCACTTGCGTTACTTTCACGGGAGCGTTTGTTTTTGGATGTATTAGGATTTTTCTTACATAGATAGATTGAGGATGGAACAGCAGTCCGGAACTTACGTAAGATATGTCCGAGAGGTTTTGGGTTTGATCTTGGAGCGAATTGAAGGCAGTCGGATTAGAGGGGTTGCGTTTACCCCCTTCCTTCGGCCAAAGATAGGGTTGCGTCTACTCCCTTCACCTCAGCCAAAGATAGGATTGCGTCTAACCCCTTCCCCTCCTCAGCCAGTGGTAGAGAAGCCCGTGGGAAAAACCCCAAAAAACCTAGAACTTACTTGAATTACGTCCGAGATGGAAAGGGCAGCGAGATTAGCTACCCCCTCCTCTACTCGTCTCGACCAGAGTTTGGGCTCACCGTGCCTTGTCGCCAGCTTGTCTGCTACAGTTCATCAGCTCGTTAAATAAAATCATAACATTTACTTTACTAACGATTTCTCTTTATGTTTTAATTATTTGATCATTATTCAAGATTTAATCTTTAAACTTCAAGATTCGAATTTTTATTCATCAGATTTTGATGAACGTTAGGCGTAGTCTCGTATTCCAGTCACATGGTAGTATACTCATTGCTGTTAATGAAGAGGGTCTTTGATCGAGACTAGACAATCAAACCAGTATGATTAAAACTGGTCACGTTAACTGCGCCATGAATTCGATTACTATTCATGATCGATTATCGATGTCTGATCGAAAATTTTTATCTGGCGCCAAGAACGATCAAATACAACTCAGTATATGAATATTAACAATAGATTTCTATTGTTTTGGTGATTAATGATTTAGATTTCGACTATACGACAATGCAAAAGTTATTTTGTTATGATTTTTAATAATCGATTTTAATTTCCAATTGTGAATGAGTTTATCGATTATAGGACCTTGGTAGACACGTTCAAAGGTCAAATTTCCGTATTCCGTACTATCTTGTTCGGAGACGTCCATATAAAATCGGGATATATGTAGAAACGTTCAAAGGACAGCAATGATTCATATTATGTACTGTCTGTAGGTAATCTTATGCTGCTGAATTTTGTGAGGGCCTTACGCAACTTATTTTGTAATTTGCAAAGGACCATTCATAAAAAAGTAAAAATCTCCAATGTACATGTGCCGTGTATAATATAGGTCAATCTTCAATATGCATGTGCTGTGTATAATATTGGTCAATCTTCAATATGCACGTCCATTGTACAATAAAACAAGTAAAAAATTATGACAATGATTTTATTTAAAATATTTTTAGCAGAAAGATCTGCACAACGTCACTGTATGATCAACACCACAGTAAATAGACTTGGCTTCAGCTGGTAGAGCAACCTGAAATATAACCCACAACCATGATAACCATCTCATTTCACTTGTACGTGCATCATTTTCGCCTCAACTCCAATAAAACCCAAATCATTATAATTAAACTAGTAAACTTTGGAGAGATCTCAATTTAGTTTCTCTTTGTTTAGAGGTGCGCATTGTATTTGGAATTATACAGTATCTAGCCTTTTGGAAAAACATGTCACTACTCTTGTTGATAACAATGGGGGAATCGTGTTTATGATTTGGATTAACAGAATAATCTTGCTTGTATGGATGGTTTTTGCTTAGTGAGTATAGGGCAAATAGGGCAATCTACTTACCCTGAGTGGAAAGAACTCATCTTTACATTCTCCTAAACCAAGTACACCATCTTTATCTTTCCCCCATGTATATACATCTCCTTTATCTATAATATCGGTTAATCTTCAATATGCATGTGCATTGTACAATATAGGTCAAGCTTCAATATGCATGTGCATTGTCCAATATAGGTCAATCTTCAATATGCATGTGCATTGTACAATATTAGTCAATCCTCAATATGCATGTGCATTGTACAATATAGGTCAATACTCATTTACCTTGTGCAATATTGGTTAATCTTCAATATACATTTTATCATATGGGTTAAACTTCAATACGCATGTGCATTGTACAAAATAGGTCAAACTTCAATGTGCATTGTACAATATAGGTCAAACTTCAATATGTGTGTGTGTTGTTCAATATAGGTCAATCTTCAATATGCATGAGCATTGTACAATATAGGTCAATATAAAATATACAGGTGTTATTGCCTGATCTTACCTGTCAAAGCCACAAAATGGTTCAATCCACAGATGATGTCTGTAACTTTAATATTTGGTAGCAGCTCACTTTCTCCGAACAAGGCTTGGGGAATTTTCGTAGGTGTTAAACTCATATCTACTTTTGGTCCCTTTCCTAAGATTCCATAGCCCCAGACGTATACTTCTCCTTTCTCTATAATACAGATAAATATAGTAACATGGGGTATCCCTTCATGAGATAAATATAGTAACATGGGGTATCCCTTTGTCTATAGACTTGAATGGCAGAAATTTTTACGGTTTATAGTAGTAGCATAAGATATCCCTAAGCAAATTAAAGACACCCCCTTTATACAATATATTAAAATTAACATAAAATATCCCTTTAAAAGATATATTTATAGTATCGCGGGATATCCCTTTGTCAGCTAAATATAGTAACATAAGGTAACTCTAGGTTTCCCATATAAATCTTGATACCTACCATTAAGTACAGCACAAATGGATCCCCCTGCAGCAGCTTTGATGATTTTACCACAGTCTTTAGCTATTGGGAGATGACGTGGTATATTGACCTGGGTTTCCTCCGTTACCATTGACAACTGATTATACTCGGAATTCCCCCAACCAAATACTTCTCCTTTTTCTAAAAATAAAATGGTGGCATGACTTTGTTGTGAATAAATGTCTTATTCAGATATATTCAGTTAATTTTGATGATTGCTAGACAAGACATTGTAGGAGAAGTTCAAGGAATATGACCTTATATTATTTAAATTTAAGAGGTTAAAGGTTAGGTCAAAGTTGACAAAAGGGAGATAAGTCACTCACTACTGACAGCTAAAACACAATCAGCTGTTGACGCCACTGACACTATCTTTTCTTTCTCAATATCACCTTTTAACTTGAGTGGTGTCCCTTGATTCTTGTACATTCCAAGACCTAAACATTAAAGCAATTGTAAAGCGTATTTCTAAACTTTGTATGTGTATCAGGGACACTGATAGCATCAATTTGTGCCATTCCAATTTCTATTCCGACGTCTGTGGTTCTTGCAATTCCACTAAAAGTATTATACACAATAAAATCAGTGCTTAATGGGTGCAGACCTAAATGTTTGCAACCAGACATGTGGAAGCAAACATGTCTGATAAAGATGGCCAAAAAAAAGCTTACCAGTCTGGCCATCTGCTCCTAAACCACAGCTATATAGTTCTCCTGTCTTGGTTAGAAATATAGTATGGTCTGCACCACATATAACCTGTAAACATAACATAACTTGGTCAGTAGGGTAGGAAAAGTGTAGATTGAATAGGATATTGGAGTGGCGGGTGTCGTGTGGGAAGCAAACCATGCTTATTCTTTTTGAAACACCTGATGATATTTCTCGTATAGGAAGTCCACTACTATATAATTTTGACTTTGAATTATCTTTATAATTACAGGAGCCACAGAAGTCTGATATCTGAAGATTGGAATGATGAAATAAGAAGCCATAAATGACATGATAGAAAACCACATCTAAAGATATTAAAAAATATTGAAGATATATTCACTCACCTTAACAATATTCTCTGGTAAGTCAGTTAATACATTCACTCTTGAACTTTGACTGAAATATAGAATCAATTTAAACAGTTTGGATCATTAGAGTTTGATCACAGGGCAGTGTGGACCAGTGCAGTTAGTAGCAGTATTAATGTACAGATGGTTTAAAATGTACAGACGCTCAGCTGTTTACATTGCAACAGAACGACTCAGCACGGTGGAGAGCAAAGCAAAGCGATATGCTGTTCCTCACTTCACTTCACTGCTCTGCTCTGCTCTGCTCTGCTCTGCCTGTAGTGTGATTAAACCCTTTGTTTCTTTTGAGTTGTCCACTACTTTAAACAACTATTGCTCTCCATTTTGCCATTCTTTGTACAAGATTTTTGTTTAAACCCTTTCAACCCGAGCCGCTGGTATACTGGTCCATCCTTACGTTATATATACCTGACAAGCCGGTAAACAATCCGTTGTCAAGTGACGTCATACAACATTAACATCATATACTTTAAGTAATATTTCTTGGAGTTCAGGGTATATGACGTTTTATCTAAATTACATTCAGGGTTCAAAGGGTTAAGGAATTGTGTTATGTACTTGTATATATTTTTTTATATACTTACCTGTAGATCTCATCTTGTACAATACTTCTACCACACTGTCCATACGAATTATTACCTAAACTATACACTGAAATATAATATAATGGCTGAAAAAACGTATGGCGATACATGCAAAATGAAAGTAGAGTAAAAATATCAGCTAGATTTGAAAGACATGTAGAAGCAAGGAGCACATATAACAAAACACAAGACAATATTATGGAATATAACACACTTCTTTAATACAGTTAGGCACATAACGTTTCAACACAAAATACATCTGATGACGACACGTGTATCTTGTGTTGAAACGTTGTGCCTAACTGTATTAAAGAAGTGTGTTATATTCCATAATATTGTCTTGTGTTTTGTTATATGTTGGTAAACATAGATTGCAATATACATTGATATTTAAGCAGTTAAAGGGATTGTGAAGTGGTTTTCTAAACTTTAAATGTGTATCAGAGACACTGATAGCATCAATTTACACCATTCCAATTTCCATTCCGATGTCTGAGGTTCTTGCAGACTTCCTTTAGTGAAATTGCTAGAACCACAGACGTCTGATTGAAAATTGCAATGGTGAAAGTCATTGCTATCAGTGTCCTCTCAAAGGTGTTTCTCTATGCATTGCATTAATGTTAGGTTTCATAGCTTGCAATTTATTTATAGAAAATCATTACTGCATCAAAAGTCAAATACTGTCCATGACCCTTGTTTGACCTTTGACCCTGCCCCACCCCTACCTGTATTATCCTCTTTAACTATAACTGTATGAGCTCTACCACAAGCTACAGATTTAAACTTGATAGACTCGGGTTCATTAACTGGTAGTGATATAGGTACAGGAGCAATCACATGACCCCTTTTTTGACCTTTGACCCTGCCCCACCCCATCACTTGCCCCTACCTGTATTGTCCTCTTGAACTATAACTGTATGAGCTCTACCACAAGCTACAGATTTAAACTTGTTAGACTCAGGTTCATTAACTGGTAGTGATATAGGTACAGGAGCAATCACATAGTCTAATACTCTTCCTAGAATGAATGAATGAAATTCACATGAATGGAGTTTTATGTCCTACTTTTCTGCACCTATATGGCCTAATTGAGGATGGGCAAATGACATGCAGTGTGCAATGAGGGAAATTTTGCCAGGACAGCGGCATTAGCCTGCTCTTATTTTCGATTTCCAACTGTCGAGGGATCTTTAATGTGCACAGCCAATAGCACATGGGGCAGCGGTTTATAGCCCCATCCGACTTGACGCTTTTCCATGTCAGTCCCTCCTGCTCAAATGAATGAGTGAATGAATGGGTGGATGGAAGAAGGAAGAAATGAATGAATGATGGTGATACCTCAACATTGTGAAGCTGATATAAAGACTTCAAAAACGTTTTTAAATTTCTTTTAAGACTTATTAAAAAGTTGTTCGTTACAGATTCATATTGCTTGCGTGTAAACCTAGTATAACCTACCAGAATTTTTAGGTTCTTCATGAAAACCTATTTGAGAGTCTGTGTTGATACCAGTACCTAGTAAATAATGTTGTTTATTCTTTTTACCAGCAAACACTGTAAAACCATACCCACAGGCAATGTCGTAGATCTGTTAAAAAATATAAAATTGAAGTACTTGACAAACAGATGCAAGAAGTATTATTTTTAAAGTGCTGATAGGCAGGGGCGCCGGAACAACGGGGGCAGAGGGGGCGACTGCCCCCCCTGCCTCTCACCTGAGGGGGCGAGGGGGGGCGAACATGTGCCCTTTTTGTCACGGAGACACGGACAATTTGTTCCAGAAAAAATTTGTTGTGTCCTTATGCCCCAAAATATAGGCATGCCGTACGTTCTGATATACCTAAGAAGTGATCTAAGAAGCTCTAAAATACAAAATTTTCCAGAAAGTTCCGTCGCTTCGCTCGGTCACATAGTGCCCTTTATATCACAGCTCCGCCCCGCCACTAACTTTTCCTTCCGGCGCCCCTGTGATAGGCTTCGTAAAGTTTTCTTTCTTTATAGGCTAAAAAGGAAAACTACATGATAAACTTTTCTGAAGGTACAGAAATGATGGTACAGACTTGGTGGAATTTTGTGAAATTAAAAGGTTGGTAACTCAATTCTGCCATGTTTTCAATTTGAAATGCCCTTTCTTGATCATACTCGCTCTTATAGAACACCTTATGCAGCTCTGCTAACAATTGACCATTCAAAATTAGGGAGAAGAAGAATATTTATCTGCATCTATGGATGAATAATACTCATTGATCCTTGGGTACTTGTGTGCATATCCAGGAAGTTTCATTCATTGAAACTCTTCAAGAAAAATGATAAAAAAATACCTCAAATTCGTATTCATTCATATACTTCAGTCGTGTTGGGTATGGAACTTTTAACTTGGGTTTTTGAAGTTTTTCGGGACGTAAAAATTGTTGTATGCCTACAAACAAAAGAATAAGCGATATTGTAACATATAGAAATTGAAAGACAAATGTTTGTGCAATTTTTTGTGCATTTCTAGTACTTCTGATAATTTCTGAAGACATTTATTCAATTCAATTTAACCAAATCCACACCCGAAAATATAGACTGTTCCCCTTTAGTTTGGTTTAAGGGGTTAGTCTATAAAATCAGGCCATACATTGCTTAAGAAAAAAAGCGATCAGAGTTCAGAAAAAAGCGATCACAGCATAACATTTATTCAACATCCAAATTGATCCACGAAAATACTGAGTGTTTCCCCTTTAAAGGGAGCTAACAGCAATATTAGTTTCGTTTAAGGGGTTAGTCTATAAAATAAGGCCATACATTACTTAAGAAAAAAGCGATCAGAGTTCAGAAAAGAGTGATCACAGCACCCCGTAGCAAGAATTTGCATTGCTACAATCAACGTGAACAGAGATGTGAACATAGAGGACCATGACGGACCTGCGCCACAAAATTATAAATCCTAGAGTATTACGATCATCAAGTAAGATCTGAAGTGTCCATCTATAGCTATGAAATATATGAACATTGCAGGAGACACGGAATGATTAAGAGACCTTTACCTAAAGCACCAGTAGCACTACAACCAAATAAATATATTCTTTGAGTTCTCACTGCATTGGATCCTACATAACGTATCTCCTGTAATAGACATTATAACGTGTTTAGTCTTCTCATGATCATTGTTTAGACAGAGTTGTCTGCTCCAATCAAAATAAACCTGCAGGCAAGAATTTTCTGATCTTTGCCATTTACTGGTCCTATTATGACCTATGAGTCTTTTAAGATATCTGCAGGGGCTGCTCCAAGGGGAGACTTTTACCCTCAGTGCATATCTTGGTACTGGTACCCAAACCCTTCAGAGCCCCCCACTCCCCCTTTCTCTAAATCCTGGATCCACCCCTGATCTGAGCTGAGCCAAGCCATAATGTTCAACTCACTGAAACAATGCCTAAGAGGGCTGATTCTATGAATTAAATACAATTGCTTACTTTTTCCTTAATTTGCTCCCTTTTTAATACACGTTTCTTCCAGCCTGTGGAATACTTGCGTCTGTTGGTTCTCTCTGATATACTCAGTATTTGTCGTAACTGTGTCAGTGCAGTGGTATAGACTCTCAACGACATATTGCCTTAATACATTGAATCACACAGTTAAAATTTCATTACATGTTTTGAAAGAAGTGGGTGGTTTACATATATATTCGGTAGTAAAAAGACACGATAAGAACAATAACAAACGTTTGACTATCCACTTAAAATTAATTGTACTGCTTTAGGCGGTTCAACACGGCCTGATTTTATTACTTTAGCTCAGAATTCAAAAGTTTGAACAGTGTTTTGAAAAGGGATTCATATATGTGCGATCAAGGTCACATTTTTTAAGATTTTAGGGAAGTTCCGAGAAATTATACATTTCATGGGCGCAGCCATATTTGTTTTTATTACCCTATACCCAAAAATCGTTTAAAAAATTTTTCTTTTTAGATGGTTTTTACAAGATGGCTTTTATGAATTGATTTAAAAGATTTAGAAGTCTATAAAATTGTCCTTCAATATGTCAAAAATTGTCATTTGAATGCAAAACTTTTAAATATTTTTAATTTCCGTAAAAAATATTTTACCGTACCCTTATAATCGTTGGTAAATTTAAGAACCGTGTGCAAAATGCTCTTTCCGGTAGAAATTTCTTTCTCACAGTTTTGCAACTTGTAAAGATCTATAGATAAATTGGTAAGTATATAACTTTTGAATGATTCCATCCTCCCCTTGGATGTTCAGTTCATGTACTAAGGTCTTGAACATTTAGAAATTCTTATCGGAAGTTTCAACAAAATCTGTGAAAGGTTCTTTTTGAGATCTTAGTCCAAGACAATTGTTTGTTGTTGAAATTGATGGATGAGATTGATAAATGAAATGACAATGATGAAGGGATGTGGTGGTTTCCCCCCTTTTCAAACTCATCTCTGGTTTACTCCACCTTATCATTTCCACCCCTTTTAATCCTAGTGGTCTCCACCCAAATTCCAAGTGTTTTCCTCCCCTAATTAACTTATCATTAACTAATTAAGAACCTGTTAATCTTTGATCAATAACTTTATGTTGACATATTGCTATTATTATTGATCTTTCAAGTTTTGAATAGAGAAGGATAAGTCTTCAGAATGGTGACGTGCTATTCAAATTCTCAATAACTTTTTCCACTGATCATCACATTTGACAACAAAACATGCAAACTTGAGTAGATATTTTAAACCTCAAAGTATGAACTAAATAAACTAACTCTACAAGTACAAAGTCACAAAGAGTAGAACTAAATAGATCAAATTAAATTTATAAGGCTCAAGGATTGATTTGTCAATAATTTATTGTCTTCTATATGTTTCTAGAAAATCATCATGGCACGTGGACAACAAAAGATCCAGTCACAACAAAAAAATGCTGAAAAATTAGCAAAATCGAAAAAAGGAACAAGTCAAAAGAAAGATGCTCAAAAAGCTTTGGTTCATACGTGTACAGTTTGTATGGTAAGTTGAGTTGTCTTTAGTCAGTTTACAAACTTCATGCATGTTCTTAAAAGGAATGTAAAGAGGTTTTCTAAACTTTGTATGTGTATTGGGGGCACTGATAGCATCAATTTGTGCCATTCCCAATTTCTATTTTGACGTCTGTCAACATGAGTAAATTTTCTGTCCATTTATACTTTGTTTGGTGTATTTTGGTCCGAAATTTAGAGCCAATTGACCTATTAAATAAGCTTTTAAGTTTTTAGATTGTCACTTTATTTGTCAATCAGCTGTAAAAGCCTTTAATTTAGTCAATTTATATTTTTGTTTTGTTTTATTTTAGTCTCAAATGCCCGATCCTAAGACATACAAACAACATTTTGAAAGTAAACATCCCAAAAACGATCTTCCAGAATGTTTGAAAGCATTGTGACAGGTAAACTCAACATTTATATTTATTGTGTCTTTATTGGAAAGAGTGTGAAGTCGAATAATGTGCAACAGACTGCATGTTATAGATGCCTCATCGTAAAGAAGGAATTCAGCTTTCTTGGCAAAATTTCCCTCATTGTACACTGCATGTTGTTTTTTTTTTTTTTTTTATCCTTTATCATTTGTCCAATAGGTGCTGAAAAGTTGGATGTAAAACACTATTTCATATCATTTCATGTTAAAAGGAGAAGATGGTAGTTCTCCAGGCTTAATTTCCCTTATTGCACACTTATTGCCTGTCTTTATTGACCCAATACAGAAATGAAAATAAGTACATGAAATTCTCTTTCGCATCAGAATCGGTATTTAGTAGCTGGGTCAAGTGTTGAAGTGCTTAATAAACCTATAGGTCCATACTTTAAGTTTGTTTTGGGCTTGATCTCATTTCACAAATGTTTAATTTACAGATGTAACTTTAGTCTCTGTTTTATTTTTCAGAAAGGACATATACGTGATAAAAATGTAAAAAGAGTTTGTGATTTTGTGTTAATATCTCAATATTTCGATGGACTAATTCAGGTATCTAAGGAAGTGACATCATCATTGACAATTTTTTTTTCTTCTAATTATTGGTATTCAATATTTACGAATTATGACTATTTTTTCTCAATTGCCGCATCTTAAATAATGTAAGCTGACATCTAAATGTGATGTATAATTATTTTGGAAATAAATGTTATTTCGCTTATGTGTTGTGATTTTTGCTCTGTTTGGTTTTGATTTATTTTTCACTTCAAGTCCAAGGTCACCAGCTAGTGGGTGCAGGGTTCATTCATTGCATCCAGTAACACGTGAAAGTGAAGAAGGTTGGAGGGGCCACATGACAAGTGTGTAGTCTAGATGGGACTATAAATTAAGGCTGTGCACATTGAAAGATCCCTCAAAAGTTGGAAATAAAGATTAGGCTAATGTAACTGCTTTGAAAAAGTTTCCTTATTGCACACTGCATAACATCCTCTAAAAAAAAGTAGGGTGTAAAACTCATTTAATTTCAAATAAATTTCTTTACATAAAAAATAACAATCATATTATGATAGCAGACAGCATTATTTTAAGCCCTTCACCAGATTTCCTGAACAAGCCTACTTCAAATTCCCTAAAGTGGTTGTAAAGAGGTTTTCTAAATGTTTCAGAGACACTGATAGCATCAATTTGCACCATTCCAATTTCCATTCCGATGTCAATAGTAGCTTCCGGTAGATCACTGTCAGTGACGTCATAAAACATGTTAGTTTATGGAATTGCAAGAACCACAGACGTCAGAATGGAAACTGGAATGGCGCAAATTGATGCTATCAGTGTCCCTGATACACATACAAAGTTTAGAAAACCTCTTTACAATCCCTTTAAGTAGCCGAAAAGCCTACTTTAAATCCCTTTATCAGCTGGCAAGCCTACTTTAAATCCCTTAAACATGGCAGAGAAGAACTATAGTATAATTATAGTCTAATAATCTATGTTTAACTATCAACAGATGTGGAGTCACACTAGCATAAACATGTTATATATCATAGAAAGCTTACAAATAAATATAGGGGATCATTATTATACATGTAGTAATGGTGTTAGGGTCACATGAGAATAAAAATTCTGATAAAAAGCACTTGCCTAGGTCATGAACATAGGCGTAGGAGCCGGGGGTGCAGGTGGGGCAATTGCCCCCCCAGTGATTTTCATGAAGGAAATTTAAAAAAATAAAATCGTTCGGAAATGATGTGAATTGGGGGTCGAATTGTCGGGCAAATATATTTTGTTGTCGGGCAAATTAGCATTAGGTGTCGGGCAAATTGGTTTGGCCCCCCGTACGCCTATGGTCATGAATCTAGAACTATATTTTAGAGTGCAGTTAATTCCCTATATATCATAGAAAGCTTACAAATAAATATAGGTCAAAATATAATATTGGTAAAAGCTGATATTTACAGCAACAACAAAACACCTGATAGTACTTATCACTTGAGGAGTGCCCTCCAATTTGCAATCATGCAATCATGATGTTGACCTATACAGTAGTAGTGGGTGTTGGCGTGAAGCAAACCAAGCCAATAAAATATAAATCAAATATATGGATACTATATAATTGATATCTGGTAGTGATGCCATGAAATGTTAGTTTTAGTGGAATTGCAAGAACTACAGACGTCAGAATGCAAATTTGACAATAAAACGGGGGAAAGAAATTGTAATATAAAAAAGAAATAATATATCGTGAAACTGAAACAACCAATATATGGATTATAGGGCCTTAAAAAAACAAAGCTATTTAAAGTTATTGTGGATTGTCCTTTATCCTTTTTGAGACTCTATTATCCAGTAAAGAATCCTCCAGACGGAATCCATTTATGACACAGTTATAGTCTCGTTTTTGTCACTGACACCTCTTGTATCGTCCAGCGTCACGCCTTTACTAGCTAGCTCTTCTTCCACTCTTGTTAGATAGGTAGGGTCTGGATATCCAAACCTACAAAATAAACGACAATTATCAAGTGTGGTACAATAATTAGAATGTGGAATAGCGAGTTTCTGAGACTTAGGTATGATTAGTGTTCCCCCACCAAAAAAAGCAATCATGTTTAGTAGTGGCGGGTGTTGGTGCTTACTCTTTTCGCTAACACCTGATGGTACTTCTTTTTGGAGTAGTACACTACTATACAACTATTACTCTCTCTTTTCGCAAACACCTGATGGTACTTCTCTTTGGAGTAGTCCACTACTATACAACTATTACTCTCTCTTTTAGAAACACCTGGTGGTACTTCTCTTTGGAGTAGTCCACTACTATACAACTATTACTCTCTCTTTTCGAAACACCTAGTGGTACTTCTTTTTGGAGTAGTCCACTACTATACAACTATAACTCTCTCTTTTCGAAACACCTAGTGGTACTTCTTTTTGGAGTAGTCCACTACTATACAACTATAACTCTCTCTTTTCGAAACACCTAGTGGTACTTCTTTTTGGAGTAGTCCACTACTATACAACTATAACTCTCTCTTTTCGAAACACCTAGTGGTACTTCTTTTTGGAGTAGTACACTACTATACAACTATAACTCTCTCTTTTCGAAACACCTGATAGTACTTCTCTTTGAAGTAGTTTTGTTTTAGGAATTGTTTTGCTTGTACGGATTTTTATTACCACTACTATATAACTATTGCTTTCCAATTTGCTATGTTTTTGGATGCGGGTTTGATGTTATTACTTACATTGTTGGACCTCCCGTCATGGAAGTTTTATGATGGATATCATTCCATGTGACTACGTTTTCTTTTCCCGTTGTGGTAGAACGTCCTACAGTGAAGGTCAATCTACGTTTGAAGGCAATTTTTAACATCTTGAGGATCTGGACACCTTTAGGATTGGCTGGTAAATAGGCAACCCTAGATGTATGATAATACATCACACCAGGATTGGGATGCTCCGGCTGTAAAATGAATATTGAAAGGGTTTTAAAGGGATTGTAAAGCGTTTTTCTAAACTTTGTATGTGTATCGTAGACACTGATAGCATCAATTTACACCATTCCAATTTATATTCCTACGTCTGTGGTTCTTGCAATTCCACTAAAACTAATGCGTTTAATGACGTCACTAACAGTGATTTACCGGAATCTACAATTGATATCTATGCAGATATGTCAGTGATGTCATAAAACGCTTTAATTTTAGTGGCATTGCAAGAACTACAGACGTCAGAATGGTGCAAATTGATACTATCAGTGTCCCCGATACACATATAAAGTTTAGAGGTTTATTTGTTTGTTAGTAAATAGAAATTCAAGGGGTTTAATTGTCTTTGTTTTATCACTGGATAGGACCTTCATTAAACTTCATGTAGCTCTGTTTAAAATTAAATTATGAGGTTCAGTTTCTAAAATTTTGCAACCTTTTTAGAAACTTATTTAAATATTATGAATATTAACTCACCCCTTGTGTACCAGAGTTAAACTGATAGTTAATACAAAATGAACCACATTTTTTAAAACCTTCGATACTGGCAGTTGATTTATATACATCCATGGTTCCTGCAGGCATGTTGCCATAGGTTACTCCATACATAGTTCCACATGATGGACAGACTGGCTTGTGCAGCTTAAAACAGTCCTTAATGCATTTACGACAGAATACATGCCCACATTTCTCCAGTTTCTTTGGATCAGTGATGTCATCCATACAAATGGCACACATTTCCGCCTTTTCAGCATCTTTGAGTGACTTATCTACCGCTCTGTGTTTAGACCCACCCTCATTCCAATCTCTGTTGCCATGACTGTCTGTATGGTAATCTCCATGGTTACCATCTCTGCTTTCTTTATGGTTATCTCTATGGTTACTATCCTTGTCTCTTTTGTAATCTCTATGGTTACCATCTTTGTTGCTATGGTAATCTCCATGGTTATTATCTTTGTTGCCATGGCTATCTCTGTTGCTATGGTTCCCAAATTTGATGCTATGGTTCCCAACTATGTTACTATGGTTATCAGAGACATCTTGACTGAAATTACCTCCTTGAAGGTCTAGATCTTGATCAGAATCTAGTTCATCTTGACATGATGGATCATCACAGCCTTTGGATGCACATTTTGCACAGAAAGTGTGGCCACATCCTAGCTGAACTGGACTATTGTTTGTCAAGTTTACATTGCAGTTGTAGCATTTTTCTTCTTTGCTGTTGTTTCGGCCTTCTCCATTGGTTGGTTCTTTTGAACTTTGACCTTTTGTGTCTTTTGAACTTTGACCTTTTGCGTCATCTTCAAGGCTTCTTTTGCTTGGTCTTTGATCTCTATTACTAGGTTCATCTTCAAGGCTTCCTTTCCTTGGTGTTTCATCTTCATCGCCCTCAGATTCTTCAATACACACAGGATCATTGCAGCCTCTTATTGAACATTTAGCACAGAATGTATGTCCACAACCTAGCTGAACTAGACTGTTGTTTGCCAAGTTTAATTTGCATCTATTACATTTTCGCACTATACCAATGTCTCTGCCTTCTCTATTGGTTGGTTGACTTGAACTTTGAACTCTTTCTTTGTTATATGTCGAATCAATGGTTAGCAGATGATCTTCGTTGCCTTCTTGGATACACTTTGGATCATTGCAGCCCTTCCTTTCACATTTAGCACAGAATGTGTGTCCACAACCTAGCTCAACAGGACTGTTGTTTGCCAAGTTTACTTTGCATCTGTGACATTTTTCTTCAATCTCGTTAACTTCTCTATTGGTTGGTTGACTTGAACTTTGAACTCTTTCTTTGTTATATGTTGAATCAATGGTTAGCAGATGATCTTCGCTGCCTTCTTCGATACACTTTGGATCATTGCAGCCCTTTCTTTCACATTTAGCACAAAAAACATGTCCACAACCTAGCTCAACTGGACTGTTGTTTGCCAAGTTTACTCTACATCTGTGACATTTTTCTTCAATAGCGTTAACTTCTCTATTGGTTGATTGACTTGAACTCTGACCTTTAGGTTCATCTCCAAGACTTCCTTTGCTTGGCATTTGACGTCCATAATTACGATCATCTTTAGGGTTTTCTTTGCTTGACTTTTTATCTGTGTTTCCCTCATCTCCATTGTATGGTTGACTTGAACTCTGACCTTTAGGTTCATCTCCAAGACTTCCTTTGCTTGGCATTTGACCTCTGTAACTAAGTTCATATCTTGGGGTTTCTTTGCTTGGCTTTTTATCTGTGCTTCTCTCATCTCCATTGGACGGTTGACTTGCATATTGACGAGCTTCTTCATGTGACAGTCCTTTTTTACAAACTGGATCATGGCAGCCTTTTCTTTCACAACTTGCACAGAAAGTATGTCCACAACTAAGCTGAACTGGGCTGTTGTTCTTTAAACTTGAATCACATCTATAGCAATTTACCTCTACAGTGTTGTCTTGGCTTTTTCCATTGGTTGGTTCATTTGAACTTTGAACTCCGTAACTAGGTTCAGCACCATTTACCGCTTCTTTTTCACATCTTTCAGCTTTGCATTGTTGACAACTCTCGTAAAAACAGATTAAACAACAATAATGGTGGCATGGCAATTCCTTCAGTTCAATAATTGTATTAAACAAACAACTTTTACAGTGGTATTTCTTTAAAGTGTAGGTTGGGTCTTCTCTTTTACTTTGAGCGCCATTTTCCTGTTCCTTGTGGGATTCTCTCTCTATTTCTATGCATTGAGGACATTTTCCATCATTTGGAGCGCAAAAAATACAAAACACATGATGACATGGTAATTCAACTCGGTTGTTTGCATATTGGAGGCAATTCTTACACTTTCTGTACTCGATGGTTTTCTGTATGGCAGATGCACCACCAATTACTGCCCCATGCGTGTCCTTTACATTATGGCTGCTGGTACTTTCGTTGTTGTCAAATTGTGCAGTTTGGCGTCTGCTTTCTAGCTCTTCCTTTTGGGATGCATCATCCATTTTATCAGATGGCCGATTTCTATCGTATTCATCCTCACTATCATTCAGTTCTTGAAGTCTAGCTTTATCAAATTCTGCATTGAGCTTGGACAATGCTTCAGAACCATAATTTCTCGAAGACGCACCTGAATAATTTCTGTGGTCTGAATCCATCTTGGGTTTTCTGTGGTATGAAGCATATTCTGGTGAGAATCCTTCATCCTCTGTTTTATCATTGGATCTTGAGAAATGTCTATTAGAAGTATGATGGTGGTCTGAGTCCACTTTACGATTTTTCGATGCCACCTTAGCATATGAATCTTTGTTTGAATGTGAGCTATTAATTTGGGGATGTTTGACATCGCCATTTTTGATCTTTCTTAGGACATCTTCTTGAGCTCTGTCTTTTTGTAATTTTGAATTCTGGTCCGTCATTTGATGTTCAGGATGATTTTCGTGCTGTGAAGAATGATTTTTAGTGGCTGGATCCATAGAAGAACCTTGTGTTCTCCATTCAGTATCTTCTCTCAGAGCTGAAGATCCACCGATGCCGAATCCCGGGGTGTTATGGATTGCACCACCATCTCTTGCAGTAGAAGGTCGATCTAATGTTGGTGAATTTCTGGATGAATCATTCCAAGAATTTTCATTTGAAGTTTGCCTTTTAAAGTCATGATCACCATCATGTTTAGACGTGGGATAAGAATTTGATGCTGCACTGGATCTAGAACTACTGTCAGATCTGTAACGTGATTCTCTAGATTTATCCATTGCCGACCTTTCTGAGTCACCATCATAATGTTTAGATGTAGAATTTGAATTCGACCCACCAGATCTAGAACGACTGCCAGACCTCTGACGAAAATCATGATTATCTCCCCTATAGTCGCCATCTTGTTTAGATGTAGAATTTGAACTCGAAGCTCCACCAGATCTAGATCGACTGCCAGACCTCTGACGAAAATCATGGTTATCTCCCCAGGATTTATCTCTCCTTGCTCCATTTCCATCGCTATGTGAGTTTTGGTTGGATGAACCACCATATTGATTGGCTGATTGGTGTTTATCGGGGCTCCGTGGGCGTCCATGATTGGCTGTATCATGACTTTTGGATGATGGAATCAAATGAGGTTTGCGTTTATTTTTTTCTATATTATTGTATGTTTTTTCAGATTTTGGAGTCATTAAATCATTTAAAAGAGTATATTCTGGCCAATCATGAACCACTACGTTAATCTTACGAAGATAGTGAATTTTATCAAATTTTGAAATGGCTTCCAGTACTTTTTTAACACACTCATCTTTTGGTGCACATCCAGCATCTGAAAAAATAACAAACATATTTTCAACTTAGGACTCTGAAACTTGAAAATTAAAATGGCACAAACTTAGGCTACGCTACTTTAGAATCAGACTTTTCTAAACCAGAAAATAAACTGTTGTATGAACTATGAATTTAATGTTGGGTTACTATTTTAGTGTCTGTTATTTCATAGAAGAACAGAATGGAGTTTTGTATGTTGAGCAGTCTAATTAAAATCAGACCCTAATTTCGTTTGTTCGTTTTTTATAAATCCGGTTTTTTAACCACTACATTTGGGTCTGAGAACCAGGCGCGGCAACAGCCATTCACGTTAACTTTGACCTAACCTTAATGACCTTTGTTTAAACCAATCAGATCTTTGCCCTCTCCTTTGCTGGGATTTTGTTCACGAACAATAGGTGCATTCTAGGATTCCTAAGTGCTGTAGACTAGTTTATCAGGTCATGTTTATCAAGGTAAGGTCAAAGTTAACGTGAACGGCTGTTGCCGCGCCTGGTTCTCAGACCCTAATGTAGTGGTTAAAAAAACGGATTTAAAAAAAGGAACGAACGAAATTAGGGTCTGATTTTAATTAGACTGGTATGTTGAGTATACTTACTTGTGCCTAGAAGTGGAATGGTTATCGAAGTCTTTTTATCATTTTCAGCCTCGGTCAACAAGTTTTTAATCAATTTCTTATACTCTTTCAACCAACTTGTAAAACTGAAAGCATGACTTTTGACAAAAACTGGAACATTTACAACATAAACTGTCGAGAAATTTGGTCTACATTTGGATGTGAAGATTTTTACAAATTTCCACTCAGAAATAAATTTAGCATCATATATCTTTTTGTCCCATTCTGTTCTGCCTACTTTCTCCCTTACACAGCTTTCAACACTTCCCTTTCTACTGACTACCAAAATATCAGCATCAATTTTAAAAACATCGTTCTTATGGCAATGAAGAGTTACACCATTTTTCAAATCTTGTTTGAAATCAGCTACTTCAGAACTTCTTAAATAATACGACGCCATTTTACATCGTAGTTATCTTCTGAAATGAAAATTTCACGAGTCAAATATTCTATCTAAGAGAAAGAAAACACAGAAACATCTATTATTTTACAAGGATAACAACTTAGGTTCCGTGAGGATCCTTTCTACCAGCTGGTCCTTGGCCAAACTCTATATTTTACAAGGATAACAACTTAGGTTTCGTGAGGATCCTTTCTACCAGCTGGTCCTTGGCCAAACTCTGTATTTTACAAGGATAACAACTTAGGTTCCGTGAGGATCCTTTCACCCAACTGGTCCTTGGCCAAACTCTGTATTTTACAAGGATAACAACTTAGGTTCCGTGAGGATCCTTTCCCCCAGCTGGTCCTTGGCCTAACTCTGTATTTTACAAGGATAACAACTTAGGTTCCGTGAGGATCCTTTCTACCAGCTAGTCCTTGGCCAAACTCTGTATTTTACAAGGATAACAACTTAGGTTTCGTGAGGATCCTTTCCCCCAGCTGGTCCTTGGCCTAACTCTGTATTTTACAAGGATAACAACTTAGGTTCGGTGAGGATCCTTTCCCCCAGCTGGTCCTTGGCCAAACTCTGTATTTTACAAGGATAACAACTTAGGTTCCGTGAGGATCCTTTCCCCCAGCTGGTCCTTGGCCAAACTCATTATTTTACAAGGATAACAACTTAGGTTCGGTGAGGATCCTTTCCCCCAGCTGGTCCTTGGCCAAACTCTGTATTTTACAAGGATAACAACTTAGGTTCCGTGAGGATCCTTTCCCCCAGCTGGTCCTTGGCCAAACTCTGTATTTTACAAGGATAACAACTTAGGTTCCGTGAGGATCCTTTCTCCCAGCTGGTCCTTGGCCAAACCTCTTGTGTGATTGTCCTTCCCCAAGCATTTGTATGCCCATGGTCAGGAACACTGAAAGGGGAGGGTTGTTCACCTCAAAGTTAGATACCTGGTTCTCTAACCATTCAAGAAAAAGAGATGCTTTTATTGGACTGACCCATCTGTCAGTTGTAAAGTCCATGGCATGCAAATAAGTGCTAATTTGGCACCACCAGACAACCTATTCAGTTTGTCCAATTTTACCTGATTCTCAAAAAAGGAACAGCTGGAACAGTTATTGAGTTATACTACTAGCTAGAGATGTCCAGTTTGTCATTGGCATTGGCATTAGACTTGCCTAACTATCTGTCTGCTGGGCATGCCCAGGGCGTGACAACCCATTCAGTTTGTCCAGTTTTACCTGATTCTCAAATAAATGGATCTGTCAACTGCCTTATCAGTGGAATTGTCAGGTAAATTCAAAACGAAACGACAACGGGAAGTCGAAACTAGAACTTAGAAGTAGAAAATGAAAGTAGGATAAGACGCCCTTTTCCATCAAAAACAATCAAGACAGTCGAATCACTGTCATAACACAGGAATTTTCAATTTTGTTTACGACATACTTGCCTCATATCATGGTTTCCTTGACAATAATATTTTGGATTTATGCAAAAGAGCCTTGATATTTCGATTTCAAGTTTTCGGGAAATTGTCAGCTTCTAAGAATAACTACAAATCTATTTTTAGCTCGCTGAGAAAAATGTCCGTATCCATTTAGAGTCTGGACAATCGGGAACATTTATTTGTTTACTTCCGGTTAGTAACAATTGTCCAGTCTTTTTTTTTATTTCGTTTCCCGATTAACGAATTTCTTGCTGTCGGTTCCGTATTTTTAGGAAGCCCCTGTTCCTAGGGTCAACAAATTAAAAGAAGATCATCGAAAAAAGCTTTTTTTTTGCAGATATTTGCCGACTTTCGAATGCACAAAGATGAGTCGAACCGCCTCAACGTTTGGAAAACCTAGTCCCCAAAAATCATCCACAGCAAATGGAGGTTTGTGTGTTTTATTTATGTTTTTTCAGCCTGTTCAGTTCGGACATGTCAGTTTTATGGCGGGGATAATGGATAGGGAAGTGTTAGGGTTCGGGGGTAGGGCTTTATGTTAAGATGAACATTTAGAGTGGGTTGGGTAAAGTCAGAGCAGATCTGAAATGTGGATTTCAGCATTCAGCAATCAATTTGACTGATGCTGATGGGCGACCATGGAACTGGGCCCCCGATGTGCTTCATAATGTTTATATTTATAAATATAAGACAATTTAACAATAAGTTATGATAAGATTAATAAAGATCCCTCAAAAATAAGTCATTAGGCTAATACTGCTGTCCTGGAGAAATTTCCCTCTTTGTACACTACATAGTGATGCCAGTTCTCATTAGCTCCACCAAGAAAAGCTTATTTAGAATAATTAAATAATAAAGCAATAAGACAATTTGGCGATGAAGGAAAAAATAAATCACAAGAAAGAACGTGCCAACAGTAGGTAAAAAGTCTATATAATTAAGAGAAATGTATTGAAAAATGTGGAAATAAGTGTATTTTTATCAACGCAAAGATGATCCTGAGGCATGGGTAAGCTTATATCTTGGAAATTTTGGACTGTGAAATTTAATGGGCGAAAATCAAAAAACGTTTTACGTTGCATGGACAATAGCTACTTTTCAGGTCTCATTTTCTTCAATTATAGCTACGTTTTCCCCTACTCTTTGAACGTTTTCATTTGATTTATTTTTTTTTCATATAAACTTATCTAACTGTAAATTATGAATGTTATTTGTTGATATAACTGTATGATAAGGCCATAAATAATATTTGATAACAATTTAAACTAGAACCGTGATAACGGTACTGAGCAGTGCGCAATTTAAACATCCTTGAACGGTTGCATTTTAGTCCTGCATATAAATAAGGTCATGTGACAGAGCTGTTTATAGTTAAAAATCACTATTTTCAATCGGCTATTAAACCGGAAGTAAACATCGGAAAACACAAAGTAAAACATCATTTGATAGATTTTACAGCTTTGGTTCAGATCAAAAGGTCATCAAACGTCAAGGTCACGAGTTTTGAGCTTTGAAAGTGTTTGCTATTGCTAAATTTCTTTAACCGGAAATAGACAAACCTTTTAATCGAAATTAGGAAATCGGCTGTCACCATTTTGTAAATAATATATTGAAAATACCATAGACATCAACATTATGTAAATCGGATGATATCCTGATCACTTATATCGATTTAAAGAAAAGTTGGTCATTTCAAGATGGTGGTCTACTAGTTACTTCCGGGTCCAATTTTATCCTTTTTTTTTCTATGAATGTTATGTCATTTTATATCTTCAAAAGAATGTGTCGACTCTCTTTAAAAATCCACAATTTAGGAACCACGTGTTTTTTCGCGTCAAAAAAGTTCCGCAGTTACTTTAGAACAATGAACAAAATTTCCAAATTAAAAAAAAAGCAAAATGATTAAAATATCTACTATTATATATCAAGAGGAGATAAAGCATAATAAGAAAAGACGATTTTTGTGATGTACGTGAATTAGGTTCAAACTGACAATTTTCAAATGGTTATAAAACAAGAAGTAAATATTGGACAACAAAAATGAATTCACCATTGGATAGATCTCATTTCGGGCAATAACTTTTGTTCGGATCATAAGGTCAACAAATGGCAAGGTCACAAGTTATGAGCTTTAAAAGCGTTACAATAATTGCTGAATATCTTATACCGGAAATAGACAAACACCATAATCGAAATTAGCAATTCAGCTGCCCTCATTTTGTTGGCAATAGATTGAAAATGCCATAAACATCAAAATTATATAAATCGGATGTCGATTTATAGAAAACATGTTCATTTCAAGATGGTGGCCAACGTGATACTTCCGGTTACGATTTTGTCATATTTTTTTCTTTGTTAGTCATGTTCTTTCATATCTTAAGAAGAAATTGTTACCTATCTTATGAAATCCATAATTCAGATAACACGTGTGTTTTTCCCGCCAAAAAACCACGCAGAGTTACTATAGAACAAAGAACAAAATTCCAAATAGCAATTTTGATCAAAATATCTAGTGTTATATATCACTGGAAAGAGGAGATAAAGCGTAAGATGAAAAGAGAAGATATTTTGTGACGTGACGTCACGTGACAGAGCTGTTCAAAGTTCAAACTAACAATTTGTAAATGGCTATAAAACCGGAAGTAAATGGACAACAAAAATGAATACACCGTTGGGTAGATCTCATCATGGGCAATAATCTTTGTTCAGGTCATAAGGTCACCCAAATCCAAGGTAACGTGTAATGAGCTTTGAAAATTTTGGCCATTTCTGAATATCTTTTACCGGAAATAGGCAAACATCATAATCGAAATTAGCAAGTTGGCCATAGATTGAAAATGCCCTAGACATCAATATTATACAAATCGGATGATACCCTGTTCACTTCTCTCGATTTAAAGAAAACATGTTCATTTCATGATGGAGGCCAGCGTGTTACTTCCGGTTACGGTTTTATCATATTTGTTCTTTGTTAGTCATGTTCTTCCATATCTTAAGAAGAAATTGTTACCTATCTAATGAAATCCGTAATTCAGATAAAAACGTGTTTTTTCCCGCCAAAAAAAAAAAAAACACGCAGAATTACTATAGAACAAAGAACAAAATTGGAAAAAAGAGGTGCAGAACTACAAGCAGTCATACGAAATAAAAGGGGCGCACAGCTACCAGAATACAAGCTGGTTAACTAAAAGGGATGCAGGAATACCAGCAATACTAACAATATTTTCAAATTCTAAAACGCGGAATTATGATTCGAATACAAATTGTCATATATCATTGGAAAGCGTAGATCAAGCACAATACGATTCAAAAAAAATTTGTGTCGTATGTAAATTAGGTCACGTGACAGAGCTGTTTAAAGTTAAAAATTGCAATTTTCTGACAGCCATAAAACCGGAAGTAAACATCGGGCATCTAAAATGATTATGTCATTAGATAGATCTCGTCAAGGGCAGCAACTTTTGTTGAGGTCACAAGGTCACTCAAGGTCAAGGTCACAAGATATGAGCCTTAAAAGTTTTGACTATTTCCGAAAATTCTAAACCGGAAATAAAAAAAAATCTGAATCGAAATTCAAAAATCGGCTTCCCATGTTTTGTTAGCAATCGACTTTAGATTCCATAGACATCATTTTTATTCAAATCGAATGATTACCCGATTCTGAATTTCGATTTAAAGAAAAATCAGTCATTTCAAGATGGCGACTGATATGAAATATCTGGGTCAGATTTTTTCATTTCATTTTTAGTTAACGGTTATTTCTAGCACATCTCAAAAAGATTTTTTGGAATATCTTAATTATTCCGGAAGTTGAAATTTCAACTTTACAAGCAAATGACGTCAAAACCGGAAGTGATATAAAAATTTTGAAAATACCATTTAGTTAGAAATCAAAATGTTTATACACCTGTAAGTTTTCAAATTGATCGAAATAAAATTGCAAAAGTTAAAAAAACGGTTAAAAAAGTGCTCCAAAAAGTCAGCAGAGAATGTCTAAAAGTGCATTTATGTTGAGAGCTATTATGTAGACATTAGAATAATGAAACTAACAAAAAAAGTTCCATCAAAATCGGTTGAAAAACAAAGGTAAAAATGGTAAAAAACATAAAATGGGTTTTTCTGTCATATGTCATTTCCGGTTAGACAAAAAACCGCCATTTTACATTCACATAACACCGAGCAGTTAGATATTGTAGGAAAACATGTGAGATAAGGTGTGACATGCTCCCTTCATACCGAATTAGCGTGACCAGAAGTAGACAAAAAAAAAAAAAAAAAGTCATTATGAAAACAGAACGCACTGCAATGACTACTTTATAAAGAACCTTTTCTATAATCTCCCATTCAATCAATTTATAGGGTAGAACAATGATAGCTTTAACTTGTCCAAACTTGTCTATTTCATTTCATTAGCTCAGTAAGGTGTGGAAAAATTAAAATTCAGCCATTAAGGTACAGAAAAGAAGGAAGTAAAACTTCATTTCATTTCAATATTTCAATAAGATAGTCCAATAAGATATTCCAATACTATACAGAACAGAAGGATGTAAAACTACATTTCTTTTCATAAGTCCAGTAAGATACAGAACAGTAGGATGAGAAACTACATTTTATTTTATTAGTCCAATAAGATACAGAACAGTAGGATGAGAAACTACATTTCATTTCATTATGCCAATAATAGTAAGATACTGTAGGATGGATGTAAGCCCCATTTCATTTCAATAGTCCAGTATGGTACAGGACAGTAGGATATAAAACTATATTTCATTTCAATAGTCCAGTAAGATACAGAACATTTGGATATAAAGAATATTTCCATTTCATTTCGTTTCCTTTTTAGTCGGTACAGCAAAGATGAATGGCCACGCCTCTTACACCATTGTTACTGAACCACTTCATTCCCAGAGTTCATCAGTGGTTCAATGGAGTAAATCTTTACGAGACAAAAGTCCGAGCCCCGTCAATGGCCATCAGGCATCGAACTCAGGTTCAAAGGTCACGACCTTCAGCAAGTCCATAAGGTCGAGGAGTAAATCTCCTATGAGGTCTAGAAGTGTCTCCCCTAAAACTACTGTTGATTTTTCAACCAGTAAAAGTCAAGGTAGGGGATGAAGTAGTTGTAGTCTAGAGCCTCTCTCACTTGGCCAGTGATTTTATGTATATAAGTTTTATCTCACTCTAACACTAGCTTTCACTTCTCTGTAACATCATCACTGAAGAAATTGGGGATCTTGGGAACCTCATTCGCATGAAATTGTCACCACTTTTGAGGGAAATCGCACTGTTCTGATACCCCCATTTTCCCAGTGTGATACCCCTTTTTACCCAGCTGTAAATGGGTACGGACAATCTAGAAAAGATCCAGCTGGGAGAAAGAATCCTCACAGAACTTAAGTTATTGTCCTTCTTTCCGTTTTCTTTCTTTTAACTAGTATAGTAAATATAGACTCCTTTTTTTATAGTGATTCCTTACTGTTTTAACATAGTTTTAAATGTAGTTTCCCGAATTTTACTCTTAGATTTTACATATTCCATTAGGATCTCTATTTCATTTTTTTCTCTATTATATTTCATTAGATTTGACACTCCATTTCATTTCATTTATCTTTTTCCTTAATTCCTTTATGATTAAGATGAAAAACTCCATTTCCTTTCATTTCATTTTTATCCGTAACTATTTTCTGTTACATACTTATATAGTTATTTAGCGTATTTCACTAAAATTTCCTTCAAATTATTAACTGAATAATAAATATATGTATTGCTAAGATCACTTAACTAGTTACGTTTTCATGTAAAAAGATAATTTTGATTCAGTAAAAATTAAATAATTAAGGGGAAATTAAAGAGGTTTTTATTACTATTTATGTTGATCAGGGACACTGATAGCATCAATTTGGGCCATTCAATCAGACTGTATTGCATGCAAATCCAAATTTTGAAATGGTCATTTTGTCAATTCTTTTATCATTTGTATACCGGTACTTAAATTAGTGATCTTATTTTCAGATTTTGGCCCAAAAAAATCCAGAAACACAAGTTCTGGTATGTTACGTAAAAGCACGATGAATAGTAGTTGGGGATCAGGGTTAAATCTCTCAGGGTAAGTCTTGTTTTTGTTGCTGTGTCAAGGGTTGTAGAGTTTTTTACTTCTGACCCTTGATGCCATAAGCCACCCCCACCCCCCTTCAGTAAACATTATTGCACACTGCACACTGATATTCATAAGATATATCTAACCAACTGAATATAAAAACAAAGCCTCTAGTGAGCTGGGGCAACTAAAATTGTGCCCTTGATGTCAACTGGGCACGTTTAAGATCGCTTTCATTTGGAAATTGAAAAGAATAAGCATACTCCATGGATTCACTGTTCTTGTTAGATTATTCAAGGGCAGAAAAGTTGGATGTAAAACTCTGTATTGCATTTATTAATTGTTGTGTATGTATATTGTAGGAAATCGAGTAAAGCTCCCAGTAAGAATGAACTAGCTGATATTGAGTCTGAATATATCAAAAACCTTCAACAACAGATATATTTCTTAGAGTTAGAGTCTAATTATCTATATCTTTTTATTAAATGATGATATCTACAATTTTATTAGTTAATCATATCAGTAAGAGTGTTCACATTTCACTGTCGAAATTTCAGCCTTCAAATCACTGTGTATCCATAATTATTAGCGTTTGAAATTCAAAAATATGACTTGAAATATAGTGAGACTGTGCTTAAGATAAAAATTTAAAGACAAATGTGAAGTTTGGGGTAGGAATGATGTGATTTTTGTGCAGTTCTAGTACTTCAGGGCCTATTTACATAAATTTAATACCCAAATGGATCATCAACACTACCAAATGTTCTCTTTTAATATGTAAATTCTTCTTGTCTGATATTTTGTGAAATAGGCCCTTAATTGTATCCTTTATGAAGAGATTTCTTTCTGTTTTTCAATGTTTTTCCTTAACCCTTATTACTCGTGATCAAGCTAGGAAAGCTACAGAATTACATCCTAAAATGACAGTGGAGGCAGAGAGAATGTTAGTTAAACTAAGGGTATGTATTACATTGTTTCTATCAAGATAAATTATAATAACGAAAAAGCTGTCACATCTTAGCAACGGTTAGTTTGGTAAGATCATATATACCAGGCCTTCTAATATAGCGGCCTGTGGGATGGCCCACAATGCCCTCAAGAGTGGTCCTTTAAAACGCTCCCTGGCCTAGCTCGCTTTGTTACCTAAGCTCTATTTGGCCCTTTAATATCATTCATATACACATTTGACCCTTTACAAAAATTAAGAGAAGCCTTGTCTATATCATTGCTCAAGGCACATGTTCTCCCTTCTCCTTTTCTCCAATTCACAATGCTTTATATTTATCTTACGAATTTCAAGCAAAAAATAGAACAAAATTTGGCTCAATGGGGGCATACAATAAATGCTAATACGGCACTAAAGGGCATGTTTTTGACTCTAAATGAATCCTTTCCTATCTTGGTATATTCTCTCTATCAATTGACAATGTTTTATATTTATCTTGTGAACTTCAAACGGAAAATAGAACAAAATTTTGGCTTGATGGGGGCATACGATAAATGCTAATACACATGTTTTTGGCTCAAAATTAATCTTTTCCAATCTCTCTGTCAATTTATGGTATTTTATATTTATTTTGTGAGTAGAAGATGCAAAATGAAATGGATGAAATGCAGTTAGAAATGAGAAGAAAAGATAATAGTTTAAATATAACTCTGACTGAAAGAGAACGAGCTGAACAACTTCTCATAGCTAAAGAAGGTAGGGTAAAATGGTGGTGGTACAATTAAATTATTGCTGTATTACTCTATGTTGTTGTATGATAAAAGAAGTAAGATGACACCTTTTAAGAGTGACTTAAGTATTTTATCTCCCCTCATATTGGGCTCATTAAACAATTTAGTTGAATAGAAAAGGTCATTTAATTAACATGATGACAAATGACATGAAAAGCAAGTACAAAATCAAATAAAAACTATATTATACTTGATGATATTCCACAAGTCCATAAACATCAAATATGGGGGTACAAAAAACGCCACGGTTTTGTGACCAACTAAAGTATTGTTGCAAAAACGATTTGAATGTGTTCACAAAACACCCCCACTTTATTTTGTGAGCTTGCGTCGCAAAGACAAACAGGAGGTGAAAACATCTTTACCTCCCTTGAACACTATTTTAGACAATCAGATTTATCTGCCAGCTGCATACAAAGTTATTGTCAGGCACAGCGAGAATGGGAAACATTGTTCGGTTGGTGAATACGGTAAGCTTATTATTTGATTTCTGATATTTTGTAGACAATCAACACCATGAGAAATTGGTAATGAGGGAAGAAATAATAGCTTTAAAGAAAGCTAAAGATCGACTGGAATTAGAATCCGCTAGGAAAAACAGTCAACTACTAGAGGCTAAGACAGAGGTTGATAAGAGCACCACAGCTCTTCGTAATGCAGAGTATAAACTCAGCACTCTTAAAAATCAGGTAAAAACTTCTGGGCCCAGTTCCTAGCCTTGTGCTTAATATCAATTTCGTGCTTAAAACCCTAAGTCGACTTGAGTCCATGGAGGAATTAGTAGGAAAATATCAAGTCGAATATCTGTCTTTGACTTAATTAAATATTAAGAACCGGACCCTGGTACTTGTGCATCAAGATTAAAGGGATTGTAAAGAGGTTTTCTAAACTTTGTATGTGTATCGGGGACACTGATAGTATCAATTTACACCATTCCAATTTTCATTCCGACGTCTGTGGTTATTACCATTCCACTAAAACTAAGTATTTTAAAGGGATTGTAAAGAGGTTTTCTAAACTTTGTATGTGTATCGGAGACACTGATAGCATCAATTTACCGATTTCCATTCCAACGTCTGTGGTTCTTACCATTTCACTACACTTAAGTATTTTAAAGGGATTGTAAAGTAGTTTTCTAAACTTTGTATGTGTATCAGGGACACTGATAGCATCAATTTGCACCATTCCAATTTCCATTCCGATGTCTGTGGTTCTTGTAATTTCACGCGTTTTATGCATCCTTTTATCACTTTCGAAAAAGAAGTCCCTGCTTTTTATTCCATGACTATTCTTCTTTGTTTTGACTTCAAATTTACCTGACTTTTTTAGCTAGATCAAAGGACAGAAACTCTTCAGATGACCCAGATAGCCTTGGAAGAGAAGAGGGCAGCACTGATGGCCACAGAGTCTCAACTACGTGACACGGAAGATAGATTTTATACGAACACTCTAGAGATACACGACAACACTGCTAAAGAACTTAAGGTAAAGATGAGCGTGGAAATACTTTAAAGGGACGCGTTCACCATCCGTTCGGCCAATCATACCTGAGGCTCAGATAGAGCAATTTAGTGCTAACCAACCTGTGAGTCAAGGGTTCATTCCCAGCAAGGATAGAGATACTACCTTTGGAATTTTTGACCAGGTTTTCCCCTGTCAAAGATGCAGATCAGAGGAACTGGCATCGAAAAAGCAGCTAGTTGTTCGAATTAGACAAAAAACTGAGTCCCTGAGGCTGTACGTTAAAGTTTACTTGACAGTTAGAAATCGAAAATAAGAATAGGATAATGCCGTTGTCCTAGCAAAATTTCCCTCATTGCACTCTGCATGGTGTTTGCTCATTAGAGTATAAAATTGGAATTTTGATTTTGTAGGATGAAATAAGAATGCTAAGACAGAATGTAAAAGAACTGGAACTAACGCTAGAAAAGGAGAGATTCCTGAAAGACAAGATGCAGGATGAAAACGCCATTCTTACACGAGAGAATTCCAACTTCAGTCGCAGGCTTACAGAGTATCAAAGACTTCTGGATAAGGTTGGAATTAATCATTTTCCAGTGTCAAATTTAGGATGAGAGGCATAGTGCTGAAATATTTGCTCTATTTTCACTTGTAATTGCAAGATTTGGACGTTTTTATGCCCAAGCATCAAAGATAAGAGTAGGTTTATGATGCTGCCCTGTCAAAATTTCCTCATTGCACACTACATGGCGTTAGTTTGTCCTCATAAGTCTAAACAGTTGCAGAAAAAGGGCATTAAACTCTATTTCATGGTTGCTATGGGGTATCATAAAAAAAGCGATTTATTGAATGGTGACAATTTTCCCTGAAACTTGGTACCAGTGTTTCTCACTTTCTCTAGCCATGTAAATTTGCATCATTGCACACTCCAATATATGTAATTACAGGAGAAAGAGATCAGAGAGAATTTAGATATTCAACAGAGAGAGAATATAAGTGAGTTGATAACATTACGTGATAGAGAAAAACAGCTTGATTTAGAACTAACACAGACACAGTCAGAATTCCAACGAGAGAAGGAACGTTGTCAGAGCTATCTTGAACAGGTTAGACCATTATTTTTCCTTGTGGCGGAGTTCATGGTAGAGCAGGCCATGCTTACTCTTTTTTTAAAACCTTAATACTTTACCTAGTAGCATGCTTACTCCTTTGTTTATTAAAACTTTATACATGTACCACTTTTCCTAATAGTGGTGGATGTCGCGAGCAAAGCAGACCATGCTTACTCTTTTTATAAAACTTATCTATGGAGGAATCCACTTCTATACAACTTTTTCTGTTAGTGTCTGGTATCATGCAAGAAGTAGACCATGCTTACTCTTTTTTTTATTAAAACTTTCAGACAACTTTTCGTAATAGTGTTGGATGTGCAAGCAAAACCAGACCATGCTTACACATTTTGTTTTCTCCTTTTTGGTGCTTTTTTGGGGAGGAATGCACTACTATACAACTTTTTCTGGTAGTGTCTGTCTTGTGTCATGTGCAAAGCATGCTTACTCTTTTTTTAAAACCTCAACCCTTTGAACCCTGATGTTATTTTGTCTAAAACATCATATACCCTGAACACCTAGCAATATTTCTTAAAATGTATTATGTTAACATTGTATGACGTCACTTGACAACGGCCGGTTTACCGGCTTGTCGGGTATATATAACGTAAGATTGGCTTTTAGGGTTGAAAGGGTTCATACAACTTTTCCTAATAGTGGTGGATAGTCGCGAGCAAAGCAGACCATGCTTACACTTTTGAAAAACTTTTCTTCTAAGGTGTCCACAACTAGCAGCAGGGATAACGCACGAAAGCAGACCATGCTTACTCTTTTAATGCTTATCTTTGGAGGAGTCCACTACTATACAACTTTTACTCCTGATTTTGCCAGTTTTTTGGATCTGTTTAGGGTTTCATAGAGAACAGATCATGCTTACTCTTTTGTGATACTTCTCTTTGGAGGAATCCACTACTATACAACTTTTTCTGTTAATGTCCGGTGTCATGCACAAAGCAGTCCCTGCTTACTCTTTTTAACTAGACCTGTTTCTTTCATTCAATCGAGACCTTATTTTCCATTGTAGCTAACAACACAAGAGACTTTATCCCGTACGATTGAATCAGAATTAAACAGCACCAAGCTACGCGTAGCTGAGTTCGAAAGCATGCATCAAGTTTCAGAAACAGAAAACAGTCAGCTTCGTAAAGATAAGATGCTGTTAGTCGACCATGTTGCTGAATTACAGAGAAAGGTAATAAACTGGAGTTATCTCCCTTGCTCCATTAAGTCTTTGATGTTGTGAGCCTTTTTTAAATGGATTTTTAGGGGTTAATCAGTACTGGCAGAGCAGGGCGGAGTTGTGAAGCTCAGAACAGCGAATCACTTTGCTCTGTTGTTCTCTGTGCTGAGTCGTTCCGCTTGTGATGTAAACAGCTGTACATTGAAAACCATCTGTACATAAATGCTGCTTCTATATCCCCTCTGCTCCATGCCACACTGCTCTGCCTGTACTGTGGTATCATCAAACCCTTAAGAACTTGTCAATGATGGCCTTTGTTTAAAGAGTTTGCTGAAACGGGTAGGATAAAAGCCTTTTCTTTTGTTTCTCAGTAGTGTATTTAAGGAAGGCCATGGTCGAAAAGAATAAGTTAGAGACCTGAATCTCATACAGTCTTGTTCAAATCATTAGCTACATATAATATCTTCCTTATAAAGTTTTCTTTTTCTTTTTTTTCACAGATTGAAACAAAAGATCACGATATTATCAGTCTTCAATCTGAAATATCCTCCCTTGATTCCAGACTTCATGATCTAGACTACCAGAAAAATCTAGAGAGCACCGTCCACAGTCAGAAATGGCAGGAGTTTGGGCGTCTGGCCGAGAGTATGAGAACATTGTCGAGCACCATGGCACGATCAACCTCTCCTACTCACAGCACCACCTCGAAACTATTACAGTATTAATATCTGCATTTTATAGTCATTTTAAAACTGAAGTTTTTATTCTATCGTCCAACTTAAGGTCCATGATTCGATTTCGTTACCTGCTTCACGTCCCGTAATATGGTTAATTAGCATATTCATTACATGTTATAAGCTGGGGATTGAGGTATATTACTGCACATGAAGCAAAATTGAAGTTGTCATTTTAAAACTGAGGTTTTCAAACCTTTTCTTTCTATCAATCAACTTTTGGTCCATGAATCGATTTCACATATGCCATAAGCTGGGGATTGAGGTATGTTACTGCACATGAAGCAAAATTAATATGAAAATCCATTTATCATAAAGTCTAACACAGCAACCACATCTGATGAAAAGTAGCCATTCGAAGTTCAAATTTTAATGAGAAATATTATAATTTTATGTACATTATTTGATTTTAGGTTTCCTGTCTCTTAGCTTGAATTGTTGTTATATTTTGTATTTTTTTTTCTGTTTAGATGAAAACACTGGGCTTTGAAGCCTGCCATGTTGATGCCTACAGGTTGTGAAAATAACTAAATTTCCCCCATTCCACACTTCATAATACTGAAAAAAAATTGTCCATGAAGCTCTGTGACCAAGTTGAAAATGAAAAAATGAATGTTAATGGTCATTTTTAGAAAACTCACAATTTGAGCCATAGGTTCATCTCCAGTATCTGCACAATTTTATTGTACATTAAAGGGATTGTAAAGAGGTTTCCTAAACTTTGTATGTGTATCGGGGACACTGATAGCATCAATTTGCACCATTTCAATTTCCATTTCAACATCTGTGGTTCTTGCAATTCCACTTAAACTATCTATGTAGATCACTGGCAATTTAAGTGGAATTGCAAGAACCACAGACATCGGAATGGAAATTGGAATGGCACAAATTGATGCTATCAGTGTCCCCGATACACATACAAAGTTTAGAAAACCACTTTACAATCCCTTTAAGATGATTTAAATATAATCTTTATCTGTGATATGCGCCTATATTCATTATTATTATTATTATTATTTTATGTATTTTGTTGTATTCATCATATATTAATAAATTATTTTATTATCTTTGTTGCTACTGGACTTTCCAAGACTTAAAAAAGGGAGTTAAAGGCTTGCTCGCTGACCTGAAGGTCCAGGGTTCAATCCTGGCATGGATTGAGATGATATCTTTGGAATTTCAACCCATTTTACCTGTCAGTGAATCAGGTGGTAGGGGTTAGTCTAGTTAAGTCCTTCGGATGGCCCCATGTTCTACAGGCGGTGCTCGTGAAAGATCCTTCACCAGTTGGAAATCATACATTATGCTGATGCTGTCCTGGCTAAATTTCTCTCATTGCACACTGCATGGTGTTTGCCCAGACGTCAGAATGGAAATTGGAATGACGCAAATTGATGCTATCAGTGTCCCCGATACACATACAAAGTTAAGAAATACACTTTACAATCCCTTTAATATAAATTATAAAGTTATTGCATAAGATGTCAATCTATATCTGACAGGTGGTATAGTTAATTGTTTTCTATATCCCTTTTAGACATGTACATTGTTCAGATTGATTAATAGTTAGTACACTAATGGGTAAAATTAATTGTAAAAAAGACTATAGGGCCTTATTTTCAAAAACTTACAATGATATTAGTGTTTTGATTGATTGATTGATTGATCACTAAAATTGATTTTAAATATAGCTTTATTATCCAATCAGGCTACTGTATTTCTTAAAATCAAGATTTTTTTACTTAAGTTTTTGAGAATAAGGCCCCAGGTCACTATATAAGGCCAGAGCTAACATACAAAAGGGAGAGACCCAGAGCCGGATTTACCACAGCAGTAATAGAGCAGTTCAGGCAAGAACCCCCTTACATATATATATACGGCATAGATAATTGCTCAATTATTTGCATACCACTAAATGTTGGACCATCAAAAAGGAGGCGTTTTCTAACAATTTATGATGTTGAATTTGGTTTAATTGCTATGTCCCATGACACACGATATTTTTAATCGTCATACGAAACCCGGCGATCGATTTCACCATATCGATCCGTTTAAAAATAGTCAAGGTCGGGCCAAATAAATTAGCAGACGAATTTTCATTTCATAATTAATGTACGAGTGTCTAGTTAATCGAGCACAACTGCTGTTGACATTCTTTGTATATTTCAGTCTGGATGATCGTCGACAAGAAATAATTTATGAAGTAGTGGTTCCCCTTTGGTCGGTTTTCAACGTTGGAGGTTTAAAAGGTCCACAGAATGGCGAAGAAAAAAGAAAACGTGATTGCTGAAGAAGATGAATTTTTCCGAAGTATCAACGAAAAAGGCGTGGATGACATATCACTGGATTTTTTTTACAAACCACACACGATAACGCTTCTAGCGATATCCATTATTGGACTCTTTTACACGGCCTTCACGCGGTAAGCATGCTTCAAATTTGACAATTTTTAAAGGTCATTCTTCCAATTTTTCATTCTTTGATTCGTCCTGCCATTCCCCATGCAACGATTTTTGGAGAAAATTTGGTTTTGTGTGTTATTAGACGCTCTCAAATGTTTCTTGGGGGGATAATGTGCTTCTTGTAATAGAAATTGTGCTTTTATTTGATGTTCTATTTCAAAACAAACATAAAAACAATCAATATGCAACATGTTTTAATTTAATTTTTATGGTCTATTGTATTAATAAGCCAATTTCATAGTTGAATAGGTTACACAGAGTGCCATTTTGTCAAACAAATAGGCCCACAGGTAAAGGTTTTACTTAAAATGTTTTCTAAATACACTAATATTGATAGCATCAATTTGAACCATTCCAATATTCAATGGCAACTCAGTGGTTCCAGCAATTCCACTACTTTGTAAAAGGTTCAGATGAAGACCTTTTGTGCTGCAAGCTTTTTTCTACGGAAAGCTGTGATACAATATCATTGGTTACTTAACTTTAGTGGAATTGCAGGAACAACAGGCATCGGAATAAAAATTGGAATGGCACAAATTGATGCTATCTGGGTCCCTAAAACACATAAAAATTATTAAACCTCTTTACAATCCCTTTAATATCATATAGTAAGTTAGATAAGAAAAAATCAACTACTGTATTCTATTTAATTTAAAATGCCCCCCATGTTCAGTTAGATAAACCAGAGCTTAGGTCCTCCCTGTGGCGTTTCTAGAAATCTTTAGGTGTGAGGACCAAGTTAGTGCCAAATAATTGTCAGGGGGGCTACCGGCACATACCATCCGTAATTCCGTATGTAACATTATACAAAATTTGTGGAGTGGGGAGGAGGGCACATCTAATCTTTCAAATCTTAAATATTTTTTTGATTTTGGAAAAGTTAGAAATATTATTTGAATCAAATGAACAAGTTTTTAAACATCTGTGAGATAACTGAGATAATGGTTAACCATTAAACAGAAGCCTTATTAATTATGCTCGTTAATCTCGTTCGTTATGACTAATCAATGATCATAATCAAGCTAATTAGATATTGACAAATAGGCTTTATTGGGTGGTTTGTTAGTTTGTTAGTAGATAACTGATTACTGTGTTGTTTGTTCTCTAGGCATATTCGGGTCTTTTTTATAAGCTCTTTGATTCATTTTCTCTAGTTATGTAATCATGCACATGCAATTAATTCTTCATTCATTCCTGTAGGTGTTTATGCTTATATTTCTTTCTGATACAAATATCATTCATCATAACTATGTTAGGCCTATAGCCATTTGTTATTCCATTCCATACTATAAGTTTGTCAGACACTGTGGTATTTAAAGGGGTATGTTAAACATAAGTTTTCAATAATTCAACCAAACATATTCAGAAATAGGCCTACTATTCACAGCTCCCTGTTGAAATTTGGGTCCTACATCCATGTGTATGCATAGATATTCATGTTTGAAAGTTAAAAATTGGGCTTGAATTTTAGTGAGACTATGCCATATAAAAAGGTTTATAAAAAGCATGTATATACAGAAACAACAAAATGACAATTCTAGTAAGAGGTATATTTAAAGGTTCGTGCAGTTCTAGTACCTCTGAAGACACATATTCAAGACCAAAACAACTCCGGAATATGTTAACTGTTCCCCTTTAAAATAGGCCCTCATGCTTGTGTTCATTCAGTATGGTTTGACAGACAAATTGATGTTTGAAAATTGTTGCTCATTAAACAATTGTTCATTCATGCAAATATTTAGTTCCCACATGATAATTAGTTATAGATATTTTTGTAATTTTTATCATTCTATCTTTATATTAGAAATGACAAACACTGCTACTCATCAATTCTTTCATTTTCTGTAGGTCAGAATTAAAATTGATATAATTCTTTATACATGTATTTGTTTAGAAGTATATGTATTCATTCATTCATTAATTCATACATTTGTTCATACATTCATACATTTGTTCATACATTCATTCATTAGTTCATACATTTATTTGTTCATACATACATACATACATACATACATACATTCATCATACATTCATACATTTATTTGTTCATACATGCATACATACATTCATTCATTCAGTCTTGGCTACTTCAGAAATGACAATTTTAAGTATTCATTCTTTTTTCAGTGAATAGAAAACACTTCATTCATTCATTCATTCATTCATTCATTTGTACAACATTTTGTTCATCTATTCATTGTTGTTTTATTCTTCAGAAAAACAGTTCTCACAATAAGATACAAGTTTTTCCATTAAGTCATTCATTCATTCATTTTTTCTTCAGAAAGACAGTTCTCACAATAAGATACAAGTCTTTCCATTCTATCATTCATTCATTTATTCATTCTTTGTGTATTTCAGAAATGACAGTTCTCACAATGATAACATACAAGCAGGATTATGTAGTGTGGTGTTTTTCTTCCTTATTATCAGTGTTTTAGCATTTCCTAATGGTGAGTAGCTTTAGTTATATAATTTATATGTATCCTGGTTTGCAACTATTGGACTGTTAATTTAAAGGGATTGTAAAGTGATTTTCTAAACTTTGTATGTGTATCAGGGACACTGATAGCATCAATTTGAACCATTCAAATTTCCATTCTGACTTCTGTGGCCCTTCAAGAGTAACCCCCTCTGCTATGCTAGCTAAGCTATATTTGGCCCTTATTTTTTTTTTCATAAATCACATTTGGCCCTTTACAAAAAGTAATTGAGAAGGCCTGATATAGCATTAGTTGACTAAAGTCACTGGGTGTATTCTTTTTATGTTAGGCTACATATTATATCACATTGCTATAATACATATCATATGATAGCATGAAATAGGTATTCCTTAGTTATTTCGATTCAAAACATGGCACGATCTTCAATACCAACATTAGTAGACTAAAGTCACTGGGTGTATTGTGCCTGGAGGCTTATAGAATCAGCTCAATATGCTATAATAGAGTAGAGAAGACTATATAAACAATGGGATTGATTCTAACCTAATCAAGTTGAATATTTCTCTTTATTCTATAATATACTCTCATCGACCATTCTCTTATCTCTTCCTAACATACTGAAACACTGAAATATAAACTTTAATATTAAAGGGATTGAAAAGTGTATTTCTAAACTTTGTATGTGTATCGGGGACACTGATAGCATCAATTTGTACCATTCCAATTTCCATTTAAACACAAGTTCATTGAAATATAAACTTCAATATTAAAGGGGAATGTTCAGCATTTTCGAGGATTGTTTTGGGTCTTGAATATTTATTTGTAAATGTAACTGGACTTCAGAAAGATATTTGCGGTTAGGTTAGTGATATCATAAACATTTAGTTTTAGTGTTATTGCTTGAACCACAATCAACAATCCTCCGCATTTTTTGTAAACCATAATCTGTCTCTGTAATGAATGGTTGTTTTTTGTGTTTTCATTGGCGAGACACTTTCTTTTTATTTATTTTTTCACTTGTAACGTCGCGACATGAATGTAGTTCATAGCTATAGAATCTTTGAAGGAATATTCTGACACCTGCTCGTGCATTTAATAATACATCGTGACTATCTGTTCACCAATTACGTATTTTATTATCATTTTGAATACACATCTTAAAAACTGTTTGTTTTCATTTCCTTTGACTACAAATACTTGTGGTCTCATAAGACTGATATTATTGGCTTTTGTGTTACCAGTTTTTACAATCCTTTTAAAGAAGGATGTGTTTTTCTATTAACAGACTATATTTGAGTTAAATTATTTATATATATTCCATCTGTTGATATCATTGGGGAATTATTTAAGTGGTTAGTGGTCCATTAGTGAACTATATTTCTGAATATTGATACTGTTTTAAAGAATTAAAAATAAAACCTTATAGAACAAAGTTACATCGAATTTAAAGGGGCATGTTCTTTAATCTTTCGACCAATCATACCTTAGTATTAGTAACATTGTTCACAGCTCTCAAATCCACGCGTAGACATAATTATCAAACTCATATTTTGGTGAGACAATGTCATATAAACAATGCAGACATTGAAAGACAAATGTTTAACTAAGAAACTGTGAAAGGATAATGCTATTTTTTGTGCTGTTCCATTACATTTGAAGGCTATTTTAAATTATGTACTAATATTCAAGACCCAAATTCGAAAATTCTGAACATATAGAGTTACAAAATAGAGGGAACTTGTTAAAAATCATAGTTCGTAAACCTTTTACACCGCTTTAATGAAATCATTTGTTGAATATTCCAGGTCCTTTTACAAGACCACATCCAGCGATATGGAGAATGGTATTTGGTAAGTTGATTACTGCTTACTTCGTATTCCCAATTGAAATACGTCTAGTCATTTCAAAAAGACAATAAACTGGGTGCGCTTGTATCAACTGCAGTACTGGAATATTTTAGAGTTGTCTTTTCCTGTATTCAAATCAGCCAATAAAAATCCATCAAGAGTTATCTGCTCTTGTCTATTTATCTCCTTTATTAGCACAATCAGGGTGAAAAACTCCATTGTATTTTACTTTCTGTACAGGGTTAGGTGTGTTATATTCTATGATGCTGCTGTTGTAAAAATTGTCCCTCATTGCACACAGCATGGTATTTGTCCTCCTTCATTAGACCAAATAGATGTAGAACCATATTTTATTTTATCTACAGGTTTGGGTGTGCTATATTTTATGATGCTGTTGTAAAAATTGTCCCTCATTGCACACTGCATGATTTTAGCCCAACCAGGTATAGAACTCCTATTTTATTATCTACAGGTTTAGGTGTGTTATATTTTATGATGTTACTGTTCGTGTTGTTCCAATCAAGAACAGCCGTCAGACAGATGCTGGTATGGTTATATCCAGATTTAAAAGACACCGGCCCGGATGAAAAGGTACGTCTCTCTAAATATATCACAGTTTATTGTATATTAACATTGTGAAGGCCTTCTCAAATGGACCCTCGAGTGACCCCTTCCGCTAGGTGTGACTCTTATTTGGCCCTTATATTTTTTCATGAAATGCATTTGGCCCCTTACAATAATTAATTGAGAAGGCCTGATCTAGTGGAATGATAAGTTTAGCTATGTGGACTCTCTTTAAAAAGATCTTGAGTTGGCTACATACCATATACATTATTAGTTATGTTATGCTCTAAAAAAGGGTAAGAAGCAACATATTTTACAAGGATAACAACTTAAGTTCCTCAGAAGATACTTTATACCAGCTGATCCTTGATCAAAACTCTTGGCATTGATCTTTCCTAGATTATCTGTACCCATTTTCAGCTGGGTAAACTGGAATTACGAGTAAAGATGAATTATTCAAGGTCATCAGACTTTTACAGCAAGTATTTGTTGGATGATTAACTGCTTCCGAAATAATCCTGTACCTTGGCCAGTGCTTGCGATGCAATTAACCCCTTCTATCTGATGTATATTTCAGGAATATGCTGTGAATTGTTCCAGTATCACGTGGAATCGGCTATACGATGGAATTGACGTGTTTGCTCTGTCACATTTTACCGGTTGGACTCTGAAAGCTTTGTTAATCAGACATTATGGTATATTATGGACAATCAGCATTATGTGGGAACTTACAGAGGTAAGGGCATTGGGTATTAGAGGGTGGGAATAAGTATACGGGAGCTTACAGAGGTAAGGGCATTGGGTATTTGAGGGTGGGAATAAGTATACGGGAGCTTACAGAGGTAAGGACATGGGGTATTTGAGGGTGGGGTAGAGGAGGCCATTAGTGTGCTGGAACTTACAGAGGAAAAGGCAGTAGGAATTTGGTTTTTGGATACTATTCAATGAGAGTGGATGAGGTAAAATGAAGAACTATCTAATTTACGATATCAGCATCCGCTAGAACTGCTAAAAGCAAACATCAACACCAACAAAACCAAGGTAAAATGTTAACATGGCAAGAAACAACCAACTTCCTAAACAGTACAAGATTTATCTAAGCATTAAGCTCATCATGTTTACCAATTTGAGTCCATTCTCTTACATTAAATAAGTAAAATATATATTGAATCGGCTCATCTCCCTAATATATTCTGATGTTTATCTTATTTCAGGTTGCGTATGCCCATCTATTACCTAATTTTGCGGAGTGTTGGTGGGACTCGTGGATATTAGATGTATTATTATGTAATGGGTTGGGTATCTGGGTTGGTATGAAGATATGTGAGAGACTAGAGATGAGAAGTTTCCACTGGGAAAGCATCAAGTAAGCATGTTTTAAACACTATCTGTTTTTTCAAGGATGACAACTAAGGTTTATAAGGATCCTTTCTACCGGCTGGTCCTTGACCAAACCTTCATATCTTTCAAGGATAACAATTAATGGGATTGTAAGGAGGTTTTATAAACTTTGTATGTGTATTGGAGACACTGATAGCATCAATTTGTGCCATTCTGATGTCTGTGGTTCTTGCAATTAAACTAAAACTAACCTGATCCACCGTAAGCTTCTATTGATATCTATCTGGTAGATCACTGTCAGTGACGTCATAAAACGTGTTAGTTATAGTCAAATTGCAAGAACCACAGACGTCGGAATGGCGCAAATTGATGCTATCAGTATCCCAGATACACATATAAAGTTTAGAAAATCCCTTTAAAAGCTATCTGGTTTTACAAGGATGACAACTTAGGTTCATGAGGATCTTGTCTACCAGCTGATCCTTGAAGGATATTACTATAACCAGTATATATTTAGATTAGTTTAAGCTGTTAATTCTGAATTTTATGGTGTGAAACCAAGTGGAAATTAGAAAGTATTATTAATGGTATTAATTATTTAGATGAGAGAGATATATCTAATTAATCGGTGATGATGTGAAATCAATAACGAGCTGGACTAATTAACCTTTAGGATTAACGATATCACAATCTAATTAGCCTTAAACCCAATAAAATTTGACATTTTCAAAATATAAACTGATTGTTTGTGAATCTAATCAAAACCACAATCAAAAATACAAATAGAATTTGACATTTTAAAAATTTCTACTGAAAATACCTTTATTTTATTGTAAAAACACTAAGATATATGGATATACTACTATAAGGTTATCAAGTAAAATGATAACGTTACCTGTATGTGTTTCGAAACGTAGTATGTAATAAATACAGAAGTAGTATATCTATATATCTTAGTGTTTTAATGTAATCTTCCTACTTCTATATGTTTTATAAACAAAACTTTATTTGACTTTTTTCAGAGATATTCATTCAGCTACTGGTAAATTACGAAGGGCTGTGTTACAGTTCACACCAGTTAGCTGGACTTTAGTGCGTTGGTTGGATCCAAATTCTACCAAAATGAGGATTATTGCTGTCTGGTTGTTAATAGTCTTCTTTCAGGTCAGTCGGCCATCTTGAATTCTTTACCGCCATTTTTTTAAAGCTGTAGAAAATAACTTGCTACCTTTTCTGTAGTCTACAAGAAAACTTGTCTCTTGTATGAACTATAAATCAAGGCCCAAAGTTGCTTTTAAAGATCTCTTGCAAGTTATAAATTGAAAAAGCAAAGGCTTATGATGAAGTTTCCCCTATTGCACAGAACATTATTATCAAAAACCGAGAAATCTAAATGACTGTAATGATGTACTTTGTTTTTCAGTTGGTTGAATTGAATACATTTTTTTTAAAACATATTTTCTGGGTGCCTCCGCCTCATCCAATCAACGCAATTCGCCTCGTTTTAATCTGTCTGATATCAGCTCCATCTATTAGGTACGTTATTTTTTACGTCCTGTATAAGAACGGCAACCCGCATCACCCTTGAGAATGGCCCCTCAAGAGTGACCCCTGAGTCGAGTTGATACTTTTGGGTTTTCAACCCGGTTTCCCTCTGTCCAGAAAGGCTGATATGTACATGTGCATCTAATCTTTTAGATGGGACATATTTGTGCCCATGGTTGATTTGATTGATTGATACATGTATTGATTGATTTGTGTATTGATACATGTATTGATTTGTGTATTGATACATGTATTGATTGATACATGTATTGATTGATTTGTGTATTGATACATGTATTGATTGATTTGTGTATTGATTGATTCGTGTATTGATTGATTTGATTGATTGATATATGTATTGATTGATTTGTGTATTGATACATGTATTGATTGATTATGTTGATGTATGTTTCAGACAGTACTATGTATATGTAACTGATACTCAGTGTAAGAGAGTAGGAACTATGTGCTGGATATTTTGGTAAGTAGAACGGGAAAATTCCCCAAATCCACTTAACAAAATAAGAACCCCCCTCCTCTTCTATGCTGTCAAAACTTCACTCATTGCATACTGCATGGCATTGCTTGGCCTCTTTCTGCTGAAGAAATCTGTTTAGTTTTGGGGGTTCTTTTGGGAGGGTTGGGGGGTCTTGATGGTGTTTCCAGTGCAATTACGCTAATAACATTTTGCATAAGAGAAGTTGACTAATATATCTAGCAAAACTTCCTCCATAGCACACTGTAGGGCCTTGTTAAAGAACTCGTTTATTTTCCAGTGCAATAACATTAACAGAATCCTGTATTTGTATTAAATTTGGGTTAGAATTATTTAAACAAACAGAATATACCTACGTCATAGCTTGGATAGTTTCTCAGGTAAGTTGCATTATTTTTATAACTTCATACAAAAATAGGTATCTTATTGGCCAATGAGTTTGAAGCTTTGTGGTTAAAGGGATTGTGAAGCGTATTTCTAAACTTTGTATGTGTATCGGGGACACTGATATCATCAATTTGCACCATTCCAATTTCCATTCCAACGTCTGTGGTTCTTGCAATTCCACTAAAACTAACTTGTTTTATGACGTCAAATTCTGCTCATTGAATACTGCATGGTGTTTGCCTGTCCTCATTGGCCCTAACAGATAAAGAAAAGTAGGATGTAAAACTCCATTTCATTTTAATTCCAGATGTTAGGAAGTTTTGTGTGTATCTGGATTAGTTCAAGATATGGTAATTATTTAGAAAATTCTAAGGTACTGTCATCTCACACCTCGTCTGCTTTTTGTCTGTCCTGTGCCTGTGCTTTTGTAATGTTTTTTCAATAAATTTGACCAAAGTACAAGGGATCCTTACCATAAAAGAATCTCGAAATCCATGTAAACAAATTGTCAATACATTGTTAGCAGCTAATGAACTTTTCATTTGAGGAAGTATATCAATAAATGAGTTAATATTTCATAATGAAATCAGGTGTCTAGAAGAGTAAGCATACCCCGCCTGGCACCACATTATAATGCAATGCCACAACCTCTGTTACTTCTGAAATCTACTACCTTTTCGCATGCACTCCTCCTCTTCCTTATTTATTGTTTAATAATGCTTATAATTACTTTAAAGTGTCTGTTTTTCTAGCTGAATTTTCACCTTGGCCTATGCTTTCTGAATTGTGTTTGTATTTGTGCTTACAACCTTATAGCTGGTAGAAAGATGCTCATGAGAACTGAAGTAGTCCTTATAAAATAAAAATGTTTCTTTCCATTCAATAGATTCAATTTCTTCTCATTACATTTGTTTTACTAAACAACCTGATGGTACTTCTCTTTTGAGGAGTCTACTACTATATAACTATTGCACTTGATTTTGAAACACCTGATGGTACTTCTCTTTGGAGGAGTCCACTACTATACAACTATTACTCTAAATTTTGCCATAATTTGGATATGCGATTTTGATTAACAAATTGTTTTGCTTGTACAGATATTTCACTTCTTCTCTACTACTATACAACTATTACTCTTGATTTTGCCATGATTTGGATGTGATTTTGCTTAACAAAATTCTTTTGCTTGTACAGATATTTCACTTCTTCTCTACTACTATACAACTATTACTCTTGATTTTGCCATGATTTGGATGTGATTTTGCTTAACAAAATTCTTTTGCTTGTACAGATATTTCACTTCTTCTCTACTACTATACAACTATTACTCGTGATTTTGCCATGATTTGGATGTGATTTTGCTTAACAAAATTCTTTTGCTTGTACAGATATTTCACTTCTTCTCTACTACTATACAACTATTACTCTTGATTTTGCCATGATTTGGATGTGATTTTGCTTAACAAAATTCTTTTGCTTGTACAGATATTTCACTTCTTCTCTACTACTATACAACTATTACTCTTGATTTTGCCATGATTTGGATGTGATTTTGCTTAACAAAATTCTTTTGCTTGTACAGATATTTCACTTCTTCTCTACTACTATACAACTATTACTCTTGATTTTGCCATGATTTGGATGTGATTTTGCTTAACAAAATTCTTTTGCTTGTACAGATTTTTATTTACTTTCAGCCTGGTGAGATAGAAGGGTACGACTCAGAAATAGATCACTCCAAAACCAACGGCAAAACTCAAAAAAATTCAAAAAGATTTAACAAAAGACGAGAACACAACGGACACACGAAAGATCTGACGAACGGGGTGGTTCATCGTCATCGACCTCCCAATGGCGTCATCCATTGAGCCAGCGGAGACTGGTTACTATGGTGATATTATATTGTTATGTTATGATATGTTTTTAAGGCCCAGAAAAAATATGCTTGTTGGTTGGTTGGTCCAAATCTGTGTATTGTATATTTCCGAATATAATGCGCACCTGTGTATAATGGGCACCTGAGTAATGGACACCCTTGTACAATGGGCATCTTTTATAATGTACACCTGTGTATAATGAGCACTTGTGTATAATATACACCCTTGTATAACATATACCTGTGTTTAGTGGGCACCTGTGTATAATGGGCACCCTTTTTTTATCCATTTGAAGGAAGTAAAACCATTTACCCATGTATAGTGCACACCCCTTGTTGATGAAATATTTGAGGTTGGAGATGGTATGGATAAACTTATGATCTTGACCCATATTTCTGAAAAATCTTACCCAAGGATGTCCTTGCTTTTATGGCAATCAAGGAATTTTCATCACTTACAATGACTTATTAAATGATTACCACATAAATGAAGTCATTGAAGTGGTTGATAAACCAACAAGCATAGTTTCTCTGATACAGCCAGGGGTTGCATGTCAGAAACATCCCAAGTCTTCAGATATGAAGATTTCTATTGGTTAGAACAATGATTTAAAAAGTACTGTCCAATCAAATAGTTTGAAATGTTTCATCGACCAATAAAATCTTTTAATGAGTTGGCTGTAATATTGACCTATCAGAGGTCTTCAAATCATGACGTATTGACCAATTAAAAGTCTTCAAAGAGATGGCCATTGTAAGCCAATGAAAGGTCTTCAAATTAATTTATATTGACCAATGAAAGGGCTTTATTAGAGATTGGCCAATATAAAACCAGATATCTTCTAATCATTATATGTTGACCAATGAAAGAGCTTCGGATTGTGGATGTTTCTGACAGCAATTCCACGATGTTTTTATTTATTTTAAGATTTTGGATCTTGATCAAAACCAGAATTAAATGTTGCCAAAAAGAAAGATCTGCGAGGGGTAGTTAAATTAGTATTCTATTAGAGTGACCTCCCCTTTATTAGATCTTCAATGCAATTTACTCTCAATTCCATTTTACAATGTTTTTTGGACCTCACGTCAGGGATGTAGATTGAATTTTATTTGCCAGTCATGTCTAAAAAGTTATGTAAAGGACTGATAATATCTCATCTTTGAAGGACGCTTTTATAATTTAGTATCGTATTTTAATCCTAATGGGTATAGGACCTTGCTAGAAGCACACAAATCCTGATTTTTTCATGCTTTCAACAAGATTTTTGGTACAGAAATTTGCCTGACTTGTACAGATTCGATTCCAGGCTGATATTTGTTATGTATGAGGGTACATTTTGTGACTGGCAAACTAAGTACTCAATCAACAACCCTGATCAATGCTTACTCAAAGATGGGTTCCTGATAAAGGTGAAAATCAAATAGTCTTCTGTCATGTTGTTCCAGGCATTCTTCCAGGGTATTTTGAAAAGCATGTGCATAACATGTGCTGACCTACTTTCCTAAAAATTAATGGCATTTATAAACTGTGTGCAATATATTCACAACAGCAAGCTCTAGTCAAATGTTCGGTGAATCTACTTGCTTTTTTTCATATACCTTATTTATCACAGTCAAAACCATCGGTCCTGATGAGGATGGTGTATCTGAAACTTGTGTCAATAGCATGAGATGAGGTCATGTATTTTAGGTAAAGATTGGTTATGTTTTCAATGTCATCTTCGAGCACAAGTGTGTTGTCTTTAAACATTTCAGTTGAGTCAAAAACTCTTGTAAATCAAGTTCTCTTTTAGTGCTCTTTTGGCATTGGATAGTAGACTCTGATTCTCTTCTACTTAGGCATTGTGATGACTCTTAGCCCTGGAATCTCTTGACAGTTGGAAATCAAAATAGGGTAGGGTTTGCCTATCTTCATTAGCCCAATCTGGTGCATGAAAAACTCCATTTCTGCTCTCTAGAAATCTCTCTGAGGGGTGCTCTGAAATCTATATCAGAGGTGCTCTGAAATTTCTTTGAGAGTTGCTCTGAAATCTTTTGAGGGTTGCTGTGAAATCTCCCTCAGAGGTGCTCTGAAATGTATGTTATGGGAGCAATTTTGAGGACATTTTGATGGAACTTTCTCTCTTATTCCCTATCAGGAACCCATTGTATTAACTGTAAATAGTTTGTCTTTTCTGTAGATTTTAGAGCTTCCATAAATCATCTCATAGCATTTTTATATTCCCCTAAAATTCCTTAGAATCAGAAATTTTGATGAAATACTCCGAAATATTGTTCCTTTAATGCACATCTTCCTAGTTATATTATATGGGAATCAGGACCGGTCGGACCATTACTGTGTCGGACCATTACAAACTCGGCCCAATGATTTTTTCTCACTACCGACTCGGCCCAATGATTTTTTTCTCACTACCGACTCGGTCCAATGATTATTTTGGCGTATTTAGTTGCTTCTTGCCTGCCTTTTAAGATTAACCAAATAACCAAAAGTTTATTATTTTATGTTTAATTAGTAATTATCTAATCAAAACCTAATTGATATTGGTGTGTTACTGCCATTAAAGGGATTAAAAAGAGGTTTTCTAAACTTTGTATGGGCATTTGGGACACTGATACCATCGATTTGCATCATTCCAATGAAGAATGTTTGTGGTTCCTGCAGTTCCACTAAAACCAACGCGTTTTAGAAAGCTTGTAGATCACTGTCAGTGACGTCATAAAACACGTTAGTATTAGTGGAATTGCAAGAACCATAGACGTCGAAATGGAAATTGGAATGGCGTAAATTGATGCTATCAGTGTCCCTTATATACATACAGACCTGTTTACAATCACTTTAAGGTGTATAGTCATTGAATTTAATTTAATTTTTGTCAATACCATGTATTGTAATTTACGATGTATTCAAAACCAGTAATTTAGTTTATGTTATGGTTCTTTATGTTCTTATACGTGTATTTGTATGAATCATCTGATTGGCCAATTATGATATTTAAATTTGAATTGTAGTGTTATCGTCCAATCAGAACAAAGTATTTCTAGACTTACTATAGGTAATAACTACATTTATTACGTTGACATCTTAAAAATATTGTCTTGTATCATACAAGGTTAAAATGTATGAATTTGATCAATTTCATACGCTAGCCAATACAGCCAATTAGAACCCTTATTAGTGTCCCAGCCAATTTGTTATCTTGTTCTGTCAAGGGCTCTGATTGGTTGTAAATTCTACTGTACAATCCAATCAAATTGTCTAATTTCATAGCATGCTTGAAAAGGAAAAGTGCCCTTGTCAAAATACTATATAAGGTATATATTCATTATAGTTATGATTATTTATAAAACCAATCAGATTACTGTGTTTCTGGACTAACTAAGGTCAATACCATAGCCTAAATATGTAAAAGTGTACAATGTCTGCCAGTGGGAAATGTCCAGCGGACATTTTGCACTAGTGAAACATGTCCAATGGACATTTTTAACTAGTGATTAATGTCCATAACTAAATAAAGGACAGTTCTATCTAGTGTATTATGTCCAACCCGGACATAAATACCCCCGGACATTATTTTCGCTTACAAATACGCCATAGTTTGGTATTTTTATTATTTATAAAACCAGGGGATCCCATGTGTTACAGTATTTGTGTAGTATTATAGTTTAAAGTTATTTATGTTTATGAAATATCAATTTGTCCCTGTTTACCGGTAACTTATAGCCATTTAGAACATTATTCAAACAGTTTGCTATGTTTCTTCCACTCGTATCTACTTCGGAACTAGACTAGTGGCTAGATAACCTCTAATACTATATGGTAGTCACCATATTGAATAAATTATAGCTCCAATAATCACAATCATTCTTCAGAGATTGTCATCTTCTTTCGCAGTAAAAACAGCCAATCAAAATCAATCTACAAACAAGAGTTGTCTTTTACTGCCCATTTACTGGGGAAGATGGCAGCCTATCGTGACCGAGTCATTATATAGTCTCGAACATAATGACGAAGGTTGAGCTGAATGGATTTCAACATGATCTATGAAGAGTGGTTAGAGTTATCTTGATCTATCCTTTGATCTAACAAGCATAGATACACAAAGCTTACTGCAAGTGAAATTAGAAATAGAATTTCGCAACGTAGCTAACTATTTGTATTATGTTTTGAATGGTTGATTAAAATGATAGTATATATGTGAATTATTTATTTTGTATGTTATTTTGTTGATTGTTTTGGTTATTTTTTTGTTATTTGACATGATTTTTGGGGCACTTAATCCTAGACTTGCACCTACCATTAACTTATAGGGGTTAAGTATGTAGTAGGCAATGTTTTGGAAGGGATACCTCACTGTGCCCTTTGCCTTTGGTGGGTTAGGAGCTCGAGTTAACCCCTCATTAATGTCTTATATAGCCTTAGTTTTATGTCACTATTTCAGCAAATTTTGAGTTTAATTTTACATGAGTTGAAATCTCTTTTATATTGACTCAAAATAGTAGTATAAGAGCTTACACATTACAAGCACTACTTATCAACTTCTAAAATACTAAGTAGTTTTTCTGACATTTTTCAAAAAAGCTGTATAATTTTAAGTCTGCAAAATTGCAATCAAAAGCCTCTCCATAAAAATGGGGAAGCATTCTAGTCTAATTCTAAACACAGATACCTCACAAAACCATTTACACTTAAGTTTACTACAGTAGCACTTAATTTTACTACAATAGCACTTAGTTTTACTAACCCAACCTTGGCTGACATCTTTCAAAATTGTAAATATCCCTAGCCCCCTTTTAATCAGATGTAGATGAGACATATCCAACAAGACCTTATGCAATTTGTATGTTGTAGCATTAGATATATTCTTCCAAAATGGCCAAATAATTAAGTAGGGGCAGTCTTTGCTGTGTGTGCATTGTGTTAAAAATTCTGGGTGAAGTGTCTATCTTAAAGGACTCAACACAAGACACATTTTTGACTCGATACATTGTAAACTTAAGACACATACTTGACTTAAACTCATTACTTGATTTGTCATTATTTAAGATACATTTTTGACTCAAGATACATGCTTGACTCAAGATACATGATTGATTAAAAATACGTACTTGACTCAATATACAAGCTTGACACAAGAGACAAGCTTGACTCAAGATACGTACTTGACACAAGATAAATGCTTTACTCAAGATACATACTTGAATCAAGATACATACTTGACTCAAGATACATACTTGCCTCAAGATACATACTTGACTCAAGATACATACTTGCCTCAAGATACATACTCGACTCAAGATACATACTTGGCACAAGCTACATACTTGACCCAAGATACATACTTGACTCAAGATACATGCTTGACACAAGATACATACTTGGCACAAGATACACACTTGCCTCAAGATACACACTTGCCTCAAGATACACACTTGCCTCAAGATACATACTTGAATCAAGATACATACTTGACTCAAGATACATACTTGAATCAAGATACATACTTGACTCAAAATACATACTTGACTCAAGATACATACTCGACTCTAGACACATGATTGACTTAAGATACATACTTGACTTACGATACATGCTTGACTTGAGATACATGCTTGACTTACGATACATACTTGACTTACGATACATGGCTGACTTGAGATACATGCTTGACTTACGATACATGCTTGACTTACGATACATGCTTGACTTAAGATACATACTTGACTCAAGATACATACTTGACTCAAGATACATACTTGACTCAAGATACATACTTGACTCAAGATACATACTTGACTCAAGATACATACTTGACTCAAGATACATACTTGACTCAAGATACATACTTGACTCAAGATACATATTTGACTCAAGATACATATTTGACTCAAGATACATACTTGACTCAAGATACATACTTGACTCAAGATACATACTTGTCTTGAGATACATACTTGACTCTAGACACATGACTGACTTAAGATACATACTTGACTCTAGACACATGACTGACTTAAGATACATACTTGACTTAAGATACATACTCGATTTAATTTGATTTACATGGTTGACTCGGATACATGCTTGACTTAAGATACATACTTGACTTAAGATACATACTCAATTTAATTTGATTTACATGGTTGACTCGGATACATGGTTGGCTCAAGATACATACTTGACTCAAGATACATACAGTCTAGTATGGATCACTGTGTATCTTGAGTCGAGCATGTATCCTAAGTCAAGCATTTATCTTCAATCAAGTATGTATCTAAAATCAATTATGTATTTTGAGTAAAGCATGTATCTTAAATCAAATATGTATCGTAAGCCAACCATGTATCCTGAGTCAACCATGTAAATCGAGTATGTATCTTAAGTCAAGTATGTATCTTGAGTCAAGAATGTATCTTGAGTCAAGAATGTATCTTGAGTCAAGAATGTATCTTGAGTCAAGAATGTGTCTTGAGTCAAGAATGTATCTTGAGTCAAGTATGTATCTTGAGTCAAGTATGTATTCTGAGTCAAACATGTATCTTGAGTTAAGCATGTATCCCAAGTCAATCATGTATCTTGAGTAAAACATGTATCTTAAAATCGAGTATCCCGAGTCAATTATGTATCTTGGGTCAAGTGTATCCCAAGTCATGGGTAATGTATCAGGAGTCAAGTATGTATCTTAAATCAAGTATCTTGAGTCAAGCATGTATCCCAATTCAATCATGTATCTCAAATAAAGTATGTATCTTAGGTCAAGTGTATCTTAAATCATACAACCATGTATCCTGGGTCAATCATGTATCTTAAATCGAGTAAATATCTTGAGTCATGTATCTAGAGTCAAGTATCTATCTTGAACCAAGTATGTATCCTGAGTCAATCATGTATCCTGAGACAACCATGTATCTTAAGTCAACCATGTATCTTGAGTCAGGTATGTATCTTGAATAAGGCATGTATCCTGAGTCAACCATGTATCTGAAGTCAACCATGTGTCTTCAGTCAAGTATGTATCTTAAATCAAATATGTATCCTGAGTCGACCATGTATCTAAAAACCAAGCATGTATCTTGGGTAGAGTGTGTATCCTGAGTCAAGTATGTATCTTGAGTCAAGCATGTATCTTCAGTCAAGCATGCTCCTGCATCACCCAGCACTTATATACGTATTTATGGTCACGCAGCACTGACACCCCCCTATTTAACTGGCCAGTAATTTAGTCAGCCTTCTATATGGTTAGTATTTTTAAATGTGCCCTTATTGTCAAATGTTCAAGTATTTAGTCAAAATGTAATGGATTTTGGTTGCACTGCCAGTCGAGAGTGTGTAATGTTATTTATTATTTTACGTGTATTTGTTGTATGTGAAAACAGTTTAGCTTTAATGTCTCATAAATATAATTATCCAATTTCAATTCTACATTTCCTGGGCTCGTTGTTTTTAACTAATAAAACAAATGTATCCAACATCGTTGTGTTATTCTTATCCAAAGGGGTTATCGTACCATGTGATACAAAGGGTTATCCTATCATGTGATACAAAGGGTTATTCTACCATGTGATACAAAGGGCTATCCTATCCTATGATGTGATACAAAGGGCTATCCTATCATGTGACACACGGCGTTATCCTACCATCTGATACAAAGGGTTATCCTACCATCTGATACAAAGGATTATCCTATCGTGATTCAAAGGGTTATCTTATGTGATACACGGCGTTATCCCATCACATGATACAAAGGGTTATCCTACCATGTAATACAAAGGGTGGTCCTATCATGTGATACAAAGAGTTATCCTATCATATGATACAAAGGGTTATCATGTGATACAAAGAGTTATCTTATATCATTTGATAATACAAAGGATTATTATATCATGTGGTACAAAGAGTAATCCTATCATGTGATACAAAGGATTATCCTATCATATGATACAAAGGGTTATCCTACCATGTGATACAAAGGGTTATCCTGCCATGTGATACAAAGGATTATCCTATCATGTGATACAAAGAGCTATCCTATCATGTGATACAAAGGGTTATCCTACCATGTAGTACACAGGGTTATCCTATCATGTGATACAAAGGGTTATCCTATCACGTGATACAAAGGTCTATCCTATCATGTGATACAAAGGTTTATTATGTCATGTGATACAAAGGGTTATCCTGATACACAGGGTTATCCTATCATGTAGTACAAAGGGTTATCCAATCATGTGATACAAAGGGTTATCCCATCATGTGATACAAAGATTCATCCTGTCATGTGATACAAAGGGTTATCCTATCACGTGATACATTGGCTTATCAATATGGGATACAAGGGGTAATCCTATCATGTGATACAAAGAGTTATCCTTTCATGTGATACAAAGAGTTATCCTATCATGTGATCCAAAGGGCTATCCTACCATTTAATACAAAGGGTTATCCTATCATATGATACAAAGGGTTTATCGTGCCATGTGATACAAAGGGGTTATCCCACCTTGTGATGCAAAGGGTTATCCTACTATATGATACAAAGGGTTATCCTTTCATGTAATACAAAGAGTTATATCATCTGATACAAATGGGTTATCCTATCATGTGATACAAAAAATTATCCTATCATAAGATTCAAAGGGTTATCCCATCATGTGATACAAGGGGTTATCCTGCCATGAGATACAAAGAATTATCCTATCATATGATACAAAGGGTTATCCTATCACGTGATTCAAAGGTCTTACCTACCATGTGATACAAAGGGTTATCCTATCATATGATACAAAGGGTTATCCTACCATCTGATACAAAGGGTTATCCTACCATCTGATACACAGGATTATCCTATCGTGATTCAAAGGGTTATATTATCATGTGGTACAAAGGGTTATCTTATCATGTGATACACGGGGTTATCCCATCATATGATACAAAGGGTTATCCTACCATGTGATACAAAGGATTATCCTATCATTTGGTGATACAAAGGATTATTATATCATATGGTACAAAGAGTTATCCTATCGTGATACAAAGGGTTATCTTATCATGTGGTTCATAGGGTTATCCTATCATGTGATACAAAGGGATAACCTACCATGTGATACAAAGGGTTATCCTACCGTGTGATACAAAGGGATAACCTACCATGTGATACAAAGGGTTATCCTACCGTGTGATACAAAGGGTTATCCTACCATCTGATACAAAGGGTTATCCTACCATCTGATACAAAGGGTTGTCCTATCGTGATACAAAGGGTTATCTTACTATGTGGTTCATAGGGTTATCCTATCATGTGATACAAAGAGATAACCTACCATGTGATACAAAGGGTTATCCTACCGTGTGATACAAAGGGTTATCCTACCATCTGATACAAAGGGTTATCCTACCATCTGATACAAAGGATTATCCTATTGTGATTCAAAGGGATAAACTACCATGTGATACAAAGGGTAATCCTACCATGTGATACAAAGGGTTATCCTACCATCTGATACAAAGGGTTATCCTACCATCTGATACAAAGGATTATCCTATCGTGATTCAAAGGGTTATCCTACCATGTGATACAAAGAGTTATCATATCATGTGAAACAAAGAGTTATCCTATCACTTGGTACAAAGGGTTATCCTATCACGAGGTACAAGGGGTCATCCAATCATTTGGTAGGATAACCCTTTGTATCTCATGAAAGGATACTTCTTTGCATCTTATGATAGGATAACTCTTTGTATCACATTGTAGGATAAACCTTTGTATCACATGGTATGTATCACATTGTAGGATAACCCTTTGTATCTCATCATAGGATAACCCTTTGTATCACATGATAAGGTAACCCTTTGTATCTCATGATAGGATAATTCTTTGTATCATATGATAGGATAACCCTTTATATCACATGATAGGATAACCATTTGTATCACATGAAAGGATAACCCTTTGTATCACATGATAGGATAGCCCTTTGTTGCACATAATAGGATAACCATTTGTATCACATGAAAGGATAAATGATAGGATAGCCCTTTGTAGCACTTGATAGGATAACCCTTTGTATCAAGTGATAGAATAGCGCTCTTTGTATCACATGATACGGTAACCCTTTGTATCACGTGATGGAATAACCCTTTGTATCACATAATAGGATAACACTTTGTACCATGTGACAGAATAACCCTTTGTATCACATGATAAGATAACCCTTTATATCACATGGTAGGTTATCCCTTTGTATCACATGATAAGATAACCCTTTGTATCACGATAGGACAACCCTTTGTAACACGTGGTAGTATAACTCTTTGTATCACATGATAGGATGACCCTTTGTATCACGTGATAGGATAACACTTTTTGTATCACATGATAGGATAACCCATGATAGGATGAACCCTTTGTATCACATGATAGGATAACTCTTTGCATCATCACATGATGGGATAACCCTTTGTATCACATGATAAAATAACCCTTCAGAGTTATCCTATCATGTGAAACAAAGGGTTATCCTATCATGTGATACAAAGGGTTATCCCATCATGTGATGATACAAAGAGTTATCCTGCCATGTGACAAAGGGTTAATCCTATCATGGGTTATCCTATCATATGATACAAAAAGTGTTATCCTATCACGTGATGCAAAGGGTTATCCTATCATGTGATTCAAAGGGTTGTCCTACAAAGGGTTATCCCACCATTTAATTCAAAGGGTTATCCTATCATGTGATACAAAGGGTTATCCCATCATGTGATGATACAAAGAGTTATCCTGCCATGTGATACAAAGGGTTAATCCTATCATGGGTTATCCTATCATGTGATACAAAAAGTGTTATCCTATCACGTGATGCAAAGGGTTATCCTATCATGTGATTCAAAGGGTTGTCCTACAAAGGGTTATCCCACCATTTAATTCAAAGGGTTATCCTATCATGCGATACAAAGGGTTATCCTATCGTGAAAAAGAAACAAAGAAGTCTTTAACATCCAATTGGGTTTGTTGGTCGCGTATATAATTATAAGTCTGGATATACAAGTCTATCGTAGCCTCCAATATCATTATGTGTTTATTTGCACGTGCATAGATCTAAGTTTGGTACACATTTAACAGTCTGGTGTGTTCTTGTCTACTGTAGACTTACTAAAATGGGATCTTTTATAGTGTGTCCGCTATAGCTCAGCTGACTGCGTGATATTTTGTCGTCCCGGCAGCTCGGGTTCGAATCCTTCAATGCGCTGGCCTTTTTTTTATAGACAAGAAGGCAAAGTTTTGTATTATATTGCAATAAATGTACGAATTTCATCATATGAAACATGTCTGAAATATGGGATGTGCTGTAGCTCAGTTGGATGGACGTTTTACTTTCGTCCAAGCAAACCGGGTTCGAAACCCTGTCACGATTCATTTTTTTAGCACAGCGAAGAAAGAAGTGTGTGTATGCTTGTTCAGCTCTGGTAGAAGTAGTAGATTTAGGTCATATAACTTAGTACTTGATGTCGTCCACTGTAGCTCAGTTGGCTGCGTCTTTTCTTGTCATACAAGCGTTCCGGGTTCGAATCCTTTGCTTTGAAAACCTATTTTTATTAGATTAATATGACCATAAGTTCGTTGTGAACTGCTACAGTATTTTGAAACGGGGATTTGGTTGTTTAAGAATCAGAAATAAATCAATCTCTGTTATTACTTGAAAGACGAGAAGTCTTGACCCAACATGGAAGATGTACGCGTGGTTGCGCATGCGTATCGATCTGTTAGCTGTTGACATGTTCAAAGTCTCGATCTTGCACGTGCTACTCTCTCTTTAACCCTGTTTAACTCGTCACAGTATGTAAGTCCGTGGTGGCTCACTGGATAGAGCTTTTTCTCTGCGTTGTGACGATCACGGTTCGATTCTCTGTCAATGCAAATCATTTTTTAACATGTTTCTTTAGAGTAAATGACATTACAATAAACGATAAGATTTCTCAGTTGATGCACGTACGAAATAAATATTAAATTAAATAGTTTAAATTCAACCAAGAACGCGTAACACAGTACTGCCATATAATATTGTAAGAGTTTCACAACATTAAGAAATAGAGGTCATGATATACAAGCATACTGTAGTCTCTAACATCACACTGTAACAATGCACGTGCATAATAAAGAGTTTACTTGTGTTAGTCTTGTCTATTGTAATCTCGATTATATAGTATAAATACCCTTACAAACACTTTGTTAACATGTCCGCTGTAGTATAGTGGACAGCGAAGGGGACTGAGAGGCAGACGACTCGGGTTCGATTCTCCATCTGCCCCGATCTATTTTTATAGAGCCATTTGAAAGAATAACGGATAAATATATCCCCAAACCACCAATATCTATATTCCGCGGTAGATGTAACGTATACGCGTCCGTCTTTCGTCGTGGCAGAACGAGTTCGACCCCCGTTCAAGGTAAGTGATAAAATTAAACTTCTAATGCACATGTTTCTAAATATAGCACACACGCACAAAATAACCCATGCACTCTACCAATCCACACTTTGATGACATATTCATCACAGGTACACGCAATTACAACTAACCATGCACCTACACGTTAAATATACACCTCTATCACAACACTATACTGTAAAACCATTTCAAAATTACCGCTATGCAAATATATTTGTCACGTGTGCCAAAAAATTTGAAAAATTTAGAAAAAAAAATCCGCCCTAGCCGGGAATCGAACCCGGGACCTTCAGATGACTTGAAATAGGTATATTAAAAGGAAAACGCTCTACCTTTTGACCATTGCGGCCTCTGTCACACATGTTAGAACTTATATTTAAACTTGATACTCCCAGGAGGCCAGTTTTGAGCTAAAAATAGATTTTTTCCTCCTTTATCTGTCGCTCCTTCCCTTCCCCTCTCTCTACCTCTCCTCTCACCCTCTCTTCCTACCTATCTACCCATTTTCCTGCCTCTCTCACTCGTTCTTCCACCTTCACGACCACTTCTCCATCATCTTAAGTCACACGAACCATCATCCGATAATTTCCGAGTCGGATTTATTTTTCGCCCACTGTGAGAATCGAACCTGGGACCTCTAGATCACTAGCGTTTCAACCCAACCGTTTTACCGACTGAGCCACGAAGTGATTGCCATTATTAAGTAGTTTTTGATCCTTTTATATCTAACCTTTCCAAACTTTAGAGAGAGAGAGAGAGATCATTTTCAAGGGACATAACAATCATTCAGCTTGTCTTTGTGAAATTCATTTCTCCTACGTCCATTTTGGTTTTTTGTTTCCCCTTTCCTTTCGTCTTTCTTCCCGTTTCTTCTTGTTCTTATTTCATCTTTGTCTGCAACTTAATGACTCTTTCCGGATCTCTGATTTCTATTAAAGGAATTCAAGTGATCATTTCTAGACTTTATTTGTGTATCGGGTTTTTATAGCTTCAATTTTACATCATTTTTACGTCTGCGGTTCCGGATTTTCCAGCCGAATTTGTCCCAGTTTATGACGTAACTATTGCAATCATTCAAGTAAAATAGGCTGTCCAATTTTACTTGCATAATTACGACAGAACGACAAAATCTAGGCAAATTGGCTGGAATTACAGGAACCACGGACATAGAAATGATGCAAAATAGAAGCTTAAAAACCCTGGTACACAAACAAAGCCTGAAATCACTCGGAATCCCTTTAAATAGCTATCAGAGGTCCGAAAAGAGACAGTAAGAGTCAGATTAACATCGCTAGACAGGGATAATGGCCATCGCAAGACAGGGTTGTGGAATGGGGTGTTACAAGACAGGGATATAGAATGGAGTGTAACAAGACAGGGATATAGAATGGAGTGTTAGAAGACAAGGATATAGAATGGAGTGTTACAAGACAGGATATAGAATGGAGTGTTACAAGACAGGGATATAGAATGGAGTGTAACAAGACAGAGATATAGAATGGAGTGTTACACGACAGGGATATAGAATGGAGTGGTACAAGACAGGGATATAGAATGGAGTGTAACATGACAGGGATATAGAATGGAGTGTTACAAGACAGGGGTATAGAATGGGGTGTAACAAGACAGGGATATAGAATGGAGTGTAACATGACAGGGATATAGAATGGAGTGTTACAAGACAGGGATATAGAATGGGGTGTAACAAGACAGGGATATAGAATGGAGTGTAACAAGACAGGGATATAGAATGGAGTGTAACATGACAGGGATATAGAATGGAGTGTAACAAGACAGGGATATAGAATGGAGTGTAACAAGACAGGGGTATAGAATGGAGTGTTACAAGACAAGGATATAGAATGGAGTGTTACAAGACAGGGATATAGAATGGAGCGTTACAAGACAGGGATATAGAATGGAGGGTCATAAGACAGAGATATAGAATGGAGTGTTACACGACAGGGATATAGAATGGAGTGTTACACGACAGGGATATAGAATGGAGCGTTACAAGACAGGGATATAGAATGGAGTGTTACAAGACAGGGATATAGAATGGAGTGTTACAAGACAGGGATATAGAATGGAGTGTAACAAGACATGGATATAGAATGGAGTGTTACAAGACAGGGATATAGAATGGAGTGTTACAAGACAGAGATATAGAATGGAGTGTTACAAGACAGGGATATAGAATGGAGTGTTACAAGACAGAGATATAGAATGGAGTGTTACAAGACAGAGATATAGAATGGAGCGTTACAAGACAGGGATGAAAACAATGAAGTAATCAATAAATGTTTAATGAAGATACCAGATCATAATATGTAAACAAATAACAACTTAATTGGGACTAAGTCAAATAAACTTAATGATTTGGGAAATGCATATGGCAGTCAAACATTTTTATAGCACAAAATTAAACAAAATAATTACTAGCAAAATTAATTTGTAGATGTAAAATTACAACCTCATGTTGACAAACATTTCTTGCATATTAACAGACAACTGTTGCATATTTACAGACATCTTATGCATAAGCCTAAACATCTGTTGCATGTATTGAGACATCTGAAGTATATACTCAGACACCAGTTGCATGTTTACAGACAGCTGTTGCATGTTTACAGACATATGTTGCATGTTTCAAGACATCTTCTGCATAAGACTAAACATCTGTTGCATGTATTCAGACACCTTATTCAGACATCTGAAGTATATGCTCAGACATCTGAAGTATATATCCAGACACCAGTTGCATGTTTGAAAGTATCTGTTGCATGTTTACAATTTGAATAATGGTACTATATAACGAAAAAAAACTTAAACATTATCAAAAAACTTTACCTATATATAGGGTCACATGATTGGAAAATGCCTTCAAATTAAACCAAAACCACAACATTTATTGCTAACTTTCAAAAGAAAACCTCCACATAATTCTTAAAAATTACAACAATTACTAACTACATAATGAGCAACATATATTGTATAGAATTAGGTATAAAGAGAGTATATGCTTAAAGGAATATGGCGTCTAAGTACTTGCTATAACAGCTGATAGAGCTTAATCCCAGCTGACTGAATCCCTTATCAGAATTGATATACGACCTGCAGTTTTCTTGCAATCAACAAAAACTGAATTTAGACTGTAAGCACTTAATGATTGTTGTTAAACTGCAGAAGAACTATACATTAAATATCAATTTTGAAAAGGGTTACAGGTAGCTGTCATTTGACTCTATCAGGTGTTAAAGAAAATATTTTGACAGCTATAACACTTTAAATGCCCAGACATTACAAGTCCTTCATGAAGTTCATCTTTGCTTCCTCCGTGCTCCAATGTGGCGGCCATGTTTTTAGAACAGAGTCTCGTTTACTGACTCTATTATAGTATTCTTTTATCGCTGGAAATTTGTCTAGGTTAAGTCCTAGACGTACACCAAATGCAATGTATGGAAAGAATAAAACATCGGCCATCGAGAATGTTTTTCCTGCCACAAAATTACCAGGTTGCGACTGAAAAATAGATATTTCGATAAAATCAAAACATGTTAATCTTGCTATTAGATTTCTTGGTGATTTGACAAGTCAAATGCATCATGAGAAACACCCAATCAATACCTAGGTGACATTAGTTCTACACTAAGATGGAATAAAAAAAAACAGTACTTTCTACTCCAGTTTTGGGACTAATGAAGACAAAGACATGCAGTCTACATTGAGGAAAATTTTACATGGACAGCAATTTAATTTAAAACTATATAGGGATCTTCCGGGCACAGTCTGTAGCACATCTAGATTTATTGCCCCTAGAGTTGGGCATCTTCTCTACATAGAAATATGGGTGGTTTAAATCTAACCCCCTCCCCCCTACAATTAAAAAATTAAACTTTAAAACTTACAGCTTTCAAATAACCTTCCCAGATATCTAACTCTTGTTTAGCCTTGGCAATCTTTTCCTTGATCACCTCCTAAAATACATACGTTTTAAATAATGCTCGAAAGAAATAAATAGCCACAAGGATAAAAACTTAGGTTTCCATAGGATCCTTTCTTCCAGCCCTTGGTCAAACCTCTTGGCATTGATCTTTCTCCGGATAAAGAATGAAATATAAGGATGAAATTCAGCTTAGCTAGAAAAGCCTTTTAGCGAGCGAGATGGGCCACTGTTGAGGGCATAGCAGGCTAGATTTGGTCCACAGGATGGCAATATTGAAAGACTGTCCTAGAGGACATGATTGGCTGAAACAAAATCCCTGATTTCCTTACCTCTTTCTGATCTTCCTTCTTAGTCAAGAAAATGTAATAGGCATAATCTTTCATCAGATTCTGTTCAATATTACTGATCTGAAAAGAAAAATGAAATAATGGAGTTTTACATCCTGCTTTTATGCAACTGTTTGGGCTATGAGGACAGACAACTAAAATTAATATTTGAATAAATTATAGGTCACCCAATCAAAATGAATTTTCAGAGAGTGCTGTCTTCTCGTTTGTCAATATCAGCTAATCAAAATTGATCTCCAAACAAGAGGAGCCTTTTCTTGCCCGTTGAATGAGTAAAATGGCTGCCTATCATGGCCAAATCATAATGTTAGTTTTGAACATTGACGAAAGTTGAGCTGAATGGTAGAAATCGGTGTTGTCTTACCTCAAACATCCTCTGTAAAACAGGGGCATGTTCTGCTGGAAGATCTGGGATGAGTTTTGTCCCCTTATCAGCATAACGTCTCTATAAATAGATTATAATTTCTTTTAATAATATTGACAGCTGAAATTGATCTGTATCAATTTACAAATGGAGTCTGTCAAAACTAGTTTACACACAGTGATTGCAATCATATCTTTTACCCTTGAACAAATTTCTTAGTCATGAGTTCCCTTCATTACCTATTATTTTCAATTCCACCCTGTTTATTTCCAAAACATTATACTCTCAACCCCCAAATTATTTGCTCCCAATCCAAAAATACCTGCTCCTAGTTACCCCTATCTTGAATGTAAATTATAAAGGAATATTACCTCCAAATATTCACAAATAGCAGTTGATTCATTCACAACTATGTCTCCATCTTTAAATGTTGGAACCTGAAATATATTGACATTAGATAGATTCCTAAGGTACCTCTTTTATTTTGCTGCCTGCTCTTTCCAATGTCAGGAAATACTAAAGAAATATGACTGCAATTAAGGCACAACCTAGTCTACTACGTATACGGTCATCAGTTTACCTCGACCGTATACTTCGTCTTCTATGCAAACGCTGTCGGTACTCTGTCTACACTCCTACGACAAGGTTTATGGTCAAATTGTGAACAAACTATAAGTTGAAATCGGCATATTTTGCACTTTTTGAATAGACCAACATATCCACACTAAAGTCCATTAAAGTCGGCACCTAGTTCTGTTTATTAATTACAAATTTTAGATCGATCGGCAGTTAGGGTCGATTTGACATTTTTTCTTCAGTAGCGCGATATTGGAGTCGTGAAATTTGATTGGCTGCTATTTATAATGTGTGCTGTGATTGGTTGACTTGGACTGTTCCAGCTATTTGACTTCTAGCACAAGTCAAGCTGGACTCTGTATACGTAGTAATCAGAGTCCAGGGCTGGACTAGGCACAACCATGAATGCTGTGTCTAGTGATTAATCAGGGCAGTCTGATATTTAAGAAGGGTGAGCTGCAAATACTTGTTGAGCTTTCCATCGATACAATTTGTTTGCATTAAGCCCATTAAAAGTTATTGAATTTTAAAATTATGCTGAGTAATGCTAAGTACAGTTGCAAGAAGTTATCTGACACTTCTTAAAATGAAAGTAGACATACATGGTCTGAGCTTGAAAGCTGTTAGACTGACAGTTTATTGAATATGAACAAGTGGCAGACGTGCTCAACATTCCCTCCGAACCACAAGAAATACGTTTGCTTGCAGCACTTATCACTAACGTTATCAGACTACCGAACAAATTTTGCTGCGTAATGCCGCAAATGTCAAAAAGTGGGACACCGGCAAAACATTAGTTTTTACCTGTCCACGGGGGTTTAGCTTCATGACATCCTCGCCTTTATGTTCCTTATTGGCGAATGACACCAACTTGTTAGGATAACCACCAAATCCCTTCTCTTCCAGTACAAGCATTGCCTTCCAACAAGGAATTGATCCAGAGCCCCAAATTAAATACATGTTAGCCGCCATTTTGTATCAGATATGTTGATGAAGGACACTTCGTTTAGATAAAGATGGTGAATTGAGTTGGGTAGGCCTACTGAATTAAGCTTAGTTGGATCTTATTTCTAACCTAAAACATAGAATTGACTGAAACATTAATAATTAATATTCTTTTGCTCATAAATAGAAAATTTTCAGTAAAAAGTAAAGCAGCAAAAATTAAAGAAAAAAAGCGCTATAGATAACGTAACGAACATGCAACAATGAAGTCATGCTTTTCCAGACGGACAATTTCTATAAGAAACTGGCTATTCAAGACTCTAATCCAGCAGTAACTAAGCTAATCAAAATTAATCGATAATAAACAATATGGCCGACTTAAAACTGTAAACAACCTATTTTCTATGTAATTTATGCATAATGACGTGAATTTTAATCAATCTTTAGCATATTTGAAAATCATTGATTTAGATAATTTAAAGTTTTTAGCCGAAAAATGCGTCAGTCTTGCACATCCAGACTTCCTATGTTATGTAAGTACTCAGTAGGCTTACTCTGAAGTGTTCAGTTAGTGATGGCAACCCTCAAACCTTTTGATTTTAACTGCACCAATTAAAAATGTTGAAAAATTCCTGCAAAAACACTGTTTAATCTGAAAAAAAAAAGTGAGACAATAGAAGTTCATTCATGAAAAGTCACTCAACTGGTAACCCTGTCCCTTGCCCCCTACACCTGAGGACAGTTTGCCTTCTAATGACAATGTCCAGGGCTGGACCACTTGAGCTATGTTCACCCAATGTCATTGGCTAATTGCTCGATTACCCCTTAGGGCAGTTTGCCTCATGTCCCAAACTAAACCACATGAGCACAAGTCACCTATTGTCATCATTGAATATAATTAATTTTCAAACTCCTGTGGACTGACTACAGCTCTTCTCATATCCCAGGCCTAGAAAATCGAGCACAGTTCACCCAATGTCATTGTCATTGTCTATGGCTAATTGCATTGTTATAATTCCCTGGGCTGACTACCTTGAGTCAAGAACAGTTCACCTTATGGCCAAAGGTTGGTTAATTGAGCACAGTTCACCCATTGTCATTGTCCACTATGAGAAAGGGATGCTTAGTTGACAAAACCACAAGATAACAGTAACAACAGGTGTTTTGTAAGAATAAACATGTCCTGCCCTGACTTAATTTTCGCTTCTCATTTATAATCAATTTCAGAAATGCAGATGAGAAAGCTGCCATGATTTTGGTTAAAGGTCTAATGTAACAGTAAAACCCCAACTGATAACACTAACAGTAACATCAGGTGTTCTTGAAAAGTGAGAATACCTCGTCTCACTCCAAATATTGCCTGCCCTTGCCTTAAGTTTCAATCTTCACTTTCTATCAATTTCAGAAAGAAACAAGAAAGCTGCCATGATTTGGGTTAAAAAGTGTAACAGTAAAAGATGGGGACTGGTGCTTCAAAGACTAAAGTAGAAGAAATTAGCATCAATTCACCATCAGATGTAGAAAACTTGACATCAAACAACAACTACAAGAGTGAAACCCCAAAGGGAGATAATTTTACCAGCGAAGGCATTCAGGACGACAATCTCAGCCGTTCCAATCGTCTTCAAAAAGACAAGAGTGTGGAAAAAGAATCCAAAATGACTTCCAAAGATGGTAGAGAAATTAAAAAGGAATTGAACGAAGACTCTGAGGATGACAATGATAGCGAGAATGAAGGGGAAGACAACCCACAGAAAAAAGTTACAAAAACTCTTGAAGAATACAAGGAGCTTGAAACTAAACATTTGGAAAAAACAAAAACATTGCTGGAAAGTTTGGAAGAATGCAAACAAAATGGCGACGATGACCAACTTCAATCGACGTTGGTGACGATTAAAAAAATGTATATGAAATTGACAAGTGCTCCGCTAGCCCTCCGTGTAGACTATCGACAAAAACTATCGAAAATTATCGTTGATCATGGCGTTTACGTGACATTAATCTGTGATAAAATCGTCACCATTTTGAAAGAGGGAAAGTTTAGAAAATCAAAAGAAGATGAATCCGGAACAAAGAACTATAATTTTGTTAGCGTCAATTTGACAGCCATGATGAATTTTTCTGATTGCTCTGATCTATTTCGAGAAGCGTTCGGGAATCATGAGAAGTTATTAATGGTTATGTCAGAAAAACTTCTAGAATGGGCCGATGTTCATTTGGATAAATCCATACTGGTGAGTAAACAAACAGTTCACCTGATTGTACTTCTCTTTTGAGGAGTCCACTACTATACAAATATTACTCTCGATTTTGCCAGATTTTGGATGCAATTTTAATAGAATTGTTTTGCTTGTACAGATTGTTTTTTTTAATACACAATTCAATAGTAAGGGTCCCATCAAAGGATATCATCCAAGGACCTTAATGTACGGGCTTAATATGATAAACAAATTGTGTACCTGCTTCAGGATCAAAGGGAAATAATTTGCTTTACCAGCCACACATAAATACTGACTATCTATTGCACTTCTCTATTTAGAAACACAGAAATTCTAAGACTTTTGATCTCTGCTTCAAAATGTTTTCTCTCAATTTCATCTTCAAATTACCCTTCAAAATTTAGTAGTCCTACACATAATTTTCTCCATTTTAATTCCAGAAAGAAGAAGAAGCCTTCATCAAAAGAATTTTAGGCATAGCTCACAACTTAGCCATTTTGTCTACTAATGTACCAATGATGAGAAAACATGGCTTCATTCATTCATGTTTACCATATTTAGACTCGCGTTTCGTGATGTATAAACTCTCAGCCCTAGCAACGCTCGCTGATCTAGCCAATGAGGATGAATGTGAACTTATCAAAGCCAATGAAAAAAGCATTGCTCTGTTGCTAAGGAAGTTGGATAGCGCCAGTCATAAGAAGAGCAGAAGAGAGTCAGGATGGTCTGCTGCTGAATTGGGCAGAAGTAGGTCAATCTTTTGGCTCCAATTTTTATAAATAAAGATAATGGAACACACCGGCAAACTCAACCTTGTTTTTATGGCTATCTTTTTGGGGGCTTTTTACGCCAAATGTCTGTGGTTCCTGTAATTATATCTGTATATTTTGGCACCTTTTGTTGTAGTGAAGTCACAGAATCCCTTTATTTTAATGAATGTGCTGGAACCACAGATATCTGATCGAAAATTTGAAATGGTGCAAATTGATGCTATCAGTATCTGGATACAAGTTTAGACAGCCTCTTAACAATACCTAGTCCTACCAGAAGCTACTATTGATATCTTTGCAGATCACCATCAGTGACGTTATAAAACGCGTAAGTTTTAGTGAAATTGCAAGGACCACAGACATCAGAATGGAAATTGAAATGGCGCAAATTGATGCTATCAGATCCCCAAAACATACAAAGTTTACAAACTCTTTACAATCCTTCAGTTTATATGATGTTACCGTTAAAAATGTGTTTTTATATATTTCAGCTGTAGGCAGATTGGCTAGAAATGATAGTAATAAGAAACTGTTAGTTACACTGGGTTGTCTCCCCTTATTATTGTATTTAACAGAATCTACTGTACCTGTTGAACAAGAAGGTTTGTAAGGTATCTTTATAAGTTTGTAGTGGCGTTTCTTCAGGAGTTATAGTTACAGTCTGACCCCCACCACCCTTATAATGGGATAGTTGTTAGGACGGGGTATCAACCTGAGGTCCTGCTGTGCTAACAGCTGTGCATGTTAAACATCCCTTGATAGTTGGAACATTGATAAGCAGTAGGTTATTAACACTGTCTGGTCAAAATTTCCCTCATTGTACACTGTCAAAGGTTAAACCCAAATCTCCATTTCTTTTTCAGAATCCATCGAAGCCCTGTGGGTGTTGGCTTTTGATGAAGAAAATCAGCCCCAGATGGTGTCTGAACCTAACTTGATAGAAACAATTGATAAATTACGAAGAACAACAGAGGGCAATGTTAAAAAACTCTGTAATGGTATATTATGGACTCTGCAGAAAGTCTTACGAGCTGATCCAAATTTCAAGCATTTAGTTGAAATTTATGATAATACCAATCAAGAGAAGCCTTCGTCCCAATCTGTCAATCAAGGAAAGAAGGCGGGGCATGTAATGGTCAGCTACCAATGGGACACTCAAGCTCTCATGAAGAAAGTGACGGCAGATCTGAGGAACGACGATAACACTGTGTGGATGGATATTGACAACATGGAGGGGAGCACCTTACAAGCCATGGCCAACGCGATAGAGGGTGCTAAAGTTGTGGTCATCTGCATGTCCCAGAAATATAAGGACAGTCCCAATTGTAGAGCAGGCAAGTTTAGAGTGGTTCCATGTCTTTTAAGCACAAGTCACAGTGCCTAATTGTCTAGAAGACAACAATACAAAAAACAACCAAATGAGCTTTTCCACTGTCCTAGCAGATGACAAACGAACTTTCTAACTAAACTATTTCACTGTCCTAGCAGACGACAATTCAACCAACAAACAACTCAGTGACTTTCCTTCAAATAAATTCATCAATATCTTCCATATACTTTCATTCTCAGAAAATTTTAATAATATTTTCTATGTTCTTTCAGAAGCAGAATACGCTTTCCAGTTACGCAGACCAATCATACCTCTAATAATGGAGAGGGGCTACCGTCCCGATGGTTGGCTGGGATTTATTTTAGGAGCTAAATTATTCTATGATTTTAGTGGAAAATACAGTTTTGAATCTAGAATTGATGGACTGTTGAAAGCTGTGAAACAAATTTATGATCCTCAAAGTGTTAGAGGGGACAGTGTTGGCCCAGGGGGTAAGGATGTCACAGCCCCACCCCTAGTCGTGGATGAAATAGAGGGACCAGCTATCCAAAGAAAGGTGAGTTTCCATTATACAAAAACTAGAAAATTAGAATGGTGTAAATAAAGCTGTAAGTGTCTCTGATACACATACAAAGATAAAGCCTTATGGTTTCCATAATTGCGGGTCAACTTTGGGGCGAGGCTCAAAATACTCTAACAAATAACTAGTGACAACTACCCCAACTGCAATTTATATAAGCATCCACTAGGAACGTTAACTTGTCATCTACCAACAACTACCCCTGTCTGTAATATCAGTTAACTGGAAGCGAACGTTAACTTGTCATCTATCGACCAAACAAACAAAATCTTTTGAATCCCTAGCAACATGACTAATAACCAACATATTGTAAGTCTAATTTCTTTATTATCTTTTCAGAGAGCAGCCATAATACATTCCATGCCACGAAACCCTAACAATGATGAAGCAGTTTTGAAATGGTCAAGCCATGAAGTCAGTCAATGGTTGAAGAAACACAAACTACAAAGGTCAGTCATCGCCAGAGATCTTGATAGTCATTGCACATTTGTTTCGGATTTAAACATGGGCGTATATCCTGAAGATGACAGAAAGACAGTACTGAAACATTCTCATACGATTATGCTTTGCAATCGACCAGTTTTGATAAATCCTGCGCATGCCTGGTTCTTTCTGCATAGAAAAAAAACAATCTGCGCCTCTGGATGTGAAGGTCCTCATAATTTACTACCAATTTATTTGATACTTTTAACACATTTTTTTATACAAAATCTTCCAATATAAGAATATTGGCTAATTTTTTATTTCAGTACTGAAGCTTTAGCAGAATTGACTGGAATGGAACTGATATTTCTAAGAGATTTGAGGCTTGAGGTAAGGGACTGTAGGTCTACAGCCACACAGGTCTGATGCTACAGGGTTTGGCCAAGGGGGGAAACGTTAGGCGATACTAGTGCATCAGTGTTAAAATTGTCCAATCAATGCCAAGGTTACAATACTTTAAACCCCTTCCTTCTGGGTGGAGCTTTTGATGGAATTGTTAAGTTAATTGTAACCCTTTAAGTTTATAGTAGATTTTACATTGAGTCTTATTTTGTTTTCCAGGCACCTGAATTTTTCTACCGATCGCTAGAAGACAAACTTGGTATAAAGAAATTACAGATGCTGGCAATTTTTACTAAAGCTATACAAGACTTGTCCCTATAACGTATAATGATCTGTCAGTATGGCAGATAGGACTGACATTGAAAAAGTCTGGACCAGGCCTTCTCAATTAATTTTTGTAAAGGGCCAAATGCATTTTATGAGAAAAATATGAAGGCCAAATAGAGCTTATCTAGCATAACAAGCAGAGCGTTTTAGTGGAAGGGGTCACTCTTGGGGGGTCATTCTCAAGGACGTTGCCAGTCAGATTTGAGAAGGCTTGGTCTAGGGACAAATAAAGATCCTACTAGAGTTTGAAATCAAAATTATGAATAAACTAATGCTGCCGTCCTGTCAAAGTGCATTTAATCTTTATTATGTTATTTTAAAGTATTGTTAAAAAATCTTGCCCATTTATGTGTTGATATTATTTAAGAAATGTATAGAACACATTGTTAAACATTTTACATTTTAACAAATTTATATTATATCTGTTGAATTTTTTAATTATATAATAAAAAAATATTTTAATTATTTTATTCTAGTATATATAATATAAATAAGCCTATTTTTTTAAAAACAACTGTGCAAAGACTTGCCCAACCCCACTCTATATCCATTAGAGTAGTTTCTGAATTTTTAAGATTCATACTCCTACTTTGAAAAAATTACTCAAAAACAAGCCAATTTATGGATTTTACAGTCACCGCCAGCTTAAAATCCTTAAATGCTAAGAGATGCGCCAGTCACAACTATTTTAAGTAGTTAACTGTGGTCTACAATTATGACATAACGCATTGGTTACTTCCCTTTGCAAATATGTCACGTGATTTGTATACTATCACGTGACATACAAAATGGCGAAGCTAATCAACAGTAAAAATCTTCGCTTGATGAAACATTTGCCGAAATTTACAGAGAATCTTGCATTGAGAATGAATTCCTCATCAAATGGTACACGTGGACATATTGTTGTGCTTATCTGACCAATGCCAAGTAACTGTATCCCTTTTCAAGTCCAAAACATGGCATTTTAGATGGAAGTCACTCCGGCAATTATTCAAGCAAGGCATTCGTTACAGGACCAAAATTTACTGTTTCCCATAAATAGAACCTTACAGACACTGATAATAGTTGAGGAGCTTTTGGAAATGTCAAATAAGAGTAGTTCAATGCCCCAATCCTGACAAAATGTCCCTCATTGCACACTGTGGGCATTTGTACCTTCTCTTCTAATTAACCTAATCAGATGCAGTCTGTTGTAATGAAGTGAATTTTTATTTAAAATCTTACGTTTCAGAGTTGGTAGAGACGAGTAAAATAGAAAAGACATTTGTGATTGGAATAAACAGACCAGAACATCGGAATGCTGTCAACCCTGAGACAGCACATCAACTCTTCAAGGCATTTCAACAATTTGAGGCTGATGATGACAGTTACGTAGCAGTTTTACATGGAAAAGGTTAACTACATTTAATTAAATCAAATAGATTTATAAAGCAATAAACTGGCATGCATAGTTTTATATCAGGACAACAGTTGGCTATAAAATTGAATGAATGAGCACTAGCGAGGGTAGCAATGATGTCTATTGCATAATACACGATACATAAATTAGCATTAGTTCAAGGCATTTAATCAAATCAAATATTAATGGAACTTAACTTATGAAATTATATTTTAATCCTTCAATGAAAGAGAGTTTAACATCCTTCTTGCCTTCACTTTCCAAGCTAGTAAGACTTGTATTACCAGCTTTCACACTATTTGCCAGATTTTATAATGCCAGATTTTATAATTCCAGAAAAACTGATGCTGAACTTTCCTTTCCTTTTCTGTGAGTCACATTGAATATTCTATGTTTTCTAGGAGGAAATTTCTGCGCAGGATTTGATCTGAAAGCTTTGTCACAATTTGAAGAAAATCTGCAATTTCCTGAATTCAAAGACAGCAAAGAAGGGCCAATGGTAAGTGAAGAACTAGTCTGATGAAGAAAGTAACACGAATCTGCTACTTAATAGGGTCTCACGCAGTTTTAGAGGCAGGGAGAACCACAGACGTTATATTGAAAAATAGGAATGGTGTAAATTGATGCTATTAGTATCCCTGATACACACAAACAAAAGTTTAAAGGGATTGTAAAGAGGTTTTTTAAACTTTGTATGTGTATTGAGGACACTGATAGCATCAATTTGCACCATTAAAATCCTCTATACAATCCCTTAAAAAAAAAACCTCTTTACAATCCTATTTCAGGGACCATCAAGAATGATGTTAAGTAAGTGTTTCATAATGAAAAGTGGTATCAGGTGTCTAAGAGAGTAAGCATACCCTGTCTGGCGCCAACAGTCTCTTTAAGGATTCCTGATTTCTGTATTCCAGGGACCATCAAGAATGATGTTAAGTAAGCCAGTAATAGGAGCTATATCAGGTTATGCTGTAGCTGGAGGTCTAGAACTCGCCTTGTTGTGTGATTTAAGAATTGTGGAAGAGACAGCTGTCATGGGAGTCTTCTGTAGAAGATTTGGTAAGACTAATACAGTCATAATCTCATTTAAATGTAACTTCTTACTAGAATACAATAAATAAAAACAATTTTATGTAGATTACTGGTAGTGACGTCATAGAACGTGTTAGTTTTAGTGGAATTGCAAGAACCACAGACATCGGAATGGCGCAAATTGATGCTATCAGTGTCCACGATGCACATACAAAGTTTAGGAAATTACTTTACGATACCTTTAAATGAAACATTTATACAAGAATAAAAACCATAAAAAACATGTACATGTATTAATTAATTGGACTTGTCAACTTATGATCTCTTTCTAAAGGGTCCCCCTAGCCAAAGTTTATTCGACACAGTCTTCCAACTGAGATGGAAATGTCAAAAGTCAATATAAAATTTCAGGTGTGCCCCTGATAGATGGTGGAACAGTAAGATTACCACAGCTGATTGGTTTATCTCGAGCTCTAGATCTCATTCTAACAGGCCGTCCCATTGGTGGAAAAGAAGCTCTGGAATTCGGATTAGCCAATGATTGTGTGACTACTGGAACAGGTTTGAATGCATTTACTTAGAAATGATTCTAGCCCTACTTAGCCCCCACCCCTGCCTTAGCAGATGACAATCCAACTCTCTACTGACTGAGCTTTCCCACTGTCATAGCAGACGACAATCCAACTCTCTCCTAGCAGACGACAATCCAACTCGCTCCTAGCAGACGACAATCCCTTCTGGCTACTGACTGAGCTATTCCACTGTCCTAGCAGACTACAATCCCAACTTAAAACTTAGCTATCACACAATCCTATGATGTCTAATGTCTCCATTTTTTCCTGATCATTTCAGCTCTAGGCAAAGCTTGTTATCTGGCTCAGGGGATTTCTCAGTTTCCTCAGAAATGTTTACGTACTGATCGCAAATCGGCCTATTTTTCCACCTTCAACAGCAAATCTTTAGAAGATGCCTTGAATTATGAATACACCAATGGTATAAAAATTATCGATGACGAATCCATAAAAGGTCTGAAGTAACTAATTTACAAAATTTAGAACTACGAACACTAAATAGCTAATACGCACATTTTGTTTCTTAAAGAACATTAAACTTATAGGTCCTGTGCCTGTGCTTTCGTGACTTTGTCATTAGTATAAAGTTACAACCTACAATCCATATATATAGACACAGCTCAGGCATAAGACGACAGGGGAAACACGTCGAAACGTTGCATAAAACTTTAACCAGTGATTGTTGTTCCCTAAAGCTGTGTCTATATCTTGTGTTTACAATTGATAAATGCCATTTAAAGACTTCAATTAAACTCTATATTGGGAGATGAAAAAGATTGCTAGAAAATTTATAGAAAACCTGAGGAAAATCTTGGGATAATCTGAGAAAAATTGCCAAATATTACAGCTTTAAAGGGAAAGGAGGTAAAAAGCAATCCATTATAGAACCAGAAAAAGTTAGACAAAATATGCAAAACCTCTGTTATACCCTGCCATGTGCAAAAAAAAAAACCTACACCATAATTGGATGAACACATCCAACAGGATACTTATTTCTTATGAAATTCAAACAATTTATTTTATATTTCAGGTGCTAGTGAATTCGCAGAAGGTAAAGGAAAACACGGACAGTTCAAACCTAAGTTATGATCAGGTGGAAAAAATGCAATTTTCCCAGGAACAATAAATTAAGGAATCAATTTTTCCTGCGAGTAATGGCTGGGATAAGGTTTTAGAAAATCAGGATTTTCTGGGAGTGGTGCCAGCCATGTTATGATATGATTAGGCATGTTATGATATGATTAGGAATGATATATACAAACTGTGCCAAAATTCTCAGAGCTGCAGTATATGGGAGTGAAGTTAGTGTAGACCATTGGAACTTTAGGCGTATATAGAGTACAGTTCAAGTGTAGAAAGGAAGTCAATCTATGTGACCTTTCATGACAGTCAATCAAATGACTGTGTAAATAAGACAAGCCAAAAGAATAGATGAACTTAATGCTAATTAATTTTTTTTACTACCTGCCATTCGGCCTGAAGTTTGTGATAAATAAATACCATTATTACAAATAATGTTTAGTTTTTCAAATAAAGGGAAATAACTCTTTAGGTTCTACACTGGTTCACCAACTCAATCCATTAAGATATAAAGTACTATGGCACAAAATGACCCTCAACTCTACCCGGCAAAACCCCAGTATTTATGGCCTCTATTTGTAGCACTCAGAACCTCAGTCTGTAACACTCAAAGCCTCAGTCTGTAACACCCAGAACCTCAGTCTGTAGCACTCAGAACCTCAGTCTGTAGCACTCAAAACCTCAGTCTGTAGTACTCAGAACCTCAGCCTGTAGTACTCAGAACCTCAGCCTGTAGTACTCAGTCTAGCACTCAGAACCTCAGTCTGTAACACCCAGAACCTCAGTCGGTAGTACTCAGAACCTCAGTCGGTAGTACTCAGAACCTCAGTCTGTAGTACCCAGAACCTCAGTCTGTAGTACTCAGAACCTCAGTCTGTAGTACTCGAAACCTCAGTCTGTAGTACTCGAAACCTCAGTCTGTATTACTCAAAACCTCAGCCTGTAGTACTCAGAACCTCACTCTGTAGTACTCAGAACACCAGTCTGTGGTACTCTTGACCTCAGTCTGTATAACTTGTGACCTCAGTCTGTAGTACATGTACTCAGAACAGCAGTATGTAGTCAGAACCTCGGTCTGTAACACTCAGAACCTCAGTTTGTAGTGCTCAGAACCTCAGTCAGTAACACTAAGAACCTCAGTATTTAGTACTCAGTACCTCAGTCTGTAGTATTCAGAAACTCAGTCTGTAGCACTCAGAACCTCAGTCTGTAGTACTCAGGGCCTTAGTCTGTAGTACTCAGAACCTCAGTCTGTAGAACTCAGAACCTCAATCTGTAGTACTCAGAACCTCAGTCTTAACACTCAGAACCTCAGTATATAGTACTCAGAACCTTAGTATGTAGCACTCAGAATCTCAGTCTGTAGTACTCAGAACCTCAGTCTGCAGTACTCAGGGACTCAGTTTGTAGTACTCGGGGCCTCAGTCTGTAACACCCAGAACCTCAGTATGTAACACTCAGAACCCCAGTCTGTAGTACTCAGAACCTCATTATGTAGTACTCAGAACCTCAGTCTGTAATACTCAGAACCTCAGCCTGTAGTACTCAGAACCTCAGTTTGTAGCACTCAGAACCTCAGTTTGTAGTACTCAGGGTCTCAGTCTGTAGTACTCAAAACCTCAGTCTGTATTACTCAGAACCTCAGTTTGTAGTACTCAGAGCCTCAGCATGTAGTACTCAGAACCTCCATCTGTAATACTAAGAACCTCAGTCTGTAGCACTAAGAACCTCAGTCTGTAGCACTCAGAACCTCAGTCCGTATCACTCAGAACCTCAGTCTGTAATACTCAGAACCTCAGTCTGTAGTACTCATAACTTCAGTCTGTAGTACCCATAACCTCAGTCTGTAGTACCCATAACCTCAGTCTGTAGTACTCAGAACCTCAGTCTGTAGTACTCAGAACCTCAGTCTGTAGTACTCAGAACCCCAGTCTGTAGTACTCAGAACCTCAGTCTGTAACGCTCAGAACTCAGTCTGTAGCACTCAGAACCTCAGTCTGTAGTACTCAGAACCTCAGTCTGTAGTTCTCAGAACCTCAGTTTATAACACTCAGAACCTCAGTCTGTAGCATTTAAGACCCCAATCTGTGGCCAGACTCGTGGTCAAAATTGATTGTTAATGATATATCTGGAGGGTCAATGCAGTAGTGATGTGTCTTTGATCTGTCAGTATGCCTGAGGCATTGCAATAAGATTTATCCGACGGCTAGAGTCCTAATTTTTTAACTTCTACCCAAACCCAAATGAGTTATATCACGGGGAAGTGATTTAGATGATATATGTCACGCTTTTGTATTTTTGACACATTTTCACCTGTCCGATCGCGCTACCTGTATCATGTTTATTGTGTGTCTCTGATATCCAGTCCTAACATCTGCTTCTGTATTGGTTAATAATTGGCAATAAATGATAATCGTGACTACCGTATATGGAGCAATTCATTCGAAACGTCACATCACCTGAGGTTCACGCGATCTGAGTCTATTTCACTAGACTATAGGTCGTGTTTGATATATACTCAACCGTTAAAAACGTCGTAGGAATACGCGAGCCGAGTTTTACCACTACACAAATCAAACTCGACCATGACTTACAACTTCTTGAAATAGTAAAATGGGCTGATAAGAAAGTAAAAGTCGGCCTGTTTGAAGTTAATTGGGACAGTGTTTGTTTACTTATTGGTCCGTTATCAATAACTGGATCGAAAGTTGGACACTTCATTCCCTGACACACGTGAGATCGATTCGAAGAAAGGAAGCATTACTATTTCAAAGACATTTTCTTAAAAAAAGGAACCGACTCTTAACAAATTGTTATAGTAAGTAATGATATTGTTTTTTCTATGGGGAGCTCATCCAAGGTTGTATGCATTGGTACGAAGGTATTAAGGTAATATTATTGTGCGTTTGATTCGAGGAAAATATACTACATGTATTTCAAAGACATATTCTCAAAAAAAAGGACCGACCCGGAACTTTACTCATAAACAAATTGTTATAGTAAGTAAAGATATTATTTTTTATATGGGGAGCCCATATACCAAGGATGTTTTATGCATTGGTAGGCTACTAAGGGAATATCATTAAGCGTTCGATTCGGGGAAAATAAACTAATTCAAAGACATATTCTTAGAAAAAAGGACCGACCCGGAACTTAACTAAAAAACAAGTTTTTATAGTAAGTAAAGTTATAGTTTTTTCTATGGGGAGCTCATATACCAAGGTTATATGCATTGGTAGGGAAGATCATTATGCGTTCGATTCGGGAAAGTAAACTAATTCAAAGACTTTTTCTCAGAAAAAGGGACCGACCCGGAACTTAACTCATAAACAAGTTTTTATAGTAAGTAAAGTTATTATTTTTTTTATGGGGAGCGCCATTAATATGCTTGCTATTCACTACCAAGGCTATATATGTATTAGTACGATAAAAATATCATTTATGAGGTGTCCCTTATTCACTTTCAAGGCTATAATATGCATTGGTACGAACAAAATATATTTATGCGTTCACTATATTTATAAGGCGGCCCCTATTCACTTTCAAGGCCATATCGTTGCAAAAAGAATATTATTATGCGTTGACTATTTATAAGGCGTCCCCTATTCCCTATCAAGGCCATATCGTGCAAAAAAAATATATATTTATGCGTTGACTATTTATAAAGCGCCCCTATTCATTTTCAAGGCTATATCGTGCAAAACATATTACTTAATTAAGCGTTAACTTACTATATATACACATAGGTATGTTATTCTATGCTTTTCCTGTCACGACTTATGCGAATTTTGATATACTTGGATATTAGACACTTTGCTACGCTACATTTGTCGTAGGGCATTATGCAACTGTAGACAAGTCAATTGATTTACGTGGAATAATTATAAGAATTTTTTAAGAAAAAGTATAAGCAGGCTTTTTAACTGCAGATAAAATCAGTTTAACGTCAAATAAGGATAATATTTATATAAATGTTAAGAAAAAGTATAAGCAGGCTTCGTCTTAAGCCAGTAACACAGTAACAGCGCTGCAATAAATTCAAGTAAGACATTTTTAATCATGATTTAATTTTGACAGCAGTCGTAGCTCATCTTCATGGTGTCAAATTTTAATTACGAACTCCGTCTATATATAAGTTCGTGTCAAATGAAATGAATGGAGTTTTACGTCCTTCTTTTCTGCACTTGCATGTGCTATTGAGGACGGGCAAACACCATGCAGCGTGCAAAATGGGAAATTTTGCCAGGACAGCGGCATAAGCCTACTCTTATTTTCGAGTTCCAACTGTCGAGGGATCTTTAACGTGCACAACCAATTGCACACGGGACCTCGGTTTATTGTCCCATCCGAACGACTAGACTGTTATCAGACGTTTATCAACTCTGATAACAGTGGTTTGGTAACTCTGATAACAGAGAACTCTGACAACAGAACTACAGAAGTTTATAAACTCTCAAAGTTTGGTAGCTCCGATAACAGAGGTTTGGTGGCTCTGATTACAGAGGTTTGATAGCTCTGATAACAGAGGTTTGGTAGCTCTGATAACAGAGGTTTGGTAGCTCTGACAACAGAGGTTTGGTAGCTCTGACAACAGAGATTTTATAGCTCTGATGACAGAGGTTTGGTAGCTCTGATTACAGAGGTTTGCTATCTCCAACAACATAGAGGTTTAGTAGCTCTGATAACAGAGGTTTGATAGCTCTGATAACACAGACTTAGTAACTTTGATAACAGAGGTTTGGTTACTCAGATTACACAGAGGATTGTTAACTCTGAGAACATACTTTATCAACTCTGATAACAGAGACTTAGTAGCTCTGACAATCAAAGCTTCATAACTCTGAACGCTAGGGTTTTTTTTTTAGGCCTAAAACATTTGGTATTCGGTTCTTGCATCACGCTATGTTATGATTTTTGCCCAATATCGAAGGTATCTTATTGACAAACAAAAACAATGACAATAGTAAATTTATAATCAATAGATTATAGAAGCGATAACCCCAAAAAACATCTAAAATGATAACCAACTTTTTCATCAATGACAATAAAACTGAATCTGATGATAAGTTTTGTCCCAATTTTGCCCATTTCGATTTCATTTTGATAACAATTTCATGACCTTACTTTTTTTATTTCAACTCCCCATCATACCTTTGACAATTGCCGAATTATTTTCCTTCCGGCAGGCAGATGAGGGCCACGGGTCACCCCTACCCCTGCTTGAAAATGATACCCTCTCTTCCAAATTTAGGCCTATCATTAAGGTTTTATTTAACTGTTTTTTTAGTCTTAGTAGGCAGTTTGTGGGTCCCCTAATATGCTCCTTCTACCCTGCCCCTCTACGGGAAATGCCCCTTTCCTTGGTGAGACCTGACCTAAAAAGATAAGGAAAAACAACGTTGTTCATGTCACGCTCACCATAAATCACTTTCAAATAGAAGCACTCAAAACATAATGTCAACTGTGTAATAACTTATCTTATGTACATTATTCAGAAAATATGTAAATGGAGTTTTCCGTCGCCTAAGACACAAAATATGCTAATAAAAAGCATGGATATTTGAGTGCAATGAAATGGAGTTTTATGTCATACTTTTCTGCATTTGATAGCGATAATGAGGACGAGCAAACGACATGCAGTGTACACCGAGGGAAATGTTACCAAGACAGTGGCATTAGCCTACTTTTATTTTCCATTTCCAACTGTCGAGGGATCTTTAACGTGCACATTAAATAGCACACGGGACCTCGGTTTATTGTCCCATCCGAACGACTAGACGCTTTTTCCATGTCGGCCCCTCCGACCTGCATCACTGACGGGGAAACCGGGGAGCATGCACATATGAATTCAATGAAATCGAGTTTTACGTACCCCGTGTGCTAAAGAGGGTGCAACAGGACATAAAACTCATTTCATTTTTACAGGCTGTGCACATTAAAGATCGCTTGGCAGTTAGAAATTGAACATATAGGAGTAGGCTTATGCTGCCTTGTCAAAAAGTCCCACATTAAACACTGCATGGCAGATATCCGTCCTCATTAGCCCAAATATAGGTCCATTAAAGCTATACGCAACTTCCTAGAAGCTTGATTGGACCGTGTAACTAAAAATCCTAAATTTTAACCAATGACAAATATCAATAAGCTTAATCAGCAAGCGGAAATGAAACTCAATCAACGGAAAATTTAATTAAAACTTTTCATTTTATTACCGGATATTTCCACCGACTTGAAATAAGGATTGTTGGCCTAAATAGATTTCGATTTTCTCCTAGTTTGAAAACTCGTTCAGTTAGGATCCTTTTGCACGATGCAATATAAATAGGGCTGGGTTTTTTTTTTAAGTAAAATGGAAAAATGAAGTGCGGAAATTAATAAAAGTTTGGATTTCAAACGTTTCTACAAATTACACTTAAAGTAATCAAATTTGGGAGAAGGGGTGGGGTGTTTCGGAATGGGTAGAATAATACCTAATAACTGAAAAATTAGGATTCTTTTATAGTAAAAAGGTACAAAAAGTCCTCTTTGATTTCACTAATAGGGTCTAAAAGAGGGATAGGGGGGGGGGGGGGGGGGAGAGAGATTGAATGGGTACACAGCATGTATGTACAATATCTCATGAATAAAAAATTATTATCTTTTTAAAGTACAAATTCACGAAAAATCCAGCTTAACCCGAGTTGTGTGAATGGGCTTGATTCACATAATACATATTAGCTAAGACTTATATAATACCGGTATATAGTTGTTATTTTGTCGTGTAACCACGGCTTAAAGGTGTTCACCCTAACTTTACTTGAAGGCTATATTATTAATCAACGTGCGAGCGGGGCAATAACTGTGACGTTTGACGCCATAACACAGGTAAAGTTACATGTTATATTGCATTTTTCTAGTAGGCCTATTAGGTAAAACTTATCTTGATATTGGGAATGGAATGAAATGGAGTTTTACGTCCTGCTTTTCTGCATCTGATTTTTTTTACTTTAAAAGTTAAATTTATCTTAAAATAATTTTGCTATTTTAAATAAAATTAATGGATTTTTAGGCCTACGTCCTTTTTTTCCGCACCTTTATGGGTTAATTGAGGACGGACAAACACCCTGCAGTGTGCATTGGGGAAAAGTTTACCAGGACAGCCTGCGCTACTCTTATCTCCAAACTGTCGAAGGGAATTTAAACTTTCAAATTTTATGATACATGGGACCTCGGTTTGTCCCATCCGAACGGCTATATATATAGGCAATTTTTGCATACCAGCCCCTCTAACCTGCATCACTGACAGGGGGAAATTGTGTTGAATGTGAAAGTCGAATGAGAGAAAGTTAAATTTGTAGGATTGGAACTTAAGGAAAATTTCCAGTAAGGAGTGATATATTACTTGCTTTAATTAATCAATCATTTAACGTATCGAATGGCGAAATCACATATCGAATTCAAAGAATCATATACAATAATATTGCGCAAGAAGCCGGATGTTTTCGGTATTTTTAGTAACAACTCTAGTGTAATTTTCCTCGTCGTGACCTAAAACTTAGGCTATATATTCATTGACATCGACAAAGTAGGTTCATTTTATTTCTGAATACAAACAATAAAAGTAAGTTATTTTAAATCACGACAACAAAGCAGTTAAAGTCAAGGTAAAGGCAGATATGAAAATTTATTGGGCTTGCAAGTGAATTTTATTTCGCTTATTTCTATTTGACATACACATATATTTGAAGTCTTTAGATGTCCGAAGACGGAATATCAGTCATCTATAGGCACAAACATTTTGAACAAAAGCCAGTTAGTTAGACGTTAGACACAGTACTATTAAAGATATAGGCCTTCAAGGTACAACATTTCTATGGATAAGTACGTGAATGGATACATTGCTCTGTGATACAGCAATTGAATCTTTTTTTTTAAGCTTTGGGGACTCATTGTGTAAGCCAACTCAACAATGTTCACTTTTTCTATTTTCAGGACTAGTAAACAGTAATTGAACTCCGATGGTGACCGATAGCATCAAATACAAACAGAAACACATGACTGCCAAACGAGTTACAGAACATACCACTGAAAAAAGCGACGCCATCTTGTTTTTGGCGCAACTTAAACGTAATGAGGAACAACTTATCGGGCAAATGAAACAACTAGAAAAAACTGACAAAGCCTATTTAGAGAGAGTGCTTACAACGCAAGTGGATGGCTGGACGCCATTTCATGCGTTTGCGTTACGTGGTGCTAGAAAGTTGGTGAAAATATCGTTACGTTGCGGCGTTGATCCTAATCTTGAAATGGGACGACCTGACAGTTTACCGGGCGGTTTGACGCCACTCCATCTTGCCGCGTATCGAGGTGACGTCAGTATAATAGAGGTTCTACTACAGTATGACGCAGACGTTCGTAAAAAGGACTGGAGTAAGCGAGCACCAGTTCATTATGCAGCCAAATACCAAAACACTTTCGCAGCCAAAAGACTTCTCAAAGAAGGTGCCGATATCACAGATTTAGACAAAGACCAACGTGAATTTTATGAAAAACGACGACATCGGCGCGTTACAGCGTTCCTGTGCCTTAAAAGTACATTATATTGAGGTCAACAAGTATTATGCGCGTGCTTTTTTGTATGACGTATTTAATCCAGCAATATTTATGCATAATGTGACTATGCATTTGTGATACACCATTCATCGATATATATATGTGTTGTTTTAAACAGTATTGGTATATAATACCTCAGGCCAAATGAACATGTGTGGACGAAACGGACTGCTGTGTGTCCGAAACATGCTTGTAGAGTGTGAATTTGGATAAATTTGTATAGAAACGGGTTGATTTAGTGAATAACTTGTATAAAATCTGTGTTGATTGACTTTTGAAACACACAATAAACATTTTTTTTTTTAGAATCATGATTTTTCACATAAGCCAAATATTAATTTTGATAAATCTTTAATTATCATTCCATATTTTCTTGGAAACAAACTTGCTCAATGGTATGTCGAGACGTGAACAAATATTGTTTTTTCTTGTTTCATTGTTATTGCATCCAATGCACGTGCATGACGTGACCTACTATATTCAAATAGGTATTATGTCCATAATTTAGAGATCTACAAGAGTATATCGTAGGCTCTAGACATGAACAATTACGGTTAAATTGGAGTAGATAGCATAATATTCAATATGCACCTTTCCCTTGACCCATTTGTTCGTTATTGTGATTGTATATGACGCTTTCAGTGACAAGGCCGATACAATGGACACGTGCATTCCTGAGCTCGACATACTTATGTGGCACAGCATTTTGAGGCATTCCAATAAAAATTTCATTTATGCACGTGCTTACAACGGTTGTGAATTATACAGTACTTGAAATTCAACTTACTTAGCAATACATGACCATGTTCCCTATCTTTCTTCGATGTCACCTGTACCGTATGATGGAAGTCACGAAATGACCAACACGGATGAGGGTCATTTCGTCACTTCTGCACGGTACAGATCAATCGAAACCAAGTATAAGGATCAACATTATCACTTAAAATCTATGGCAAAGTATAGAGTCCATTAAGCCAGTATATATGCATTCAGCATAGCTTTTAAAAAGTGAACTGTACCACGTTTTTAACCATCAGTTTTCCACAAACTTTACAATCCAAACAACTTTGACAACATGCATAATGACTTTAACCACAGAACCAAATATGTATTGTCAAAAAGACGGTATTGTTTTAAATTATTTATTTTCAACTGATCATATTGTTGATTTGAAATAAAATTATTTTTATAAACTGATTTCTTATTATCTTAAACAGCAAACAGAACTATTATCTTAAACAGCAAACTGAATTTGTAAAGGGCCAAATAGAGCTTGGCTAACATAGCTAGCAGAGAGTATTAGTGGAGGTGTCTTGACTCTAGCCCAACCCTTATAGTAATAAACAACACTGAACAACTAAATGGAAATATTTTTAATAACAAAATGAAGTTATTTTGTTCAGAAGCATTTTACAAAAAAAAAAGTAGATGAAAAAGCACATTATGATGCAAGTAGTATAAAAATAATAGTACATTTTAACCTTTGACCTTAGACACTGAAGAAAGAGAAACACAAAAGGAGTTGTACGCCCCTTCTTTCCCGATCACCTTTTTGAGCTGTATAGGACACAATCAAGAAGTGAATGCACCAGTTACACTCTAAACAAAGTGTCAAGCTTTAAGATCAAAATTGGATCATTTCTGATAAGCTACAAGACTTGCTCTTAGAACTATAAAAAAGAAAATTGAAAACTGGATGTAAATCCATAATTGCCCACCTAAAGACCAACAGAAATTTGTGGCCATTAAGAAAATTTTAGTGAAAATTCAGGCAAAATTTATCATGAAAGTCAGCGTTTATGAAAATGATGTACCGATTGTCTTAAAGCCCATGTGGTGGGTAAAATTTTACACAACAAAAGTCTGCTCAGAGGAAAGTGTACTCCTTTAAACTTGTGCTTTAAAATTGACTCCAGAGAGTCGCATTAAAGTTTAATATTTGCGACAATCACCACAAATTTACGAGCAGATGTAAATGAAATATTGAATTTTGAAAATTAGTGGATCACGCACGCAAATCAGAAATGATTAAGATGTCCAAAGATGATAAATAATTTAAATAAATGATCTAGAAAAATGGCCGACGATTAACCATCCAATTGTCCACTTCGTAAAGCTTCGGCGTAGGAATTTCCACCTTGTTCAGGGTTCACCAGTTTAATTAGGTCATCGATACGTAGGATGGTAATGGCCGCCTCCGTGGCAAACTTCAATGATTTGATTTTTGAGATGCTTGGTTCTAAGACGCCAGCTTTTTTGTTGTCTCTTACAACCCCCTCGAACAGATCTAATCCAACCCTGAAATCCAAAAAAAAAATCAATCAGTTTGCATTAAAAATGATTAATCCAATACATGAGACATTGAACAAGTCAAATATTAACATAAAAGGAGTTTTACATCCTACTTTTCACACCTGTTGGAATAATGAAATGGAGTTATAGGTCGCACTTTTAACGGCAGCTTGGGCTAAAAAGAACAAGCAAATAGATTTAATTCACCCCTGAAAAACAAACAAACATCAATCAGCTTTCACATCTAACTGATCGAAGGGAGATAATTTGCTTCTTTCATTTTAAAATCTCTGTATTTGTATTGTGTACACCACAGACTCTTTAGCTTTTTTAAGCAGCTATTGCAAAACACACCCGATAGAAATCTAAATTATACAGATACAATTATCAGTAAAAAGTGGTCCTAATACACAAAGAAAATCTATCATAAACCCTTTAACTATAGCACATGATAAGTCAAGAAGAAGAAGTTTGATCCTTCGCACAATATTTTAAGTATGAAAAACAAATATACATACCATCTTAATTCATTGTCATCTTTTTTAGTTTGTGATTTATTATGAAAGGCGCGTAACTTAGCAACAAGATCTGTGGCATCCTGAGCAGCGTTTACCGCCAGTTGTTTGGGGATGACCAATAAAGATCTTGCAAATTCTGCTATAGCTAACTGTTCTCGTGAGGACTGAAATTGCAAATGATATAAATTGAAACTGCAAAAGGGATTTTATTATTATAAGATTTGAACATGTAGAAGCAACAAAACACAAGATAATATTATGGAATATAACACATTTCTTTAATAAAGTTAGGCACATAACGTTTCAACACAAGATACACGTGTCGTCATCAGATGTAATGGCAAGATTTTATTATTATTTTCCAGTTTAGTCAAATTAAAGCATTGCAATGTTGCCTTGCAATGTCAAATGAGGGATTTTAAAATCCAGTGATCTTACATGAGTAATCTTTCCTCTATATTCCAGCTATAAATGGGTACGGACAATACAGAAAGACAAATGCAATAGAGTACTAGCCACGAACCAGCTTGCAGATTTTATATACGGTGGGTCTACTACTTGGATTGCAGTCTGCAAAGGAAAAATTAACTGTGGGCAAATTCAAATATTACCAACTTACCAAAGAAGTAGCAAAGTTCTCTAAGTAAATTGAAAGGGCAGCCTCCACTGCTCCACCCCCAGCAACGACAGACTTTGATTCCAGAACCCTCTTGACGACACACAAAGCATCATGTAAAGATCTTTCCATCTCATCCAACATAAAATCATTGGCTCCTCGGAGGATCAAAGAAGCTGCTGACCTAGTCTTGGGCCTGGAAAAGTGAGAACATTAAGATATGAGCAACTCTTTTTATCTTTTTGGTGTTTGATGACATCACATTTGCAAGATATGCTTGTAAAACAGAAATTGAAATCTATCAACAATTCCCTTAAAACTAAGTGTTTGATGAAGTCATACTTGCAAAATATGCTTGTACCACATAAGACCTTCGTGGATGTGACACCAAACCCTTGGTTTTGCTACAATTTGAGTTGCCACAATACAAAATATGCTTGTACCACAGAGGACCTTTGACATCATCAAACACTCAGTTTAAGTTTAAGCAGACCTCGGTTTTAGGTTAAACTTCTAGAAAGCTGTAAATTGATGCTATAAATGTCCCCGATACACATACAAAGTTTAGAAAACATCTTTACAATCCCTTTAAGCAGAGCTTGATTTAGGTTGAGCTTTTGGAAATATGCCACAAATTGATGATATAAATGTCCCTGATACACACCAAATTTATTGCATAATACTCACCCTTTGATAAGTAGAAGTTCATCATCACAAATTCTCTCCTGAAGAACTTCCTCAGCCTGTCCTAACATAGAGGCATCAAACACTTCTTCACCCTCTAGATTACATAGGGTCATCAAGAACTGGGCTGAAAGAGAAAAGCAAAAGTATGCTGAATATTTCAGTCATGGCAATTATGGAGAACGGGATCATGGACCAAGTGGATTAATCACACAGGGCTTCTTCTCACTGGGTCCTACTATTCTGCACATATTTGTGTCAATGATTATGGGCTAACACCATGCTGTGTGCAATAAAGGAAATATTTACCGGGACAACTGCATTAGCCTACTCTTATTTTAGATTTTTTATTGTCAATAAATCTTTATTAAGCACAGATAGCCTACAGAAACCTTGGATAACTGTTTAACCATTATTTCCCTTTATTTCATGACAGACATTTGGATTAAGCAGAAGGAACTAAGGAGAAAGCTTTGAACTCACTCAGCCACTGTGGCTCCTCAAATATTTAAGCACTCAAAATATTGGATCATAAGGTACCAACCTCCTGTAGCCTTAGCAATTCGTTTCAAATCAGCTTTTTTACATCTTCTTACAGCCATAGCTCCAGCTTCCACAAAATATTTTAAACACAAATCATCAATTCCTCCAGTAGTCAGAATAACATTGGCTCCTGCTTTTATAATTTTCTCTATTCTTTCTTTTGTGATGTCCATTTCTCTAGAAAAGGAAACAAAATGGAAATTTTGTGAGGACAGTGGAATTGTTATACTCTTTTTTAATTTTCAACCGTTGAGGGATCTTTCATATCCATGTCAGTCACACAACCAGTAGCACCTAGGGCCTTTTTTTCATCGTCAGACTGTCTTGATCTGAATCACTAATGGATGACAAATATAAAGGTATCATATCAGCCCATGCCAGGTTGGACCCTAGCCCTTCAGGTTAACAGCGAGCGAATGTTTAACTCACTGAGCCACCAAAACTCTAACAAATTTTTGAGTTATTTACCTTTGTCTAACACCATCTAGTTTAGTAGGATCTTCAATAAGAACTTGGACTCCTAAATGCATCTTGGATTTCTGTAAGTTAAAATCTAAACAGGCTATCTTAGGGCTGGCTATTCTTTTAGGCATTGCTGAAATATAAAGCAGAATGTCAGGAAATGATAAAGAATTCACTAAACCAAAATTACCAAAAAATGAAATGAATGGAGTTTTACGTCCTGCTCTTCTGTACCTGTATGGGCTAATTGAGGACAGACAAACGCCATACAATGTGCAATGAGGGAAATTTTGCTAGGACACCAGCATTAACCTTCTCTTATTTCTGATTACCAACTGTCAAGAGATCTTTAACAGACACAGCCAGTAGCACAGGGGGCCTCGGTTTATTGTCCCATCCGAACGACTAGATGCTATTTACATAACCCTTGTCAAGTTATCTCCCTTACCTTGTGAAGCCACGGTGCAATTTAAGGCGTAACCAGCAACAAGTCGGCTTTCCCTCGAGCTTTTACCATGAGCCTTGAGTATATTGACAGCTTTAATGGGATATCTGTAGCCTCCTTTTCCATCAGGAGTTTTGACTGCTGTTGCCGCGTCAACAACCATATTCGAGAAAAATTCAGAATCACTGGTATGGGTTAAGGAAATTAGCACAGCCCCTTAGTAGGCACTACCCCTAATAAACAGCCACTTTTGACCATTCTGTTATTGAAAAATTGGGTCCATTACAGATTTTGTAAAGAGATCATTATCACCAAGGACATTAGATATCATTTGCGGCTTTGATATACTTTTCAAATCATATAACGCTTAGCTTTAGAGGAATTGCAAGTACCATAGATGTCATCAGAAACAGTGCATGTGCACCCCAACCCACCCCCTACAATTTTGTACCTGAAAGTAGTCTTCATATTTTCCACATAAAATAAATCCAAATCTTTGTTAGTGTTTCAAACCCAACAGTACCTTTTGGTAATCTTAGTTAAAAGGATACGGTCCGATGATTTTACTGGACATCGAAGTTTTGGCAGCGTTGACGATACAGTCTCGACCTAGGTCATCAACGTTGATAACAAGATGCTCCTGAATATATCGTACTGCTTCTCTATAAATAGAACATATATCAGTTAATACGAACAGCCATCTAACCATAAGTTTTACTAGCAGATAAATCTCAATTGCTTAATCGACACAGCTGTAAATGGTTACGGATAATCCAGGAAAGATCAATGCTTTAGCTTGATTTATAAGATCTTTATACGCCTAAGTTGCTATCTTTATATCAAAAAAAATTGTTTTTTGTATCATTTACAAAATTAACATTTAACAAAAGTATTATTGAGCGACAAATCTTGAGCAAGAAATCTTGAAATATCAAGGAACACTACTTTGTCATGACAAAACATTTTCCAAACAATCTGCACTTACAAATTCAACAATGGCTACAATGCCAAAACAATTTGAATACAGCCTTCAATCCCACATACCAATTATCTGCACTTATAAGGATATGGTTGTCTAAGAAAACCAATAAAAAAACAACAGCCATAAACCCACATACCAACTATTCTGCACAAACAAGGATATGATCGTCTTAAAAACTTACTTGCAAGCTAATCTGTATCCACTGATGATGGAGGTGGGATGTATCTTGGCTTTAACAAGTTCATCAGCATTCTTTAACAACTCTGATGCTATGATTACCTGATAAAAATACAAAATATAACTTTGATCTATAGACGTCGATCTCAAATACAGGAACCACGAAGATTATTGTTAGATATTGGGCTATTACGGATATTATGGTAGTAGACAGAACCAAAGACAAAGTGTGGCACCAGACAGGGAATGTTTACTCTTTTACACACTTGTTACCACTTTTCATCATAAAATATTTACTCATGTATTGATATACTTCCTCCAATGAAAAGTTTATTAGCTACTACCAATGTATTGCCAATGTGTTAACATGGATTTCGAGATTTGATTAACAGTTGGCACTGTCCAACCTCAAGTTGTTACGTTAGCTATGTGTACTCTCTAAAAGGACAATCAAAATAGATTTGTAGCTCTGTGGAAGATATTACCAACCCAGTTGCAGTATGACATCATTTGATATCAGGTGTTTTTGAAAGTCGAGCATCCAATACTCAAACACTTACCACACTTGTGGTGCCATCTCCGACTTCTTGATCCTGTAAATCAGCCAATTCTACCAAAACTTTAGCAGCAGGATGTTCTACTTCTAACAGTTTCAATATGGTAGCGCCATCATTGGTGATTGTCACATCCTGCAAGAAATGGAAAATCTTTATTTGTTGCAAAATGAAAAGGATTTATAATATCAGCACTGCACTGATGGCCCAGAAGGCCGAAACAGTACTGTTTGCAGTTATATATATTTTTATGTTGTTTTCCTATATATGGGGAAATTGTCAAGAAAGTGGCATTTTCACGATCGTTTACATTCCCTAACTGTCAATGACCAAATGTTAAGATTCAACTGGAACCTAAAAGGGACCCAAACTACATAGAAAACCATTTAGTTCTATTCTAAAGGGGCTTATCTATTTCTAGTAATCCAATTAATTCACTCATATACTAATTAAAAAGGTGTTGATCTTAAATCAAATCAATTTTGAGATGTGTGATGTTTTTATAAGACTGATTAAGAGAAACTAGAATAAGTCTGTCATTTAGGCTACTGTTTTGATATCTTGTAATAGAAAATACCTACCCCAATATCATCAACCAGCATCTTATCAAGACCAACTGGTCCTAAACTACTCTTCACAATATTAGCTATCGAACATGCTGCCAAAACTGTAATATGGAAAGGCAAAGATTATGATACATCTAGATGAAAAAAGACCGGGCTGAAGTTATCACACAGATTCAATTAGCATACAGATTCGGTCGATTCGTCTCAGCATACAGATTCGGGTCAAATCGACCCAATATATAAAGTTCATTATTTTAACTTAAATATCGCTAAAATAACTTGAATTTTTTATGGGAAAAGCTGACATTAATGTTCTTTCAGTTACGCAAATACCTATAGCGCTATCTCATCTACTCTGTGTACGGTGGCCCATATACGTCACATACTCTTTTTTTTATCAAAGGTGGACCTATCAAAAAATTAAACAACAATTTAAAAGGCTTAGCCGTCATAGAAACTTTTCGAAATTTAAACCCTACTATTTCACACTATTGCTGATTCCAAATATGAAGACAGCAAGTTGCTGTCTCACTTACTGCATTTATGGTGGCGGTGGCCCATTAAAGACATACTACATTCAACTTATATTTAACTTATCTGAAAATATTACACAGAATTTACGGGCGATTTTTAAAGCTTAACCGTCATAGAAACATTTTCAAATTCATATCATGTAATCTTGTAATCTCACACTAGTCCCCATTCCAAATATCCAATCAACTAGTTGCTGTCTTGTTAACTTTATGTACGGTGGCTCATTAAAGACACACTACAATCGGCATATCTGAAAATTAAGCAGAGTTTACGGGCAATTTTTTAGGCTTAGCCGTCATAGAAACCTTTTCAAATTCATATCATATAATCTCACACTAGTCCTCATTCGAAATATTCAATCACCTAGTTGCTGTCTTGCTTACTTTATGTACGGTAGCTCATTAAAGACATACTACAATCGACTTATATTTCACATATTTGGGAATATTACGCAGAGTTTACGGGCAATTTTAGAGGCTTAGCCGTCATAGAAACTTTTTCAAATTCATATCATATAATCTCACATTAGTCCTTATTCGAAATAATTAATCACCTAGTTGCTGTCTTGCCTACTTGATGTACGGTGGCTCATTAAAGACACACTACAATCGGCATATCTGAAAAATTACGCAGAGTTTACGGGCAATTTTTTCTAAGCTTAGCCGTCATAGAAACGTTTTGAAATTCATACCATATAATCTCACACTAGTCCTCATTCGAAATATTCAATCACTTAGTTGCTGTCTTGCTTACTTTATGTACGGTGGCTCATTAAAGACATAATACAATCGACTTGTATTTTACATATTTGGGAATATTACGCAGAGTTTACGGGCAATTTTAGAGGCTTAGCCGTCATAGAAACTTTTTCAAATTCATATCATATAATCTCACATTAGTCCTTATTCGAAATAATTAATCACCTAGTTGCTGTCTTGCCTACTTGATGTACGGTGGCTCATTAAAGACACACTACAATCGGCATATCTGAAAATTAAGCAGAGTTTACGGGCAATTTTTTCTAAGCTTAGCCGTCATAGAAACGTTTTGAAATTCATACCATATAATCTCACACTAGTCATATATAGAAATATTCAATCACTTAGTTGCTGTCTTGCTTACTTTATGTACGGTGGCTCATTAAAGACATACTACAATCGACTTATATTTCACATATTTGGGAATATTACGCAGAGTTTACGGGCAATTTTAGAGGCTTAGCCGTCATAGAAACTTTTTCAAATTCATATCATATAATCTCACATTAGTCCTCATTCGAAATATTCAATCACCTAGTTGCTGTCTTGCTTACTTTATGTACGGTAGCTCATTAAAGACATACTACAATCGACTTATATTTGACATATTTGGGAATATTACGCAGAGTTTACGGGCAATTTTAGAGGCTTAGCCGTCATAGAAACTTTTTCAAATTCATATCATATAATCTCACACTAGTCCTTATTCGAAATAATTAATCACCTAGTTGCTGTCTTGCCTACTTTATGTACGGTGGCTCATTAAAGACACACTACAATCGGCATATCTGAAAATTAAGCAGAGTTTACGGGCAATTTTTTCTAAGCTTAGCCGTCATAGAAACGTTTTGAAATTCATACCATATAATCTCACACTAGTCCTCATTCGAAATATTCAATCACCTAGTTGCTGTCTTGCTTACTTTATGTACGGTGGCTCATTAAAGACATACTACAATCGACTTATATTTCACATATTTGGGAATATTACGCAGAGTTTACGGGCAATTTTAGAGGCTTAGCCGTCATAGAAACTTTTTCAAATTCATATCATATAATCTCACACTAGTCCTCATTCGAAATATTCAATCACCTAGTTGCTGTCTTGTTTACTTTATGTACGGTAGCTCATTAAAGACATACTACAATCGACTTATATTTCACATATTTGGGAATATTACGCAGAGTTTACGGGCAATTTTAGAGGCTTAGCCGTCATAGAAACTTTTTCAAATTCATATCATATAATCTCACACTAGTCCTTATTCGAAATAATTAATCACCTAGTTGCTGTCTTGCCTACTTTATGTACGGTGGCTCATTAAAGACACACTACAATCGGCATATCTGAAAATTAAGCAGAGTTTACGGGCAATTTTTTCTAAGCTTAGCCGTCATAGAAACGTTTTGAAATTCATACTATATAATCTCACACTAGTCCTCATTCGAAATATTCAATCACCTAGTTGCTGTCTTGCTTACTTTATGTACGGTGGCTCATTAAAGCCATACTACAATCGACTTATATTTGACATTTTGGGAATATTACGCAGAGTTTACGGGCAATTTTAGAGGCTTAGCCGTCATAGAAACTTTTTCAAATTCATATCATATAATCTCACATTAGTCCTTATTCGAAATATTCAATCACCTAGTTGCTGTCTTGCTTACTTTATGTAGGGCGCTCGGTAAAGTATAGGCTGAAGTTAGCATACAGATTCAATTTGAACATCTTACAATCAACGTACTATGACTTATAAGGGAATATTACGCAGAGTTTACGGGCAAGTTTTGAGGCTTAGCCGTCATAGAAACCTTTTCAAATTCATATCATATAATCTCACGCTAGTCCTCAATCGAAATATCCAATCACCTAGTTGCTGTTTTGCCTACTTTATGTACGGTGGCTCATTTAAGACACACTACAATCGGCATATCTGAGAATTACGCAGAGTTTACGAGCAATTTTTAAGCCTTAGCCGTCATAGAAACTTTTTGAAATTCATTCAAAGCAATCTCACACTAGTCCTTATTCGAAATATTTAATCACCTAGTTGCTGTCTTGCCTACTTTATGTACGGTGGCTCATTAAAGACACACTACAATCGGCATATCTGAAAAATTACGCAGAGTTTACGGGCAATTTTTTAGGCTTAGCCGTCATAGAAACCTTTTCAAATTCATACCATATAATCTCACACTAGTCTTCATTCGAGATATCCAATCACCTAGTTGCTGTCTTGCTTACTTTATGTACGGTGGCTCATTAAAGACACACTACAATCGGCATATCTGAAAATTAAGCAGAGTTTACGGGCAATTTTTTCTAAGCTTAGCCGTCATAGAAACGTTTTGAAATTCATACCATATAATCTCACACTAGTCCTCATTCGAAATATTCAATCACTTAGTTGCTGTCTTGCTTACTTTATGTACGGTGGCTCATTAAAGACATAATACAATCGACTTATATTTGACATATTTGAGAATATTACGCAGAGTTTACGGGCAATTTTAGAGGCTTAGCCGTCATAGAAACTTTTTCAAATTCATATCATATAATCTCACACTAGTCCTCATTCGAAATATTCAATCACCTAGTTGCTGTCTTGTTTACTTTATGTACGGTGGCTCATTAAAGACGTAATACAATCGACTTATATTTGACATATTTGGGAATATTACGCAGAGTTTACGGGCAATTTTTGGGGCTTGGCCGTCATAGAATCTTTTTGAAATTCATACCATACAATCTCACACTAGTCCTCATTCGAAATATTCAATCAACTAGTTGCTGTCTTGCTTACTTTATGTAGGGCGCTCGGTAAAGTATAGGCTGAAGTTAGCATACAGATTCAACTTGAACATCTTACAATCAACGTACTATGACTTATAAGGGAATATTACGCAGAGTTTACGGACAATTTTTGAGGCTTAGCCGTCATAGAAACCTTTTCAAATGCATATCATATAATCTCACGCTAGTCCTCAATCGAAATATCCAATCACCTAGTTGTTGTTTTGCCTACTTTATGTACGGTGGCTCATTTAAGACACACTACAATCGGCATGTCTGAGAATTACGCAGAGTTTACGGGCAATTTTTAAGCCTTAGCCGTCATAGAAACTTTTTGAAATTCATTCCAAGCAATCTCACACTAGTCCTTATTCGAAATATTTAATCACCTAGTTGCTGTCTTGCCTACTTTATGTACGGTGGCTCATTATAGACACACTACAATCGGCATTTCTGAAAATTAGGCAGAGTTTACGGGCAATTTTTTCTAGGCTTAGCCGTCATAGAAACGTTTTGAAATTCATACCATATAATCTCACACTAGTCCTCATTCGAAATATTCAATCACCTAGTTGCTGTCTTGCTTACTTTATGTACGGTGGCTCATTAAAGACATACTACAATCGACTTATATTTGACATATTTGGGAATATTACGCAGAGTTTACGGGCAATTTTAGAGGCTTAGCCATCATAGAAACTTTTTCAAATTCATACCGTGTAATCTCACACTAGTACTCATTCGAAATATTCAATCACCTAGTTGCTGTCTTGCTTACTTTATGTACGGTGGCTCATTAAAGACATACTACAATCGACTTATATTTGACATATTTGGGAATATTACGCAGAGTTTACTGGCAATTTAAGAGGCTTAGCGGTCATAGAAACTTTTTAAAATTTATATCATATAATCTCACATTAGTCCTTATTCGAAATATTTAATCACCTAGTTGCTGTCTTGCTTACTTTATGTAGGGCGCTCGGTAAAGTATAGGCTGAAGTTAGCATACAGATTCAACTTGAACATCTTACAATCAACGTACTATGACTTATAAGGGAATATTACGCAGAGTTTACGGGCAATTTTTGAGGCTTAGCTGTCATAGAAACCTTTTCAAATTCATATAATATAATCTTACGCTAGTCCTCAATCGAAATATCCAATCACCTAGTTGCTGTTTTTCCTACTTTATGTACGGTGGCTCATTTAAGACACACTACAATCGGCATATCTGAGAATTACGCAGAGTTTACGGGCAATTTTTAAGCCTTAGCCGTCATAGAAACTTTTTGAAATTCATTCCAAGCAATCTCACACTAGTCCTTATTCGAAATATTTAATCACATAGTTGCTGTCTTGCCTACTTTATGTACGGTGGCTCATTAAAGACACACTACAATCGGCATATCCGAAAATTAAGCAGAGTTTACGGGCAATTTTTTCTAAGCTTAGCCGTCATAGAAACGTTTTGAAATTCATACCATATAATCTCACACTAGTCCTCATTCGAAATATTCAATCACTTAGTTGCTGTCTTGCTTACTTTATGTACGGTGGCTCATTAAAGACATAATACAATCGACTTGTATTTTACATATTTGGGAATATTACGCAGAGTTTACGGGCAATTTTAGAGGCTTAGCCGTCATAGAAACTTTTTCAAATTCATATCATATAATCTCACATTAGTCCTTATTCGAAATAATTAATCACCTAGTTGCTGTCTTGCCTACTTGATGTACGGTGGCTCATTAAAGACACACTACAATCGGCATATCTGAAAATTAAGCAGAGTTTACGGGCAATTTAAGAGGCTTAGCCGTCATAGAAACTTTTTCAAATTCATACCAAGCAATCTCACACTAGTCTTTATTCGAAATATTTAATCACCTAGTTGCTGTCTTGCCTACTTTATGTACGGTGGCTCATTAAAGACACACTACAATCGGCATATCTGAAAATTAAGCAGAGTTTACGGGCAATTTTTTCTAGGCTTAGCCGTCATAGAAACGTTTTGAAATTCATACCATATAATCTCACACTAGTCCTCATTCGAAATATTCAATCACTTAGTTGCTGTCTTGCTTACTTTATGTACGGTGGCTCATTAAAGACATACTACAATCGACTTATATTTGACATTTTGGGAATATTACGCAGAGTTTACGGGCAATTTTTGGGGCTTAGCCGTCATAGAATCTTTTTGAAATTCATACCATATAATCTCACACTAGTCCTCATTCGAAATATTCAATCACCTAGTTGATGTCTTGTTTACTTTATGTACGGTGGCTCATTAAAGACATAATACAATCGACTTATATTTGACATATTTGAGAATATTACGCAGAGTTTACGGGCAATTTTAGAGGCTTAGCCGTCATAGAAACTTTTTCAAATTCATATCATATAATCTCACATTAGTCTTTATTCGAAATATTCAATCACCTAGTTGCTGTCTTGCTTACTTTATGTAGGGCGCTCGGTAAAGTATAGGCTGAAGTTAGCATACAGATTCAACATGAACATCTTACAATCAACGTACTATGACTTATAAGGGAATATTACGCAGAGTTTACGGGCAATTTTTTAGGCTTAGCCGTCATAGAAACCTTTTCAAATTCATATCATATAATCTTACGCTAGTCCTCAATCGAAATATCCAATCACCTAGTTGCTGTTTTGCCTACTTTATGTACGGTGGCTCATTAAAGACACACTACAATCGGCATATCCGAAAATTAAGCAGAGTTTACGGGCAATTTTTTCTAAGCTTAGCCGTCATAGAAACGTTTTGAAATTCATACCATATAATCTCACACTAGTCATATATAGAAATATTCAATCACTTAGTTGCTGTCTTGCTTACTTTATGTACGGTGGCTCATTAAAGACATACTACAATCGACTTATATTTCACATATTTGGGAATATTACGCAGAGTTTACGGGCAATTTTAGAGGCTTAGCCGTCATAGAAACTTTTTCAAATTCATATCATATAATCTCACATTAGTCCTCATTCGAAATATTCAATCACCTAGTTGCTGTCTTGCTTACTTTATGTACGGTAGCTCATTAAAGACATACTACAATCGACTTATATTTGACATATTTGGGAATATTACGCAGAGTTTACGGGCAATTTTAGAGGCTTAGCCGTCATAGAAACTTTTTCAAATTCATATCATATAATCTCACATTAGTCTTTATTCGAAATATTCAATCAACTAGTTGCTGTCTTGCTTACTTTATGTAGGGCGCTCGGTAAAGTATAGGCTGAAGTTAGCATACAGATTCAACTTGAACATCTTACAATCAACGTACTATGACTTATAAGGGAATATTACGCAGAGTTTACGGGCAATTTTTTAGGCTTAGCCGTCATAGAAACCTTTTCAAATTCATATCATATAATCTTACGCTAGTCCTCAATCGAAATATCCAATCACCTAGTTGCTGTTTTGCCTACTTTATGTACGGTGGCTCATTAAAGACACACTACAATCGGCATATCCGAAAATTAAGCAGAGTTTACGGGCAATTTTTTCTAAGCTTAGCCGTCATAGAAACGTTTTGAAATTCATACCATATAATCTCACACTAGTCATATATAGAAATATTCAATCACTTAGTTGCTGTCTTGCTTACTTTATGTACGGTGGCTCATTAACGACATACTACAATCGACTTATATTTCACATATTTGGGAATATTACGCAGAGTTTACGGGCAATTTTAGAGGCTTAGCCGTCATAGAAACTTTTTCAAATTCATATCATATAATCTCACATTAGTCCTCATTCGAAATATTCAATCACCTAGTTGCTGTCTTGCTTACTTTATGTACGGTAGCTCATTAAAGACATACTACAATCGACTTATATTTGACATATTTGGGAATATTACGCAGAGTTTACGGGCAATTTTAGAGGCTTAGCCGTCATAGAAACTTTTTCAAATTCATATCATATAATCTCACACTAGTCCTTATTCGAAATAATTAATCACCTAGTTGCTGTCTTGCCTACTTTATGTACGGTGGCTCATTAAAGACACACTACAATCGGCATATCTGAAAATTAAGCAGAGTTTACGGGCAATTTTTTCTAAGCTTAGCCGTCATAGAAACGTTTTGAAATTCATACCATATAATCTCACACTAGTCCTCATTCGAAATATTCAATCACCTAGTTGCTGTCTTGCTTACTTTATGTACGGTGGCTCATTAAAGACATACTACAATCGACTTATATTTCACATATTTGGGAATATTACGCAGAGTTTACGGGCAATTTTAGAGGCTTAGCCGTCATAGAAACTTTTTCAAATTCATACCAAGCAATCTCACACTAGTCTTTATTCGAAATATTTAATCACCTAGTTGCTGTCTTGCCTACTTTATGTACGGTGGCTCATTAAAGACACACTACAATCGGCATATCTGAAAATTAAGCAGAGTTTACGGGCAATTTTTTCTAGGCTTAGCCGTCATAGAAACGTTTTGAAATTCATACCATATAATCTCACACTAGTCCTCATTCGAAATATTCAATCACTTAGTTGCTGTCTTGCTTACTTTATGTACGGTGGCTCATTAAAGACATACTACAATCGACTTATATTTGACATTTTGGGAATATTACGCAGAGTTTACGGGCAATTTTTGGGGCTTAGCCGTCATAGAATCTTTTTGAAATTCATACCATATAATCTCACACTAGTCCTCATTCGAAATATTCAATCACCTAGTTGCTGTCTTGCTTACTTTATGTAGGGCGCTCGGTAAAGTATAGGCTGAAGTTAGCATACAGATTCAACTTGAACATCTTACAATCAACGTACTATGACTTATAAGGGAATATTACGCAGAGTTTACGGGCAATTTTTAAGCCTTAGCCGTCTTACAAACTTTTTGAAATTCATTCCAAGCAATCTCACACTAGTCCTTATTCGAAATATTTAATCACCTAGTTGCTGTCTTGCCTACTTTATGTACGGTGGCTCATTATAGACACACTACAATCGGCATTTCTGAAAATTAAGCAGAGTTTACGGGCAATTTTTTCTAGGCTTAGCCGTCATAGAAACGTTTTGAAATTCATACCATATAATCTCACACTAGTCATATATAGAAATATTCAATCACTTAGTTGCTGTCTTGCTTACTTTATGTACGGTGGCTCATTAAAGACATAATACAATCGACTTATATTTGACATATTTGAGAATATTACGCAGAGTTTACGGGCAATTTAAGAGGCTTAGCCGTCATAGAAACTTTTTCAAATTCATACCAAGCAATCTCACACTAGTCTTTATTCGAAATATTTAATCACCTAGTTGCTGTCTTGCCTACTTTATGTACGGTGGCTCATTAAAGACACACTACAATCGGCATATCTGAAAATTAAGCAGAGTTTACGGGCAATTTTTTCTAGGCTTAGCCGTCATAGAAACGTTTTGAAATTCATACCATATAATCTCACACTAGTCCTCATTCGAAATATTCAATCACTTAGTTGCTGTCTTGCTTACTTTATGTACGGTGGCTCATTAAAGACATACTACAATCGACTTATATTTGACATTTTGGGAATATTACGCAGAGTTTACGGGCAATTTTTGGGGCTTAGCCGTCATAGAATCTTTTTGAAATTCATACCATATAATCTCACACTAGTCCTCATTCGAAATATTCAATCACCTAGTTGCTGTCTTGTTTACTTTATGTACGGTGGCTCATTAAAGACATAATACAATCGACTTATATTTGACATATTTGAGAATATTACGCAGAGTTTACGGGCAATTTTAGAGGCTTAGCCGTCATAGAAACTTTTTCAAATTCATATCATATAATCTCACATTAGTCCTTATTCGAAATATTCAATCACCTAGTTGCTGTCTTGCTTACTTTATGTAGGGCGCTCGGTAAAGTATAGGCTGAAGTTAGCATACAGATTCAACTTGAACATCTTACAATCAACGTACTATGACTTATAAGGGAATATTACGCAGAGTTTACGGGCAATTTTTTAGGCTTAGCCGTCATAGAAACCTTTTCAAATTCATATCATATAATCTTACGCTAGTCCTCAATCGAAATATCCAATCACCTAGTTGCTGTTTTGCCTACTTTATGTACGGTGGCTCATTTAAGACACACTACAATCGGCATATCTGAGAATTACGCAGAGTTTACGGGCAATTTTTAAGCCTTAGCCGTCATAGAAACTTTTTGAAATTCATTCCAAGCAATTTCACACTAGTCCTTATTCGAAATATTTAATCACATAGTTGCTGTCTTGCCTACTTTATGTACGGTGGCTCATTAAAGACACACTACAATCGGCATATCTGAAAATTAAGCAGAGTTTACGGGCAATTTTTTCTAGGCTTAGCCGTCATAGAAACGTTTTGAAATTCATACCATATAATCTCACACTAGTCCTCATTCGAAATATTCAATCACTTAGTTGCTGTCTTGCTTACTTTATGTACGGTGGCTCATTAAAGACATACTACAATCGACTTATATTTGACATTTTGGGAATATTACGCAGAGTTTACGGGCAATTTTTGGGGCTTAGCCGTCATAGAATCTTTTTGAAATTCATACCATATAATCTCACACTAGTCCTCATTCGAAATATTCAATCACCTAGTTGCTGTCTTGTTTACTTTATGTACGGTGGCTCATTAAAGACATAATACAATCGACTTATATTTGACATATTTGAGAATATTACGCAGAGTTTACGGGCAATTTTAGAGGCTTAGCCGTCATAGAAACTTTTTCAAATTCATATCATATAATCTCACATTAGTCTTTATTCGAAATATTCAATCACCTAGTTGCTGTCTTGCTTACTTTATGTAGGGCGCTCGGTAAAGTATAGGCTGAAGTTAGCATACAGATTCAACTTGAACATCTTACAATCAACGTACTATGACTTATAAGGGAATATTACGCAGAGTTTACGGGCAATTTTTTAGGCTTAGCCGTCATAGAAACCTTTTCAAATTCATATCATATAATCTTACGCTAGTCCTCAATCGAAATATCCAATCACCTAGTTGCTGTTTTGCCTACTTTATGTACGGTGGCTCATTTAAGACACACTACAATCGGCATATCTGAGAATTACGCAGAGTTTACGGGCAATTTTTAAGCCTTAGCCGTCATAGAAACTTTTTGAAATTCATTCCAAGCAATCTCACACTAGTCCTTATTCGAAATATTTAATCACATAGTTGCTGTCTTGCCTACTTTATGTACGGTGGCTCATTAAAGACACACTACAATCGGCATATCTGAAAATTAAGCAGAGTTTACGGGCAATTTTTTCTAGGCTTAGCCGTCATAGAAACGTTTTGAAATTCATACCATATAATCTCACACTAGTCTTCATTCGAAATATTCAATCACCTAGTTGCTGTCTTGCTTACTTTATGTACGGTGGCTCATTAAAGACATACTACAATCGACTTATATTTCACATATTTGGGAATATTACGCAGAGTTTACGGGCAATTTTAGAGGCTTAGCCGTCATAGAAACTTTTTCAAATTCATATCATATAATCTCACACTAGTCCTTATTCGAAATAATTAATCACCTAGTTGCTGTCTTGCCTACTTTATGTACGGTGGCTCATTAAAGACACACTACAATCGGCATATCTGAAAATTAAGCAGAGTTTACGGGCAATTTTTTCTAAGCTTAGCCGTCATAGAAACGTTTTGAAATTCATACCATATAATCTCACATTAGTCTTCATTCGAAATATTCAATCACCTAGTTGCTGTCTTGCTAACTTTATGTACGGTGGCTCATTAAAGACATACTACAATCGACTTATATTTCACATATTTGGGAATATTACGCAGAGTTTACGGGCAATTTTAGAGGCTTAGCCGTCATAGAAACTTTTTCAAATTCATATCATATAATCTCACACTAGTCCTTATTCGAAATAATTAATCACCTAGTTGCTGTCTTGCCTACTTTATGTACGGTGGCTCATTCAAGACACACTACAATCGGCATATCTGAAAATTAAGCAGAGTTTACGGGGAATTTTTTTTAGCTTAGCCGTCATAGAAACGTTTTGAAATTCATACCATATAATCTCACACTTGCTGTCTTGCTTACTTTATGTACGGTGGCTCATTAAAGACATACTAGTGTGAGATTATATGATATGAATTTCAAAACGTTTCTATGACGGCTAAGCCTAGAAAAGATAGCCCGTAAACTCTGCGTAATTCCCAGATATGCCGATTGTAGTATGTCTTTAATTAGCCACCGTACATAAAGTAGGCAAAACAGCAACTAGGTGATTGGATATTTCGAATGAAGGCTAGTGTGAGATTATATGATATAAATTTGAAAAGGTTTCTATGACGGCTAAGCCTAAAAAATTGCCCGTAAACTCTGCGCAAAATTCTCAGATATGTCAATTGTAGTATGTCTTTAATGAGCCATCGTACATAAAGTAGGCATGACAGCAACTAGGTGATTAAATATTTCGAATAAGGACTAGTGTGAGATTATATGGTATGAATTTGAAAAGGTTTCTATGACGGCTAAGCCTAAAAAATTGCCTGTAAACTCTGCGTAATTTTTCAGATATGCCGATTGTAGTGTGTCTTTAATGAGCCACCGTACATAAAGTAGGCAAGACAGCAACTAGGTGATTAAATATTTCGAATAAGAACTAGTGTGAGATTGCTTTAAATGAATTTCAAAAAGTTTCTATGACAGCTAAGGCTTAACAATTGCTCGTAAACTCTGCGTAATTCTCAGATATGCCGATTGTAGTGTGTCTTTAATGAGCCACCGTACATAAAGTAAGCAAGACAGCAACTAGGTGATTGGATATCTCGAATGAAGACTAGTGTGAGATTATATGGTATGAATTTGAAAAGGTTTCTATGACGGCTAAGGCTTAAAAATTGCTCGTAAACTCTGCGTAATTCTCAGATATGCCGATTGTAGTGTGTCTTACATGAGCCACCGTACATAAAGTAGGCAAAACAGCAACTAGGTGATTGGATATTTCGATTGAGGACTAGCGTGAGATTATATGATATGAATTTGAAAAGGTTTCTATGACGGCTAAGCCTCAAAAATTGCCCGTAAACTCTGCGTAATATTCCCTTATAAGTCATAGTACGTTGATTGTAAGATGTTCAAATTGAATCTGTATGCTAACTTCAGCCTATACTTTACCGAGCGCCCTACATAAAGTAAGCAAGACAGCAACTAGGTGATTGAATATTTCGAATAAGGACTAATGTGAGATTATATGATATGAATTTGAAAAAGTTTCTATGACGGCTAAGCCTCTAAAATTGCCCGTAAACTCTGCGTAATATTCCCAAAATGTCAAATATAAGTCGATTGTAGTATGTCTTTAATGAGCCACCGTACATAAAGTAAGCAAGACAGCAACTAGGTGATTGAATATTTCGAATGAGGACTAGTGTGAGATTATATGATATGAATTTGAAAAAGTTTCTATGACTGCTAAGCCTCTAAAATTGCCCGTAAACTCTGCGTAATATTCCCAAATATGTGAAATATAAGTCGATTGTAGTATGTCTTTAATGAGCCACCGTACATAAAGTAAGCAAGACAGCAACTAAGTGATTGAATATTTCTATATATGACTAGTGTGAGATTATATGGTAAGAATTTCAAAACGTTTCTATGACGGCTAAGCTTAGAAAAAATTGCCCGTAAACTCTGCTTAATTTTCAGATATGCCGATTGTAGTGTGTCTTTAATGAGCCACCGTACATAAAGTAAGCAAGACAGCAACTAGGTGATTGGATATCTCGAATGAAGACTAGTGTGAGATTATATGGTATGAATTTCAAAACGTTTCTATGACGGCTAAGCCTAGAAAAAATTGCCCGTAAACTCTGCTTAATTTTCAGAAATGCCGATTATAGTGTGTCTATAATGAGCCACCGTACATAAAGTAGGCAAGACAGCAACTATGTGATTAAATATTTCGAATAAGGACTAGTGTGAGATTGCTTTGAATGAATTTCAAAAAGTTTCTATGACGGCTAAGCCTAAAAAATTGCCTGTAAACTCTGCGTAATTTTTCAGATATGCAGATTGTAGTGTGTCTTTAATGAGCCACCGTACATAAAGTAGGCAAGACAGCAACTAGGTGATTAAATATTTCGAATAAGAACTAGTGTGAGATTGCTTTAAATGAATTTCAAAAAGTTTCTATGACGGCTAAGGCTTAACAATTGCTCGTAAACTCTGCGTAATTCTCAGATATGCCGATTTTAGTGTGTCTTTAATGAGCCACCGTACATAAAGTAAGCAAGACAGCAACTAGGTGATTGGATATCTCGAATGAAGACTAGTGTGAGATTATATGGTATGAATTTGAAAAGGTTTCTATGACGGCTAAGGCTTAAAAATTGCTCGTAAACTCTGCGTAATTCTCAGATATGCCGATTGTAGTGTGTCTTACATGAGCCACCGTACATAAAGTAGGCAAAACAGCAACTAGGTGATTGGATATTTCGATTGAGGACTAGCGTGAGATTATATGATATGAATTTGAAAAGGTTTCTATGACGGCTAAGCCTCAAAAATTGCCCGTAAACTCTGCGTAATATTCCCTTATAAGTCATAGTACGTTGATTGTAAGATGTTCAAATTGAATCTGTATGCTAACTTCAGCCTATACTTTACCGAGCGCCCTACATAAAGTAAGCAAGACAGCAACTAGGTGATTGAATATTTCGAATAAGGACTAATGTGAGATTATATGATATGAATTTGAAAAAGTTTCTATGACGGCTAAGCCTCTAAAATTGCCCGTAAACTCTGCGTAATATTCCCAAAATGTCAAATATAAGTCGATTGTAGTATGTCTTTAATGAGCCACCGTACATAAAGTAAGCAAGACAGCAACTAGGTGATTGAATATTTCGAATGAGGACTAGTGTGAGATTATATGATATGAATTTGAAAAAGTTTCTATGACTGCTAAGCCTCTAAAATTGCCCGTAAACTCTGCGTAATATTCCCAAATATGTGAAATATAAGTCGATTGTAGTATGTCTTTAATGAGCCACCGTACATAAAGTAAGCAAGACAGCAACTAAGTGATTGAATATTTCTATATATGACTAGTGTGAGATTATATGGTAAGAATTTCAAAACGTTTCTATGACGGCTAAGCTTAGAAAAAATTGCCCGTAAACTCTGCTTAATTTTCAGATATGCCGATTGTAGTGTGTCTTTAATGAGCCACCGTACATAAAGTAAGCAAGACAGCAACTAGGTGATTGGATATCTCGAATGAAGACTAGTGTGAGATTATATGGTATGAATTTCAAAAGGTTTCTATGACGGCTAAGCCTAAAAAATTGCCCGTAAACTCTGCGTAATTTTTCAGATATGCCGATTGTAGTGTGTCTTTAATGAGCCACCGTACATAAAGTAGGCAAGACAGCAACTAGGTGATTAAATATTTCGAATAAGGACTAGTGTGAGATTGCTTTGAATGAATTTCAAAAAGTTTCTATGACGGCTAAGCCTAAAAAATTGCCTGTAAACTCTGCGTAATTTTTCAGATATGCAGATTGTAGTGTGTCTTTAATGAGCCACCGTACATAAAGTAGGCAAGACAGCAACTAGGTGATTAAATATTTCGAATAAGAACTAGTGTGAGATTGCTTTAAATGAATTTCAAAAAGTTTCTATGACGGCTAAGGCTTAACAATTGCTCGTAAACTCTGCGTAATTCTCAGATATGCCGATTGTAGTGTGTCTTTAATGAGCCACCGTACATAAAGTAAGCAAGACAGCAACTAGGTGATTGGATATCTCGAATGAAGACTAGTGTGAGATTATATGGTATGAATTTGAAAAGGTTTCTATGACGGCTAAGGCTTAAAAATTGCTCGTAAACTCTGCGTAATTCTCAGATATGCCGATTGTAGTGTGTCTTACATGAGCCACCGTACATAAAGTAGGCAAAACAGCAACTAGGTGATTGGATTTTTCGATTGAGGACTAGCGTGAGATTATATGATATGAATTTGAAAAGGTTTCTATGACGGCTAAGCCTCAAAAATTGCCCGTAAACTCTGCGTAATATTCCCTTATAAGTCATAGTACGTTGATTGTAAGATGTTCAAATTGAATCTGTATGCTAACTTCAGCCTATACTTTACCGAGCGCCCTACATAAAGTAAGCAAGACAGCAACTAGGTGATTGAATATTTCGAATAAGGACTAATGTGAGATTATATGATATGAATTTGAAAAAGTTTCTATGACGGCTAAGCCTCTAAAATTGCCCGTAAACTCTGCGTAATATTCCCAAAATGTCAAATATAAGTCGATTGTAGTATGTCTTTAATGAGCCACCGTACATAAAGTAAGCAAGACAGCAACTAGGTGATTGAATATTTCGAATGAGGACTAGTGTGAGATTATATGATATGAATTTGAAAAAGTTTCTATGACGGCTAAGCCTCTAAAATTGACCGTAAACTCTGCGTAATATTCCCAAATATGTGAAATATAAGTCGATTGTAGTATGTCTTTAATGAGCCACCGTACATAAAGTAAGCAAGACAGCAACTAAGTGATTGAATATTTCTATATATGACTAGTGTGAGATTATATGGTAAGAATTTCAAAACGTTTCTATGACGGCTAAGCTTAGAAAAAATTGCCCGTAAACTCTGCTTAATTTTCAGATATGCCGATTGTAGTGTGTCTTTAATGAGCCACCGTACATAAAGTAAGCAAGACAGCAACTAGGTGATTGGATATCTCGAATGAAGACTAGTGTGAGATTATATGGTATGAATTTCAAAAGGTTTCTATGACGGCTAAGCCTAAAAAATTGCCCGTAAACTCTGCGTAATTTTTCAGATATGCCGATTGTAGTGTGTCTTTAATGAGCCACCGTACATAAAGTAGGCAAGACAGCAACTAGGTGATTAAATATTTCGAATAAGGACTAGTGTGAGATTGCTTTGAATGAATTTCAAAAAGTTTCTATGACGGCTAAGGCTTAAAAATTGCTCGTAAACTCTGCGTAATTCTCAGATATGCCGATTGTAGTGTGTCTTAAATGAGCCACCGTACATAAAGTAGGCAAAACAGCAACTAGGTGATTGGATATTTCGATTGAGGACTAGCGTGAGATTATATGATATGAATTTGAAAAGGTTTCTATGACGGCTAAGCCTCAAAAATTGCCCGTAAACTCTGCGTAATATTCCCTTATAAGTCATAGTACGTTGATTGTAAGATGTTCAAATTGAATCTGTATGCTAACTTCAGCCTATACTTTACCGAGCGCCCTACATAAAGTAAGCAAGACAGCAACTAGGTGATTGAATATTTCGAATAAGGACTAATGTGAGATTATATGATATGAATTTGAAAAAGTTTCTATGACGGCTAAGCCTCTAAAATTGCCCGTAAACTCTGCGTAATATTCCCAAAATGTGAAATATAAGTCGATTGTAGTATGTCTTTAATGAGCCACCGTACATAAAGTAAGCAAGACAGCAACTAGGTGATTGAATATTTCGAATGAGGACTAGTGTGAGATTATATAGTATGAATTTCAAAACGTTTCTATGACGGCTAAGCTTAGAAAAAATTGCCCGTAAACTCTGCTTAATTTTCAGATATGCCGATTGTAATGTGTCTTTAATGAGCCACCGTACATAAAGTAGGCAAGACAGCAACTAGGTGATTAATTATTTCGAATAAGGACTAGTGTGAGATTATATGATATGAATTTGAAAAAGTTTCTATGACGGCTAAGCCTCTAAAATTGCCCGTAAACTCTGCGTAATATTCCCAAATATGTGAAATATAAGTCGATTGTAGTATGTCTTTAATGAGCTACCGTACATAAAGTAAGCAAGACAGCAACTAGGTGATTGAATATTTCGAATGAGGACTAGTGTGAGATTATATGATATGAATTTGAAAAAGTTTCTATGACGGCTAAGCCTCTAAAATTGCCCGTAAACTCTTCGTAATATTCCCAAATATGTGAAATATAAGTCGATTGTAGTATGTCTTTAACGAGCCACCGTACATAAAGTAAGCAAGACAGCAACTAGGTGATTGAATATTTCGAATGAGGACTAGTGTGAGATTATATGGTATGAATTTCAAAACGTTTCTATGACGGCTAAGCTTAGAAAAAATTGCCCGTAAACTCTGCTTAATTTTCAGATATGCCGATTGTAGTGTGTCTTTAATGAGCCACCGTACATAAAGTAGGCAAGACAGCAACTAGGTGATTAATTATTTCGAATAAGGACTAGTGTGAGATTATATGATATGAATTTGAAAAAGTTTCTATGACGGCTAAGCCTCTAAAATTGCCCGTAAACTCTGCGTAATATTCCCAAATGTGTGAAATATAAGTCGATTGTAGTATGTCTTTAATGAGCTACCGTACATAAAGTAAGCAAGACAGCAACTAGGTGATTGAATATTTCGAATGAGGACTAGTGTGAGGTTATATGATATGAATTTGAAAAGGTTTCTATGACGGCTAAGCCTCAAAAATTGCCCGTAAACTCTGCGTAATATTCCCTTATAAGTCATAGTACGTTGATTGTAAGATGTTCAAATTGAATCTGTATGCTAACTTCAGCCTATACTTTACCGAGCGCCCTACATAAAGTAAGCAAGACAGCAACTAGGTGATTGAATATTTCGAATAAGGACTAGTGTGAGATTGCTTGGTATGAATTTCAAAAAGTTTCTATGACGGCTAAGCCTCTAAAATTGCCCGTAAACTCTGCGTAATATTCCCAAAATGTCAAATATAAGTCGATTGTAGTATGTCTTTAATGAGCCACCGTACATAAAGTAAGCAAGACAGCAACTAAGTGATTGAATATTTCTATATATGACTAGTGTGAGATTATATGGTATGAATTTCAAAACGTTTCTATGACGGCTAAGCTTAGAAAAAATTGCCCGTAAACTCTGCTTAATTTTCAGATATGCCGATTGTAATGTGTCTTTAATGAGCCACCGTACATAAAGTAGGCAAGACAGCAACTAGGTGATTAATTATTTCGAATAAGGACTAGTGTGAGATTATATGATATGAATTTGAAAAAGTTTCTATGACGGCTAAGCCTCTAAAATTGCCCGTAAACTCTGCGTAATATTCCCAAATATGTCAAATATAAGTCGATTGTACATGTAGTATGTCTTTAATGAGCTACCGTACATAAAGTAAGCAAGACAGCAACTAGGTGATTGAATATTTCGAATGAGGACTAGTGTGAGATTATATGATATGAATTTGAAAAAGTTTCTATGACGGCTAAGCCTCTAAAATTGCCCGTAAACTCTGCGTAATATTCCCAAATATGTGAAATATAAGTCGATTGTAGTATGTCTTTAATGAGCCACCGTACATAAAGTAAGCAAGACAGCAACTAGGTGATTGAATATTTCGAATGAGGACTAGTGTGAGGTTATATGGTATGAATTTCAAAACGTTTCTATGACGGCTAAGCCTAGAAAAAATTGCCCGTAAACTCTGCTTAATTTTCAGATATGCCGATTGTAGTGTGTCTTTAATGAGCCACCGTACATAAAGTAGGCAAGACAGCAACTAGTTGATTAAATATTTCGAATAAGGACTAGTGTGAGATTGCTTGGTATGAATTTCAAAAAGTTTCTATGACGGCTAAGCCTAGAAAAAATTGTCCGTAAACTCTGGGAAATTCTCAGATATGCCGATTGTAGTATGTCTTTAATGAGCCACCGTACATAAAGTAAGCAAGACAGCAACTAGGTGATTGGATATCTTGAATGAAGACTAGTGAGAGATTATATGATATGAATTTGAAAAGGTTTCTATGACGGCTAAGCCTCTAAAATTGCCCGTAAACTCTGCGTAATATTCCCAAATATGTGAAATATAAGTCGATTGTAGTATGTCTTTAATGAGCCACCGTACATAAAGTAAGCAAGACAGCAACTAGGTGATTGAATATTTCGAATGAGGACTAGTGTGAGATTATATGGTATGAATTTCAAAACGTTTCTATGACGGCTAAGCCTAGAAAAAATTGCCCGTAAACTCTGCTTAATTTTCAGATATGCCGATTGTAGTGTGTCTTTAATGAGCCACCGTACATAAAGTAGGCAAGACAGCAACTAGGTGATTAAATATTTCGAATAAGGACTAGTGTGAGATTGCTTGGTATGAATTTCAAAAAGTTTCTATGACCGCTAATTTTATGCTTCTGTCTTTAAGTTGTAGTGTGTTAGTCTACTACAAAGATGTGAACTATAACCGACTCTAACTAAAGCTCTCTTAGGAAATTTTAAGACCGCCATCAAAAATTGATTTATCAATACAAATCATCTGTTTGTGTTATGACTGCAAATGCTTTTGCTAAACGATTCTTTTTAAGTTATCCTCACGAAACTGTCGAGTTGTCACCTTATTTTTATAATTTTACTAGACACTACTCTTGTTTTGCCTCCCTCTATCTTAAATATTAAGCAGCTATTACTGGTGGTGTTCTAGGCAGTATTTGCTTGCCCTTCTGATAATATGGTTCCTCGTTGATTGATAGCGTACGTATTGAGTTTGTGTAAATTTGTCGTCGAGTCATGTTTGTTTCATCCGACGCTTTTTCACGTTTTTGTTTTGTAGTTTTGTGGATGTTTAACAGCTAGGACGGGTGTGGCGCCAGGCAGGGTATGCTTACTCTTCTAGACACCTGATACCACTTTTCATTATGATATACTTACTCATGTATGATTGATATAATTCCTCATATGAAAAGTTCTTAAGCTGTTACCTATGTTTCGTCAAAATGTCTTTTTGGATTTCGAGTTTCGTTTTGCGGTTCGGATCGTCAGTACTTGGTTTCTTTATTCTATGACGGCTAAGCCTAGAAAAAATTGCCCGTAAACTCTGCTTAATTTTCAGATATGCCGATTGTAGTGTGTCTTTAATGAGCCACCGTACATAAAGTAGGCAAGACAGCAACTAGGTGATTAAATATTTCGAATAAGGACTAGTGTGAGATTGCTTGGTATGAATTTCAAAAAGTTTCTATGACGGCTAAGCCTAGAAAAAATTGTCCGTAAACTCTGGGAAATTCTCAGATATGCCGATTGTAGTATGTCTTTAATGAGCCACCGTACATAAAGTAAGCAAGACAGCAACTAGGTGATTGGATATCTTGAATGAAGACTAGTGTGAGATTATATGATATGAATTTGAAAAGGTTTCTATGACGGCTAAGCCTAAAAAATTGCCCGTAAACTCTGCTTAATTTTCAGATATGCCGATTGTAGTGTGTCTTTAATGAGCCACCGTACATAAAGTTAACAAGACAGCAACTAGTTGATTGGATATTTCAAATGAGGACTAGTGTGAGATTATATGGTATGAATTTCAAAACGTTTCTATGACGGCTAAGCCTAGAAAAAATTGCCCGTAAACTCTGCTTAATTTTCAGATATGCCGATTGTAGTGTGTCTTTAATGAGCCACCGTACATAAAGTAGGCAAGACAGCAACTAGGTGATTAAATATTTCGAATAAGGACTAGTGTGAGATTGCTTGGTATGAATTTCAAAAAGTTTCTATGACGGCTAAGCCTAGAAAAAATTGTCCGTAAACTCTGGGAAATATTCCCAAATGTGTGAAATATAAGTCGATTGTAGTATGTCTTTAATGAGCTACCGTACATAAAGTAAGCAAGACAGCAACTAGGTGATTGAATATTTCGAATGAGGACTAGTGTGAGATTACATGATATGAATTTGAAAAAGTTTCTATGACGGCTAAGCCTCCAAAATTGCCCGTAAACTCTGCGTAATATTCCCAAATATGTGAAATATAAGTCGATTGTAGTATGTCTTTAATGAGCCACCGTACATAAAGTAAGCAAGACAGCAACTAGGTGATTGAATATTTCGAATGAGGACTAGTGTGAAATTATATGGTATGAATTTCAAAACGTTTCTATGACGGCTAAGCTTAGAAAAAATTACCCGTAAACTCTGCTTAATTTTCAGATATGCCGATTGTAGTGTGTCTTTAATGAGCCACCGTACATAAAGTAGGCAAGACAGCAACTAGGTGATTAATTATTTCGAATAAGGACTAGTGTGAGATTATATGATATGAATTTGAAAAAGTTTCTATGACGGCTAAGCCTCTAAAATTGCCCGTAAACTCTGCGTAATATTCCCAAATATGTCAAATATAAGTTGATTGTAGTATGTTTTTAATGAGCTACCGTACATAAAGTAAGCAAGACAGCAACTAGGTGATTGAATATTTCGAATGAGGACTAGTGTGAGATTATATGATATGAATTTGAAAAAGTTTCTATGACGGCTAAGCCTCTAAAATTGCCCGTAAACTCTGCGTAATATTCCCAAATATGTGAAATATAAGTCGATTGTAGTATGTCTTTAATGAGCCACCGTACATAAAGTAAGCAAGACAGCAACTAGGTGATTGAATATTTCGAATGAGGACTAGTGTGAGATTATATGGTATGAATTTCAAAACGTTTCTATGACGGCTAAGCCTAGAAAAAATTGCCCGTAAACTCTGCTTAATTTTCAGATATGCCGATTGTAGTGTGTCTTTAATGAGCCACCGTACATAAAGTAGGCAAGACAGCAACTAGGTGATTAAATATTTCGAATAAGGACTAGTGTGAGATTGCTTGGTATGAATTTCAAAAAGTTTCTATGACGGCTAAGCCTAGAAAAAATTGTCCGTAAACTCTGGGAAATTCTCAGATATGCCGATTGTAGTATGTCTTTAATGAGCCACCGTACATAAAGTAAGCAAGACAGCAACTAGGTGATTGGATATCTTGAATGAAGACTAGTGTGAGATTATATGATATGAATTTGAAAAGGTTTCTATGACGGCTAAGCCTAAAAAATTGCCCGTAAACTCTGCTTAATTTTCAGATATGCCGATTGTAGTGTGTCTTTAATGAGCCACCGTACATAAAGTTAACAAGACAGCAACTAGTTGATTGGATATTTGGAATGGGGACTAGTGTGAGATTACATGATATGAATTTGAAAATGTTTCTATGACGGTTAAGCTTTAAAAATCGCCCGTAAATTCTGCGTAATATTTTCAGATAAGTTAAATATAAGTTGAATGTAGTATGTCTTTAATGGGCCACCATAAATGCAGTAAGTGAGACAGCAACTTGCTGTCTTCATATTTGGAATCAGCAATAGTGTGAAATAGTAGGGTTTAAATTTCAAAAAGTTTCTATGACGGCTAAGCCTTTTAAATTGTTGTTTAATTTTTTGATAGGTCCACCTTTGATAAAAAAGAGTATGTGACGTATATGGGCCACCGTACACAGAGTAGATGAGATAGCGCTATAGGTATTTGCGTAACTGAAAGAACATTAATGTCAGCTTTTCCCATAAAAAATTCAAGTTATTTTAGCGATATTTAAGTTAAAATAATGAACTTTATATATTGGGTCGATTTGACCCGAATCTGTATGCTGAGACGAATCGACCGAATCTGTATGCTAATTGAATCTGTGTGATAACTTCAGCCCGGTTGAAAAAAGACACATACATAGTCAATTGCCAGTTACCTCCAATGTTTACTTGCAAATGAGTAAGGCCATTGGAATTATAATGGACAGGGTCCATGACATAAGAGTTTGACATTTTGTCATTTGACAATAAAAGAAATGTCAATTACTTTTGCAATTTATTACATTAATTTTGTCATTTTTATGGGTCCATAGAAGCCTGGCCGGTTCCTACGTAAACAGAATGGATTGTTATGAAGATCTCAGTAAGAGTAAGCAATCCCTGGCCTAATTTTCGTTTGGAAGATTCTAGAAAATCGTTAGCCAAGCTATGGTAATGATCAAAACACGTGGGTACATTTTGTTTATTTTGGTGTTTCTAAGAGCGTCACATGCAATCGGAGCAAGTTTGGGGCACACCGATTATTTAAAAAGATGGACAATCATTTGGGCATCGATCCCAAGTATTCTAAACTCACCATTTTGTGTTCTAACAGATTGGCCAGTGGTTCTGTCGCCACCAACAGTCAAAGCAGTCATAGTGTTCGCCATGTTGAGTCACGTTGTGAATAAACTCTCGTAATGTCACGTTCCGTCTCACTTTGTACATATCACGTGACGATCATCGTATCACGTGACATGGTCAAAATGGCAGCATTCAAAAACAATATTTGTAAACAATTTTATAAACATTCTGTTTACAAGAACTTCCTTAATAAACTGTATTCTTCAGGAGCGGGAACAGGTACCGAAAGCTTTTATGACTCCATATATATGGTTGTCACAGCAATCAAGATCTTAATAAAACTACAAAATTATTTACTCTTTTGCACCCCCTCAAATGCTTTCTGATATCAATTGTAAAATTCTTCAGATTTGGGGCAGCACTTTTGAAAGGACTTAGGGAAGGGGTCAGGATCCTGTCGATCTTTAAATCCGTTATCAAAGTCTTGTAATTTTCATTTTGTTTGTCATTGACAGGGAACCTTGACTTGGCTCAACTAGGACCAGTATCATTGATAGGTATCAACAGACCAGAGAAGAGAAACGCAGTGGATCCAACAACTGCTAGAGAACTGATCCAAGCTTTCAAAAACTTTGAAAAAGATGATGAAGCCAAAGTGGCTGTTCTTTATGGAAAAGGTAGACCCACTTTTTAAAGTCTGGAAATAATCAAGAAGTGGGATTGTAATTCCATGTAGGTCCTAGGCATTAAATTATTGAATTTGCAAATGGAGGAAGTGTTCCCCATTTTCCATAAAGTTCACTACTGAATCTGAATGGTTAGTTACGTTGCAGGGCCTGTTACAGCATCTACGCGACAGGGAGAGACTGCCTAGATCCTGCCTAGATCCTGCCTAGATTGAGGTAGAGCTGTTCGGAAGCTCTCCTTTGTTGGTTTGCACACTATACTGTCATCCAGGTGGTTGCATTTGATAATTGTCTTAGGGAAAAATAATCTTTGTTGTTCAAAATAAGACAGTTTTCAAAAGAGTAAATCTGAAATCTCTTTCCCAAATTTTTATTCAGATGATCTGTTTTAATGTTAACTTTCTACGTGCACTTTCAGGAGGGTATTTTTCGGCTGGATTAGATTTGAAATCTCTAGCGGGTTCGGAAGCGAACATTCAAACACCTTCACCAAAAGAAGGGTTAGAAGCTCCCATGGTATGTTGATCTATGTTTGTAGATATTAAAAGAAATTGTAAAGAGGATTTCTAGCCTTTATATGTGTACAAGAGACACTTCAAACTTTCATTTGGTATATTCAAAATTCCTGCTGAGTGTCCGTGGTTCCAGTTATTCCCGAAAGACTTCTCCGGATAGGACGCACGCCCCACTGTTACAAAGCTTTAGACCACATATAATATAACAAGGTGTTATCTCCCCTTATAAGATGGTGGCATTTGTTAATTTGTTTCATCGCTTTGCCAATGGAAGTTAGAAGTGTCTCTTGTACACAAAAAAAGGCTAGAAATCATTTTACATGAATAAACAATTAAAGATGCAATGCATGAGAAATGAAACAAATAATTCCTGCTTTTCTTCTAATGTTTAGGATAATAAGAAGTGGCAAACGCCTTGCAGTGTGCAATGGGGAAAGCAGCTAATATTACATCCTTATCTCCATCTGTGTGGGTTAATGAGAATGGGCAAATGCATTGAAGTGTGCAATGAGGGAAGTTTTGCTAGGACAGCAGAATTTACCTACTCTTATTTTAGATTTTCAAGGTATCTTATATTTGACCAGTTTGTTACACATGGGGCCATGTTTATTTTCCAGGGCCCATCAAGAATGATGTTAAGTAAGTGTTTCTGTATTTCAGGGCCCATCAAGAATGATGTTAAGTAAGTGTTTCTGTATTTCAGGGCCCATCAAGAATGATGTTAAGTAAGTGTTTCTGTATTTCAGGGCCCATCAAGAATGATGTTAAGTAAGTGTTTCTGTATTTCAGGGCCCATCAAGAATCATGTTAAGTAAGCCAGTAATAGGAGCTATATCAGGTTATGCTGTAGCTGGAGGTCTAGAACTCGCCTTGTTGTGTGATTTAAGAATTGTGGAAGAAACAGCTGTTATGGGAGTCTTCTGTAGAAGATTTGGTAAGAATTGCTACTTGCTTAGATCACATTCTAGTTTCAAACGTGGCTGGTCTAGCCTTACCCACTTTCCATGAGTTTAATTGAGTCCTTATATGTCTTAACAATACTGTGGCCCCTACTCGGCCCCTCCACCTAACGATTCCTAAAAAAGCCGCTGTCAAAAATATTGCTGCAATGTTGACCAGCTTACATTATCAAAGAGGAATCTTTATGTGATTTTAAAAATCAAATACATTTCTAAATTTTAGGGGTGCCTTTGGTGGATGGTGGTACAGTTAGATTACCACAGCTGATAGGCTTATCTCGAGCCTTAGATCTCATTCTAACAGGACGTCCCATTGGTGCAAAAGAAGCTTTGGAATTTGGATTAGCCAATAGAATTGCTCCACATGGACAAGGTTTGTGGAAAGCTTTTCAATATATTTTCTCTACTTTACCCAGTGTGTCAAGTAGAAGAGAGCAAAACTTAAGTTTAAATTGCTGAAACCAATCTGAATGAAAATCGGAATGGTACAAATTGAGGCTATCAGTGTCACTGATACACATACAAAGTTTAGAAAACCACTGTACAACCTCTTTAAAAATGCCTATATTTGACGTCGGAATGGAAATTGGAATGGCGCAAATTGATGCTATCAGTATCTCTTATACACACAAAACATTAGAAAACCTCTTTACCCTTGGCCCTAAACTGATATTCATTGATAACTTTCAGGATTAAACCATGCTATAGAACTAGCCAATGAGATCTCTCGATTCCCACAACGTTGTATGAACACAGATAGAAGATCAGCCTACAACTCCACGTTCAACGCGAAGAACATGACTGAGGCTTTACAATTTGAGTTTGAAAACGGCATGGAAGTTGTCAAGGATGAAGCTATTCCAGGTAAGATTTAAAGGGAAACAAAGGGCAATTTCAGAACTTCATTATGCATAGATCAATAGTAGCTTCCGGTAGATCACTGTCATTAACGTCATAAAACGAGTTAGTGTAAGTGGAATTGCAAGAACCACAGACGTCAGAATGGATATTGGAATGTCGCAAATTGATGCTATCAGTGTCACTGATACACCTAAAATTTTTAGAAAACCTCTTTACAATCTCTTTAAATCAAATTCATTTCCTTGCAGGAGCTCAAAGTTTTAAAGATGGTGTTGGAAGACATGGAAGTTTCTCTAAATTTAAAGATTAGAATAGAAAAGAAACAACGACCACTTTGAGGAGATTGGAATTAGACTCAGCACAAGCAATTCCGTTATTCAAAATCGCATCCAAAATCATGGCAAAATCAAGAGCAATAGTTGTATAGTAGTGGTCTACTTGATTGTAAAGATTTGTGCAAAAGTAGTTAAAGAAATTAGGATGTTGCTGGGCCATTGCACAGGCAACAACAACTTTCTTATCTTGCAACTTACAAAATATAATTTTTTGATAGTTTTTGATATTTTTGTATAACAAGGGTGTACATTCAAATGCTTCATTTTTAGGCCTTCTATAGTTTTGTTCACTTTTAGTTCTTGCTTTGTATTGTATGTCTTTTTGACAATGGTGCTATATTTTTTTATATAATAAAACACTTTACATTTTCATTTTTTGCTTTGTAAGATCTGACAAGTGCAAAAAAACTCAATTTTCAAACGATGCAGCCACAAAACAATAAACCTAAAATCTAAAATAACTATCACAGTGATTACTTTACTCACAGTGATTACTCTACACACTCAGTGATTACTGTAAAGAGAAGTAATCACTGTAAGGAGAAGTAATCTCTGTGTAGAGAAGTAATCACTGTGAAGAGAAGTAATCACTGTGGGGAGAAGTAATCACTGTGAAGAGAAGTAATCACTGTGAGTAGAAATAATCACTGTGGGGAGAAGTAATCACTGTGAAGAGAAGTAATCGATGTGAGGAGAAGTAATCACTGTGGGGAGAAGTAATCACTGTGAAGAGACGTAATCACTATGAGTAGAAGTAATCACTGTAAGGAGAAGTAATCACTGTGTAGAGAAATAATCAATGTGTAGAGAAGTAATCAATGTGTAGAGAAGTAATCACTGTGATTAGAAGTAATCACTGTGAGTGGAAGTAATCTCTGTGAGTAGAAGTAATCACTGTGACTAGAAGTAATCACTGTGAGTAGAAGTAATTCATGTGAGGAGAAGTAATCACTGTGAGCAGAAGTAATCACTGTGAGTGGAAGTAATCACTGTGAGCAGAAGTAATCACTGTGAGTGGAAGTAACCACTGTGAGTAGAAGTAATCACTATGAGTAGAAGTAATCACTGTGAGTAGAAGTAATCGATGTGAGGAGAAGTAATCACTGTGGGGAGAAGTAATCACCGTGAGGAGAAGTAATCACTGTGGGGAGAAGTAATCACTGTGAGCAGAAGTAATCACTGTGAGTAGAAGTAATCACTGTGAGGAGATGTAATCACTGTGAGGAGAAGTAATGAATGTGAGTAGAAGTAATCACTTTGAGTAGAAGTAATCACTGTGAGTAGAAGTGAACACTGTGAGTAGAAGTAATCACTATGAGTAGAAGTGATCACTGCGAGTAGAAGTAATCACTGAGAGTAGAAGTAATCACTGTGAGTAGAAGTAACCACTGTGAGTAGAAGTAATCACTGTGAACAGAAGTAATCACTGTGAGTAGAAGTAATCACTGTGTTGAAAAGTAATCAATGTGAGTAGAAGTAATCACTGTGAGTAGAAGTAATCACTATAAGTTGAAGTAATCACTATGAGTAGAAGTATTCACTCTTATCACTGTGAGGAGAAGTAATCACTGTGATGAGAAGTAATCACTGTGAAGAGAAGTAATCACCGCGAGTAGAAGTAATCACTGCGAGGAGAAGTAATCACTGTGAAGAAAAGTAATCAATATGTGGAGAAGTAATGGCTTTGAGGAGAAGTCATCAATATGTGGAGAAGTAATGGCTTTGAGGAGAAGTCATCAATATGTGGAGAAGTAATGGCTTTGAGGAGAAGTCATCTCTGTGCAGAGAGGTTACACTGTTCAGAGAAGTAATCACTATGTAGAGAAGTAATCACTTTGTAGAGAAGTAATCACTATGTAGAGAAGTAATCACTGCGAGTAGAAGTAATCACTGCGAGTAGAAGTAATCACTGCGAGTAGAAGTAATCACTGTGAGAAGAAGTAATCACTGTGAGTAGAAGTAATTACTTCTCTACACAGTGATTACTTCTCTTCACAGTGATTACTTCTACTCGCAGTGATTACTTCTCTTCACAGTGATTACTTCTTTTCACAGTGGTTACTTCTACTCATAGTGATTACTTCTATTCACAGTGATTACTTCTACTCATAGTGATTACTTCTACTCACAGTCATTACTTCTACTCGCAGTGATTACTTCTATTCACAGTCATTACTTCTACTCACAGTGATAGCTTCTACTCGCAGTGATTACTTCTCCTCACAGTCATTACTTCTCTGCACAGTGATGACTTCTCCTCAAAGCCATTACTTCTCCACATATTGATTACTTTTCTTCACGGTGATTACTTCTCCTCACAGTGATTACTTCTCTACACAGTGATTACTTCTCTACACAGTGATTACTTCTACTCACAGTGATTACTTCTCCCCACAGTGATTACTTCTACTCACAGTGATTACTTCTACTCACAGTGATTACTTCTACTCACAGTGATTACTTCTATTCACAGTGATTACTTCTACTCACAGTGATCACTTCCACTCACAGTGATTACTTCCACTCATAGTGATTACTTCTCCGCACAGTGATTACTTCTCCTCACAGTGATTACTTCGACTCACAGTGATTACTTCTACTCAGAGTGATTACTTCTCCTCACGGTGATAACTTCTCTTGACAGTGATTACTTCTCTACACAGTGATTACTTTTCCTCACAGTGATTACTTCTCCTCACAGTGATTACTTCTACAAACGGTGATTACTTCTACTAACGGTGATAACTTCTACTCACGGTGATAACTTCTACTCACGGTGATAACTTCTCCCCACAGTGATTATTTCTACTCACGGTGATAACTTCTCTTCACGGTTATTACTTCTATTCTCGGTGATTACTTCTACTCACAGTGATTACTTCTACACACAGTGATTACTTCTCTACAAGTGATTACTTCTCCACACAGTAATTACTTCTCTACACAGTGATTACTTCTCTACACTATGATTATTTCTCTTCAAAGTGATTACTCTAATCAAAGTGATTATTTCTACTCACAGTGATTACTTTACTTATGCGGCTTAGTATACTTATGGTAATTACTTTACTCGCATAAATTACTTTACTCAGTGAACTTTAAACTGATAAGAACAACTTCCTTTGCTTTCTTAGAAAGTTTTTTATCGAGGTCTAATTCTGCCAAAGATAGCTATCAAAAGACAGATGTGAATCAACATTTTTTATCTTATCTTAAACAATACCAGATAAGGAAAAGAAGGCAGCCATTTTTTAAATACTTTAAAGACGAGAAATTTAAGATGTGGGCAATAGTATTATGCTTTTTGGTTGGAGTCCAACTGACTCTTGCTGCCGATGCAACAAAAGTGAAAGTAGACCTCTATTATGAATCGCTGTGCCCATACTGTCGTGCGTTTATCGCGAAACAACTAGCGCCAACGTATGAAAAAGTAAAAGATATTATGGAGATTACCCTGATTCCCTTTGGGAATGCTTATGTAAGTAGCCTACAACTTTTAGTAATAATACTGAGCAAGCATTTGAGGGGTCGATTCTCAGCCCACAAACTTTTTTTTTTGACCACACAGACTGAAGGATATACCTTACAGTCTTCGGCATTTACACTTGGCCTATACACAAAAGTGTTTACGTATGCATTAAATTGCTTGATTAAGAACACTAAGTATTTGGCGTCTGTACATTTAATGTTAGACGTAAGCACAAAAAGTATGTATGTAAATGACACATTATCTTTCAGGAGAAGAAAAAGAATGGAACCCTCTCATTTTCCTGCCAGCATGGTCCAAATGAATGTATTGGCAACGTCATTGAGGTAGGTGAAACCGTTAAACTATATCCGAGACCAACATTGTGATAGGTAGGACATATTGCCCGTTAAATGGGAAAGGGCAGACAACTCTTATTCGACCATTGACATTGATTTGCTAATTTTAACAGACAGACAACTCAAGTACTACCTAGTTTGTATTAATCATTTCGCTTACTTTACAGGCGTGTGCAATCGAACATATCAAGAATTTTGACGAGTATTTCCCTTACATCACCTGTATGGAGAAAGATATTGTATATGGTCCTGAGAAAAGCGCTCGTAAGGTAAAAATTTGACATTTTTAGTGGTTGGGGTGGCGTTTTCTTTTCGTTTTTGATGCAATCGTTAGCGGTTTACTAAAGGGACTGAACTCATGTGTCCTAATAGTGCCTTCTAACATTCACTATCTATGGTGTCTCAATGATTATTCGTTTAATATGATATATGGTATAGTTGCTTATAATATGAGTAGGCCTATACCAGGAACCGGAAATGAAATATCGCGCTGAAAATAGTAATGCTTATGTGATAACTTTATTAATTCCAGTGCGCCGTCAATACAACCATACCGATAGCTGATATCCTAGCGTGCTCTAAAGGCCAAGAAGGCTTGAACCTCGAAGACGTTGCTGCCAACAGAACCAACTCTCTGAACCCCAAGAAGAATTATGTACCATGGGTTGTACTTAATGGGGTAAGGCGTAAGGTTTTTCTCAATACGTTAGTTAACACATTAGTAATATTGGAAGTATCCCAGAAGCAATTTTAATTTATTGGTAGTCGGGATAGCGATTGTAACTTTCAAACTTTGGCCCATATGCTTGGATATTATTAAGATCTCCCTTTAACTCATTTAACCCTTGTTATTCATTTCAAAGGTACACACTCAGAAAATAAGTAATCAAGCTTTGAGCAATCTTCTTGGTTTAGTTTGTTCTACATATAAGGTAAGTGGGTTTATTCCAGGTTTATTCCAATTTATAAAATGCACGTACATTGATCTACGTTGACCTACGTTGAAAAATCATTATAACTTCCACAAATGAATCTCACATGACAGTGCCAAAGACGAAGAAAGCCTCAGAGATCTATTAATGGTATTATGTTTTCCAAAATTAAATGTTTGACCTATTTTTTAAAATGCACGTGCATAATGTAAATAATATACTTTCTTTTATAGGGAACTAAACCAGCCCAATGTACAACTAAGCACCATGTTATTGGATAAAAAACGTGATCACTAATAAAGCTAGCTAATAAGTTATCATTTTTCTGAGATACATTGCCAATATTAGCCACTTGGACTCTGTAGTACCATTTTATTATCTTGATGAGGTTTCCCACTTTAATTGAAGACGGGCAAACGCCATGCAGTGTCCAATGAGGAAAGCGGCATAAACCTACTCTTATTTTCGATTTCTAACTGTTCAGGGATTTTTAACGTGTACAGCCTGTAGCACACGGGGCCTTGGTTTATTGTCCAATCCGGACGACTAAGTTGGTGCTAGCTATAGAGCCTAACATTGCTTTGCTTCAAGACCTACAATTCCTCACATTGGGTGCCCTATATACAAAATATCAGTGGCGTTTGTAGAAATTAGAAGCACCCCCCCCCCCCCCCCCCTGTACACACGCCACTGCAAAATATACCAAAAATAATTTATTTGAGTAAAGTCCCACAAAATATAACAAACACAAAATAAAAAATAAATACGATATCGCAGTAAAATCTCAATATATATATATATGTTTATATTGCCTCAATAAGACCCAGATCAGATCTGTAACACCACTTGGCCTGAAAAACAGGCCTAAAAATAAATACCTAAATGCAGGGGTCGAGATTCGTTTTACTAGGATAACAGCTTATAATTTGGCCACACCGTTAATCGAAAATCTATACCAGTAGTAGAGTAAAGCTTGCATGAATAAACAGCCTGGTAAAACAATTATAACTCGATTCCAACGAATCTTCGTCATGATAAAACTGAGAAGACACACATCAACATGACACATGAAATAAATACTAATGTCTTTTGGAATCCCTCAAGATAAAATGAACACACACGAAATTTAGCGGATGAGCTTGTTACCGGAATCGAAATTTCGGCACACAGTTTCGCAGGCTGACGTTCACAACGTCCAAACATTTTGTTTTGGAAAGTCAATGTTAGTTAGAACACACAACAGCAGTATTCCATTTGAGAAGACAGAGACAAGTACGGTTAATTGAATGAAAAGTTACAATAATAGCCTATGTTCAGGAGGATCCTTTCTACCAGATGATCCTTGGCATACAACCAACAAAAACCCAATCCTTGAGAGTAACACTAGTCCTCAGCAACACTTTATGCTTTACGGAAACTGCCAACGATTGCTGAATTGCAACCAAACATTACCGAAAGGTAGTCCGACACAACTGAAATGATCCTTGGAACGCCATCACTTATTGTCCAATGAAAATAACACTAAAGCGCTCTGCAACAGATTGTGCGGAAACTGCCGAGGATTGTTGGATTGCAACCAGCCATTACACAGAAGTTGTCCGACACAATTGATATAAACAAGGTACTAGTACCCCTTTAGATTTGTTCACTCAGTAATGCTGTATCACAGAAACACACACTCAAGAATCCAATCAAAGCCCTCGAAGTTATAAAACACACATGAAGTGCACAACGTCAAAGTTTTAGATAAGGCAATCTGTGAATTTTGAGATTCAAAATGGCGACCATTTGAATCGACGAATTTGCGATTAGTCAGTGAAAACAGTCCCCATTTGCGTAATAAATGCAATAAACCCTACACGTATAACATCGAATTTTCCAAAAGGAGAGTCTCTCCTCACAAGTTTTTCAGTTATTTATGAGAACACATCAAGACTTCAAACAAAATTTAAACCATATTTTAAAATGACGGCCAAACCAACCGATAAACCAAAGATGGTGGCTCCAATGGCGGCATAACGTAACACTAACTTCATGTCTTTTGGTATGAGAAATGAGCTGAAATTATTGGTGATTAAAAACAGCAAGTAAGATGCGATTAAATACACAATGGTGGATAAGCTGAAGTTCAGCAGACGTGAATCGGGGATGTAGAGTAATAAGTCTTTAGCGTTGGATTGTAAATAAATATGAAGCTGACACAGATAGGTCTCGAGAGTTATCTTTCCTAACCAAGCGAACATATGCACGTGATATTTACGTAAGATAGGAAAAGAGTTTCTGAGAACGATGTATGACAAAATTGGAATGAAGGAAGTGTACGGATGAATAGCATTATAGGCTCTCTTCTCTTTGGTGAGGATCGTAAAATACCAAACGATCAACGATAAGATGGCGGTTGCTATCATGCCTATACGAATCCCTGTCTTTTTATTCTTTTCCTGAATAGTTGTCGAAGTGTCTTCAATCCATTTCATGAACGCCTCAAAATGGGGGTAATTGTATGCACAAAGCATACCAACCAAGCACACCCAATGATCCAAACCTAATCGAAACTCCCATTCATGCATGATATCATGCTTTCCGTCATGGTATTGAAAAATGAACCACAAGGGTCTAAAAATGGTCGAGACAGCTCCGGGAATTTCGAATATTAACGCGTTGCAGACGATATACGCGCCAAATTTGACCGCCATTTTGATTCTGTCTGTATTCCAAGAGGAGAGAACTCTCATGAATAAATACACTGAGAGAAACCAATATGTATGCATGGCACAGATATAATACAGAATGTATTCGTTCTTCGTCACCAGGCAGACGAATATCACCAAGAAATTTAACCGGAACAACATTTTTAACATCCGCCATAATGAAAAATCTTTCTTGACCCAGAAAAAAGAGAAATTACCTGAAATATATGAAAAATGATTGGAATAAATTGATGGTTTACAGTAACTGTAACTGCTAATCAGCACTTCATCCTACACATCCGAAAATTGAGCTAATTTAGAAATGCAACGCCATACCATGCAGAGTTCAATTAGGGAAATTGGTCACGTCAATGGACAAATTTGTTACGACCTTTGGGCCATCAACTTAGTGAGCAAAGCGTCTTACTCGCCGAACTACAACAGCTTCTAGGTTGCCTCAACCGAAGATGAAGTAAACACACATTTTTACAAAATATATCACAAAAAGGAAAGACGTACCAAAACCCGTCATCCACACGTAACAAGCTATGTAGATTCGGATCCAGTTGTACCATTCCGCAGCAGCAAAATAGTGGTACCATACAAACATTACCTGCATCCAGCCTTTCCATTCTTCAGTCTGTTCTCTACAAGATTTAATATCAACTATTAACACCCTAACCAGTGTATTAATAGATGGGTGAGAAGAGGGGTGTTCAGTTGCGTTCCTACGGGCAAGACGGAGGTGGGGGCATGACCGAATTTGCCCCCTCTCCCCCAATATCACATCCCTGTCATTGATATTTAATATGCCTAGTGCTGCCAGACCTCCCTCCCATTGACATTTCTACGCCCCCCCCCCCCACCCCACTCCATCTACGACCTCATCCCACCCAACCCATCCCATCTACGACCACACCCTGCACTGTACGTAAAATTTAAGACTTTTTTGTTCCATTTTAAGTGGTTATCATGGTAGGAGAGGGGTACTAAGTTTCATATCTGTGGATGCAACTGGGGAGTATACTAGGGACTGATTTGAACCGTCTCTTCCGGAGAGGCTCCCCTGACCATAACTTATGGTTTACTTATCCATTTGAAGTTAAATGTACATGTATGTCAATGATTTATAAAATATAACATCTGCAGTCTCCTACTTTCTATAGTTTACTGTGGCCAATCAATAATTGATTTTGAAAGGAAAATCGATCTAGTCTAAACTTATCATTTTGAGTCGACATCAGTTGCGTTTCTAGGAATCTTTAGGTGGAGGGGCCGAGTTTGGATCAAATACTTGTCTGGGGTTAGGTGCTACAAGCACATACAATCCGTATGTAACATTATACGAAATTTCAAACTGGGGGCCAAGTCCGGGTGAGCCTAAGCTCTGCATAATGCACCCCACAACACCCCCCCCCTCCACCATGGCACCCCATAGATACGCCACTGGTCGGCTAAAATCGCAGCAACAATAATTTCAGGGTTTGTGGAGGACTCAAAACATCTTTGCCTTATTATCAAGAAGACATCATGGCACATGGCGCACACTAGGGGAAGAGTCCGTGAACTTGAAGTTAAGATAGGCGTAGGAATAAAAGGGGTACCAGGAGATTCCTTGAACGAATTAGGGGTACGAAGAGTCTAAAAGGTTAGAAACCGAGGACTTATCCTTTTCATATTTATATGAATAAAATTTTGTTAAAAAAAATGTTGTTGCAGAATGTTTAAGAGTGGAAATAGAGTATAAATAGAATCAGGAATTAACCTACCTTCCAAGAATGGCGTCAGCAGTGGGTTTAATGGTGAAGAAGCAGCCCACAGAAAATAATAAGAACACCAGGAAGAGGAACGTGTCTCTGTTGTATTCTTTATGTAGAATTGGTAGAAACTGAAAATATATTAATAAATGCGTCGGTTAGATCAATTTTGGGCTGCTGGAAGAAATATTTATGGTTTTCGTGATCCTTCATCGGATCTGCATAGTGCATGTATCATGTTGCTTAACGAATAAGGGGAGTATCCAACCATGCTATAGGTTCTGTTCCCATGCTAATGGTATCTCGATCTATCAGTTTATCGCCCAACTTTGAGTAACCTTAGGTGAACATCACCAAATCCTGATAAAATTTCAAATTTCTTACCTTTTTATAGTCGCACAAGTAGAAGTAAAACATGATAAGTCCAAAGATAAAGACATACTGTAAGAAACTATCTAACGTTGGTAAGGGAGGTCCTTTGGACGCTGTTGACGAAGCTACAGCAGTTGAGGATTTAGGTGTGTCATCAGCGGCTACAACTGATCCATTCAGCTTTTGGTCTACATCTCCGGTACCCTTTTCAGCATCCACATGCTCTTTGGTGACTTCGACGTCTTGGCCGTTCCTCTTTCTAAATCGGATGATGAAGAAGACTGCAGCTCCGATCCAAACCGTGAATAGTGCGATCTGGGCGACCGTGCTCTCTTCATGTGGTAGCTTATGAGCATCGTACAAAGTTGCTTCTATTGTGTGAGATTCCTCCATGTTTGCTTCTGGATTCATTTTGGGAATCAGTCGTACTTTCATTCCATTTACTGCATCAATTGGTGTGATTCATTTTGAACGTGTCGATTTTTCAGTAATGCTTTAGATTTTAGAATCTGGAAATACACAAAATATGAACAGTTGGTCAATCATCGTTTGAACAAGGAAACTTTACATTATCCCCTATATGTTCAGAGGGTTTTTGTATCAAGCAAGTCTGATACGTTGCGTTACTTTACTTTCGTTTTACCCTAACCTTCGCTTTGAATCATACTAAAATAGTTCAAACCCTATGCTATCGACGACCATACGACGCAACTCACGCAAGGCCCAATACGTAACGACCAACTGACACGTAACCTTGCTTGCGTTTCAGAATCTTACATGCGATTTTGAAACAAAATAATGGAAGAACATTTACTGTTTGTTTGACATACAACTGACTTAACGAACTGCTCGTGCAACATAAGTAACTTACGGTCAAATAACTTCAGTATCCAACGAATTAGATGTCAAACAAGTTCAGTATGCAGTCAACACAACACTAAAGACACATGAACTACTGAACTGAGAAAGTTTCAATCGAATTTGTTTGATATCAATAAGGTAAACATGTATATAAGTTCATTCAACCATTCAAATCTAAAGAAGCTGTTACTTCTAAATTCACATAACGCCCCGGGTGACTTAGATATAAAGATCACATTTGTTGATATTTTTTATCCCTTATTATTACACTTTAATCCATAATAGGTTACACGTAACAAATTTTATCCTGTATTGACATATAAAAAGCATAGGGGGAATTTACGCTGTCGGCGCTAAGGGTTCAGTTTACACGAGTCATTTTGGACTAGACCTGACCATGAGCTGGCCGTGGTCGACTTTTTACACAAGACACGATTGCGGTTCAATGCCAGATCGGGCTAGTCAAGACTAGGGTCAGGCCTGCATTGCAGATCCTTATAAAAGCTTGTCTGACAAGGACATGTTGAAGTAAATCTGTGAGAATTTTGAAAAAGATCTGTTTATCAGCAGCTGAGATACTTTCCGTCAAAGTTGAACGTTTTCTTTTTAACATTCGATATATAACGCTGTCACGTCATTTTGCTCAGTCATTTATGACAAAATATAACAACACAGTGAACCAGTCCACTTACCTTTCAAGAGTAAGCCTATATAAATCACAATGTCATCATCTCTTTCTATATTCTCGTCATTTCGTTCACCTGGACACACCTGAAGCAGAAATATCAAATCTGTCAATCGAGATATCTATAGTAAAAAAGACTAGTATAGGCCTAATGGAATTCAATCGATTGCCCCACATTTAAACATAAAACGTGTCTCAAATGCAATCTACCGAAAGGTATAATAGACCAGTCTATACGGTCTAAGGACTGTAACATGGTTGGTGTAAACTGCCGTTCTTCCTCTAACGCCATATACCTCGCCTAAGGTTATCGTCATAGGTTTTATTTCAAATTGTAGGATAATTTTTAAACACGTTGTGCAATATTTTAACAGTGAAATATATTCATATGATAACATTTGATGGTAGGTAGTCCACTACTATATAACTATTTCTCTTGATTTTGTCATGTTTTGGATGCGATTTTGATTAACATAATTATTTTGCTAGTACGGATTTTTGTTCTCCGAAAGGGACTATATGAGTTGACAAACCTTTGCTCGCTAACCAGAATTAGGTTCAGGATTATTCTTGACATAGGTCAAGATAATAATTTTCCAACCACCAATACACCTACCCGCATATTCGCAGCTTCCGAACAACAATTAGTTTAATATTGGATGGGGCTCAAGATGTCGGGGTCAGCAGGGTAAATCATACCAACCAAGGGTTTATTTGTCCTACCGTGACCGATCTCCACCCTAGAGGCTTTTGTTACTTATGATATCAAACCAGCCACGTCATAAAAACTTGTAGTTTAATTAGTCCCGCTATACAACATCTCGTACATGTTTATTTTTGTAATAAAAAGAATGTGCAAAAAGTCTTGCTGAACAGAGCATGCATATAGCTATAGGCCCGTATATAGAAAAATATCTGTTTATATTAATGATGACTTTTGTATATTGTGTTGAAACGTTATGTATTTATAACAAAACACAAGACAATATTATGGAATATAACACACTTCTTTAATACAGTTAGGCACATTACTGGTTAATAACTGTATTAAAGAAGTTTGTTATATTCCTTAATATTGTCTTGTGTTTTGTTTTATGTGCTCCTCGCTTCTACATGTCGTTCAAATCTTATACGTTATGTATTTAACCTTATTAAAAAAAAGTGTGTTATATTCCATAATATTGTCGTTTTTTTGTTTTTTTTTTAATAATTGTACATATTTGTAGACAGCTGGTCCTGTATGAGTCAACCAATAAAATAATTTGTGATTATTCGGTTGAATTCATGCATACATAAAGGTTAATTAAAAACATCACCAATATTTGATTTGATATTGATGATACATATAAACTAATGCTCAAAAGAAAGTACCCATTTTCTCATATTACAGTTCAATTTTCAAAAGCTAATTATAAAGAGTTAAAACCACTTTGATGCATCTGAAAACGGTCAACACATAACTTTATGTGAAGAACAGTACAATAAGTGATGGAATCGCACTGAGGGCGTTGCTAATCACGTGTCTGGCATTGCCAAGTTCTCCGGGCCAATGTCAATCATTGATGCTCCAATATGATGTTCCCTTAGTCGCCAGGACACTGAGTGTCAGCTGATATGGTGCCCCAATGTCGCTGGTGCCATCGACGTTGCAGGAACAAAATGATTCCACGGATGACTGTTCCTGATGTTGCAGTCCTCAACTGGTGTTGTGACACGTAATCGGTCACTCCTAGGCTTGTCTGATGTATTGCCTGTGTGCCTCAAACGCCGCATCAGTCATGTTGCTGTTTTGATGTTGCAGCCGAAGATTCTTGCAATCAAGGGGCTGTTTGCTCCTTGTTGCACCATCTCCGCAGCTCTCTCTGTTTCATTCTGGCTCAAACGTGGCATGCTTTTTGTGTTTTTCTTGCGCCTCTGTTGCTTACGTGTCCAGTAAGCTGGTTTATACCGCCATCATTCATGTGTATTTCGTGCAACATCAGAATTTGTCGCTTTTTGTTTTTTGCGCCGTTGGCTTGATGCGTTCACTTTTTTCATAATTTTTTCACATAAAGTATTGTGTTGACCGTGTGTGCGATGCATCGCAATGGTTTTATCACTTACTTTTTACTTTTGTTGATTTTAATGCAAAATATATAGGTGGGTACTTTCTTTTGAGCATTAGTTTATATATATAGCAGTGGCGAGTGTCTTAAGGGAAGCAGCACCATTCTTACTCTTTTGAAACACCTGATGGTACTTCTCATTGGAGGAGTCCACTACTTTATAACTATTACTCTCTCTTTTTGAAACACCTGATGGTACTTCTCATTGGAGGAGTCCACTACTTTATAACTATTACTCTCTCTTTTTGAAACACCTGATGGTACTTCTCATTGGAGGAGTCCACTACTTTATAACTATTACTTTCTCTTTTTGAAACACCTGATGGTACTTCTCTTTGGAGGAGTCCACTACTTTATAACTATTACTCTCTCTTTTTGAAACACCTGATGGTACTTCTCATTGGAGGAGTCCACTACTTTATAACTATTACTTTCTCTTTTTGAAACACCTGATGGTACTTCTCTTTGGAGGAGTCCACTACTTTACAACTATTGCTCTTTAATTGTCCATGCTATAGATGAGATTTTGATTAACGGAATTGTTTTTTTGCTTGTCAAGATTTTTATTTGAACAGCAACATCGAAAATTTGTGCACTTAAACTTAAGAAATTTAGAGTGTATTCCTGAAATCTTTCAGTTACTTGTGGCGAAAATTCGGAACGAAGATATATAGTCAAGAAAATTTGCATTATAATGCTATTGAGATATTTGCTTATGATTGAAGGGAGGCAACTCCAATTCTACATTTTTAGAGTCAGACTACAAATAAACATCAATTTGTCACCCTTGAAGAGGCAAGGGCAAAACAATCAAACTCAACCTTAACATTCACAATTCAAACAGAATGTAACAGTGCTTATTTGTTTTCAAGGGGGGATGAACCCCCCCTGGCTACGGGTATGACAAGACACTGACTGAACTACAAATCCAGGCCCATGTTCTTCCTGAAGGCCAATAGATAACCAGCTCAGAGACTCCAAGTTAAAGTTTTTCTTGCCCCAATACAAGATGAACTTGCAAATACATCAAGTAAATTTGAAATGGCTAAAAGAAGACATCTTTTGACAAAACATTGCTATGTTTTATTAAATACAGTTATATTTCAAATATTTTTTTATCTTTTTTAAACATACATTGAACTGTAATTGTTTATTTTTTTCACATATAAAGTGTTTTTTCCCTTTTAATCCAGAATTGTATTGTTTTTCTTAGCACTTTTAACTGATTTTATTGTTAAATTTGTCTGCACTTTCAAAATGTTCATTTCTTAATCCAATTTACAATGGAATTCACTTCTTTTTTTCAAAACAATTTCAAGGCTCAGTTTCGCAACAAAAAATCAGGACGTCTGACAATTTTGGGTGGTAAAAACAAGACCCTGGTTTCATATCCTCAGTGTCTCAGCGTCTGAATCTTTTGAAAAGCGGATGAGCATTACCAGATTTCTTCTTATATTCCATATACAGTGCATCATCAGCTCCTGACATACTGCTCATGTTACCAGTTCTACGAACCATCATTCCTGATCCACTGGCTCCTGGGATTCCTTCCTCTTCAGCATCGGTGTCCGTCGCCGCCAAAACTTTCTGGAGTAGTCCGACTTGATCTTCTTTACTCCGGTAAAAAATACCATCCTCCTCGTCCATTCCCGCTAGCTTCGTAATGACTTTATAACTGTACCCTTGATTCACTAAGAAACGTTGCCGTTTTAACGAATACTGCATCTCCATTGTGTCTTGAGAAACCAGGGAATAGAAGAAGGCGTTGTATTCTTCTGCGACCGCTCCTTTTTTTGCTCGTAAGATTCTACCCAATCGTTGAGCTTCTTGTCGTCGAGATCCTCCGTGAGCTGAAATCTGAATCAACACATTCGCTTCCGGCAAATCGAATGAAGTGTCAGCGACTTTCGACACAAAAATTGTGTTGACTTTAGGATTGTGTTGAAAATTTTGTAAGATTTGGAGTCGTTCCCCTTGACTAGTTGGACCATATAAGTAAGGTTTGTTAAGAGTTATGGCATAATGCTTCAACGCGAACACATTATCGGCAAACACAATGATCTTATCATTTCGACGTTCGTGATAGCGAATTAGATACTGACACGCTTGAAATTTGTTTGGGTTCATGGCATACAATAACAGTTTTTTCATGGACTTCATCTGAAGATACTCGCGATAGAACTCTGGCGTCATGGGACACCAGACTTCAGCACATTGGACTTTCGCGATAAAACCATTGTTTTGTAATTCCATCCAATTAGCTTCATACAGCTTCGGTCCGATTAAGAAATTCAAATCCGCTATTTTGTCATCTTCTCTGACTAGAGTAGCAGTGAGACCTAGTTTACAATGTGCGTTCACGATGGTTAACACGCGACGGAACATCTTCGCAGGGATTGTCTGTACCTCATCTAGTAACATTATACCCCATTCTTGACTCTGCAGCCATTCCATCATTTTTTCAGCCTCCCACGATCGTTTAGTAGAATGAGCCAACATGGAATACGTACTAATACACACAGAGCATCCCATTGGCTTATCTTTAGCATCTGAAGTAAATCGACAAATCAGGTTGTCATCGATTGTAGACCACATTTTAAACTGCGATCGCCATTGCTCGACGGCAACGCCTGATGTAGCTAAAGCAAGACATCTTTTACGAACTGTGCATGCGGCAGTGACACCTACTAATGTTTTTCCAGCTCCACATGGCAACACAATAACTCCAGATCTGGCGCGACCATTTCCAAACATTTTTCGTAAACTTTTTTCTTGATATGGACGTAAAGTTGTTGAAGGTTTTAAATCCATGTTGATGTCGGGGTTGATTGTATCGTTTCGGAAATCGTATTCAGCCAATAAGGGATATTCTAACTCAATGCAACGTTTTTGTATCGTTTCGATATTTTCTTGTTTCACCTCGAACGACACGGTTTTTAACTGAGCTTCGTCTTCATCTTCTTCTTCATTATCAATCTTCGTGTAGAAGTCATGGATGTCATCCGGCACTGGTTCACCATTTTCTCCTGTAGTTCCTTCACCAGAGTTACTCGCCCCTGCTTCAGCAGCAGCAGGCTTGTTCAAATGTAGAGCAGATTTACCAGACACTTCTCCAGCAATGAATTGATCCTCTCCTGCTTCATCCATTTCGTCCCGTTTACGACATTCCTGGATGACATGATCTTTGAGTAATTTCTGCAAAACTTCAGGATATTGTGATTCCACGTAGTACCTATTGTGTTTCAGTACCAATTTCACTTTTCCATAACTGAGAGTACAAAGTTTTATAAACTCTATAATGCCTTCTGGTAATGACGTCTTGCACAGTCGACGCAAATACTCGATAATATCTGTAGTTTGTAATCCCACAGAAACAGCAGCATAAAGCGAATAAGGCGTAAGTTTATATTCGTGAATGTGTTCAGGTCGACACACAGGTTCCGAAATGGCGATCAGGAAATCATGAGCGTGCTTATACACTGGTGAAAAGGATTCCAGAAAGATGTGACCGTTCGGACCAATAAACAAAGGTCTGGAAGCGTGATCTGGTTTCAAGTCTAGAGACTTCCTGAAATCTTTGGCACCGAATTCATCCTCCGCTGCCTGATCTAGCTCTTCCGCGTGTCGAGTGGCTGATTCCGGGACGCCATCTTTGACATTTACATCTTGTGTGTCTTCCTCCTCATATTCAATTTCTTCACGTCTGGCTTTCTTGGCTTTTCTTTCCTCCTTTTCTTTCTTGTCTCTTTTCCCCATTTTTCACAAGTTTACTGGGAAAGTTATTTGTGGTCTTAGTAAATCTTGAAAGCAATGTATCTGACTTATGAAGTTTCAGTGCAGAAATCCATGATTCGATCCAAGTTCTTTGGATAGAAAGTCTCTCTTTAGGTTGTTTGAAATGGGATTTGGTGTGATCGTTTTGTATAAATTTGATTTATGAGTACTTTTTAAAAAAAATGGTCTTTTCGGCTTGCGTACTACCGGTGTAATATCGATCACGTGTGTTATCACGTGATTAAGTAAGTGAAGCAGGTGGCGTATAAATTCTCTTTTTGGATTAGTTTTCATGAAATTTTGTAAAATGAATTTATCTACTGTGGAGTGACCTATTTGGTTTTAATCTCATTAATATAATACTTTTGGTGTTTATAATAATAAAATATCAATCAAATGGCTAACTTGTATGAGTTTCATTTCGATTCCATGTCCGATTTTACACTTTCAAAGAAAAGACAACTCATAATAACACAAAATGGCTGCAGTAAGACGGGCTCAACTTTACTCTAAGTGTGTTATTTGTTATACTGTAAGAGAACTAGTCGTTTGAACAATTCAGCTTATTGAGATATAAGATGGTAAACTGTTTATTTTGTTAATCATTTACATTTTAGGGATATTGATGGCATTTAAACCTGTTGTCAAAGGTAAAATATGGACGAAGTTGGTCCAATGCCAAATCATGGCGAATGACATGGCCTTGAAACCATAGTACTACTAGCACCAGAGCTGTTTACTTGTAGGTCATGACTGGTTTACTAAATTCTATGTTTTTGTAGTAATTAACATTGAGGGCATATACCTGTATGTGTATTGTTTGGAAGACCATCTAAACTCTATGCATGGGAACAAACACTGCCAGTGCTTTCGTGAGTCGGCCCAGTGTCAGCTATCACCTAGTTCATAACTCCTGTGCTTTCTGTAACTTTGTCATGAGTACTATATTTCCCCCCCCCCCCCCCCCAAAAAAAACTTAATATGGAGATGCACTCTATTGAACAAAAGTACAAATGGCAGACTTATCTACGTTCCGGATGTGTAGTCGTGCAGCAAAGTGAAGCCCGGTGACAGGCTTTCCTTAGTGTAATCATGCAAAGTGCAATTACTGGTAAAAGTGCTCTCCTTAATAATATTTCAATGTCAATGTAACCTAAAACTATTAATTCTGTTTTAAGACATACCTGAACACACAATAAGGTGCTCATTGACACTCTTAAGATTACAAGGGGGCCTAAATTAAGTTTATCTAAAGATCTGGGTCTGTATTTTAAATCAATGCAGTAAATAGTGTGCTAGACATTTAATTGACAACCCTTCAGTCTTCAATGAACTCTTCTCAACATGTGCTTTTTCAATCAGTATGATATTGAGTAAGAAAAGTTCATTTGCTAAATCAGGGTGGATTTTTTGATTTTTCAGGATAACTTTATACCAGATGACAACCCTTCAGTCTTCAATGAACTCTTCTCAACATGTGCTTTTTCAATCAGTATGATATTGAGTAAGAAAAGTTCATTTGCTAAATCAGGGTGAATTTTTTGATTTTTCAGGATAACTTTATACCAGATGACAACCCTTCAATCTTCAATGAACTCTTCTCAACATGTGCTTTTTCAATCAGTATGATATTGAGTAAGAAAAGTTCATTTGCTAAATCAGGGTGGATTTTTTGATTTTTCAGGATAACTTTATACCAGATGACAACCCTTCAGTCTTCAATGAACTCTTCTCAACATGTGCTTTTTCAATCAGTATGATATTGAGTAAGAAAAGTTCATTTGCTAAATCAGGGTGGATTTTTTATGCCAGTCAATCTATTTTTAGCTTTGATTTTTCAGGATAACTTTATACCAGATGACAACCCTTCAATCTTCAATGAACTCTTCTCAACATGTGCTTTTTCAATCAGTATGATATTGAGTAAGAAGAGTTCATTTGCTAAATCAGGGTGGATTTTTTGATTTTTCAGGATAACTTTATACCAGATGACAACCCTTCAATCTTCAATGAACTCTTCTCAACATGTGCTTTTTCAATCAGTATGATATTGAGTAAGAAGAGTTCATTTGCTAAATCAGGGTGGATTTTTTGATTTTTCAGGATAACTTTATACCAGATGACAACCCTTCAATCTTCAATGAACTCTTCTCAACATGTGCTTTTTCAATCAGTATGATATTGAGTAAGAAGAGTTCATTTGCTAAATCAGGGTGGATTTTTTGATTTTTCAGGATAACTTTATACCAGATGTATTAATAGATGAAGAGATCGAAGAGATTGAAGAATTTGATGGTCAGGATGAGCCTCCTAACTTGGAACAGCAGTTGGAAGACTTTAGACAGGAGTGGAAACAGGAGCTCAACAAGGGCAGTGATGGAGCTCAGGTTAAGCGAGCTCAAACCAAAGAGGAAAGGGTAAGCTTAAGTGTTTGTTAATCAGAAGTAAGATATACTTTAAATTAAGAAGATCTATACTTTACAAGGAACAACTAACATTCTTTTTCCCAACAAGTCCTTGGTATAGTGATGGATCTTAGGGTAAAGCGAGCTCAAACCAAAGATGAAAGGGTAAGCTTACATGTTTGTCCATTAGAAGAAGGGTATACTTAAATCAAAAAGATCTATATTTTAAAAGGAACATCAACTAAGTTGATCCTTTACAGAAACAAGTCCTTGACCAAGTGATGGATCTTAGGGTAAAAGACCTAAAACAAAGAAATGAACATTGGTGATACTTACTGTCTCCACTGAAGCGGTAATTGCTAGGAAGTCACTTTTAATCACTTTCAACTGACGATAGCTATGTAAATTGCTGAAACTTTTCCTCAAACTTCTCCTTAGTCCTTAATGCAACTAAAGATATCTTTTGTTTTTAACTAGGCTACAACTTTATACCTTCAAGGAGCAGAGGCAGAACAAAATGGAGACTTTTATGTTGGTAGGTAACAAACTAGCTAATTAATTGGTCTACCCTCTGGTCTGTGATTAACATTGACTCCTAATCTGTTAATCAGCTAACCCCATTGTGTGTCTTAATCAATGAAGACTAATTAGATTTAAGATTTGAACGACATGTAGAAGCGAGGAGCACATATAACAAAACACAAGACAATATTATGGAATATAACACACTTCTTTAATACAGTTAAGCACATAACGTTTCAACACAATATTAGATTTTGATTTAATTAGATTTCCCTCATAAAGATCAATAGCAACATTTCCTTTTCAAGCACCCACCCTAGCCTAATCCAAATTTGGTTTGACTTTGGTTGACTCCTAATCAGTTATATAGTTAATCCCATTGTGTGTCTTAATCCTATCCTAATCAATGAATACTAATTAGGTTTGCCTCATTAAGATCATTAGCAACTCTTCCTATTCAAGCACCCTAGCCTAGCTTAAACCTCATTGAAAAATTAGTGGATTGTTTTCCAAATCAACAAACTTTAACTTCCATAGCAACTGTTAGCATATTAATATGACGAATATCAAAAGGGTCTGATATTGGAAATTTGGTTTGACTTTGGTTTTAAAGAAAAATTGAGAGGTAGCTTGGATTATAGGCAATTTGAACCTCTCTCAAAGACCGCTTTTGGAGGAAACTTGGTCCATATTGAAAGGCAACTTGGACCACTTTTTAGAGGCAACTTGGTTCACTTTTATAGGCAACTTGGACAGGTAACTTGGACCACTTTTTAGAAGCAACTTGGACCACTTTTTAGAAGCAACTTGGATCACTTTTTAGAAGCAACTTCGACCACTTTTTAGAAGCAACTTGGACCACATGTTAAAGGCAACTTGCACCACTTTTTGGAGCCAACTTGGACCACTTTTTCCAGATAACTTGGACCACTTTTTAGAAGCAACTTGGACCACTTTTTAGAAGCAACTTGGACCACTTTTTAGAAGCAACTTGGACCACTTTTTAGAGGCATCTTGGATCACTTTTAGAGGAAACTTGGACAATTTTTTAGAAGCAACTTGGACCACTTTTTAGAAACAACTTTGACCACTTTTTAGAAGCAACTTGGACCACTTTTTAAAGGCAACTTGGATCACTTTTAGAGGAAACTTGGACAATTTTTTAGAAGCAACTTGGACCACTTTTTAGAAACAACTTTGACCACTTTTTAGAAGCAACTTGGACCACTTTTTAAAGGCAACTTGGAGCACTTTTTAAAGGCAACTCGGACCACTTTTTAGAGGCAACTTGGGCCACCTTTTAAATGCAACTTGGATCACTTTTAAAGGTAATTTGGACCACCTTTTAGAGGCAACTTTAACTACTTTTAAGAGACAACTTGGACCACTTTTCACAAAGCTCCGACAATGTTTAAGGCAACTTGGACTCTTTTCTCAAAACCCAGCCCATGTACAAAACTTACACCATTTGAACCACATTATGTAAGACTTGCTTAGACATGTATTTCCTTAATTTTACAGCTGTGAGTTTTTACAAGAAGGCCATCCAACTGGTACCCGATATTGAGTTCAAGATCGACTATACGACCACCAGGACTTCTAGAGAACGACAGGACAGTGAATGCTCTGTAGAAAGTTTGAAAACAGAGGAAGAAGACCTGCTGGAGAACTTCCAGAACATGCATCTTGAAGACAATAGAATATGCACTCCACAAATGTCACAGAATGTAAGTACACATGTTTGAGATAAAGATAAACGGGTGGGAGGTTTACCTGGGTTGGTTTTTACTGGGGTTGGTTTATAGCGGTAAGTATACATGTTAAATAATCCCTCAATAGTTGGAAATTGAAAATAAGTGTAGGTTAATGCAGCACTGTCCCGGCAAAATTTCCCTCATTGCAAACTGCATCACATTCACTCTTCCTCTGTGCCCAATAGGCTCAGAAAGGGGATGTAAAACTCCATTTCATTGCAAAATGCAGGTATGATACAGTGGAATTTGTATGAATGATTAAATGGAGGGGGGATGGACATTTTTGGGTCACAAAAACTCCCAAAATCAAGCGGTGCGGGGTAAGATCCTGGGATAGGGCACCTTTTGGCTTTCCCCTGATCAGTGGTGTAGATCAGAGTGACCGACAAGGAAAAATTGTATGGGTAGTTTGGATGTACAATAAACAGAAAAGGACAATAAACTGAGGATCTGTGTGCTACTGGCTGTACACATTAAAGATCCCTGGACAGAAGATGTTCTCTGATTTACCCAAATTTGAACCGAAAAGAAGAATTATTTTGTCATATTTATGTAAATTTTGTTTTTGTTTCAGTCGACCCATATATCTGAGCTGCCCTTTTGGGTTGAAAGGGTTAAAGATCCCAGGACAGAAATTGTTCTCTCATTAGCCCTAATATAAACAAAATTGAAGGATTATTTTTCATATTTTATGTTTCAGTCGACCCATATATCGGAACTTCCTATTGAAGTGTTGATGTATATACTGAGATGGGTTGTATCAAGTGAACTTGATGTCAGATCTCTCGAAATATTCTCACAGGTAAATATTACTTTATTTGTGACCTTGGCCAGTGCTTTATATATAAGTTTTTAGGAACTTCTTCACTCTTAACACTATAATCTGGGTCACAGTTCCCTATGTTTTTTTTTGGCCTTGAAGAAATGTGTAGGAGCTATTGTCTCTAGAAATATTCTCACAGGTAACCATTTCCTCGGTTCCCATGCCGAGTTAGCCCTAGGGGTACCAGCGAACACCACAAGGGGTACCTGAGAAGTCTCTTGGACAATTTCAAAAAGTATGGAATGGATTTAATATCAAACTCCATAAACCGACAAATATCCTTTTACTTTCATGTTAGCTCCCAATGTTATTTAGGTGAGAGTGGTTGTAACAACAATATATAATTGGAATTACGTAAGCACAGGCCGAGGTGAAAATTCAGCTCAATCCACAACAAAAAAAATGAATAATTACATGGGTGAGAGAGGGGGTACCAGCAGATGGCTAGAACAAGATAGGGGTACAAAGAGTCTAAAAGGCTGGGAACCAAGGCACTATATCATATAGTTCAGGGGCAACGCTGAAAGGAATTTTGACGAACCATCAAGATAAATAACTTGCTCCTCCAAACAATAAAACAATTTTTTAATAGATGAAAAATTAACAGAAACTATTTAAACAATTGTAGGTATGTAGAGGGTTTTACATCTGTGCCCGGGATGAAGAACTGTGGAAATCTATTTGTACAAAGTAAGTGAATTAACCTCAATCTTGTGGCAATTCTCAAGGATAACGTATTAAGGCAGGTCTTGCTCACCTTTCCAAAGCACCTGATTTGAACTTGAAGAACAAAACAGCCAAAAAGTGAGAAAGATACCTACTGTGTGTATAAATTATAGTTCAATTGGGAATTCTTTTGAAGCTACCTCGCATTATCATTTTGTATTGACCATGTTTTGTTTTTAAGGATTTGGGGAAGTGCTAAGATTGGAAAAGTGAAGAAATATGGCAACTATAGAAAAATGTACATAGAAAGACCACATTTATTATTCAATGGTAAGAATTCTCTAAACTTTATTAATGTTCCAGCCATTTTGTAAACCTCTATATTTTACAAGGATAACAACTTATGTTACTAGGTGGATCCTTTCTACCAGCTAATAATAATAATAATAACTTTATTAGATACCCAGTTGCGCACGGCAATCTTCCCTGGGATGCTGGTTTTTGGTTAAACCTCTTGGTAATGATTTTACAAGGATAAAAACTAAGGTTCACAAAGGTACTTCTTCCCAACTAGTTCTAATGCCTTTTGGTAATGATTACACAAGGATAACAACATTGGTTTCCAAAGATCTTATATACCAACTAATCTGTGGTCAAACCCCTCGGCATTGATCCTCCTTTCTTAAATATTACAGCGTCAATAAATCGTTGAACTTTTTCAGGTTGTTACATCAGTAAGATATCGTACGTAAGAAACGGAGAACAGAGTCTCGATAGTTTTTATCGGCCCTACCACATCATAGAATATTATAGATACGTTCGCCTCTTCTCAGATGGTAAGTATTTACGTTTTATCTTAACTCATTGAACCCTGAATGTAATTTAGATAAAACGTCATATACCTGAAATCCAAGCAATATTACTTAAAGTATACTTAATATTACTTGACAAAGGGTATATATAACGTAAGGATGGGCCGGTATACTGGCCGCTCGGTTGAAAGGGTAAACTCAGGCCTTCTCAATTAATTTTTGTAAAGGACCAAATTAATGCATTATATGAATAACATATAAGGGCCAAAAAGAGTTTGGATCAGATAGCGAGCAGAGTGTTTTAGCGGAAGGTGTCACTCTTGAGGGCCCTTTTTTGAGGGTGTCGCTGACCGCATTTAGAGCTTTCATTTGCACCAAAATCCTGGTTTTTAGGTGAATATTACTCTTAAAAATCTGTCTTAAGCTTTTTTTTTTAAATTTTCGTAAAAAAATTCTAATTAATCTTTACTTCTTACTTCAATTCCAGGGTCAATTTTAACATTCTGTTCGTGTGACCGTCCCCAAGTGGGCGTACCTAAACTTCGAAGTAAATGGATTAAAGAATCAGGCATGCTGAGAGGTCAGTTCAAACAGATGGGAAATAAGGTAGGGATTTTGAAATGTCATTAAAGGGATATGTTCAATATGTGTTCAATCACTTAAACCTTAGTCATAGAACCTGGAATTTTATTATCTGTGCTTATCAGTATCATTAAAGGAATTGTAAAGAGGTTTTCTAAACTTTTTATGTGTATCTGGGACACTGATAGCATCAATTTGCGCTATTCCAATTTCCATTCCAACGTCTGTGGTTCTTGCAATTCCACTAAAACTAACACGTTTTATGAAGTCACTGTGATCTGCATAGATATCAATAGTAGCTTCCGGTAGATCACTGTCAGTGACGTCATAAAACACATTAGTTTTAGTGGAATTGAAAGAACCAAAGACGTCGGAATAGAAATTGGAATGGCGCATATATAGATTCTTTGAAACTTATTAATTTATTATTTTTAGGGTTTTATACTAATTTTTTTTGTAATTTTCTACAGGTAGTAGCAGAGTTGGCTCAGAGCAAGAGTAATCAGAATCAGAATAACAGCTACAAATATAAACGTCATCAGAAAAACCAAAACGACTGCATTTATAATACGTATCATATTGTAAGTGAATTTATTTCTGATTCATTTTGTCCACAAATGGAATGGGTACATCCCAAGAAAAAAGAAAGAAACATCTATATTTTAGAAGGATAGCAACCTAGATTCCATGAGGATTCTTTCTACCAACTGGTCCTTGGCCAAACCTCTTGATACTGATTTTACAAGGATATCAACTTAGGTTCCATGAGGATCCTTTCTCCCAGGTGGTCCTTGGCCAAATCCTTTGGCATTGATCTTTCCCGGATTATCCGTACCCATATACAGCTGGGTGGAATGAAATAAAGTAGAAAGAAAGAAATATCTATATTTTACAAGGATAACAACTTTGGTTCCCTGAGGATTTTTTCTACCAGCTGGTCCCTGGCCAAACCTCTTGGCATTGATCTTTTCTGGATAACTCATACTCATTTACATTGCCTTAATGTGCGTTATAACATTTTTTATTAAAGTTAAATTTATGTATCTCTGTATTTTTTTTCTAGGAATTTGAGATTAGCAGTGGCGGAAAAGGAATTCATAATATTTTAACGTGGACAAAATATTACATTACTTCTTTTAACAGGTATGTTTCTTACTTTATTTTTGGTTTGAACAATTCCCGTAGATAATAATAGCAGCTTTTTAAAAGTGATGTGATAAAACTTGCAACTTTATTGGAAATGAAAGTACTACAGATCTCGGATTGAAAATTATATGGTCCATTTGAGACCTCGATACACATACAATTATATCTTTGCAGTAGCTATTCATGAATAGTTTTGCTAAAACCACAGACATCTGATTGAAAATAAGAATTAAGCAAATGCTATCAGTGTCTTAAGAATTACAATCGCTCCAATTAAAAATTGTCCTACAGAACAGATTTTTCAGTACCTAATAATTTGTTTTTATCTTTTTTTCAGTGGAACGAATAAATCAAGCGTTTCCGACTTTGAACTAACGGAAAAAATGTTTCCTCCGATGCGTTTTTCAAGAGTGAAGAGTTACAACAACTATTCAGAAGATCCACTGTAATTTTTACGCGTGTTCTCAGTTTTATTTTGGTTAATCAAAAGCTAAAACTCATATATTTTAGACATATCACAAGACAATATTAAGGAGTATAACACACTTCTTTAATAAAGTTTGGCACATAACGTTTCAACACAATATACACGTGTCGTTATCAGATGTAATGGCAAGAGAATATGTGCTCCGGAATTCATCTGATGACGACTTGTGTATCTTGTGTTGAAATGTTATGTGCCTAACTTTATTAAAGAAGTATGTTATATTCCATAATATTGTCTTGTGTTTTGTTATAATTTTGAAGATATTTAAAGGTAGAAGGGATTGTTTTCAATAGAAAATGTATTAATTTGTTCCATTGGAACCATGGAACTTCTGTTTATGTAAAAAGGCAGAATAGACATTGTTTTATAAAACTTTATTTATCTTTTATAACATTATCTAAAGAGAGTGTGATTTTCAAATTTGTTTCACCTTAGCTTTCAGTTTAAACTATGCTTAATATTTTTTTTAAAACTTACAAACAATTTGCCTGTTTCTCAAAAAATCTTACGATAAATTTTGTTGTAAGTTCAGTATTTTACAATGAATAATTCTACACTTACGACGATTTTTAATCGTAAGACTTTTTGAGAAACAGGCCCCAGATTATTAATTGCCCTATGATATCTTTGAAAGACTTTATTTATTCATTTTAATAATTGCTCGTTATCAATTAGACCTGTGCAGTTAATCTTTTGATTTTATCCATTGTTAAGTTTATTATTACTATTATTATTTGTCTTATAATTTTCTAATTCTTATGCCATTTTGTAATGGGTTTGCCAGCTGGATATCTCAATGGAAAAGACAGTGATGTCTTAGAGCAAGACTGTCTACTCATAGGTGATGTATTTAAAGAGATTGTAAAGTGATTTTCTGAACTTTGTATGTGTATTAGGGACACTGATAGCATTGGAATAGCGTAAATTGATGCTATCAGAGTCCCCGATACACATAAATAGTTTAGAAAATAACTTTACAATCCCTTCAATGTCCAAAAGAAAGACTGTCTACTCTTGTAATGTGTTTAATGGTGTGGCCAAACACTCGTATCAACTTGAGCCCTAGACTAGCGTGCTAGATAACCTTGTATACTATACAGAGATCAATCACTCGTATCAACTTCTGAACTAGACTAGCGTACTAGATAACCTCGTGTACTATACAGAGATCAATCACTCGTATCAACTTGGGAACTAGACTAGATTGCTATATAACCTTGTATACTCTACAGAGATTGCCCTATTGAATCAGTAAAAGTTCAGCCAATCGCAATCATTCTTTAAACAAGAGTTGTCTACCCTTGCTTATCTACTAGGCAAGATGGCAACCTATCATGACCGAGTCTCAAACATTGACAAAGGTTAAATGATACGACTTTGCGACTGGGTCTGTCAACTCGGCTTCCCTTTCGGAGAGTCCAAAAATAAAAAAACCATGTGCCCGATGCTTACCAGCTTTCTTCTTCAAAGGAATTCAAAAGTTTTCTTTGGCATTTGTAATTCCTCTTTGCACCATTTTGATATGTATCTGGCATCTACGATATCTGTAATATAAGATTTACTTCATTTAATTATGTAGCCCTTTAGGCAAATATCATTTAAGTTTAAAGGAATCTTACATTTTGGTACAGGACTGTTTATATATTTTTGGCAAATGGGTCTTTTTTTAAGTTCTATACTGTGGATTCTGATTGACATCATTGAGATAGAATGGTGTCAAGGAATTTGGCAGAGTTTGATTTAATTAAGATTATTATGAGGAATGTTTGTATATATTTTATAGAAAATAATAAAAGATCATGAAATATGAACTAATATTGTTTTAATAAGGGATCATTATCAAATGATTTTCGATGAATGTTGGGGGACTTATTTATAGCAAGTATTAATAGATGGTAGCAAGTTGGAAAGGAAAGCAAGATAGCCCAGACAGTAGCAGGATAGCTCAGTCAGTATTAGGATAGCTCAGACAGTAGTGGGATAGCTCATACAGTAGTGGGATAGCTCAGACAGTAACGGGATAGCTCAGACAATAGTAGGATAGCTCAGATAGTATTAAGCTAGCTCAGTCAGTAGTGGGATAGCTCACACAGTAGTGAGATAGCTTAGTCAGTAGTGAGATAGCTCAGACAGTAGTGGGATAGCTCAGACAGAAGTGGAATAGCTCAGACAATTGCAAGATAGCTCAGTCAGTAGTGGGATAGCTCAGACAGAAGTGGAATAGCTCAGACAGTAGTGGGATAGCTCAGGCAGTAGTAGGATAGCTCAGACTGTAGTGGAGTAGCTCAGACAGTAGTGGGATAGCTCAGCCTGTAGTGGAGTAGCTCAGACAGTAGCAAGATAGCTCAGACAGTAGGATAGCTCAGATAGTAGTGGGATAGCTCAGACGGTAGTAGGATAGCTCAGACAGTAGCAGGATAGCTCAGTCAGTAGTAGGATAGCTCAGTCAGTAGTAGGATAGCTCAGACAGTAGTGGGGTAGCTCAGACAGTAGTGGGGTGGCTTAGAAAGTAGTGGGATAGCTCAGGCAGTAGCAAGATAGCTCAGACAGTAGTGGGATATCTCAGTCAGTAGTAGGATAGCTCAGATAGTAGTGGGATAGCTCATACAGTAGTAGGATAGCTCAGTCAGTAGTAGGATAGCTCAGACATTAGCAGGATAGCTCAGACAGTAGAAGGATAGCTCAGAGCCAGAGAGATAGCTCAGATAGACGGATGGCTCAGACAGTAGGAAGATAGCTCAAAGCCAGATAAAAGCATAGCTCAGGACTGGTCTCTCTCCACATAGGCCTATTTAATTGCTTCTATTTTCTTGTATTTTAAACCCATTAATTGCACTAACTGTTTAATCCCATGTCTAATCAAATCAAATATCACTCCTGCCAAATTAAGATTTAAAGGTAATTCATTCATTAATAAGGGGATTACCGTTAATCAGTTTCGTTCATTCATTCATTGAAATAGTGGGCGTGGCAGCACGTGATAATCACAGTCCAAACATTGAAAGGTCAAGGACGATTCTCAAACGAGGTCAGAACAAATTCAAGATGGATGCCAATGTTGACTGATTGAAGACTTTATTGAATTATTTCATAAAATGGAAAGTTAAAACCAGAAAGGGTCGGCGATCGGTTCGGCCATTAGGTAAGTAATTTTATCAATATGTTAGGTGAATGAGAATTTAGAAAATATGTTGATGAGGAAGCCATTTTTTCGAAGCGGAACTAAAGTCGACATGCCCGAAATTTTCATATTTTTTTTTGACAGATCCATCAGTCATTTTCAGAGGTATAATAAACTTGTTTGGGTTGCGTTTCTTGGATCAACTCTTGATGTGACAGGTCTATGCATTATCTTCACTTTTGTTTCGTTATGATCGTAATTGTGCAAGAGAAAATGAAAGTAAAAATGTAAGAATTGAGCAGACACAAACATTGAGTGATTGACTGGGACAAAACAAATGAACAATGTGAGAGTGTGTGAGTCATTCTCACTCTGTGTCTGTATGGACTGTAGCCGACAGTGTATTGTAATTATACCATACCAGATCAATAATTTTGTTTACTCACATTGTGTGTCTCTTACCTGGTGTTGTCTTGTTGTAACATTCTGAACCAAATCTTTGTGATACCTGACATACCATCCATGGTTTCTGTTCTGTTTGCGCTCTCTGTAATAGTAAAGAAAATCATTTATAGTTTTATATTCTAAATCTTTATCTGATCTAAGATCTTAATGATTCATAAAATTCTTAGTAATATGAAACTTTTTATTATAAGTACCGGTATTTGTCTGTGGATTATGTAATTGCACTGAAACCATCCTATACATTTAAACATTTCTGATTAATTTATAAAACCACATCTTATTGAAATTTAAAAGCCATAAGTGACCCTGATACACATAAGAGGCAAGAAAAATTTAAGGACCCCTTTGACAGAAATGGTCTATTTTATTTTTAATGAGATGTCTACCCAATATTTTAAAATTAAAGTTTGACCTGAGGTTGAACCCTAGTGACCTGTATTATATATTATCCTGAATGTGTGTATGTAGATCATCAGTCAAACAACCAGTGATAAAAGATGTCACAGATTAAAGGCCATTGACTTAGATATTGCTTATACAATAACAAAATATTTGTTTTGGTACTGTCAAAGATGGGTTTGCTTACTTTCAAAAATCAAAATACCAATAATTATATGAATTGTGTTTTGACACAGAAATATGTAACACACAACTTAAAAAATAGTGCTCAATATGTCAAAATTAAGAGGGATATAAAAACAGTTCTTTAAGCTTATGTAAGCCTATACTGATATGTTATATCCATGTTGATGAATTAGGGAAAGTTAAATATGAATGATTACGAGGGCAATGCGTTCAAATTATTTTGTTGAAGAACTTGTCTATTGAAGACAGCCTGTCTACCTCAAATGAACATTGAGTTAACTCAGGTGTAGACGTGTCCACAATTGGCAAGTTGAACTGAAAGCCGCATTTCCTTAATAATATATATATGGTCTGAACTGTATGGTTAATAATCACTTGATAACGTTACCTGTATGTGTAATGAAACGTTGTGTTCAATTATAAATAGTTCTAAGTCTATATCCATAAAAACTGTTGTTTCTTAAAGACTGTTAATAGCTGAATTTTTAAACCCATTTTCTACACTACTTTACTTGAAGATCACTTTGTGGACATGTTCATAGTTGGCAAGTTGAACTAAAAGACGTATTTCCTTAAATAAGACTGTTAATAGCTGAATTTTTGAACCCATTTCTTACCCTACTTTACTTGGAGATCACTTTGTAGACATGTCCACAGTTGGAAAGTTGAACTAAAAGCCGTATTTCCTTAAATTAAGACTGTTAATAGCTGAATCTTTGAACCCATTTCTTATGCTACTTTACTTGAAGATCACTTTGTGGACATGTTCATAGTTGGCAAAAAATCTAAAGCTGTGTTTCCTTGTAAGACTGTTAATAGCTGAATCTTTGAACCAATTTCTTACGCTACTTTACTTGGAGATCGACTGCTTCTTGGCAAAGTTAAAGGGAGGATGCTTCAACCACAAATCTTCAAAAGATGACTGAATTCACTTGATATTATAGATTCTACTGTCCATAAAATAGTCCAAAAGGCTGTTCAGGTACCTTCTATGGTGTTTGCTGATGCCATCAAGGGGTATGTTGTGTGTTAAGTGTTTTATTCTCAAGAACTGGACATATAAAGATATAAAGAGTCTAAAAGAGTAAGCATACCCTGCCTGGCACCCCACTAGTCTGTAGCTGTTCCATATTATGGAAAAAATAGAAAAAACTGTCATAGATTTTTTAATGTTAAGTCTAATATTGTTATTATAGTCTGTTATTGATTATATTCATCAATGTTTTTAAATCAAAGGATTTATTGATTTTCGCGTAAAATTTGGGTTAAATCTGTGTATTTTTACTATTTTTTTCTTGATCAATATGAGTAGGAATATTATTAGCTTTGTGGTGAGGATTTAGGCTACGTTGAATGTGTACTTTAAGTGATTGTAAAGTGATTTTTTAAACTTTGTATGTGTATCGGGGACACTAGTCCGATGTCTGTTATTCTTGCAATTCCACTTAAACTAACACGTTTTATGACGTCACTGACAGTGATCTGCAGAGATATCAATAGTAGCTTCCGGTAGATCACTGTCAGTGATGTCGAAAGTTGGAATGGCGCAAAATGATGCTATAATTGTGCCGATACACATTTGCCCCAAATCAAAGGTGGCCTAAAAGGGAAATATTTAAAGGTCATAGAAGGTTATCTAATGTTTATTTTGATATGCAAATGAGATGCTTAAAGTCCGAATTCAGAGTTTATTTTTAACATAACCTTATTATTTTAGACTGATTAGATAATTTTAACATCACTTTCCTTTGTAGTACACGCACTTAAAGAGTTGAGGTAAAGAAGAGAGGAAAATGCCATGTAATGATAGACATTTTAACAGGACGGCGGGATAAGCTTAGTCTTCTTTGATTTACCTAATGTAGAGGGGTCTTAAACATGCATATATAGCACATGATGGGGACACTCTGTAGCACATGAAATGGACACAGCCTGTAGCATATGAAATGGACACTGCATGTAGCACATGTAAGGGTCATAGCATGTAGCGCATGAAATGGACATAGCACACACAGTCTGAAGCGCATGAAATGGACATAGCACACACAGTCTGAAGCGCATGAAATGGACACAGCACATGAAATGGGAACAGCTTGATTGTGCTACTAATGGAGATGTGTGCACAAGTTGAACTTGAATGAATTCATGAACTTTCATGTCCTATTTTTCTGCACCCGATTGCGCTACAAATGAAGGCGGGTGCATGAATTAAACTGGAATAAATTCATGAACTTTCATGTCCTATTTTTCTGTACCAGATTGCACTACAAATGAAAGCGGGTGCATGAACTTAACTGGAATGAATGCATGAACTTTTATGTCCTATTTTTCTGCACCAGATTGTGCTAATAGTGAAATGAAAATCCGTACAAGCAAAACAATTCCATTAATCAAAAATCTCATCCAAAATCATGGCAAAATCCAGAGCAATAGTTGTATAGTAGTGGACTACTCCAAAGAGAATTACCGTCAGGTGTTTCAAAAGACAGGTCAGTGAACTTATTAAAATATTTAATGAGCTGATGATGGAGACTAATTAATAAGTAAACAAAGATGACCTTGACCTTGTGTAGATAAAAAGTTCAGATTAGTTTTCTCTTGATGATAATAAGGACAAAGACAGCAACATATTTCTGATTCATTTCACTAAACTACCTCAATATATTACGGTAAGTTCTTGGTTTATTTTGGTGTCTGAAAGGATTCTGAAGGTTTTTGTCTTTTGTATGTGTATCAGAGACACTTGTAGCCTTTGTATGTGTATCAGAGACATCCAGCCTTTGTATGTGTATCAGAGACACTTGTAGCCTTTGTATGTGTATCAGAGACATCCAGCCTTTGTATGTGTATCAGAGACATCCAGCCTTTGTATGTGTATCAGAGACATCCAGCCTTTGTATGTGTATCAGGGACACTTATAATATTTGTATATATGTATCAGAGACATTGGAAGTCTTTATATGTGTATCAGAGACATTCAAAGCCTTTGTATGTGTATCAGGGATACTTGTAGACTTTATATGTGTATCAGGGACACTTGTAGCCTTTATATGTGCATCAGGGATACTTGTAGCCTTTGTATGTGTATCAGGGATACTTGTAGACTTTGTATGTGTATCAGGGACACTTGTAGCCTTTGTATGTGTATCAGGGACACTTGTAGCCTTTGTATGTGTATCAGGGACACTTGTAGCCTTTGCAAGTGTATCAGGGACACTTGTAGCCTTTGTATGTGTATCAGGGACATTTCTAGCCTTTTTTATGTGTATCAAGGACACTTTCAAGTTTCTTTTTAAACTGTTAGCATTGCATCTCACCTTTTGTAACAGTTAAAACTGCATACCTTTATATATCTACAGTTTGATTTGGTACGAATCTAATATCAAGGCTGCTTCGAAATATCTTTTCTAGATGTCCTGGAATGTAAGAAAATAAGGATTTATAAATATAAATAGTATGACTATATATTTGACTTTGGAAGAAGTAGACATTGGCATACTTGATCCCATTGGATCCCATGGGGAATAGCTACTGCCAGAGCCTATATGCAGCCCATATAGGTTCGTTCAAAGCTTGAAATTGAAGAGATTCTTTTAACAGGGCTGCTGATTTTGAGAGTTTTATTGTAATTTCTTATTGACTGACATACATGATAAAACCTAATGTCATGTGACTTGTGGATGTCCAATGTTGACATAAACTTTATTTTGGCAAGATGAATTAAAAAATAGTCATGACAGTAGAAATAATGACGTCAGGGCACCTGTTTGTTGGCTGTCACCTTGTGTCAACAATTTTAGCAAGGTTTATCTATGAGTTATTTTCTGGGAAATTTTGTAATTTGAGGCAAGTTTATTAGATATTACATTAAAACTGTTTTTGAATAAATTTGTTTGGATTTGTGTCAATTTAAACAAGGTTTATCTATGAGTTATTTTCTGATGTCATTGGGAAATTTGGGTAAAATTAGAGGCAAGTTTGTTAGATATGAAACTAAAACTGTTAAGGAAGTTTGGATAATTCTGTAGCTTCTGGGAGTGACGTCATAAAACGAGTTAGAATATCAGAATTGAAATTAGAATGGGGCAAATTGATGCTTTTAGTGTCCCCGATACACATACAAAGTTTAGAAAACCACTTTACAATCCCTTTAAGTTTGCCCAAAGTTTTCAAAGGCTAAAATTTTGACAATGAGCTGTGAACACTGTTACTGATAAGCTTAGCTAAAAAGGCTAACTGTTTCTGAGACACCATCAATGTGCCCCATTTAATTTTGGTATGTGGGTGATTTTTGCCTGTATTTTGAATTAAAGGTGTGTAAATAAGTCAAGAGCCAACAATGTAAAGTGTAGGTGTATAACAAGACTACAATACAGGATTATCCAGCTCTATCTTACACTAGATTATCCAGTTGATATGTATTATACTGTTCATGGTTAATGATCCTTCACTAATCCTTCTTTAATCTGAGTAGATATCTCTTTAATTGCCATATTTCGAAATAATGTAAAAAGGCAAATAAATTTGGATTAAGTTCTTAGAATTTCCCCCAAAAATTCTCTTACTCAGACACCCATTTGCTATTTAATTTTACTGATTAGCATATTTCAAAATATATTTATATATCAGGCCTTCTCAATTAATTTTTGTAAAGGGCCAAATGCATTTTATGAATGAAATATAAGGAGCGTAGCTAACATAGCGAGCACAGCGTTTTAGCGGAAGGGGCACTCTTGAGGGGCCATTATCAAGGCAAAGTTTAGAAAACCTCTTTACAATCCCTTTAAAAATAGAATGGCAATAACTGCCCCCTCCCCCACCCACTTTCAAGGTTTATCTATTTATCTATACCACTTAAGATATGTATATTTACCATATAAATATTCCTCGTGACCCTTGACCTTTTATCAGATTGTTAATGTTAATGAATCAGTGTATAAAACATGAATATGACAAATACCCCACGACCTACTGAGTTATAACTGCAGCTGATAATGATAGTTTAAAGGGAATGTAAAGAGGTTTTTCTTGTCATTTCATGTGTATCAGATTCACTTTTATAGCAATATAGCATATGGTTTTATATGATACAAGGTTATATGTATTGTGTATGGAATATGACAAATACCCAGGTCCTACTGAGTTATGTTGCAGCTGATAATGATAGTTTAAAGGGAATGTAAAGAGGTTTTTCTTGCCGTTTTGTGTGTATCAGATGCACTTTTATAGCAATATAGCATATCATTTTATTTGATACTTTTGCAAGGTTATATGTATTGTGTATCAGAGTATGAAATATGAATATGATGAATACCCTTTGTTTGCAAGGTTACATAAGAGAGCAAAGAATGCATTAAAGTAAAGGGATTGTAAAGAGGTTTTCTAACTTTAATGTGTATTGAGGACACTGATAGCATCAATTTGCATCATTTCAATTCAGACATCTGTGGTTCTTGCAAATTTAATTCATACGACATGCTTCTTTTTGGTGGGTCAGAGGGCATTATCAATATAACAAAAAAGCCTGTATGTAATGCCAAGATGACAGGATAAGCCCAATTGGTGCAGAAAAGTAGGATGTAAAGCTCCCACTTCATTTCATTTCAAGGACTAGGATAATTTTTTCTAAAGAAGTACTTGAGATGAGAGAAAACAAGTGGGATGATGACCTATTTGCTCTGTGAGAAATATTTCAAAATGTTGACATTCTTATCACTAATTGCCTCATTATTTTTATATTTTCAGGGTCAAGGTTCAACTTTTGTTCTCTCCTTACTAATTAGTAACAAGCAGACGACAGCGGCCATCTTGGAAAACTTAAAAACTTTTTCAGAAGGGATTTGTTGTGTAATGTGACAACTTGTTGAAGTTAAGTCATCATTTTGGAAACAACAGTGGCCATTTTGGAAAATTTGCAAACCTTGGAGGAGGATTTCTTTTAATTGAAGACTTGCAGCCATTTTGGAAACATTTCTGTGATAAAAATAGTGTGATATCTTTTGAATACTCAGAAGAAAGAATAGCGAGTTCAGGACTGCAAGAAATAATGATGTCATCAAAGCTTGTGTAAAAGGATGTCCAAATATGGAATATATTAGTGTCTGTAATAAATAATGGCTGCACCTGACGCAGTAAAAATACATAAAGTGCATTTAGAAGCACACAATAATTTTGACCAATCATCTCCTAAGAAACATGTTGTGAAATTCAACCAATCAACAGTGGTGGTTCATTTTAATGGCATTGAACCAGACGACCAGCTAGCGGCAGACGCGGAAGTTAACGGGAATTACAAAAAGATGGCAGACGACAGAAATCACTTGGAAGAAAGAATGGAACAAGTGTCACATTATTTGCCAAACGGCTTCGTGCCTAGCGATCAACACAAACTGCGATCGGTCACGGAGAAAAATGATTTAGCCAAAAATTGTTACCATGGACATAATGCTTCTTTGTTTGAGCGAAGCTTGTCATTTTCTTGCGTGGAACATACGAACGCGTCGCAAATTTTAGAGGTGGATGAATCTGAGTTAAGTGCGGATTCAGAAAAGAAAAATGACGATGAAAATGTCGATGACGACACTGAACAAGGAATAGACGTTGCTATGGCAATGGATACCATGGAAACAAATACCACGGAAACAGAGGACAATCAGACGGCGTGTTCTAGTGACGTTCTGCCGATAGAATCGGTAAAAATCGACCCCAAGACTTTACATTTGAATCTGCCTCACGTTCACCAAACTGTTCACTCTTCGTCCATAGACGCTAAGCAAGCGGCCAAAAACAAACTAATCAAACGAGCTAAAGCCCCGCCTCCTCGACAATCGTGGCTCCTGCGACTGTTTGAATCTAAGTTGTTCGATATGTCTATAGCTATCTCGTATTTATTCAACTCGAAGGAACCAGGGGTCCAGTCTTATTTAGGTAAGTTTTATTTTATATACGGTACCTGTGCATTGAGAACATGTTTATGCTTTCAAAAAGGGACAGCAATTGAAATCCTGAATAGGGACCTGCAATCCATCCCCAATTGTGCTCAAAAGGAGAAATGATTTATCCTTGTTCTGGGATTGTACCCTGTTCATGCTCTCAAAGGATTTGGCAATTAAAGTCCTGAAAATGGACCATGTTTATGCTTGAAATTCCTTACAGTTTTTTGGCATAAAGATTCAAGTCGTATTACGGTATAATTGAGTGTTTTCCAAGCAGTATTGAGACCAAGGTTGTGTATTCTCATAAAAAATATTAGCTCTAGACTCTGAGATGTCCTAGAAACAGAAGTACGATCTCATGACATCTTAGCGCCAAGATCACTTTGATAATAATTATTTGATATTTCAGGAAATCGGTTGTTTAGTTTTAACAATGACGAGATTGACCTGTATCTACCACAGATAGTCAATATGTATATACAGATGCACGACGTAGCAGAGGCCATTCATCCTTATTTAGTCCATAGGTTTGTACACTAGGATTTTTCATTTTGAAACAGATTGAACAAAATTGAAATGAAATTGTTTTGAACACAAATAGGCTTACTAAAAAGCATCTAGTTGTTGAGGCAATAACTTGAGAAACCATGTAAGCTGCACAAGTGAAGAACTTCTCAACAGTTGGAAATCGATAGGACTTATGCCGCTGCCCTGGCAAAATTTTCCATAGTCACAAGTCCATCAAGGTACAGAAAGGACATGAAATTCCCATTTCATTTGAGCGTAAGAAATGCCAATCATTACAATAATTGGACAAGAATATCAAACCTCTAATATAGTTCCAGAATGTTTTGAAAAGATAGTTAGTTTTGTATTTGGATTGAAAAATATAGTTCTCAAAGACCAAAACTTTATTTTTTGTATTCCAGGTGTCGCCAAAGTATTGAGTTTTCTATTCACACTGCCTGGTTGCTAGGCGCCTATTCTGCAGACGTCCTGAAACCAACGTGGAAAAACTCCCAGGGTATAAAACTAAAAAATCTCATCTTGAACGAGGAATTACGGTAAGATACATCTTAAACTTTTAACCTTTAAGGGGCATGTTCACTATTAGTTTGACCAATTATACCTTAGTCTCAAAGATGGGCTTCTTTCGATTTATCTCAAATTCTATGAATTTAAGAAAAGGCAGAATAATTTTCCAGAATGAGACACCCTTGTTATGGTGTGTATAATTAAACCTAAGCACGAACAATCCTAACCATAATACAAATCTCGAAATCCATGTAAACACATCAGCAATACATTGGTAACAGCTAATGAACCTTTTATTTGAGGAAGTATATCAATAAATGTGTAAATATTTTTATACGTACTTTCTGTATGTTTTATGAAATTATTTCTGTGTATTTTTAGGCCTAACAAACATATCAAGGCAAGCTCAACTCTACCTAGTCCAACCTACACCAAAACTATTCAACAACTACCCCTCGACATGGCCCCCATTTCACCTACGGGTCTGAAAAAAACACATACCAGATCGCGGTCTGAGGCTACAGGTAATATGAGTGCCCATCAAAGGCAGCTTTCTCTTTTGAAACATATCACCTTAACAATATAAAAGGTTTAGTTTTGGAATTGCAAGAACCACAGATGTTTGATTAAAAATTGAAATGGTGCAAATTGATGCTATCAGTGTCCCCAATACACATACAAACTTTAGAAAGCTTTACAATCTCAGAGAAAACCTCTGTCCTTTTTTTTAAATTAATGCACTAACAACCCTTTGTACTACAAACGTTTTTAAAAGAATTTCTTGACAAAAGAATTTCTTGACAAGAGTACGATCTATGGCTATGTAAACTTTCATTTGCAAAGCATGCACAGATTTGCAAAGAAAGAGTTTCCCCCATTGCACAATTTATGTATTTATTCCAGGTCTATATTTAAAACACAGCGAGAGTACTCCATCCTCAATGAACCTAAATGCAATCAACGTGATTGGTGACTTATCGACAGGAAGAGCCTTCGATAATGGCTGCACGTGCCAGAAGAGCTCGGAGGCCATGTTTAATAATTTAACGGGACGCGAGACGGTTTGTAATTGTGATGTAAGTTCTTATTTCTATATATATCCTTCCCTCTATTGCAGGCCTTCTCAATTAATTCTTGTAAAGGGCCAAATGCATTTCATGAAAAAAATATAAGGGCCAAAGAGAGCTTAGCTAGCATAGCGAGCAAAGCATTGAAACACAACGGGTCAGTCTTGAGGGGCCGGATTTGACCCGCTAGCCACCAATTGAGAAGGTCTGCTCTATAATGTAAGCTGTCATACATTGAAGAATGCCCCCTTTTTTTGTTCACCTGTCCAAGTTTAGTAATGCAGGTCCTGTAAGGGGCTGAAATGAAATAAGCATCTTGTTCTTATGGGACAATAAACCAAGGCTTATGCGCTGCAGACTGTGCATGTTAAAGATCCCTTGATAGATGGAAATGGAAGAAGAGTTTGCTTAAACAATTGTCCTGGCCAAATTTCTTCATTGCACACTGCATGGTGTTTGCCATTTGCCTGTTCTCATTTGCCTATTCTCATTTGCCATAAAGGTGTTAGTAGCAGATAACAGTTGGTAATCGAAGAATGTAAGGCAAATACTGCTGTCATGTCCTAACAAAAGCATATATGAGCATGTATATATTCTATCATTTGTTTACAGGCCCCAAGATTAATGCCCGAATTAGAGTTTGTGAAATCTCTAATGAATATTGGTATTAAACTACAGTTACTACCAACAAAGGAGTTACGCAGTAAGTATCATTTATCTTACAAAAATTGGATGTTGGATGCAGAACAGTATAGCTCAGAACTCCAAATTAGGCTTCAACTCCAAATTAGGCTTCAAACAGAAAGAAAAAGGAATGAACATCTATATTTTACAAGGATAACACCTCAGCTTCCATGAACCATTTGCCAAACCTCTTGGCATTGATCTGTTCCAGATTATCCGTACCCATTTACAGCTGGGTTGACTGGAATTATGAGTGAAGATGACTTATTCAAGAAAATCAAACTTATACATGCCAATGGAGATTACTACTTGCTACAAATACGTTTACTCAAATGAGATATAATACTCAATTTCATTTTATTTCTACTTTCAATTTAGCATCCAGATTGATAGCTGAACTAGCCATGTTGAATTTGAATTTACCGGCTAGAGTTTGGCTCCCGATAGCTGATCAAGATCATCACCACGTTGTTCGAATACCTCATACTCAGGCTGTCGTTCTTAACTCAAAAGAAAAGGTAATTTTTTGAATATTTTGACCCAAAGTTTTATGTCTTACATTTAAATTATAACATAACTTACTTGTTTTATGACGTCACTGACCGTGATCTACTGGAAGCTACTATTGATATCTATGAAGATCACTGGTAGTGACGTCATAAAATGAGTTAGTTTTAGTGCATTGCAAGAACCACAGACGTTGTAATGGAAATTGGAATGGTGCAAATTGATGCTATCAGAGTCCCCAACACACATACAAAGTTTAGAAAATTACTTTACAATCCCTTTAATGTCTTACATCTAAGTTATAACATAACCAACTCATTTTATGACTTCACTGATAGTGATCTACTGGAAGCTACTATTGATATCTAAGCAGATCACTGTCAGTGACGTCATGAAACGTGTAAGTTAAAGTGGAATTGCAAGAACCACAGACGTCAGATTGAAACTTGGAATGGTGCAAACTTTTTGAATGTTTTGACCCAAAGTTTTATGTCTTACATCTAAATTATGATAAAACTAACATGTTTTATGACGTCACTGAACGTGATCTACTGTCAGTGACGTAATAAAACCGTGTTAGTATTAGTAAAATTGCAAGAACCAAACACGTCAGAATTGAAATTGGAATGGTGCAAATTGATACTATCAGTGTCCCGATACACATACATAGTTTAGAAAATCACTTTACAATCCCTTTAATGTTGAGTTTTATTTCCAGGCACCGTATTTACTCTATGTGGAAGTATTGGAGTGTGAGAACTTAGCCTCTAGTCAAGTACCCAGTAAGATATTAGAAAACACGCTACGATTTACTCGCTCTGAGGAAGATCTGTCAGGACATCATTACTCTCCTAAAGGTATGTCACTCCCCTTTTTTTTTAACACGAGCAGCCATTTTATTAGGCCATCATGGAGGCCCTGGTCATTTTATTAGGCCATCATGGAGGCCCTGGTCCATCATGGAAACAAACAGTCTGCTACAAAGTCAGTGTTGGAAATCAGAAAAGAGTAAGCTTATGCCGCTGTCTCTGAACAACATATAGTATCTGCCTGTCATTAGCCCAAACTAGTGAAGAACAGCAGGACGTAAAACGCCATTTCATTTCATACATGTAAACAGAAAATTATCACATCAACTTGCATTATTTTTCAGGTAACAGCTCACCACGCGGGGAATTCAGTGTCTATGGCAACTCGACAGATTTTGATGATGCTGATTGTTGGTCTCAGGAAGACGATGAAATTATTCAGGTAGGTGACGAAAATGTCAAAAGAGCCAGTGTGGATGTTTCTTAAACTTTGGCCCTTGCTCAGAAACTAGGCTCGTCTTAGAGTGTACTTAGACAGCAAAAATATCAGTTATTTTACAAATTAGTTCTTATATTCATAGAAAGTATGCAAATGTAGATGGGATCATGTAAAAATTTGAGGCTTTCAAATTGAATCATAAGAAAGACAATTTAATCAGAAGAATTGATACCCATCAAATAAGTGTATATGAGTATCTTGTGCTGTGTACGTGACATTTGCTAGGCGTCTGTCCAAATATTCATGAAGGGACGTAACTCTTTTTATGAACGCGCATATGTCATCTATCCAGAAATTCTTTATTAAACTGCGCAAATGAATACTCAGATGAATGTTTGGTCGGTTGGTAGATGACAAGTTAACGTTCACTTCCAGCAGCTGCTGATATCGCAAACTAAACACACAAATGAACAGGGTTCCACTGTATTTGTAGCTCTATGAAAGTTGTTTTCTTTCCAGTTTGCTTTAAAGTGTCGACCCAGTGATACGATCTCACAGATGTCGACTGAGAGCTCAGCAAGTGCAGATAGCAAAGAACCTGTGTACATAGCTGCAGGAGACATTCGAAGAAGGCTTTCAGAAAATATCACTGCTCCTAAAGGCAAATTTGAGGTAAGGGATTACAATAAGTTTTTGTCATTTTCGATAGTGACACCATGGAGATGTGACATCACTGGATGATGACATCATAGAATAGTGACATCATCAATTGCCATTTTCTAATATGCTAAGTCTTCTAGACACCTAATACATTTTTTCATTTATTGATATACTTCCTCAAATGAAAACTTCATTAGCTGCTACTATTGTATTTTCAATGTGCTCACATAGATTTCGAGATTTGTTTTACTGTTGGGATTGTTCGTGCTTGGTTTTATTATGATTATGCATGATTAAAACCTGAATTTTTATTACAGCGGGATCCTGAAGATCCTTCTGCGGCTGCTCTGAAAGAACCCTGGGAAGAGAAAGTGACTCGAATAAGAGAATCGTCACCGTATGGTCATATGCCCAACTGGAGACTGATGTCTGTGATAGTGAAATGTGGGGATGATTTACGACAAGAGCTACTTGTATATCAAGTTCTGAAGCAGTTACAGGTAAGAATTTGGAATTATTTTTGCGAAAACTACAGACAGCGGTGCTAAGAATGGGCTTTACAGATATGAAATTGTAATTCTAAGATTGCTACAGTTTGCAAGTGGTTGGTTAGCATTATTCAATGAGTTTTTAAGTAATATGAAAGAAAAAGAACATCTTTATTTTACAAGGATAACAACTTAGGTTCCTTGCAGATCCTTTCTCCCAGCTGGTCCTTGGATAAACCTCTTGGTATTGATCTTTCACGGATTATCCGTACCCATTTACAGCTGGGTGAACTGGAATTATGAGTGAAGATGACTTATTCAAGGTCATCGGACTTTTACACCCTGATCGAGAACCGAAGAAGAATGAAATTGGAAACCATGCCACATCCCTGATTCAATGCCTCCGAAGAGTAAGAGTCAAATTTTTAGCCAATGATTTTACCTTTCAGACAATATGGAGACAAGAACATGTGCCGTTATGGATATTTCCCTACAAAATAATCGTAACTTCCAACAACAGTGGAATGATCGAGCCAGTACTCAACGCAATATCCCTACATCAGATCAAAAAACACAGCAAAATGACCCTTCGGGACTATTTTATTCACGAGTTTGGCCCACCCACCAGCGAGGAATTTTTAACCGCCCAGAGAAGTTTTGTACAGAGTTGTGCTGGATATTGTTTGGTGTGCTACCTCATGCAAGTCAAAGATAGGTAAGGGAAAGAATTATGTAGAGGGGATAGATTTTAAGGGGCACATTCCTTATCTTTTTGCATATTAGAGTGGCATGCAAGTTAAAGATAGGTAAGGGATTGAATTATGTTAAGGGATGGATTTTAAAGGGGCACATTCATTATCTGTATGCATATTAGTGTCCATAGTAACAGATCAGTCAAAATTCATTAACCTCTCATTAGAGGTTATGCCTACATGCCTGTGCTTGTGCTTTCGTGGCATTGTTGAACAGCAAGTTACAATCTAAAATACCCAATGATCCCCATTTGAAATTTATGATTACATGTTCTTTTGACACTATGCCATTTAAAGAAAAGTTTATAAATTTATTTGATTTCCGATTATTGCAAATTTACTTTTGTATATATATGCCCTATTAAGTGACCAGGTGACTGCCCTTTCCCTTATCCCTCCCTCCAAGTTTTAAATGCCCTATGAACTGACCTTTAGAATGTTATCAAATTCAATAGGTGACTGCCCTTCCCTACCCCTCTCCACAAGTTTTCAATGCCAGTGATATTTATTTCAGACATAATGGAAACATCCTGTTGGATTCAGAAGGTCATATTATACACATAGATTTTGGTTTTATTCTCTCAAGTTCACCGGGTAAAAATCTTGGATTTGAGAACTCAGCTTTTAAACTTACCCACGAGTTTGCAGAGGTATGTATTTGAAAAATGTGGGTGCGCCATTGCAATATTTTTGAACTTCCTACTAGAAGACAATCAGTTTCAGTGAAAATACCCCAAACCCTCCATGAGAGGCTTGCCTGGTTCGATTTTCAAACTCAGCTTTTGAACTTACTTTTGACATTAATGATTGAGGTCCATCTAAGCATCTCTTTTTCATTTCATTGAAATTGATAATTATATGACGTTTTCATTCTATAAAAAGAAAGAAAAGCTTAAATTATCTTTAACAATAATGGAAGGGAAACTACTCCTATAATTTATAGTTTGAATACAGACAACAATGGTGTAAAAGAATATTTTTATAATTTCAGGTAATGGATGGGTTAGGCAGTGATATGTTTGAATATTTTAAGATTTTAATGTTACAAGGATTGGTGGCGTCGAGAAAGCACATGGATAAAATACTGCCATTGGTCGAGATTATGCAGACAGGTAGGTGTAGAAAACAAACTTATCAAAGCATTGACGTAAATTTTGTTATGTAGAAGGCAAAGGATATAAATAAATTTGATAATGCATTGATATAAATTATGCCATGAAGAAAAAGTGTATCAGATTTTGCAACTTGATATAAAGAAATAAGGCATAGAAATAAACTTGGCATTGCATTTATAGAAATGAAGTGAGCATTAAAACAATCAGATATCTTGTATTTGCCAGATTTGTAGATTGCTTTCCCCTTGTCAGTGATTAAGTGTGTAGAAAAATGCATCTAGTTCTTTAAGTGGGACTATAAACCAAGGACCTGTGTGTTAGTCATGCTTAAGTCCCTTGCTAATGCAACTGTTCAGGCATATTTTATTCATTGTAGACTGCATGGCTTGTCTGTCCTCGTTAGCTCAATCTAATGTAGAAAAGCAGGACTTGAAACTCCATTTCATTTGATTTCATTTAATAGAGCAATGAAATGAATGGAGTTTTACATCCTGTTTTCTGCACCTGTATGGGCTAATTGAGGATGGGCAAACGCCATGCAGTGTGCAAGAAAGAGCCAAAAAAGATGCCCATTATTTCATGAAAATTTTGTAATTACAGGTTCTCAGCTGCCATGTTTTAGTAAAGGAGCAAGCACCATCAGAGCATTAAAAGATCGGTTCCATTTAAACCTCACAGAAGAGCAGTTACAACTTTTAGTGGACAACATGGTCGAATCCAGTCTTCATTCTTTGACAACTAAACTTTACGATGGATTCCAATACTACACTAATGGCATTTTATAGAGATTTTGTCTGCCTTGGCTTGTGGGAATTTGCCAAAAAGCTTTTACTAATGTGGGAATCGTTCAATAGGGTTAAAGGTTTGACAAATTGAAGTGAATTGAAGGATATTTACAACTTTGGAATGGTACAAATGTCATTTTATGAAGATTTTGTCTGCGGTGGACAGTAGGGATAGTTTGAAATGGTGGCAGCATTGTTAAGCTTAGCAGTTTGGGTGCTATGTGAGTGTTTTGATGGACATTTACAGCTAGGAAAAGGAATTAAAAAAAATGGTGCCTGCATTGATAAGTTTAGCGGTTTCGGTGGTTGCTTTTGGTGATTTTAAGTGGATTGAGGGATAATTACAAACTTAGTATGATACATAGGAAGTTTTGTCTGCTGTTGTGTGAGAAAAGTGTAAATTGATAAAGGTTGTCAAATGAAAGTGAACTGATGGATATGAACTGGATATGAACTGCTTTGGAAGGGAACAGTTTTAAAGAGTTTATGTGCCTGGGCAAGTGCTTAAATAGTTAAATGTTCGTCGGCCAAATCTCTTGACAATAGAGAATAGCATCAACTTTCATCATGACTTCATGTTTCAACACTCTAACCCAAAGAGCTACAGTCTGCCCTCAAACCTGTCCTGTAGATGCTTGCTGGTGCAAGTTTTTAGTGCCACATTTTTAAAGATAATCAGTCATTTTAATCAGAGACGAGTTTGTGTAAATATTACATGTATTTATTTCTGTCTAAGTCATTTTGACGCTTCGTGTATATAGCAACTTAAAAATGCAAAATGCCATATTTTGTGTGACATGTTCTTGCATTGTATAGCCGAGAAACGTGTGTATGTCTGTGGACCAGAGCCTGTGGATTTCTAAGAGGATGTGTGAAGATAGACACAATGCTAGTTGATTTCTGATGGAGATGTGTGCATGTATGCATACAAAGCCTGTTGGTTCCCAAGAAAGATCTGTAAATGTGGCCCAGAGCTAGTGGATTTCTGAGGGAGATGTGTGAGCATGTGCCAGAGCGGGAAATATGTTAACATGCATACAGAGCCAGTCGGTTTCCGAGGAAGATCTGTGAATGTGGACACAATGCTAGTGGATTCTTTTGGACATGTGTGAGCATGTGCCATACAGATACAGCCGATTTTCTACAGAATTTTTCTAGTGTATTACGTTAACGTTGTATGACATCACTTGACAATGGCCGGCTTGTCGGGTATATATTACGTAATGATTGACTTGGTATACTGGCTTTTAGGGTTGAAAGGGTTTAACATATTCATGATCCCCCTCCCCCTTTGAAAAAAACCTCTCCATGCCATTGTATAACAATATAACACAATGTATATATATAAATAGTCTATTTTTAATCTGCATGTACATAGCATTTTTGTATTTAACATGGGTACAATGTTTTATAACCATCCGATGTTATTGAATTGACAATACAGTCCATAAATTTCATTTTTTAAGAAACACAGTTATCTGATTGGATGATAACATTTAAAGAGATTGTAAAGTGATTTTCTAACCTTTGTATGTGTATCAGGGACACTGATAGCATCAATTTGTCCGTCACTGACAGTGACGTCATGAAACATGTTAGTTTTAGTCGAATTGCACAGACATTGGAATGGCGCAAATTGATTCTATCAGTGCCCGATACATATACAAACTTTAGAAAATCACTTTGCAAACCCTTTAAATTCCTTGATGAAAAACTTCCAAAGAGGATGATCAAAAGTTTATTTATTGGGTGGTTTTGGTAAAAATATGGGCAAAGTGTTCGTGTAAAAATATTTTTGTAAATTAACTTTTTTATATTCATTGTTCAAAGGTCACATACTGCCAAAAACGTTCTCGCTCCGACATAATTTACTACTTTCATTTCCTTAAAGATATTGTAAACAGTTTTCTAAACTTTGTATGTGTATCAGGGACACTGATATCATCAATTTGCGCCATTCCAATTTTCATTCTGTCGTCTGTGGTTCTTGCAATTCTACTAACACTAACGTGTTTTATGACGTCACTGACAGTGATCTACCTTCCGGTATGATTGATATCTCTGCAGATCATTGTCAGTTACGTCATAAAATGTGTTAGTTCTAGTGGAATTGCAATAACCGCAGACACCTGAATGGAAATTAGATACACATTGATGATATCAGTGTCCCTGATACTCATAAAAAGATTAGAAAACCTTTTAACAATCCCTTAAGGAGAAAAAAGGTTTATAAATTACCAAAAAATCCTCTTCTTTAGTGTCAAATAACGTGATATCTTTCCTCAATATAGCCAGTGAAAACCTGCAATAAATGAAGATGAATTATTTTAGGCCTTTAACATTCAATCCCACTAGTAATCAGTCAGCTGGGACGAAACTAATCCTCGTTGAATGCAAGAGGCGGCCTTTTACCCATCTAATTAAAATCATATTACATTTCGTTTTGGTTATTTTTATTTTTCAATTCATTGTAATCTAAGAAGTTTATAAAGCGAGTGTGTTCTGGTGACCAAATAAGCTATTTATAGCACACACAACCCTTCCGCAAATCGTAATCGCAACAACGTTTACAAACGCATTTTGTATTACGTCCTAATTTGGACTGCCGTGTCGTTTTACTTTCTGTTTTGTTCTCGCATAGACACACGATCTGCACGGTAGTTTTTGATAGGGTGGAATCGACTTTACCAGAACACACTCGTCTTATAAACCTTCTTAGATTACAATGAGTCAAAAATAAAAAAATAACCAAAATGAAATGTAATTTAATTTCAATTAGATTGGCATTTTACTGACTACATTATTTTTTAGTTCCTACTTCAAAGAGCAATATCGATGTTTTAATTTCCATTTTAAAATTAAGGTTCTGACTTACCATTCTATCGGATTAAAGTCTAGAAATGTGATTGGTTAATTACTTAACTGCAATAATTTCGACCAATCACAGTTTGTAATTGATTGCAAGCTAGATATCTGATTGGTTGATAATATAAATGCAATAATGATAACCAATCAGAAGTCTTTCTAATCCAAACCTCATCTGTTGCATTTGCAGTGCTTTATACAAAGCAATAGTCTTCGCTCTCTTTCATAGTCATAGAGAACTTCATTGTAGCCATGTATAGTCTTTATCTTTAATGTGTTGTACATAATTATTGTTATAAATCAATGCTCAAGTGTCAAATAAAGGAAACAAACTATAATAATTTTTGTCGCTTACGCCCAATGTCTAAATTGCTTCTTGTTGGCATCTACAAAAATATGTGACTTCTTATGAAGATGCCACTAAAGAAAGGAAGCATAGAGTCAGGGTCAGGGCAGGGCAGGGCAGAGCAGGGCAGGGCAGGGTAGAGCAGGGCAGGGCATGGGCAGGGGGCGAGGGGCAAGGGCAGGGCAGGGCAGGGCAGGGCAGGGCAGGACAGGGCAGGACAGGACAGGACAGGACAGGACAGGACAGGACAAGGGCATGTTAAGGTCAGGTCAGGGCAGGATATTGGCAGGGGAAGAAAAGGAAAGTAAAGGAATAAACATAACATTCAAAGACAAAACATACCAACACATATACAAATAAACATTCATATATAATACTGTTAACACCCAGTGGAATGACGGACAGACCATCTCGACTGTATTTCCACCATATTTTAACTAAATAATAACCATTTATCTACCAAATTGACTGAAATTAGAAAAAAAAGATTAGTGAAAATCTTGGCAAGGCAGGGTGATTGGTTCCAAGAGGGATTGCTCCCTTCCTTCCCTTAAAATACATCATCTTTTACCATATTTCCACCATATTTTAACTTAATAATAACCATTTATCTACCAAATTGACTGAAATTAGAAAAAAAAGATTAGTGACAATCTTGGCAAGGCAGGGTGATGGGTTCCCTGAGGGTTCTCTCCCTGCTTACCCTCTAAAATACATCATCTTGTACCATATTACCACTTTATATTCACTGTATTTTAGCTAAACAATTAAAAAAAAAAGGATTAGGAGTGGTGACCATCTTGACAAGACAGGATGATGGGTTCTCTAAGGGATTACTCCCTTCCTACCCTTAAAATACACCATCTTGTACCATATTTTCACTTTATATTCACAGTATTTTAGCTAAACAATTACCATTTATCTTTCAAATTGACTGAAATTAGAAAAAAAACCCATTAGTGACCATCTCGGCAAAGGGCAGGGTCGATGAATTCCCTGAGGGATTACTCCCCGCCTACCCATAAAGACGACTAACCTACCTGCTATTTGACCATCACACTCTGTGAAGTGTCTGACCTAATGACTAACTGACTTACATCTCAGCAAAGGGCAGGGTCGATGACTTCCCTGAGGGATTTCTCCCCGCCTACCCCCAGTTTTATTTTTTAAGAGGAAACAGAAATTGTAGACAATGCACTCTCTACAAAACAACTTTCTAAATCCACTTTACAATTGGCCAATCAACAAAGTTTATTTCAATTCTTATTTCATTCCATTTCTCTTATTTTGCTGCTTATGTTAAAACCCCAATGACGAAATTGGGCATGAATTTAAATTAAACATGCCACAAAATAGTCAAGGGGGTCTTTGCTCCAGCATCTGTCAACTGCTTGGCCATCCTCATTGGTAGTGTGTGGTAGTGGCAGGGCAAAAAAAAAATGAGCAAAGACCATATTGGAATAACATCTGTATCTAAATTGAGGTCAAAGTTTAGAGCCAAATTATCATAGTTTTAGGAAGATACATGTACTTGTATCAAAGAATCGAAAAATGGAAGAACGTGCTAATATTACGGTATATAATCTTCAAAATCAAAATCGTGTAAAAAAATCAGAAAATTTTGCGCAATTCATAACCAAAAAACTAAAAATCTTCATTACAACATTAACAAAGGAAGGAAGGAAACCGGTAAAAAGAACAAGTTTAAGGAATTCGGAAAAAAGACCATCAATTTCTGATACAAATATCATTGCAATATATTTCCTACAAGAGAAGAAAAAACGATTAGTTAAAGAAAAGACAAGACAAGACAAGACATATAAACAAACACTTTCAAACACAAGACAGGGGCAGGGCAGGGGCAGGGGCAGGGGAACCCACTTTCATACACAAGACATATAAACACACCCTTTCATACACAAGACATATAAACACCCACTTCATACACAAGACATATAAACAAACACTTTCATACACAAGACATATAAACACTTTCAAACACAAGACATATAAACAAACACTTTCAAACACAAGACATATAAACAAACACTTTCAAACACAAGACATATAAACAAACACTTTCATACACAAGACATATAAACAAACACAAGACATATAAACAAAAACTTTCATACACAAGACATATAAACACACCCTTTCATACACAAGACATATAAACAAACACTTTCAAACACAAGACATGTAAACAAACACCTTCATACACAAGACATACAAACAAACACTTTCAAACACAAGACATGTAAACAAACACCTTCATACACAAGACATATAAACAAACACTTTCATACATAAGACATATAAACAAACACTTTCATACACAAGACATATAAACAAACACTTTCAAACACAAGACATTTAAACAAACACTTTCATAAACAAGACATATAAACAAACACTTTCATACACAAGACATATAAACAAACACTTTCATACATAAGACATATAAACAAACACTTTCATACACAAGACATATAAACAAACACTTTCAAACACAAGACATATAAACAAACACTTTCAAACACAAGACATATAAACACACACTTTCAAACACAAGACATATAAACACACACTTTCAAACACAAGACATATAAACACATACTTTCATACACAAGACATATAAACACATACTTACAAACACAAGACATATAAACACCCATACACACCCTTCCATACACATGACTACAAACAATCACACACACCCTTTCATGAAGAATGAACTGATAGGCCGAAGTCCCCACAAAGAGAATTACCACTTTAACAAGGCACTCTTAAGTGAACATGAGTTATTGCAAACACTCATTGACTCCACAGTTCAAATAACATACACCCATTTGACTGACAGACGAACCATCTCGGCTAAGAGCAGGGGCGATGAGCTCCCTGAGGGATTTCCTTGCCTACCCATACCAGTCGCCTCTCTCGGGTCCACCATATTCCACCATTAATAATCTAAAATAAGAAAATAAAACAGCATTAGTGATCATCTAGGCAAAGGGCAGGGGCGATGATTTCCCTGAGGGATGTCTCCCTGCCTATCCATACCAGTCGCCTCTCTCTGGTCCACCATAGTTCCACCATATTCCACCATTAATAACCTAAAATTAGAAAACAAAACAGCATTAGTGACCACAAACTGACTCGCCAGAGCTAATACATCCAGTGGCTTCATGACAGAACATCTCCACAGGGCAAAGTTTCTCTCCGTCTTCTCATAATACAAAATCATTTTAAGGAGTAATTTTTCACAAACGTTTACCTTGTTTCCACCATAATTTCACCATATTTTTCATCAATTTCCACCATAATCCATCATATTTTCATCTATTTCCACCATATTTCCACCATTTTTCCACCATAATCCAACAATTTCCACCATATATCCACCAATTTTTCATCTATTTCCACCAATAAACTGACTAAAATCAGTAAAAACAGCATTAGTAATAGAGAGACACAAACAGAAACACAAAAAAAAGGAAAGATAGAGTAAGAGACAGGGCAGGGCAGTGGCAGGGGCAGGGCAGGGCAGTGGCAGGGGCAGGGGCAGGGGCAGGGGCAGAGGCAAGGGCAGGGCAGGGCAGGGCAGGGCAGGGCAGGGCAGGGCAAGAAAGGAAAGATAGGAAAGATGAAATAACATAAACAGTAACATATAAAACCCCCAAGTGGACTGACGGACGGACCATCTTGGCAAAGGGCAGGGTCGATGACTTCCCTGTGGGCTTACTCCCTGCCTACCCTCAATATCCACCATGAACCTTATTTCCACCATAACTTAACTCCATATTACAACCATAACTTAACTATATGTTAATCATACATCTACCAAAGTCACTAAAATAAGAAAATAAAACAGCATTAGTGACCATCTCGGCAAAGGGCAGGGTCGATGATTTCCCTGAGGGATGTCTCCCCGCCTACCCATACCAGTCGCCTCTCTCTGATCCACCATAGTTCCACCATATTACCACCATTTTATCAACTATTTCCACCAATTTCCATCATATTTCCATCAACCATTTATCATACATGTACCAAGACTCACTAAAATGAGTAAAAAACAGCATTAGTAAAAGACAAACAGACAATTCAAAAATGTGCAACCATTATCCCATTAGTAAAAAATGAAAATACATCCACAAACAAAATTCATGCTCATTCACAAATACATGCCTAACATGCAAAACATAGACAAGGACAAAGTACAACACATAGTCAGAAGATTGTCAACTGGAGGAGGGGAACAGGACCATGAAGAATGAACTGATAGGCCGAAGTCACCACAAAGAGAATTACCACTTTAACAAGGCACTCTTAAGTGGACATGAGTTATTGCAAACACTCATTGACTCCACAGTTCAAATAACATACACCCACTGGAATGACAGACGAACCATCTCGGCTAAGAGCAGGGGCGATGAGCTCCCTGAGGGATTTCCCTGCCTACCCATACCAGTCGCCTCTCTCGGGTCCACCATATTCCACCATTAATAATCTAAAATAAGAAAATAAAACAGCATTAGTGATCATCTAGGCAAAGGGCAGGGTCGATGAGCTCCCTGAGGGATGTCTCCCTGCCTACCCATACCAGTCGCTTCTCTCTGGTCCACCATAGATTCACCATATTCCACCATTAATAATCTAAAATTAGAAAACAAAACAGCATTAGTGACCACAAACTGACTCGCCAGAGCTAATACATCCAGTGGCTTCATGACAGAACATCTCCACAGGGCAAAGTTTCTCTCCGTCTTCTCATAATACAAAAATATTTTAAGGAGTAATTTTTCACAAACATTTACCTTGTTTCCACCATATTTTATCCAAATATTTACCAAATTCACTAAAATGGAAAAAAAGTCATTTTTTTAGGCTTCTAAAAGATTTGATTTGGTACTTTTAATTTATTTAATATATGTATTAAAATGATTTTACCTTAATTCCACCATAATTTCACCATAGTTCCACCATATTTCCACCAATTTCCACCATAATCCAACAATTTCCACCATAATCCAACAATTTCCACCATAAACCAACAATTTCCACCATATATCCACCAATTTTTCATCTATTTCCACCAATAGACTGACTAAAATCAGTAAAAACAGCATTAGTAATAGAGAGACAGAAACAGAAACACAAAACATAAAAAAAGGAAAGATAAAGTAAGAGGCAGGGCAGGGCACAGGGGCAGGGGCAGGGGCAGGGGCAGGGGCAGGGGCAGGGCAGGGCAGGGCAGGACAAGATAGGAAAGATGAAATAACATAAACGTTAACATATAAAACCCCCAGTGGACTGACGGACGAACCATCTCGGCAAAGGGCAGGGGCGATGAGCTCCCTGGGGGCTTACTCCCTGCCTACCCATAAAATCCACCATGAACCATATTTCCACCATAACTTAACTCCATATTTCCACCATAACTTAACTATATGTTAATCATACATCTACCAAAGTCACTAAAATAAGAAAATAAAACAGCATTAGTGACCATCTCGGCACAGGGCAGGGTCGATGATTTCCCTGAGGGATGTCTCCCCGCCTACCCATACCAGTCGCCTCTCTCTGATCCACCATAGTTCCACCATATTTCCACCATTTTATCAACTATTTCCACCAATTTCCATCATATTTCCATCAACCATTTATCATACATGTACCAAGACTCACTAAAATGAGTAAAAAACAGCATTAGTAAAAGACAAACAGACAATTAAAAAATGTGCAACCATTATCCCATTAGTAAAAAATGAAAATACATCCACAAACAAAATTCATGCTCATTCACAAATACATGCCTAACATGCAAAACATAGACAAGGACAAAGTACAACACATAGTCAGAAGATTGTCAACTGGAGGAGGGGAACAGGACCATGAAGAATGAACTGATAGGCCGAAGTCACCACAAAGAGAATTACCACTTTAACAAGGCACTCTTAAGTGGACATGAGTTATTGCAAACACTCATTGACTCCACAGTTCAAATAACATACACCCACTGGAATGACGGACGAACCATCTCGGCAAAGGCAGGGTCAATGAGCTCCCTGAGGGATTTACTCCCCGCCTACCCCCATACATGTTTTTATCTAACATATAAAAACAACCCTTCAGCATCAGTGATGGAGGGGGACGGATGTGAATGCATTAGTGAAATTCTCAGCATTGCAGGGTTACCCTGAGTAAAGGTCAAAAGTTTTCAAGATCCAAATGTTAATGGTTCAATATTACCACAGATTCAATTATTGCAGTTAACTGAAACCATCAAAGTGAGTTCAGATCAATTTTTTCCCCCACAGTTTCACAAAAATCAAATTTATTTTTCATAAAGCCAAAATTTCAATCAAACTTTGCCAAGATAAAAAAGATGATAGTCCAATATTTCTGCTGTTTCAACTATTGCAGTTAACTGAAACCATCAGAGTGATTTTAGGTCAATTTTTACCTTCACAGTTTCACAAAAATTCAGGACAGAAAAGCCAATATTAAAACCAATTTCAATCAAAATTTGTCAACATCAAAAAGTTGATAGTCCAATATTTCTGCTGTTCAATTATTGCAGTTAACTGTAACCAGAGTGATTTGAGGTCAATTTTTACCTTCACAGTTTCACAAAAATTCAAGACATAAACCAATAATTAAAACCTCGTTCAATCACAAGGATAAAAAAGTTAATGGTTCAATATTTCTACAGATTCAATTATTGCAGTTTACTGAAACCATCAGAGTGATTTTAGATCAATTACACCCCCACAGTTTCACAAAAATCATAATTTATTTTCATTTTTTTCTTTGCATAAAGCCAAAATTTCAATCAAACTTTGCCAAGATAAAAAAGTTAATGGTTCAATATTACCACAGATTCAATTATTGCAGTTAATTGAAACCACCAAAGTGCGTTTTTTAATGTAATTATTTATCAGTGTACTAGCCACTGGACTGACGGGCGGACAGACCATCTCGGCAAAGGGCAGGGTCGATGAATTCCCTGAGGGATTTGATCCCCGCCTACCCTCATATATTTTAAACTGGGCAGAAACAGACAGATCACCTACAAAGGAATTAATCCACTGACAAAACTTCTCTAGTTTCAATTGACATAAAACTTATTCTACAAAATAATCCCTTCCTTAAAAAATTGCATAAACAAAATTATATTCTGGTCCATAATTAATATTCTCTCAGCCTGTCTCTGAAACTTTTGCTGCTTGTTCAATTTAAACTGTAGACAATGCACTCCCTACAAAACGACTTCCTGAATCCACTCTACGATTGGTGAATCAACTATGTTTCAGTCTTTAATTTTGCTGCTTATTTTAAAACCCCAATGACGAAATTGGGCATGAAATTAAATTAAACATGCCACAAAATAGTCAAGGAGGTCTTTGCTCCGCTTCTTATCTGCTTGGTCATCTTCTTTGGTAGTGGCAGGCAAAAAAAAAAAAAAAGAGCAAAGACCATATTGGAATGAAAATCTATATCGCATTGATGTCACTTCGGATCATCAATTACAGATATAAACATCATTGCAATATTTTTCCTACAAAAGAAGAACATGCACATGCACAAATACATGCCTAACATGCAAACATAGACAAGGACAAAGTACAACACATAGTCAGAAGAATGTCAACTGGAGGAGGGGAACAGGACCATGAAGAATGAACTGATAGGCCGAAGTCACCACAAAGAGAATTACCACTTTAACAAGGCACTCTTAAGTGGACATGAGTTATTGCAAACACTCATTGACTCCACAGTTCAAATAACATACACCCACTGGAATGACAGACGGACTATCTCGCAAGGAGTAGAGGTGATGAGATCCCATTGGTAATTCCACCATGTAGTACCATATTTCCTAAAATCAGAAAAAAAAACTTTATTAGTTTTAACAAAATTGACTTGGTCAACATGATACAACTAGTGTTCTGACAGAGACACAGACAGACCAATTCCACTAGGCAAAGTTCTCCAAGGGAAATCTCTCTAACTTCGAATAATGCAAACTGTTTTTAAAATATTATTAATCACAAAATTGTACCTTATTTTCTTAAATTGTTAAACATATTTCCACCATATTTCAACTAAATATTTATCATACATCTACCAAATTCACTAAAATTAATAAAAAATTAGCTTAAGTGACCACTAAGTAGACTTGTCTGACAAAATACATCCAGTGGTCCGACAGACAGAACATTTGAATATATTTATTCAAAAATCTATACCTCATTCCACCAATTTTCAGCAATTTTTTTGTAATTTCCACCATATTTCCACCAATGTTTACCACATTTTCTATAACATTTACCATGGATCTACCAAGATTGGCTAAAATCAGTAAAAACAGCATTAGTAATAGAGAGACAAACACAGAAACACAAAACATAAAAAAGAAGAAGGATAGATTAAGAGGCAGGGGCAGGGGCAGGGGCAGGGGCAGGGGCAGGGGCAGGGGCAGGGGCAGGGCAGGGCAGGGCAGGGCAGGGCAGGGCAGGGCAAGATAGGAAAGATGAAATAACAAAAACGTTAACATATAAAACCCCCAGTGGACTGACGGACGGACCATCTCGGCAAAGGGCAGGGGCGATGAGCTCCCTGGGGGCTTACTCCCGGCCTACCCATAAAATCCACCATGTTTGTACCATATTTCCACCATATCTTAACTATATATTAATCATACTTCTACCAAAGTCACTAAAATAAGAAAATAAAACAGCATTAGTGACCATCTCGGCAAAGGGCAGGGTCGATGATTTCCCTGAGGGATGTCTCCCCGCCTACCCATACCAGTCGCCTCTCTCTGATCCACCATAGTTCCACCATATTTCCACCATTTTATCAACTATTTCCACCAATTTCCATCATATTTCCATCAACCATTTATCATACATGTACCAAGACTCACTAAAATGAGTAAAAAACAGCATTAGTAAAAGCCAAACAGACAATTAAAAAATGTGCAACCATTATCCCATTAGTAAAAAATGAAAATACATCCACAAACAAAATTCATGCTTATTCACAAACACATGCCTAACATGCAAAACATAGACAAGGACAAAGTACAACACATAGTCAGAAGAATGTCAACTGGAGGAGGGGAACAGGACCACGAAGAATGAACTGATAGGCCGAAGTCCCCACAAAGAGAATTACCACTTTAACAAGGCACTCTTAAGTGGACATGAGTTATTGCAAACACTCATTGACTCCACAGTTCAAATAACATACACCCAAGTGGACTGACAGACGAACCATCTCGGCTAAGAGCAGGGGCGATGAGCTCCCTAAGGGATTTCCCTGCCTACCCATACCAGTCGCCTCTCTCGGGTCCACCATATTCCACCATTAATAATCTAAAATAAGAAAATAAAACATCATTAGTGACCATCTAGGCTAAGAGCAGGGGCGATGATTTCCCTGAGGGATGTCTCCCTGCCTACCCATACAAGTCGCCTCTCTCTGGTCCACCATAGTTCCACCATAATCCACCATTAATAACCTAAAAATAGAAAACAAAACAGCATTAGTGACCACAAACTGACTCGACAGAGCAAATACATCCAGTGGCTTCATGACAGAAAATCTCCACAGGGCAAAGTTTCTCCCGTCTTCTCCTAATGCAAAAATATTTTAAGGAGTAATTTTTCACGAACATTTACCTTGTTTCCACCATATTTTATCCAAATATTTACCATACATCTACCAAATTCACTAAAATGGAAAAAAATCATTTTTTAAGGCTTCTAAAAGATTTGATTTGGTACTTTTAATTTATTTAATATATGTATTAAAATGATTGTACCTTATTTCCACCATAATTTCACCATATTTTTCATCAATTTCCACCATAATCCAACATATTTTCATCTATTTCCACCATATTTCCACCAATTTCCACCATATTTCCCCCATAATCCAATAATTTCCACCATATATCCACCAATTTTTCATCTATTTCCACCAATAGACTGACTAAAATCAGTAAAAACAGCATTAGTAATAGAGAGACAGAAACAGAAACATAAAACATAAAAAAGGAAAGATAGAGTAAGAGGGCAGGGGCAGGGGCAGGGGCAGGGGCAGGGCAGGGCAGGGCAGGGCAGGGCAGGGCAGGACAAGATAGGAAAGATGAAATAACATAAACATTAACATAAAAAAAACCAGTGGACTGACGGACGGACATCTCGGCAAAGGGCAGGGGCGATGAGCTCCCTGGGGGCTTACTCCCTGCCTACCCACAAAATCCACCATGAACCATATTTCCACCATAACTTAACTATATGTTAATCATACATCTACCAAAGTCACTAAAATAAGAAAATAAAACAGCATTAGTGACCATCTGGGCAAAGGGCAGGGTCGATGATTTCCCTGAGGGATGTCTCCCCGCCTACCCATACCAGTCGCCTCTCTCTGATCCACCATAGTTCCACCATATTTCCACCATTTTATCAACTATTTCCACCAATTTCCATCAACCATTTATCATACATGTACCAAGACTCACTAAAATGAGTAAAAAACAGCATTAGTAAAAGACAAACAGACAATTAAAAAATGTGCAACCAATATCCCATTAGTAAAAAATGAAAATACATCCACAAACAAAATTCATGCTCATTCACAAATACATGCCTAACATGCACACATAGACAAGGACAAAGTACAACACATAGTCAGAAGAATGTCAACTGGAGGAGGGGAACAGGACCATGAAGAATGAACTGATAGGCCGAAGTCACCACAAAGAGAATTACCACTTTAACAAGGCACTCTTAAGTGGACATGAGTTATTGCAAACACTCATTGACTCCACAGTTCAAATAACATACACCCATTGGACTGACAGACGAACCATCTCGGCTAAGAGCAGGGGCGATGAGCTCCCTAAGGGATTTCCCTGCCTACCCATACCAATCGCCTCTCTCGGGTCCACCATATTCCACCATATTCCACCATTAATAATCTAAAATTAGAAAACAAAACAGCATTAGTGACCACAAACTGACTCGCCAGAGCAAATACATCCAGTGGCTTCATGACAGAACATCTCCACAGGGCAAAGTTTCTCTCTGTCTTCTCATAATGCACAAATATTTTAAGGAGTAATTTTTCACGAACATTTACCTTGTTTCCACCATATTTTATCCAAATATTTAGCATACATCTACCAAATTCACTAAAATGGAAAAAAAGTCATTTTTTAAGGCTTCTAAAAGATTTAATTTGGTACTTTTAATTTATTTAATATATGTATTAAAATGATTTTACCTTAATTCCACCATAATTTCACCATAGTTCCACCATATTTCCACCAATTTCCACCATAATCCAACAATTTCCACCATATATCCACCAATTTTTCATCTATTTCCACCAATAGACTGACTAAAATCAGTAAAAACAGCATTAGTAATAGAGAGACAGAAACAGAAACACAAAACATAAAAAAGGAAAGATAGAGTAAGAGGCAGGGCAGGGCAGGGGCAGGGGCAGGGCAGGGGCAGGGGCAGGGCAGGGCAGGGCAGGGCAGGGCAGAAGCAGGGGCAGGGGCAGGGGCAGGGGCAGGGGCAGGGGCAGGGGCAGGGCAGGGCAGGACAGGGCAGGACAGGGCAGGACAAGACAAGACAAGATAGAAAAGATGAAATAACATAAACATTAACATATAAAACCCCCAGTGGACTGACGGACGGACCATCTCGGCAAAGGGCAGGGGCGATGAGCTCCCTGGGGGCTTACTCCCTGCCTACCCATAAAATCCACCATGAACCATATTTCCACCATAACTTAACTATATGTTAATCATACATCTACCAAAGTCACTAAAATAAGAAAATAAAACAGCATTAGTGACCATCTCGGCAAAGGGCAGGGTCAATGATTTCCCTGAGGGATGTCTCCCCGCCTACCCATACCAGTCGCCTCTCTCTGATCCACCATAGTGCCACCATATTTCCACCATTTTATCAACTATTTCCACCATGGTTCCACCATATTTCCATCAACCATTTATCATACATGTACCAAGACTCACTAAAATCAGAAAAAACAGCATTAGTAAAAGACAAACAGACAATTAAAAAATGTGCAACCATTATCCTACTAGTAAAAAATGAAAATACATCCACAAACAAAATTCATGCTCATTCACAAATACATGCCTAACATGCAAAACATAGACAAGGACAAAGTACAACACATAGTCAGAAGAATGTCAACTGGAGGAGGGGAACAGGACCATGAAGAATGAACTGATAGGCCGAAGTCACCACAAAGAGAATTACCACTTTAACAAGGCACTCTTAAGTGGACATGAGTTATTGCAAACACTCATTGACTCCACAGTTCCAACAACATACACCCACTGGACTGACGGACGGACGGACCATCTCGGCAAAGGGCAGGGTCGATGAGCTCCCTGGGGGCTTACTCCCGGCCTACCCACAATATCCACCATGAACCATATTTCCACCATATCTTAACTAAATATATCATACATCTACCAAAGTCACTAAAATAAGAAAATAAAACAGCATTAGTGACCATCTCGGCAAAGGGCAGGGCCGATGAGCTCCCTGGGGGCTTACACCCTGCCTACCCATAAAATCCACCATATTTCCACCATAACTTAACTATATAATATTTATCATACATCTACCAAAGTCACTAAAATAAGAAAATAAAACAGAATTAGTGACCATCTCAGCAAGGCAGGGTCGATGAATTCCCTGAGGGATTACTCCCCGCCTACCCTTTCGACAAACCTACCTGCGATTTGACCCCCACGCTCTGTGGAGTGTCTGACCTAATGACTAACTGACTTACATCTCGGCAAGGCAGGGTCGATGGGTTCCCTGAGAGATTACTCCCCGCCTACCTGGACTTGGACTGACGGACTTGGACTGACGGACTTGGACTGACGGACTTGGACTGACGGACTTGGACTGACAGACTTGGACTGACAGACATGGACTGACATACTTGGGCTGACGGACTTGGACTGACAGACGGACCATCTCGGCTAAGGCAGGGTCGATGAATTCCCTGAGGGATTTATTTACTCCCTGCCTACCCATGACAATACAGAAATTTCAACTGGAACTTGGTACATAACTGGAACTTTGTAAGTAACTGGAACTTGGTAAATAACTGGAACTGGGTAAATAACTGGAACTTGGTGAATAACTGGAACTGGGTAAATAACTGGTATTTGGTAAATAATTGGAACTTGGTAAGTAACTGGAACTTGGTAAATAACTGGAACTGGGTAAATAACTGGAACTTGGTAAGTAACTGGAACTTGGTAAATAACTGGAACTTGGTAAGTAACTGGAACTTGGTAAGTAACTGGAACTTGGTAAGTAACTGGAACTTGGTAAATAACTGGAACTTGGTAAATAACTGGAACTGGGTAAGTAACTGGAACTTGGTAAGTAACTGGAACTTGGTAAATAACTGGAACTTGGTGAATAACTGGAACTTGGTGAATAACTGGAACTTGGTGAATAACTGGAACTTGGTAAATAACTGCAACTTTGTAAGTAATTGGAACTTGGTAAATAACTGGAACTTGGTAAATAATTGAAATTTGGTAAATAACTGGAACTTGATGAATAACAACTGGAACTTGGTAAATAATTGGAACTGGGTAAATAATAACTGGAACTTGGTAAATAATTGGAACTGGGTAAATAATAACTGGAACTTGGTAAATAACTGGAGCTTGGTAAATAATTGGAACTTGGAACTTGGTAAATAACTGGAACTTGGTAAATAACTGGAACTTGGTAAATAACTGGAACTTGGTAAATAATTGGAACTTGGTAAATAACTGGAACTTGGTAATAATTGGAACTAGGTAAATAACTGGAACTTGGTAAATAACTGGAACTGGGTAAATAACTAGAACTTGGTAAATAACTGGAACTTGGTAAATAACTCGAACGTGGTAAATAACAACTGGAACTTGGTAAATAACTTGAACTTGGTAAATAACAACTGGAACTTGGTAAATAATTGGAACTTGGAACTTGGTAAATAACTGGAACTTGGTAAATAATTGGAACTTGGTAAATAATTGGAACTTGGTAAATAACTGGAACTAGGTAAATAACTGGAACTTGGTGAATAACTGGAACTTGGTAAATAACTAGAACTTGGTGAATAACTGGAACTTGGTAAGTAACTGGAACTTGGTGAATAACTGGAACTTGGTGAATAACTGGAACTTGGTGAATAACTGGAACTTGGTAAATAACTGGAACTTGGTGAATAACTGGAACTTGGTGAATAACTGGAACTTGGTGAATAACTGGAACTTGGTAAGTAACTGGAACTTGGTGAATAACTGGAACTTGGTGAATAACTGGAACTTGGTGAATAACTGGAACTTGGTGAATAACTGGAACTTGGTAAATAACTGGAACTTGGTAAATAACTAGAACTTGGTGAATAACTGGAACTTGGTAAATAACTGGAACTTGGTAAATAACTGGAACTTGGTAAGTAATTGGAACTTGGTAAGTAATTGGAACTTGGTAAATAACAACTGGAACATGGTAAATAACTGGAGCTTGGTAAATAACTGGAACTTGGTAAATAACTGGAGCTTGGTAAATAATTGGAACTTGGTAAATAACTGGAACTTGGTAAGTAATTGGAACTTGGTAAGTAATTGGAACTTGGTAAATAACAACTGGAACTTGGTAAATAACTGGAGCTCGGTGAATAACTGGAACTTGGTAAATAACTGGAACTTGGTAAATAACTGGAACTTGGTAAATAACTGGAACTTGGTAAATAACTGGAACTGGGTAAATAACTGGAACTTGGTAAATAACTGGAACTTGGTAAATAACTGGAAATTGGTGAATAACTGGAACTTGGTGAATAACTGGAACTTGGTGACTAACTGGAACTTGGTGAATAACTGGAACTTGGTAAATAACTGGAACTTGGTACATAACAACTGGAACTTGGTTAATAACTGGAACTTGGTAAATAACTGGAACTTGGTAAATAACTGCAACTTGGTAAATAACTGGAACTTGGTAAATAACTGGAACTTGGTACATAACAACTGGAACTTGGTTAATAACTGGAACTTGGTACATAACAACTGGAACTTGGTTAATAACTGGAACTTGGTAAATAACTGGAACTTGGTAAATAACTGCAACTTGGTAAATAACTGCAACTTGGTAAATAACTGCAACTTGGTAAATAACTGCAACTTGATAAATAACTGCAACTTGGTAAATAATTGGAACTTGGTGAATAACTGAAACTTGGTAAATAACAACTGGAACTTGGTAAATAACTGGAACTTGGTAAATAACTGGAACTTGGTAAATAACTGGAGCTTGGTAAATTACTGCAACTTGGTAAATAACTGGAACTATGTGTATAACTGGAACTTGGTAAATAACTGCAACTTGGTAAATAACTGGAACTATGTGTATAACTGCAACTTGGTAAATAACTGGAACTATGTGTATAACTGCAACTTGGTAAATAACTGGAACTTGGTGAATAACTCAAACTTGGTGAATAACAACTGGTACTTGGTAAATAACTGGAACTTGGTAAATAACTGGAACTTGATGAATCACTTCATAACAAGAATTTCATCTTACATTTCAAAATTTCTTCCTTATATCTTCTCATACTTCCACCAACTGCTTACTCAATGAACTCATCCCCCCCCCCCCCCCACCACTCCCATTATCAAAAAAAAACATTACTTTGTTTCCAATAAAAAAATATTCTAATTCAACTATCTTCTTTATCTTTAATTTAATTATTATCTCCCCTTTCCATCTTTTCTATTTTTGATGAATTTTCCTCTGTTATATAATTCGTGCCATATTCCACCAGGTTCTAATTAAATATTTCTTGATTCTACCACACTACTCTACTTTAAATTAATTATTTCCACCATATTTCCATGAATTTTCTTCTGTTTTCAATATTCTTTGCCAAATTTCCACCATTCTTTGCTTGGCTCATTGGACATAACACCCTCCCTTACAAACCCCCCCCCATTAAAAAGACATTACTTTGTTTCCAATTAAAAATACAAAACCTTAAATTACTTTTAACTATCTTCTTAATTTTTTTTCAGCTATTATATTTAATTTCCACCATTTTCCATGAATTTTCTTCTGTTTTTAATATTCTTTGCCATATTTCCACCAGATTTTAACATGTTTCCACCATTCTTTGCTTGGCTCATCGGACATAACACCCTCCCTTACAACCCCCCCATTAAAAAGACATTACTTTGTTTACAATTAAAAAGACAAAACCCCAAATTACTCATTTAACTATCTTCTTCATTTTTTAAATAAATTGTGCCATATTTCCACCATATTTCCATGAATTTTCTTCTGTTTTTAATATTCTTTTCCATATTTCCAGTAGATTTTGACCATGTTTCCACCATTATTTGCTTGACTTTATGGACAATGACACCAATGGACAATAAAATCAACCCCCAAACCACCCCCATTAAAAAAGACATTACTTTGTTTTCAATTTAATAAAAATTTACAATTATCTTCTCCATATTGCATCGTCTCATGATAATAATAATTGTGCTCGATTTCCACCATTTTCTTGAGTTTTCTTCAGTTTTTAATATTCTTTGCCATATTTCCACCAGATTTTAACATGTTTCCACCATTCTTTGCTTGACTCATCGGACATAACACCCTCCCTTACAAACCCCCATTAAAAAGACATTACTTTGTTTACAATTAAAAAGACAAAACCTTAAATTACTTTTAACTATCTTCTTAATTTTCTTTCAGCTATTATATTTTTTTTCCACCATATTTCCATCAATTTTCTTCTGTTTTTAATATTCTTTGCCATATTTCCACCAGATTTTAACATGTTTCCACCATTCTTTGCTTGGCTCATCGGACATAACACCCTCCCTTACAACCCCCCCATTAAAAAGACATTACTTTGTTTACAATTAAAAAGACAAAACCCCAAATTACTCATTTAACTATCTTCTTCATTTTTTAAATAAATTGTGCCATATTTCCACCATATTTCCATGAATTTTCTTCTGTTTTTAATATTCTTTTCCATATTTCCAGTAGATTTTGACCATGTTTCCACCATTATTTGCTTGACTTTATGGACAATGACACCAATGGACAATAAAATCAACCCCCAAACCACCCCCATTAAAAAAGACATTACTTTGTTTTCAATTTAATAAAAATTTACAATTATCTTCTCCATATTGCATCGTCTCATGATAATAATAATTGTGCTCGATTTCCACCATTTTCTTGAGTTTTCTTCAGTTTTTAATATTCTTTGCCATATTTCCACCAGATTTTAACATGTTTCCACCATTCTTTGCTTGACTCATCGGACATAACAACCCTCCCTTACAAACCCCCATAAAAAGACATTACTTTGTTTCCAATTAAAAATACAAAACCTTAAATGACTTTTAACTATCTTCTTAATTTTCTTTCAGCCATTATATTTTTTTTCCACCATATTTCCATCAATTTTCTTCTGTTTTTAATATTCTTTGCCATATTTCCACCAGATTTTAACATGTTTCCACCATTCTTTGCTTGGCTCATCGGACATAACACCCTCCCTTACAACCCCCCCATTAAAAAGACATTACTTTGTTTACAATTAAAAAGACAAAACCCCAAATTACTTTTAACTATCTTCTTCAACTGCAGCCACATCTCATTTTTCATAATATCTTTACCAATCTTCACGGAATTCAAGGAACTTCTACCATATTGTTCACACGTTTCTACAATTACATCAGAGTTTGGTTAATGTTTTCTTTGATTTCTTGTCTTTGAATGGTATCATAAATTTGATGGAGAAAATTTCATCAGAGCTTGGTAGATGAGTTTCACCAGGTACCATTAATTTGACGGAGAACATCTCGGCAAGACAGGGTCGACTAACTCCCTGCAGGTAACTACTGATAGCACCCTGCCTACCCTTAATTCCAAGAAAAGTTTATTTTAGCCAATAACAGGTTAGAAAATAAATTTGTAAAACCACATCGGTTTTGATAAAGATATCAGTATTTCTTTAGCTCTTTTTATAAATTAAACCAAGTTAAAATAGCCATACAATGGTTTAGTTTCATTGAAATATCAGCATCTCCATGTGGGCATGGATGATGGCCTCCCAGAAGGATTTATACTTGTCTCCTTCTACTATTTCTTAAAAATCAGATTAATTAATGCCTTTCTTTTAAGGACTTTCATAAAAGTGTTTATTTCAATAAAATCAAAGTCATGGAGCAGTGACTTATTTACAAGTTTATTTCAATAAAATCAAAAAGTCATGGAGCAGCAACTTATTTACTAGTTTATTTCAATAAGATCAAAGTCATGGAGCAGCGACTTATTTACTAGTTTATTTCAATAAAATCAAAAAGTCATGGAGCAGCGACTTATTTACTAGTTTATTTCAATAAGATCAAAGTCATGGAGCAGCGACTTATTTACTAGTTTATTTCAATAAGATCAAAGTCATGGAGCAGCGACTTATTTACTAGTTTATTTCAATAAGATCAAAAAGTCATGGAGCAGTGACTTATTTACTAGTTTATTTCAATAAAATCAAAGTCATGGAGCAGTGACTTATTTACTAGTTTATTTCAATAAAATCAAAGTCATGGAGCAGCGACTTATTTACTAGTTTATTTCAATAAGATCAAAAAGTCATGGAGCAGTGACTTATTTACTAGTTTATTTCAATAAAATCAAAGTCATGGAGCAGTGACTTATTTACAAGTTTATTTCAATAAAATCAAAGTCATGGAGCAGCGACTTATTTACTAGTTTATTTCAATAAGATCAAAGTCATGGAGCAGCGACTTATTTACTAGTTTATTTCAATAAGATCAAAAAGTCATGGAGCAGTGACTTATTTACTAGTTTATTTCAATAAAATCAAAGTCATGGAGCAGTGACTTATTTACTAGTTTATTTCAATAAAATCAAAGTCATGGAGCAGTGACTTATTTACTAGTTTATTTCAATAAAATCAAAAAGTCATGGAGCAGCGACTTATTAACTATCAAAAAATCAGATCAATTAATCATCAATGCTTCGAAAATTTGATGGAGAACATCTCGGCAAGACAGGGTCGACTAACTCCCTGCAGGTAACTACTGATAGCACCCTGCCTACCCTTAATTCCAAGAGACTTTTATTTTAGCCAATAACATGTTTGAAAATAAATTTGTAAAACCACATCGGTTTTGATAAAGATACCAGAATTTCTTTAGCTCTTTATAAATTAAACCAAGTTAAAAGTTACTATTTTCAGTATTCTAAAATAACCATACATGGTTTTAAAATCGTACCAGCCAAAAATATTACCATGTTCGTTCAGCCAATAACCAACCAAAGGTTTAGTTTCATTGAAATATCAGCATCTCCATGTGGGCGTGGATGATGGCCTCCCAGAAGGATTTATACTTGTCTCCTTCTATTATTTCTTAAAAATCAGATCATTTAATGCCTTTCTTTTAAGGACTTTCATAAAATAAAATCAAAGTCATGGAGCAGCGACTTATTACTATAAAAATGTCACATAACAGTGACTTACATATAACTAAAAAGTCACACGGCGGTGACTTATTTTTATCAGAAAGTCACAGAGCGGTGACTTTCATAAAATCTAAGTCACAGAGCGGTGACTATATAGAATCAGAGTCACAGAGCGGTGACTATAAAATCAAAGTCACAGAGCGGTGACTTATACTAAAGACTGACGGAATTGGGTCCAAAGGGGGACAAGGGCACCTGCTGCATGTAAGTGGAGAGAAACAACAGGGACCCTGAGGATCACTCTATATGGCTTATACGCTCAATTCCAATTGCTGTATGACACGACTTTTGTCAAACCTACGAAATACCAAAAGGAAAAGGGGGCGCACGTGAGTCCCTGCCTAACAGTGTGAGGTGAAATCGAGATTTGAAAAAGCCTTGCCGCAACACAATTGGAATTTTGCAAGCAGAGTCTGATACTAAAAGCCCCTGATTACCAGAAAAATAAGACTTAGTTGATTTCATCTTCATCTGTGTATCTAGTACCCCATGGCCTGTCAATCCAAAAATAAACCTCGTAGCATCACAAGTTCTACTCACGCGACCGCGTTTCAAATATAAACCAGTACATAAACATATCCTAACACCTATTTCCTAACACCTATTTCCTAACACTTAACTAATTGATGTAGAACTGTGATGCCAGGAGGTCCTATCTTCATTCCAAAACCATGAGATCCAAGAGTGGTCGTCGTCTAAAACTCGGCGATACGTAGTTAGTCAGCTGACGTAAAAACGTCAACAAACCTATGAGTTGCATAGCATATAATTTTTCATAAAGGCAAGATGGTCTGCAGTGTATCCCACTGGATATCTGCAGATTATATCCTTGCCTACGTCATCTTACTAATTTTAAATATATCACATTTCTTTGAAAAATATTTCTAATATTAGGACTCTATCTAGGATTTAAGTCGAATTTTGAAAATTTCTATTTGTCAACGCATAACGCAAAAAAATCAGGCTTATAAATTATCTTCTATGTATATGAAACAAAAGTACTGTTCAAAAATCAAGGTGTATTTTTAGAATTCCAAAATTTTCAATTTCTCTCAAAATATAAGTAGGCAAAATTTTCAATTTCCATCAATATAAGAAGGCTATCGTCCAGAAACTTTGTCGATTTATGTAAATTCAAATATTTGATAAACTTTATAACCAATGAGCCATCCTAGATAAAGTAAGGGGTTGAGTTCAAACGCTTTGATCGGTCGCACGAAGGGAGCCTATAGTGTTTGAGAAAAATCAAGAAACAGGTAGCCCATTTCTGTGCTATTTCACCTGAACCAGCTAAAATTACAAGATCGGGGTGGCTATTTACAATGTTTTCAAAAAAAATCGTGCTTTCACATCCACCTCATAAACATATTCAAAAAAATTAATAAAATACTATTTCATTTACCTAATTTTATGATCCAAAAATGAAGAATATTTTGACTGATGGGCGAACATGTCCTAGGAAGCATTTGGGAAAGGGGGCAGCCTACTATGCTTCCTTTAGTGGACAGATATAAGAAAATAACCGCACAAAACCTCTTTCGGTCGCCAAAGTGAATAGTTCAAATCGGCGACAAAAATTGGTTAAAATCTGGAAAAAAGCAATCGTCCATTCCCTATCAATTTATGAAAATCCATAACGTGATTAATCGCACTGCAGAAAAAAAACGACGCGCTAATATATCACCAACCTTGTCATGTGATCACATTAACTGCAATCACAAAACAAATGTTGATGTGTGCGGTTAGTGTGGTATATTCATGTAATGCATGTGTAAAGGGATAAATTCACAAAAACATCCAGCACAGATAAGAGTCAGCTACACAGAATCCAGTAGTAAATTGCAGTCTTACTATAAAGCATCCCTTAAAAAAACCTACGCTGTTTCCCTTTAATTCACAAAAACATCCAGCACAAATAGAGCCAGCTAGTAATCCAGTAGTAAATTGCAGTCTTACTATAAAGCATCCCTTAAAAACTACACTGTATCCCTTTAAGTTGCGTTGTGAAGGGGGTAGGGGAGGGCACCTGCTGTATGTGGTGATGCACAAGAAAAAAAAGAAGGTTAGTGCCCTATTGTTTAACTCACAACTCTACAGCTTTGTGTAAAGTTGAATTTGGTTTGGTACGTTGGTTTGGTTCCGCATATCCATACCTAAAAAAAATCACAAGTATTAAGTATGGTGTGTTAGAAGCATTATTTTACAAGAAAATGACGTCTGTGATTCTTGCAATTCTACTAAAACTAATGAGTTCTACCGGAAGCTACTATTGATATCTATGCAGATCAGTGAGGGTGACGTCATAAAACCTGTTAGTTTTAGTGGAATTGCAGGAACCACAGACGTCTGAATGAAAATTGGAATTGTGTTAATTGATGCTATCAGTGTCCCCGATACACATACAAAGTTTAGAAATACTCTTTACAATTCCTTTAACCATATATCTCTGCAAACAAAATCATTAAGATAATTAAGAAAAGTGTGAACTGCCATTTTTCTGCCTTCGTCTCATCTTAACAATCCCTTTAAAAATAATAAATTTACCAAAGAAATCAACTCACCATATCAAGTTGTTGTACGTACATTGTATATCTTGTTACTGATGTTCTGTGAGCTTATGATGTCGTTTGATACCTAAAAAAATTAAAAAGATTTGTAAAAAAACATTAACTAAGTACAATAAGTCACCCTCTCCCAACCCCCATTATCTTGCAAAGGGTACATAATTTTGTTCAACAAAACATTTGAGACTATACCCCTTTAAAACCCTCAACATCCACCAAACCCCAAAATCACCAAATAAGTAATGTAGTCCCCCCACCCTCCCCATTTTATTTTAAATCAATGAGCCCTACCCCTATGTCATCATGTCAACCATGACAGTAACATGCAGTTGATTTAAAAACAGTTGTAACCTATTATGAAATATAAAGGGCACCTAATGCCTGAAATAAGCTTAAATTATCTCCCCTTATTCAGATTTTAAGCAGGGCAGTTCATTGAACCCTCACCAACCCCCATTACCAACCTCCCCCCTCCTCATGCCCCATCAATGTCATCTTATCAACCATGACAATAACATGCACTTGCTTCAAACAGCTGTAACCTACTATGGAAGTATAAAGGGCACTCAATGTTTTTAAAAAGATCAAATTATCTCCCCTTATTCAGATATTAAACTGGGCACTTCATTGAACCCTCGCCCCCCCCCCGTACCTACACCCCACCCCAATCCCTAATTAATGTCATCTTATCTACCATGACAATAACATGCACTTGCTTCAAAAACAGCTGTAACCTATTATGCAAATATAAAGGGCATTCGATACCTTAAATAAGATCAAATTATCTCCCCTTATTCAGATCTTAAGCAGTCCAGTTTATTGAACCAGATGATAGGGAAAGGCCTGCTGTGGGCTGTATAGTACAAGTCAGACAATCCCCTCATTGCACACTGCATGGCATGCTTGCCAGTGGCCCAAACCCTTTGTTAATGAAAGATAAAGATTAACATACCTTTCATGTAGATGCAGACAGGAAATTAACTCAAAACTTAAAACTGTGGATTTATCAAACTAAACTGTCTTCAAATATCTAAAAAAAATGTTAATATTGTTATTAAATGTCCACCATATGGAATAACCAGTGGCATTTCTGGGAGTCTTGTGGTTGGGGGGTTGGGGGGGGGGGGGGGGGGTCTTGGGGGACGAGTTGAGGCCATAAATTATCAAGGGGGGCTACCAGCACCAGGTAAATGTCAAAGTGGGGAGGGCCAAAACCGGGCCAGCCTTAATTCTGGGGCCCCCGTAGAATTGCCACTGGGAATAACCCCATGATCCTACTCCCCCACCCCCTCCCTTGCCCCTTATCTATAAAGATAAGGAGGGTTAAACAGTTGACATATTGACTATCAAATCTCCATAATGAATGTCTTGTGACCCTTTAAAGGATGCTTAAGGTCAAGGGTTATATTCAAGGCCATTGCTTCATCATAAACAGTAAAATTTTCATCATTGCACACTGCATGGCTTGTCTGTTATTATTAGCCCAATTAATGAAAGAGAAAGATTAACTCACCTTTTAGGAACATGCTGACAGAAATTTAACTCATAACTAACGTAAAACTGAGGATTTATCTAAACTAAACTGTCTTCTAATATCTGCAAAAAAAGATAAGTTTGTTATTGAATGTCTAACCATATGGGATAATCCCTTAAACCTAACCCCCCACCCCAACCAAAACTCACCAACTGTAAAACTAATCCTATTCTTCCTCATTATGAATATCTAGGGGTGAGGGGGGTGGGGGCAACCCTTTCAGACGATGAGAACGCAGACATGGCTGTTCAAGGTTATCATCAAGGTCATTGCCCCATCATGGCTTCAACAATCATCACTGCAACTAAAAAGGGGGGGGGGGGGGGGGTGGGAGAAGGGGGAGGGGGAAGTTGATGGGGCAATTTAGTCAGCCTTTTATCCTCAGCACACCTCTGCCTATAAATGACATAAATCAATATTAACTCACCTACATAAAGGGAGGGGGTTTGATAAGGGGTGGGGGTAGTTGATGGGGCCATTTTTGTCGGCCTGTTATCCTAAGCACACCTCTGCCTACCAATGACATAATTCAATATCAACTCACCTACATGCAGATGCTCACAAATTTCAACTTCTTCTTTTCTAACTAACTATTTCTGGAACTGAATGGCTAAATTATTTCTTCTGGTATCTGCAAAATTGTAAAACATTGTAAGTACAAGCTATAAGGGCCCCAACCCCCTGGGTCCCCATTTTAAATACACAGCCAAGGGATGAAAAGGTAAAGTACAAACTATCAGGGCCCCAACCCCCAAAATGACCCCAATCCCAATACAGCCCAAGGATTGGAAGGGTACGTGGTGTCGGGTTCTAAAATATTGAGGGCAAGGGAGATAATTAATTGCATTTAATAAGCATCCATCCTTTTCCATGTGTAACTATATGTATTTCAGCAGTAAAGTGGATGCAGAGCTAAGACTGATCATGCTTTCTCTATCGAATAGACCCTACGATTAACTTATGCAAATCTACCTAACTAATTTGATTTCGATTCTGATTTTGATAATGAAAGGCCTTACTTACCATTTGATTTTCGATATTTCAGTCCAATTTCTGTGGATCTTCATTTTTTAAACGTTTGAGAACAATAATCCTACAAAATATCACAAAATAATCCAATAAAATTCCGAATTCTTAAAAGTTCCACTGGTTATACCAAAGTCGCGCTTAAAATGCAAATTCATGTATGAAAATGGTAACGGTGTGCGTTACTCCTCCCATTTTTGGATTGAAAGCTGCATTTGAGCCAATCATCTGCTGCCTTTCTATAGACATGTGCTCTGGTCTTGGTGTCCGTGCTGCCAAATTTTGTTTATATTTTCTGAAGGCTCAGAAGTGTCAACTAGCCGTCAACTTCTTCACTAGTGTCAAATTATTAAAGGGAATGATCCAAGAAATTTTAGGAATTCTGGACTAAGATGTCCAAGAAAGGAAGAAATGGGGTCATAGATTTCGTTTTAAAGGCTAATATTTGTTCACAGTGTCTTTTAATATAATAGTTTTATAAATTAAAGAAAAAGAACCAAAATACTCACATTTTTTAAATGTTTATGTTGCGAATGGGGGCCTTTAATTTTCTGTTAACTATCAACTTGAGTCTAAACATCATTGTGAAATAAATGACACGAGGTCCCTGAAATTCAAATCAAATAAATTTATCAGTATGGAATTTTATAGGACATAAAGGTAGGGCCTGTGGGTTTTTTTTTTTGGGGGGGGGGGGTGCCTCTGTCCTTAGGGGAAATATCTTTGGGAAATAAGGCTAAACAGTTATGCATTTGGCCTGGAATTCTGTTCATAGAGATTGTAAGATGGACGTGAAGAATTTTGGTCTCGGTAGAGGCTCATAGCTAGTCAGGGGAGGGGGTACCACTCAACGGCAGGTTTTATCTGACTAGGGAGGGGGTTGTTTTTTTCGGGCATACGTAAATTATTGAAAGGTTTTGGACGATAGATTTGCAGGTTATTTTGCTTGTTCAGGCGAACAAATTCAGAAGGCTATTGCATAGACCAGAGAGATATGGAAAAAAGTCAAGGCCTAGCTAGGCCTATTATATTTGGAAAACGTAAAGCGAAAAGCTTGTTTCGTTACATTTTAACCGCAATTTTGTTCTGAATCTTTATTCTGTTAGTAAAGTTGTGTAATTTTCTTGAAAATAGTAGACAAATTTGACGTTTGAATGGGATTCACGAATGGGTGGGGTGGGGCAGCCTTTAAGGCTAAAATTTATTTAAATTCAGTTCAACCATTGGGCATTTCATTATGCGCGTGTGGTTCGGGGTCAAATCAAACATAAAAAACTAAATTTCACCTACCTTTGCTCCAAGAAAGTTGAATTTTGGTCAGCGACGGCAAGTGCGCGTCCTGTAGAGCCTGTGGAAAATTCGCCGACTAAGTTTTCACGACGTCTGCGTCTTTTCGCCTCGTTTTGAAGTCACGAGCTGACGACATTCCTTATATGGAATTAAGTTTAGAAGCCTAGCGAAATAGTCCGAGAGTGTCTGCATAGAAGTGAATTAGGCATTTTTGAAGCTTTTTGATAATTTTTAAATGTGTGTCCACGACTGTTAGGAAATTTGGGGCAGGGAACGGCATTGATCTCTTGAAATTTTTGAACAAGGCAGCCTGACTGAGCCTAACACTGAGGCTTCTTCGTTGTATCATATTTGTAGTTTCGATTGTCCGAAATCTGCTGTGAATATTTGATGGTATTTTGAGCCAACATAGCTGGGCAGTGTCTAGGCCTTTCTTTGGTTTCTTTTTGGAAATACCAAAAGGCATTAAACATAGCTGGTCAGTGTCTAGGCTTTCTTTGGGTTTTTTTTTTGCAAAACCAAAAGGCATTAAACATGACTGGGCAGTGTCTAGGCCTTTCTTTGTTTTTTTTTTTTGCAATATCAAAAGGCATTATATGACCAAAAAGAAAGTTCGGTCCGTAGCCAGACGGTTTAGAAAGGGTTGGGGGGGGGGGGAGGGGGTCGATTAATTTATCCGAAAGGTTATACAGTGATGGCATTCAGATTTTTTTCGGGGATGTTTTTGGTGTCTGTGTGAATGTTTTTTTTTGGGGGGGGGGGGGTTATTATATTTACTAGCTACGGGTCTGTGAAGGTGTAAAAATCTTCCTTGTTTATAGCGCTTCGTTCTGACTTAATGAAAATAAGGAAATGACGATATTTCCTATCGTCAACAAAAGAAATCGCTAATTAGGAAAATTAATTTTAGACAAAACATGGAGATGTTAATATCCTTGAAAACTGTCAATGCATGCGTCCTTTTTTTCAATGCCAACAAAAACATGTTTTTGAGACTGTAAATTGTCGAAACGTTGTTTATATTATTAAAGACTTGGGTTGGGTAATTTTCGTAAATAATTTTACACAAAACAGGGATGGGGATGAAAACTGGGCCCTGTTCCTAGCATTTAAGTAAGTCCATGTCCGATATTCGACTTGAGATTTTCCTACTAATTCTTACATAGACTCAAGTCGACTTAGGGTTTTAACTAGGAACTCCCGGCACTCCGCCCTGAAAACTGTCAATTCGTCAATGCATGCGTCTTCTACTTATTTCAATGTTAACAATAACATGTTTTTGAGACTGTAAACTGTCGAAACGTTGTTTATTGTAAACACTTGGGATATCGGCAGTTTTTACCAAACTGTCAGTTCCATGTTTATCTATTTCCATCTTCTCAATAACAAAAACAGTATGCTTAGCTAGCATAGCGATCATAGCCTTTTATAGGAAGGGGTCACTCTTGAGGGGTCAATCTCAAGGGCGTCGCGGGCTGGATTTGGCCGGTGGGCCGACCTTTGGGAAGGCCTGGGCTAGTTAAACCTAGGTCTACTAGTCATGTAGGCCTATATACAAAGAAAGGGAAAATACAAAGCTATCGCAAATGTTAATGAATTTAAAATCCAAACCAAATACCTCTCCAGGCCCTTTTTCATATATATTTGCGGGTTTGAATAGGCTTATTTGCCTAAATATTAGTTTCTGGCCTTAGTTGGGACTAGCATAGGCTTTCATTCTTTAAACTATTGTCAGTTAGATAAGGTTTTATTCATTCTATTTCGTATGTGCTGTAATTATTAATCATTTCGGAAAATTAGTGCCGTTTGTGAAAAATTAACTTTTTTAACAACGGCTCTCTTAGAAAATGTCAAAACTGCACTGATTGACCTTTGACTGAGTCTGCGCACTGCTTGTTTACGTGAAAGCCAAACCACGTGATCAAGAAAATGGCGTCTAAAGAAACAGTGTCCTTGAATTTACAGACTGTTTTTTGTTTTTTGCTGAATACCCAAGTCGCATGTGCTTTGATCACTTAGATTTAGATGGAAGTACATAAATGGATTCCGGATCCTGAGAAATTTGACGTTTTGTTGACGGATTGCACTCGTCTTTCGGCGTTTAGTTGACGCAAAGACAGGTCTTTTTGCAATCTCACTCTCAGTATTATTCAATCAAGCACTAGTTACTTGTGCTACACTTAAGTTTGTGATTAATTACAGAATTCCTGATTTAAAGTTATCCTATCTCTAAATTCGAAATTTGATGTTGTCAGTTGCATAATCTAGACTCCAATCAAACTTGGAGTAAAATTTGACATGACAGCAACAAAGTGTACAAAGTGAAGCCAAACACGAATCTATTTTTGGAACATTTGAATTTTGTCATAACCATATTTGTGGTTTGGAAGGGATGGTTGTTTTTTAACTGTTTATATCACAGGTGTTGTGATTCTGTAGGTGTCAACTTGTCTATTTTATTCTCAATGACATCAACTCATTGATTTCTCGACAAAAGCTGTGTATTATGTCACAATCTAGGAAGGCTGTAACTTGTTTATTTGTGAAACATCTGTAGTAGAGTGAAAAAAACATTATATACTGAATAATATTTGTGTAATTTAAAATCACAATTTTGCTGATCAAACTGTGAACAATATTTTGATTTGACATCACGTATATAATTATTGAGACATAGCTTTAACCGTGTTCCAGTTCCTTTTCCTTCTTTGTAAGCTAAGCACGGCAAGTTGGATACTGATGTACTACTATGGAATTTAATGCTTCTGCTATTTCAAAGATGCTGCTTACTGGAATAAAATGGTGATGTTGTGATGTTTTATTGTGAAATTCTGTGATTGAAAAGAAATAATTATCAAGATGTCTGACTTTGAGGCATTGCCAGTCCATCATGGACAAAGGACATTCGAAAGACCAGGATCGGATATTAAGAAAAAAGGTTGTCTTCGAAAATTGAAGGTGAGTAGCTATGATATCTTTTCTGACATTAAAGGGATTGTAAAGAGGTTTTCTAAACGTTGTATGTGTATCAGAGACACTGGTAGCATCAATATGCACCATTTCGATTTCCAATTCGACGTCTGTGGTTCTGCATAGATATCAATAGGGCTGGGTATCGATTACCAAATTATCGAAGCAAGCTACCGATCAATAATCGATTAAAAGTTTTTCGACAGTTAGAAATCAAAAGAGTAGGTTTATGCCGCTGTCCTGGCAAAATTTCCCTCATTGCACACTGCATGGCATTTTCCCATCCAGGTGCAGAAAACCAGGACGTAAAACTCCATTCATTTCATTTAATTTAAATTGAACCCTGGATGTGTAATGTATGTTTTTAAAACAATCTGATGACGTTATGAAAATGATATTTAACCTAAATTTAATAGATTACACAGTTATTGTGCTAGTAGGCTAACTCTAGGTCAGTAGGGTGGGGGCTTTGGTTTTGATGACAGAAATTTAAATAGGTTGATCACGTTTCATCACGTTTCATCACGTTTCATTAGGATTGTCGAGAGTTTTTCTCAGCATTTGTACACTGTTGGCATCAGTTTACGTCATTCCACTTTTAAATCAAATGTTTGTGGTTCTTGCAATGCCATAATTGTGAGATCATTGTCACTAAGGCCCTAAGATATTTTTAGCACCTTGCGAGATAATGACATCTTATAAGTTTACCAGGGAACACCACAGTTTTTCTGGGTATTATAGGCCTATTTGGACACTGTTAGCATCAGTTTACGTCATTCTCCAATTTTAAATCAGATGTTTGTGGTTCTTGCAATGCCATAATTGTGAGATCACTGTCACTAAGGGCCGAAGATATTTATAGCACCTTGTGAGATAATGACATCATATAAGTTTACGAGCGAACACCACAGTTTTTCTCCGTATTATAGGCCTATTTGGACACCTTTAGCATCAATTTACGTCATTTCTAATCCAATTTAAAATCAGATGTTTGTGCTTCTTGCTAAGCCATAATTAAAACGGAACTGCTTTGTGAGATCACTGTCACTAAGGGCCGAAGATATTTTTAGCAGCTTGTGAGATAATGACATCATATAAGTTTACCAACGTACACCACAAGGGGTGTCTGAGAAGCCTCTTAGACAATTTTAAAAAGTAGTGTTATATACTATTAATCAATCTAAGAAATATCAGTTTTTATGGATATAAACTTCTATTTATTATTGAACACAACGTTTCATTACACATACAGGTAACGTTATCAAGTGATTATACATAGAAGTCTATATCCATAAAAACTGTTATTTTTCTTAATATGCTGTGATACTTCTAAATGTCTTACAAGGATTATATTCATCAATCTACCTTATTATTTAACTGTACTTCCTTTTGGGCCTCATAACTGCATTAATATACTGCAAATAGTACTGTTTCGAACCTCAGATGTCAGAATGTAAAAAAGAATGGTGCAAATTGATGCTATTAGTGTCCCCGATACACATACAAAGTTTAGAAAACCTCTTTACAATCCCTTTAACAATAAAGCTATTTTTAAAATCTAAAGAACCACTGAACTCTAATTGAAAATTAGTATGTTTCAAATCGATGCCATCAGTGATCTTTTTTTAAACCGTAATACATGAACTAAGTATTGGGTGTTAAAGACATTACTCTCCTTAGAAGCACTGACCGAGGTCACAAGAAGAGAGCATACATTTCAAATATTATTTCAAATGTTCAAAATTGAAAATTAAATGCTCCAAATTTAGGCCATATTTGAAATGACATTGTTATCCCTGCTCATTATTTTTTGGGGAGTGTTTTTCTGATTATGTGAACTTAACTCAGTCTAAGTGTAAACAACAATAAAGACTCTCCTTTAGAAGCACTGGCCGAGGTCATAAGAATTGAAAATTTAATGCTCCAAATTTAGGCCGTATTTGAAATGACATTGTTATTCCTTTAGATTTATTTTTTGGGGAGTGTTTTTCTGATTATGTGAACTTGACTCAGTCTGAGTGTAAACAACAATAAAGACTCTCCTATAGAAGCACTGGCTGAGGTCAAAAGAAGAGAGCATACATTTCAATTATCATTATTTCAAATATTCAAAATTGAAAATTTTGCGCTCCAAATTTAGGCCATATTTAAAATGACTTTGTTATTCCTTCTGATTATTTTTAGGGGAGTGTCTTTCTGATTATGTGAACATAACTCAGTCTGAGTGTAAACAACAATAAAGGAGTGTTCTGTTGTTTATGCTATTAATAGAAACTTGCTGTGTTTACTTCAGATTTTGTTTACGAGAAAAATAAAATTTTAATTAAAAAAATTCATCCAATTTTTAAAATCTGATATTTTTGATATTAGATATTTATTGTTTTATGTTATATTTAAAAAAAAAACACTTAGTTTTATGTGTTTATTGGATTCTGTATCTAGTATAAGTTTACTGGAGACACCTTTCATGAATATATAATTTTAACAGTAAAAATATTTTGTTATTATTGTAATACTCTTATTGATCAATTCTGAGAACTTAAATGAAATTTAAAGGGACATGTTAACTAACTGTTCGACCAAAAAATCTTTTGTCTCAGAACCTGGAATTTTTTAGCTATTCTAATCCATAATAATGTTCACGACTCTCCCTCGAAATATAAGCTTTCAAATCCCTGTGTAGTCATAATTATGAGCTTTTGAAAGTCAAAAATACGACTCGTCGTTTAGTAAAACTATGCCTTATATAGAAAACACATATACAGAAAATAAAAGATAACTGTTAAGGTACAGGTATAATTGAAGGGATTGTGCGATTTTCGTGCATTAGTAGTACTTCTGGAGGCTATTTAGAAATATTCAAGTCCCAAATCAAAAATCGACCATTGGAAATGCTGAACATTCCCCTTTAAGTATTATACAAAACGAAGGTAATATAAAGGTAATGAACATGCGTCTACATGCATGTGTAGGTAAAATTAGACTTTCTTTAAATGCTAATACAGTTTCAAAATAGTATCTTGCTAGTATTCATATTTTTATCCCTAATTAGTGCTGGGACAAACTATTTTGTATATAACAAAGCTAATGAACATGCGTCTACATGCATGTGTAGGTAGTTGATATTAATGTTGTTTTGATTATTGTTTCTATATAAGGTCGAGACTCAAGGTCGTTGTAGTCGGAAGAAATAAACAAAGAGTAATAACCTTTGTTATTGATCGTATTTTCTATTAATCACTAGAAAAATATATTATTCTCTTACATCATTTTGTCAAAACAATGTTTTAAAGCGATACTACGTCTTAGAATGAACAAAAAAATTAAATTTTCAAACTTGGTCAATAGGAGTATATATTCATCAGGGGACAAACCTAGTGGCATAACTATAAAACAGATTACCTAAATAATCTGATAAATCCAGAAAACTATGTTTAAATACAATAATTGATAAATACCTTTGTCTAATTTAAAGCGATACTACGTCTTAGAATGAACAAAAAAATTAAATTTTCAAACTTGATCAATAAGAGTAAATATTCATCAACAGTGTCCAAATTATACAAACAGAATCAAATAAACCCATAAAACTATCATATGATATGTATTATAGCAATGTAAGGGATACAATATGTACAGGGGCGCCGGAAGGAACAACGTTTTAAAGGGATTGTAAAGTGGTTAGTTTTATAGTGGAATTGCAAGAACCACAGACATCGGAATGAAAATTGGAATGGTGCAAATTGATGCTATCAGTGTCACCGATACACATACAAAGTTTAGAAAATCACTTTACAATCATTTTAAGTCAAAACCTAGGTTGGTTATTTTGCAAGGATAAGCTTTGTTTAGTTTTATTTTAAAGTTACATTGGTAATGGATCTTATTTTCTCTTTATCACTAGACAAATGTATTTATTTTTCTTTAGAAAACCTTTTTACATTAAATTTAAGTTAAGTTCCGTTGTTTAAAAACAAAACGTCAGTTTGATTAAGAAAAATCCGTACAAGCAAAACAATTCCATTAATCAAAAATCTTGTTAACAGCATGACAAAATCGGGTGCAATAATTATATAGGCCTAGTAGTTGACTTCTCATATGAAAAGTACCATTGGGTGTTTGTAAAGAGTAAGCAATATGGTCTGTTTCACAATTAGTATAGGCCTACAATTAATATATTAAACACTATTTTAATCATGTTTTAACCGTGGAATATTTTGTTATTGTAAGTTCTTAGCCAGATTATAATTTTAAAAACAAAAGTTGTTTATTTTTGAGTCTATTATTCATGTTGTTTTTATGATAATGACTATTATTTCAAGGCCAAGATTATTTTTTATTTTTAAGCATCATTAACAAAGAAATTTAATGAATGTCTGTTTTGGATATAAAGCTCATCATCAGGATAGATATATAAATAAGTGTAAATTTTAAAAACTTAACTAAAAAAAATCTTGCTTGGTTCGTATGCTTAAAAATAACTCAGGCTATTTGGTTAAATGCCCTGGCAAAATTTCCTTCATTGCATACCGCATGACATAAGCCCAATAAGAATAGAAATGTAGGGTACAAAACTGCATTCCCAATCGGCAATTAGAAGTAGAATAGTAGGATGGAAAATTCGATATCATAATCTCAAAAATAGGTTATCATGTGTAAGAAAAAAGTAAGAAAAGTAGAGCATAAGTCTGTATTTTATCAGTCCACAATACTCTGTCCGTATGCATATAAATATAACTCAAAGGATAAAAACAAACTCTGAAAAAAAATCAGCAATCAGAAGTAGAAAAGAAGGATGGAAAATTTGATATCATAATCTCAAAAATAGGTTATCATGTGTAGGGAAAAAGTAAGAAAAGTAGAGCACAAGTCTGTATTTTATCAGTCCACAATACTCTGTCCGTATGCATATAAATATAACTCAAAGGATAAAAACAAACTCTGAAAAAAAATCAGCAATCAGAAGTAGAAAAGAAGGATGGAAAATTTGATATCATAATCTCAAAAATAGGTTATCATGTGTAGGTAAAAAGTAAGAAAAGTAGAGCAAAAGTCTGTATTTTATAGCATAAAAGACGTAGATAAGTAGAACATAATATTTGGTTTCATATTCTCAAAAATAGGTTATCATGTGTAGGAAAGTAGGATATATCTTATTGTGTTCGTGCTCAATAAAAGGTTATCTTCATAAGTAGGGAAAAAGTAGGAAAGTAGAGCATAAGTCTGTATTTTATAGCATAAAAGACGTAGAAAAGTAGAACACATATTTTATTGTGTTTATTATGATATAAATCGTGTTAATGTCAGCATGTTATTCTGTATTCACCATCTATATTATTATTTGATATTATATAGGTCACACTAATTGTGTCATTATAAGCTGTTATTGTTTGTCATGTCATTGATAAAAACAGGCTTTTATTTTTAACGATATGAAATTAATGGAGTTTTACGTCCTACTTTTCATCACCTATATAGGCTAATTGATCAAAACAGGCTTTTATTTTTAAAGAAGCACTAATAAATGTATATGTATACTATTTCTGACATTTTTATAAAGGGATAGTAAAGAGATTTTCTAAACTTTGTATGTGTATCAGGGACACTGATAGCATCAATTTGCACCATTCAAATTTCAATTCTGTCATCCGTGATTCTTGCAATTCCACTAAAACTAACGCGTTTTATGATAACACTGACAGTGATCTGCATAGATATCAATAGTAGCTTCAGGTAGATCACTGGTAGTGACGTCATAAAACTTGTTAGTCCAATATCATAAGTCCAATAATATACAGAAAAGTAAGATATAAAACTCCACTAGTATCATTATATATTTTTCAGACAATGAAGAAGAAATATTTTGTGCTGCGAGGAACAAGTAGCAGTGGACCAGCACGTTTAGAATATTACGATTCGGAAAAGAAATTCAACCTTAATCAACCTGCGAAACGATCGATTGACCTTCATACTTGTTTTAACATCAATAAACGAGTGGACAAGAAACATAACTACGCCATTGCGCTGTATACAAAAGACGATTGTTTCACCGTTCTAGCAGACAGTAAAACAGAACAAGATGAATGGCTATCAGTATTACTAGAGTATCAACTACAGTACGTGTATCACGACGAAAATCGCGAACATTTTGGTGAGTTGCTGTTTTTTTTTACTGTGATTTACCATGGGCAAGGTGGTTGTTATGTTTGAGATTTTGGTTCTCAATCGGATGTGAAAGACCGATGACCTTGAAGTAGTCATCTTCACTCATAATTCCAGTCCACCCAGCTGTAAATGGGTACGGATAATCCAGGGAAAATCAATACCAAGAGGTGTGGCCAAGGATCAGACTGGAGAAAGGATCCTCACGGAACCTAAGTTGTTATCCTTGTAAAATATATGTTTCTCTCTTTTTTCAGTGGTTCTGTGCATGCATGCTGCAACATTTCATTTCATTTGAATAATACTGGGAATTTTGTTATTTTTTCAGAGCATGTTTGGCAAGTAAACATCAAACCAAAAGGACTGGCGTTGAACCCTGAACACAAACATCTTCGTGGGTGTCATCGTCTGTGTCTGTCGTCTCAAAATATCTGTATAGTCAAAATAAACACAGATAGACCTATATACGTCTTTCAGGTAAGCCCTCGTATTTACTTCGGAACTAGACTAGTGGCTAGATAACCTCATATACTATACAGAGACCAATCACTCTTATCAACTTCAGAACTAGACTAGTGGCTAGATAACCTCGTAAACTATACTGTAGTTGCCATATTGAATAAATCATAGTTCAACCAATCACAATCATTCTTCAGATAGTGTTGTATTCTTTCGCAATTAAAACAGCCAATCAAATTCTCCAAACAAGAGTTGTCTTTTCCTGCACATTTACCTGGCAAGATGGCCGCCTATCATAGCCGAGTGATTACACAGTCTCGAACAAAAAGACGAGAGTTGAGCCAAATGTCAGGTAAGATGTGGCAGGGTATGCTTACTAATTGACACATGATTTAGTTACTCACTAGGAAAGTTAGTTTTGGAAATGTTTTGAATTTCTTTTGTTGTTAAAGGGAGATAAGAGGTATCGTACTTTAAGTGGAGTATTTAAACAGGAGTGAAAGGTTGAGAAGAGCAATATTCCATAAAAAGAAGAAGCTAAAAACAATTAGGGAGCCTGTTAATATGATGTTTTCTGGTTAAAATTTCACTCACAAACATCACATTGATAAGGTTTCTTATTTGGTACCTACTACAAAATGAAATGAATGGAGCTTTACATCTTTTCTGCACCTATATGGGCTAATTGAGGACTTGCAAACGCCATGCAGTGTTCAAATTTTGGAAATTTTGCAAGGATAGCGGCATTAGCCTGCTCTTATTTTTGATCTCCAACTGTCGAGGGATCTTTAATGCATAGCCGTAGGAGACATTGGGGCAGCTGCCCCTCCAAATATTATGTTTTCGGGCAAAAAATAACCCAAATCGGGCAAAATATCATTAAAATTCGGGCAATAACTCGGTCTCCAACCCCCCCCCCCCTTGAGTCGTGGGCCCCTACGGCTATGCTTTAACATGCAGAGCCAATAGCACACTGGACCTTATTCTATGTTTTATTAATATTTCAGCTAGCTACAGTTCGGTCGTTGGGTATCAGTGATTGTTTGTTTAGAATGGAAGTTGGTAGCATGGCATCAACTGGACCTGGTAAACTCTGGATGAGAGTAGAAGATGCTGACACAGCTCACACAATGCATGACGTCATATACCAGTAAGTGGTTAAGTGTTTTGCATTAAAAAAACTATTTTGACTGTTTGAAATGACAAAATTTCCCTTATTTTATACTGCATGTCAAGCCCAATAAGGTGCAGAAAAATACTGTTCCTTGACAGTTGATAGCTTAGACCAGGCCTTCTCCAATGGTGGCTCGCTATGCTAGCTAAGCTCTATTTGCCTTATATGTTTTTCATAACATGCATTTGGTCGTTTACAAAAATTAATTGAGAAGAACATTCTCCCAAAATAGCGAATTTCTCCTCATTGCATACTGCATGAAAATGTCAGTCTTCATTGGCCAATCAGACACAATTCCAAAAAGAATCTTTGGTATAAAATTTGTTTATTGGTATGTTATAGGTGTATGAAAGCTGCGTCGAGTATTGTAGAGGTAGATTTAAAGATTAAAGAACGAACGCGATCAGGGACGATAAATTCTACCATAACTCCCCGATCTAATGATCCTACTAGAGCTCGTACCAATACATTTGGTGCCTGTGACAGGTTCGTTGATTTTTAAATTGATTTACATCTTGTGGGGCAGAGTCAGTTAAAGCAACAATCTTAACAAACATGACATCATTTGCTTGGATGCATTTGACCAAAGACTAGCTGGGAGAAAGGATCCTTCGGTAACCTAGGTCGTTATCCTTAAAACTGCCCTTTCTCAGAAATGTATGAATGTAAACTTCATCATGTATTGGCCTAATCAAATTTGATTTTTAGTTTATCGTTTACAAGAACTTTTAACTGGAATGCCTGGTTGCCAATTTACACTTATTTTAATCTTATTTCACACTAAGATTACACTTATATTACACTTAATTCACACTTATTCTACATATTTTACACGTATCCTATGTATTTCCAGTCCCAGTGCTATACAAATTAAGTTAGAAATGCCTAGTTGCCAATTTTCACTTATTTAACACTTATTTTACACCGTGTATCCTATGTATTTCAGTCCCAGTCGAATACGAAGTAAACCAAATGAGAAACGTCCAGTATCCTGTAGTCCCAATGTATCAATATCTGTACCAGGCCAGTATAATACTCTACCCAGCACTAGTCCTTTATTGTAAGTATAAAATATAAACACCTCAATTACAAACATCAAAAATTTAAAACACTTACTTCATGTGATTTACATGCGAATATTAACAAAGGGCAGAGGTGTCCGTGCGGAATAAAGAGTGTAAATAGGGGACAGACTGATTAATGGGGGTACAATAGTCTACAAAGAAATATATTTGATTATGTGCATATTTTTATAATTGCAGTAGTTTAGATTATCCAGGTCATAGGTTAAGATCTGACAGTGCCGAGTCAAGGGCGTCACGGAGAAGCAAACACGATGAAGATTTTGATTATTTCAGGTAAGTTTGAATCTCCTTCCTTTTACTGTTAATAATGTATGCTTTTATGCTAATATGTGGCATATTAGAAAGCTTCCCTTCTGGGATAGCTCAGTTTTTGGCAAGTATTATCCTTGTTGAGTGGTGTTGTTGCATGTGATGAGAACATGCTTACTCTTTTTGAAATTTTTTCATTAACCAAATTTCTATTTATCTACCATAAAATAAACTAGATGGTTTATTTACATAAGGCAGCAATTTCCCTTATTGCCCACTATGCCATGTTATAGTGTGAATCGTGTACAGTCAATATATGCTAACATATTTTGTTTATTTCCAGTGGCCTGAATGATTCAGTTGATGTGATCAGTGAAGAAGGAAGTGGACAAGCTTCTCTTGACTTCTCTTCCTTGCCATCTTCTCCTAGTCAACTTCAAGGTACATAGTTTCCCTCATTGCACACCTGATTTCTCTCAGTTTCATATGCAGGTCAGAGGGACTGGCATTACAAAAGCATCTAGTTGTTCGAATGAGACAATAAACCAAGGCCCTGTGTGCTTTTTAAATCCCTTGACCTTTAAAGTTAGAAGCTACTAGACTAATGCTGCTGTCCTGTCAAAATTTCCCTCATTGCACACTGTTTGGCATTGTCCTTTCCCCCTTAACCCATACAGCTGGTTGAATTTGATATTATATTACGTGCAGTCTAAATTTTTTAATTAATTCTATTGCAGAGCATTTGAAAATGTCACCAGAGGATGAGGGCGGAGCTTTGAGTACATATATGGTAATGAATCCAGGGTTAGCCACACCCCCAGCTGTCAATCATAATACCAGTACAGTCAGTAGTTATATGGATATGTCGGCACGCCCACAAAGAACTAGTAAGTACTAGGCTACCTAGATGTTACCTATGTTTCGTCAAAATGTCTGTTTGGATTTGGGGTTTGTTTTGCGGTTTAGTTCTTGGTTTCTTTATAGTATTTGAAACATCAGTGATGCTCGCTCTTGAACTTGAAAGTCCAATAATATTTTCAGATTTTTCACCTGTGTTTCCCCTTGTTAGGTTTAGTCGTTTAGATCAGACAATAAACCGAAACCACTAACGCTACAAACTGTGCTCATCAAATATCCCTCAACAGTTGGCAAATGAAAAAGAATGATGGTAGTTTAAAGCTAACAATGGGTGCATTCTTGGAAGCACTAGCCCCAAAGAAGATATGAACCCAAGGCACATTATAGTCAAACAGACAGCAATCCCACTCGCTAATGACTCCATCTATTTTACTGCCATATAAAGATTGTATTCCTATCCAGCATTATTTGTGTTCATCTCTTTCCAGGTGTAGAATCCAGTCCGGCTGTTGTAACAGCTAGTGAAGGTTATTTAAATATGTCATTAGGGCGACCCCCTGCCTCGTCCCCTATACCAATAAGAGGTCCACCAGAAGTTCTATATAAGGACATGACTTGTCACACGTCACATCTACCTACTGTAACAGAGGGCGGAAGTAAGTTGACTTTTTTGTTTATTATAAAAATCTGCACAAGCAAAATGTCAGCCATTGCTAAGTTAGAAGCAATAATTGTATAGTAGTGGACTTCCAATACAAGAAGTACCATCAGGTGTTTCCAAAATAGTCTCTTGTGTTGTTCTTTTGACTCTTGCTTGCTTGATAATTTTACTTTCCATATACTGTATTGTGTAGTCTTTTTAAATTTTAGTAATATTTTTACCTTCAATTTCAATAGTGACCATGAACACTAAAAAACCCTGTCTAAAACTTAGTTATTTTTGGAAATAACTTGTCAATTAATATATGTTTATAAGATTTGAACGACATGTAAAAGCGAGAAGCACATAAAACAAAACACAAGACAATATTATGGAATATAACACACTTCTTTAATACAGTTAGGCACATAACGTTTCAACACAATATACACGTATGTACTTTATATATGTTATAATTTATGTTTCGTTTCATTTCAGGCAATGAGGGTTATCTGCCCATGTCACCAACGTCTGCTGGACAGAGTTCCTTCTCTAGCGACCATCTTAAACCAGAGCCTGCCGTCTGCATGTTAGCAGAAGACACGACAGACTTCCCGAAACGGACATATTCATTGGGTAGCAAGCCTCCAGTCAGTACAGCCAATAAGAATTCAGGATATTTGGACATGACTATTAATAAAGGGGTGGCAGATAAGGGAAGAAGTTGCAGTGCTCCTCATTTGATACCCAATCGTAAGATACACATGGACTCTCCCACGCCTAGCGCTAGTCCTCTTAGTACGTCTATGAGATCGGACGACTCGGAATCGTTCATGGAGATCGATTTTTATCGGCCGAGAACAGCCAGTGATAGTTTTAGTTACCGACCTCGCGCGTCTAGCTTCGGAAACAAGACTCTCCAACAAGCTCACGGACATCGTCCAAGATCTTCTAGTCACGGTCAACAAGCCAGAGTCTTCAGAACAAAAGCTTTCGAATCTGCACGTACCACTTCCGAAGAGTTACGACAGTCGATGAATTCTTGCCGAGGATCAGCTGATTCATTAAAGATGTCTTCCAGCGAATCATTACGGAAACTTTCCCGGGAAGTCAGAGCGAAGACGTCATCTTTATTGAGTACAGATTATTTAGATATGTCGATAGATAAGAGGAAGACACCTTCGCCTCAGCCAAGTTATATTTCCGGACCAAAACCAAACGGATACGTAGACATGACAATAGGCAACAGAAGTTCATCGCCAAGTCATTGCCGACTGCCTCAAGAAAGGTCAGGGTCATTTAGCGGCAATTTTAACAAGGCTCGTGAAAAAGTTATACAGGAGAGATCCGGTTCGTTCAGTTCTGGAACATCACATCGTATTCTACCAGTTAGTGAAATTTCCTCGAAGAAGTCACACAGCGCAGACGTGATGCACAAAGCATCGACTTCATCTCTGAACGAGATCAAGGGAGATAAAAATGACTTATATATCAATATGGACATGTCTTCGAGTCAAACTTCAAACGAGTCACGAAAATCTGACAAAGACTCCCGATCCTCGTCTTCAGAAAATTTGGAGTCCTACGTTATGTACGAACCAAAAGTGACAACAAACACCAGTATTCAAAGTTCAACTATTGGCTCTAAGAAGTCCAGTCATCGACCAATGAGTGAGTCTTTCAGACACGTCAATGAGCGTCCAATCAGAAAAGATCCCAGACGGAAAAGCAGCCATCTTCCAAAATCCAGCCAATGGTTTTCTTCGCATCCCGAGCAGCCTCAGATCGATAAAAATGATGAATACATAGAGTTCTCTCCCATGGCAACCAAATCTCTGGATCCGAATTCCAATATGGTGTCTCATCAACGCCAACATTCTAATCCTAAACGTGATTCTGTAGGTAGTCATGGTGATCAATCTTCAAGCAGACGTGAGTCAAAGTCTGCCAACAAATCAGTTGAGAGTTCGGACTACATTGGTTTCGCTCCAGGACAAATTGGTGTAAATGTTTCTGAAACTTCAGCGCCTAAAACCCCTGAAAATGGTGATAGCTCAGAGTATATGGGGTTCGCCCCAGGAAATATTGGCGGCAAAGCAGAAGAGAAGGGAGATAACTCAGAATATATGGGGTATGAACCTGGTAAAAATACCGAAAATGGTAAAAATTCTCCTGTTGCTAGTCAAATGGTGATTCAGAAATCTTATTTTGGAAACACTAGTTCAGTTCCAAAAACTAACAAAAATTTAGGGCAAGTGAAATCCAAAAATGTCCCCGTGTCTGGTAAAGATGAAAATGAATATTTAAATTTTGAGCCTGCGGCGTCGGTGAACCGCAAAAATAAACAAAACAATTCAAAAACTCAAAATGTGAAGCAAAAAACTGTCAGTGTTCCGGCAAAATCAATGAATTCCAAGAGTAAGGAAATTCCCAAAACTGTTGAGGAAACAAAACCAACGGTTACTGTACCAGACGATTATTTGTTGACGGAGAAACTGGAACCCAGTGTTGCCATGACGACACCAATACCCGTTCCGATCAACCCCCCATGTATTATTTCAGTGGACGATGGAAATTCCAAAAAGGTAGTGAAATCCCCGGTCCAGAAAAAGGGTAGTAGCAACAGCCTGTCGGGTCAAGATGGTGGTGTTGCCATGGATACCAAAATACCCGCACGTCATAGTCTTTCAGATTTGAGTGGTTACGAACAAATGAATTTTCAGACTCCGAATATTAACGTTCAAACGAAACAGGGGTCAAATAGTAGCGTGACCTCTACCGGTGTGGCAGATGGGAAGACCTTGACCTCTATGGGGTCACCTTCGAATATTGTCTCTTCAATGTGCAATTTGTCTGTTAATGTTCCCATAGCGACAAACACTTCCACTCCGTTGCCGGGTAACGAAGAGTGCTTGAATTATGCGAAGCTTGACCTGGGGTCGTCGGAGAATATCGGTGAGGAAGGTTTCCGATCTCCCAGGATAAAGAGCAGACACGCTTCGGCCGCGGAAGAAAGGTCGGAGCCTCTGTCTTACGCGAAAATTGATTTTGAAAAAAGTGAAAACATGAAGGCGTTAACAAATTTAAAAATAGACAATTAGTTGTGGTTAGTGATTGAACATTTTAAATGATTTTTAATCGACTTTATGCCGGTGTGTCCCCTTGCCTTTTATAAGAGATAAAGTTATCTAGTTATTCCCATTAACTGCTGATAGAACTTTAATATTCATGGGCTGAATGTGAGACAGGACTACGTTACTTGGGTGTACTTTGCCTAATTCTTACCCATGTAAAATAAAGAGTCTATGTTCGTCCCCATGGACTTAATCTTAGACATGACCATGTTTGGTTAGTAGCCTCATGTAAAATGACAAATTTGTTTGTCCCCATGGACTGAATGTGAGACAGGACCCTGTCACTTTGGTATACTTGGCCTAATTTTGACCCCATGTAAAATAAAGAGTCTATGTTTGTCCCTATGGACTGAATGTGAGACAGGACCATGTCAAATTAGTGCGCTGCTAATAGAACTTGAATATTCATGGGCTGAATGTGTTCTTATATAAATGGTAGGCCTACTTTATGTTCCAAAAAATCAGGGGCCTTATTCTCAAAAACTTAACTTACAATGATTTTAGTGTTCGGGTCACCTGATTGGTCAATCACTAAAATTGATTTTAAATATAGCTTTATTATCCAATCAGATCACTGTATTTCTTAAAATCTGGATTTTATTTTAGTTAAGTTTTAGAGAATAAGGCCCCTGGCCTGGGCGTTCTTCATCCGCTTGTTCTTAAAAAGTGCTACAGGCAGTTAAGAGCTCTATCAGCTGGTGAATCGAACAACTAGATAGCTTTATCTTTTGAGTATTATTCTTGTTTGAGCAAGAACTTTTATTATAGCTATTTAGACTAGACTAGACCAGGCCTTCTCAATTAATTTTTGAAAATGGCAAATGCATTTTATTAGGGTGTTGTAGGCCAATTTTGGCACTTGGGCTGCCATTTGTGAAGGCCTGGATAGACTTTTATTGTGCATGATTTCAATATTTCCTTTATGGATTTTTATATTTAGTGGAATTTTTTTTATTATAATTTTAGAATTATGTAAATAAGGAAATTATAATTATATTGGATGGTAATTTTAGCTTTTAATATCTAGTGCCTCATTCTGGAAAAGTTATTTTAATATATTTTAGTGTTCCAGTCATCTGATTGGTCAATTACTGAAATCAAGTTCAGATTTAGTTTTATTATCCAATCAGATTACTGTATTTGTTAAAATCCTAGTTTATTTTTGTGAATAAGGCCCCTACCTTGTGATGTTAAATAACATTAATGGTTCTAGTTTCCTAACTTGAAACAAGGGCTATATAAGCTTTTAATTAAGGGTGTTAATTGGGCTATTTCACGTTATGAAAAAATGGAATAAGTATATGAAATAATGATTTCTTGAGACTTTTTGTGCATTTGTTGATGATTTGGGGTCTTTCTCAATAGTTTAAGGTTGATTTCATGTCAATCAGATTTTTTTTAATGAGTTGGACATTTCAAACCTTTGATACAAGTTTAAAAAAATGTGAATGGATCAATCTACATCAAACTTGGCATAAATGCAGACAATTACATTGCCGAGAAACGTACAGAGCGATTTTCCAAAAAAAATTATTATTTTGGTGGTTACCATGGAAATACGAAAATTTACGAAAATTTAAACGTAGGTACGGCAAACATTTTTCAGGGGCCAAACTAATTAGAATTTTTGAAAAAACTCTCTGTACGTTTCATCCTTATTGGATAAGCTTTCAATCAAGACCAAGATCGTTATTTTCCGATAAAAAATGGCTGAGAAATCTTGTATCAACCGGGACACATTTTGCTACTTTTTCCTAATTTTTTAGCAAAAACTCACAAAATACCTAATTTCTTGTCGGTTTTTTTCATTCTATATAGTTTAAAAATAAAGTAATAATAATTATCTACAATCTGAGCCCAAAAAAATTAAGTAATTCGCAAAACTTCCATCTCGTGGTTTTTTTCTCGAACGCTAGCCCAATCAATACCCTTAATGTTTTAAATATTATTTTAACTTGGTATTTCTGTACCCCTTTACAATTTTAACAATGGTATTTCTATAGTGCTTTACAGTTAATATATTGAGTACTATTTTAATATTGGTATTTCTATATTGCTCTACAATTAATGTATTGAGCTCTGCTTTATACATGTTCCTTTAGCAACGGCTATCATTTCATTTCATTACATTAATTCGTTGCTATCATGATAAGCTTTTCTCGTCATTAACTTTGATTGGTCGAACGATTATGGTCGACCAGTTATATTCCTTGTAACAAATTATTGCGGGAAAACTTTCGAATGACCAGACGTCAAATTTCTTGTAGCAATTTTACCTTGTGATAATCGAGTCTCAACGGTCATAAATTGAATGTGACGTATAGTGTTTTTTAAACGAGGTTATTAGTTGATAATGACGAGAAAACCCCGTCAATCCAGCAACGGTAGATAATGCAAATGTCTAACGTTGCTGAAGGAACATGTGCTTTATATGGCTCTGTATTAATGTATTGGGCTCTATTTTAACTGCGTCATTTAAATTTAACTCTACAATTAATGTTTTGAGCTCTGCTTTATATGGCTCTGTAATTATTTTAACAGTAGTATTTATATATTGCTCTACAACTATTGTATTATGTGCTTTTTAAAATGAGTTCAAATCTTATAATTATGTAAATTGTTATGTATTATGTAAATTGTTATGTATATTGTATATGTATTGTATATTGTGTTATGTATATTGTATAATGTATTATGTTAATTGTTATGTATATTGTATAATGTATAATGTTATTGTATATTTTCTGTTAAAACATAATACTGTTCAGCCATTCATAATAATGATATAATAAATTGTTTCTTCGATACGTTTTTGTGGTTTTGACGCCTTGTCCTCCTTTTCATACTTATTGAACTTAAAGGTGCACAATCAGCATTTTTGAGGGTGAAGGGAAAGCATCTTGAAACACTCGACATTTCAGGAGTTAATTTGATAGAAGACTTATCTTGTAATTTTCAGTGTTATAACTTGTCTGTTTGTTTAACTGATGTTCTTGGACCCTTTTCACAAACATTAAGCTGCATCCCCACCCCTGGCACCCTGCCCCCCTGCCTCCCTGTCACCCAGCCCCCCTGTCATCTAAGACTATCTACTAGGTGAAAACTCAATTTTATTTCTGTTACACAAAGAAGACTAGAAAATCAGAATGATGTAGGCCTAAATAGAAGCTATAAATGTTTATAATACACATTAGAAGATCTTTGGGGGGAGCCCTTTAAAAAAAACTAGGTGAAGACTCCATTTTATTTTTGATACACATACATAAAGAGAGAATGGTGTAAATAGAAGCTATAAATGTCTATACTACACATATGAAGATAAGAACATCTTTGTGGGGAATTCCCTTAAAAAACTAAAACTAGGTGAAGACTCCATTTTATTTCTGATACAAATACATTAAGAGTAGAAAATAGTGTAAATAGAATTCTATTTACACTATTTTCTATTCTTTACACTTGAAGATTAGAACATCTTTGTGGGGAATTCCCTTAAAAAACTAGGTGAAGATCCTTTATAAAGTCTATTCTTAGAAACTGGGTTTCCTGAGTTACTTTAAATAAACAGGGAAGTTGAAACATGATATTGAGTAAAGTTATACTATGTTAGGGATAGGATTCGAGAAAAAGTGGTCTGTTTTGAAGGCACAGGTAAGTATTTGACCTAATTTACCTGGAATTTTGACCTAATTTACCTTAGATATTATCTAATATCCCTGATATTTCACCTGATTTTGCCTTTTTTATCTGATATTTTACTGATTTTGCCTAATTTACATGGGATTTTACCTAATTTACCTGGGATTTTACCTAATTTTACCTTAGATATTATCTAATTTCGCGGATATTTCACCTAATTTTGCCTTTTTTATCTAATATTTTACCGATTTTGCCAAGATATCGCCTAATCTACCTGGTGTTTTGCCAAATTTACCTCAAATTTTGCCTTTTTTATCTGATATTTTACCGATTTTGCCTTATTTATCTGATATTTTACCAATTTTGCCTTATTTACCTGGGTTTTTGCCAAATTTACCTTTAATTTTACCTTATTTTCCTCATATATTTCCTTTTTTATCTGATATTTTACCGATTTTGACTTATTTACCTGGGATTTTGCCAAATATTTGTGAGAATTCACCTAATTTTCCTCAAATTTTGCCTTTTTTATCTGATATTTTACCAATTTTGACTAATTTACCTGGAATTTTGCCAAATATTTGTGAGAATTTACCTAATTTTCCTCATATTTTGCCTTTTCTATCTGATATTTTACCAATTTTGCGTTATTTACCTGGGATTTTGCCTAATTTTCCTCAAATTTTGCCTTTTTTATCTGATATTTTACCAATTTTGACTTATTTACCTGGGATTTTGCCAAATTAATATGAGAATTTACCTAATTTTCCTCAAATATTGCCTTTTTATCTGATATTTTACCGATTTTGCCTTATTTACCTGGGATTTTGCCAAATTAATATGAGAATTTAACTTATTTGATCTCCTATTTCACCTATTTGTCCAAGATAACCCCTATTTTAAATCAAATTTCACCCCATTTACCTGAGATTGGGCCAAATTTACCTGGGATTTTGACAAATTAACCTCATAGTCATATTTAAAATATTTACAGCTGTTACGTGAATGACGTTATTTGTGCAAATGTTAATATTTCTATCAACCCAAAGATATTTTTAGACTAAAAATTCTTATTTTCAGGTTCATATTCCAATTTATGAGAAAATAATGAACAAATTCTAAAGCTCTTTAATGTGTAGTTCAGATTTTTCATTTTTAAAATTTCAGAACGGAATCTGATGGAGATGAAACAAAATGGATGATCAATATGTATATCCTGAAGATAACCTAGCAACCATCTCGCCTCATCATAGCATTAATATTGAGATAGTGTCGGAAAACAAGTGTGGATGGAACCAAACCAGGCATGATGGGATATGTGTATCAGATCGCCCTCTACAGAAAGGAGACAGTTACGAGGTTATTATTCAAGGGACTGGTTGTGTTCTGTTAGGCATCACCAGTTCTCTCCCTTCTACACAATCCATTGCAGACGGTAAGAAACTTATCCAAGGGGGTGGGGCTCAGCCGGCTCAAACCCCCACCCTATTTTTGGCCGTTAAATTTGAATCATGTTTTATTTCAGAGCCTCTCCTTTCTCAAAATCCATGATCCGCCCCTGTGATCTGCATAGATATCAATAGTAGCTTCCAGTAGATCACTATCAGTGACATCATAAAACACGTTAGTTTTAGTGGAATTGCTAGAACCACAGATGTCGGAATGGATATTGGAATGGCGCAAATTGATGCTATCAGTGTCCTCGATACACATACAAAGTTTAGAAAACCTCTTTACAATCCCTTTAACAATTTATCAAATCGTTTTTATATTCTCAGAACAGAAGCTACCACTATCACTTTAAGAAGCAAGTCAAACTCTGCCCCCCTCTCCTCAAAAATGAGGCAGTGATACCCATTAACAATTATGAGGTTCTCATTTCTTTCAGAGAGTCTATTGGCTGTGCACGTTAAAGATCCTTCAACAGTTGGAAATCGAAAATAAGAGCAGGCTAATGCCACTGTCCTGGCAAAATTTCCCTCATTGCACACTGCATGGCATTTGCCCGTCCTCAATTAGCCCATTTAGGTGCAGAAAAGTAGGACGTAAAACTCCATTCATTTCATTTCATTTTAGGACAGAAGCTACCATTATTTATTGGAAATTGGATACCCTGCCCCCCTTCTCCCCCAAAAAGTGACTGACCACTTGATCAAAAGGGCGCGTATTCAAATTATTTTTAGGACAGAAGCTATCATTATCCATTGGAAATTGGCATCAAATTCGTTTAAAAGAATCCAGTGAGAAGATTTCAATAGAACATGAGGATAAGAAGATTTGGGTTTATACTTTTGGTAAAGTGAGAAAGCCTGAGAATGGAATTCCGATTCCGGATTCTAAAACCAAACATTATATCATTGCCAATGCCTTATTTGGTGACTTAGTCATAGAAATTGTTCTCAAAGGTAAATAGGGACTTTTTTTGCAAGTTGTGCATTTTTAAGGGTTTTGTAAGTCCAGGGTTCAAACCAAGCATGATTAACATGATGATTTCTTTAGATTTTTCAATCTTGTGGCCCCCTTGTTAAGGATGCCGGTCCGAGGGGCTGACATGGAAAAAGTATCCAGTTGTTCAGATAGAACAATAAACCAAGGTTCTTTTTTCAGGCTGTACCTCAACTGTTGGATATCTAAAATAAAGATAGGCTTATTCTGCCATCCTTGCCAAATTCCCCTCATTGCTCACTGCATGGCGTTTGTCTATCCTCATTCTTTCAAAACAGGTGCAGAAAAAATACTTCTTAGTAGTTCTTATAATTCTACTTCGACACTTATCCAAATTCTTATTGACAATAAAAGGAGCTCAGAATGATAGGATGTAAAACTGCATTTCATTAGTCCAGCCCTTCCTAATCCGGCCTGCGACGTCCTCAAGGGTGGCCCCTCAAAAGTGTCCTTTCTGCTTAAACGCTCTGCTTGCTATATCTTAGCTAATCTCTATTTGGCCCTTATATTTCATTCATAAAATACTTGTGTCCCTTTACAATAATTATTTGAGAAGGCCTGCATTAACAAGAATATAAAACTTTCTTTTTTTAGATGAGAAGAAAAGCAAGAAGAAAGTTGAAAAGCTAAAGTGGGGACTGACTTGTGGATTGAATGTATTAGTACAAAAGAGTCAAACGAGGTTTACTTTAAGATACATTAATCCTTTAGGATTCTGTGCCTTAGGACAACCGTTGACCAATGGGACAGGATTTTCTGTGGCGGTACAGGAGACATCTGGTTCCTGGCATTATCTTAGTATCGGCTTGTCAAACAAGGCACCAGAAACACTGGCATTGGATAATAGTCAGACTTTTTATACTAGCCAACATGGTAAGAAATTTTGAATGTTTTTCAAAAGTTCTCAAAAGTTTAAAACAGGCCTTCTCAAAATTAATGGCGGCCAGCAACGGCATTCAGAATGGCCCCTTTAAGAGTGACCCCTTCAGCTAAAACGCTCTGCTCTCTATGCTAGCTAGGCCCGGTTTAAAAAAATCTGAAAATCAAAACTCTATACCAAAGGATATTATGGTATAACTCAAAACAGCAGCAAAGTAGGCCTATATAATGTTCCTTCACAATATACAGTGGAACCACGTTTATCCACACATTTCCGTACATGTGTTGTCATCAAATGAAAATAAAGAAGGGTTAGGCTATTCAAAAAGTGTGCTTTTCCTTTCCTGTGCAATCCATTTTCAATGTTGTTTAACTTGTGTAAGAAAATGATTTTGTTGTTGATTTTCATTTCCAGCGAGGGGCAAAACACCATGGCCTAAACCTGTAGTTCCTTTTTTAAAACTGAAATGTCCAAAACTAAATAATGTGATGTGTTTTCTGTGGAAGGGAGGTAACTCTATATTGTATCAAGAAGGAGAGGCAGAAGTAAAAGAAATTAAATTCCATGGCCTAGATATTCTGCTACCTATATATGTTTATTTGGAACCATTTCGAGAACACATCAGCGTGGACAGCCGCCATTTATTATTGAAAAGTAAGTGAGACTTTTGTTTGTTTGTCTGTCCATATACAAAATTAGTCCCTAATTTAGTGGATAAAAAAACAGAATTTAATTTAAAGGCAATTGAAACGAAATTTCAATTGAGGTCATCGTTTGCGAATTGCTTTTGGTGTTACATTGAGTCCAACGTTTGCATGCTACCATGAAGGTCCATGGATCAATCCTTGCAAAGATCAAGTTTGAATACCTTTAGATTTTTTAAATATGTTTTCCTCGATCCTGTTACTGCACTATAGATAACAACAATATGCTGTGATTTCATTCAATGTTTTTGTTTTTTTCAAGATGGTAGTACGACGATGTCATCTGATTATTTAACAGCAATACATTTACAGTATGATAAGATTGAACCAACAGACCAACCTTCTTCTCAAACTCAACTTAAACAGGTATGTTTTATATCTTACCTTTTACACCTTACACCAAGAGGTTTGGACTGTTACGATATATAAGTTCCACTATAATGACTGTTCCAAAGAACATTTGCTATGTAATAATTGTTCCATTTGGAACTTTTATTATATAATACTAGACCTAACCCTAACCCTAACCCTGATATTATATGATAAGAGTTCCTGAGATCATTGATTATAATAATGTTTGTTCCAAAAGGAATATTTATTATGAGGAACAAATATACAGTCACAGGACAAGGACCAGCTGGGAGAAAGGATCCTCATGGGAACCTAAGTTGTTATCCTTGTATAGATCAATGCAAAGAGGTTTGGCCAAGGACCAGCTGGGAGAAAGGATCCTCATGAACCTTGGTTGTTATCCTTGTATAGATCAATGCAAAGAGGTTTGGCCAAGGACCAGCTGGGAGAAAGTGTCCTCATGAACAGAAGTTGTTATCTTTGTAAGATCAATGCAAAGAGGTTTTACCAAGCATCAACTTGGAGAAAGGATCCTCATGGGAACCTAAGTTGTTATCCTTGTATAGATCAATGCAAAGGGGTTTGGCCAAGGACCAGCTGGGAGAAAGGATCGGCAAGGAACCTAAGTTTTTATCCTTGTAAAATAAAGATGTTTCTTTCTTTAATGGGTACGGATAATCCGGGAAAGACCAATGTCAAGAGGTCTAGCCAAGGACCAGCTCGGAGAAAGGATCCTCATAAGAACCTAAGTTGTTATCCTTGTAAAATATAGATGTTTCTTTCTTTAATGGGTACGGATAATCCGGGAAAGACCAATGCCAAGAGGTTTGGTCAAGGATCAGCTGGGAGAAAGGATCCTCATAAGAACCTAAGTTGTTATCCTTGTAAAATATAGTTGTTTCTTTGTTTTGTTTTTCATCACTTAACTAAAAAAGATTATCTCTAATTTCAGATTAATGCAATAGAAAGCGACCCTGAACAAACATGTTTGAAGGAAATATCAGAATACTCAGTCAGTAGTGATTATGAAACATGTGGACCTCCGGCATTCAACCTCCCCAGAGATCCCAGGGAAAACACTCTTGACCCCTGGGAAAATACAGCTTCTGACCATCATTGGAGAAATAGCCCACAGGAAAATAGGGCAAGTCACAGATCTGACCCTGGAGGTAATAGGGCAAGTCACAAATCTGACCCTGGAGGCAATAGGGCAAGTCACAAATCTGACCCTGGAGGCAATAGGGCAACTGGACATCTTCGGCGCATTGACCTCCAAGAAAATACTTTCAGTGGCCATCATCGGAGATTTGACCCTCATGAAAATAGGGCAAGTCAAAGATCTGACCCTGGAGGAAATGGGGCGAGTAACCAGCATCAATTCCCTAACCCACAAGAAAATAGGGCGAGTGGGCATCATCGAAGATCTGACCCTACAGAAAATACTTTCAGTGGCCATCATCATTGGAGAACTGACACACAGGAAAATAGGGCGAGTCACAGATCTGACCCTGGAGGCAATGGGGCGAGTGACCAGCATCAATTCTCTTACCCACAGGAAAATAGAGCTGGGGTCCCTAACTCTGATCCATGGCAGAGTAGGACAGATTTTGTTCGACAGAATCCTGAGCCACAGGAAAACACTTCATCTTTATCTTCTTATCCAGAAATCAGCGAGGATGAGTCCCGACATGAGTCCAAAAATTATTGGCCCCCGCGTACATCATCTTCTAATAATCGTGAAAACAATCCTGAATCCTTGCCAGCCCCTGCTTCAATCAGTTTAGCAGATCAAAAGCCTGATAACTTTGCAAAAAATAACATCATACTTGAGATGATTAATAATCATGGGTTATCGCAGAATGATAAAGGAAAGCCGATCGACGGTACTAAAAACAATGATTCAAGCCAAAAGAAGCAACATTTAAATAGAAAGTTGCTGAACTGCAGTACAAACAATGACTTAAGCATCAAGAAGCAGAATAACTGTAATGTGTCAGGAGCCAAAAAATTGGATGGAAAAGACAGTGAAAAAATGGCACAATTTTCTGACAATTCTGGCACCAATTTCATGCAAACTCCAAGAACTGATGATCCATCTTTCCCTGATAATGATAATTTGAATTCTCATCTTCAATCAAACGAAATATCTCAAGACATTGTTAAAGGGAAGAATTTCGGCCGGTCTGCGACCTTACCAGTGAAATTATCAGCTGTGGGAACATTGGACCCAACATTTAACAACAGTCTTTTTCATCATGAACGCGCCTATTCTGAACAAAGAGGACGGACACAGCAGTCCAATATGGGTGGGCAACATGACCCAAGGGCACAACAGTCCAGTATGAGTGGGCAACTTGACCAAAGGGCACAACAGTCTAACATGGGTGGGCAACATGACCCAAGGGCACAGCAGTCCAACATCATTGGGCAACATGACCCAAGGGCACAACAGTCCAATATGAGTGGGCAACATGACCCAAGGGCACAGCAGTCGAGCACAAGACAGGTGCAAAACACAAGACAAGTATTTGAAATAGGGACTAAAGTTGAGCAATTGGGTGCCACACCAACACACGGAAAAGAAATTTCTGTTGAAAAAACCAAAAATGAGCAATCAGACACATCAACTCATCAGCTAAGAGACATTTCTGCCGATGAACTGGAAACACAACAAGCAGTTATGCATGGTCTCAAGGTTTTTGGTTCCAAAAATAAGAAGAGTAGCAAGGAACATTTGGAAACTCATCAAGAAAATGGTGGAAAATTGAGTTCAAATACCAATAATGGTTCCAAAGAAACACAATCTACAAGACCAAAGATTCTGAAAAATCATGCTATGTCCAGGTAATGTTTTTAGATACAAGCTTTATTGCTAAAATTTTAAAATTTGAGCACAAAGAGTCTATATCTTAAAGTCTATATTTCTTGTGAACCTTAGTTGGTCTCCTTGTAAAATCAATGCCAAGAGATTTAGCCAAGGACCAGTTGAGAGAAAGGATCCTCAAGAACCTAAGTTGTTATCCTTGTAAAATCAATGCCAAGAGGTTGAGCCAGGACCAGTTGAAAGAAAGTATATTCATGGAATCTAAGTTGTTATCCTTGTAAAATACCAAGAGGTTTGGCCAAGGACCAGCTGGGAGAAAGGATCCTCATGGAACCTAAGTTGTTATCCTTGTAAAACATACATGTTTCTTTCTTTTTCTTTTCTATAAAACCAAATCCTGTCTTATATTTCAGTTTTGATTGGGAAGAAGAGCTGTGGAAAAACTGTTTACAGGCAAATTTTACATATTTTATAGACCGAGCCGAACCTGTGTCTTTAACTGATAAACTTTACGAAAAATTGTGTCTAGGAGATATAGAATTTGAAAATATTTCAAAAGAACCAACACGGAACAGCCAGTGTCGGGAAATTATTAAAATTTTAAAAAGAAAGCCTCAATGTAAACATGACTTTCTGCTTTGTTTAGATTTAACAAGGCAACACCACATAGCAGATAGACTACGTAAATATTTAGAAAATAACAGTTAAAGGAATACTACCACTTAGAATGAACCAAAGATCTAATTCTCAATAAGAGTATACAATATATTTAATATATACATCAGAGGACTATCGTACCATTTTTCATTATGAAATATTTACTCATTTATTGATATACTTTCTCATTTGAGGGGCAAAAAACTTATGGTTTTTAATGCTAACTCTTCTAGACACCTGATATCACTTTTCATTATGAAATATTTACTCATTTATTGATATACTTCCTCAAATGAAATGTTCATTAGCTGCTACCAATGTATTGCCAATGTATTACCAATGTGTTCACATGGATTTCAAGATTTGTTTTACGGTTCGGATCGGTCGTGCTTGGGTTTTGTTACTATAACTATACTACAGATTACCTGAAAAATCTGATAAATCCAGACGACTATGTTGTATATCATAATTTAAGTCGAATTTTTAATAATAACTTGTAATTTTATGCAAATTGCTCAAAAACTCATTCTCAAGGGTGGTGGTGCAGAATTAAAGTCTGTTCCTGCCTATATAAAACAATTTTAATTTACTGTCCCTAACAACATACCAGTAATTCTTTGTAATATCCCCAAATTATTGGGTGGGGCCTCTGTTCCTAGGGCCTGACTGCTACCAATGTATTGCCTATGTGTTGCCAATGTTTTATGGATCGGAACGTTCTTGCTTGGGTTCTATTATATGTAAAACTAATTTTAATTTCATATAGAATTTATTAGATTTAACAATACAACCAATAGAAATAGAGGAAAATAACAACTGATAACTAAAAATAATAAATATTAATAAAATTATGCCATATATATATAATAATCTTTGATCTCTAACAGGATTGAGTTGTCTTAAGAGGATTGTAAAGAGGTTTTCTAAACTTTGTATGTGTATCGGGAACACTGATTTTATCAATTTGCACCATTCCAATTTCCATTCTGATGTCTGTGGTTCTTGCTATTCCACTAAAACTAATGCATTTTATGACGTCACTCACGTCACTGACAGTGATCTGCATAGATATCAATAGTAGCTTCTGGTAGATCACTGTTAGTGACGTCATAAAACGCATTAGTTTTAGTGGAATTGTAAGAACCATAGATGCCCCCGATACACATACAAAGTTTAGAAAATCACTTTACAATCCTTGTTACTATGTGCTTTACAATATGCAAGTATATTTCATATATATGATAAAGTGTTCAATATAATATATTCATAAAATATACTAACAGGCAAAAGAAATGTCACTTCTGATATTGATAAACAGATATGGCGTTAAATGGTCTTGGGTTTAAAGAAACTCAAAAAAGTTTCTTTTGCCTTTCAATAAATATAATAAAGTGTTCAATGCATTAAAGGGATTGAAAAAAAAATATTTTGAATTTTTAATGTGTATCAGGCTTTTGACCAATTTGTAAAACATTTCTCTGACAGTTTCATTAGCCAGCTCAGTATTATATATTAGGAACTATGTTGATGTTATCCGAGTCCCCAATACACATAAAAAACTTAGAAACCTTAGTACAATCCCTTTTAACTAACCCTTAGGCCTAACTCCAATTATTGTTATACCTAATTATGTAAATTGTTGAAATATTTTGTGCAATAAAAAAAACACAAAAACAACATATTTGAGCTAATTTTTTATATTTTTATTTCTACTTTCCCAATCTTTCAACTCAGTCTTGCTGATATTAGAAAAATAATCATGAGAGGCATTTTGTGGAATTTTATTCTCACTATCCCCACTGAAATTACATTTGAAAATATTTGAATTCAAGAGATCTTTAGCAATTTGTCTGTCAATCTCATTATTGTTTGTTTCTTCAGATTTAATTTTCGACAATAAATTTGACATTTCCTGAGCCCTATGTTGATGATCTTGATATTCCGAATTCTTCACAACGAGGCTTAACAGTATGAGATACTCGGAGCGCGCAGAATCGCCAGATTGGAGATCAGTAATCTGGCGAATCAGGATATCAACCAGAACCATTTCATCGTTAGTGTACAGCAAATTTGATGTTTCTTTATTCGCGTACAGATCTTGAAACAATTTAATGACAGAATTAGCCGGTTTTGGTTTGTGATCGAATATTCGCACAGGATCGTCTCCCCTGTTGAACAGCAACATGACCTTTTCCGTGAAAATTTTCGCAGTACCTTTCTTTGACAGATATTTCATAATGATATTCGAATTTTCTTCCATATGTAAATTATAGGCTAATATCAACGTAACTAATGATTCAGTGCCAATTTCTTCATGCTCCGCGGAGGGAGGATTTTCAATCAATTCAAACACATGGTCAATAAATGTCTCGTTCAAATGGGTGTGAAGATTAGAAGGGATTAATTCACCACTAGAGAAAATCATCGACAAAACTAAAGTGACGTACGACAGGAATTGAATATCGTCAGATTTATTTTTAATATCATGAGAAAGTTCTAAAGGAAGCACGGAGAATAGAAGACTAGTTATGACTTGTTTATCCAGTCCACACAACGACCCGAATGCTTGCAGCAGCAATAGTCGAATACTTCGTCTCGTTTCCATCTGATAATATTCCACGAGGTTATGTACATTTTGATAATTATCTTGTTTGACTATTTTACAACTAATGGATTTCTTCGCATTTTCCAAAATCGATAAAAGTTCTTGTAGATATTCCGTGATGATTTTTTCATCTTCGTGCAACGCCCAAGATCGTTGCTGAGAATCGTCCTTACAACCTGCTAACTCAGAGAAAATCACCTCCAATCTCTGAGCGTCATGACTTCCCAAATCTCCAGCTGACTGTTTGGCTCCTTGACAGGTCTTGAAGATTTCATCCATAGCAGTGGACAATGGGGGAACTTTAAATCCAATATAACCCAAAACAGTTTCCAGTGCTACTTTCGATTTATCAAAACTCAAACCAGTGTTGACTCGAATTTCTTCAATCAACTCGGACCCGATATTTGAAGGAATGTGAAGATTTTTAGCTTCAAAGATAACAGGTGATGTCTCTACAGACATGAAACTGGTAGAAACTTCTGGAGAGGAAGGCATCTCATTGGATGATGACACGAATGACGTTTCTTCTTTTTTAGGTGTTACCATGACAACCTCATCTGCAGGAGACGGTGGACTCGCCACTGAGCTTCTTCCATTAATTTCTAAGGAACTCTCTGGACTTGCCATTGGACTTTTACCATTGACGTCTAAGGAAATTTCCGGACTGGCATCTGAGCTTTTACTGTTGATGGTTGAAGAACTGTCTGGAATTGCCACTGAGCTTCTCCCATTAATGCCTAAGGAACTGTCTCGACAGGGGGGAGGGGGCGGGGCTTTCTTGCCTGAAGAATGAGATTTTCGACATTGCACTGGTTCATGTTGACTGGCCACTGGTTTTGGTGGTTCTGGAGCTTGTCTCTTGGGCAATTTCTTATGATCATCATGAGTTTTGACTGATTCTAGATACAGATTTCGGTGATGGAGTAATTTTTGTAGATTTTCTCTATCATTTTGAGATATCACGCCCCCTGTTTCACCAGCTTGCAAATGAATGGCTTCGATTGACCCGTCAATAAACCGGACAACATCTGTGGGCTGGCAATCAAATTTATCGATGTAGTTATAAGGCACATAACCAATCTGCCCAATTCCATTCTGAGCTAACAACCAGTCTTTCTTTGCATGACTTTGACTTTGAGGACCAGTGACAATGTCATGGTTTTCTTCCAGTAGAGTAAACTTGTCCCCCTTCTCAAAACTCATATAATCCTTGAGGCTGGATTTATAATCGTACAGGGCCCGATACATTAGAAGTTTCTAGGTCGATTCCACAAGCTGTCAACTAATAATAAATTCACAAGGGCTTTAAATCGACAAAAAATCAATAAAATTCTAATTTTCTTTTTATTTGTCCGCCATTACCGGAAGTATCAAAGGGACGTAACTCACATTGAGGGAATTTTGAAAATTCTGATTTCGAATTTACCCTTTAACAAAAAATTATTCTCAAAGAAACATATTTTATTTTGAGTAATTAATCTTTCAATTACATTAATTTGAATCTTATTTTTATCTTTAACAATAAATTAATGTCAAATAAAATTCTTTCGTTTTTCGTTTAGGATTAAAAATCTGTGTCGTGGAAATTTTGTACGGTATTTGTTCAATGCTAATGGCAGCTCTGTGTAAGTATCAATGGATGCCACGTTGCTGGTTAAAAATTTAATTTTTATGATGTTTTGCACCAGAAATCTTCTCAAAAATGCAATTTTCTGAGAGACTGTCTGCTCAAGTTTTCAAAAATATCAAAGATCGGGGTTTTTCATGGATGGATTTTGAAGAATGTTTGATTGAAATTTGAGAAAATCTGTGACCGGTTTTCGAGGTTTTTGCTTGCGGCTTTTGGTAGAGGGAGGTCGCTTGTCGAGTTTGTCTATTTATAGACTGTATGAAGATGAGATAAAGAGTATATCAGCATTCCTTGAGGTTTATAATTCAAATAGTTATACAATGTTGAATCTGAATCTGCTTTCTTTGATTTGGAGTTGGTAATTTTCAAATTTGAACCCAGAGTAGTGTACAGTTGTAGGGCCTAGTCTGGTAGAGTCCTGTAGTCTAGATCTGCAGTCTTAAACAATGCCACAGAAAACTTTTGTTTTTGCACTTGGTTTTTTAAGTTGCATAACTGATGCTCTTGATGACAAAAATTTGGTATGCTAAAACACTCTAACAGTACTGCCTATTGTCTGTTCTTGAGCATAGGGTATTTTCAAATGGAGAAAACAAAATTGAACCAAAGTTCTTTATAGTAGGTAATAAAGGCTTTTTCACATAGATGCTTGTGATGCAAATTTGTCAAAGTTCAAATATTTGGTGCGGTAGCAAGTTGCAACATAGCTTATTCCAAATGCTAATTTGTTGGTTGGTAGATGACAAGCTAACATTCACTTCCATCAGATGCTAATATCGCAACTTAATGCTAATGTATAGTAGGGCCTTATGTAAAAGAATTTGGTGGTGTTACAAAAACCATTGTTCAATTATCTGCTTGACTAAACACTCTTCCTACTATTGGAGTGCACAGTAGTTCATTCAAATTTAATACAGGTGTGATCAGTTGCTTTGTTTTATAATTGTCTATTGTGTTAAATTGCCTGTATTGATTGGACTCAACATACTGATGTATAGGCTATTAAAACCAGTGAGGGGTGACTGTTGAAATTCTATTTACTTAATTTGGGTTTTAGTAAATTTGTCATCTACCCAAAATGGTGTCAAAAAACCCTAGTCACATTACACAAGGCCATAATTTACTGTCATAATAACTTAAGATTTTGTTAGAAAAAAGTTAAAGTTTGGCCTAATTTTGCAAGGGTTCTAAGGCTTTCTTGGTTATTGTCCCAAGTTTCAGCATTGTCTGATAAAAACTTTGATTTCACAATGTTCTTTGTTTAAAGAAAATGAAGCATACTTCTTCTACTTTAGAGCCAAAAGTAGGCCATAAAATTCCCTTTTATTTTATTACTTCAAATTATGATCATAACCAGTCAACTTGTGAACTAAGAACTTGTTTGTAAAAGATGAAGTCTATGTAGTTTAGAGGGGATTAATTACTGTTGTTTTACTTGATTGGAACCGAATTAAGATGTCGGATTACGGTTTTGAGGGGTTTCGGTTTATAGAAGATTTCCTTGTATGGATTATATAGTGATTTGGCCAGGACTTTTTGAAACCGTCGGTTTTGAGGGAATTCCAGTTTTCAGAAGATTCGGTTTTGAGGGTTTTCACTGTATTAGTTTACTAAACACCAATTAAAAAACTTTCTTGTCTTTTTATTAAAAATAAAATGTCCTTATCTGAGACTTGACATTTTTCAGAAAAACTTTAACTAAACTAAACTAACAGTTGTGATTGACTAAAGACAATATGTCAGCGAGCAACAACCAAGCTGACTCCAAACCTGACATCAAGCCTGACATCAAACCTGACATCAAGCCCGACGTCAAGCAGGAGATGAAGTCAGAAACCAAACCTGACACCACCTATCCAGGTACAGTATAGCTCAGACCTTATCAATTAATTTTTATAAGGGCCAAATGCATTTTATAAAGAAAGGGTCAAATAGAGCTTAGCTAGCATAGCGAGCAGAGTGTTTTATCGGAAGGGGTCACTCTTGAGGGGCCACTCAAGGGTGTCGCATGCAGGATTTGGCCCACAGGTGCCTGGTGCAGTTGCTTTTTTCCTGATATTTTTCGTTATCTGCTGTGATCTGACAACTTTGATACCGATAGGCATGCAGAATATGTTTCCAGATATCAACTATGAATTATGGGATAGTGGACCCTCAAAGCAATCCCACAATGCTTCTGCATTCTGCATGACGAGCTGTGATGAAAGTTGCAAGACCCAGACATCTGAAAATCAGAGCGGTTCACATTGCTGCTAACAGACATTCACCCTGATAAAGTAAAAAGTCTTGACATTTCTGATATATGAAATATCTTGTGTACCACTGTATTTATGAATGTTTTGTCTATGTGAGAGTTTGAATAACTTCCAATTGTTTGTTTCAGAGGATTCTAAATGGGGTATCCGTAAGAAAGTTTGGGATAAGATCAACAATGAGAAACTGGCCAACTTTCCACTACCAGTTTATCATCGAATCCCTAATGTCAAGGTCAGTATTCTTTTATAACTTCTATTAATAGACTACTGACCTCCTTATTTGAAAAAAATACAAGTTGAGTCTAACTGCATAATGAAGCCTCAAATCCCAAAAAGATTTAGCTATATATTTGTAGTCGAAGCTGACCATTAGTCCAAAAGTGGCTGACTCTATTCCCAGCCTTTGATAGCTAATTGGACAGATATGGCTGAGGAAGAGTTAAAAAACAAGTCAAAATAAGCAAATTTTGGACTAACTGATCAAAGCTTGAATAAAGTTAAATTGTTAACCAGTTAATAAGAGTTGTTATTGCTATAGCATTTCTCTTTCAACAATCTTCATAATCTCAAATTGTGGTCCACCCTTTATGTACTGAATTGTTATTTCCAGACATCCGGTGAAGCAAGTAAGAAGGCAGCCGAGTTAGATGTATTTAAAAATGCTAAAGTGATCAAGATTAACACTGATAAACCACAAGAACAGGCTCGACTTCTCGCCCTACAGGTAAAAATAGGACTTTGTTTACTGGATGTCCCTTTTGTGGTGGTTGACAAGTTAAACATTAAACATCGCATGATTTTCTTTAATTATTTGATGACTTTCAACCTGAGCGGCTGTTATACCGGCCCATCCTTAAATAATATATACCTGAAGCTGAGTCGCCGGTAAAGCGGCTGTTGTCAAGTGACGTCATACAACGTTAACGTCATAAAAATTACGTTATATTGCTTGGAGCTCAGGGTATATGGCGACAGTGTTGATATGGATTGAACCTATGACCACGACATTTGTTATGTTATATACTAATCTTTCTATATATTTTTTTTATTGCAAAATTCCCCTCATTTTATCGCCCTGTCCATCAGGTTCATTTTGTTCCCCGCCAATAAGGCTGTGTCGGTACCTACACCATCCGGTTCGCCATTGTTTGGTCTATCCTTCATATTATTATTATTGTATGTTTTATTCCAGGCCAATAAAACAGTGTTGGTACCAACCCCTGGTAAGAAGACCGGTTTATTGAGTAAGATTGTTCCACCAGCTGATACCAAACCTGATGATCTTAAACCCTACGCCCAGGCTCTCGTAAGTTGATTTTAGTTATATATTTTGATCAGGAGGGGCTCAGGGAATAACAATCTTGCCTTGCAATCTTTCAAATCCATTTTCCTGATGGGACAATAAACCCAGTTAAAAATCTAAAAGTGAGAAAACTATTGTTGCTGCACTGTCAAAATTCTTTCATTGCACACTGCATGGTGTTTTCCAGTCCTAATTAGCCCAAACAATCCCAGAAAGGAGGATGTAGTTAACGTTGATTTTGAAGAATATATTTGAATTATTTACAGGGTATGGGAGAGAATAGCCAGACTCTGGAGTTGGATGAAGTTTTAAAAATCGACCTCATCATCATCGGGTCTTGCTGTGTTTCTGAACAAGGTAAGACAAAGGGATTTTAAGCTCCTTTCTCACAATAGACACAGATTTATGGAACAACAATCACTGGTTAAAGTTTTATTTAACTTTTCGACGTGTTCCCCCTGTCATCCTCAGACATGTGCTTACAATTGCTAAATGCCATTTAAAGATTTTAATCACAAAAACTGCTAATAAGGGCCTTTGCAATTGTGACATCTTCAAAAGCTTAGTCGTTTTGTGGATAGTAAGAAAACTGAAAAAATATTTGGAATGTGCAAATGGATGCTGAAAGAGAAGAGCTAGTTAAAAATTATTGAATGTTTTTTGGTTTCTAGGTTACCGACTTGGTAAAGGAGAAGGTTATGGAGATCTGGAATACGCTATGATGTTGAATGCTGGGTACATCACTAGGGACACACCCGTGGTTACTATCGTAGACGAGGTCCAGCTTCAAGAAATACCAGCTAGAATACTGGAAGAACAAGACGTGACTGTAGACTACATCGTCCTGCCTGATAGGATCATTGAGACTAAATGTCCTAAACGAAAACCGTCTGGTATAATCTGGTCTAAACTCACTGAAAGGTAGGCTGCATTTTGAAAGGAAAACATTTTGAGGTTCACTCGTATAAACTAAGGAAATAGACTAGCGTACTAGATGATCTCGTTTAAGATTGCCATTTATTGAATAAATTATACTTCAAACAATCACAATCACTCGTATCAACTTTGGAAATAGACTTGAGGCTAGATAATCTTGCACACTATACAGAGATCAATCACTCGTATCTACTTCAGAACTAGACTAGTGGTTAGATAACCTTGCAAACCAATTCAACCAATCACAATCATTCTTCAGAGAGTGTTGTCGTCTTTCACTGTAAAAACATTCAATCAAAATCAATCTTCAAACAAGAGTTATCTAACCTTGCCCATTTACAAAATTGTCTTGTGTATATAAAAATGATAATTTTGTTTCCAGGTATTTGGAAAGAATCCCAGTGTTGCAGTTGCTGAAAGAAAAAGATGAGAAGAAAGGAGTGAACGTAAAACTTGGGGAGGTTGACCCTGAACCACGCCCTAAATTCACCCCACCAAGACGTAACCGACGCCCTTACAACAATCGTAGAATGCGTGGACGTCGTACCACATCCCGAACAAGCGAGAGCGGAGGTGAAGAAGGGGCTGAAGACAAGAAACCCAGACGGCAAAGAAATGATCGTAAAGGTCGCGATAAAGGCGATAGTAGATCAAGCGACGGAGAAGGTGGAAAATCTGAGAAAGAGAATAACCCTCGACAACGACCTCGTCCACGACGACGACCTAACCAAACCAATACGTCTGTTTACGTTGGCGGGTTGCCAAGATCTCTGAGAGTCAGTGAATTCAAGAAAGATATTCACGATCGCGATGTTCAACCCTTGAGAGTCGTCTGGCACGGAAGCAACGGCCACGCTTTCTTGCAATTTCAGAAACAAGATGAAGCAGAAAGCGCTCTAGAGGCTCTGCAGAATTTGAATATTAAGGGTCGTGAACTTAAGGTCGAGAAGGCAACGGGAGGTCGAAGAAATTCAGAGAAAACTTCTGAGAGTCATGATCATCCAGCCTCGGAAGATTAAACCAGACACAAATTTCTGAAAATCTTTACAGCAAATGTACGCAGAAAAATTTGTAAATATTTGGCTGTTCTAATTGGAACAAACATAAATTTTGTAAATATTTTTACTGTTCAATAAGAACAATTGGAAAGTTTGGTTTAAAAAATTCTGAATTGCAAAAGCCTTGCAAAAATCTAAGCGTTGCAAAAGATTTGTGACCAACCCCAAAGAATATTTTTGCAGAAACGTTTACTGTAAAGATTTTTCGAGTTTGTCGACCAAAATTTAAAAAACAGGCTTCTTCGAAATATTTAATCATTGTAGTTTCAAGATCTAATTTTAAACTTAAAAATGGCGTTCTGCTTAATTTTGGTTCGAGACGAAGGCCTCTTACATCACAGTTTGACAAAGGTCTGGATGATACAGTCTTAATATCACTCAAGATTAACCAGTCAGTCATTTTGTTCAACCAAATTTCAATTCACATTGTGCCTTCATGTTCAAATTTTAAAAATTTTAATATTTTATTAATTCGGGTTATATTTGCATTTAAATTTTATCTTATATATTGAGATTACAAATTTCTAGTGAAAATTCTAACTTTCTCTCGTATTTTCAAATGTCTTTGGCAGTTTGCTTCAGCTTGTATGCGCATAAACTTTGAAAATTAAATGTTTTCGACTAAAACTTTTGGCTTAATCTGAATTTATTTTTCTTTCATAATTTATCGTTAGTGTTCAAAAGAGTTGTGTTCGTTTCATTTACAAATTTTTGAATAAAATTAAATAAATTTTAATTCAGGCATTTATCAATTTTAAAAATTCATTTTAACTTTTTTAAGTAGTTTTGTAACTTTTTTTTAAATCTAAGGAACGGTTTACTACTTAAATTTTTCTTTTTTTTTCTTTATCAAATTAAAAAACTGTAAATTTATTAAATAAAGGCATAATTTCATTTTTTTTTTTTAAGTTTCTAACTTTGCGTTGATAAGAAATTTTGAAAATAATTCGAGTTTTATTTAATTAAGTTAAATATTATTTCTTTTAGATATATTAATGAAATATATTTGAAATGAATAAAATTAACTTTATTAAAATTAAACTGAGTTTCATATCTGTTATTTATTTAGTATAATTTTGTTATTTTTTTTAATCTTTTTTAAGGGTTAGTGCTAAAGGATTTAGTTTTAAAAAAAAATCTCAATTTTTGTTTCTGAATCCACGATTTTTTAGTTGAACTACCTCAATCAAATTATAAGTTATTCAAGATTCAATATCTAGTCTTCTTTTTGTCGCTTTAAGTTAGAATTATTATTTAGGGTTTGGTTTGAACACTATACACGCCAAAAACATCATTGTCGGCATGGCCAGCGAAATATCTTACGAGAAGAATTTGTCGTAATGTGAAATTTAACTAGAGGTTTTTACGACACTTATGACAAAACTAATCGTAAGATTTTTCGTGATATAGAAACTTATTGAGTCCAATTTCAGAAATATAAATTTAGATTTAGGAATGTTGCTAAAATCTAGATTTGCTCATAAGTGTTTGGGAATAGGCCTCTGCCATAAATTAAAAATGATTGTTAAATGGATTTATTTGTGTATCTTCAATATTCTCTTTAAAAAAAACAAAAAAACTTTATTTTGAAATCTGTGGACTTAATTATTTCTGATTTAAAATGTCGAAATTTTGATTTTTCTAATTGTTTTGTATTAAAATTGAGCTGTTATTGCATGCAGAATGTTTTCCATCATTTGATTAAATTTCTTCGTTCTGTTTCTTACAAAATTATATTAATTAGTTAACTCGTTAATATTAGTAATTAAAATATCCTAGAAAAGCCTGTATAATATACAATAAATACATACTTTAAATCAAGTATGAAAGAAATATCAGTGTTTTTAATTTCAAAGATAATCTGGGAAAGATCGGTGCCACGAGGTCTTGCCAAGCTGGGTTCCATAAGGTTTTTTTAAATTTTGAGATAATCTGGAAAATATTGCCAGGAGGTCTTGCCAAGCTGGGAAAGAATCGGTCATCTTCACTCATAGTTCCATTCAACCCAGCTTTAAATGGGTACTGAATAAGTCATCTTCGCCCAAAATTCCAGTCCACCTAGCTGTAAATGGGTACAGATAATCCATGAAAGATCAATGCCAAGAGGTTTGGCCAAGGACCAGCTGGGAGAAAGGATCCACATTAGGACCTCAGTTATCCTTGTAACGCATAGATGTTTCTTGCTTTCTTTATAGGCCAAGAGGTTTAGCAAAGATTAGCAAGAATGCTTCTCATTTGCTATTCCCCTCCAATCTGCCTTTCCACACCAAATTCGACGTTTATTTTCTTTCTAAAGTTAATCTAAATGGCCATTGTAATGTAGGTAGATTTTAAGGCATTAATTGTAGTCTTTATTTTGTTCACCGCTTAACTGGGGTTACTTCCCTTACATCGTAAACAGCATCTATAGAAGGCGAATGATGACCATATCAAAGCACACGTTTTCCATTAAATATCTCCCACAGTCTTTTCTTCTCTCATCCCCACGAAATTAAAAGCTTATTTTCTTTCCCCTACCCCCTCATCCATGGTTAAAAGATTATAAAATTCCAGATTTTGGTCTTTAAATCAGTTTGGTCACGTAGGTCGATTAATAAGAATTAATTGTTGTCTTTAGTTGATTCACTTCATAACTGGAGTTACTTCCCTTATACCGTAAATGGTATCTATCTATCTATAGAAAGCGGATCTTGTCCATTATAATTACGTTCTAAACATGTGATAGATCCCGAAATCAGAACTCGGTCAATATCCCTCTCAAGAAAATCCACAGTGTGAACAAGTAATGGTCGTGTGCTCTAATCTCGATCGGTGTGTGAAAGTCTTATGGCGTTGCAAAGACATCTTCACTCATAATTCCAGTCAACTTAGCTGTAAATGGGTACGGGAATATTAATTCCAAGTGGTATGGCCAAGAACCAGCAGGTAGAAAGGATATCCCATAGGAACTTACGTCATCAAGGACCAGCTAGCTGGTAGAAGGGTCCCCTTAGAAACGATCCATTTTTGGAGCTCCGGGTAAACTGTATAATGATTGTAAACGTATGAAATATCGGCGAAGATAATATCCCTAGCCCCAAGGCTAATGTTTTATGATAAGAATGTTTTATTGGTTTATGTTATAGCTTAGTGAACTGTCCCTCTTACACTGTCTTCGCCATTAAAACTTTATAGTTACTATAGGCCCCAGGCTCTGTACAATAATCTTCTTCAAGGGGGGTGCTCATGATGTGGACTCACCGTCGAAAATAAACATTTATAATCATAAACTCAGATTGAGGGGTCCATTGATCGTAGGATAGGTGCTACCTTACTCTTCCAGGCTTGCTTTACAATAAAAATATCCCCCCCCCCCCCTCCACCCTTTCTTTCTTCTCGAGTTTTACCCCCAAAATATCTGTACAATCTTTGACCCCAATCGTCTAAAAGTTTATGCTGATGTGTATATATATTTTCTTAGTGCAATTTCATTTTTGGGGGTGGCAAATTGCGCAAAACTTATTATGAAGGGTGGTGGTGCAGAAATCAAGGCCTTAGGGTTGGCTGCTCCTGCCTATATAAAGCAATTTATGTTCCGAAACTTTAATATTTCCGAAAAATAAGCCTAAAGTTCCCGACCCACCCCTTAAACTTTTTTTTGCACACGTAGGCAGTTTATTATCGCTTAGTAACTTAAAGGGCCATTCTGCTTTTTTGAAAAAAGTTTCCATTATCAAAAAAATCGCAAATGCTACCTGAGAGTATTTTTAAAGTATGCTTATTGTATCTCTATATCTTCTTGATCAAACTGAATTTGGTTTTAAAGGGTTAATTACAAACAGGGAGTACTTATTGTTAATTAAGCAATTTGACCTAGTTTTGGTGTTCGCCCTTTAAATGGCTCAATATTTCTAGCTGAAACCTTTTAAATACACAAGAGGGACATTTCTCTACAATTAGGCGTTTATTTTACTCAAATCCGTTCAGTAGTTTCCTATCAGCGTCCAAAAAACATAGCACACTTAAAAACCTTACGTAAGGTTTTTAAAAATTTTAGCATGTTTTTAGCGTTTAAAAATTAACGGCTGAATTTTTTTAGTTAAAACTTTCAGATACATGAAAGGGGACATAGTAACAGATTTTGGTGTAAAGTTTTCACAAATTTGAGCAAAAAATAATTTTGACCTAAAAAAAATTCAGACTGTCCCTTTAAGTACCTAGACAAATTTAGTTCATTTTATAAGCTAATGATCATTTCTTAACTAAATATTTAACACGTCAACTAAAAATATCCTAAACTTGACAGCAATTGAAAAGATAGAGTGTGATTTGTAAGCTTTATTAGTTAGGAGACATAATCCGCTTACAAATAAATTCCACCCATTCATTCATTCATTAATTCATTCATTAATGTCTCGTGACTTCTGACGTCAGATTAATGGCGGAGTAATATGAAGATTAGGGGGCCTAATTAATTGTTTTGACGTTGATTAAAACAACATTTAGCAATCAAATTTAGAATATTATTCCAACTTAATGGGATTAAGATCATAAAAGAGTCTAATGAAAGGGTGGTTCAGGATTAACGGCGGATTAGCGACGGACTATATTGTGTATCGTAGTTATAACCAGTAGCAAAACTATATAAATGTCGGGGTTGTGTGATTCGATCTCGAGGACGTGAATACTGCTCCGCCGATTGCACGTGTTGTGGGACTAAACTTCCTACTTCACGATTTTCAATCATTTTCTTAAAAAAAATATATAAAAAAAGCATAAAATCTTGAAAAATACCAAAAAAATCAGCAAAACTTTAAAAACTACAGAAAAATTAGTTGGTTGAAACGGTAAGCAAGCGAGGGAAGCAAGATCGAAGAACATACACGAAGAAACAAGCAAGAAGAGTAACAACGTACAAGTCCGCCATTTGTAAAATTTGATCACCATATTTTTTGAAAATACTCGAGAAAGAAGCAATCCAAGATGAATCCAACCAATTCCAACTACATTATGGCCACCCTGTATGTGGGTGATTTACATCCTGATGTCTCCGAGTCCATGCTGTTTTCAAAATTCTCAACTGCTGGACCAGTGTCATCCATTCGAGTTTGTCGAGATATCGCCACTCGTCGATCTTTGGGCTACGCTTATGTCAACTTTTCTCAGCCCTCAGATGGTAAGTGTTCCTTTTTTTGGATTCATTAATTATATATCTCTTGTTTGTGTGAATTTCTGAGCAATCGGATGACATCTTGATCGTAAAATCCGGTCAAATACACCCCACTGGTAAACATGTGTAAATCCAACATGGCGGATTTAATTTCATCATAACTTATCAATAGCCTAACGCCACAGCTTGAGCATTATCTAATGGATTATTACATTCTTAAGTATGTAGTCTACCTATCATTTATGATCGTAATATTTTTTCAGCCGAGAGAGCTCTCGATACCATGAACTTTGACACCATCAAAGGGAGACCAATCCGTATCATGTGGTCGCAGAGAGATCCTTCTCAACGTAAATCTGGTGTAGGAAACGTCTTCATCAAGAATTTAGATAAGAGTATTGATAACAAGGCTTTGTACGACACTTTCTCTGCTTTTGGTAACATCCTTTCTTGTAAGGTGAGTACAGCCTGTTGCATTGCTTATTCTTTTCGAAGCACTTCATGGTACTTCTCGTATGGGAAGTCCACTACTGTATAATTATTACACCCGATTTTGTCATGCACTGGACGAGATTTTTGATTAACGGAATTGTTTTGCTTGGCCAGATTTTTATTATTACTATGAGAGAGGCCTCTTTTGGGGAACCCGCCTCTTTCTAATGATTCATGGGAATGGCAGGGATACAAATACTGAATTCCTATCTCAATATAGTTCTCAATGATCATTTGATAATACTTCGCACCAAAATGATTCAAATTTAAACAGTAACATTACTTGCAGTTACTCAGCCCCTACTCTATAGTGGTTATAATCAATTTTTTAATGGGTCTTTTTGACCTTAGATTTAGTTTAAGTGTAAAAGTAATTTTTGGGACCTTTATGAACAAAATTGGGTCTATTTTGACTTTTTTTTAGACCAATTTGACTTTTTGGACGATTTTTAAGTTGAGTGCCGTATTGATAATAACTCAAATTGAACTGTTTTATTCTAGATTGCTGCAGATGAACAGGGATCGAAAGGGTATGGATTTGTCCATTTTGAAACTGAGGAAGCCGCGAAACAAGCCATTGAGAAGGTAAATGGTATGTTGTTGAACGGCAAGAAGGTATACGTCGGAAAGTTCATCCCTCGACGGGAAAGATTAGCCATGATGGGAGACAAGGCCAAGAGATATAACAATGTCTACATTAAAAACTTCGGGGATGAATTTGACGACGATACTTTGAAAACAGAAATGGAGAAATATGGAAAGGTCATCAGTGCTAAGGTAGGCAGTAAATTTTGGTTTTTAAATTTTTTTTTATTTAAAACTCAATAAAATACATTTTATGGTTCAGTCAGATATTTTTTTATAAGCCCACAAATATATGTTCTGGGCGTTTTTTGTAATCATGCAGTCGATTAGGGGTGTGCTAACTCTATAAGCTACAATTCTTTACAGATTCTTTTAATTTATGTTTTGTGGGTCAATGTCATTATGAAGGTGATCCCTATAAATTTTCAGTGACATCACTAAAACAAAAGCTCTTATTTGAAATAAGAGTTAGTGAGTTTATCCAGTTTTTTGGGATCTGGAATTACCTAAACAATATGAGCAGTTATTTCTTAAAGTTGTATTTAATTTTTCCCATCAATTTCAGGTAATGACTGATGCCACTAATCAATCTCGAGGGTTTGGCTTCGTCAGTTTTGAAGATCCAGAACAAGCTGAAAGGGTAAGTTTTGTTTCATTTCTTCACTCATTGCCCACTTTATGTCCTTGCTCATGTGAGTGGGTGCAAAATGTGATTTAGAGCTCTTTGTGGTAAGAGTACTTGCTGCTTACAAATCAATACACAGCTGTTGAAATATGTTAGTTTTCTACTTTCATTTTCGAGATTTCTACTTCCTGCTTTGAGTTTCCTACTATCATTTCTATTTTTAGCTTGGGTTTTTCCTACTTTCACTTTTAAATGGCAGTTTTAAATCCTTTTTCAAGCTGTTTCTTTAGTTGTAAATAGAATCTTTTGAATCTTTTTTTGAGAATGACTGACTTCTTGTGTGTACACTGATAGCATTGATTAGACATTGCCTTCTTATCAATAGATCATATAATTTGCGTTATGAACTTGGTATTGGATGCTTCAGTTGAGAATATGACTTAGTTATTTTAAGGGATTGTAAAGATGGATTTGTGTCATTCCAATTTTCAATCACATGTCTGTGGTTCCAGCTATTTCACTTAAACTAAGCATTAAATAATTTCACTGTATTTGTGGTATTCTGTTTGGTATTGGGGATTATTTAGGAATATTCGTTAGTTTTTGTGCCCATTATTACTAGTGTATTTGTGGTTTTCTGTTTAGTATCAAGGACCTATTGAGGAATATTTTGTGCCCTTTATTACCATGTGGGAGCAGAATTGTATTAAATCTTATACCCATTAATGAGAATTAAAATAATTTCAGTGTGTGGATGCTATGAACGGTCAAGAAATGAACGGTAAAACACTGTACGTTGGTCGTGCCCAGAAGCGTGCTGAACGTCAAGCTGAGTTGAAGGAGAAATTTGAACGTTTGAAGATGGAGAGGATCAACAGATTCCAAGGCGTCAATCTTTACGTTAAAAATCTCGATGATTGTATTGATGACGAGAAATTGAGAAAGGCTTTCTCCAAATTCGGAACCATCACTAGTGCTAAGGTAAGTGCCCCTTGATATTAATATCTGCCCTGGCAAAATTACCCTCATTGGGCATACTGTGTGTATGGCATTTGCCTGTCCCCATAAGCCCATACAGGTGCAGAAAGCAGGATGTAAAACACCATTTCATTTGTTATGAATGTACTGACAGAAATGTCTTGTATATATTTTTATTTATTGATTAATGTTTGTGAATTTCAGGTGATGGGAGATGGACATCGTTCGAAAGGTTTTGGTTTTGTGTGCTTCAGTTCTCCTGAAGAGGCTACCAAGGCTGTAACAGTGATGAATGGATTTATCATTGCATCTAAACCATTGTACGTAGCCTTGGCTCAACGCAAGGAGGATCGTAAACAACAGTTGGCCTCTCAGTATATGCAACGTATGGCCACCATGAGACAATCTATGGTAGGTAGCAACAATGGTTATTATTTCAATGTTAACAAAGCTTCTGTATAGTACTTTTGTCAATTTTTTTGGATTGGAAATATCTTTAACAACGCAAAATAATTTTGTCGAGCTGGTGGGCTTTGGCCGAAAATCCCTAGCCAGAACTTAGAAGAACTTTGTTAACAAATCACATTTTTTAAGAATGGATCCTAGATATTTTATTTGATTATGGCCTTAAAATTTAAATAATTTCTTTTTTTTCAGCAAAATGGTCAGTTCAGTCAGATATTCCAACCTAGTGCTGGAGCTGGGTATTTTGTACCCTCCATGCCCCATGCTGCTAGGGGGTACTTCACACAGGCTCAGATGCCCCAAGTTCAAGCCAGTCCCAGATGGCAGACTCAATTCAGACAGCCACAAGCCCAACCTGGTAAGTTCTCTTCCTTATTCTCTAGACTTTAAAAGGATTGTATAGAGGTTTTCTAAATTTTGTATGTGTATCGGAGACACTGATAGCATCAATTTGTACCAATCCGATTTCCATTCTGATGTCTTGTTCTTGCAATTCCACTAAAACTAACATGTTTTATGACGTCACTGACATTTGCTTGTCCTAGTGCATGAAAATGTGAAATCTCGAGCCCGTCTGTTCCTTCATACATTTCAAAACATTTGTAAATGGGAGAGGGAAAATAAAGATTATGATTTTCTTTTCAGCCAACTTCCAGTCTGCAGTGCCCGGCAACCAGATCCGAGCACCAAGCAGATTCCCAGGTGGCACTCAACCTGTTAGAGCCAATGTCAATGCTCGACCGATCACAGGACAGGCGGGTACCGCTCAGGCTATGAATCCCAGAATGCCAATGGGTCCGGGAGCAGGAGGTGCGGGTGCTATGAATCAACAGAGACCAACGTACAAATACAACAGTCAGATGAGAAACCCACAAGGTGTACCGCAACAACAGGTCATGGGTGGTGTAAGTATGGATTCTCAATTAATAGATCACATTCACCATCTAGAGGTTCCAAGGGCTTGGATTTGTGCAAAATTTTTGGGGGTGTGAACCAGTATGCGTTGTTGAGCCAAAGTACGCTGCAAGCCCAAACAGAAAGGTCCTTTCCCTAAAGAACAAAACTTTCCTTAATTATGTTCAAGTGTGCTGCATTCAAGACCCTATAGAGGAGGCAAAATTCCCTCATCTCGCACTGCATGAGAACCTGTATAAGCCTGCCTAATCTGCTTGCAAATTGTATCTTTGGGCCCTTAAGTACAGTGCTCGTAAGTAATTTGGGCTAGACTAATTTGGGAACAGCATTTAACCTTTTCTTATGATTTCAAATTTTTTTTGCAGGCCCCAGCATCAGTCGTGATTCCAGGACAAGATCCGTTAACAGCTTCCATGTTGGCTGCTGCTCCACCCCAGGAACAGAAACAGATGTTAGGAGAGAGGTTATTCCCCTTGATTAACAGAATGCATGCTGAGTTAGCTGGTAAGATCACTGGTATGTTGCTGGAGATTGATAATTCCGAGTTGCTTCATATGCTGGAATCACAGGAGTCCCTCAAGGGCAAGGTATGTTCAATGTTTTATTAATTAAAATCTTGAAGTTAGCTCCCTTTATAGGTTATAGTCAAACAGATATTTCGGCTCATCTGGGTACAGTCAAAACATATACACAACCAGTCCTTTATATTTTTGTATGTTTGTTTTCTGATATATCAAGATCAAGGGGGATAACCGACATCAAAACTTGTTCTACAATTCCTGAAAAAATAGTATTTTTTGCCAATTGGAGATATGCTACTTTCAAGTAGTTCCTGAATTAGGCTAACTTCTTAGGAGTAGTCCACTACTATATAACTATCGCTCTTGATTTTGCCATGTTCTTGAATGCGATATTGATTAACGGAATTGTTTTGCTTGTACAGATTATTATTTAAGCAGAAATTGATAGTAGGAAAATGTCATTGTGTAATGGCATAATTTCCTTCATAGCACACTGCATGGCGGTTTCTGAAACTTAAGCCCAAATTAATGCAAAAAAGATGATATGTCAAACTCAGTTTCGTTTCTAAACATTGTATAACTGTTTCTATTGTAGGTTGAGGAAGCTGTTGCTGTACTTCAAGCTCATCAAGCCAAAGAGGCCACCACCAAAAGACCAGAGTAACTTCCCTTAGATGATACAGATGGAGAACTGTTATTGCGGATGCTGCGATATTTGAATGACAAATGTTAAAATTTGATTGGTTTAATTTTAGATTTTGACATTAATGTAAAACTTGGATTTTCCAAAACAAATTATCTAAAAATTTGAATTCAAAATATCAAAGTTGAAGTAATAAAGTTTAGAATGAACGTTCAACCAACTTAACAAAAAAATTTAAAAAAAAAACAAATTCTGAAATTTGATTAAAAATAGTAAAATTTTGTAACGATTCGATGATTAAAAAAAAATAGCAAAATTAATGATAAATTTATACAAAAACGTAACATTTTGGGTAAATTTTTGCTCGGAAAAAATATTTGAATAAAAATTAGGAACTTATTCAGAATTTGAAAAAAAAAAAAAACCAAAAAAAAAATTGCATCGACTTAACTTCAGTGTTAAATTTTAATTTAAAACCATATTTTTGAAACCATTGAATGCACACTTTAGAAAACAACTAAAAAAATAGAAAAATTTCAAAAATGAACTCCAGTTTGTAAAAATGTTATAATTTTGCAGAGAAAATAATCTTTTTTTCTGTGAGATTTTCAAGTTTAGTTTTTTCTTTTTTAATTTATTCACAACTGTTGACTAATGATTTTGAATGTACATCCAAGAAAATAGATATTTTTCTCATGTACTATATAATATGTTCATGTTTCTCGGAAGTGATTACTTCTGAAATCTTTTAAAAATTGTCTTGTAGTTCTTGACTACTTATTTGATGCTCTATTATCCTGTCTTTTTGCTCTACAATAAATTCTTTCAATCTGAAAATAAATTGTGTTTGTGTTCACCCTTAGATCATGTCGGTCTTACTACAGCACTAGCAGCATTATTTCAGACGTTCAGCTGTTTACAATGCAAGCGTAACGACTCGCCATGGAGCAGAGCAGATTGAAGCGATGCGCTGTCCTGTCCTGTCCTGCCCTGCGCTTCACCCCTCCGCCCTGCTCTGTCTGTAGTGTGATTAAACCCTTAGTAAATGGCTGCCAGAGATAGATAGGTTACCCCATATTAACCATTGAATGAATGGTGCTGATACTACTGCTTGGCTTTTCTAAAAACACGGGTCCTTTACCATGAAACTGACTGCGCTGTTTGCATATTGTTAACGATTGGTGAAGCACTTAAAAGAAATGGGTAGGCTAATTCTAAGTTTTCCCTCGTGGACAGCTCTTTAATGGGTGCTGCGGCAATAATCAGACTTGCTTGATTAAGGACTACGCATCATTGTGCTACATTGTAATACATTCTAATGTCCATTTACTGTTTGAATTTCCCTCATTGCTCACTGCATACACCTATCTGCTTTGGAAACGATGGACAAAGTAGTCAAATTGCGAATTTGAGCCCCTAAAGCTAGTTGACAAACCCTATTGAGAACAAGCCCTTTGAAACGAATTAGTTGTGGTCTGGAGCTTACTTGAGAGTTGCGTCCCCTTAATCATATCCACTCTTTAGCTTTCGAGGAGTGAAGAGTCTATAGAATCACAACAAACCCACGTGTGCTCATGTCAATTTCTTAAAAATCAAATAATTCGTGGTTTTGACACATTAAGATGAGTTCCTTGCTAGGAATACCTGACGGAGAAGTACCCAGAAACACTGGAGTGTCCTGGGATACCAGTAAAATAGGTGGAGAGCCTGTGAGTTCTATTTGATTACGATTTAAAAGTTGAGTCCAAAATGGTCATGCGACTGCCTTTAAAATATTCCTGTGTCCTTCATTTGCATTGATATTATTGGATTTGGATGGATGTAGGGTTGTCAGATAGCCCAGCCAAGGTGATACAGCATTTTGTCGTTTGGGCTATGTCCTAATTATGATACATGTACACCCCATAGCGGATAGCCAGACAGGGTTTGATGAGGGGTTCGGACGAACCCCACCTTGAAAACAAATAAGCACTGTTAAAGTCAACATCATATGATTGCTTATCTACTCAATGTAACCCCCCCTTGGAAATTCCTGGCTTCGGGCCTGAGTAAGGCTTCTAATTAAGGCAAATTTTCTATGAAGGTAGAATAGGTTTGGTTATAAGTTAAATCAATTGACTATATTTCAGAACTGGATGTTAGAGAATTGTGAACTGCCAGTGTGTTCAGTATGTGGAATGAGAATGAAACTGGTAATTCAAGTCTACTGTCCGTTGAAAGATTCTGTTTATCATCGTGTTCTATATATTTCTACATGTTCTACCAAATCTTGCTGGAATAAATCTCATAGGTAAGGACTTTTTGTTTTAAATTGGGTTGTATCTCAATGTTTGGCCTTAGCCACTGATGTTCAAATCTTGATCGTCTTGCAACAATCTGGTGGCCTTTCCTATTGATTATGTCAACCCAGCTGTAAATTGGTACAGATAATCTGGGAAAGATCAATGCCAATAGCTCTAGGTTTGGCCAAGCAGGACCAGCTGCGAGAATGGGTTGTCATGAACTTTACTTTTGAGCCTAAGTTGTTATCCTTGTAAGGATCCTATAGGATGTTAAGTTGTTATCCTTGTAAAAAATGCTTGTTTCTGTCTTTCTTATTTGCCATTTAAGATTTTACCCTAACTCTGGTGTTTGTTTTGCAGTTGGAAGGTTCAACGCAGTCAAATTGAGGATAAAAACTCTAAGGTCAAAGTTCATGAATCTAGTAAATCAGATAGTTGGGGTGTACAGGAAGATGATTGGGGCGATTCCACAACAACAGTTACCATGGAAACTAAAGATTGGTGTGATGATGCTGATGACTGGGGTGACGACGATGATTCTGTTACCGTGACAACAAAAGACAACGCTAACATGAACATGAACAATTCAAACTCCTGCGTAACAGATGATTTACAATTGAAACAAATGAACATTGTGGACGAAATTTCCGATGACGTTAGTAACCATAGTGATGAAACACAGCAGACGAATAACATAGTTCAAAGTGAGGCTCCGGAGATTAATGCCGATTCTGTAAGACATGTGCTTGATTTGTTAGCCACTGGTGATAATACAAACAAGATGGAAAAAACAACCGAGTCGAAATCGGAACGAAAAATGGATTCCAAATCAGAACAATTGCCGTTTGATTCGTACTATCTTAGTGTGGTGGATGAAAGTGACTTCCAAACGGAAAATATTAAAGTGGACAGTCTGTTACGGAATTATGAAAAGGAGAGCGGGAGTGACCTTAAATCTTTGTTACGAAGGTAAGGTTAGACTTTCTTTTTAGTTGTCTTATTTGGTTCTTGACCTGGGTCTGATAGTCTGATGACCTTAAATAAGTCATCTTCACTCATACTTCCAGTCCACCCAGCTGTAAATGGGTACAGATAATCAGGGAAAGATCAATGCCAAGAGGTTTGGCCAAGGACCAGCTGGTAGAAAGGATCTTCACGGAACTAAGTTGTTATCCTTGTAAAATAGAGATGTATTTTCCAGCTGTCTTAATCTTTTGAATGCTGTGAGGAAGCCGCAATGGCTGAAGGAGTTCAATGCTTGTTCGCTGATCAGAAGCTTCAGGGTAGGCCTACAATCTTGGCATGGGTGGAGATCATTCCTTTTAATTTTCAACCAAGTTTCCCCCTGTTAGTGATAGGGACTGACATGGATAAGCCAAACAGTCATTCAAATAGAATATTAAACTGATTCCCTGTGTGCAACAGACTGCACATGTTCAAGATCCCTTGACAATTGGGAATTGAAAACTTGTAACAAATCTAATTGCACTTTTTTTGTTCATTTATTTTCAGTCAAAATGACAGAGGTGGGTCTGGTGTGAAAGAAGAGTATGAAAAATCAGAGATAAAGGGAGATAAACACTCACATAAATTCTTAAAAAGATTGAAAAGATGTCCTGAGCAATGTATTAGGTAATTATTATGACTTTAATGGACCTTGAGAGAAAAGGTTAAAATGAAAAAAAAGCTGAAACGTTTTTGCTACAGGCTGCATAGACAGACCGCCATATTGATATCAATAGTAGCTTCCGGTAGATCACTGTCAGTGACGTCATAAAAGACATTAGTTTTAGTGGAATTGCAAGAACCACATATGTCGGAATAGTAATTAGAATGCTGCAAATTGATGCTATCAGTGTCCCTGATACTCATACAAAGTTTAGAAAATCAATTTACAATCCATTTAAGCGCTGTAGAATGCAAATCTCCATTTAATTTCATTTGTCAGATATGAGTGGAATGGTGAACCAATGTTTATTACCCAGCCATCGAAAGATCAACAAAGGGACATAACTTGTCCCCACTGTAAAAGCCAGTGTGTTTTTGAATTACAACTGATGCCACCATTGGTGAATTACCTTCACAACACAAATGGTAAGACAGATAGATAGATAACTATAGGACAAAAGGATAGCTAAATTATTTAGGAATTGAATTGGTTGTCTTATAAAGCAGTGTGGCATGGGGGCAGTTGAATAGCTCAGTCAGTAGCGCATTGAAATGTCATCTACAAAAACATGTGGATAGTCAGTAGGGACCTGGATTGCTGTCATCTAGAGCAGTGGGATATCTCAATCAGTAACAAGTTTGATAGATCAGTCTTCTGGGGTGTGAAAGTCAGATGACCTTGAATGAGTCATCTTCACTCATAATTCCAGTCCACCCAGCTGTAAATGGGTATGGATAATCCCGGAAAGATCAATGCCAAGAGGTTTAGCCAAGGACCAGCTGGGAGAAAGGATCCTCACAGGACTTAAGTTGTTATCCTTGTAAAATATAGATGCTTCTTTTTTTCTTTTTTCTTTTATGTGACAACTCTTTCACATGTTGTAACCAACAACACCTTTCCACTCTGGTTTTCCATTCTATGTTTCAGAAGATGATTGTGAATTTGGTAATGTGATTATTTTTACATGTAAAAACAGCTGTTGGTCTTCAAACCAGAAATTACTGGAGGAAACCAGTTTAGTCCAGTCAGATCCAGATAGTCATTTATTTAAAATCTAATTTATCCATCCTGTTTAATTTAGAATCAAGATTGCATGCATTGTTTGGCAAAGGACCAGCTGGTAGAAAGTATCCTCACTGAACTTAAGTTGTTATCCTTGTATAGATCAATGCCAAGAGGTTTGGCCAAGGACCAGCTGGGAGAAAGGATCCTGCGAGGAACCTAAGTTGTTATCCTTAAATATAGATGTTTTCTTTTTAATCATTTTGTTTTATTATCAAGATTAAAAGTATTGTTATATTATTGGAAATGTTTGAAATAAATTGGCCTTAGAATAAATACTGCTAATTGAACTTCATAATTGATTCTAACCCTTTTGATTGGTGAAATAAGGACATACTGAATCACATCAGACTGAAATGCAATTCCACTAAAACTAACACGTTTTATGACGTCAGTACCAATGATCTGCATAGATATCAATAGTAGCTTTCGGTAGATCACTGTCAGTGACGTCATAAAATGAGTTAGTTTTAGTGAAATTGCAACAACCACAGACGTTTGAATGGAAATTGGAATGGCGCAAATTGATGCTATCAGTGTCCCCAATTCACATACAAAGTTTAGAAAATCACTTTACAATCTCTTTAAATACTGTGCAGGTGCTTTACTTCCATGATCTAGGGTCATCCCTTTAATTCAACTTCTTTAATAAAATAATCTAGTATAATGTTATTTAAGTGTAAAAAGCAAACATAAGGCTTATAAATCCTATACATATTAAACATGTTAATCTGTTTTCAAACTAACTAATCTAACTATCTTCTTTTGAAGTTCTGTCAATGTCAATATTGCCTTAAACAGGTTTCACACTTTTAAGGAGCCCATCAATAGGTTAATATCACCTTACCAAAATATTTAACATTGATATATGCACTTGTTCATACATAAGCTACGTCACAAGAATTGAATTGGTAGGATTAATTTGGCGGGTCTCCCTCATGAAATTTTGTAAACTAGAAACAACCTGAAGAGCACATTTGAGACGATACTTAGATGTCAAAATCCCCATCAAACATTCCTCTTTTTGGTTGTAATAAGCCTGCTGGGGTCTCATATTAACTGGCTGCAGACACCACCCATGTGCACGTAGCAGTGTTCAGACATCTTCCATGCTCACATAGCAATGTGCATATACCTCCCATGCCCACATGGCAGTGTGTAGACACCTCTCATATGCAGACACCTCCCATGCATCCATGCGCATGTAGCAGTGTTGTGCACATATCTATTGGAACAGACACCTCTCATGCGAACATAAAAGTGTGCAGACACCTCTCATGCGAACATATCAATGTGCAGATACCACCCATGCCTATGGCAGTGTGTAGACACCTTCCATGCACATATAAAAGTCTGACCATTCCTCACATGTGCACATGTCTAACTTGCACACAAAGAAGTGTGCAGACATCTCCCATACACAAATAACAGTGTGAACATGCCTATCATGCGCACATAGCAGTGTGAAGACACCACCCATGGCATTGTGAACATGCCTAAAATGCGCGCATAACAATGTGCAGACCCCCCCCCCCCTCCCATGTGCACATAGCATTTTGCACATGCCTAACATGCAATCATAACAATGTGTAGACACCCCCATGTGTACGTAACAATGTGCCGACACATCCCATGTGCACATATCAATTTGCAGACACCTCCCATGCGCACACAGCATTGTGCACATGCCTAACATGCGCTCATAACAATGTGCAGACACCGCCCATGTGCACAATTCTATGTCTTAACATGCGATCATATCAATGTGAAGACACCTTACATGCGAGAATAAAGGTCTAGATGTTCATGTCTACTGTAGCCGTGAATGTCATGTATCAAATTGCACGTGCGTAACATAGATTTCGTTATTATGTTAGTCGTGTCTACTGTAGCCTCGACGATGTAGTAGAAATACACTGTTTATACCACAATATTAGTAGTCGCCATAGCTCAGACGGTAGCGAAGCAAACGCCCCTCAAATCTTTTTATGTGTTTGGGTTCGAATCCACCATTTATCTGATCTATTTTTACACTTCCAAACGAAAGAAAAGTTGAAATAGAATATCTCTGAAAAAGACTAGTCTTGTACAGGACTCCAATAAAGCATTATAAATTAATGCATCTGCCAGAAGTAAGACCTAATATACAAGTCTATTATAGTCTTGATCGTCACAATGTATAAATATGCACGTGCAGGAACTTGGTAGTTTTGTAAATCTTGTCTACTTTAGTCTCGATTAAATAGCAATAATACACTTAAAATCGCACAAATATTGCATGCCGCCATAGCTCAGTTGGTAGCGCCGTACCGCTTTCAACGCTAAACCACTTGGAGTTCAGGGTTCGAACCTCCCCTTTTTCAGTTCTATTTTTACACCACCAAGTGGCAGGAAATTTTAAATAGATGTAGTACATCTTTGAAAAAGACGTTTATAGTACTCCTACTAATATAACAATCGTGTCAATATTACAACTGTAAGAAATATAGGTCATGACATACATTGCACGTATCTACAGTAGTCTTCAACACCACAATGTATCAATTTGCACGTGCATAATAAAGAGTGTACTCAATTTTGTCTACCTTAGGCTCTATGGGGTGGTAGAATAGACTTAAAATCACTCTGCACCCATGGGTGGCGAGGCTGTGGTGGGAGGGGAGTCGGGAGTGTTAAACAACTCTCTTGTCCTGAATATCTCAGGCGGTTGCTCATGATTTTGTTTCATGTTTAACATTCTTATTGATATATATTTTTAATTAACAGCAGTGTTAACGTGTTCGGGATAGCTCAGTCGGTTGCGCACTAGATTGAGAGCTACACGATTTGATGGTAAGGGTTCGAGCCCGTTATGATTTTATTTAGTGTTAACTTTCTTACTGGGATATATCAGCATTAAACCCCAATAACAACATGTCCTGGATAGCTCAGGTGGTAGAGTACCCGCTCTAAAGCTGAAGTGAACGTAGTGTGTGAGTTCGAGTCCACAAAGATTTTATTTAAAGTTAACTTTCTTAATGGGATATATTTCCATTTAACTTCCAAGTTAACGTGTCCTGGATAGCTCAGTCGGTTGCGCACTAGATTGAGAGCTATACGATTTGGTGGTAAGGGTTCGAACCCGCTACGATTTTATTTAATGTTAAATTTCTTAATGGGATATATTTCTATTTAACCACCAAGTTAACATGTCCTGGATAGCTCAGTCGGTAGCGTAGCCGCAATAGGAAAAGAATGAATTCAGAGTACGGGTTCGAGACCGCTAAGATTTTATTTAATGTTAAACTTTCTTAATGGTATATAAATGCTATTTACCAGTACAATCCATGTATACGCGATAGCTCAGTCGGTTGAAGCGTCCGCTTGTCTCGTGTGTTAGCTAACTGACTGAGAGTTCGATCCCTGATACGAGAAAGCTTTTTCTCTTGAGTTAAATATTGCACACGAATAAAATAGATTAAAATTAGTTACAAACATATATCCGCGGTAGTACGTGCGTTGCGTGGAAGACTTTCATCAAAGCGACCCGGGATCGAATCCCAGCCAAGTCAAAGAAGAAAAACAAGGTAAGAATTAAATTAATTAATTGTGTTATGTTACTAACTGGATTTATCTCCCCTATATATATATATGCACGCGCTAACACTACACTGTCACACAAAGACCACACTTGTTATTCAAATACATCACCACGTCACGCTCATCAATACCGTCTCACCCTCCTTCACACATGCTAATTCGATCTGACAAATATTTAACAACATCTATATTTCGACAAAAGAAAAATTCGTGGACAAAAAATCTGGAAAATCCAGAAATTGGAAGAAAAACCACATTTTTCTTCATTTTTAGGGTCTTAATTCCTGTACCGGCCTAGGTTTAGCTCAGCCTATGCATTTTCCCTATAGAAATGACCTGTACCGGCCTGAATATAAGCCATTTGTCAGAAAATCTATCTTCTACCTATCTTCCTTCATCTCCCTTGCCTTTCACCCTCCATCGACTGCCTCTTTCACCTCTCCCGTCCTATACCATCTATTTTTCTTCCCATCCACCTGTTCACCTACCATTTGCCTTGCCTTTCACCTCTCCCGTCCTTTTTCTTCCATCTACTGCCCCGTATATTCCGTCTTCTCCGAACACATCTCCCCCTTCCTCCACACTCTTCGGCTTCGTCTTGCAGGTTTCCCTGTATTAACGACCACTCCATACTCGCCCCGTACGTAGCCCGTCTTCCATCTTTTTTTTTTGTGGCTCAATGTGGGATTCGAACCGCCGACCATAGACTTGATATCAACTTCATGGTTAGTCGGAAAGCGTCCAACCCACTGGACCAGAAGTTAATTGTCAGTAAACGTGTTTGGAAGTAATATTTAAAGTTGATAATCTCTAAATCTACCATAAATATAGTTAGGGAGTGTGCTTGCGCTTCATGAGATTCGAACTCGGGACTTCTAGGTTAACAGATTGTCGTCTAACTGTCTGAGCCACCATTTCTTAATGAAGATATGTGTTTGAAAGTGTTATTTAACCTATACCATTTGCTTACCATCATCAAAGAGACAATTAGTGTCTACTCACTGCAAGTGGGATTCGAACATTCGATCACAGGATCACAATCCAAGCGTCTGAGCGTCTAACCGACTGTGCCAGTTTTTACTTGCCAATATATGTGGTTGGAAGACATATTTAAAGTTTAATAGGTCTAAATTTATCATAAATAAAGTTGAAGTGTGTCTTTGCCCTTCCTGAGATTCGAACCTCGGATCCCTTGGTTATCGTTCGGCCATCTATCCCACTGAGCCACCATTTCGCAGTGACCTAAGGTGTTAGGAAGACATATTTAAAGTTGATAAATTCTAAATTTGCTATAAATATAGTTGAAGAGTCTTTGCCCTTCATGAGAGTCGAACGTCCTACCTCTTGATTATCAGCCTGCCGTCTAACCGACTGAGCCACAATTTCGCAGTAAACTTTGCTGTTAGGAAGACTTATTTAAGGTTTAGTATGTCTAAATTTGCTATAATTATATGTAGTTGGAGAGTGTTATTGCCCTTCAAGAGATTCGAACTCCGGACCTCGTGTGATTGCTATTGCCCTTTACGGGATTCGTACCCCGGACCTCTTGGTCTGAGACTAGACGTCTAACTGACTGAGGCACCATTTCTTAATGTATTAAGGTGTCTAGAAGTAATATTTAACCTACACCATGTTTATACCATCAATAAGAAGAGGTATATTACCTCGTCTTCTCTCCACGGGGACATGAATTGGGACAGGGGCGCAATGAAAAAGGGTTGAAAATTGAAGGGGCAAAATGGGAATAGTTTGGAGGCGAAGTGGGAAGGGGCGATGTGGGACTGGGAGGACACCATAGTTATTCAGATGGGACTAAAGCAAAGCTTGATGTGCACGACTTCTATTACGTATGCTATTGCCAGTTCCATGACAAAATTCCACCCTTAACTTCTGTGTAACAAACTCAGAAAATACGGGGTAAGACTCCATCTTGTTTTAGAAAGAAAATGTTAAAAAACAAGCACTAGAAAAAACAATTATTTATTTATTTTAATACCCATTGAAAACAGAAACGGAAACCAAAATTCGGATATGTATAATGCCTCCAACTCTTCAGCATCGTTTGCCCTCCAATCGTTAATTTATTTTCTCAATGCCACCTCCATTTCGCTGAAAAAGAAAAGAATCGTTTAAGATTAGAAAAGTCAGTGATTTAGAAATAACTATAACCCTATCAGCATGTGCGCACTGCTATGTGCGCATGCACACTGCTATGTGCACATAGAAGGCATGTGCACATTGCTAAGAGCCCTTAAGAGACATGTACACACTGCTATGTGCGCATAGAAGACATGTGTACACTGCTATGTGCGCATTGGAGGCATGTGTACACTGCTATGAGCGCATATGAGGCATGTGCACACTGCTAAGTGCGCATTGGAGGCATGGGCACACTGCTAAGTGCGCATTGGAGGCATGTGCAGACTGCTATGAGCTCTTAGTAAGCATGTGCACACTGCTAAGTGCGCATAGGAGGCATATGCACACTGCTATGAGCGCATAGGAGGCATGTCCACACTGCTATGTGCGCATAAGAGGCATATGTACGCTGCTAAGCGCGCATAGGAGGCATATGCACACTGCTATGTGCGCATAAAAGGCATGTGCATACTGCTAAGTGCGCATTGGAGGCAAGTGCACACTGCTATGTGTGCTCCGACAGCGCTTAGACAGCGCTTTGGTAGTGCTTAGGTAGTGCTTAGGTAGTGCTTAAGCAGTGATCAATTAGTGCTCAAGTAGTGCTCAGGTGGTGCTCAGGTAGTGCTTAGGTACTGCTTAGGTAGTGTAGTGCTTAAGGTAGTGCTCAAGTTAGTGCTCAGGTAGTGCTTAGGTAGTGCTTAAGCAGTGCTTAAGCAGTGCTTAAGCAGTGCTCAAGAAGTGTTCAAGTAGTGTTCAAGTAGTGTTCAAGTAGTGCTTACGTAGTGCTCCCGCATAGGATCAGTGTGCGCCCGGAGTGACTCAGTGTGCGCCCAGAGTGACTCAGTATGCGCCCAGAGTGACTCGGTGTGCTCCCAGAGTGACTCGGCGTGCTCCAGGAATGACTCGGTGTGCGCCAGGAGTGACTCGGTGTGCGCCAGGAGTGACTCGGTGTGCGCCAGGAGTGACTCAGTATGCGCCAGGAATGACTGTTATGTGCGCCAGAAATGACTGCTATGTGGGCATTGGGTGCATGTGTATACTGCTATGTGCGCACAAGGAGCATGTTTACAATGCTTTGTGCGCATAGGAGGCATGTGCACACTGCTATGAGCGCATAGGACGCACGTGCGCACTGTTATGAGCTTATATGTTGCATATGCACACTGCTATTTTCGCATTGGAGGCATGTGTTCACTCCTATGTGCGCATAGGATGTGTTAATATGCTACTTACATCAATCTGATGATATTTGTAATAGTAAACCACTTCTCATTTTTAAATAGATAGCTGATGTGTTCATCAATCCTGTGCTAAACCTATAAAAGATGAAAATATGTAAATATGTACTCTGCTTAAGGTACATGTGGGTGTTTGCACACTGCTATGTGCGCATTGGAGGCATGTGCACACTGCTATGAGCGCATAGGGGGTATGTACACACTGCTATATGGGCATAGGAGGCATGTGCACACTGATATGTGCGCATTGGAGGCATGTGCACACTGATATGAGCTCTTAGGAAGCATGTGCACACTGCTAAGTGCGCATAGGAGGCATGTGTACACTGCTATGTGCGCATAGGTGGCATGTGCACACTGCAATGTGCGCATTGGAAGCATGTGCACACTGCTATGTGCGCATAAGAGGCATGTGTACGCTGCTAAGCGCGCATAGGAGGCATATGCACACTGCTATGAGCGCATAGGTGGCATGTGCACACTGCTATGAGCGCACAGGGGGGCATGTGCACACTGCTATGAGCGCACTGGGGGCATGTGCACACTGCTATGAGCGCACTGGGGGCATGTGCACACTGCTATGAGCGCACTGGGGGCATGTGCACACTGCTGTGTGCGCACAGGTGGTATGTACACGCTGCTAAGTTCGCATTGGAGGCACTGCTATGAGCACACACGAAGCACGTGCACACTGCTATGTGCGCATAAAAGGCATGTGCATACTGCTAAGTGCGCATTGGAGGCAAGTGCACACTGCTATGTGTGCTCCAACAGCGCTTTGGCAGCGCTTAGGTAGCGCTTTAGTAGCGATTTGATAGCGCTTTGGTAGCGCTTAAGTAGGGCTTAGGTAGTGTAGTGCTTAAGCAGTGCTCAATTAGTGCTCAGGTAGTGCTTAGGTAGTGTAGTGCTTGGGTAGTGCTTAAGTAGTGCCGCATAGGATCAGTGTGCGCCCGGAGTGACTCAGTGTGCGCCCGGAGTGACTCAGTGTGCGCCCAGAGTGACTCAGTGTGCGCCCAGAGTGACTACATGTGCGCCAGGAGTGACTCAGTGTGCGCCCAGAGTGACTCAGTGTGCGCCCAGAGTGACTCAGTGTGCGACCAGAGTGCCTCAGAGTGCGCCCAGAGTGACTCGGTGTGCGCCAGAAATGACTCAGTGTGCGGCAGGAGTGGAGTGACTCAGCGTGCGCCAGGAGTGGAGTGACTCGGCGTGCGCCAGGAGTGGAGTGACTCGGTGTGCGCCAGGAGTGACTCAGCGTGCGCCAGGAGTGACTCGGTGTGCGCCAGGAATGACTGCTATGTGCGCCAGGAATGACTGCTGTGTGCGCACATGAGGCATGTTTATAATGCTATGTGCGCATAGGAGGCATATGCACACTGCTATGAGCGCATAGGAGGCATGTCCACACTGCTATGTGCGCATAAGAGGCATGTGCACGCTGCTTAGTGCGCATTGGAGGCATGGGCACACTGCTAAGTGCGCATTGGAGGCATGTGCAGACTGCTATGAGCTCTTAGTAAGCATGTGCACACTGCCAAGTGCGCATAGGAGGCATATGCACACTGCTATGAGCGCATAGGAGGCATGTCCACACTGCTATGTGCGCATAAGAGGCATATGTACGCTGCTAAGCGCGCATAGGAGGCATATGCACACTGCTATGTGCGCATAAAAGGCATGTGCATACTGCTAAGTGCGCATTGGAGGCAAGTGCACACTGCTATGTGTGCTCCGACAGCGCTTAGACAGCGCTTTGGTAGTGCTTAGGTAGTGCTTAGGTAGTGCTTAAGCAGTGATCAATTAGTGCTCAAGTAGTGCTCAGGTGGTGCTCAGGTAGTGCTTAGGTACTGCTTAGGTAGTGTAGTGCTTAAGGTAGTGCTCAAGTTAGTGCTCAGGTAGTGCTTAGGTAGTGCTTAAGCAGTGCTTAAGCAGTGCTCAAGTAGTGTTCAAGTAGTGTTCAAGTAGTGTTCAAGTAGTGCTTACGTAGTGCTCCCGCATAGGATCAGTGTGCGCCCGGAGTGACTCAGTGTGCGCCCAGAGTGACTCAGTATGCGCCCAGAGTGACTCGGTGTGCGCCCAGAGTGACTCGGCGTGCTCCAGGAATGACTCGGTGTGCGCCAGGAGTGACTCGGTGTGCGCCAGGAGTGACTCGGTGTGCGCCAGGAGTGACTCGGTGTGCGCCAGGAGTGACTCAGTATGCGCCAGGAATGACTGTTATGTGCGCCAGAAATGACTGCTATGTGGGCATTGGGTGCATGTGTATACTGCTATGTGCGCACAAGGAGCATGTTTACAATGCTTTGTGCGCATAGGAGGCATGTGCACACTGCTATGAGCGCATAGGACGCACGTGCGCACTGTTATGAGCTTATATGTTGCATATGCACACTGCTATTTTCGCATTGGAGGCATGTGTTCACTCCTATGTGCGCATAGGATGTGTTAATATGCTACTTACATCAATCTGATGATATTTGTAATAGTAAACCACTTCTCATTTTTAAATAGATAGCTGATGTGTTCATCAATCCTGTGCTAAACCTATAAAAGATGAAAATATGTAAATATGTACTCTGCTTAAGGTACATGTGGGTGTTTGCACACGCATTGGAGGCATGTGCACACTGCTATGAGCGCATAGGGGGTATGTACACACTGCTATATGCGCATAGGAGGCATGTGCACACTGATATGTGCGCATTGGAGGCATGTGCACACTAATATGAGCTCTTAGGAAGCATGTGCACACTGCTAAGTGCGCATAGGAGGCATGTGTACACTGCTATGTGCGCATAGGTGGCATGTGCACACTGCAATGTGCGCATTGGAAGCATGTGCACACTGCTATGTGCGCATAAGAGGCATGTGTACGCTGCTAAGCGCGCATAGGAGGCATATGCACACTGCTATGAGCGCATAGGTGGCATGTGCACACTGCTATGAGCGCACAGGGGGGCATGTGCACACTGCTATGAGCGCACTGGGGGCATGTGCACACTGCTATGAGCGCACTGGGGGCATGTGCACACTGCTATGAGCGCACTGGGGGCATGTGCACACTGCTGTGTGCGCACAGGTGGTATGTACACGCTGCTAAGTTCGCATTGGAGGCACTGCTATGAGCACACACGAAGCACGTGCACACTGCTATGTGCGCATAAAAGGCATGTGCATACTGCTAAGTGCGCATTGGAGGCAAGTGCACACTGCTATGTGTGCTCCAACAGCGCTTTGGCAGCGCTTAGGTAGCGATTTGATAGCGCTTTGGTAGCGCTTAAGTAGGGCTTAGGTAGTGTAGTGCTTAAGCAGTGCTCAATTAGTGCTCAAGTAGTGCTTAGGTAGTGCTTAGGTAGTGTAGTGCTTGGGTAGTGCTTAAGTAGTGCCGCATAGGATCAGTGTGCGCCCGGAGTGACTCAGTGTGCGCCCGGAGTGACTCAGTGTGCGCCCAGAGTGACTCAGTGTGCGCCCAGAGTGACTACATGTGCGCCAGGAGTGACTCAGTGTGCGCCCAGAGTGACTCAGTGTGCGCCCAGAGTGACTCAGTGTGCGACCAGAGTGCCTCAGAGTGCGCCCAGAGTGACTCGGTGTGCGCCAGAAATGACTCAGTGTGCGGCAGGAGTGGAGTGACTCAGCGTGCGCCAGGAGTGGAGTGACTCGGCGTGCGCCAGGAGTGGAGTGACTCGGTGTGCGCCAGGAGTGACTCAGCGTGCGCCAGGAGTGACTCGGTGTGCGCCAGGAATGATTGCTGTGTGCGCACATGAGGCATGTTTATAATGCTATGTGCGCATAGGAGGCATATGCACACTGCTATGAGCGCATAGGAGGCATGTCCACACTGCTATGTGCGCATAAGAGGCATGTGCACGCTGCTAAGTTCACATTGGAGGCATGTGCACACTCCTATGAGCGCTTAGGAGGCATGTGCACACTGCTATGAGCACACAAGAAGCATGTGCACACTGCTATGTGCGCATTAAAGGCATGTGCATACTGCTAAGTGCGCATTGGAGACAAGTGCACACTGATATGTGTGCTCCGACAGCGCTCAGACAGCGCTTAAGTAGAGCTTAGGTAGCGCTTTGGTAGCTCATAGGTAGCGCTTAGGTATTGCTTGGATAGTGCTTAAGTAGTGCTTAGGTAGTTCTTAAGCAGTGCTCCCGCATAGGATCAGTGTGCGCGCGGAGTGACTCAGTGTGCGCGCGGAGTGACTCAGTGTGCGCCCGGAGTGACTCAGTGTGCGCCCAGAGTGACTCAGTGTGCACCCAGAGTGACTCAGTGTGCGCCCAGAGTGACTCAGTGTGCGCCCAAAGTGACTCAGTGTGCGCCCAGAGTGACTCAGTGTGCGCCCAGAGTGACTCAGTGTGCGCCCAGAGTGACTCAGTGTGCGCCCAGAGTGACTCGATGACTCGATGTGTGCCAGGAGTGACTCGGTGTGCGCCAGGAGTGACTTAGGAGGCATGTGCACACTGCTATGAGCGCACAAGAAGAATGTGCACACTGCTGTGTGCGCACAAGAAGTATGCACATTCTTCTTGTGCGCACATAGCAGTGTGCACATGCCTCCTAAGTCACTCCTGGCGCACACCGAGTCACTCCTGGCGCACACCCGAGTCACTCCTGGCGCACATAAGCAGTGCTTAGGTAATGCTTATGTAGTGCTTATGTAGTGCTTAGGTAGTGCTTAAGCAGTGCTTATGTAGTGCTTATGTAGTGCTTAAGGTAGTGCTCAAATAGTGCTCAGATAGTGCTTAGGTAGTGTAGTGCTTAAGCAGTGCTTAGGTAGTGCTTAAGCAATGCTTAAGTAGTGCTTAGTGCTTAAGTAGTGCTCAATTAGTGCTCAGGTAGTGTTTAGGTAGTGTAGTGATTAAGGTAGTGCTCAGGTAGTGCTTAGGTAGTGTAGTGATTAAGGTAATGCTTAATGTAGTGCTTAAGGTAGTGCTGAAGGTAGTGCTCAAGTAGTGCTCAAGTAGTGCTCAAGTAGTGCTCAAGTGGTGCTCAGGACGTGCTCAAGTAGTGCTCAGGACGTGCTCAAGTAGTGCTCAGGTAGTGCTCAGGTAGTGCTCAAGTAGCGCTTAGGTAGCGCTTAAGCAGTGCTTATGTAGTGCTTATGTAGTGCTTATGTAGTGCTTAGGTAGTGCTTAACAGTGCTTAAGCAGTGCTTTAAGCAGTGCTTATGTAGTGCTTATGTAGTGCTTAGGTAGTGCAGTGCTTAAGGTAGTGCTTAAGTAGTGCTTAGGTAGTGCTCAAGTAGGTAGTGTAGTGCTTAAGCAGTGCTTAGGTAGTGCTTAAGCAATGCTTAAGTAGTGCTTAGGTAGTGCTTAGGTAGTGCTTTCGCATAGGATCAGTCTGCGACCGGAGTGACTCAGTGTGCGCCTAGAGTGACTCGGTGTGCGCCAGGAGTGACTCGGTGTGCGCCAGGAGTGACTCGGTGTGCGCCAGGAGTGACTCAGCGTGCGCCAGGACGTGCTCAAGTAGTGCTCAGGTAGTGCTCAAGAAGCGCTTAGGTAGTGCTTAAGCAGTGCTTAGGTAATGCTTATGTAGTGTAGTGCTTAAGCAGTGCTCAATTAGTGCTCAAGTAGTGCTCAAGCAGCGCTTAAGTAGCGCTTAGGCAGCGCTTATGCAGCGCTTAAGTAGTGCTTAGGCAGTGCTTATGTAGTGCTTATGTAGTGCTTAGGTAGTGCAGTGCTTAAGGTAGTGCTTAAGTAGTGCTTAGGTAGTGCTCAAGTGGTGCTCAGGTAGTGCTTAGGTAGTGTAGTGCTCAAGTAGTGCTTAAGCAGTGCTTAGGTAGTGCTTAAGACGTGCTTAAGCAATGCTAAAGTAGTGCTTAGGTAGTGCTCCCGCATAGGATCAGTCTGAAAACGGAGTGACTCAGTGTGCGCCCAGAGTGACTCGGTGTGCGCCAAGAGTGACTCGATGTGCGCCAGGAGTGACTCGGTGTGCGCAAGAAGAGACTCAGGGTGTGCCAGGAGTACCTGCTATGTGCGCCAGGAATGACTGCTATGTGCGCACAGACGCACGTGCACACTGTTATGAGCTTATATGTCGCATATGCACACTGCTATTTTCGCATTGGAGGCATGTGTTCACTCCTATGTGCGCATAGGATGTGTTAATATGCTACTTACATCAATCTGATGATATTTGTAATAGAAAACCACTTCTTATTTTCAAATAGATAGCTGGTGTGTTCATCCATCCTGTGCTAAACCTATAAAAGATGAAAATATGTAAATATGTACTCTGCTTAAGGTACATGTGGGTGTTTGCACACTGCTATGTGCGCATTGGAGGCATGTGCACACTGCTAAGTGCGCATAGGCGGCATATGCACACTGCTATGAGCGCATAGGAGGCATGTCCACACTGCTATGTGCGCATAAGAGGCATGTGCACGCTGCTAAGTTCGCATTGGAGGCATGTGCACACTGCTATGAGCGCTTAGGAGGCATGTGCACACTGTTATGAGCTTATGAGTAGTGCTCCATAGTGCTCAGGTAGTGCTTAAGTAGTGCTCAATTAGTGCTCAAGTAGTGCTTACGTAGTGCTTAGGTAGTGCTTACGTAGTGCTTAGGTAGTGTAGTGCTTAAGCAGTGCTCAAGTAGTGCTTAAGCAGTGCTCAAGTAGTGCTTACGTAGTGCTTAGGTAGTGCTTACGTAGTGCTTAGGTAGTGTAGTGCTTAAGCAGTGCTCAAGTAGTGCTTAAGCAGTGCTTAGGTAGTGCTTAAGGAATGCTTAAGTAGTGCTTAAGTAGTGCTTAGGTAGTGCTCCCGTATAGGATCAGTGTGCGACCGGAGTGACTTAGGCAGCGCTTAGGCTGTAGGCAGCGCTAAGGTAGCGCTTAAGTAGCGCTTAAGCAGTGCTTAGGTAATGCTTAGGTAGTGTAGTGCTTAAGCAGTGCTCAAGTAGTGTTCAAGTAGTGTTCAAGTAGTGTTCAAGTAGTGTTCAAGTAGTGCTCAAGACGTGCTCAAGTAGTGCTCAAGACGTGAAGAAGTGCTCAGGACGTGCTCAAGTAGTGCTCAGGTAGTGCTCAAGTAGCGCTTAGGTAGCGCTTAGGTAGCGCTTAGGTAGCAGTGCTTAAGCAGCAGTGCTTAGGTAATGCTTATGTAGTGTAGTGTTTAAGCAGTGCTCAAGTAGTGCTCAATTAGTGCTCAAGTAGTGCTCAAGCAGCGCTTAAGTAGCGCTTAGGCAGCGCTTATGCAGCGCTTAAGTAGTGCTTAAGTAGTGCTTAAGTAGTGCTTATGTAGTGCTCAGATAGTGCTGAGGTAGTGTAGTGCTTAAGCAGTGCTCAAGTAGTGCTTAAGCAGTGCTTAGGTAGTGCTTAAGACGTGCTTAAGCAATGCTTAAGTAGTGCTTAGGTTGTGCTTAGGTAGTGCTCCCGCATAGGATCAGTCTGCGACCGGAGTGACTGGGTGTGCGCCCAGAGTGACTCGGTGTGCGCCTAGAGTGACTCGATGTGCGCCAGGAGTGACTCGGTGTGCGCCAGGAGTGACTCGGTGTACGCCCAGAGTGACTCAGTGTGCGCCCAGAGTGACTCGGCGTGCGTAAGGAGTGACTCGGCATGCGCCAGGAGTGACTCGGCATGCGCCAGGAGTGATTCGGCATGCGCCAAGAGTGACTCGGCATGCGCCAAGAGTGACTCGGTGTGCGCCAGGAGTGACTCGGCATGCGCCAAGAGTGACTCGGTGTGCGCCAGGAGTGACTCGGTATGCGCCAGAAATGACTGCTATGTGGGCATTGGGTGTATGTGTATACTGCTATGTGCGCACAGGGGGCATGTTTACAATTCTTTGTGCGCATAGGAGGCATGTTCACACTGCTATGAGCGCATAGGACGCACGTGCGCACTGTTATGAGCTTATATGTCGCATATGCACACTGCTATTTTCGCATTGGAGGCATTTGTTCACTCTTATGTGCGCATAGGATGTGTTAATATGCTACTTACATCAATCTGATGATATTTGTAATAGTAAACCACTTCTTATTTTCAAATAGATAGCTGATGTGTTCGTCAATCCTGTGCTAAACCTATAAAAGATGAAAATATGTAAATATGTACTATGCTTAAGGTACATGTGGGTGTTTGCACACTGCTATGTGCGCATTGGAGGCATGTGCACACTGCTAAGTGCGCATAGGAGGCATATGCACACTGCTATGAGCGCATAGCAGGCATGTCCACACTGCTATGTGCGCATAAGAGGCATGTGCACGCTGCTTAGTTCGCATTGGAGGCATGTGCACGCTGCTTAGTTCGCATTGGAGGCATGTGCACACTGCTATGAGCGCACAAGAAGAATGTGCACACTGCTATGTGCGCATAAAAGGCATGTGCACACTGCTAAATGCGCATTGGAGGCAAGTGCACACTGCTATGTGTGCTCCGACAGCGCTTTGACAGCCCTTAGGCAGCGCTTAGGATCAGTGTGCGACCGGAGTGACTTAGGCAGCGCTAAGGAAGCGCTTGAGTAGCGCTTAAGCAGCGCTTTAGCAGTGCTTAAGCAGTGCTTAGGTAGTGTAGTGCTTAAGCAGTGCTCAAGTAGTGCTCAAGTGGTGCTCAAGTAGTGCTCAAGTAGTGCTCAGGACGTTCTCAAGTAGCGCTCAGATAGCGCTTAGGTAGTGCTTAGGTAGCGCTTAAGCAGCGCTTAGGCAACGCTTAAGCAGTGCTTAGGTAGTGCTTCTGTAGTGCTTATGTAGTGCTTAAGTAGTGCTTAGGTAGTTCTCAAGTAGTGCTCAGGTAGTGCTTAGGTAGTGTAGTGCTTAAGATGTGCTTAAGCAATGCTTAAGTAGTGCTTAAATAGTGCTTAGGTAGTGCTCCCGCATAGGATCAGTGTGCGCCCAGAGTGACTCGGTGTGCGCCCAGAGTGACTCGGTGTGCTCAGATAGTGCTTAGGTAGCGCTTAGGTAGTGCTTAGGTAGCGCTTAAGCAGTGCTTAGGTAATGCTTAGGTAGTGTAGTGCTTAAGCAGTGCTCAAGCAGTGCTCAATCAGTGCTCAAGCAGTGATCAAGCAGTGCTCAAGTAGCGCTCAAGTAGCGCTTAAGCAGTTCTTAAGCAGTGCTTAGGTAGTGCTTATGTAGTGCTTAGATAGTGCAGTGCTTAAGGTAGTGCTTAGGTAGTGCTTAAGTAGTGCTTAGGTAGTGCTTAAGTAGTGCTCAAGTAGTGCTCAGGTAGTGCTTAGGTAGTGTAGTGCTTAGGTAGTGCTTAAGTAGTGCTTAGGTAGTGCTTAGGTAGTGCTCAAGTAGTGCTTAGGTAGTGTAGTGCTCAAGTATTGCTTAAGCAGTGCTTAGGTAGTGCTTATGTAGTGCTTAAGCAATGCTTAAGTAGTGCTTAGGTAGTGCTTAGGTAGTGCTCCCGCATAGGATCAGTGTGCGCCCAGAGTGACTCGGTGTGCGCCTAGAGTGACTCGGTGTGCGCCCAGAGTGACTCAGTGTGCGCCCAGAGTGACTCAGTGTGCGCCTAGAATGACTCGTCGTGCGCAAGGAGTGACTCGGCATGCGCCAGGAGTGACTCTGCAAGCGCCAGGAGTGATTCGGCATGCGCCAAGAGTGACTCGGCATGCGCCAAGAGTGACTCGGTGTGCGCCAGGAGTGACTCAGTATGCGCCAGGAATGACTGCTATGTGCGCCAGAAATGACTGCTATGTGGGCATTGGGTGCATGTGTATACTGCTATGTGCGCACAGTGGGCATGTTTACAATTCTTTTGCGCATAGGAGGCATGTTCACACTGCTATGAGCGCATAGGACGCACGTGCGCACTGTTATGAGCTTATATGTCGCATATGCACACTGCTATTTTCGCATTGGAGGCATGTGTTCACTCTTATGTGCGCATAGGATGTGTTAATATGCTACTTACATCAATCTGATGATATTTGTAATAGTAAACCACTTCTCATTTTTAAATAGATAGCTGATGTGTTCATCAATCCTGTGCTAAACCTATAAAAGATGAAAATATGTACATATGTACTCTGCTTAAGGTACATGTGGGTGTTAAGTGTGCTCAAGTAGCGCTTAAGCAGTGCTTAGGTAGTGCTTATGATAGTGCAGTGCTTAAGGTAGTGCTTAAGTAGTGCTCAAGTAGTGCTCAGGTAGTGCTTAGGTAGTGTAGTGCTTAAGCAGTGCTCAAGTAGTGCTTAAGCAGTGCTTAGGTAGTGCTTAAGATGTGCTTAAGCAATGCTTAAGTAGTGCTTAAGTAGTGCTTAGGTAGTGCTCCCGCATAGGATCAGTGTGCGCCCAGAGTGACTCGGTGTGCGCCCAGAGTGACTCGGTGTGCGCCCAGAGTGACTCGGTGTGCGCCCAGAGTGATTCGGTGTGCGCCCAGAGTGACTCGGTGTGCGCCCAGAGTGACTCGGTGGCGCCCAGAGTGACTCAGTGTGCGCCCAGAGTGACTCAGTGTGCGCCCAGAGTGACTCGATGTGCGCCAGGAGTGACTCGGCGTGCGCCCTTGAGTGACTCGGTGTGCGCCAGGAGTACATGCTATGTGCGCTAGGAATGACTACTATGTGCGCACAGGAGGCATGTTTACAATGCTATGTGCGCATAGAAGGCATGTGCACACTGCTATGAGCGCATAGGACGCATGTGCACACTGTTATGAGCTTATATGTCGCATATGCACACTGCTATTTTCGCATTAAGTAGTGCTTAAGTAGTGCTTAGGTAGTGCTTAGGTAGTGCTCCCGCATAGGATCAGTGTGCGCCCAGAGTGACTTGGTGTGCGCTTAGAGTGACTCGGTGTGCGCCCAGAGTGACTCGGTGTGCGCCCAGAGTGACTCAGTGTGCGCCCAGAGTGACTCGGTGTGCGCCCAGAGTGACTCGGTGTGCGCCCAGAGTGACTCAGTGTGCGCCCAGAGTGACTCGATGTGCGCCAGGATGTGACTCGGCGTGCGCCCAGAATGACTCGGCATGCACAAGGAGTGACTCGGCATGCGCCAGGAGTGACTCGGCATGCGCCAGGAGTGACTCGGCATGCGCCAGGAGTGACTCGGCATGCGCCAGGAGTGACTCGGCATGCGCCAAGAGTGACTCGGTGTGCGCCAGGAGTGACTCGGTATGCGCCAGGAATGACTGCTATGTGCGCCAGAAATGACTGCTATGTGGGCATTGGGTGCATGTGTATACTGCTATGTGCGCACAGGGGGCATGTTTACAATTCTTTGTGCGCATAGGAGGCATGTTCACACTGCTATGAGCGCATAGGACGCACGTGCGCACTGTTATGAGCTTATATGTCGCATATGCACACTGCTATTTTCGCATTGGAGGCATGTGTTCACTCTTATGTGCGCATAGGATGTGTTAATATGCTACTTACATCAATCTGATGATATTTGTAATAGTAAACCACTTCTTATTTTCAAATAGATAGCTGATGTGTTCGTCAATCCTGTGCTAAACCTATAAAAGATGAAAATATGTAAATATGTACTCTGCTTAAGGTACATGTGGGTGTTTGCCCACTGCTATGTGCTGTGTTTGATGTTTAAGTGAAATATGATGACCTGCGTTTATAGCAATAAAAACACTGTCTTGATTGACCAAATGAGGGGTCAGGATAATGGGCATAGTTATTAGAACGTTTTGTGATTTGAATACTAAATACATGCTTTTCTTTTGAATAATTTTGACAATAATACAAAATTGGTCAAGTTTGAAGAGAGCCATTGTTAAGAAATCCAGAAAATTTACATGTTTGCTTGCAATTTGATTGACTTTTAAGGGGATGTAATGGGTCATGGGCTTCATTACAGCTCACCAACTGAAATGGTTTTAAGTTTAAGAAAGAGATTTTACTGAAAGGTTAATTTTAACTGTGGCAACCTAATGGCATCGATGTATATCATGCCAATTTTCAATCAGATATCCATGGTCCCAACAATTCCACCAACATTTTAGAACGTCACTACTACTAATAATATCTTAGGTCCTTTATGGCTCAACTAAATCAATGGATGCTCATATACTTATTGAGGTTGGATTTCTGATGTCAACCTTAGGAATGGGGACAAGTGGACACAGTTCAGCCCGTCCCTATTATAGTTGAATAAGTTGACAGTGCTTTGTAATAGTATCATCATCATTAAAGGCTTGAAGGGATTGTAAAGTGGTTTTCTAAACTTTTTACGTGTATCGGGGACACTGATGGCATCAATTTGCACCATTCCAATTTCCATTCCGACGTCTGTGGTTCTTTCAATTCCACTAAAACTAATGCGTTTTATGACGTCACTAATAGTGATCTGCATAGATATCAATGGTAGCTTCCGGTAGATCACTATTAGTGACGTCATAAAACGCGTTAGTTTTAGTGGAATTGCAAGAACCACAGACGTCAGAATGGAAATTAGAATGGTGCAAATTGATGCTATCAGTGTCCCCGATACACATACAAAGTTTAGAAAACCTCTTTACAATCCCTTTAAAAGTGGGAAAAAAATTCATGTTTGACATATCACAATAAGCTGCAGGATATTAGTTTATCAACAACTGGCCTCAGATCAATCAACCTGTTTAGAGGAAATATGAGTAATATATTTTTTGTTATTGACAAGATAGACCCACTGGCTAGTTAATAATACTTTAATAACAAATTAGGCTATTTATTTTAAATAGAAGGACTAGTTTATATTGTTATCTTATAAACCAACATTTTATACCTCACTGATTCTAAATTACTCTCCACAACCTTCTACATTTTCTTTTCTTTGTATAAATTGTCAATTTTTTTTTACAAAGTATGCAAGCAAGTAAAAGTGAGTGAGTCATTAAGTTAGAGTTAGGAGTGAGTCAGTAAAAGTAATAGTAAATAAAAGTAAGTTGCAAAAGTAAGCATGTAAATGAGTAAATAAGTAAGTAAGCAAGTGAGTGAGTAAACAAGTAAGCAAGTGAGTAAATAAGTGAGTAAGCAAGTAAGTGAGTAAATAAGTGAGTAAGCAATTAAGTGAGTAAGCAAGTGAGTAAATAAGTGAGTGAGTAAACAGTGAGTTAATAAGTGAGTAAGCAAGTAAGTGAGTAATTAATTGAGTAAGCAAGTAAGTGAGTAAATAAGTGAGAAAGCATGTAAGTGAGTAAGCAAGTAAGTGAGTAAATAAGTGAGTAAGTGAGTGAGTAAGAAAGTAAGTGAGTGAGTAAATAAGTGGGCAAGTGAGTAAGTGAGTGAGTGAGCAAGTGAGTAAATAAGCAAGTAAGTGAGTAAATAAGCAAGTAAGTGAGTATATAAGTGAGTGAGTGAATAAGTGAGTAAGTGAGTAAATAAGTGAGTAAGTTGGTGGCTAAGTGAGTAAATAAGCAAGTAAGCGAGTAAATAAGTGAGTAAATAAATAAGTGAGTAAATAAGTGAGTAAGTGAATGGGTAAGTGAGTAAATAAGCAAGTAAGTGAGTATATAAGTGAGTAAGTAAATAAGTGAGTAAGTGAGTAAATAGGTGAGTAAGCAAGTAAGTGAGTAAAGAAGTGAGCAAGTGAGTGAGTAAGTGAGTAAATAAGTGAGTAAGCAAGTGAGTAAAGAAGTGAGCAAGTGAGTGAGTAAGTGAGTAAATAAGCAACTAAATGAGTAAATAAGTGAGTAAGTGAGTAAATAAGTGAGTAAGCAAGTAAGTGAGTAAAGAAGTGAGCAAGTGAGTAAATAAGTGAGTAAGTGAGTGAGTAAATATGTGAGTAAGTTAGTATATAAGTTAGTAAATAAGTGAGTAAGTGAGTAAATAAGTGAGTAAATAAGTAAGTAAGTGAGTAAATAAGTGAGTAAATAAGTGAGTGGGTAAGTGAGTAAATAAGCAAGTAAGTGAGTAAGTGAGTGAGTAAATAAGCAAGTAAGTGAGTAAATAAGTGAGTAAGTAAGTAAATAAGTGAGTAAGCAAGTAATTGAGAAAATAAGTAAGTAAATAAGTGAGTAAACAAGTAAATAAGTGAGTAAGAAAGTAAGTGAGTAAATAAGTGAATAAAAAGGCTAGGAAGTAAATAAGTAAAAGTAAGTAAGTAAAAGTAAGTTTGTAAGTAAGTGATGGAGTAAAAGTAAGCTTGTAAGTTAGAGTAAGTATGTAAGTAAATAAGTAAGTAAATAAGCAAGTAAATAGGTAAGTAGACAAGCTAATGAATAAGTAAGTGAATAAAACGCAAATTAATCTCCCAAAACTTACCCAAATAAGAAATATAAGTAAAATCTAAGAAAGATTTGGTATGTCCGTAGTAGAGAGATTAATCTATGACATTGGTAATATTTTTACGAGGAGGATCTTCAACTTGTTAGTTTACTATCTTCATATAATCTATAATAAAAACAACAATTTATCTTTAACATCTACTGGCTGACTGCTAGGTCACTTTATAAAGATTGTAAGGATTTTTTTTAAACTTTTTATGTATATTTGGGGCACATATCATTGATCTGTGGTTCTTGCAATTCTTAAACTAGGCATATTATGAAAGTACAAAAGCTCTTGGTTTAATTTACATTTGCACGTTAAAAGAAACACATTTGACATTCGTTTGACCAATTTTGATGAAACATAGGTAACAGCTTATGAACTTTTCACATGAGGAATTATATCAATCATACATGAGTAAGTATATCATAATGAAAAGTGGTATCAGGTGTCTAGCAGAGTAAGCATACCCTGCCTGGCGCCACACCTGGCCTAGCTGTGAAATATAGGTAACAGCTTATGAACTTTTCAAATGAGGAATTATATCAATCATACATGAGTAAGTATTTCATATTTCAGGTGTCTAGAAGAGTAAGCATACCCTGGATGGCACCACACCAATTGATCTTAGTCTCTCAGACATGATAATTTAGCCTTCAAATTCTAGTGCTAGTTAAGTTTTAGTACTTCTGAAGTCTATTAACAAGAATGGAATCAACCCCCAAAAATTCAGATTATGCCCCTTAAAATCCCTGTCACAGCCAGTGTTTTCTAGAGTCAATTTAACCCTTTATCAACTATCAACTATCACCACATCAGTAACCAAATTGAGCATAAAAAAATGGCAATAAAAACTGAACCTGAAAACCTTTTTTGAAAGTGATAAACCCCAGAAAGGACAAACTTAAATCTACATTAAAACCCTGTCAACTACATTAAAAGGTAACATTAGAGTCACCCCCTAAGGGTAAAGGTCACCGGGGTCATTTAGGGTCAGGAAATTTCAATTTTTTGAAAGGCTATAAATTTACTGCTCATGATGCAGAACAATACAAGGTCAGTTTTAGGGTCAGAGTTGAACTTGTCCTATAGTGATTGATTAACTTTTAAGGGCAGTAGGGACATCAAGTGAGTCTCTTAACTCCTTATAAGGGCATGTTCCCCATCCATCTGACCAAACCTACCTTAGACCTAGCAACAGAAATTGTTTAGCTTAGTAATATTGTTCACTCATTTTTGAATTTTACAAAGGGGCAGTAGTATTTTTAAATTGATTTTATGGAAAATGATGTATAATATCTTCAGCACTCTATGCCAATAAGCTACAACCTCCCCTCAATCAAACACAGAAAGAATTGAAAGAACTAATAATATATTCAGCACTCTATGCAACTGAGCAACAACCGTCCCCTGAATTTCCACGCAGAGTACAGAAGAAATTTTTGATTTGGACTTATGAAGTAAAATGACATCATCATATACTCAACACTCTATCAAAATGAGCTACAGCCTTACCCGAAAGATGACAAAAAAACAGAAGAAACTTAAAGAAGATATGAGGGGTAATTTTCTCAGTGGGTGCTTGTCAAATATAATTTATTGATAGGGGAAACCTTATACTCCCTATTGAGACTAGAAGGGCCGAAGATAATTGGGCCCCTTTTTTTAAACACAAAACCAGTACAAGTTATGGGAATTTTCTGTTAAAAATTTCTCCTGTGCATTACAATTATGCATAAAAAATGTATCTCCCAAACAGCCTTCCCTTTTAAAACAAAAATTTACAGGGTTTCAGATTTCTGTGAACATATACTTAAGGGACTAATGCATTTTTAATGAGGATTTTTTTTATTTACAGTAGATTTAAAAGTAAACGTTAAAACTTGAAAGTGTGGGAAGGGGAATGTAGGGAGCTTTACATTTTATTGTTTTGTAGCTTCCTTAGCTAAGAAAAATGACACCATGCAGTGTGCACTGAGGAAAAATTTGTGAATACAGCAGTTGTTATACTGTTAAGAAATTGAAAATTTTAACTTTTTTACTTGTTACATATTTATAAACAATGCAATGAACTTACAATTCTCCGTCCTTATGTGGATAGGCAAACGCCATGCAGTGTGCAATGAGGGAAATTTTGCCAGGACTAAGTCATAAGCTTACTCTTTTTGATAAAAATTTAAATTGTCAGGAAATATTTAATTCATAGCATGTACAAGGGTCCTCCAACAAGACCCTTTCTCCCATGCCCCTCAGACCTGCATCCCTGACAGGATGGATACCGGATTGAAAAATCCTCAGGTAATATCTCAACTAATGTGGGGATATAACCATGGATATAACATTATATTATAAAAAAGATTATTATATTATATAAGGGCATTATAGACCAGATAGTAACAGGTGGCCCCCGTTTAAAATATCAATAACTTAATTTCTTCTTATACTCATCTTTTATTGTCTTTTACTCAACCATGTCTTATAGGGTTAGCAAAATCTGCCCCTTTAAACCACCCTGTGTAAAATGTTTACCACAGATTAGGGTAAGTCCAATTTGCCCACTCACCCACCCTATTCAACAATAATAAAACTCAAGCATGAACGATCCCAACCGTAAAAGAAATCTCGAAATCCACATAAACACATTGACAATATATTGGTAGCAGCTAATGAACTTTTCATTTGAAGAAGTATATCAATAAATGAATAAATATTTCATAATGAAAAGTGGTATCAGGTGTCTAGAAGAGTTAGCTTGAACTTTTCATTTGAGGAAGTATATCAATAAATGAGTAAATATTTCGTAATGAAAAGTGATATCAGGTGTCTAGAAGAGTTAGCATACGCTGCTTGGCGCCACCGCTGCTCAATGATATTATGTCAACATGTTATTGATTTCTGATTTATCACAAAATTAATTCTAAGCATTTAAGTTAAAAAAAAAGAGTAGACACTAATAGCAATAGGTCTGGGTGAGAGGTGAGGGCAGATCATACCCACCTAACTAAGAAGTTGAAATGACTATAAGGTATAATACAGGTAGAGAAGTTACCTTTAATACAACCAGTAGGCTAGTAGAGGACAGTGATATATACATAGTGTTTACAGGCTAGTAGAGGACAGTTATAACAGTGATATACATACAGTGTTTACAGTTATATCTAGTGGACAGTGATAATAACACTGATATACATATAGTGTTTACAAGTTGTATCTAGTGGTTTACTGGTTTACATGTGACAATTAACAATTACCAACAACTTTATTAAGAAAACTTAGAAGATGCTTTAATAAAATGCGAATTAAAAATTTAGTGAACAGTTAAAAAAAGTGTTTACAGTTATATCTAGTGGTTTACTGGTTTACATGTTACAATCAACAAATATAATAATACCGACAACTTTAATTACAAGTTAAACAATTAAGAAAACTTAGAAGCTTTAATAAAATGCGAATTAAAAATTTGGTGAACCGTTAAAATCAGTGTTTACAGTTATATCTAGTAGTTTACTGGTTTATATGTGACAGTTAACAATTACTATAATATCAACAAAAACAAAAACTTTCATTACAAGTTTAACACTTTGGATGTTGTAAATTTTTATAACTTAGAAGATACTTAGATAAGAAAATTGGAAATAGAATGGAAACTTATGTGAACAGTTATAAAATAAAGTTGGAACGTTGCAAAATTTAAAAAAGAACAGTTAAACAATTGAAAGACAGTTAAACAAAATTGGAATTAACTTTTATGGTAATTTTGCAATAAAAGTTCTAACTTCAGTAACAGTTAAACAATTTGGAAGTTTATTAAATTTGGAATTAAGAAAGAAGACTTAAGTGAACAGATAATAAAGTGCAGAATTTCAAACAGAAAAATTCAGCTAAAGTTAAAAACTTGGAGATTTTGTTAAAGTGGAATAAAGGAGATATATCCTTAAATTGAATGGAGATTTCATAATTATAAAATTGGAAGAAGAAACTTTGTTTTTAAAAATATTTGTATGCGGTTTTCTGTTACATATTTTCATATATACGTCATTCAAATGAGTGAAATTTATATTTAAAATTTTGAAAAGATCCTTCGTAATCAATTTGTTACTGTCAAAACAGTCACAGATTTTGATCAATCGTTAAAAAATTGATAAAAACCATCTAAACTATCAATTCAACAGATAACGTGCTATGTTCATGAGATTTGATATAGATTTTCAGCTGAAACTGTGAAAAACAAACCTCCTCAATTGATCGAATCAATTCTTAAATAATATGATGTGCTGTTGATCAAAGACATGATAGTTTAATTTGTCAGTTTGTTGGTTTGTAAACAAAGTCTACCTAATATTGGATATTCAGGAACAATCGGCAATCCTCGGCAGTTTCCGTAAACCATAATCTGTCTCGGTAATGAATGGTGTTTTTCGTTGTGTTTTCATGCGCGAGACTCTTTACTTTGACGCTTTACAACTTGCTTGTAACGTCGCGACATAGATATAGTTCATAGCAATAGAATCTGTGGAGGAATTTTCTGACACCTGCTCGTGCATTTAATGCTACGTAGTGACTATCTGTTCACCATTTACGCATTTTATCATCATTTTAAATACATATCTGTTTGTTTTCGTGTTATTTGTTTACAAATACTTGTAGCCTCGAATGACCCGTCTCTGATGTTTGAACTACCAGAATCACGAGATTACGTGATAACATTGATGTAGTCCGGTCAAATGGCCGCCGTTCATTACCGTGATATGTTGCAGAGCGCCAGCATAACTTTCACGGAGACCGTTTGATTCAGGAATTGCTTTAAAGATTGAAAATTACTCAAATTTATCGGCTTTGTGAGTTTGTTAATGTGGATTTGATATTTAGGAATTGTTGGAAAGATTAGCAACTTTTTTAATTTGGATTTTACATCCTGAAATTGCACAAGAAATTAGCAAATTATTTGCAAATATATAAACTTAGTGTGTTGATTTGAAAGTCTTAAATTCAGTGAACATTTCAACTGACAATTTAGCAAATCATTTGCCAAAAAAACTTTGCTATATTTCTTTTTTAAATAGCAATTTATTCGGAAAAAAAAGTATGTTCCTTTGTTCTGAACAGCTAGTCTGGAAATTTGCCTAACACAACAATTAAAAGTGTTAATGTGCTGACACCAAAACAGATATTTTAAGATTTGTTAATAAGGAAAAGGGATGTAACAAGTTTATATTTGTAAATATCCTTCTACTTAAAGACGTTTACAAGGAAGTTTACAGGTTTAAAGAAAATAAATTTAAATTACAAAGGTAAGGTTTATTAATTTTCCTTCTTATCAAACAATTCAAACTGCATTTGAAATTCAAATTTTGTTAGTTGTAGCCGAGCCTAGTTTCATTAAATTGTTACACAAATACTGGCAAATACAGCTAAATCAACAGTCTTGAGTTTAGAGCTCTAGTCAGACATGACTGGTAAATACAGCAAAATCAACAGCCTAGAGCTCTAGTCAGATATGACTGGTAAATACAGTCTAGAGCTCTAGTCAGACATGACTGGTAAATACAGTCTAGAGCTCTAGTCAGACATGACTGGTAAATACAGTCTAGAGCTCTAGTCAGACATGACTGGTAAATACAGTCTAGAGATCTAGTCAGACATGACTGGTAAATACAGCCTAGAGCTCTAGTCAGACATGACTGGTAAATACAGTCTAGAGCTCTAGTCAGACATGACTGGTAAATACAGTCTAGAGCTCTAGTTAGACATGACTGGTAAATACAGTCAAATTAACAGTCTTGAGCTCTAGTCAGACATGACTGGTAAATACAGACTAGAGCTTTAGTCAGACATGACTGGTAAATACAGTATAGAGCTCTAGTCAGACAATGACTGGTAAATACAGTATAAAGCTCTAGTCAGACATGACTGGTAAATACAGTTTAGAGCTCTAGTCAGACATAACTGGTAAATACAATCAAATCAACAGTCTAGAGCTCTAGTCAGACATGACTGGTTAATACAATCAAAACAACATCTTAGAGCTCTAGTCAGATATGACTGCAGTAAATGAAATTAAATCCATAATCCCCTTTTAAAAATAGAGTTCACACAGCTGTAAGAAAAAGAATTGTGTTAGATGCACCAAGTAAACAGAAAACAACTTTGAAGTTTTGTTTCAACAAGTTTAAAATTCATTCCGTTTCTAGGTATTTTAACAGTTCAACAATAAAGCTAAATAACATTACTGACTAGAAAACTAACTCACAAAAATCGTGGACATTTTTATAATGAATTTTACACGGATATTAAAGATGGATGCCCTTATAATTTAGCATCAAATTTAAGGGGGGACGTTCAGCATTTCCGGGGTTGATTTGAGCCATAAACAGGGATTTGAATGCTAAAATTTAGACAATGAGCTTTGAATACTATTGCTATAAGATTAGCTAAAGAAATTTCATGTGTCTGAGGTGTTGTTGGTCGAAAAAGATGGAGAACATTCCCCTTTAAAAGTCAAATATATTTTACTAATGAACTTAACAGTCTAATTAGTATTCAAAGAACAAAAATTTGTGACTAAAATCCAGAAATTTTTACACAAAACAAAAGAAAAGTCATAGAAGGTCAGAACAGAGAGTTATGTTAAGGAAATTCTTTAGGATTAGGATAATTGCTTCTTGGTTAAATAACTTCAACAAGAGAAAAATATCAAGTTAGATATGTGGACTCTCTGTAAGAGATACAGAGTTGACAACCAAAATACCAAATAAACATTAATAGCTATGTGGACCCTCTGTAAGAGATGCAGAGTTGACAAATTCAAATACTAAATAAATATTGCACTCTGGTATGTGTGTAGGGGAGGTGTCTGAACACTGCTATATGCACATGGGAGGTATGTGTTCACTGCTATGTGCATGGGAGGTATGAATACACTGTTATATGCGCATAGGAGGTATGAATACACTGCTATATGCGCATAGGAGGTATGTGTACACTGCTATGTGCATATGAGAGGTATGTGTACACTGCTATATGCGCATTGGAGGTGTTTGAACACTGCTATATGCACATGAGAGGTATGTGCACACTGCTTTGTGCACACAGGAGTTGTGTGCACACTGCTATGTACGTATGAAAGGCATGTGTACACTGCTATATGCGCATGGGATGTGTCTGAACACTACTATATGCATATGGAAGGAATGTGCAGACAACTATGTCTGAATGGGAGGCACGTGCACACTCACTGTTAGGTGCATTAACTAATGTTCTTGTCATGGCAAAATTTACCTCTCTGACACTGCATGGTGTTTGTCCACCCTTATAAGCAGAAAATCATTTCATTTCTAAAGGGTTCGGGCAAGACAAAGTCAAATTAAAGTCAAGCAGGATCTTTAAGAATCAATGGAGAGATAATCCCAAAGATTAAGAGATTAAGCCTTAATCCTATAATCCTATAAGTTATTGTATTATCTGTATTTATAGTATTATCAAGACAATAGTCTGTAATCAATCCACTAATATTCTATTACGTCATTTACATATTTCAATATCCATCTGGGAAATACTTATTATTATTATATTTCGGACTGAATCATAAGCAAGGGTGAGTGAGGGACAAACTTGGAGAGCCTAGTTTTTCAAGAGATCTTTTACATGCACAGCCTATAGCACAATTAAAGGGATTGTAAAGAGGTTTTCTGAACTTTGTATGTGTATCGAGGACACTGATAGCATCAATTTGCACCATGCCAATGTCCATTCTGACTTCTGTGGTTCTTGCAATTCCACTAAAATAATGCGTTTATGACGTTACTAATAATGATCTGCATAGATATCAATAGTAGCTTCAGGTAGATCAATATTAGTGACGTCATAAAACGCTCCATGTTCCATCTGAACAACTAAACCTATTTCAATGCTAGACTCTCCAACCTGTATCAATAAAATAAGGAAACCTTCAGGTTAACAAGTCAAATTTTAGATAAAAACTTAAAGAAGAACAATGGCCCATAATCAATACATTTCAAAAAGATTTTTGACAAATTTGCCATGCGTATTGTTGACATGTTTTTGATGTTGTTTGTTTATTTTGTTGTGTATGAAAACAGTCAATATCTCACCATCACGTTTCAGATTATACTCTGTCACCAGGCCGGTAGCCAGGAATTTCCAAGGGGGGGAGGGTTATATGGACTCGCAAAACAATCAAACTCAACCTTAACAGTCACAATTCAAACAGAATGTCTACTTTAACAGTGCTTATTTGTTTTCAAGTCCGAACCCCCCGAATCCCCCCATCACGTTTCGGATTATACTATATCATATTCTACATAATACACATACAAACACTCGGTTAGGATTAGGTACTGTTTAATACAACCTGTGTTAGTTTCTGTGGTTTCAACAAAAGGACTCTGTCATGATAGGCAGCCATTTTGTCTGTTTAATAGGCAACCATTGTGTCGTATATAAAAATACAAACACATTAGTGTCTTTTCGATTCATTTGGTACAATTTGAAAACTTTTGTGAGTTGAAAATTCATGACTCTGTCATGAGAGGAAGACATTTTTCTGGGTATAGGGCAAGATCAGACAACCAATAGGATGCAATTACAGTTATTTTTGTCAAAGAGACATCCCTTTCAGCAGGCCCATAGCCAGGAATGAACTAGTCAAGCAATCATAATCAACTGTAACAGTTACAAATTATACAGAACATTGACTTGAACAGTGCTTAATTGTTTCCAAGGGGGGTTCATCCAAACCCTCGAACCCACCTGGCTCAGGTATGCTTTCAGTGAGTCCATATAGTCAATAATGTCTATTTCATATATTTAGGTTTGTCAACTTGACATCCAACAGTCCACACAGGTGATAAAAGTTTTATTTCGTTGTAAAATTAGTACCTAAATGACACCAACAAAGTTAACAAACTAACAAAAACCTGAACTATCAAATCACATTCTTAATAAATGCTTGAAGAAATCTTTAGAAAACTCAAATTTAATTTGGGCACTCCACTTTTATCTTTAATTCAATCAGGAAATCATCGTTTTTTACGCCCCGTGTTTGAAATTAAATTTAATATTATATTTTTATTACGATAATCATGAGCGTAATCTATAGAAAACACTTTCTTTCATTTGACGAATTAATTTAAATTAATGAAAATTAATGAAAATTTGTCAAAGCACACGCCTTTTCTAAAAAGACTTTGACAAGAAGATAAGATGTCTGTTTTGAATAAATGAAAAGGACTTTTCTGCTAATAAGCACATGAAAACATCATGCAGTGTGCAATGAGGGACATTCTTCTAGAAAAGCAGCATTAGTCTATCTTATTTTCAATTTCCAATGATCAAGGGATCTTTCTCGTGCACAGCCTGTAACACACAGGGCCTTGGTTTATTGTCCCATCCAAATGACTAGATGTTTTTCAATGGAAGCCCTTCAGACCTACATCACTGACAGAAAGGGGAAACTGAAACACATCTGGGTATGTCAACTTGCCATCAAGGGTAATATTCAACATTTGGTATGTCAACTCGCCATCAGGGATAATATTCAACATTTGGGTATGTCAACTCGCCATCAGGGATAATATTCAACATTTGGGTATGTCAACTCGCCATCAGGGATAATATTCAACATTTGGGTATGTCAACTCGCCATCAGGGATAATATTCAACATTTGGGTATGTCAACTCGCCATCAGGGATAATATTCAACATTTGGGTATGTCAACTCGCCATCAGGGATAATATTCAACATTTGGGTATGTCAACTCGCCATCAGGGATAATATTCAACATTTGGGTATGTCAACTCGCCATCAGGGATAATATTCAACATTTGGGTATGTCAACTCGCCATCAGGGATAATATTCAACATTTGGGTATGTCAACTCGCCATCAGGGATAATATTCAACATTTGGGTATGTCAACTCGCCATCAGGGATAATATTCAACATTTGGGTATGTCAACTCGCCATCAGGGATAATATTCAACATTTGGGTATGTCAACTCGCCATCAGGGTTAATATTAAACATTTGGGTCACCTCGGCAGCTCCTTAAGAGAGTCCACATATTTGATACTGTTTACTGGAGTCTATTTATCCAAATAAAGAAGTTAAAATTTCAGAAAACCATATCATTGACATGATGTATACAGATATGATCAGATATTTTGTCGTTTCTGATCTTTGTGGTTGAGATCCCAAGCGGAAAGACACTCTTTGTTCAAAAAGTATCATATTTTTAATTGTAAAGGTTATACTAAATGTGGAATTTGATGTCTAATGTCAACATTTTTTAAGTTACGATCTTAAATAACAAAACATTCAGAAAGAGGAACCTTAATTTTGGAAATTAAGTTAGTTAAAGGGATTATAAAGTGTTTTTCTAAACTTTGTATGTGTATCGTAGACACTGATAGCATCAATTTGTGCCATTCCAATTTGCAGTCAGATTGCTGTGGTTCCTGCAATTCCACTAAAACTAACACCCTTAGACGTCACAAAAAGTGTTAGTTTTAGAAGAATTACAAGAACCACAGGCATCTGATTAAACCTCAGAATGAAGCAAATTGATGCTATCAGTGTCACCTATACACATACAAAGTGTAGAAAACCTCTTAACAATCCCTTTAAGCATATTGAATAAGTAATCACATACTCTTATGCCAATGAAACAATATATGGGTTTACGCGTATTAAATTCAAACTAAAAACAACCTTGTATAAACCTCCACAAGGTCTTGCCAACCTCTACCCTATACAGGGAAAAGGCTAGTAATGAAATGAATGAAGTTTTACGTCCTACTTTTCTGCACCTATATGGGCTAATTGAGGACAGGCAAAGGCCATGCAGTGTGCAATGAGGGAAATTTTGCCAGTACAGCGGCATTAGCCTGCTCTTATTATCGATTTCCAACTGTCGAGGAATCTTTAACAGCACAGCCAATAGCACATTGGTCTCGGTTTATTGTCCCATCCGAACGACTAGACGCTTTTTCCATGTCAGCCCCTCCGGCCTGCATTACTGACAAGGGGAAACCGGGTTGAAAAATCCGAAGGTATCATCTCGACCCATGCCGGGATTGAACCCTGGACCTTCAGGTTAGCGAGCAAGCGTCTAACTCACTGAGCCATCGCGGCTCCCTCCCTATACAGAAAAGGGCTAAATACAACCTTGGGTAAACCTCTACAAGGTCTTGACAACCTCTATCCTATACAGGAAAAAGGGTTAGTAGATTATGAGAGTGATAATAAAGTTCTCGAGAGTCTTAATGTTATATAATTAAAAGTAAACAAGGAGTGAAAAGGGCTACATAAAAGGGAAGAGTGTAGAAGTGTCTCACTTACTATGTACTGTAAAGATTAAGAGAAGGTTTTTAAGAGGATGTTTGTGTCATAGATTCGGCCATGATAGGCAGCCATCTTGCCCTGTAAATGGAAAGGTATCATTCGGCTCAACCTTCGTCAATGTTCAAGACTAACATTAAGATTCGACCATGATAGGCAGCCATCTTGCCCTTTAAATGGGCAGGAAAAGAGAACTCTTGTTTAGAGATTGTTTTTACCGCGAAAGAATACGACACTCTCTTAAGAATGATTATGATTGGCTGAACTATAATTTATTCAATATGGCGACTACCGTATAGTACATGCCAGGTTATCTAGCCACTAGTCTAGTTCCGAAGTTGATACAAGTGATTGATCTCTGTATAGTATACAAGGTTATTTAGCCACTAGTCTAGTTATGAAGTTGATAGAGTGATTGATCTCTGTATAGTATACAAGGTTATCTAGCCACTAGTCTAGTTCCGAAGTAGATACGAGTGATTGATCTCTGTATAGTATACAAGGTTATCTAGCCACTAGTGTAGTTATGAAGTTGATAGAGTGATTGATCTCTGTATAGTATACGAGGTTATCTAGCATGATAGTCTAGTTCTGAAGTTGATACAAGTGATTGGTCTCTCTGTATAGTATACGAGGTTATCTAGCCACTAGTCTAGTTCAAAAGTTGATACGAGTGATTGGTCTCTGTATAGTATACTAGGTTATCTAGCCACTAGTCTAGTTCTGAAGTAGATACGAGTGATTGGTCTCTGTATAGTATACTAGGTTATCTAGCCACTAGTCTAGTTCCGAAGTTGATACGAGTGATTGGTCTCTGTATAGTATACTAGGTTATCTAGCCACTAGTCTAGTTCTGAAGTAGATACGAGTGATTGGTCTCTGTATAGTATACTAGGTTATCTAGCCACTAGTCTAGTTCCGAAGTTGATACGAGTGATTGGTCTCTGTATATTATACGAGGTTATCTAGCCACTAGTCTAGTTCCGAAGTTGATACAAGTGGGTTCAATTGACTCAGCAACAAACTGTCCTTAAATGAAGGGCAAAGTTAGGGGCAATGTGGTAAATCAAACTACCCAGTATAAAAAATGGGTTTGGATTAGACTATAAGTTTGATAGACTAAAGAGATAAAGGGTTTTTAGTTTCCTTTTGAACAGTCTTGTATAACATCAGAGTACGAAAAGACCCTTCACAGAATTTCAATAGGCTAAGAGTTTCTTTCAAATTTGAAGAGGAGCTTTGTTTCATGAAATTTCACCAGAGTAAGAGCTCCATTGAAAATAAGGGAAATTTCACTAGCAAAACCCTTTACAGAATTTCAATAGGCTAAGAGCTTCTTTCAAATTTGAAGAGGAGTTTTGCTTCATGAAAGTTCACTAGTTTTGTCTAACAGAATTTCAATAGGCTAAGAGCTTCTTTCATATTTGAAGAGGAGTTTTGTTCCATGAAATTTCACCAGAGTAAGAGCTTCATTGAAAATAAGGGAAATCTCACTAACAAAGCCCTTTACAGAATTTCAAGAGGCTAGGAGCTTCTTTTAAATTTGAATGAATGAATGAATGGAGTTTTACATCCTACTTTTCTGCACCTGTGTGGGCTAATTGAGGACAGGTATGCAAATGCCATGCAGTGTGCAATGAGGGAAATTTTGCCAGGACAGCGGCATTAGCCTGCTTTTTATTATCGATTTCCAACTGTCGAGGGATCTTTAACGTGCACATCCAATAGCACACGGGACCTCGGTTTAGTGTCCCATCCAAACGATTAGATGCTTTTTCCATGTCAGCCCCTCCGACCTGCATCACTGACAGGAGGAAAACAGGGTTGAAAAATCAGACTAAGAGCTTCTTTCAAATTTGAAGAGGAGTTTTGTTTCATGAAAGTTCACCAGCAAAAACCTTTCACAGAATTTCAATAGGCTAGGAGGGGTCTAAGAGGGGAACAAAATGGAGTTTTGTTTCATGAAAATCTGCCAAGTCTGTCTGACTAGTTTTAAGAATAAACCAATAAATTGTGTCTTAAAATGTTACTTTTATATTGAGAGTATAGAAAAGGGACCTCGCTGTTCAGATAGGATAAAAACTGAGGCCAGAAAAAATGAATAAAATGAATGGAGTTTTACGTCCTACTTTTCTGCACCTATATGGGCTAATTGAGGACGAGTGAGGCCAGAAAAGGTCCTCTCGACAATTGGAAATCCACAAAAAGTAAACGTCTGACTGATGCCAATGTATTTTAAGTTTATTGCCCTATTCACCATCTTCAAAACTATTATTTCGACATTCACTGACCTACATCAAAATTAATGATTCGAGAATCTAGAACGCCCTAGTTGAAGTACTTTCTGCTGTATTATTAGGACAAAGTAAGATATGATTTGGATCACTAACAGTCATAACGTAACATTTTTAAGTTTAAAGGGATTGTAAAGTGATTTTCTGAACTTTGTATGTGTATCAGGGACACTGATAGCATCAATTCGCACCATTCCAATTTCTATTCCGACATCTGTGGTTCTTGCAATTCTACTAAGACTAGCACAGTTTATGACGTCACTGACAGTGATCTACTGGAAGCTACTATTGATATCTATGCAGAACACTATTAGTGACGTCATAAAACGCATTAGTATTATTAGAATTGCAAGAACCTTACGTCAGAATGGAAATTGGAATGCTACAAATTTATGCTATCAGTGTGCACGATACACATACAAAGTTTAGAAAACCCCTTTTCAATCCCTTTAAACTTAAAAATGTTTCAATAAGAACTATTTTTAGCTATGATATCGTCAATTATATTGTTAGTGTATTACTACTCTCTGAACCAAATCACAATTATCATATTTGACATAACGCCACAGTATTTAGTTCCACTAGGAATTATTCTATTCAAATCAAACGAGTTTAAATGTTTTCAAATTTTTTTTACGGTCATTTATTTTGTATTTTATTCTTATTAATTAATTGTTCACTAGGGGAATTTGACCAATTTTGTTTCTAAATGAAGTTAAGTGGTTATTCAATAACTTTTTAAATAAGTCATAACTTTTCCGTTTTCTTTGTATACCATAAGCTTAACGTTTTTGGAGTTCACGCCCCAAATAATAAATTAATTTGTCAGTTTTCTCGAACACGTGATGTACACACTTTATCCAGAAGAGCTGAAGCTCCTTTCTCTTATTCAGAATACATTTAAAACTATATTTTCAGAAATCAATAACCCATTGATGTAATATCATTGAGCAGCAATGTCAGATGTGGTGCCAAGCAGGGTATGCTATCTCTTTTAGACATCTAATACCACTTTTCATTATAAAATATTTACTCATTTATTGATATATTTCCTCAAATAAAAAAGTTCATTGGCTGCTACCAATGTATTACCAATGTGTTTACAAGGATTTCAAGATTTGTTTTACGGTTGGGATCTTGCGTGCTTGCGTTTGATTTTATTATCCATATTAAATTTTTGGAAAGACTACCTTGAACTGGTCATGACATGCCGTAAGAAAAATAATCCAAGCCCTAGGCAAATCACCTGGGCACAAATAGATAAAAGTATTTTGTTTCCACTTACTAAAGGCCTAAAATCATAAATATTTGCATTGGGACAATAGAAGGTGATCATATGAAAAGAAATGGTCCATGACAAAACAGTTCATACATCGGTTTAGATATTCATTAATACATTAGTTGAATAGAGAGGGTTAAAAGATATCACCTTGTGTGACCCCATGTTTACTATGGAGGGTGAAACGGCTCAAAATGTGAAAGCAAAATTACAAATTCCATCTATTAAATTCCACATTTCTTCTTATATAATCACAGTTTTTAGCTTATAAATGCAAAATCCTAATTTCTTTATTCTTAATTTCAAATTTCATGCAATAAAATAACAGTGTTTAACTTATTAATGCTAAATCCCACTTTCTGTATTCTTAATTTTGCATTTATAAGCTAAAAACTGTGATTATATAAGAAGAAATGTGGAATTCAATAGATGGAATTTGTAATTTTGTTTTCACGTTTTGAGCCGTTTCACCCTCCATAGTTTACACATGTTCATTAGACCCTTGATAAATCTTATAACTGCTCAGTAAATCTTTTAATAGGGCTGAAATAAGCCTCTTATATGACTGGCTAGGTTTGGACAAGGAGTTTATACAGTATTAGTGGCCATCGACTTGTTTTTAGCCTTTTTATGGAGTGTCAGAAGCTTTGTCAAGTGTTTTTTGGCCTTTTGGTGTCATGCTTTATCCATCCTCAGTGGCTGTGTCAAGTGTTTTCTTGAGAAAAACATCTTATTTTCACCAATTGGCCTTTTTGTGTCACTCTTTTTTTAGTGTCAGTAGCTTTGTCAAGTGTTCTTGGCCTTTTTGTGTCACTCTTTATCCATCCTTAGTAGCTGTGTCAATTTTTTTTGGGTCTTTTATGTCTATGTAATAATTTATAAAAAAAATCAATGATGAATGATCATTTGAGAAAAACATCTTATTTTCACCAATTGGCCTTTTTGTGTCTTTATGGAGTGTCAGTAGCTTTGTCGAGTGTTTTCGGCCTTTTTTTGTCACTCATTATCCACCCTCAGAAGCTTTGTCAAATGTTTCCTTGGTCTTTTTATGGCTATGTAATAATTTATAAAAAAAAAATCAATGATGAATGATCATTTGAGAAAAACATTTTATTTTCACCAATTGGCCTTTTTGTGTCACTCTTTATTGAATGTCAGTAGCTTTGTCGAGTGTTTTTGGCCTTTTTGTGTCACTCTTTATCCACCTTCAGAAGTTTTGTAAAGTGTTTTCTTGGTCTTTTTATAGCTATGTGATAATTTATAAACAAAAATCAATGATGAATGATCATTTGAGAAAAACATCTTATTTTCACCAATTGGCCTTTTTGTGTCACTGTTTATTGAGTGGCAATAGCTTTGTCGAGTGTTTTTGGCCTTTTTTTTTTTCACACTTTATCCACCTTCAAAAGCTGTGTCAAGTGTTTTCTTGGTCTTTTTATGGCTATGTAATAATTTATAAAAAATATCAATGATCAATGATCATTTGAGAAAAACATCTTATTTGGCTAAGAAAATGATAAATGGTCATGACTTAGGATTTAAATCTCTAGTGAAAATAATAATCAGTGTCAAGATAAAGTTTATCAAAATTTTCTGCCTCACTACATCTTTGGAAAATGGAGTTTTTCAGCTTGATTAAAATGATTGCTCAGATTATATATTTTGAAGAATATGCCCCTTTAAAAAGGGAAAGTAGCTACAGTAAGTCAATAGAATTAAAGGATAATGAGTTGTTATCATTTGGTGTAACTATACAGAAAAAACAGAATTAATAAGTATCAGGGGATTGACTGAAAACAGCAGAATGAATATAGAGTCAACAGAACACCTTCATGTCAATCATAAGAATGGAATAAATGGGTTTTTTAATTTTAATTGGAGGGTTTGAATAAATTAGGCCTATTCACTGAAATTTGTTTTCTGAATTTTGTTTAATCTTAAAGGGATTGTAAAGTGGTTTTCGAAACTTTGTATGTGTATCGGGGACACTGATTACATCAATTTGCACCATTCCAATTTCCATTCCGACGTCTGTGGTTTTTGCAATCCCACTAAAACTATTGCGTTTTATGACGTCACTGACAGTGATCTGCATAGATATCAATAGTATCGAGACTACGTCAATGACTTAAGAAACACTGATTCAGATTCAGATAAAACCTTGAATATGACCTATGTATATTCAAAAAATTGAATTTCAATTCATCATTTTTCTCAAAAAAGTAACACACTTACGTAAATCTTTCTTTTCCTTTGTTTAAATGTTTAGGTAAAACAAGTAATACATTTTATTTTGCCTTAAGCATACATCTTCATGTCAAATATTAAAAAATAATGTTGAACTTTGTTTAAAATGCATCAATTGATGAAACTATTTGATTGTTTAAAGAAAGTCAAACTTTTACAGACACCACCATCCTTAAATTATAGATAAAAATTTCTTGTGTTTTTAAATGTTTCTTAATGCATTTGTATATTTCGATTGTTTTAAATCAAATGTGAAATCATTTTATGACGAAAACATATTAATATTTGACTTTCTAGGTGATAAAACTCATAATCAAAAAAGTAACATGACATTACCAGCCCTAAATTATTGATAACAATTTCTTGTGATTTTAAAAATATTTCTTAATGCATTTGTGCACTTTAATTGTTTTAAATAAAAAGTGAAATCATTTTATGAGGAAAACAAATTAATATTGCAATCAACTATATAATCTATTTAAAATTCATTTTTTAATGTTAAACGCTGATATTTATGGGTACATGTATTTGAAGGCTTAAATTTTGTAGGAGAGTTGTAAACAATAGTACGGATAAAATTATTTAAAAAATTCCAGATTCTGAGACTAAAATTTATTAGTTCGAACAGTTAGTGAACATATCCCTTTAAAATTTGGTCAAGAAGAAACCCTCTATTAGTTTATATGTAACATGTATGGAAGACAATCCCTGCCAAAATTAATCATTCTTAATGCTTAATTCAGAGTCAAACATTAGTACAGTAAAAAAAGAAAAGAAAGAAACATCTATATTTTACAAGGATAACAACTTAGGTTCCGTGCGGATCCTATCTCCCAGCTGGTCCTTGGCCAAACCTCTTGGCATTGATCTTTCCCGGATTATCCGTACCCATTTACAGCTGGGTTGACTGGAATTATGTACGCTTAAGTTGACATTTGTTCGCTAAATTCGTAATTTGTTGTTAAAAATTTATCATTTGATTTTACTGTACTAATGTTTGACACCGAATTAAGCATAAAGAATTATTAATTTTGGCAGGGATTGTCTTCCGTAAACATTAAGTAATTGATAACTGACTTAACTACCTCCCACCCTGACATCAGACAAGTTCTTCAACCTTTCATCTTCTAAATCACAAACATAAATATCTCTTTCTTCAACTCATTTCTACATTTTTTTAAATCTCAGTGTCATGTTGTATCAACATTCGGCTCAACCTTCGTCATTTTCTTCAAGACTATGTAATGACTCGGCCATGATAAACAGCCATCTTGCCTGGTAAATGGGTAATTGAAGATAACTCTTGTTCGGAGATTAATTTTGATTGGTTGTTTTTACTACGAAAGAAGATGACACTCACTGAAAGAATGATTGTGATTGGCTGAACTTTTATGTATTCAATATGGCGACTACTGTATAAAATACTTGGTTATCTAGCCGCTAGTCTAGTTCTGAAGTTGATACAAGTGTCATGTTGTGTCAAATATAGTCATCATACTATACTGTGGAGTACAGATGTTTCTAATTCGGGACATAAGGGCCAAGGGAGGAGGGAATGAGGTTAGAGGTTCATGTCACTCTCAGAAAAAGGACACAGGGATGGGGTTAGAGGGGCATGTCACTCTCTCAAAAAAAGGTCACAAGGATGGCGTTTGGTGGGCATGTCACTCTCTCAGAAAAAGGACACAGGGGAAGGGGGATTGGGTTAGGGGGCAAGTCACTCTCAGAAAAAAGACACAGGGGAGGGGGGCATGTCACTCTCTCAGAAAAAGGATACACAGGGATGAGGTTAGGTGGGCATGTCACTCTCTCATGGTCACTGTTCTCATGGTAACAATAATATGGAATTAATTACGCTATCATTTATAGTCTGATACAATCAGAACTTCACAGTGATTTTATAGTACCAAAATAATTAATGTTGTAAAATTGTTAAAGAGAGGGCCATTACTAATTTAACCTTATATTGCTGACACGTTTTGGACATTGTACCAACATCAGGACGAGGTTAAATACAACACCGAACTAGCACTAGAAAAGTCCTTACAGAACTATTGGTAGCAGCTAATTTACTTTAATATAAGTAACGATATCAAATGAAGAAGTATTTCATAATGAAAAGTGGTATCAGGTGTCTAGAAGAGTTAGCATACCCTGTCTGGTGCCACAACTGCCATTGCTGTTTAATAATACAAAAATAGGAAAGGAAAACTATTTATGTTAAGACTGACAATGAAACTTGGCTGGCAAAAAACATAGAAAAAGAACTCCTTATCAGTCTAACACCTACACTGAACTATTGGATCTTGTTATAACTAACCCCAAATACTGAGGCTTTGAAGTCGTATTCGACTGGCAAAAAACATAGAAACAGAACTCCTTTAAGCCTAACACCTACACTGAACCAGGACACTAGACACTTATATTATGTTATATACTGTCACAGTAATGACAGTTGAATGAAAACACTTCACTATGGCTTCAATGATTGCCAAGTTTCACACTTACAATGTGCAGTACTAAGGATACATTCTTGTATATCAGGTAATTTGAATGAGGAGGAAAAGATTTAAGTGTGATTCATGATTTAAAGGAACGGTACGACGTTTTTTAAGGTTAGAAATTTATTAATGAAAATGTGTATAGACAAAAATCTGATACGAAATGAAATTCAGTTTTTACGTCCTGCTTTTCTGCACTTGTATGGGTTAAGAAAATGTGTTCCTTGCAATTTTGATTAAAAACACTTGACGTCAAAACTATTTTAAGATTTAAGAAAAATAAATGTCAAATCTTACTTTTTTCTGAAAGTTTCAACTAAATACATAGTCAGACTTTCCCTTTAAATTTATTCAAATCCTTTAAACATGTTGGAAAAATCGTGCAAGTTTATTTTTTTGTGAGTTACAGTACTCAAGTTTATCTAAATCCTTTTTACATGATTTGAAAATTCATCCAGTATATTTTAAATTTTGAAAGGTATAAAAATCTTTTGACGTGTTAAAGGGATTGTTAAGAGGTTTTCTAAACTTTGTATGTGTATTGGGGACATTTTCGGATGCGCAAATTGATGCTATCAGTGTCCTCCCAAAAGATCAGTGAATTTTTTTATTCGGATATGTGTACGTTTTCTTTTCGTCAACACAATCTCAAACCTACAATTCAAGTTTTTGACGTACGAATATTGTAATGGTTCAAATTGATGCTATCAGTGTCCTCCCAAAAGATCAGTGAATTTGTTTATTCGGATATATTATGTAGGTTTTCTATTCGTCAACGCAATCCTAAACCTACAATTCAAGTTTTTGTATACTTTGAATGTGTATTGGGGACATTTTCGGATGCGCAAATTGATGCTATCAGTGTCCCCAAAGTAACATCAGTGTGTTTTTTATTCGGATATATGTAGGTTTTCTCTTCATCAACGCAATCTCAAACCTACAATTCAAGTTTTTACGTACGAATATTGGAATGGTTCAAAATGATGCTATCAGTGTCCTCCCAAAAGATTAGTGAATTTTTTTAGTCGGATACATGTAGGTTTTCTCTTCGTCAACGCAATCACAAACCTACAATTCAAGTTTTGACGTAGGAATATTGTCAAAAGTCTGAAGTATCTAGTTTGTTTGTTTAAAAATGTGGATTATGTTTCGACTATGATCACCTTTGTTTAGATATTTGTTGTTACGGATTAGACGAGGATTTCAAACTCTCTTTTAAACCCAATCTCTCTATTCTTGTCTTGTTAAAATCTTAAACTTTCTCATCTCGGGATCAAAGTTTTTAACTGTGAAGATTTGAAAAGGATTATTTTAAAATAAAACAAAGGAACTGTTATTCTGTTTAACAAAGTGGGAGAGGAACAGAGTCAAGGTAAGATGATCTTCTGAGTTTTGGGAGAAAAAGGGGCAAAAGAGAGAGAGAGAGAGAGAGGGGTTGTAGGGCAAAGGTGCAGCCCCATTGATAGCTTGGTATCCACAGAGGCTGTTCCCAGCAAGTGTATTTAAGGCCTCAGCAGAATTTGTTCAAAACCAAAATGATGAATGTTTTTGATATGGTTTTGGCGCCTCGCAAATGCATTCTTCAGGCTATCAAACTTTATTTTACTGATATAAGGATAATAGCTATTTTACTTTGTGTTTTCTCTCAAATAATGTACTTTAAGTTCAACTGAAAGGACATCAAATGAAGATAAAGACATTATATGTAATTAAATCATTTTTTAATTGTTGCTAATTAGAGATAATCTTACATATAGCACTTGTTACTTGTCACATGTATTCATTAACATAAAAGGGCAATGTCAAGGGGTAACATGATTCAAATCCCATCCATCTACCATCCTTCCACCAAAGTGTTCACTCCCCTACCCATTCTGTCAACCACTGTTAAAGTAAACTAACTGTAGATAATGTAAGTGAAAGTAAGTAAGTGTCCCCCCCACCCTCTCCCTCACCCCCTCCCACACCCCACATCCCCAAAATCCCTTCTGAAGTGTTCACCCCCCAACCCATTCTATCACCACTGTTTAAGTAAACTAAGTGTAAAGTGTAAAGAATGTAAGTGAATTAAAGTGTCAAATATAACATGTGTTTAACATACACAGTCACCTTAAACAAATAAACCTCTATATAAGTTAGTTAATTCACTAGTCGTGTTACTTTTATACTCTCTAATATCCTCCTGGAGGAAATACCATAGCCAAATGGAGTTTTACATCCTACTGTTCATGTTATAAGTTAGTTAATACACTAGTCATGTTACTTTTATACAGTTTAATGTCCCCCTGTAGGAAATACCATAGCCAAATGGAGTTTTACATCCTACTGTTCTGTTATAAGTTAGTTAATTCACTAGTCATGTTACTTTTATACAAGTAAATATCCTCCTGGAGGAAATACCATAGCCAAATGGAGTTTTACATCCTACTGTTCATGTTAGTGCAATCTCCCTGTAGGAAATACCATAGCGTAATGGAGTTTTATATCCCAGTGTTCTGTTACAAATTGAACTCAGAATCTAGACTAGGCTACATAACAAAAGGAAATATTTTAATTCAAATTAGAAAACAGGCAGCACCATGCAGTGAGCTTAGAGGAAATTTTACCAAGACAGCGGCATTAGCCTGCTCTTATTATCGATTTCCAACTGTCGAGGGATCTTTAACGTGCACAGCCAATAGCACACGGGACCTCGGTTTATTGTCCCATCCGAACGACTAGACGCTTTTTCCATGTCAGCTCCTCCAGCCTGCATCACTGACAGGGGGAACATATTACTTCAATCTACAATTTGATTCAATCACAAACACCTAGGTTATCAACAAACACCTAGGTTATCAGAAAACACTTAGGTTATCAGAAAACACCTAGGTTATGAGCAAACACCTAGGTTATCAGAAAACACCTATGTTATCAGCAAACACCTAGGTTATCGGAAAACACCTAGGTTATCAGCAAGCATCTTGGTTGTATTAAAACTAAATGTACCTCCACCCATGTCAAGTTTCTAATCTATTATGTATCTGTCATATCAACATTTATTCTTAAAATATAATAATCGTAGCTCAAATTTCTCATATCACAGCAAGTTTTCACGTTAAAAATACTCATCACAAAGCAGGTTGTCATTGAATTACATGTAAATATACAATATAGTCCACATAAGGGATTAAAATATTCTCAAAATTGTAAAATTATGACAGTTATAAAGGATTTTAGAAAGTGAGGACAGTTTGACATTCACATCAAGAGTGACTCAAAGTCGAAGAATCTTTTTAAAGGCTTATTAAAGGAATTGTAAAGAGGTTTTCTCAGTGATCTACCGGAAGCTACCGGTATGCAGATCACTGTCAGTGGTGTCATAAAATGTGTTAGTTTTAGTGGAATTGTATGAACCACAGACGTCAGAATGGAAATTGAAATGGTGCAAATTGATGCTCACAGTGTCCCCGATACACATACAAAGTTTAGAAAACCACTTTACAATCCCTTTAAATATTATAGTAATGGTATATAAGTATATCTAAATGTATAAGAATAATGACTAGAGAAAAGTCTATAGAGATATTGAAATGTGTTAAGAAGCTTTTAATGAAGGTGTGAAAGACAAATCAGAACAGACAGACCTGAATAATATATAGACTTATATGATAATAAAACTAGCACGACAATCTCAACTGTTTTATATAATATAGACTTCAAATCAAGGGCTTCACCAGTCCAGAGTCGCTCTCTCTGCAAGACAAAAGACAAAACTCTGCAAGACAAAGACATAACTCTGCAAGACAAAGACATAACTTTGCAAGACAAACACATAACTCTTTATGACAAACACATAACTCTTTATGACAAAGACATAAATCTGCAAGACAAAGATATAACTCTGCAAGACAAAGACGTAACTCTGCAAGACAAGGGCAATAACTTTACTCTGTTCTTGAAAATTCTCAAAAATAGAACTCATAAATAAACAAATCAAATAGTTAAGTAGTTAAAAACAAAAACAACACAACAATAATATGAATGAAATAAACAAACAAACAATAAAACTTAATGATCCCTAAATCATCACCACAACAAGTGTCTGGAGATAAATTTATCTGAAGTGTCAAACCTATCGTAATTTTATATCATGGACATTTATAGAATATACAGGACAGTGGCATAACTCAGTTGATAGCAAATTGGATTATTGTTTGGTTGGAGGTTAGGCGCTGTGTGTTTGAATCCTCCCCAAGGTAGGGAAGTCTTTAATAATGATCAGGTGTCTAGAAGAGTAAGCATACCCCGTCTAACACCACTCTTTCAGTTTTAGTTGTATTAAAGGGATTGTAAAGAGGTTTTCTAAACTTTGTATGTGTATCGGGGACACTGATAGCATCAATTTGCGCCATTCAAATTTCCATTCCGACGTCTGTGGTTCATGCAATTCCACTAAAACTTACACGTTTTATGACGTCACTACCAGTGATCTACTGGAAGCTACTACATGTATTGATATCTATGCAGATTTAGGAAGGAATGTATAGCAGATAATATATCAATAATTGAATAATGGAAAGTTATATATCAGGTGTCTAGAAGTGTAAGCATACACTGTCTAACGCCACACTCTTTCTGTTCTAGCAAACATTAAGAAGGAATGTATAGCAGATAATTTATCAGGTGTCTAGAAGAGTAAGCATATCCCGTCTCACTCCACACCCTTTCAGTTTTAGCTGTAATAAGAAGGAATGTCTAGCAGACAAGGTGATACCCGATAATAAATACCTGTCATAGTTGAGATAGCCAATAAATAACATGACAATCTACACTTCTCATTGTTATGACAGGCCAAATTAATATAATAATAGGCTACACATCATAATTATTATTACCTACAACCTTGTCAATGTTCGGGGCTTGAACACTATGACTTGGCCGTGATAGGAAGCCATCTTGCCTGTTAAATCGGCAAGAAGCTCTTGTTTGTAGATTGATTGTCATTGGCTATTTGAAACACAGAAGCATACAACTCTGTCTAAAGAATGATTTTGATTGGTTGATTGGAACACAGGAGCAAACAACTCTGAAGATTCTGATTGGTTGCATTATTTTGTTTTCATTAAGCCTATTTGTCCGTAGGATATGAGGTTATCTAGCACGATAGTTGCGAAGTTGATATAGGTGCATCTGGCACAACTTATGTGAAAAATGTTCGAGACATGGTTTGAAAGCAGGATCAGACAACTCTGTCTGAAGAATGATTTTGATTAGCTGAACTTGTTTTCAATGTGACAATCTCCCTGTTTTATAGGAGGTTACAAAGTTTGCAAATCTAATACCGAAGTTGACACGAATGTTTGATAATTGTACAGATATATCAGGGCATGTTTGAGACAAATGAAATATTCACCTGTCATAACAATTGTCAGCTGACAAATTAGACTCCCTAATTAGAGAACATAATTCATATAACAACCATAATAACAATATTTCAAATATGAATAACAAAGATAGGAATGCTCATTTTTCAAATGTGAAGCCTTCACTTAACAAATGTTTAGCCTATCATGGGTTCTAATTTTGGTTGGTGTAAGTTTGATGACCTTAAATAAGTCATCTTTACTTATATTTCTAGTCAACTCCACTGTAAATGGGTACTGAATAAGTCATCTTCACTCATAATTCCAGTCAACCCAGCTGTAAATGGGGTACAGATAATCCAGGAAAGATCAAGAATCAGCTGGTAGATATGAACATAAAATTGTCTGGATAAGATTGCAGCCGGAAGGAACAACCGTATATGACTGAGCTAGTTATATATAAACTTTCAAGGTGATAAAAAACCTGTAACTTGTCAAATACGAAATAAATCTCAACTAAATATAGACAATAATAGTTTAAAACTGTCAGATAATATCTTGTTATCCTTTTTAATCAAAACGTAAACATCAAATTCGTCCTCGTAAATTTGTCAAAAAAAATATCAGTACGATAATAAAAATAACATCTAAGGTCGATTGATAATCATGTCTATTTTTATACCAATCGTAAATTTTATTTTCATATTTTTTGTCTTGTTTCGAATTCATTGCATATCAGTTAATATTACATCTGATAAAGACACATGTATTTTGTTATCTTGTGTTGTAATGTTATGTGCCTAACTGTGTTAAAGAAGTGTGTTATATTCTATAATATTGTCTTGTGTTTTGTTTTAACCTTATATTGCTGACACGTTTTGGACATATTACCAACATCAGGACACTTCTTTTATACACTTAGGTGACACACGTGTATTTTGTGTTGAAATGTTATGTGCCTAACTGTATTAAAGAAGTGTGTTATATTCCATAATATTGTCTTTTGTTATGTTATAATTATCACATGATAAAACATTTAACGACAATGTTTGGTGGTATTAATTTTATATAGAGGTATATAGAGGTCCAGCAGATATATTTTAGGCCATCAAGGAAGGGTCAAAACATTAGGAACAGCTCATTAAAGGGATTGTAAAGAGGTTTTTCAAATTGTTATGTATATATTTAAAGGGATTGTAAAGTGATTTTCTAAACTTTGTATGTGTATCGGGGATGTAATGGAAATTGGTAAGGCGCAAATTGATGCTATCTGTTTTCCATACACATACAAAGTTTAGAAAATCATTTTACAATCCCTTATAAGGCATTTTCACTTATTTATAGGATATTGCAATATTTTACATATGGCTTTAAAAAACTTTAATTCATATCTTTTCAGAAAAATAATGGTTTAAATAATAACCAACCAATGAAAGACTGAGTGAAACTCTTCATAATGGGAGGTAAAAAAGAAGAATCGTCGCCAGGGAAGGATCAGAGGCGACCTCTATCAATAATTGTTGAAAGTGACGACAATAAAGATGACAACAGTAGCGAGGAGGAAAAGATAACTCTAAAAAAAGTTGATAAATTATGTGAAAATGGACGAAATAAAATCGTGGTGCCGATAATTGAGATCACGGACTGTGTCGTCACGGAAACTAATAATAACGTAGAAAAGAAAGATGAAGTGGAGAATGAGGATGATGATGATGATGACGATCTTCTTAAAGATTCAGATTTACAACTTCTTAAACAGGTCAGCTTATTATCTCCTTTTTTCCTTTCCCCTTAAATCTATAAAAATTTCTACTTCATTTACCAAACTGCTCAAAACATTGGTCATGTATCGATTTTGTAGTAGTGGTTGGGGTTGCACAGGTTGCACTCATAGCAGATACATTTTTTGAAACCCCTGATAATACTTCTCTTTGGAGATTTAATAGAGTGCAAAATGTTCGCAATACTTATGTGAACAATGTTCTTAATTTTAGTTGCTTTGGTATTTGATTTAAATTTGGTTGCCATGGTTTATATTTGGCTGCTTTAGTTACATTTGGTTACTATGGTTTACATTTGGTTGCTATAGTTATATTTGGTTGTTATGGTTTAAATTTGGTTGCTATGGTTTAAATTTGGTTGCCATGGTTTTAATTTCTGGTTGCTATGGTTTACATTTAGTTGCTATGGTTCTAAATTTTGTTGCTATAGTTACATTTAGTTGCTATGGGTTAAATTTATGGTTGCTATGGTTTCAGGTGACTACCAGATTAAAGTTGAGTACCAGAAGACAGAGTTATACTGTGTGGAAATCACAGTTTATCGACAGATCTCCAACACTATTCCGTGCCAGTAAACCGGTCCTGTCTCGAGACGGTACAGATAATAAATTAACGTCAGAACGCAAACAGAGGATAGATGATGCCTTGGATTGGCTGAGAAAAGAACTGGTAAGGATCACACTTTCATTTCAATGATGGTCATGGTTTGTTAATCTTGTCTGGTGATCTTGAATAAGTCATCTTTCCATATAATTTCAGTCGACCCAGTTGTAAATGAGTAGGGATAATCTAAGAAAGATCAATAAGTTTTTCCAAGAACCAGCCAGACAAAAGTATCCTTCTCACTGATTTAACACTTCCTTAAAAGTCCATAGAAGAACACCAAAACAGCCCAAATTCGACTTTAGCTCATTATCAATTCCAAATGTTTTCTTTTTCAGCATGAAATGAGAGTACAAGATCAAGAGTTAGCAAGACAGTTTTTATCTCTAAAACAGGACATACAACAACTCAAATTGACCAAAAGTTGTGAAGAACATGAAGAAATGCTGGAGGACATTCAATGTGAACTTCAAGAACTGGACGATCTTCCTGATGTTCTCGATCTTCCAGCCTATAAAACAGGAGACAATCCTTTAAAACATCTAGGAGTGACTCGCATGAACCTCCACAGTCGTAGATTTTCAACGTGTTAGCAAATTGTGATTCGGATGTGTCGAAAATATAATGTGAACTTCAAGAACTGGACAATCTTCTTGATGTTCTTGATCTACCAGCCTATAAAACAGGAGACAATCCTTTAAAACATCTGGGAGTGACTCGCATGAACCTTCACAGTCGAAGGTTTTCAACGTGTTAGTGAAGCCTGTCTTAAGTGTGTTGAAAATTTGAACATTAAAGGCTGGATACCCTTCTTTAATTTCTTGATCTTCTAGGAGCGAAGTGAATGAACCTTCATAGTCATAGATTTTTTATGTGCTAATGAATTGGGAAGATTGTTCGTAAAGTATTCCATGTAAATTGTTCAGTCAGTTAGTGAAATTTGGATTGCCTTATACATAAAATGGGATACTTTAAGGTGTTGCAGATCTTTTCCAAAAGACTGGACAGATCATGAAGCATTAGAAGTGTTCGTAATCTTTTTATATGGTAGTGACATGGGACACACTTAGGGCTTTTAATGTGAACATTTTAGTCACATTTTTTGAGACACCTGCCATCAAATGTAGTCCATAAATACCTTAAACCAATCTTGAGAGCTAGAAATCCGGTACCTTTCAATGGATAGGAGAACTTATAAAGAAGGTATTGATATCAAAGCAGGGAGTGAAAACATGTGCACAGAATGTAATGTTTTCTGGATTAACTCAACAAGCCCACAAGCTAATAATGTTTAGTAGGCCTATATACACTTCTCAGTTGTTGAAGAAAAAATATCATCCATTATCTTTTTCCCATCAAACAATACACGACTTGATATATATCTTAACGGTTTCTCATGAGAAGAAAAGGATTTAAGTGATCACTATAACATCTTGAAATCTCATAAGAGGTATCGAGAGATTGGCTTGGAGGCGGAAAGATAGGGGGAAAGGGAGGGGAGCTGAATTTCCTTATCAATTTGTCCTTACTGGGAAGGAGGGAAGGAGGGAAGGAGGGGGAGGGCATTCCAAATTGCCTTAATGTGTTAAGTCAATAAAATAGACAGAAAAATGTGGGTATGCTATAGTTTGGGCTTAATTCTGAAAGCAGCTATGCTATGCAGCCCCCCTTACTTTGGATTCTTGCATTTATGTTAATGCAGTATATGACTGATTTTTTTTATTGAATGAATGAATGGATAAAGGGATGAATGAATTGATAAATGAATAGATAAAGGAATGAAAGAATGAAGGAATGAATACATGATTGAATGGATAAATGAAAGAATGAATCAAAGAACAAATGAATGAATGAAAGAATGACTGAACAAATAAATGCAAGGAATGAACAAATAAATGAATGATTGAATGAATTTATAAAATATGCGCATAAATGAATGAATTAATGACTGTATAATTGAATAGAAAATAGATTAAACAAATTATTTTGTCAAATGTCAGGAAATGATTTGATTAAAGATATAAATATTCATTGATGATAAAATGTAAAATATTATAAAAATGTAAATAAAATAAATTATTTATCTAAGAATATTATTTGTTTTCTTGCAACTCTCCTTAAATTTCCTCAAGAAGATCAATTGCTATAACAGTTACAACACTATACCATCAAATTAAATTAAAGGGTAATGTCCAGTATTTTCAAGGGTAGATTTGGGCCTTAAATGTATGTAAATAACTTTAAGAAGTATTAGAACTGGACAAGCAGTTATATAAGACAGTCTCAATTAAATAAGAGTCGTATTTTTTAACTTTAAAACGCTAATAATTATGGATACATTGGGATTTGAAAGCCTACATTTTTGAAGGAGAGTTGTGAACACAGAACACAGTTATAGCAGAAATATTCCAGTTTCTGAGACTAAATCTGTGAACATATCCCTTTAAATACAGAAATTAAAAGGTACTTACAATAAAACCCTGGGACTTCCTCAAATATTCCTCAGGGAATATGCCTAATACTACAAAAAAAAAATAGGTATGTGAAATTAAATGATAAAATTATAAGACAAAAAATAAGATGTTAAGGCACATTGAAGGATTGTTGCAGCTATTTGCTAAGGTAGTTGTGGTCTTAATATATTAAGTAGGCAAGGAGTTACCTCCCATATATCACCAAAAAATAATGTGTTAGTTTCCAAGCCCATTGAAGGTTTGCTGCAGCTATTTGCTAAGGTTGATCATACATGTAAACTAACTGTGGTCTTAATATATTAAGTAAGTACGGAGTTACCTCCCATATATCAAAAAAATGATTAGATTCACCCGAGCGAAGGATAGGGCGCCCGAATTACATGTTAAAACCTTTTCTTCAGAACATTAGATAAAGTTACCATCAAAAATAGATGGGAGCAATTAGTGAGGTGGAATTTAAATATACAGTACTTGCCTTGAAATTTTTGAACTCATCTCAGCCATTAGTATTCCACCAAATTCAATGTCTTCATGTTGATCATAACTGTGTGCATATTTTCTTCTGCATTGGAGAAAACCAATTAGTGTTCTTCTAAACAAATGATCTAATATTTCATCCAAATTTCTTTCAAATTAGATGTAAATTCAGTACTTTTTCTGTTATTTGACTTACAATAACTCACTCACTATCGCAGCCATTAACGGTTGACTACATGTTCATGTTGTTTGAACTGTGTCACGTGGTACAGCTACACGTGCATAATAGTACTCACTACTTAGTCACTAAATCAACACAGGTGATATGGAAGAGGTCATTGTAGATTATAGGTATGATTTAATTAGGAATAGGTTAAATGTGATGTCGATGTATATGTTAAATATTACCCTCTTACCCTCGGTTAGATATTAATAAACTTGACCTCTTAGAGGTAAATATTTACAACACAAACTATATTAATGTGATGTTTGTAGTAAGTAACAAATGAAATGAAATGAATGGAGTTTTACGTCCTACTTTTCTGCACCTATATGGGCTAATTAAGGACCGGCAAACGCCATGCAGTGTGCAATGAGGGATTTTGCCAGGACAGCGGCATTAGCCTGCTCTTATTTTCGATTTCCAACTGTCGAGGGATCTTTAACGTGCACAGCCAATAGCACACGGGTTCTCGGTTTATTGTCCCATCCGAATGACTAGACGCTTTTCCATGTCAGCCCCTCCGACCTGCATCACTGACAGGGGAAACCAGGTTGAAAAATCATCTCGTCCCATGCTGGGATTGAACCCTGGACCTCCAGCGTCTAACTCACTGAGCCACCGCGGCTCCCAAGTAACTAAGAAGAAACCTTACCAATGTGATGTTTGTAGTAAGTAACAAAGAAGAAACATTATCAATGTGATGTTTGTAGTAAGTAACAAAGTAGAAACCTTATCAATGTGATGTTTGTGGTTAATAACAAAAAAAGAAATCTTACCAATGTAGTAAGTATCAAAGAAGAAACCATACCAATGTGATGTTTGTAGGAAGTAACAAAGTAGAAACCTTACCAATGTGATGTTTGTAGGAAGTAACAAAGTAGAATCCTTACCAATGTGATGTTTGTAGGAAGTAACAAAGTAGAAACCTTACCAATGTGATGTTTGTAGTAAGTAACAAAGAAGAAACTTTACCAATGTGATGTTTGTAGTAAGTAACTAAGAAGAAACCTTACCAATGTGATGTTTGTAGTAAGTAACAAAGAAGAAACCTTACCAATGTGATGTTTGTAGTAAGTAACAAAGTAGATACCTTACCAATGTGATGTTTGTAGTAAGTAACACAGAAGAAAAATACCAATGTGATGTTTTTAGTAAGTAACAAAGTAGAAACCTTATTAATGTGATGTTTGTAGTAAGTAACAAAGAAGAAACCTTATCAATGTGACGTTTGTAGTAAGTAATAAAATAGAAACCTTACCAATGTGATGTTTGTAGTAAATAACACAGAATAAACCTTATCAATGTAATGTTTGTAGTAAGTAACAAAGAAGAAACCTTACCAATGTGATGTTTGTAGTAAATAACAAAAAAGAAACCTTACCAATGTGATGTTTGTAGTAAATAACAAAAAAGAAACCTTACCAATGTGATGTTTGTAAAAAGTAACAAAGAAGAAAAATACCAATGTGATGTTTGTAGTAAGTAACAAAGTAGAAACCTTACCATTGTGATGTTTGTAGTAAATAACAAAAAAGAAACCTTACCAATGTGATGTTTGTAGTAAGTAACAAAGAAGAAACCTTACCAATGTGATGTTTGTGAGTGAAATTTTAGTCAGAAAACATCACATTGATAGGCTCCTTTCATTGTCTTCACCTTGTAGAATATTCTTGTTTTAGTCTTCAAACTTCTGTTCAAAGAGTCAACATATATTGAACAGTTTTTTTCTCTTCCAATTTTTCCTTGGGACAGACCTGTAACTGGGCGTTGCTCCCTTGGAATTATAAAAGAAGCTCCCCACCCATTGCCCCCTAGGCAAAATTCAACAACATCAGGCACATGAAACATATTATTTTTGTTCTGAGACTGGAATTCGGACAAGGCATGGAAATCAGAAGTGGGCACTAAGTGTTCCAAAAATTTTGAAATTTTGAGAAATTTTTTGGCTCCCCAAATATTTGTATAGAATCCCCAAAACCTCACGAAAAGAGCTCCTTACTTGCCGATATACTTTAAATTTCAAACACTTAGCAAATATACTTTAACAAAAATATAAAAACAAAATATCTTAATCCTTTTGCGCAGTGAGTGAGTGATAAAATTCTGATTAATTTCATTAATGATTGATATATTTCCTTATATAAAAGTTCATTTGCAGCATGGTTTCACAGTTTGAATCATTAGCATCCTTGTTTCATTCAAAAACTTGATGAAAGTTCATATAATGACAAAAATGAATCGCAAATGTTTAAGAAACGCTTCTGCCACATTGACTACATCCCAATCAGCATCAAACTGCATATGCAAGACTTATTCAAGCATGCTCAACTGTCAAGTGCACTACAGCTGCAGTATAAACATCAAAGCATGTGGCAAACTTGCTTACTCTTTTCGAAACACCTGGTGGTACTTCTCTTTGGGGTAGTCCACTACTATAAAACTATTTCTCTCGATTTTGCCATGGTTCTGGACGAGATTTTTGATTGACGGAATTGTTTTGCTTGTACAGATTTTTAATACATGTATAACAAATCCAGTGTTCGTATCATTTCACGACGCCACTTGTAACCTAGGTACCATTGTATCGACGCCCTGGGATTGATCTAACTGATCATAATCTGTTATTAAGGAATTCAACGACTCCAAACTGGTAGAAAAATCTCCCATCTCCATCCCTTCTACACTCGTATAATGATGTATATGAGCCTAAAATAGTAAAAACACTTTAGAAATGTGACAAAAAGTGACAGTGATCTGCATAGATATCAATAGTAGCTTCCAGTAGATCACTTTAGTGGAATTGCAAGAACCACAGACGTCAGAATGGAAATTGGAATGACACAAATTGATGATATCAGTGTCCCCGATACACATACAAAGTTTAGAAAATCTCTTTACAATACCTTTAAATTACACGAGCAAGTGGCTTCCAGTGAATTTTTCCACGGATTAAGACAAAATAAGACGAGTTTACCTTGCGTTTGTACAGTTTAACAAATCTATCTTTAAGACTAGAGAAGCTATGTCGTATACAGGTATTATTGGACATTGTAAGGAGAGAATATGGCTGTCCTACTGGGGCTATATTACATAAACCTGTCTTCCATCCTTCTTCATTCCAACTGATAAACTTTAAATTAGGCTTCAATCTGTAAACAACATTATCAAATTCAATAAACTCAGCTGTATCTATGAAGATCAGTGGGGGTGACGTCATAAAACGCGTTAGTTTAAGTGGAATTGCAAGAACCACAGACTTCGGAATGGAAATTAGAATGGCGCAAATTGATGCTATCATTGTTACCAATACACATACAAAGTTTAAAAAACCTCTTTACAATCCCTTTAAAATACTTAGTTTTAGTGGAATGGTAAGAATCACAGACGTTAGAATTGAAATTGGAATGGCGCAAATTGATGCTAATAGTGACCCCGATACACATACAAAGTTTAGAAAACCTCTTTACAATCCTTTTAAATTTCTAATATCTTTGACTCCATTCTCTGTACAATGGGGTAAATTGTTTGGTTCCTACCTATCAATGTTACGTCTAATATCTGACATCTCAACGTTGCCTCTCACCATGAGAGAACAGGCCAGGTACAGGCTGTGTTTAGGATCAGCTTTTATCAGCTGGTGATCTTTAGAGAAAGCATCCGTGAACATTTGATCCAACCTGAACATACAAAACAAATTACTTAGCTTATAGTAGATCACTGGAAGTGTTTTATTGGAAGTGCAAGAACCACAGACGTCGTAATGGAAATTGGAATGGTGTAAATTGATACTATCAGTGTCCCTCATACACAAACAAAGTTTAGAAAACCTCTTTACAATCACTTTAAGATCGTTTGTTCTAAGGTTTTATTATTTAAGGTAAACCACTAACATACCTTCGTGGTGGTAGATGGACATCTTTAAACACATATAGAGGACTCTGACTGGATACGAGGTAGTGTAACCGTGGATACGGTACTAAATTCATCGTGATCTCATTCAAATCTACGTTTAACGAACCTTCAAAACGAGCTGAACTGAAAGTAAAGGAGAGTTTAGACATTGAAAAAGGTTGGTTCTGATAATGATAGCATCAATTTGCGCCATTCCAATTTTCATTCTGACGAATGTGGTTCTTGCAATTCCACTAAAAGTATGTTTTATGAAGTCACTGATATCAATAGTAGCTTCTGGTAGATCACTGTCAGTGACGTCATAAAACACATTAGTTTTAATGGAATTGCAAGTACTACAGACGTCGGAATGGAAATTAGAATGACGCAAATTGATGCTATCAATGTCCTCGATACACATACAAAGTTTAGAACTGAGCTTTACAATACCTTTAAGGCATATTTATGAGTACATTTATAGAGTATAGTAACAAGCCAATTTACAATATACACCCACCTGATCATGTTCAACATTAAATTAGCTAAAAAACATTTAAAGGAACATTATAGGATACAACTAAAGACAAAAGAGATACACCCACCTGGTCATGTTAAGCATTAAATTAGCTACAATGTTATTCATAGCATCAAAGGGTTTCTCATCGCGTCCTGTAGAGTTATCTATAGCTGTAAGAGTGCTATCTGTTTTAATATTACTAGATGTTGTACCGTACGTTCTCTTCCCAGTCTTCCCTGTTGGAATAGCCTGTGATATCTTATTCACTATATCTACCAATGCCTACAAGAAACAAGTCATTTATTCAAGGTTTCCTGCAAAAATTTCCCTCATTGTACATGGTATTGTCTTCTCCCCATTAGCCCAATAGGTGCAGCTGTTAAACACAATCTTATTTTTTTCTTTTGATGATATTCAAAGATATTGGAATATGGCAAAGATGTTGAAATAGGATCAGAGATATTGGTATGGGGCCAAACAGTTTGGAATAATGCTAGGTTTTAAGGCAAGAGAGGTTTCATAGACATTGGGATAAGACCAGGGGTATTTTTGTTCACAGCCAGGGATATTGAGCAGAGCCAGAGAGGTTGGAATAGGGAAAGTGAAAGTGCCAGAGAGTTTGGGATAGTACCTCACCTGATTTTCAACAGGAAGAACACAATCAGCGTGTTCTGTTAATTCTCTCATAGCTAATACACTGTTATAAGGGGAGGTAACTACATCATCCTCACCAGACGGATAAACAGCTGTCACAAATCTAGAATTACAATTAGGCTTTTTACATAATGACCCAAGTATGACTCTGCTCCCTCTTTATGAAACACTTGATGGTACTTCTCTTTGGAGTAGTCCACTACTATATAAGTATTGCTCTCGATTTTGATTAACGGAATTGTTTTGCTTGTATGGATTTTTATGAACAGCTATCAGAAAATCCATAAAAATATTGGAAATACATGACATCAGCAAACAAATTATTCATATGAGGAAGTATATCAATTAAATGAAGTATTTGAAAATGAAAAGTGGTATCAGGTGTCTAGAAGAGTAAGAATACCCTGTTTGACACAAAGAGAATAAAATACACAATTCTGACCTGTAAACATCAGGGTATTCGTCTGCCAGAAGATTTAAAACAAACGTCCCCACTCCAGATCCTGTTCCTACAATACACAAAGAATTGATTGGAGTTTTACATACATACATACATACATAGATACATAGATGTGTACTGGAAAAAGGTCCTGCTGGTCCTGTAATTCCAGATCCAAATTGTTGGTGCTCTGCTTGTTGGTAATAATTGGGAGCTCTGCTTCGAAGTTGAATTTTTAATTCCAGGCTATTCCAATCAATGCTTATCTAGTCTTCTCTCAAACGCGGGGATGGTACATCAGTAGCTATTTGTGTGGGGGGGGGGGGGGGGGGGGAGGGGTTTGGGAGTTGGGAAGGTGTGAGTTAGGCCTTAGGGGCCATAGAAATGTCACATCACAAGGTATTCTGTAGCAAATGATATTGAATTTGAGGGGGTGGGAGAAAGGGGGGGGGGGGGGATTGATCAGAGAAAGCTGCATCCTTATCCTGAATCCTAGTTTGATCAAAGATCTTTTAATATTTTTTCATTAATTCATTCATTCCATCGGATGATCGCTACCTGGTGACGTAACACCGGAAATCTTGGGGAAACACCTAAAACATCTGGGAAACACCCTTGTTACTAAAAATAGCTAGCGCGTGCCAATAACATCATGGCTGTGTTTACTAATGAAACATGAGGTTAAAGTTCAATTTTGCCTACATTGAAATGAGTCAAAGACAAATTTAGTTTCTAGAAATGTGAACAACATAGAAGACCGTTATTCAAGCTGAATGAAATCATTTACATGTGATTTAAAAATTACGCATTTGGATTTTTATCGTAATCTACGACGGGGGCGTTTCGGTGATTGGAACAGCCGAGGGAATCCCGTGATGAATGATAACATGAGTTCAAAAATGGCTTCCACCTTAACTTTGCGCTCTAAAATCGAGGAAGATCATTTAACTTGTACAGTATGTATGTGTAATTTTGTCAAGCCGAAAGCTTTGCCTTGTCTCCATACATTTTGCGAAGGTTGTCTTCAGGACTACGTAGTTGGCAGGAATTATGAAGGTGAGGGCAGATTTCCCTGTCCAATATGTCGAGCGTATGTCGACATACCTGCCGGAGGTGTGGGTTATTTTCCCGATAATCATTTGGTAACGAGTTTATTGGACACCGTAGAAGATGCTAGAAGACCCCCTAGAATTCCCCCGAGTCCCAGGAACAAGTCGGATCCAGTTGTACCTCAAAATAAAAGCGAGCCAGTGGGATATTTAGTCAGTACCAAAAACACCAAAACGACGCCATTATACCCAGATTTGACAGGTGTGTCCAGAGTTCAGGTAGATGATGACGTCACTTCACAACAGAACCAGAATCAGGTACTAGCTTGCAGTAATGGCTTGGTCCACAGATTTGGAAAGTTTGGACCAGGGTTAATCGATTTCTTCAAACCGATTGGTTTAGCCATTTCTCAAAATGGAGAATTTGTGATTGCTGATGAAGGCGGCAACAGAATTTTGATCTTCCAGAGTTCAGGACAGTTAAGGACTAAGTTTGCATGTAAATGTACCATTAAGGATGTAGCAGTGACAATTAAGAATGACATTTTGGTAAGCGTTACAGGCAGTGGATCGGCCATTATGCATATGTACGACATGAACGGCAAATTGCTGTCAGAAATTGGACAACATTACCGATATGAAACTCCTAATGGAATCTGCTGCCTACGTAATGGTCAAATTGCTGTTACTGGACTAGAAAAGTTTGGCGTTTACATGTTCAATTCCCAATACACATTTTCTGGAACTATGATTGGTCGAAAAGGCTCAGGTGATGAACGATTCTTGTCCCCACGTCATGTGACCAGTGACAGCAAATCACATGTAATTATATCAGATACTGTAAATCATAATGTCCAAGTGTTCTCTTCCGCGGGGAAATTCAAAGTGCGTTTTGGAGGTGAGGGAGACAATCATGGGTATTTTAACACCCCACTAGGAGTCGCCACTGACAACAAAGACAATATTGTAGTTGCTGATAGCAACAATTATCGTGTGGAAGTGTTTTCGCCAAAAGGACGCTACCTAGCAACAGTAGTTAAGGACACGTTTGAAATTCAAAATGGCGTGAAACCAGTGAATGTGGCTGTTACTAAAAATAACCAATATGTTGTGTTGTTGAGTGGACCTCAATTCGCTGAAGTCAGAGTGTATGTGCATTGAACTCGACGACGATCACCAAGAAGCCTTAAAACACAATGACACCATCCTCGACATCCTGCAATCCAAGTACAAACATTTAGAGTTATGGGCCTTTGTTTTCAGGAATTGAGGTACGGTACCGGTAGTGCTAAAACTATGTTGAGTTATGGGCCTTTGTTTTCAGGAATTAAAGTACTATAGTGCTTAAACTATCTTCTAGTGTGCCTTTGTTCATTTTCTACATAAACTTGTCATTTGAAGTACCGTAATGAAACTATTAATAACTTTGTGTTTGATAATCTGTGATACTGTTAGATTATTTGCCCGTTTCTCAAAACTAATTTATGGATAAGTTTTGTAAAATGTGAAAAAACGGCACCTGTTGTTTCTTGTAATGTTTTTAATATCTTATGTGATGCATGTGCCTTTTACTTTATTATGTGTTGTGTAATCTTAATCTTTCATTGTCCCAGAATTTTATTTTTAAAATAAATTGTACTTTTTTCAAGTGTCTTTGCCCGATTAGCTACATATCCCTTTATCTCTCTTTTTGTGATTCAGATTTGTCTAACTACTTCAATCTATAGCTTATAAATCTGCCAAATTGACTACTCATAAATGGTTTCTAAAATTAGACTAGTGAATCCCAGAATAGTTTGGTTATATTTGACTCATTCAGTCTAAATTTAGAAACACTGTGTCAAAGGTATGGCCTTTCTTTTGTCTTATGTAACCTTTGTCTGGATACCCAAAGTTTATTGTGACCTGATCATGGTTTTTACACATTTCATGGAATGATTACAGTTAAACCTTTCTAATAAGGACATCAGCAACACTGTTTAATAGGGACAGTAACATGACCAACATTCTCCATTGTGTAGCTACCAATATAGTTGACATTTCCTAGCGATGTCAAGTGTTCAAAGTGGCATTGCAATTTTATCTATATAAGCCAATTCTAGCCGCTTTAAACAGACAAGAGTCCTCTCTTTTGGTTTCTTTTTAAGAAATCAGGCCCAAGGGGGTGGGGATGGCACTATAACATAGAAGCAGCTTCATTTAGCCTGTCAAATTAAATCTTTGTGAGGAGTTAGGGGGGTGGGGATGAATATGACAGGAATTGAGAGTTACCTCCTCCCATGGAATGTAAAATAAAGAAACATTGTAGACAATCACAATGTTCGGCAGCCCGTCTAATAGTTTCTGATATCATTTCTCCATATTGCCCTCCGTACATCTTGTTTCCCACTGCCCTGTAATAAAACATTCAATCACAATCATCACCAACACAAAATCAAACATTAAAATAATCATCACAATCCAAAATGGATGACTAAACACAAAATCAATTCATCGATAGGATCAAACAATTCAGGAAATTTATTAATTCTAACTCCTAATAAATGAAGAAGTTTTTCATTAAAATAATGATTACAATCCAAAATGGATAGCAAAACAAGAAAGACAAAATATCAGTTTGGCATAACATTGATGGGATCAAATGAACTATTCAGGAAATTTATCAATCATAACCTCTAATAAATGAGGAAGTATTTCATTTAAATAATGATAAAGATCCAAAATGGATAACAAAACAAGAAAGACAAAATATCAGTTTGGCATAACATTGGTTGTATCAAATGAACTATTTAGCAAATTATAACTCCTAACTCTAATAAATGATAGAGTGTTTCATAATGAAAAGTGGTATCAAGTACCCTAACTTCAACAGTTCATTGATATTGAATCGCAGATGAACTAAAATTCAGATTTGTTTACTGAAAAGACATATAGAAATAGTCTTAGGTAAAGAAGCACAAGATATATAGATATACTATTTCTGACATTTATCAACTCAAAGTTTTACATGATGATAGCTAAAAGGAAGCTCTATCCTTTTAAAAGTGAATAAGAAACTCACCAATTATTTCCACAGCCTGAGACATCAGTGATGAGTTGTTTACAGTCAAATACATCTTTTAATGGACCTTTCATGATTTCACTGACTACACCTTCTTCCATATCAACTAACACAGCCTTAAATAACACATAACATGGAGTTTTACACCCTACTTTATTTTGCTTATGATTGGAGTAAAAACATGTAAGGGAATATCTAGGGAAGATAAATGCCAAAAGGCTTGGACAAGGAATACTGTATATATGACACAGCCTAAAGAGGACTTGCAAACTTGGGTGTGTGCACTATATAAAGCGACAATAATTTTAGCTGATATAAAGGATCCTCTTGGACCTTGTTATCCACTCATAAATGGTGGTTTCTTTCTATCTTTCCAAATGTACAGAAAGGAGTACTTACTCTGGCTTTCAAAGCTCTGATCCTTCCCTTCCCATTAGACAGGGAAATATTGACAGGATCATCATATCTACTGTCCACATTACGGAAAAAACTACACAAAGCTTCATCATAAATACCTTGCTGAAAGAATCAAAACAGGCATTCAATAATCTGCTTAAAAATCCCTAATGGCAATGAAGTGACCTTTCATGAAATAGAGTATTTCATTCATTGGTCAATTAGATAAATCTTCAGTGCTCAACTTATTAAAAGCTCTCAGAACAAGCGCTGTTTTTCTTAAGGCCCAAAAAATATTCATAAGATTGGTTGGTTTCCATTCAAAATGTTATCTCACCTTATTTACTGAAGCATGTTCTTTTAATGCCAGATCCCAGAACTGACAACCAATCTGATTTCCACACTGTCCCACTGAAAGATATATAGAACATAAACTTATATCGAAACCTTTTACATCTTTATTACCCTTGGCCTTGCCTTGGTCTTTGTAGCAGTTCAATGCCCAACAAAAGTAAAGGAGGCAATGGCCATTGTTAGTTGATTGGGGGAGAGGAATAGTTTTTTGATAAGTTTATAAAAGGATAGATGAGAAGAGAGTGGGGGAGGGGGGTGCCAGATCGTACCCTCATCTCAATCAAAGTTAAGGGAGGGGGGGGGGGGTACTTTTATTATTATTATTAACCTGCACTGGCAGCAAGAACATGAGGTCGAGGAGATCAACGATACAGTGAAGAAGTTGAAATAGGGCCGATCAAGTTAGTGGCTGAATAACAACTCAATCAACCAACCTTGGACGACAATAGATTGGGTCATTATGCATTTAATGAATCAGAAAATTAGATCTCATTTGTCTTTTAGACATTATATTCATGTGCATCTTTGTTGTCACTGCCAAACGTGTGTTTGGTGGCCATTTTGTTTTTCGATTGAGGAGAGTGTGAAATGCCTTCTGTCAAATTCTTCAAACTTTTAAAAAGTCTTGATTAAACATGAAATCACAAATTTTGACATTCTATATCATGTATTCTGTAAATTTTCATACAAAAGTGTGCGAAAATATGTTCAAGGGAGAAACATATCCTAATCTTTATTTTGTGTTTATATTTGGCATTTTACACCAACCGTTTGGCGCGAGTAAGAATCAAGGGCAAATAACTCTATTTCAAACTCGCCAATGGTGAAACGAGTTCAGTCCCTTTTAGAGCTTTCTCCAAAATGGTGACACGTAATTTATAAGTCAACCAATGAAATAAAGCCACATGTAGGGAAACCTCCTTACTATTTTGTACGCATCACGTTTACAAACACGATACTTATATTGGAATAAAAGCGATCAAAGCGTGAAATCACAGAAAACTTTTGATCTGATTTGTAGCTTATCATCATGATAGGTTTGTAGACATTTTGTTATTTTTTTGTGCTGCATAAGATTGAAAAATTGGGGCCTATTCATCCTGCATTGTCTAATCTAAGATTTTGTTCTTCATGGTCAGCTAACTTACTGTCAGTGACACTGGCAGTGACAATCTTATAAATCGACCATCTATCTATGACATGAAGATGTGGATGAGGGACATTTTGGATGAACATATAGCATACATGCATTTGTTAAATTATGTCAAATACAGCATAGTCATATTCATCACAAACACAAGACAATTAAATGCTTATCTTATATAGGCTACTTATATTATTTACGAACACTTCTTTAAATTAGTTTAAAATGAAATTTCAGGGACATAATGCCATAATATAATAATATTGTCTTGTACCGTTTGTGATATGCCATATTGTGCTTCTTATATTAAAATATGGCCTAAAAAATACACACTATAATAATGCATATGTTTATGTTGACATATACATTATTAATATCCCTAAATGTATATCGATTTTTGTTGAACAATATAATAGATCTAATAAAACGTGTATTTTATCATTTCAGGTATACAAGTGACAGTGTGTGTGTCAGTGGTGGCAGTCCTAGTGACGTCAGTAGCCTCCTTATACAGTAAAAGTGACGACGTAGTAGAACTAACACCCAGTAATTTTAATCAGAAAGTTATCAATGGCGATGAACTCTGGTTGGTCGAATTTTATGCACCATGGTAAGTTAGAACTCTGATCTCTACCTCTAAAACATTAAACTTATGCGTCCTGTGCCAGTGCTTTCGTAACTTTGTCATTAGTATAAAGTTACAACCTTTAATTCCTAAATGTCGCTACAGGATTATTGTTAACTGTTGCTTGAAATCCTTCTATTATTACTCCAGTTAATCTGTTCTTACTTTGGCCCTAGAATATTTTCAAGATATCCTGTGCCAGTGCTTTCATAACTTTGTCATTAGTATAAAGTTACAACATATAATCCCTAAATGTGTCTAAGGGATTATTGTTAACAGTTGTTCGAAATCATTCTATTCAGTATGGTACCAATCCTTAACTTAATCTATTCTTACTTCATTATATACATCCTGTGCCTGCGCTTTCGTAACTTGAATATTTTGATTAAAATATGTTTTAACTTGTTTTAACAGGTGTGGCCACTGTAAAAGTTTAGCACCAGAATGGAAGAAAGCAGCCACAGCTCTTAAGGTATATTTTTAAACATTTTTAGAATTTATTTATCTCACTTAGAGCATCAAAGTTCCTTTGCGATAGTGGCATTATAAAACGTTAAGGAAACATTGAAACGTGTTAGTTTTAGTGGAATTGCAAGAACCACAGACGTCGGAATGAAAATTAAAATGGCGCAAATTGATGCTATCAGTGTCCCCGATACACATATAAAGTTTAGAAAACCTCTTTACAATCTCTTTAAATGTGTGTTTATTATAGGGAGTGGTAAAGATAGGGGCAGTTGATGCTGATGAACACAAAAGTATAGGAGGGCAATATGGCGTCCGTGGTTTCCCAACTATCAAGATTTTTGGAGCCAATAAAAACAGTCCTCAAGATTATAATGGTAAGTTTAAAATTTATTAAAAATTAACAACCATATTCTACTTTTGATACATGAGTTTACCCCAGTCAGTGAAGCAAATCAATGGCAGACGTGTTTAGACGAGACAGTAAGGCAGATGAGAAAAGCGAAGCGTCCAGTCGTTCTACAGATGCCCTTGTGCAGATGTGCTATAGGCTGTTTACATAAAAGATTCCATGTGAAAATGCCTCTCGCTCGCCATTTTAGCTAAAAAGAGAAAGCTAATGAACTTGGGATTTTTTACATACAGATTGTTCACATTGAATATCCCTTGTCACAGATCCCTCGACAATTTGAAATCGAAAAAGAAGAAAGCTATGTACTTTGGATTTTTTTATTCTAGGAGCAAGAAATGCCCAGGGTATTGTAGATTCTGCCATGTCCACGTTGAAATCTATGGTCAGTTCCAGACTGAGTGGTGGAGGAGGAGGAAAGAAGAGCGGCGGCAGCAAAAAGGTAGATAACTATTGATAATTTCATTAGGGAAAATTCAATCCAGCTACCAACTACTACCAACAACTACCTAGTTTGCGATATCAGCATCCACTGGAAGTGAACGTTAACTTGTCATCTACCAACAACTACCAAGTTTGTGATATCAGCATCGGGTGGAAGCAAACGTTAACTTGTCATCTACCAACCAACCAACCATTAGGGAAAAAATATTGCAACAGTGTGCTGTAGACCGTACTTAGCAAGTGATATTTTGGCATTGATCTTTCTCTAATCTTTGATGTTCCATAAGGGAATAAGTAGCAGAAGACTGACATTTTTGTTATTTTTTCAGGGCGATCCAAAAGACGTCATTACTTTAACAGACTCTAATTTTGAAGAGCTGGTAATTAAAGGTAAAGATCCCTGGTTGGTTGAATTCTACGCTCCATGGTGTGGACATTGTAAGAACCTCGAACCTCACTGGGCCTCCGCTGCCTCGGAATTGAAAGGAAAAGTGAAATTAGGAGCTTTAGATGCTACAGTTCATACTGTCATGGCGGGCAGATATCAGGTAGGTCAAATCTCGACTCAACCTTCGTCATTTTGTTCAAGACTATAAAATGACTCGGCCATATAAGGCGGCCATTTTGCCTGGGTAAGGGAAGATAACTCTTGTTCAGAGAATGATTTTGAATGACTGTTTTTACATCAAAAGGTGTGTTGCTGTGGCTTTGCAGACGTCTGATTGAAAATTGAAATGGTGCAAATTAATGCTATCATTGTCTCTCATACACATACAAAGTTTAGAAAATCTCTTTACAATCCCTTTAAAAAACTCTTCCATTTCTTGTAGGTTCAAGGATTCCCAACTATCAAGTTTTTCCCCGCTGGTAGTAATGGAGATGCGGAAGAATATGATGGTGGTCGAACTTCCTCAGATATTGTCAGTTGGGCCAATGAAAAGGCAGCCGCTAATCTACCTCCTCCAGAAGTCGTTCAGGTTGGTTGTTTTCTTTACGTTTGAATAGTCCGCGGGGCTTAGAAGCTGTGTCTTGTCATTTGAATGAGACAATAAACTGAGACCCTGTGTGGTACAGGCTTTGCTCGTTAAGATACCTCGACAGTTGGAAATTGAACATAAGAGTAGTCTAATGCTGCTGATCTGGAAAAATTTCACACATTGCACACTGCATGGCGTTTGTCAGTCTTCATGAGTCCAAACTGAAAAACAAGTGCAGAGACGTAGAATGTAAAACTTCATTTCTCAGATGCGCAAAAGTAGGATTAAAAAACTGGCATTTCATTTTTTTCAGATCACATCTGAGGCAACCATAACAGACAACTGTGAAGGGAAACAACTCTGTGTGGTATCAATTTTACCTCATATACTGGACTGTCAATCAAAGTGTAGAAACGCCTATATTAAAACTTTAAAAACATCGGGAGAAAAATTTAAAAAACATCAGTGGGGGTAAGGATTTGAATTATTTTATTCAGAGTTGGTTAGAATTACTGTCATAAGGAGAAAACTGACCCAGGGGCCTTATCCCCGAAAACTTAACTTAGATAAAATCAAGATTTTAAGAAATACAGTAATCTGATTGGATAATAAAGCTATATTTAAAATCAATTTTAGTGATTGACCAATCGGATGACTTGAACATTAAAATCATTGTAAGTTAAGTTTTTGAGAATAAGGCCCCCGATTTTAGGAAATACAGTAATCTGATTGGATAATAAAGCTGTATTTAAAATCGATTTTAGTGATTGACCAATCGGATGACTTGAACATTAAAATCATTGTAAGTTAAGTTTTTGAGAATAAGGCCCCCGATTTTAGGAAATACAGTAATCTGATTGGATAATAAAGCTATATTTAAAATCAATTTGTGATTGACCAATCAGATGTTTGGAACACTAAAATCATTGTATGTTAAGTTTTCGAGAATAAGGCCCCTGGTCTATAAGATAACAACGTCAATGACAAAAACATTCTTAAGTGAACCTCTATTTTTCAAACTAGGTGTCCTGATCAGGGTTGTGTATCTGAAATGTGTCAGCTGCATGAAATGAGCTTTAGTCAATACATGTTTTAGAAACAAGACTTCCATTTCCTTTACAAGCTGTCCTGATCAGGATTGTATACCTGAAACGTGAGCTGCATGAAATGAGCTTTAGTCAATACATGTTTATCCGAAAGTTAACCGTCATTTCCAAAACTAGTTGTACTGATAAGGATTGTGTATCTGAAACGTGTTAACAGAACATATATTGGAAAGTAAACATCAATTTCCAATACTAACTTTCCTAATTAGGATTGTGTATCTTAAACCTGTATAAATTCTAATCAATATATATTTTTTGTAACTATTTTAGATGGATATGGGCTGAAGCTGGTTCTCAGATGGATTTAGAAGAGGGTCTGGGTATTGGAGGTTTTGGTTATCCAGTAAGTACCGACACATTTATCATATTTATATCACAGAACTCCAGAGGGGATATAACTCTGAAAACTGTATTTTTCTGTACCACCATTAAAACAACTTTTTATTACGATACTGTTAGTCTAAGAAAGAAACAAGGATAACAACTCCGGTTCATAGAGATCCTTTATACCAGTTGTTTTTGACCAAACCTCTTGACACTGATTTTACAAGGATAACCACATATGTTCACAGTATCCTTTCTACTAGCTAATCCTTAGTCTTCTTGACAGAAAAATTCTAACAAAAACTGACAAAAGTAAGCTTATACCAAGTATACCCTATAAATTATTTTCTTACCTCTTTTCTAGGCCATGGCAGCAGTAAACATCAGAAAGAAAAAATATTCCTTATTAAAAGGTGCCTTTAGTGAATCTGGAATCAATGAATTTTTAAGGTAAGGAACTTAAACTTTTTTTAAAAAATCCAGAGGTATCATCTTGACCCTATGCCGGGATTGAACCCTGGGCCTTCAGGTTAGCGAGCAAGCGTCTTAACTCACTGAGCCACTGCATGGATGTGCCTGCTTTCATTAATGCATTTAGTTATGGGTAAAGGGAAATGAATGAATGAATGGAGTTTTACGTCCTACTTTTCTGCACCTATATGGGCTAAATGAGGACAGGCAAACGTCATGCAGTGTGCAATGAAGGAAATTTTGCCAAGACAGCGGCATTAGCCTGCTCTTATTATCGATTTCCAACTGTCAAGGGATCTTTAACGTGCACAGCCAATAGCACACGGGACCTCGGTTTATTGTCCCATCCGAACGACTAGACGCTTTTTCCATGTCAGCCCCTCCAAAATGGCTATGTTCTGACCTGTTTTTTTGTTACTTTCAGAGATTTATCTTTTGGTAAAGGCGCTTCAGCTCCATTGAAAAACGCTGAACTACCAAAAGTTGTTAAAACTGAAAAATGGGATGGAAAAGATGGTGTGGTAAGTGAATTATCTCTTATATCAAGAACAATAACTTGTGCCCAAAATTGTGCTTATGCTTCTGTGGAACAGTAAATTCTGAATGGTATGGTGTGTATTGTCGTTAGCCATAAGGCAATGAAGTGCGAGTTCGAATCCAGTGCGACCCTTTCAACACCAAGTGCAGTCAACAGTAAATTGTAGGTTTGTCAGGAAAAAATGTTCCCCCATATTATAATGATATCAGAGATTGGACCACAGGGCCTTGTGATTCTCAGTAATTTGAGTGGCCCCGTTATCTCAGTCAAATCAACAGCACATTTTAATTTGATTTCAATTTCTTTTTTCCAGTTGGAGGTAGAAGAAGACATAGATCTGAGTGATGTAGTCTTGGACGACAAGGACGAATTATAAAAGAAATGTAGTAGATAATTTAAGACTGGATGATTGTGTCTGAATGATGGGCTTGTTTGATTGGTACAATTTGGTGCATGTGTGTAAAAAGGGTGTGTTTGATTGAACAAGATATATTTTTGTGTTGATATTTTAGTTTAGTTTACTTTTAGATATTTCCAAGCTACCCTTACACTTATGTAACCCCTTATACCACTCTGAGCTTGGGTGGGTCAACTCTAAATCTCTACCCCAGAGTCCCTTGTTAGCTAGTAATAATATTAGTATCTGAACAAAGTCAAATATTGAGTTTCATAGCCATAACAGCCAAAATACCATATCTCTTAAGAGTTCATCTTCACAGGGTATGGATATTTTCCCTTATTTTGCATCACTCCCTTTCACAATCTATGCATTAGAGTGCTCAAATCTTTAAAATTCCTCCCTATAATGCATTGGGAACAAAGCAATCATATTGTATGCGATATCATAATTAAATTTTGGTCCATTTCGATTGGTTCAAATCGTGTTCTCCTGATTTTTCATTGGTTAATTTAAGTCTGGTTTATTTGTTGTATTTTATCATGTTTCATAAAAAAAAAAGTCATTTGTTTGTTAAAATGGTTAAAAATAAAACCATGTATACCTTTCTAAGACTTATTATTTCTGTTTTGGAATCAAAGAAGCCTCCATCATGCAGTTCCTCATTGTATCATACAGCTTTGACAAGAGATAGTCTGGACGTTAGAGGCTATTTTAGATAGGAAAAGAATGGACGTGGGCGACTAAACCAAAAAAATGCAAAGCTTTGTGTGCTATAAGAGTGAATCTTACAAACTTTTCCTAATTGCACACATCAATGTTTAGAAATGAATTAGCTAATGAAGACAAAAGAACTAAAACAGGCAGATATAAAACATGAATGCACCTAAGGGTCAACATATCAAAGGGAAAAAACTCTAAAACATATCGTTCAATAATCATCAAATTCAACCCATCCCCAGTTGATAAAAAGAAGGTGTGACCAAAGTTCATATCAGTAATTTTATTGAGAAATTGAGCGGTAGGTTTTGATAATACTAGATATGACATATTTACAATAAATAAATAGAGCAACGATAGAAATGCACATCCAGGAACAGTCCATTTTGGTTCTAGGGTAGTATGGCATGTATAGTTTTCATTCTAAGATAGAGAGAGCATAACCAGTTACATATTGCTGCCTGTATGAGCATGTGAAGCATTGATTAAGAATTAGTAAATCTATATAACACTGTATGAGCATGTGAAACATGAAGGTACCATAAAAATTTAAAATATTGAATCACTGCAAGTATGAGCATGTGAAACATTAAGTTAATAAATAAGACAAACTCATATAGTTATCAAGATAAAAAAGAAAGCTAAGGTTAACATATTATTAAGGGAAATAACTTCAAAATATGGGATTGAAAAACAACCAAATTCAAACTCTTCCCAGATCCTGGATGTGCGTCCCTATCCTCTAAAAGGTAAAATAGCACTGCAAATAATTAGGGGCTTTATTCTGAAGAACATAACTTCAGTGTACAAGTTATCTGATTGGTCAATCACTAAAATCGATTTTAAATTTAGCACTATTAACCAATCAGATTACTGTATTTCTTATTTTTGAATTCAAAAATAATGCCCCTGGATTTCAAACAAAAACTGTAGAAAAATATATACAATAACAATAAATCAACAAAACAAAATAGCTTAACACCTTCCCTTGTTTACAAAATCATTCTCCAAACAAGAGTTGTCTTTTCTTGCCCATTTACCGGGAAAGATTGTTTGACTATCATTGCCGAGAATAGGTTAATCTAGAACAATGACAAAGGATGAGGTAGTCCCTTATTTGCATATTCATGACTTATAAACAGAACAAAAATAAAGCTTGAATCAGCCAATAAAAGCATATTCGTGACTTACATAAAGATATTTACATATTCATGACTTATAATCATAACATGTTAAGCTAGAGGTCAGCCCATATTTGCATATTCATGACTTTTATACATATAGATATTTACATATTAATGATTTTCAAACATCTGCATTAGCTATTCCCTTTTTGCATAATTCTTGCCCCTAATTTATGCATTTGATTATTTAAATGATTGCCATTCTTGTAACAGTTTTTGTATTTCTGTATATTTCCTTGTTTTCTCGTATCACAGCAATATCAAGTAGACATTGATGTTGCATTGCTTCATTCATTCATTCATTTGTTCATTCATTCATTCATTCTTTCAGTCATTTAGACTTGCAGCATTCAGTTTGGAAATCTTTCATAATCTAGCTGATTCATTCATTCATTCAACTCTTTTTTCATTCATTCATTCTTTTTGTCTTGCTGCATTCAGTTTGGAAATCTTTCATAATCTAGCTCATTCATTCATTCATTCATTCATTCATTCGATTCCATTCATTCATTCATTCATTCATTCATTCATTCATTCATTCCCTCACTCCTCAATCTCAGTGTATCTATCTATAACCTAGCATTGTATTCAGGAAAGTTACTCTGTTCAGTCACTAGGTATGCTTGGCTACCAGTAGTAGAGGGGGCTGTATCTTCATTGTTTATAGTCGTATCATTCTGTCTTTTCTGCAATAACTTTGCTTTATTAAGTGGTGGACCTACAATACACCATTTTAATATTTACATGTATATTAAACCTTTGATAGTGCAGAAATTACATCGGCGTAACAAAATATAGTCTGTCAGCTGATGTTTGTTACCTCCCTTGAACACTAGTAGACAGGAAAAGTCTGGTTGTCAGAGATCAACAATGACGGCAATCACTCGTATCTACTTCGGAACTAGACTAGCGTGTTAGATAACCTTGTATACTATAAAGAGAGATCAATCACTCGTATCTACTTCGGAACTAGACTAGCGTGTTAGATAACCTTGTATACTATACAGAGAGATCAATCACTCGTATCTACTTCAGAACTAGACTAGTGGGTTAGATAACCTTGTATACTATACAGAGATCAATCACTTGTATCAACTTCAGAACTAGACTAGTGTGTTAGATAACCTTGTATACTATACAGAGATCAATCACTCGTATCTACTTCGGAACTAGACTAGTGGTTAGATAACCTTGTATACTAAACGGTGATTGCAAATTGAATAAATTATAGTTCAGCCAATCACAATCATTGTTCAGAGAGAGTTGTCATCTTTCGTGATAAAAACAGCCAATCAAAATCCATCTACAAACAAGAGTTATCTTTTCTTGCTTATTTACCAGGCAAATGAAATGAATGGAGTTTTACGTCCTACTTTCTGCACCTATATGGGCTAATTGAGGACGGGCAAACGCCATGCAGTGTGCAATGAGAGAAATTTTGCCAGGACAGCGGCATTAGCATGCTCTTATTTTCGATTTCCAACTGTCGAGGGATCTTTAACGTGCACAGCCAATAGCACACGGGGCCTCGGTTTATTGTCCCATCCGAACGACTAGACGCTTTTCCATGTCTTTTCCAGGCAAGATGACCACCTATCATGGTCGAGTCATTATATAGTCTCGAACAAAATGATGAAGGTTGAGCTGAAGGTGACGGCAATGTCAGATTCCGCAAAGAAAGTGAAAGTAACTTACCCACGTAGCTGAGTAAAACAGGTAGAAATATCAAACCATGGGTAGCTCCTGCTGATACAATACCCAAATACATTCGGAAATAAAATACTTGAAATAACTGAGATTTAGACAACGCCAATACACTGATACCCACAAATTTAGTTATAGTAATACCTGACAGCACCTACAAATAGACAGAAAGAATGAATGAAATGAATGAATGAATGAATGAATGAATGAATGAATGATTGAATGAATGAATGATAATACCTTGGAATAGACAGAATAAATACATTAATAAATGAATGAATAAATAAAGGAAGGATTGCAGGAATTAACACCTTGCAATAGACAGAATATACATAAATAGGCTTACTCTTTTCGAAACACCTGATGGTACTTCTCTCTGGAGTAGTCAACTACTATACTTGCCATGTTTTGAATGCGATTTTGATCAACGGAATTGTTTTTAAAGCTTGTCTTGATTTTTATTTTACAGTCTACAGATAAAACTTTACTAGAAATAGACTCTTTTGGAAACACCTGATGGTATATCGCTCTTTGGAGAAGTCAACTACTATACAACTATTACTCTCGATTTTGTCAGGTTTTGAATGCGATTTTGATTAACAGAATTGTTAATAGGTTTTCTTTATTTGACAGTCTACCAATAAAACTTTATGAGAAAGATGAAAGTCTAAAGAACAGAAATAAAATGTAAAACTTACAGAGCTACCCATGTGAGCAAGAGCGTCTTTGGCTCGTAGTTTACGTGTTGTCATAGTGCTGACTGTGAATGCTCGTGTTATATGTGAACAGAACTCCACTGATATACCTACAGCCTGTAAAAATAAATAAATTTTAAAATTGACGAAATTGACGGACAAGAAAGAAACATCTATATTTTACAAAGATAACAACTTAAGTCCGTGAGGATCCTTTCTACCAGGTAGTCCTTGGCCAAACCTCTAGGCATTGATCTTTCAAGAATAACAACTTAGCTTCCTTGGAGATCTTTTCTCCAAGCTGGTCCTTGGCCAAACCTCTCGTATGATTGTTTTTACACTTTTACACCCTGATTGAGAACCAAACTCTCAAACACAACGAACACCATTTTAAAAACTTTAAACAGTGATTGTTGTTCCATTAAGCAATGTCTATTATAAACATACAGAACTTTAGTTAATTTCACAAAAAGGAAAAAATTAAAAGAAATATAAGACTTACCATGACTAAGTTTACGAGAGCTACGGCATTGAGAGAAATGTCCCATACATACATCAAACCCAGTAAATGAGCGAGAATAAAACATATCGTTATGACTACCATTAAGGCGGAATAGAAATCAAATCCCAGCAATATAAACGTAACAACAAAGATGGCGGCTATACAGACAGACAGGTTGAAGATCGTATCGTACACTATCGTCAAGTATTGTTCATAGAAAACATAAAACACACTGAAAATAGTAGAATACATAGTTGTTAAAGGAGAACAGTTGGCAATTTTTCCCGATTTTGATAGGGTTAAGGAAGGGGTGCGCATTATATTCGGAAATATACGGTATATCAAATTGGTTTTTGAAGGGGAACAGTTGGCATATATCAAATTCGTTTTTAAGGGGAAACCCAAATGGTAAGGTTTTTTGGACTTAGTATCTAAAAGGGGATCTTTGGGTATTTTGGGGGTTGATTTAAGGTGACTTGGTTGAATATGTTGTTGATATAGTCTTGAATAAACGTAAATAGCCTTCAAAAGTTTTTTAAACTAACATATTTAAGAAGGAATTCAATCTGGACTATAAAATAGATGTCGGATTACGCAGAATGTCGTAGTACTCAGATGTCGGAAATGTCACACGCCTCAGTAAAACTAATTGGACTGGGACCAAGACCCACTCAGTCCGACCGGGTATTAAAAAAAAAGAGTACAAACCTATAAGGAAAAACTCGGAAGTGATCAGAAGAATTTTGAAAAGACTGGGTAATGTTGTCTGCTATTTTTCTAGCATATTTCAAGGCATCTATATAATCTTTAGACGTTTTACATATAGAATGATACGTCATAAAATACGTCGCTGAAACACAAAATAATATCACATTACAAGATTTGATTAGGCTAATGAAATAAAATCATCATAAAACTTTCTTGACCAAGTGACGGCTTATGATGAAGGCCTCATTTTTTGTAAACTTATCTTCAAAGTTTTATTTATCCGATCATCTAATTTGACAATCCCAAATATTGCCCCTGATTTATAATCTATTCATATACCATTATCTCCTTAAATCTGGACTAAAATAGCTTGTGACACTATCCCTGGCCCCAGTTATCTTAATAAACAAAATAACAACCTCACCTCCAACAGAATTGGTTTTATTCTTTATCTGAACGGCATTACCATACGCAGCATGACCACTGAAAAATATTACACAGAATTATAAGCATCTTTGAATAAAAGACAAAACTTGGCAATTCTACTTGCCCTTTGCTTCCAAAAAGAGCCATTAAAGGGGACCAGTCTTCATTTTTATTGGTTGATTTGGGTCTTGAATATATTTAAGTATCCTTCAGAAGCACTAGAAATGCACGAAAATTGCATATTTCCTTCAAATATATCTTAAATTAGACATTTCTCCTTCTATTTCTATAGATGACTTTTCTATATATTGCATAGTATCGCTAATGTGTAGTAGGGTATTATAACTTTCAAATGCTAATAATTATGGATGCACATGGATTTGAAGACTCAAATTTCAATGGTGAGTTGTGATAACCAGTACTAAATTGCTGAGCTAAAAAATCCCCGTTTCTGAGACTTATCCAAATCGACAGGCGAAAATGAAGCCTGTGCCACTTTAAATGTACATACAACATGCGCATCTAAATTTCATGTCCACAGTTTAAAATAAGCATAATTCATTCACCGTATTCAAATCTGCAGTACCTCACAAATACCATATCGTGGCATTTGTTTCATACATTTGAAATTTCATATCTGAATTTCGACATGAACTCACCCTTTAGCGCATTTAACTTCTGGATTATCTTTCAAAAACCACGGTAAATACTTCATAAAATCTTGTTTTTGTGGTCTGTTGTCTTGAAACTTAGACACATTACACTCAACGCAGTTGGGATTCCGATCTGAAAGACAAGATCACAAATTAACATTTTTCTCGACATATTTGAGCTAATGAAAGGAAAGATCTTTATTAAAATATTACAATGAAAGATTATCATACCTATAGCCTCACAGAATGCACCAGTTACGTTGTCATAGCGACAACAAGATGGCCGACCACCAGGTTTCAACCAATTAAAATAATCATCCAACCAATCATTGGAAGAGTGCGATATTTTAGTTCTGTAATGAAAAAAGGACATCGTCATTTAACCATTTGTTAAGTGAAGTCCAGATTTGCGTCATTTTAAAGGATACTTTTAAACAAGTACATACAAAGAAGCATTCGTTGCGTAGAACATCATAAAGAACTTTTATTTTGTTAATGCCTAGATTTTAAGAAATACTGTAATCAGATTGGATAATAAAATTAAATATATATCAAATTAGTAATTGATCAATCAAATAACTGGACAACTAAAATACCCTTAACTTAAGAAATACAATAATCTGATTGGATAATAAAACTTAAATGAATTTAGTAATTGATAAACCAATCAAATAACTGGAATACTGAACTCATCTCAAGTTTTCAAGAAAAAAGGCTAAAACAATCATCATTTTGATCTTTATCAAGAGAGAATTTGTAATAAAATTCAATACTTACATGTTCGCCCACTTGGTAGCCTGGTAGATTTGACCATTCAGTGAGTTTTCAGGACACCCGTTCCCACTACACACTGCATCCTGACCCTGTCTCGATTGATAATTATGTCCGTCCTCTACTACAAAATATACTGGAGCCCCCACGGACAAATACTCATTTAAACTTTCAAAATATTTCAACACATACGAATCCTACAAATAAATTGATAACAAATAAAATGTTGTCTTACTGCATCTATTGGGCTGTAGTGGCAGGCTGTTGCATGCTCAATCTTTTTGAAACCCCGTGATGGTACTTCTATTTGGAGAATTCCACTACTATATAATTATTGCACCAGATTTTGTCATGCTTTGGACAAGATTTTTGATTAACGGTATTGTCTTGCTTGTAGAAATTTTAACCCTTTGAACCCTGACGTTTTTTTTGATAAAACGTCATATACCCTGAATTCCCAGCACTATTTCTTAAAACGTATTACGTTAACGTTGTATGACGTCACTTGACGGTTTACCAGTTTACCGACTTGTCGGGTATATATAACGTAAGGATGGGTCGGGTTGAAAGGGTTAATCATCCTACCTCTGGCATGGAAAGTTTTTGATCCAATCCAATTTCAAGTTTCGGTATCACAGAAACACTCAAACAGAACGACCCCACAAATATCACCATCTATAAAACAGATCACAGATATACAAGAACGGTGAATACAAAATGGCGGCATGTATAAACTATACAGATATAGTCAAACAGAGATATTTCGGCTCATCCGGGTACCGTCAAAACATATACACAACCAGTCCATTATATGTTCAAGGGTATAAAAGTATATTATTTAGAGGGTTGTTTGTTTGGCATGTTACAGCAACATCCTTGAAAATATAATGGACTGGTTTTGTATATGTTTTGACTGTACCCGGATGAGCCGAAATATCTCTGTTTGACTATATCTGATAACTGGTAAAGAAAATATTTAGATGTCTATACAGATAGCTGTAATTAAGTTCTATCAAATCATAAAGCAAAAATGACAAAACCTGATATCCCTTTAAAGAGAAATAAAAGAAAGAAACATCTATATTTTACAAGGATAACAACTTATTCCCTTAAGGATCCTTTCTCCCAGTTGGTCCATGGCTAAACCTCTTGGCATTGATCTTTCCCAGATTATCCGTACCCATTTACAGCTTGGTTGACTGGAATTATGAGTGAAGATGACTTATTCAAGGTCATCAGACTTTCACACCCCGGTCGAGAACAAAACTCTCAAACATAATGACCACCATTTCCTTGTATCAAAGATGGCTATATGAAAAGTTAAAACATACCACTATAGGTCTAACCCATTCTTTCATTAAGAAATGAGAGTAATATTTCTTCATGAAGGTAAATAGAATGCCATCAGCTTGTAAATTATCTTCTACCTTTGTCTTAGTACAACAACAACAATCAAATCTATTTGCCTAGAAATATAGTTAGAAACATTATTACAAAGTCTGGTACATAGTTTTGAAGAAATTTTCAAGCTTTGAATGTCTCTCGGGGACTTCTATAGCTTCCATTTGCCAGACGTCTGTGGTTTTTTTGAAGCAGCTAATCCTATAAAATAGTTAGAAACATTATCACAAAGTCTGCTACATAGTTTTAAGAAATGTGTCTTAAGGAAACTTCAGTGGTTTATTTTGAGGCAGCTAAATTAGTTAGAAAATTACAGATTTAAGAAAATTTCTAGCTTTGAAAGTGTCTCAGGGACATTTATAGCTTCTCTTTGCCTCTCCCATTTTCAATCAGACGTCTGTGGTTTGTTTTAGGGTAGCAAAAAATGTTAGAAAATTACAAAGTCTGGTACATAGATTTAAGAAATGTGTATCAGAGAAAGTTATAGCTTCTATTTGTTTGTATCCTTACCATTTTCAATCATATACGTGTGGTTATAAAAATGAACTATCCACAGACAAAGACAAAGGTTTGACCTTTAAATGAGCCCACCATTTCCCTCCCCTATCCCAAGTTTAAAATGAGCTACCAACCTCTTCACGATGAGCATCTAAAGCCAGGACACTAATAAGACAGGTAATCTGTAGTAAGAAATTAAACAACACTGCCATAGCAGCATAGAGTGAGAATATCTTTACAGCAGGCATATCAGTTAGAGCACCTAAAATATACAATTAAACAGCTCTGAAACATTTTTCATAAAAACTTAATAGCTAGAACTGTCGGAACTAGATTTGTTTGAACTGGAACACTGTTCTGGACAAAGATTTTCTGTCCAAACTAGCGAGATGGTGCAGCTGGAAATGAATGGAGTTTTAGGTCCTACGTGGTGCAGCTGGAACAGTGAAGAAATCAAGATGGCGGCAAATGTTGCAACAGTTTTTTAGTGCTGTGATTGAAGTCATTTTTACGAAGAGTAGACTAATAAAGGGAGATAATTCATAAGAAAATAAAACTTACCCAAGAAGAAGGCTAGAGATTCTGATAATGACGTCAGTAACATACTGGGTCCCACTTTACCCACAATTCTTCCTACTTTCTCCTCTATAGTCTCTTCAGCACCTCTTTTATCTCTCTATAACATAAACGGGAAGTTCCTTCAAAAGTATTATAACCGCATAATCCATTCAAATATATACCTCCCCCAGTTTCAAATTATTCATCATTGAGTTCTTCTATACCTGGTGCATTTAGCCCCCCTTGACAATCCCATTGCCCCGGGGGCCTTATTCTCAAAAACTTAACTTAAGTAGATTTTAGTGTTTAAGTCATCTGATTGGTCAATCACTAAAATCGATTTTAAATTTGACTTTTTTATCCAATCAGAATACTGTATTTCGTAAAATCTAGATTTTATCTATTTTAAGTTTTCGAGAATAAGGTCCCTTTGTGGTCCCTCCACCTAATAATTTCTAGACACAAAACTGATTAAAAAACGTGACCAGAATGACATTAGAAGCCAAGACCATCATTACAAACCTGAAATGTCTGTACAAGTATGAAGATATTATCAACACCGACTGCCAGGACGAGGAAGGGAACCACCTCTATGATAATAAGAGTAGCAGGTTCTCCTACAAAACTAAAGAAACCTAGAGAACTGGATACAGACAACAATACTATTATAACTCCGACTAGGCCCATTGTTATCTTCATATCAACCTGCAATATAAAACACATAACGTCATTAAACGTCGGGACTGGGGACTAGATTAGCATGCTAGATAACCTCGTATCAACTTCAGAACTAGACTAGCGTACTAGATAACCTCGTATACTATACAGAGATCAATCACTCGTATCAACTTCAGAACTAGACTAGCGTACTAGATAACCTTGTATACTATACAGAGATCAATCACTCGTATCAACTTCAGAACTAGACTAGCGTACTAGATAACCTTGTATACTATACAAAGATCGCCATATTGAATAAATTATAGTTCAGCCAATCACAATCATTCTTTAGAAAGAGTTATCCAATTATTTCCAAGGTAGGAAAATTTCCACAATAAAATAACTTATAAATTAGCTTATAATGACCAAAATGTAATCAAATCTATCAGAAAACAGGGCAGAAAAATTTACATACGGATACTTACAAAAAATCTAATCATAGTAGAAGGAGGTTGATCATAACAGGACCAACAACAACTCGTTAGTTTTCCTAGAGCCAAGGTAATATACCCAAACATCAACAAATAGCTTCCTAATATAGTAACAACATCGGAGTAACTCTCTCGGTTTAATTCATCCTGGATAGACCTCTGTAATAGAATGAATGAATGAATGAATGAATGAATGAATGAACAAATGAATGAATGAATGAATGAATGAATGAATGAATGAATGAATGAATGAATGAATGAATGAATGAATGAATGAAAATTAACAAATTAAAATAGAAAAGTTTTGAAATGAAATCAATCAATGAAATGAAATCAAATAAACTCCGAAATGAACCTTGAAATGAAATGAAATGAACTTTGAAATGAAATCAATAAATGAAATGAAATGAACTTTGAAATGAAATCAATCAATGAAATGAAATCAAATTTGAAATGAAATCAATCAATGAAATCAAATGAACTTTGAAATGAAATGAAATCAAATCAAATAAATCAATGAAATGGAATCAAAATCAATCAATGTAATCAAAATCAAATCAATGAATTTAATGAAATCAAATGAAAATTTCAAATCAATGAAGTGAAATCAAACTTTGAAAATAAATCAAATAATGGAATCAAAATCAATCAATGAAATAAAATCAAATCAAAGAATAAATAAAAGCAGCTAACCTCTGAGCTAAAAGCTATACTCATATTAGGATTATCATAGCTCTTCATAAACTTAATAAATTCTGACTCCCAGGCCTTTGCTTTTGCGTTTTTGGCCTCCTTCAGATGATTATTGACAACAAACGTCATGACATGAGCGTTGGATGTTTTATAATCATCTCCTGAAAAAGATAAACAAATTGTGTTATTTTCAAAGTAGCGACTCAACACCCTTGAAATTATTTCATCAAATATGAATACCCGCAGTGTACAATGGAAAAAAAATGAAATGAATGGAGTTTTACGTCCTACTTTTCTGCACATATATGGGCTAATTGAGGACGGGCAAACGCCATGCAGTGTGCAATGAGAGAAATTTTGCCAGGACAGCGGCATTAGCCTGCTCTTATTTTCGATTTCCAACTGACGAGGAATTTTTAACGTGCACAGCCAATAGCACACGGGACCTTGGTTTATTGTCCCATCCGAATGACTAGAGACTTTTTTCACGTCAGCCCCTCCGACCTGCATAACTGACAAGGGGAGACCGGGTTGAAAAATACGAAGGTATCATCTCGACCCATGCCGGGATTGAACCCTGGACCTCCAGGTTAGCAAGCAAGCGTCTAACTCACTGAACCACCGCGGCTTCATATATGAGAGACGTGGTAACATTTCTAGCAGCAAACTGAATCAACTGACCTTTAAATCCACCGAAAGCAATCCAAGGAAAGACAGGACCACCAAATTGTCCCATACAGGATGAATGGAAGGCTGTTGTATCATTGACTGATGCTGGAGCCCTAAAAAATTCATAACAGGTTGTTTAAAGTGGGTTTATACTGCAGTGTGCAATGAGGGATGTTTATATAAATTGATAAGGTGGAGTTTAAGACCTCAAAGTGGTAATTTTTCTGCAGTGGCAAGACGTTGGCACAATGTATCGTTGTATCTATGTATCGCGATAAGTCATGCCACGATACGCGTATCGATACTTGACGATACCTCTCATTTCGTAAAAAGTGTAGAATTTTTTTTTTACAATTCACTGTTTTTTCTAATCGAGTTTGTTGAAATTATTTTGAAAATATTCATAAGACGTAGATATGGACCACTCCTATCAACTAAATTACCAAATTTTTACATTAATAAAGCTATACAAAAATAGATATCGTTACTTTGTAGATGAAGTTTCAATTTTTGTGCCTTTATTGCATATCGCGATACGTATTGTATCGTGACCTTTGTATCGCAATTCGTATCGTATCGTGGCATGGTTGGCAATACCCAGCACTAGTTATGAGCCTCGATATGGATCCAAGATGGCCGACGCATGAATTAGATCTATAAGGCACACAAAATAATGACAGTATCATAGACCTACCTGACACAGAATTGTAAGTGATCTAAATAATCTGCTAGCTTAAAGAAATGGTCTGAATCCCATATTACTGCGTTTAATTTCTCCACACTATTTTGAAAATACTGTAGGGAACTCATGATGGTACAATCACTGTAATCGGGCGCTAAGGGTTGGAAACAGATATCTTTTAACGTCACAGTTTCGTTGTTATGAACTGCCGTTATGTTGCTTATCTCATTTTGTAGTTGTAGTACCTGAAATATAAGGAGTAAGATAGTGGACCACGGCCATATACGCCATAGCCGTAGGGGCCCACGACTCAACTGGGGGGCAGACTGACTATTTGCCCGAATTTTAATGATATTTTGCCCGATTTCGCGAATTTTTTGCCTGAAAACATAATATTTAGGGGGGCAGCTGCCCCCCCTGCCCCCCTGTCTCCTACGGCTATGATATACGCCTAACGAAAAAGCCTTAAATTTAATCAGGATAAAACTTTCTCAAACCTTTCGATTTAGGTCCAATAACATCCATTTTAAGTTTCGACAAAATTGGTTAAAAATTAAGATAGTAATAGCACGGACGGACAGACAGGGGTGCCGACAATATACGTCCTCATAGAGAGATGAGGGCGTATAAAAATAAAATGAATGGAGTTTTACGTCCTGCTTTTCTGCACCTATATGGGCTAATTGAGGACAGGCAAATGCAAAGTAGTGTACCATGAGTAAAATTTTGTCAGGAATGAATCTAAAAGGATAACAACTGTTTCTGTTTACAGAGATCCTTTTAACCAAACCTTTTAGCAAAGATCTTATAAGAATAACAACTGTTTACGGAGATACTTTCTACCAGCTGGTCCTTGACAAAACCTTTTAGCATAGATCATGACAAAACCTCTTAGCAAAGATCCTTTCTGCCAGCTGGTCCTTGACCAAATCTTTTAGCATAGATCATGACAAACCTCTTAGCAAAGATCTTATAAAAATAACACTGTTTACGGAGATACTTTCTACCAGCTGGTCCTTAAAAAAATTTAGACAACAATGAATTACCTGCTGCATAAATTGCAATTCAAAGATACCATTAAAGAGTACAGCTTGCCCATAAGGTGGTGGATTAGTATGATTAAAAGAGGAATCGTTTCCAGTACGGGTGATGATCAACTGTTCAGTACGGTAAAATGGCCTAAAAAAAATAACAACATCTTAAAGGGATTGTAAAGAGATTTTCTAAACTTTGTATGTGTATCAGGAACACTGATAGCATCAATTTGTGCCATTCCAATTTCCAATCCGACGTCTGTGGTTCTTGCAATGTTACTTAAACTAAGCCTTTAAGTTTTGAAGCAACTTGTAACATTTAAAGGGATTGTAAAGTGTTTTTCTAAACTTTGTATGTGTATCGTGGACACTGATAGCATCAATTTGAGCCACTCCAAATTCCATTCTGACGTCTATGGTTCTTGCAATTCCACTAAAACTAACGCGTTTTATGACGTCACTGACAGTGATCTATAGGAAGCTACTATTTAAGGGTCTTTTAGGTACACTTGTAGTTTTAAGACTATAACACCAGAGGCCTTATTCTTGAAAACTTAACTTAAGATGATGTTAGTGATCCAGGCATTTGATTGGTCAAGCACTAAAATCGATTGTAATTTTAGTTTTATTATCCAATCAAATTGCTGTATTTCTAAAAAATCTGGATTTTAAGTTTAGTTAAGTTTTCGAGAATAAGGCCCCAGTATAGTAAAAAAATACTTACACAAAATGGGAATCAAAATAATCTTTTTCTTGTCGTGCGCGACTGTTGGGTGACGACCAGAGTTGAACGGGGTCCGTGGTGACGTCAAACAGAGATATGCCCACTGACAGTAACAGTGATATCAATAGAGCTAGTCCTATTACTAATATAGGTCTACTAGCACAAAATACACCCCATCTACAAAGGGAAATAACTCCAATTAACACAATTTCAAAATGGCGGCTCAATATTTCAATACAATTACAACAATACAATTAGGTACATAACGCTAAATGATAATAGGTGTTTTACCTACGACTTTTCCACAAATAAGTACAGTGCAGAATGAGGTAAACTTTGCTATATTTTTAAATTTCCAACTGTTGATGGTGCACAGTCTCTAGCACACAGGGCCTCTGTTTATTTCCAATATCATCAAATGATGCTTTTTTCATGTTAGCCCCTCAGACCTTTATCATTGAAAGGGGGAAACTGGGTAAAAAATCCGAAGGTATCATCTCGACCCATGCAAAGATTGAACCCTGAACCTTCGGGCTAGCGAGCAAGCGTCTAAGTCATTGAGCCACTGCGGCCACCTGTACCCATTTAGAGCTTGGTCGATAGGAATATCCAGGAAAGATGGCTATCTTTTGACAGATAGTTGGCCATTGTTGTATTCATACATTTTTCCACTAATAAGTACACTAATAATGGTGGGCGAATGCAAAGATTGAACCTTGGACCTTCCGGCTAGCGAGCAAACGTCTAACTCACTGAACCACAGTGGCATCCTCTTACCTAGTAAATGACTTCTCCAGAATATGTTCCATTTTGGCGCCAATTTTCTCTAGGAATCCCAGATCTTCTTCTTTAATGTTGTCATATCTACTGGATTTTTTATTTTGGGCTTTCTTTAGATTGTAATGGTAGACTTCACTGCTTCCCTCATCGTCTTCATTAACATCTAGGCCTAAGAAATGAAATGAAAAATGAAATGAAATGAAAAAGAAATGAAATAAAAAGAAAAAGAAATGAATGAATGAATGAATGAATGAATGAACGATTAAATAAAATTCCTGAGACTCTAGTCCTACTGCAGAGTGAATAAATGAAATGAATGAATGAATAACTGAATGAAAGAATGAATACTTTTCTGCTCAATGCCATGCAGTGTGATATGAGGGAAAATTTGCACGCAGAGGCCTCAATGAATGAATGATTAAATAAAAGATTTAAAATCTAAATCTATAGAAAAGTGAATAAATGAAATACAAGAATGAATGAATGAATGAAAGAATCAATTTCAATATCATTCAATGCCATGAGGTGTGACATGAGGTAAATTTTTGAATTCTGTAGAACACAGACTTCAGTTAATCCCACACTATTGGCAATCAACATTTATTTGAGGAAGGTATTATCTTGACCTCTGCCAAGTTTGACCTTTCACCTTTGACCTCCAGGATGATGACCAAGCCCCAAACTAAAACAAAACCTCACCTAAAGAATCTTGAACCATAATGTTGTAGCAAATAGCATAGGAACCAAAAAATATCAAAAAGGTAAGGTAGACAACTCCCATTATAAAATCATAGGCGTTGATATTTAGAATCTCCCACGGACTGGCTGGCGATGGTGGTGGCGCTACGGGTGAGCATGACGTTCGACAATCCTGGAAATATAAACATATACAGCGTGCAATGAGGGAAATTTGGTCAGAAATAACTATAAATATTAACATGTTTTGTTATGAGCCTCTTAATTCAAAATGGCCGACAGGCACTTATAACAAATAAACATGTTTCGTTGCGAGTCGTGTTTTAGATTCAAAATGGCTGACTGTGATTGACGTCTGTCTCTGGCACTAACTACAAATAAACACGTTTTGTTATGAGCCTTGTTCTAGATTCAAAATGGCCGACTGTGATTGATGTCTGACACTGGCACTAATTACAAATAAACATGTTTTGTTACGAGCCTTGTTCTAGATTCAAAATGGCCGACAAATGACGTCTGATACTGGCAATAACTACAAATGAATAGTTTGGACCTACCTGACAACTACACGGAGAAGAATCATTGGTTAAAGGTTCACTGCAGGGTGTGATGTTTCTAACCAATGGATAAATAGTTGTGTTATCCTTAAACGTCACGGGATCATCCCCCACGAAGAAATTAATCTGAAACGGAGTTTGGCCGTTGACAGTGTCCCCCATATAGTCCAACCAGTTAGTTGTGTTACAATCTTTCGCTTGTTTACCACATAATATATCTACAAAAAAACATTTTCATTAAAGGGATTGTTAAGCGTATTTCTAAACTTTGTATGTGTATCGAGAACACTGATAGCATCAATTTGCACCATTCCAATTTCCATTCCAACGTCTGTGGTTCTTGCAATTCCACTAAAACTAACCCGTTTTATGACGTCACTGATAGTGATCTACATAGATATCAATAGAAGATTCCAATAGATGACCATTTGATACATGCCTAGGGACAGTATCATAAAGATGTAATAAATTTAAAAAAAATACAGTAATCTGATTGGATAACAACAACTAAATTTCAAATTTATCTTAATGATTGACCAATCAGATGACCAGAATACATTAAGCGGGGTTTTTGTGCAACTTGTCCCTGATGTAGCCAATCTAATGAAACAAGATTTGTCTTTCTGATATCATGTAATCTATGATCTAAGACTAAACCAAACAACCAAAAACTGATAACCTACCTAATGCTTTTTCATTGGCTGAAGGAATTTCGACGTCGCGACAAGAATTATACATGCCGTAAGCGAAGTCATGTGATACAGCATAGTCTACTACTGTTATTAACGTTTTATTAGTTTTAGTATCAACTCTTGTTGTGTTTACATCTACAAAAAAACAAAATGGAGTTTTACTTGTCATTTTTCTTCTCATGTTTGTGCCAAGGAAAAGGCCGTGAGCATGTGCAATAAGGGACATCAACCGGTATAAGCCCATTATTCCATTTAGAACTCTAGATCTTTAACATGCATAGCCTTTCTACCTCTGCCCACCCACAAACCACTGCCCCCTGACCTGCATAGTCTTTCTACGTCTGCACCCTCCCCCCCCCCCCTCCACCAAACCTCGCTGCAAACATAGTATTTTGGGGGCAGTTTATGATTGTAAACAAATTTACTCACGGACAAATTCACTGTGATGAGGATCACAAGTAAAATAACAGTACAGGTTGATAAAATTTCGGAAACAGGATGGACATCTTGATAATACTTGGAACGGGACCGCCATATTGGATTCTAGATCTAGAAGTTGTCCTGCAGAACAACATGTCTTCGACTCTTCACCTGTAGTGGAAGAAAGATTGAATAAAAATTAAAAACATTTTTACATTCTGCCGTATAAGCTTATTTCTGAAAATAATGCACACTTGTATTATATGATATACCATATGCCATGATATGCAGCCATCTTGCCAAGTAAATGGGCAAGGGAAGATAACTCTTGTTTTGAGATTGATTTTGATTAGGTGTTTTAACCGCGAAAGAAGACGACACTCACGACACTCTGAGAAGAATGATTGTGATTGGCTGAGCTTAGTGAGCTATAATTTATTCAATAAGGCGACTACCGTATAGTATACGAGGTTATCTAACACACTAGTCTAGTTCAGAAATTGATACGAGTGATTGATTTCCCTGTATTATACGAGGTTTTCTAACACGCTAGTCTAGTTCCAAAGTAGATACGAGTATTATTGACAATACCAACTAACCTGTATAAAGTGAAGGACAATATTTCTCTAAAATTCTCAGTCCTTCCGTATCATTGAGAGTTTTAGCAGGACCATAGTAAGGACAGTTCTGATCTTTAGTAGTGACAGGATCCTTTCCACAAATGTCATACCAAATACAATGTCCTTCCCCTGGAGGAGCCGTCGCTTTGATATCATCTTCTATATCTTCTAAACCGTGGATAACCAACTCGTTATTTCCATTGTTAGAACTGGGAGCATAGTATATAGTATCGATACTTGATGCTACCTACAAAAACAATCAACAAATTTATTTTGTTACGGTATGTAAATGCAGTTGTCCAGAGAAGTGAATTCCCTTCCTTTATAACATCTAAAATCTTATTTGGAATAACCAGAAACATATAACAAAAACAATGTTCAACTTGACAAAAAGAGAGTGCTTAATTTCTTTTCTCTCATACAAATGCCACTGTCCTGGCCAAATTTCTCTGACTGCACACAGCATATATGTTGTTACCTGTCGCCATTAGCCCAATCGGGCTCACAAAAGTAAGATGTAAAACTCCATTTCATTTTATTTTCTCACTTGACAAAGGTCAGAACCCATCCAATCAATTTTCTAAGCAACATTTAAGTCAACATTTTAACAGCTGATTCTCTTTTTTTGTAAAGTTCATGTTAGGGCACATTTTTTCAAATTCTGATTAGATTAAAATTAACACTTTAACGACCATTGCCTTCTCCAGACAGCTATCTATATTACTTTTAAAAATGACATCACCCTTTCATTTTGTTTCAAATATATCTTATGTCATATGATAAGGGTTCTGTTCTTAATAATATCTTTATTGGGACATAAATTAAGCCAGGCCTATTTACATTTTAGCCCTTTAATTTAGCTTTCTTGGTTCTTAATAAATACCGGTACATTAACTTTGTTGAATAAGCTTATAATTCTACATACTATATTACTCTTGATGACCTTATCATGTGGCATTGTCATGGACAAGAAGATTTTTAACGCAACTCGCAAATAATATACTTCATAGCATGAAACAAGCTCATATTAAACATTTGGAAATTTAAATAGGTGATCAAACACAATATATGCATGATATTTGATATTGTGTTACTTATAAAATTTGAGATAGGCGGACATCCATTAGAGAAGTGTTCCCAGCATTATATCATATGGTTGAGAAAATATGAAATCAGTAAGCATCCATTATAGATGTGCAAACTGCAAGAAAGATATAGTGACTTGGCTAGACAATTTCTAAATGAGTAGACATCCAGCTTAAAGAATTATATCATATGTGGAGACTTCGGTGGAAAATTCTAAACCTGTAAGCATCCATTATAGATGTGCAAACTGCAAGAAAGATCTTGTCGATTTTAAAATGAGAGGACATCCAGCTTAAAGCATTATATCATATGTTGTGACTTTGGTGGAAAATTTTAAACCTGTAAGCATCCATAGATGTGCAAACTGCAAGAAATATATAGCGACTTAGCTAAACAATTTCAAACTGAGTGGACATCCAACTTAAAGTCAAGATAAAAGTTTGACGACTCGTTGATAAATCTAAACATTATCAACCGATAACCACATAATCTACAAATTTATAGTAAAATATTATCATTATTTTGTGATAATTCGTCAATGAAATGATATCAATGAATCGAACGATGAATTTCGACCAATGATGGATAATCTTTCTATAAAATTTAACCAATCAAATTCAATCTCCGAGTTCGCTTTTTGCAGTGGTTCCATCACGATCGTGGTCTTTATATAAGACCTTGATTTAGTAATATTAAAAATAGATGTCTTAAAATGAGTCAAGGTTTTTCAATGATATGTCTGCACTCTGTACTCTGTCATGAGCTAGTTAGTTTTGGTCTGGGGCTTTATTCCCGAAAACTTAACTTAGATAAAATGTAGATTTTTAGAAATTTTATACAGTAATCTGATTGGATAATAAAGCTATATTTCAAATCAATTTTAGTGATCGTCCAATCAGATGACCAGAGCACTAACATTTTATAAGTTAAGCTTTCTATACATCTGTACTTCATTTTAATATTCTATTATAGAGCTAAACTGTTATTAGGAACAATTATCCAAGGTTTTTAATGATATGTCTGCACTCCGCACTCTGTCATGAGATAGCTTTGTTCTGCTGATATTCAAAAAGGGTTCATTTTAGGAATTTTGTATAGGCCTACCTGCAAGGCATATTATGGGTTTATAAGGAATAATGCAGCAGTATTTAGCATAGCTTAGAATTAAAAGCATTGTTTCTATAAACATTCTAAAGACAAAAACAAGTATAGCTTTTTTTTTTACTGAAGTTTAGATGGTTGATGAAGATAAAATTTCGAATTGAATACATTTACTGATTTTATATTAAAAATGTTTTTATCATCAACTAGTGGGTACGGTATATAGAAACTTGATCAATAAGAGAATCTTAAGGGAATGTTGCTTAAAATGTAATCAGTAAGCTTCAATGTATTCTGTACTTCATTTTAAATTTTTTTTATAAAACTAAACTGTTATTAGGAATTTAGAAAAGCTTTCATGACAAACAATTCAAGGAGATCTTTTGAGAGTATGATAATATAGGGTAGGCCTATAATCTTATTTATAATGATCTGAGTTAATTATGTAATGAAGCCATGACAAGTATTGATCAAAGAATAACAGGTTTTTAATTGGTTAAATGACATCACTAGGATTGAATATAGATGGAAATCTGGGAGGAGTAAACCAGATAAAGGACAAGGTGAAGGAGTAACACTTGAAGTGGCTCATGTTATTGGCATTATTGGGTCAATTTATTCCAAATTTAGTAAAGGATTATGTCAGTTCTGATAGCTTTGGAACATTTGATTTGGCTACAGATGATAGAACCCCACATCTACAGGTCATGCATGAGTAAAAATGGGTTTATGTTTACACTCCTTCCATTGCCCCATCCCCTCTTTTCTCTATGACAACACTACCCCAAAACTTGACAAAAAACATTACTACATACCTTAAAAATTGACAAAAGTACCACAAAATATCCAACTAGCTTCATTTCAAAAAGTTCTCATTGATGATCAGTTTCCTAAGTTTGTTTTTGAGTTGACAAGTTCGTTTCTAAAATAAATTTTCGACTTGACAAATTAAAGCGGAAGTTGATGATCGCATGATCTTAGAGGCTGCGCACAAAGTCGAGAATGTTAAGTTGGCCACACCCACATCAAGAAACGAAACTTGGATTTGGGTCAAAATTTATCAATGTAGATTAAAGGTACATAAAAGGGTCAAAGGTTATCAAGACAAATATTTGACAGTCGCAAAATTTCGTGGTAATTAAATAGATAAAGCCTGCACTTTATATTGATAATTAATGCCTAGGCCTACTCTTTCAGAGGGGCACCTGTTGGCTTTTAAAAAATGAGAGATATTTTCTTCATTTCAGTGGAATTTAAAATGTGCAGATGCTTATTTTGATTTTGTCAGATGAAAGAAATCAAAAAGAGACAGAGAGAGGGAGAAAGATTTATTTTTTAATGTGCAGAGTAGGCATAGATCTAGGCTTCTTTAAAATTTTGGAAAATCTGTCAAATTTTTCCTCATTCCACACTGAATGGTGTCTTCTTTATCCAACCAGGACTAAATATTAGGATGTAAAACTCATTTTATAAAATTCATTTTCTAAACTTCGTTTCTGTATTTAAGTATCACTGGATTCTACAAATGAATGTATCCAAATTTTATATGGGAGATAACTCATGATGTACTGTCTAGCAGCAGACAACAAAATTTCCCCATTAAATCTTCCAATCTATGTAAGATATGGCTCCGATTTCAAACATTTTACTCCTTTTTAGTCACATTGTACTTCGTGACAATGATCTGTCTCTTGAAAAAAAAATCGGAAGCATTTCTGCTCTGATCCAGGGTTGGATTGTCACTACCTAGGCCTAAGCTAAATCCTGTAGGAAAGCCTTCTTGAATCTTGGCTTTGGGCTTGAGATCTGAACATCGAAATAAGATAGGCTATTGACACTGGCAAAATTGACCTCATTGTCCACTGCAAGGCATTTTGCTAATAATTGAATCAGTAAAAATGTTATGGTTTCTTTAATTTCAATTAACCAGTGGCAGTGGCCTATTTTCTTAGACAAGAGTTAAAAAGAATAAGCAAACAGGAAATTGGGTGGGAAATGAATTTAACAAAAAACTGCCAGACATTCGTATTATTTATTTATTCACAAAACCAACATAATAATGGCTAGAGCATGCAAGCCGCGGAGTTCGTCTTAATTTATTTACTATAAATAGATTTAACCTACTGACGAAATCGACTCGCCCAAACTCACATTGTGGCGAAATGACCCGAACGTGACGCGTAACGTCTCGTCTGATCCAATATGGCGGCATAAGGGACATTTTGTGAAATTTATTTACATTTTTCGGAGTTGCCACTCCGAATACACGATCGTGTTATAGATATTTATGTTAAGTTTAGTCCCAGGTTAAACCGAGGGTCTGGTAAAAATTTGGAAGTGCTAGGTTCACGGATCAAGCTACGAGGGCGTCCTTGGATGGATAATTATGCTCAATGCAGGCTGTCCGACGTTATTCCTTGCTTTGCCTATGCGGAATAGTCATTCTCTCAGGATATTTGGTTGTCAATAAAATCAAAAATGGACAGCGTTTGTTCACATCCAAGACGTTTCCGTCTTACTCGGATGGAGTCGACTACAGCTTCAGCCAAGACCTCCATCTTTCAACGAAATTCAGACGCTCGCTTCCGACACAAACTTATCAACAAAGATGTCGGATGTCAAACTGCTTTGACTTCACCTTGTGTAAGAATGGATTTAGAGTGTATGTGTACCCGCGTAATCCCCAGGACTTGCTGTCGGAGAGTTATACGAAGATTCTCACGGCCATCGAACAGACGCGGTTTTACACGACGGACCCCAAACAAGCCTGCTTATTCATTCCATCAGTGGACACACTAGATCGTGACAAATTGAGTCAGAATTTCTTTCCTGATGTTCAAACTAGATTAGAAAGTTTACCATATTGGAATAATGGAAGAAATCATATTATTTTCAACCTTTATTCTGGAACATGGCCGGACTATAGTGAGCATTTAGGCTTCGATATTGGAGAAGCCATTTTAGCCAAGGCCAGTTTCTCTATACATAAGTTTCGAAATGGATTCGATATTTCCTTTCCGTTATTTGCGAATGAGTTGCCGATGCGAGGAGGTGATCGTGGATATTTACATACGTCGTCTAACAACATACCTTCGCCTCGGGAATATTTACTAGCGTTTAAAGGAAAGCGTTATTTAACTGGAATCGGTTCCGAGACTCGGAATTCACTGTATCATATTCACAACGGAAAAGACATAGTGTTGTTGACTACGTGTCGTCATGGGAAGAATTGGGAGAAGAAAAAAGATAAAAGATGTAACTCTGATATGTCTGAATACGACAAGTAAGTACCTAGTCTAGTTTTGATGTAATCTTCCTACTTCTAAAAGTACGGTACCAGTACGGTATACCTTAGGGCTGGGTCTAATAAACGAACATATGAAGATTAGAAGATTTCCCAATTAAAATATTTCGATTATTAATCGATCTCAATTTGGTAATCGATACCCAGCCCTAGTATGCCTTGTAAACAAGTAAATTGTATCTATGTTTGTCCCCATGGGCTGAGTGTGAGACAGGACCGTATCACTGTGATATTGAGCCTAATTCTGACCATGTAAAATAAAGAGTTTATTATTTTATTATTTAATTATTTTAATGTACGGTAATCTTTCTACTTCTATAAGTAATATTATGCCTCGTAAACATTATAAAAGTTAAAAAGTTTCTTATGAAATGTAAAGGTTTATGTTTTATTTCGATGATAGGGAATTTTGGCATTAATTAAGGACATAGTTTAGATAACTCTAATAGTGGATATTAAAGCTGTCATTTCACATATAAAGGTTAGAAAACCAACAAAAAGGAATTTGTGTCCGGATGCTTATTTTATGCCTTGGCTTATGCCTCGTAAACATGATGAGTAAGAAAGGTTTATGTTTTATTTGGATGATTGGGAATATGAAATTAAGGACATGGTTTATATAACTCGAATAGAGGATATAAAAGCTGTCACAAGGTTAGAAAACCTGTAAATCACAACATCAACAAACAGGTTATTTAGTAGAAATCAAACTAGACCGGATATCATACGACAGTCCTAAAACAGTATGACAATTTCCAACGCCTAGTCCTAGATGACTATAACCCCGTCTAAGTAAAGAATTGATAAGAAATCAATAGTCAACACAGATATACAATTAGTAAATTCTCTGTCATGGTTCATCTACCATTGATTACAATCATAAACAATTTATTATAAACCTGTTTCATCTTATTTATAAACTGATGTAGAAAGATCTAGTCAACTCTCTTAAAGGGGCATGTTCATATATATATACCTTAGTTTCCGAAGCAAGAGTTATTTTAGTTAAGCTTATTCAAATCAATAGTATGGACAGTATTCATGGCTCACTGTCAAAATTGTAGCCTTCGAATGTATGCATGGTATCTAAATTTATTGTATTTTAGACTCAGCTATAAAAAAGCGAACATGTGATTCTCTTACTTCTTAATACTATTTGCTTATTCAAGACCCAAAACAACTGACAAAAATGTTGACTGTTTCCCTTTAATGTTATTTTTAATTGATAAGCAAGGGTCCAATGGACTTCTTTAAGATGATAATTAATGTCCAAAGGGCTTGTTTAACACAAACATGATAAAACGTTAACAATTTGTTGATATTTGATTGGTCAATAAATCTTTATCAGCCATTTTCATTGGTTAGATCTTTAATTTAGTTAATTAATAAATACTGATTATCTAGATTTTATCTTGCCTAGATTAAAAGATTAAGATTAGCATATCTTCATTAATTTATAGATTGTTATCATTGGTTGATATGATCCCTCTATAGTAGCCAATCAAGCTTCTGTTTAAATTATGCAGTAAAGTGATAAGAGGTGAAAGACACTTGCCAGATCGTCGAAAGCAATGGCCATGGAAACCTAAGATACCTAATTGCTTAAAATTGAGTGTCTACAGAAAAATCAAACAATTACAATTGATAGATACTTGTAGAATATTTTTGCTTCTAAAAGCTATTAAAGGGGTAATGAAAATATGCTTTGATTTGCCTTAAAGCTATAAGCTTATAGATTTCTGAAAGACTTAAAGGGATTGTAAAGTGATTTTCTAAACTTTGTATGTGTATCGGGGACATTACAATTTCCATTCCGACGCGTGTGGTTCTTGCAGTACACATATAAAGTATAGAAAATCACTTTCAATCCCTTTAAGTATCCAAAGAAGATATTGAATACAGAGTTCATTTTAACTAGCATTACTTCGAGATATGTTTGAAAATAGTTTATTATGTAAAAACAGAAACATTTTGGCATTTAGAAAGTTATAAATAAGCCATGCATGTTTCAGTTAATTACAGAAAGAGGTTTGGTCTAACTCTAATGTTATAAAGTATAAATTTATAAATGGAAAGATGATAAATTATTGATGATGTTTGTTTTTATTTCCTGTTAAAACATTCTCTAAATGTTTCCTTGTGTTGTGTTGGTTAATTTTATGGAAAGCATTGAAAGAAAGGTGGGAGTGGAATAGACAAAAAGTTTTTAAAACTAGTTTGGACCCCAATTGCATTTTAATTTATTTCTAAGAAATTTCAAAATCTGAATTTTTTAATATAAGGATTTGTCCTTTAATGTGTTTCTTTCATAGGAAAGAAAATCCTTAACCCTTTCATCCCATCAAGCTGGTAAACCAGCCATTGTCAAGTGACGTCATATAAATATTGCTGGGACTGGGAGTTCAGGGTATATGACGTTTTAGCCAAAGTTACGTCAGGGTTCAAAGGGTTAAACCACCCTACTCAGGCGGGACTCGTGTCTTTTGCTCTCAAAAAGTTTAGCGTGTCTATATATGAAAGTCTGATTGTTGACATGTGGTAGAAGTCTGGACCAAGTTATGACATCATCAATACATGTGTTTTTTATCATCATTTTGTGCTGTGACATCAGATTAAGTATTTATTGTTCTGTTATTGTTTCACAATTCTTGAGAAATGATGAAATATATTCTTAGTTAACAGTATTTTAATATTCTAGGTGAATTTGTGTCCATTATGTTCAGTTGAGAGGGGTGGGGTGCATTCAAGTTTTGTTTTCAATGCATTTACTAGCTGATTGAGGCTTTTGCAATAGCCAAGTCATGTGATGGTTAGTTTTATAACAGTTACCAAAGATTTTTAAAAAACCTTTTGAAATCCTTCAATAAGTTGTTGATTTGACTTTTTAAATATATATAAATCTAACTCTCAGCAGTATAAAATCCGCAATACGAGATGTAAAATCTAGTAAGCACGTTGTTAAAAATATATTAGAGTGTTTGAAATCAAGTTCTACCAGTCAAAACCTGATATAGCGGACATCATAATTATCTGGTGGCTCAGAAAAAACGATAATATGTTTCATTTCAGGTTTATCATATAAGCTCAATTATCAAAGCTAGGACAGTTCAATTTGAGCCTTGTATTATAAAATCTGTCAACAAAATATGAGCTTTGTTCAATAACTTTGAAATATTATTAAGTTCCTTGCTAAAAAGAGTATATTATATTCATAAATATAAGTTCACATTTTGACGTTGTCAACTAATAATACATATAAAACATCTTTTCACAAAATATTGGCTTCTAAGGTTGAAAAGTTTTGAAATATAGCAATAAATTCCTTTCTCAAAAGAGTGTATATAAATAAAAGTTCAGATTTTTATGGTGTTAACTATGAAACTTTCTGAATAAACATGAAATGAAAAGTGATATAGTTTTTTTAAACCACCCGATATAAAGATATGACATTGTGTCAATAAGTAAATAACCTGTTAAACCTAATTTCCCTGTTTTAACAAATATTAACAAGCATTTATTCATATAATTTATATAGTTTCCTAGACAGTTTAAAGGGATTGTAAAGAGATTTTTTTAACTTTGTATGTGTATCGGGACACTGATAGCATCAATTTACACCATTCAAATTTCCATTCCGACGTCTATGGTTCTTGCAATTCCACTAAAACTAAGTACGGTATTTTAAAGGGATTGTAAAGAGGTTTTCTAAACTTTGTATGTGTATTGGGGACACTGATAGTATCAATTTGCTCCATTCCAATTTCCATTCCTACGTCTATGGTTCTTGCAATTCCACTTAATCTAACGCGTTTTATTATGTCACCCCCACTGATGTACTGGAAGATATATTGATATCTATGCAGATCATTTTACAATCCCTTTAATATAATACTGTTATTACACTGATAATATTCATGAGGATATTACAGATGGTGTGTTGGTATTGATTTAATATAATTAAGGAAAGATCTTTTTAAATATGACTAAATAGAGATTCATATCTTATTTTACCTCAGATTTATATTAAAAAATATATATAGTGTAAGCTTATTATTGATTTGATTTAATTAGGGAAAGATCTTTTTAAATATGGCTAAATAGAGATTCATATCTTTTTTGCCGTAGATTTATATTAAAAAATACAGATGGTATAAGCTTATTATGGATTTGAATTAATTAAGGAAGGCTTTGGGAATTATATTTGAATGGACATTCATAGCCGTAGGAGACAGGGTTGCAGCGGGGGCAGCTGCTCCCCCAAATATTATACTTGCGGGCAAAAAATCCCCCAAATCGGGCAATATCAATAAATATTATATTATAAAATATCAATAAAATTCGGGCAATAAGTCGGTTGCCCACCTGTTAAGTCGTGGGCCCCTATGGCTATGTGGACATTCAAAGCTAATAACAGCTAATGAACTTTTCACATGAGGAATTATACCAATCATACATGAGTAAATATTTTTTATAATGAAAAGTGGTATCAGGTGTCTAGAAGAGTAAGCATACCCTGTATGGTGCCAAAACCTGTCCCAGCTGTGAAACATAGGGAAAAGCTTAGGAACTTTTCACATGAGGAATAATATCAATAAATGAGTAAATATTTCACAATGAAAAGTGGTATCAGGTGTCTAGAAGAGTTAGCATACCCTGTCTGACACCACACTCTTTCAGTTTTAGCTGTATTAAGAAGGAATGTACTGCAGATAATATATCAATAATTAAGGAATGGAAAGTTATATATCATGTGCCTAGAAGAGTAAGCATATCCTGTCTGAAGCCACACCTGTCCTAACTGTAAAACACCAGTATGTCTGTAATGTATAAAATGATGAGTGTAAAATATGCAACTAAACACACTGACTGTTATCTAGGTGTAGGTCAATTTGAAAAGGTCAGAATACAATATATACGATTATTCTAGTGAATACCAGACCTGTTTCAAATAGACATAATATTATAAATGATTCATTTTATACATTTTATACATTTATAACATCGGTGACTTTACCCACAGATACCACTTTCGGCTCAACCTTCGTCATTGTTTGACATCACACACGGCATGGGGTTTGCCCGTCCTTAATTAGCCCATACACTTTTACTGGTTCTTGCAATTCCACTAAAACTAACGTGTTTTATGACGTCACTGACAATGATCTACCGTAAGCTACTATTGATATCTATGCAGATCACTGTCAGTGACGTCATAAAAACATTAGTTTTAGTGAAATTGCAAGAACCACAGACGTCGGAATTGAAATTGGAATGGCATAAATTGATGCTACCAGTGTCCCCGATACACATACAAAGTTTAGAAAAACTCTTAACAATCCCTTTGATTTTGAGGGTTCACTCTTAAGCTAAATCAAAAATCAAAATCTGTACAATCAAAACAATTTCATTAATCAAAATTATGGCAAAATTATGGCAAAATTGAGAGCATAGTGGACACCTCCAAAGAGAAGTATTATCAGATGTTTCAAATAGAGTAAACATAGTCTGCTTCGCTTGGGACATCCAAAAGATGACAAGTTACTGTTTGCTTCCAGTTGATGCTGATATCACAAACTAGGTAGTAGTTGTTGGTAGTGGTGGTAGTTGGAATTGGAGATGCCTAATTTCCAACCAAGTTGTAGCGAGTCAGAGTAACCTAGGTGATGTCAGGGCTATATGTAATATAATTACAGTGGTTATTTACAGATTATAATAGATAGAGACAGGTGTTATTTATTTCACTTTCAACATAATTCTAACTTTTTAAAGGGGCATGTCCACCATCCATTCGTCTAGTTGGAGGGGCTGACATAGAAAAAGCATTTAGTCGTTCGGATGGGACAATAAACCTAGGTCCTGTGTGCTATTGGCTGCATGTTCCGTTCGACTTATCTTTGTTGAAGAACCGACATTTTATTAGCTAATATTGTTTCGATAAGAAAAGAAAGAAAGATCTATATTTTACAAGGATGACAACTTAGGTTCCGTGAGGACCCTTTCTCCCAGCTAGTCCTTGACCAATAAACCGAGGTCCCGTGTGCTATTGGCTGTGCACGTTAAAGATCCCTTAACAGTAGGAAATCGAAAAAAAGAGCAGGCTAATACCACTGTCCTGGCCAAATTTCTCTCATTACACACTGCATGGCATTTGCCCGTCCTCAATTGACCCATATAGGAGCAGAAAAGTAGGACGTAAAACTCCATTCATTTCATTTTTGTCCCTGTCCTCAATTAGCCCATTTAGGTGCGGAAAAGTAGGACGTAAAACTCCATTCATTTCATCTATACTAGTAAGTTTTTAAGTTAAAAAGTTAAAAGTCTGTATAGTAATGGAAATCCCAAAAAAGAGTCAGGCTTATGCCGCTGTCCTGGCCAAATTGCACACTGCATGGCATTTACCCGTCCTCAATTAGCCCATAAATGCAGAAAAGCAGGACATAAAACTCCATTCATCTCATTTTTGTCCCCGTCCTCAATTAGCCCCTATACTATAGGTGCAGAAAAGCAGGACGTAAAACTCCATTCATTTCATTTTTGTCCCCGTCCTCAATTAGCCCATATAGGTGCAGAAAAGCAGAACATAAAACTCCATTCATTTTTGTCTATGCTCGCTAGTTTTTAAGTTAAAAAGTTATAGTCTATATAGTAAAGGTTATAATTAAGATTTTAGATAATGTATTAAACACAGTCAGATAATTATACTGAGAGAAGTAGAAAACCAGCATTTATAAAGTTGAATGGCACTTTAATACAAACATTTCCTAGGTGAATAATATCATTAGCTAAATTACTTTAAGAGACTGTGCCACTGTGATTGAATGGGTTGCAAGATACAGACATGCAAAGATATGCGTGCAAATCAAATCTAATTCAGCATGTAAGCATGTACGCTAGTGTTAAAGGGGTTGTAAAGCAGTTTTCTAAACTTTGTATGTGTGATCTGTATAGATATCAATAGTAGCTTCCTGTAGATAACTGGCAGTGACGTCATAAAACATCCCTTTAGCTTTTGAATTTGAACTAGACTAGCTTGACAGACTAGAAATGATTTAACCAATTAAAATCATTCTTCAGACAGAGTTCTCGAAATATCTGGTTCTGCGTTAAAATCAGCCAATCAAAATCAATCTTTAAACATGTGTTGTCTGCTTTTGTCAATTTACTCGGCAAGTTGCTGCTATCATGGTCAAGTCATAATGTTCAACCCACAGAACAGTTTGTGCATGACTTTTGAAAAAGTAGAGGAATGTCTGTTGCTTTATGACAAAATTGCCCTCATTGCCCACTCAATATAGTATACAAATACATAAAGCAGTAGGCTTCTCTCATGAGGCATTGCACAACGCTTTCCTGTCTTCATTAGTCAAATCATTGGCAGAAAAATAGGACATCGAATCTCATTTGGCTTTCATGCTTATTTTTCTGTAAATGCCAGTAAATGGTAATGTTTGTGATGAGGAAAAATGGCTAATTTAGAAGGAAATTATTCCTTTCATAGAATCTATTCAGACTTGTGTTAATTTCCCTCGAGATTCCAGAGCTTTTATCATTAAACACCTGTCAATCATTATTAATACTCATTAATGATTGGTTAATAATTGAGCATTTTAGCATCTGATTGGATAATAATTTGAAATCTTGGTATTTGATTGGATAATAATTTGAAATCTTGGTATTTGATTGGATAATAATTTGAAATCTTGGTATTTGATTGGATAGTTATTTGAAATCTCGTAATTTGATTGGTTGATGGTAATTTTGGTATTGATTTTGTAATTGATTGTTATCACACTCATTGGTGCGTTTTATTTTATGTGTAGAGCTTTGCTAATATAGCAATTTATTTTCTATGTAATCATAATGTCAAGCTATTTCGAAGTGCGTACTGCTTTAATATTATATGACTATCATACAGCCACGTTGCAATGTGTTGGTCTTAAATGAATTAGAAAGGAGAACGAAACATCTATGTTTTACAAGGATAACAACTTAGGTTCCGTGAGGATACTTTCTCCCAGCTGGTCCTTCACCAAACCTCTTGGCAATGATCTTTCCCAGATTATCTGTACCCATTTACAGCTGGGTTGACTGGAAAATTATGAGTGAAGATGACTTATGGACTTGCACACCCTGATAGAGAACCAAACTCATTTCCACAACAACCACATTTTTCTAATAACTAAGCAAATGTTTGTAAAGAATGACGCTCTAACAGACTGTGTGATCGAACCCCACAAATCATCGGGCCTTATCTTCTTGCTTCCATGTAATCATGCGCAATAACATAAAATGAAAGATATTCTATCTGAACATGTAATTGAACCCCACAAATGACCGTGTGCCTCATCAGTCCAGTATTTTTCTGCTTCCATGTAATCATGCTCTTCCATGTAATCATTCTCTTCCATGTAATCATGCACTTCAATGTAATCATGCACATCCATGCTATCATGCACAATAACATAATATGAAGATAATTTGCCTGCACCTGTAAACATGCACAATAACATATGTAATCATGCACATCCATGTAATCATGCTCTTCCATGTCATGCACAATAACATAATATCAAATATAATAAACTATGTAATCATGCGCAATAACATAATATCAAGTATAATTTGCCCGCACCTGTATTAAACAAACTGTAGTATATAGATAAGAGAGTTGTTAGTTATGATAAAGATGTTTATTTTATAAGTATTTTTATAGGTGTAGTAAGCCTGGTGTCATTGTTTACCATATCCTGTCACTTTCCTACCTCACAGATATAGTTACATTAAAGGGCCAATCCCTGTTTATAGTGGGCGTTAGCTAGGGTAGTTGAGTCTTCAGTGACATTGGGTTGGCTATGCTTATTTGTATGACAATAAATGCTAATGTCGTTGCCATTGCCAAGTAGACGTCAGAAGGGTTTTATATTTGAATCTCTAAGCTTATTAAATTGATTTGGCGTTTATATGGTAAACAGGAAAGATGTCATGGTTTAAGCCGTTTAGAATTACTCTCGCCACCCTTATTGTATCAAAAATGTGACATTAAAGGGCCAATCCCTGATATTTGAGTTATTTTTGTGTTTATCAGGTGATCAGATACCTTAAGCTTTTATCACCTGACTTAAATTCTCTAATTTTCGTAAAGGACCAAATGCATTTCATGAAAAAAATATAAGGGTCAAATAGAGCTTATCTAGCATAGCAAACAGAGTTTTTTTAGTGCAAGGGATCACTCTTGAGGGGCAATTATCAAGGGCGTCGCTGGCCACCATTTGAGAAGGTCTGCTCTAACTGAACATATTATAGAACTTTTACGAGGCTTTAAGATACCATAGAGCTCAAACAATCTGTAAGGTTAAAAAAAAGTTTAATGGTTTATAAAATTCAGATAAGACTTCTTAAGTCATAGCTCCTTTAAATAAAAGAAGGTATGGTGTAGAAAAAGGGAAATATAACGTGATTGTAACACAATTGTTATGTGTATGTTTGATAACGTCATATCAACTATGACGTTACTATTATCAGTTGAGTTTTGAGTTCGAGATTAAAACGATAGATCAATCTCAACGGATGTGTTTCTTTAGCCTCCATTATTATACGTTAGGACAGTTAGGGTATAATGACTTATCTTACTCCCTAGTGAGTCAATTTGTCCAGCAGTCTGTAAACTGATATAGCCCTGTTATAGCCCCGATATAGCCCTGATATAATCTCTATTATAGCCCTGATATAAACCCTATTATAATCTCTATTATTACCCACTTGCTAGATCATAAATCTTTATTATTGTTATTATACCGTACTGAGACACACTACCCTTACCTTTGACCATATGGACAGAAAGGGTGCAGGGACAGAACCAGGTTAGGCAGGGGTAAGGACTGTTCCCAACCTTTTGGACTCTTCTTACCCTTATTTTGTTCAAGCAAGCTTATGGTACCCCTTCGTCCAACTTGAGTAACATTAAGAGCCATCATGAAAGTAAGAGGATTATTTATCGGTTGATGGAGTTTGATATTCAATCCATTCCATACCGATTGGCCAAGAGACTTCTCAAGCACCCCTTGTGGTGTTCGCTGGTACCCCCACCCCCAAGGCAATACTAGTAATAGTACCCCTAGTTGAGAGCCGAGGGACTAGAAAAAAGAGCAAGAAGTAATTAAGAGGCTACAATTAAGGGCCATAAGTCTCATTCTCAAAAGGATGTACGTTCTTGAATATTGTTGCTATCTTATCAATAAATTTTTATAACAAATGTCAATTGGTAATCGGAAGTGCACGATTGATGACTCGCGTTGTATTTTATTTATAAAAATTATAGGAAGGAAAGATGAGACACAGAGTTGTTATATTTTCGTTCTGGAATAGGGTTTAAATTTTAGTGTTAACTTTTAAAGAGATATATTTAGGTGGGGGTATATTTGAAGGGATTATGCGATTTTCATGCAGTTCTAGTACTTATAAGAGGCTAATTCACATAAATTGTATTCATGGCCCAAAGATAAGCGAAAGCGAGGATTGTAAAGCATATTTCTAAACTTTGTATGTGTATCAGGGACACTGATAGCATCAATTTGCGTCATTCCAATTTCTATTCCGATGTCTGTGGTTCTTGTAATTGATGCTATCAGTGTCATACAAAGTTTAGAAATACGCTTTACAATCCCTTTAATATGTAAGATGATTCGTAATCGGAAGTACTTGATTGAAGGCTTGTGTTGTAACTCTTGAAGAAACAACCTGTCTTTCCTTCCTGTATTTTATTATTAAAATCATAAAAACTTTCAACATGCATATTCAAGTATTCAAATTACAGTTATTGGCCAAGAGCCAAACGTCTTTAAGATTTCATAAAGTTTTTAGTAGACAATAATATTAAAGGATGGTCTCCATTGCTTAGTGTTTTATTGTAGGTTTATGATAGTTGAATTGTATCTGTTAGTTTTTATGATAATGCTATCATTGTATTTTATTCTCATGAAGTGAACATGTGTAGTGACAGGCCATGCTTACTCTTTCTGAAACACCTCACATTACTCTTGAAGGAGACTACAATTACACGTACAACTTTACTCCAGTATTAGCACCATTATAGCAGGCCTTCTGAAATGACGGCCCAGGACACCCCTCAAGAGTGACCCTTCAAGAGTGACCCCTTACGCTGAAACGCTTTCCACTCTATGTAAGCCAGGCTCTTTTTGGCCCTTATAGTTATATTTCATTCTCAATATTCTTTTGGCCCTTTCAAAAATTAATTAAGAAAGCCTTCAGTATAGTCTCCGCTTGTACCAGACATATAATAATATATTATCCATGATTTTCATATGTGTGTTTTATTACAAAACAAATAGTAAAAATTGTTAAATACAGGCATGTTAATTGGCCAGTTTGTAAACCATGCGACTTGAATTTTGGAAAAATTTAAGGAAAATCTCACTGATAACTTTTGTGATGCATTTGATTGGTCAATCAATAATTAAATCAGCTTAAACAACCAATCAGCTTACTGTATTTTTTAAATCTTCATTTAATCTAAGTTAGTTTTCACGAATAAGGCCCCGAAAGGTCATTGAACTAGACATATATTTCTCTAAGTGGTAGAGTATCTTTAGAAATGTGAAAACTGAATTCACTGTGTTTTTATGATTTATGTGTTTAAATTATTTCAAATATGTTCCATATGAAATATACGTTTTGTAACACATTGTGTAAGAGTGTTTTCACACAGAGCAGCTGAATAGAGAATTTTATAAATCGTTATTTAACAAATTTACACTATTAGTTATTATCAGGGCTTCTGATTTCATTGTATTTACCAGCCATATTTGTTTCCCCCTGTCAGTCTGGAGCTATATAGCCCATTGTGTGCTGGTGCTCCTTAATACATTTCATTTCTTTTCCCCCTATCACAGTCTAATTAAAATCAGACCCTAATTTCGTTCGTTCGTTTTTTTTTAAATCCGGTTTTTTAACCACTACATTTGGGTCTGAGAACGTCGCGCTTTGCCAGCCGTTCAGGTTAACTTTGACCTTACCTTGATAAACATGACCTGATAAACTAGTCTACAGCACTTAGGAATCCTAGAATGCACCTATTGTTCGCGAACAAAATCCCAGCGCGGGAGAGGGCAAAGATCTGATTGGTTAAAACAAAGGTCATTAGGGTTAGGTCAAAGTTAACCTGAACGGCTGGCAAAGCGCGACGTTCTCAGACCCAAATGTAGTGGTTAAAAAAACGGATTTAAAAAAAAAAACGAACGAACGAAATTAGGGTCTGATTTTAATTAGACTGCCCCTATCAGTATGATGCAGAGACTGAGATGGAAAAAGAGTCTAGTCGTTAGAAACTGGTCTCTCAATGGCTAGATAGGTACAATTAAGCTTTAGAAAGCTTGAAATTGCCATGAATTAAAGAGGCACAGGCTTCATTTTCGTGGGTCGATTTTTCCAAGTCTCAGAAACGGGGACTTTTTAGCTCAGCAATTTAGTACTGGTTATCACAACTCACCATTGAAATTTGAGTCTTCAAATCCACGTGCATCCATAATTATTAGCATTTGAAAGTTATAATGCCCTACTACACATTAGCGATACTATGCAATATATAGAAAAGTCTTCTATAGAAATAGAAGGAGAAATGTCTAATTTAAGATATATTTGAAGGAAATATGCAATTTCCGTACATTTCTAGTGCTTCTGAAGGATATATAAGTATGTTCAAGACCCAAATCAACCAATAAAAATGAAGACTGGTCCCCTTTAAGCTAACTTAATGCATATTTAAAATCAAGCTATGGATAAATGACTTGGTGGATTCAATACAGCTTAATTAGGTTCTGTATTTATAGCTGATAATAAGCTCAATAAAAATGTAATTGAGCTTCAAAAGGCTGATATTGAGCAGCTCGATATTGTCCTCCATAAAAAGCTGAAATTAAGCTTTATACAAAGAAAGAAACATCTATATTTTACAAGGATAACAACTTAGGTTCGGTAAGGATCCTTTCTCCCAGTTGGTCCTTGGCCAAACCTCTAGGAATTGATCTTTCACGGATTATCTGTACCCATAAACAGGGCCATATGAAGACAACTGTCCCCATAATAAAATATCAATGCATGTATATGAGATATAAATTGAAAATCCTTTCTCCCAGTTGGTCCTTGGTAAACCTCTAGGAATTGATCTTTTCCGGATTATCTGTACCCATATACCACGCAATATAAAGACAACTGTCCCGATAATAAAAGCTAAATGCATGTATATGAGATATAAACCCAGAGATATTGTCAAGTAGTTGTTATTTATGATAGTGTACTAGTATATGAAATAAGTGTTGTCTAAATAACTACCAAAATATCTGTCCGTCTGTCTGTTTGGCTGTTTAACTGACTGCAGGTCTGTAGTTAGGGCAAGACAATGGGGCACAATGTCCTACCCTAAAATTGATTGCCCTAAAAATAATTATTTTAATAATTAATTAATTAAATAATTTCCCCTGTCCTCCCCCTGACTCATAAGCTAGTTTGGTGCGTGACAGGGGGGTACATGCCCTCCATAAAATTCTGACAGCATTCAATTCATTTCAATGCATTGTCCTGCCAGATATATTGTATTATTTGCCCTTAAAACAATCCAGTGTTCCTGTCTTCCCAGGGGAGAGTGATGACCCTCCAAAAATCCTCAACATTTAAATGACATCATCACTGCATCACCCCTTCAGATGTCTTCCCTCCCCTCCACCGTCTCTCCTAACAATCAAGCCTGTGTGTCTAGGGGCCTGACTGTCTGGGTGACAGATACTAACCGAGATCTAGTTTAAAAAGGTTACAATCTGTCCCCCCTACCCTCCCTACCCCTCCTTCTTCCCCTACCCTCCTAACAATCAAGCCTGTGTGTCTAGGGGCCTGTCTGACTGGCTGTCTGGGTGACAGATACTCACCGAGTTCTAGTTTAAAAAGGTTACAATGACAATTTACCTCTAGAAAATATCATAGTGTAATATTTCATTATGTCTGTCTGTGTACTTTACGAGGCAAAAAAACGGTTGGTTTGAATTATGTTGAGTGGCAAACACTAATGGTTTTCAATGCTAACTCTTCTAGACACCTGATACCACTTTTCATCATGAAATATTAACACATTTATTGATATACATCGTCAAATGAAAAGTTCATTAGCTACGGTACTATTTTACGGTTGAGATCGTTCGTGCTAGGGTTTTATTAATTGATTTAGGTTTTTTGGGCAAAAACTGTTTAATAGTAGCAAGGCAGGATAGGATATGCATTCATAAAGTGTCCATTTCAGAGAGTCCACATAGCTAACTTTGTCCTCAAAGCTTTAAACTCAGATTCCAAATAAAAAATTCCAAATATTTGAGCTTCAAATGTCTAAAAGTCATTGCATAATTATGTTGCTCCTAAAGCTTTGTCCAAAGGGTTAGTTTTGCGAAATATATGATAACTTAGAAACTGATAAAGACTATATGATAATTTTCAGTAGATATTTTAACAGACTATATGAAGACAGGGCTTCCTTATTTACAAGCAGGGTATGCTTACTCTTCTAGAAACCCGATATCACTTTTCATTATGAAATATTTACTCATTTATTGATATACTTCCTTATGACACTAGATCTATTTGTGACCATGTCACTGTTTCTAAGATTAACTCAGATTGAGGAAGTTTTTATATATTTATATATAGTTCCTTGTTGACCTTCCTATATCTATATAGAATGAATGAAATATCTATATTTTACAAGGATAACAACGTAACTTATTCTAGGCTTTAATACAATTGAAATTGAAGGCTCGAAGTGTCTGAATACCAGAAATATAAAATAAGAATTAATAATGTTTTTATATCGCTAAGTCTGATAGTAATAAGTTAAAATAACATTTTTTATACCAGTTTAACATGTGTTATGAATATTACCACGCTGGGAAATCATTCGTAATTCTTTTTACACATATTTTATTCATTTATTCGGAATTTATTCATTCTTTTCTCCATATTCTCCTTCTAAATGTTTTATTAATTTATTTATATATGTCACTTTTTATGTGTGTCATCATATTTGAACGTTTTTTGCATTAAAGGGGACCAGTCTTCATTTTTATTGGTTGATTTGGGCCTTTGTTATATGTAAATAGTCTTCAGAAGTACTCAAGCTATAAGAAAATCGCAAAATACCTTCAAATATATCTCAAACTAAAAAATTCACGTTTATTTATTTTTTTTCATTGCTGTACGCGGCTGGTCTCCAGCCTGTGTGAAAATTGTGTGTCTTGTTGACCAAGTCTACAATTCAAAATACGGTATGCTTGTGTGGGCCTGTGCAGTAGTCTGGATGACCTGACCCGCGCTGTTGCACCACGGGAATAACTTATTTGTTATCAAGATGGCGGGACGCTCAATGTGTAGTAGGGCATTGGGACTTTCAAACACGGATAATTAAGGATACACATGGATTTGAAGGCTCAAATTTCAACGGTAAGCTCTGTAGACTATTTCTAATTAGCTAAGCTAAAGATTTCACATCTTTGCGACCGTCGGATGATTGTCCGAAACAAATAGCGAACGTAGCTCTTTAAACTATATTTTTGTGTTGATTTTCATTTAGTCAGTCTGTCTTTCATTTATCTTTTCAGATTTGACTATAAAAAATTATTATATAATTCCACATTTTGTCTGGTACCCAGAGGTAGAAGACTTGGTTCATTTAGGTAAGACATTAGCCCCTAATGTTCTCAGACCACCCACCCCTTACGGCCATTCTCAGGGTCTTATTCCTGCCATTTCTACAGTCTCCTCCCGAAGGATATCTATCCTTCAGATTGTTTGAAGCATTGCAACTTTAATTAATAGATTATTGTAGGCAAATTGATTTATAGCAGGGGAAATAACTCTTATTTGATGGAAATGAATGCACTAATATGCAAACCCAAGGGAAATAACTCTAAAACATATGATATGATTGAACTTGTATGTAAACCAACCAATCAAATTTAATTTTCGGATTTTTAGAAGTGTGGTAATACTGATTTTGCACATATCTCAAGGGAAATAACTCTTTAACAGTTAATATGATTGCACTCAAATGCAAACCAACTGTTTAATTTAACTTCTAAAAGTTCTGCAATAATGATTTATTAAATATTTGAAGGGAAATAACTCTAATACATTTGATATGATTGCACTCAAATGCAAACACCCGTTTTATTCTGATTTTTAGAAGTGCGGCGATACTGATTTTGTACATATTCCAAGGGAAATAACTCTCAAACATTTGACAGGATTGCACTCATATGCAAACCAACTGTTGATGTGACTGCATCTATATGTAAACCTTCCAATTTATTTTTATTTTTTCAGATTTTTAGAGGTGTTACAGGCTGCGTGTATTCCAGTGTTATTGTCCAATGGGTGGCAGCTACCGTTCTCGGAAGTTATAGATTGGAACAAGGCTGGTGTGATAGGTGACGAGCGTCTGTTACTTCAGATACCATCAATCGTACGTTCCTTGTCCCAGTCTGATATTCTAGCCTACCGTCAACAAACTCAGTTTATCTGGGAGACGTATATGTCATCTGTTGAAAAAATCATCACAACTACATTAGAGGTAGGTTCGTCTTGATATTGATAAGCTTACATTGCATTAAAGCAGGCCTGCGAGCCAAATCCGACCCGTGACGCCCTCAAGAGTAGCCCCTCACTCAGCTCTATTTGGTCCACCAAGCTGTAAATGGGTACGGATAATCCAGAAAAGATCAATGTTAAGAGGGTTTGGCCAAGGACCAGCTGGGAGAAAGGATCCGCAAGGAACCTAAGTTGTTATCCTTGTAAAATATAGATGTATCTTTCTTTATCTTTCTTATATTTCATTCATAAAATGCATTTTGCCCTTTACAAACATTAACTTACTGTTCTTGCTAGTCCTTTGAGGAGAGCGTTTTAAGACGTTACTTTTGCAAATCATTTTAAATCTTACAAGCAAGTTGAGCTTTTGCAATCATAAAACTACCGAACCACAGTAATAGGACTGGTGGAGTGGTGGATATTGAAAATAAAATCTATAATTGTCCCTGATACATAATAAAAGGCACAAAATTTCTTTGAAATTCGATTAAGAGAAATCTAATTAAACAATACAAACCAATTTGATATTATAGTGATATAAAACTAAACTAAAGTAATGAAAAAAATAAACTAGACTACATATACACTGATAATTATAGCAATGGACTATGTTTTATTATTGACTTGGTAAACAAGACTACTGTCTCCAGTCTCTTTGATGTCTTTGTAGACTCAATCTACCAGTTGTTTCACGTCTTGACTAATGTTCGTGGAGATATGTCAATTGACTGGAGAACTATAATTAAGATATTTGTTTATTTTGCGATGACGATATTTTTTATTGAATCGGGTCACACATGATAATATGACACTTAGAAAGAAATGGAGTTTTACATCCTACTGTTTTGTACTCTTTTTAAGCCAATGAAATGGAGTCTTGCATCTCATTTTCTGTAGTCTTTAATGAGCCAATAAAAAGGAGTTTTACATCCTACTGTTTTGTTCTTTATTAAGCCAATAAAATTAACTTTTATATCCTTCAGATGTATTCTCTTATTGAGCCAATGAAATGGAGTTTTACATCCTACTGTTTTGTACTTTAGGCAGAGGAAATGGAGTTTTACATCCTACTTTTTTGTACTTTTATTAAGCCAATGAAATGGAGTCTTGCATCTCATTTTGGAGTTTTATATCCTACAGTCTTGAGAATACAACTTTGGGATATAAAACTCCATTTCATTGGCTTATTAAGAGAACACAACTTTGGGATATAAAACTCCATTTCATTGGGTTATTAAGAGAACACAACTTTGGGATATAAAACTCCATTTCATTGGGTTATTAAGAGAACACAACTTTGGGATATAAAACTCTATTTCATTTGCCTTATAAGGATATGTACATCAAGATATAAAACTCCATTTTATTGGCTCTTTAAATACAACAGAAAATGAGCTGCAAGACTCCATTTCATTGGCTTAATATAAGAACAAAAAAGTAGGATATAAAACTTCATTTCATTTGTCTTATAAGGGTACAGAACAGTAGGATATAAAACTCCATTTCATTTGCCTTATAAGGGTACAGAACAGTAGGATGTAAAACTCCATTTCATTTGCCTTATAAGGGTACAGAACAGTAGGATATAGAACTCCATTTCATTTGTCCAATAAGGTACCGCGCATAGAACAATGGGATATAAAACTCCATTTCATTTGCCTTATAAGCGTACTGTACATTAGGATATAAAACTCCATTTCATTTGCCTAATAAAAATACAACTTTGGGATATAAAACTCTATTTCATTTGCCTTATAAGGAGAACACAACTTTGGGATGTAAAACTCCTTTTCATTGGCTTAAAGAGAACACAACTTTGGAATATAAAACTCCATTTCATTTGCCTTATAAGAGTACTGAACAGTAGGATATAAAACTCCATTTCATTTGCCATAGTTATTATGATATTCTAGAATGTAGGCTTTTAGCACATATAATATTTGATTGACAGTTTTATAGAAACAATGACTTAAAATTCATATGTTAAAATTATTTTTAAACATACGTGTCAATTTTATTTAAAACATGACAAAATTCTTCAACTACTAGCAATAAAAATGAAATAGTTTGCTAGATCATAAGTGATTTATGTGAAAAAAAAACCTAGTGAAATTATTAGGTGGAGGGGCAACATAATTGTCGAAGGGGGTGGGGACGCTTTCACCATGGCAGCCGAACATAAGTGATTTATAAAAAACTGAGGTGGAAATGGGTGGAGGGGCAACATAATTGTCAAGGGGGAGTGGGGATGCTTTTACTATGGTAGCCGAACATAAGTGATTTATAAAAATCTCAGTAGAATTATTAGGTGGAGGGGCAACATAATTGTCAAGGGGGGAGGAACGCTTTCGCCATGGCAGCTGAACATAAGTGATTTATAAAAATCTTAGTAGAATTATTAGGTGGAGGGGCAACATAATTGTCAGGGAGAGTGAGGACGCTTTTGCCATTGCAGTCGACCATAAGTGATTTATAAAAAACCTCATTGGAATTATTAGGTGAGGGGGCAACATAATTGTCAGGGGGCGGAGGGGGGTAGCGAACGTTTTCTCCATGGCAGCCGACACCCATTGCCAGGGTGAGTTCAAGGGGTTCATATAAACTCTATTTGAAAACAAATAAGCACTGTGAAAGTCGACATTTTGTTTGAATTGTAACTGTTAAAGTTGAGTATGATTGCTTCGCAAGTCGATTTCCTCCCCTCCCCCCACCCCCCTTGGAAATTCCTGGCTACAGCCCACATCTGTATCACTGACAGGGGCATACTGGGTTTAAAAATTAATATTATTATAAAACAGACGATATTGTTTGAAGGTTTATCTTTCACTCCCAGTTTACTTTTTGATGTGAACAGTTTAACCTTTATTTTAAAGGTCAGGGGTGAAAGGTCAAGATTTTGAGTGACATTGGAGACCTTTTTAAAATATTTAACTTCATTGAATTAAAAACATGAGTTTGGGGGAACCAAAACAGTCAAATTATAATTTAAAGAGATTGTAAAGAGATTTTCTAAACTTTGTATGTGTATGGGGGACACTGATAGCATCAATTTGCGCCATTCCAATATTTGATTGTCTGATTAAGGGATTGTAAAGAGGTTTTTTAACTTTGTATGTGTGTCGGGGACTCCGATAGCATCAATTTGCGCCATTCCAATTTCCATTACAACGTCTGTGGTTCTTGCAAGTCCACTAAAACTAAGTGCTTTATGATGTTATTATCACACAGGCCCTAAATAATTAATAATCAATTTTTGCAACCACAGATATCCGTCAGAAAATGATAAAAATGGTTGTTTCAACCAATATTTTTCATTTGAATTTTTTTTTTTTCAGATCATCAAAAGTCGAGTAAACCTTCATTTTAAAAGATCTAATATAATATGGAACGTAGAACCAGGAGCCATAGCAACACAGATGGATTTCTCGGACACCATCGACAACTTCCCATTCTACTATCAACAACTAGGCTCACGACCTGATCAGAAATTCACTGCTGTTATATACGCAACATCACCAATTCTGTTAGCATCAGCGCCATTGTTCCGAACTCTACGAAATGTGGCCAAATCTGAATTTGTAGTAAAGGTAGGGAGAATTCAGTGTTACATATTTAAGGAATAAATAAAATTTCAATTAACCTGTATATTCTGTCAATCAAGTTTGACGACGTCATAGTGTCACATGCCATGAAAAACAAACGCCAGTTTCCGAAAATGGTGTAGTAAAGGTAGGGATATTTCAGTGTTTGATATTTGTATTTGACTTCCTCAGTGCAATAAGCAGACTATCCATTTTATATTTAAAGAGATTGTAAAGAAGTTTTCTAAACTTTGTATGTGTATCAGGGACACTGATAGCATCAATTTGTCCCATTCCAATATCCATTCCAATGTCTGTGGTTCTTGCAATTCCACTTAAACTAATGTGTTTTATGACGTCACTGACAGTGATCTACCAGAAGCTACTATTGATATCTATGTAGATCACTGTCAGTGACGTCATAAAAAGCGTTAGTTTTAATGAAATTGCAAGAACCACAGACGTCAGAATGGAAATTAGAATGGCGCAAATTGGTTCTATCAGTGTTCCTGATACACATACAAAATTTAGAAAACCTCTTTACAATCCCTTTAATACAGATTTCTGGTTTGTTTCTATATATCAATTTCTGGGACTAATACAAAAATTGTAAATAAGAATTCTAAGTAAGATTTCTGGTTTGTGCCTGGCCTGTCTGTGATGTCAGACTGTAGGAATTTGAATATAGATTGTAAATAATGAATGTTAATTAAGTAGAATACTTGTAACAAGTAGAAAGAATCTGGTATCTTATTTATCAGACTGTATTCATGATATTTATTACGTAATACATAATTAAAACAGTATGTTACAATTCTTATTCAAGTTATTATTCAACGTTCTTTCTATATATTCACCATTTAAAGGGATTGTAAAGAGGTTCAGTTATCATTTAAAGGGATTGTAAAGAGGTTCAGTCATCATTTAAAGGGATTGTAAAGAGGTTCAGTTATCATTTAAAGAGATTGTAAAGAGGTTCAGTCATCATTTAAAGGGATTGTAAAGAGGTTCAGTTATCATTTAAAGGGATTGTAAAGAGGTTCAGTTATCATTTAAAGGGATTGTAAAGAGGTTCAGTTATCATTTAAAGGGATTGTAAAGAGGTTCAGTCATCATTTAAAGGGATTGTAAAGAGATTCAGTTATCATTTAAAGGGATTGTAAAGAGGTTCAGTTATCATTTAAAGGGATTGTAAAGAGGTTCAGTCATCATTTAAAGGGATTGTAAAGAGATTCAGTTATCATTTAAAGGGATTGTAAAGAGGTTTAGTTATTATTCAACTCTGTTTCTATATATTCATCATTTAAAGGGATTGTAAAGAGGTTCAGTCATCATTTAAAGGTATTGTAAAGAGGTTTAGTTATTATTCAACTCTGTTTCTATATATTCATCATTTAAAGGGATTGTAAAGAGGTTCAGTCATCATTTAAAGGGATTGTAAAGAGGTTTAGTTATTATTCAACTCTGTTTCTATATATTCATCATTTAAAGGGATTGTTAAGAGGTTAAAGATGGGTTTTCTCATTGTTTTAGGGTAAAATCAAGTTGACTGATTGATTAATCAGTGTTTCTAATGAATAACCTCTTTACAATCCCTTTAAATTTTAATTTAGTATCAACTTTGCCAAGGATTTAGAACTGAACCATGTTAAAAAATTTCCATAGACATAACACATTGGTTTTACATGAATATAGAAATATCATTTTGTTTTTCAGATGATAGTGTTATGGCATTGTGAAGTTCCCCCTCCCCCCTCACACAAGTGGCCGTCAGATTTGGGGGTACCTGTTCTTGTAAAAACCAGAAACATCAAGGTAAGGATATAAATTTCTGGTACCAGAACAAAATCATTTCTCATTCGGCTCAACCTTCATCATTTTGTTCGAGACTATGTAATGACACTGCCATGATAAGCGGCCATCTTGCCCGGTAAATGGGCAAGAAAGATAACCCTTGTTCGAAGATTGATTTTGATTGGCTGTTTTTACCGCGAAAGAAGACAACACCCTCTGAAGAATGATTGTGATTGGTTGAACTATAATTTATTCAATATGGCAACTACCGTATAGTATACAAGGTTATCTAGAACATTAGTCTAGTTCCGAAGTTGATACAAGTGAAACTTTCTTTGGTTTTAAAGAATGCTTATAGCCAGTTTGGATCCTCTTGAATTTAGTGTAAAATATGTTAGTTTCCTCCTTTTTCTTTTGTGCAACCTTGAAAGCAATTAAAATTGTATTTGTGTTGTTTATTTTTGCAGACTATTAGTGCTAGATTTTTTCCATATAAGGAGATAGAAACAGACGCAGTGTGGAGTTTAGAGGAGGATTCTCTTCTCACCACAGACGAGGTAAACTTCCATCTTTTATCCTTACCATAACTATTGATATCTATGTAGATCACTGTCAGTAACGTCATAAAACGTGTTAGTTTTAGTGGAATTACAAGAACCACAGACGTCAGAATGGAAATTGGAATGGCACAAATTGATGCTATCAGTGTCCCTGATACACATAAAAAGTTAAGAATACCACTTTACAATCCCTTTAAAATACTTAGTTTTAGTGGAATTGAAAGAACCACAGACGTTGTAATGGAAATTGGAATGGTGTAAATTGATGCTATCAGTGTCCCTGATACACATACAAAGTTTAGAAAACCTCTTTACAATCCCTTTAAATGTGATTAATTTCAGATTAATTTTGCGTTCAGCGTATGGCAAGAGTTTCCAGTACGTATAGTAGGATATCCTGCTAGAAATCATTATTGGGATGATATTAAAGCAAGGTGGAGCTACACGTCAAAATGGTCCAACGAATATTCCATGGTTTTAACTGGTGCTGCTGTGTATCACAGGTAGGCTATTGACGACATTTCTACGATTTTGAAAGGTCGGAGGGGCTGACATGAAAAAAGCGTCTAGTCGTTCGGATGGGACAATAAACCGAGGTCCCGTGTGCTATTGGCTGTGCACGTTAAAGATCCCTCGACAGTTGGAAATCGATAATAAGAGCAGGCTAATGCCACTGTCCTGGCAAAATTTCCCTCATTGCACACTGTATGGCGTTTGCTCGTCCTCAGTTAGCCCATATAGGTGCAGAAAAGTAGGACGTAAAACTCCATTCATTTCATTACGATTTTGAAATCCACATTTAGTTAAAGCGACACCACCTCTTAGAATGAACAAAAAATTTAAGGGTATATTCATCAACGGTGTCCAAAGTATACAAACAGAATCAAATAAACCCATAAAACTATGCAATTTTCCATACAATTACAGGTTATGATTGAAAAATGCTTAAAATTTGTTGATCTTTTACTAAAGTATATAGTTTTTGATATGTTGAAAAAAGTAATTTAGTTTTGTTGACCAGTTCTAAGTGCTTCAAACACAGTATAATATTTTGATATTTTAAAAGGAAAAAAAATGTCGACTAACTACTACTCAAATGTTGCACAGTTTTTGATATTTAAAAAAAAAGAAATATAAATTTTGTTGACCAGTTATAAGTCTTCAAACGCAGTATGCATTTGATATATGTGTAAAAAAGTAAATGCCTTTGACCAGTTCTAAGTCCATCAAACAACGTAAATATTTTGATATGTGTATGGTGTAAAAAGAAAGTAAATTTATTTGAAAATAAAAACAGTAGAGAATTGTTGACTAAAAATATAAAGACAGATATTTCAGGAATTCTCTTTCATGTCTCAAGTAGCTTAAAGTGATTATATCCGTTGGGTTACATAGCAACTTAATTTACAGTTTTTTATTTCTGACTTTAATTAATTTAGAAACTAATTGAAAATAATGTCTTCAAGTTACTTTATCTTCAATAATTGTTTTCATTTCATTAAATTGATTAATTATGGAACTAAGCACTAGTATTATTCTCTTTAAGATAGTTTTCATTAGAGCCTTAATCTTGGTTTAATTCGTCTAAAATTGGCAGATTTGAATGTGTTTAAACTGCAGAGATAGTCAACTTTTTATATGAATATACAAGATTTTGACAGAGCCAGAGACATTCAATTTTTTTGTCGAAACTAAAGGGCTACTTAGCTTAATCTGTCGTCACGGCCAATCTAGCCAGCTTAAAGGGATTGTAAAGTGGTTTTCTAAACTCTTTATGTGTATCGGGCACACTGATAGCATCAATTTGTGCAATTCCAATTTTCATTCCGACATCTGCGGTTCTTATGACATAGCAGACAGTAGTAGTTTTAGTGGAATTGTAAGAACCACAGACATCAGAATGGAATTTGGAATGGCGCAAATTGATGCTATCAGTGTCCCCGATACACATACAAAGTTTAGAAATACTCTTTACAATCCCTTTAATATGTGCCACTGCCACTGAGCTAGCCTGTTTAATGTGTGTCAACACTACAGAGCTAGCCAACTTAATGTGTGTGGGTACTTGTCACAATGTGTTACTAATTTACAGACTATTTCATGTCATCTACTAATTTATACCATACGACAACACAACACTAAAACTAACAACAATTCACTACCAGTCTGTGTGGGATAGGGTCCTTTATGTTTTGTCTACCTACATATAAACATATAACACGTTTATTCAAGATGACAGCCACGAAACAAAGACATACCAATTCAGACTTGTCTGCAAGTGACTAATCTTTGTCCCAAAAACTGTACCAATGGACGAAATGTGCTATAGTCTGCACATTTAGTCAAGATGACAGTCAAACAAACAAAGGCATTCCATTTCTGGCTTTTCAACTTGTCTGAAATTGTGACTAATTGTTGTACCACTATGCAAGCTTAAGAATCTGTACCAATGGGCCAAATGTGCTACAGTCTGTGCACATTTAGTTTAGATGACAGCCACGAAACAAAGGCATACCATTTCTGGCTTTTCAACTTAGTCTGCGATAAGGCCACATAAAAAAAAACAATTGGTGATCGTCCCCGCCCGTGCCTGAAAATGGCCCCGTCCCTAATTTTTTTTTATTTTTTATTTAAAAAAAAAACGTAAACAATCCACTCAATAGCGTAGGTATAGCAAAAATTCAATTGTTCGCGGACATTTAACGCAGAATAACTGTAATATAATAGGAAATACCACCAGTAGGTCAATCTAGCGACCATAGTAGGAACTACAACACCCATCCGCGCATGCGCTGCCATCGTATCATGTGGGCTTAAGTGTATTAGGGTCCTATAAAAAAATAAAAAATAAAATAAAAAACCTCCCCCCCCTCCCCTGATTTCGGAAATTGAAAGGACGATCACCAATTTTTTTTTTTTATGTGGCCTAATGACTAATCTTTATACCACTATATAAGCTCAGTAATCTGTACCAATGGGCCCACATGCTATAGTCTGTGCATATTTAGTTTAGATGACAGCCAACAAACAAAAGCATTCCATTTCTGGCTTTTCAACTTGTCTGCAATTGTGACTAATTGTTGCTCCACTATGTAAGCTTAGGAAACTGTGCCAATGGGCCAAATGTGCTACAGGCTGTGCACATTTAAGATCCTACAATGATTGTAGAGCAAAAAAGAGTGAGCTATTGTCTCTCCTAACAAAATTTCCCACAATTGCACACAGCATGGCATTGACTATTTTCATGAGCCCAATCAAGGGTAGATTAGACTTTAAACTGCCTTGAATTGTACAGTTTAAAGGGCATTTCTAGTAGCTATTCTAAGACTATGTTCAAGTCCCAATTCAAACCCCCCGAAAATTCCCACTGTCCCCTTTAAGTATTGTCTGAGCCTCGATTTAACGTTTGTTGGTTTTTTTTCAGGTACTACCATTATCTCTACACCAATCATCTTCCAGCTGACGTCCTCGATACCGTCGACCAATCAAACAACTGCCATGACATCCTCTTTAACTTCCTAGTCAGTCATGTGACCAAACGTTCTCCAATCAAAGTGACACAACGAAAGAACTGTGAAGAATCGGGACTAGTAAATACTAATACAAACTATAATTCCAGTAAATCATCGCTATGGTTACAACAGCATAATTTCTCGCAGCGAGAGTTGTGCATGAATACCTTTGTAGAACATTTTGGCGGAATGCCGTTAATACGTTCTCAAGTTCGATTGGACCCGCTGTTATTCAAAGATCCTGTATCGAACATGAGGAAAAAATATCGTCAAATCGAAACGGTTTGATACTAAGCTATTTTTAGAATGAATCATTTGCATATTTTGTGAAGAGTTATGTTTCCTTGATCGAAGGGTGTATGCATTAGCAGCCTATTTCTTAAAAATTTACTGTTGTCTAATTTTCATCATGCAAGGTTGTGTAGTGTAGATGACCATTTTAAAAATACTTTTTTCTCAAGATGTACCAAGGGTATAAAGAGTTTATATGATCTAGCCCTTGATCCAATAAGCTACTGGTGACTAAACAGTAATATTTACTGAATAGATAAAGAAACGTCGCATTATTAGATCTTTTGGTTGAAGTCGTGCATGATCAAAATTGTTATTTTTCTACATAAATATTATTTTTTAGACATTTAAACCTCTAGTGTATGTAATTCCACTGACAATGCCAGTTGCGTTCTTATAAATCTGTAGTTTTTTCACTATTTACTTTGTGTTTTGCGACGTTTCTTTATCTGTTCAGTATATTTACTGAATAGTGCCAGATACCAGCTTTTTGGACAAGGGACAAGGGTTGGAAAAGATTATCGTATAGTCCTGCAAAGCTATTGTGCCCATTTGAGTACTAATCAAAAGGCTTAAACGAAGATTTAATTCTCATAAAAAGCATGGGCCAAGCGCGCACAAATAATTTGTCAACCCTACCGTTAAAAACACAAGGAATTGTAAATAATATTTTGTACAGATTTTAAAGCTAGATCACAATTTATAACCAAAATCAAACGTAATAATTTTTAGTTGCCATAATCAAACACTCATCACAGTGAGCCCTGTTTATTTAATCGCAGGCAAACTTGATGCAGAATTTCCATTTTGATAAGTGTCACACGTAGTACAATTAAGTTTCAGCTTGGATATATGTAAACACTTATAATTTACAGTTAGCACTATTGTCTCTTAAAGTGTGCCATCAATGTTTTTATTTAATCGAAGGCAAACTTGATGCTGAATTTCCATTTTGATAAGTCTCACACGTAGCCTAATCTAAAATTTTACCTTTATGTAAACACTTGTAATTTACAGTGAGCACTATTGCCTCTTAAAGTGTGCCATCAATGTTTTTATCTAATCGCAGGCAAACATGATACTGAATTTCCATTTTGATAAGTGTCACGTGAAGCCTAATCTAAAATTTTACCTTTATGTAAACACTTATAATTTACAGTGAGCACTATTGCTTCTTGAAGTGTGCCATCAATGTTTTTATTTAATCGCAGGCAAACTTGATGCAGAATTTGCATTTTGATAAGTGTCACATGCAGCATACAATTAAATTTTACCTTAATGTAAACACTAATAATTTACAGTGAGCACTATTGTCTCTTAAAGTGTGCCATCAATGTTTTTATTTAATCGCAGGCGAACATGATGCAGAATTTCCATTTTGGTAAGTGTCACACATAGCCTAATCTAAAATTTTAATCTTTATGTAAACACTTATAATTTACAGTGAGCACTATTGTGTCTTAAAGTGTGCCATCAATGTTTTTATCTAATCGCAGGCAAACATGATACTGAATTTCTATTGTTATAAGTGTCACACATAGCCTAATCTAAAATTTAACCTTTGATATAAATATATTATATTCAAAATAAGCATTATTGCCTCTTTAAGTCTGCCATCAATGTTTTTATTTAATCGCAGGCAAACTTGTTACTGAATTTCCATTGTTATAAGTGTCACACATAGCCTAATCTAAAATTTAACCTTTGATATAAATATATTATATTCAAAATAAGCATTATTGCCTCTTTAAGTCTGCCATCAATGTTTTTATCTAATCGCAGGCGAACTTGATGCAGGATTTCCATTTTGATAAGTGTCACATGAAGCCTAATCTGAAATTTAAACTTCGATATAAATATATTATATTCAAAATAAGCATTATTGCCTCTTTAAGTCTGCCATCAATGTTTTTATTTAATCGCAGGCGAACATGATACTGAATTCTCATTTTGATAAGTGTCACACATAGCCTAAACTGAACTTTAACCTTTGATATAAATATATTATATTCAAAATATTCCTAATTTATATTATAACTATATAATCAAATAATTGAGAAATTAAAGATGAACCTTAGGGGATCCCAAACATGCGAATGAGAATTTTGCTTTTTTGATCATTTTAAAAGGTAGTATAGACCTTATTCACGCCTTATTACCGCTTTGAAACCGAGGTTCATATCGCAAATGACGTCAACCCATTCATAATATACAACGTCTAATGAATGAAAGGAATATGACATCACCATATCAACAGCGAGAAAATGGTATAAAAACTGTCTTTTCAAACCTTTTCTCAGAAATATTTGAAGAAACACTTCATCTGAAAGTATTTTTAAATAGCGTTATTAATTCCAATTTTTAACAATGTAAAATTTGATTAGGTTTGAGTTAGTGGGACTTGATAAGGTGGCGTTTAAGACCTCAAGGTGTTGATTTATCTGCAGTGGCAAAACGTTATGAGCCTTGATATGGATCCAAGATGGCCGATGTGTGAATAAGGTCTATTCCTTAAAATATACAGTCAAAGTGCATGCTGTTTGGGAACCCTTTTTAAAGTGCTACAAATGTACAATTTTTTATGATTTTTTGAACCTATTATTGTATAAACTGATATACGTTTTTTGAAATGATATTTTTATGTATATAACTATATATATATCGGCTAGTCCATGTCTCCTAGCAACAGTTTTGGCTTTAATTTAAACTATTTATAAACTAGATATCTATTGGATGAATGAATGAATGAATGAATAGATAATACTTAAAGGGATTGTAAAGTGGTTTTCTAAACTTTGTATGTGTATCGGGGACACTGATAGCATCATTTTGTGCCATTCCAACGTCTGTATCGACGTCTGTGGTTTTTGCAATTACTGAAACTAACTCCTTTTATGACGTCACTGACAGTGATCTACTATTGATATCTATGCAGGTCACTGTCAGTGACGTCATAAAACGCATTAGTTTTAATGGAATTGCAAGAACCACAAACGGCGGAATGTAAATTGGAATGGAGCAAATTGATGCTATCAGTGTCCCCGATACACATACAAAGTTTAGAAAACCTCTTTACAATCCCTTTAAGTATTATTTGTAGTAAGAGAGAGAATACGTACTGTATAATTTCTAATTAAACGCGCACCAAATATAACAAATATAGATCATTAGTGTTTTGTATTTAGTAGCTTTAGCTTTGAATTTTATTTATATGCAAAATAACAGACATATTTCAAAAATGGATGCATTATATTTTGAAATATGCCCTCAATAGGTTGTAGACTTATATGTGTTGTGTTTTAATTGAGCTTAAACCTAAAATATTACGCTTTACCTAAAATATCAAGCTTTGTTTAAAATATTAAGCTTTGCCTAAAATATTAAGCTTTGTTTAAAATATTAAGCTTTTGCCTAAAATATTAAGCTTTACCTAGAATATTAAGCTTTGCCTAAAAATATTAAGCTTTGCTTAAGATATTAAGCTTTACTTAAAATATTAAGTTTTGCCTAAAATATTAAGCTTTGCTTAAGATATTAAGCTTTGTTTAAAATATTAAGCTTTTTGTGTAGTGTTAATTATTTAGTAAGTAAGAAATATTTTCTGCTCTTTTAAGCTTTGTGCTGACTAGAAGTCAAAGTTAATTTATCTGCCATTAGTAAAATAGGACCAAAACTAGCCCAGAAATCCTTGCATTTGTTTGCAATTGAAATATTTTTTTTTTAAGACAGTTTGCTTTGTATAATATTTGCTTGTCGTTAAGATATTTTGAGCCTAATTTGTATATTTTGAGGCAAAAATCAAAAATAATTCACAAACTTGAATTCACAATTTTCTTATGTCAAAAGATTTATTTTTATTACGTATTTTTCATTGTCTTGTAAGAGTTTTAAATTTTAAATGGATCTGGGGCCTTATTCTCGAAAACTTAACTTGCAATGATTTTAGTGTTCCAGTGATCTTATTGGTCAATCACTAAAATTGATTTTAATTACAGCTTTATAATCCAATCAGATTACCGTATTTCTGAAAATCTGGATTTTATTTAAGTCAAGTTTTCGAGAATAAGGCCCCTGAACGTAGTTTTTGATAGAATTTAGACAGATTACAGTACTAGGAGTAGAGATATATAAATTTGTAATTTTTAGTGTTTCGTGTAAGTGTTTTGTATCTTCATATTAAAAATATAGAAATTTACTGAAATTACTGGCTGCTATTTTTCGCTAAAATATTGTCATAGATTTCTGTGAAGTCATAAATTAGATCATACTTTTTCTTAACTGATCATAATTGCATTCAATATTTCAAGGGGTATTTCTTTGGGTAAAAATCATCACAAAAGACTTTTAGGTTCAAAGTTTGTTTAAATTTCAGCTCATTTATTGAATTTCATCGACTTCCAACCTTTGACAAAATCAAACTGGGGCCTTATTCTCGAAAACTTAACTTAGATAAAATCTAGATTATAAGAAATACAACACTCTGATTGGATAATTATACTAAATTTAAAACTGATTTTAGTAACTGACCAATCAGAATACTGGATCACTAAAATCATTGTAAGTTAAGTTTTCAAAAATAAGGCCCCTGAGTGATAAGTATATCAGCTGGGGCCTTATTCTCGAAAACTTAACTTACAATTTTAGTGTTCGGGTCATCTGATTGGACAATCACTAGAATCGATTTTAAATAAAGCTTTATTATCCAATCAGATAACTGTATTTCTTATAATCTTGATTTTGTCTAAGTTAAGTTTTTGAGAATAAGGCCCCTCCCTAGATCACTTTAATCATCTTAAGTTTTTGAAAATAAGGCCCCTGAGTGATAAGTATATCAGCTGGTAGGATCAAGGGTTATATTCTATTAACTCTGCTACCCTTTGTAACATCATGGTGTTTGTGTATCATTCTATAGTATATTGTACAAGATGTATGAAATTTTTAAACTGTATTGTAACTGAAGCTTGTACTATATTTATAATAAATACATTTCTATACATAGTCTTACTTATTCACTCTAGTAAGGTGTCTTCTTTAACCCAAACACAGGCCCGTAACCAGCCCAGTGCTTTTAGGGGGGCAAACATATTATATTTATAATAAATACATTTCTATACATAGTCTTACTTATTCACTCTAGTAAAGTGTCTTCTTTAGCCCAAACACAGGCCCGTAACCAGCCCAGTGCTTTTAGGAGGCGAACGTATTATATTTATAATAAATACATTTCTATACATAGTCTTACTTATTCACTCTAGTAAGGTGTCTTCTTTAGCCCAAAAACAGGCCCTGTAACCAGCCCAGTGCTTTTAGGAGGCGAACGTATTATATTTATAATAAATACATTTCTATACATAGTCTTACTTATTCACTCATGTAAGGTGTCTTCTTTAGCCCAAACACAGACCCCGTAACCAGCCCAGTGCTTTTAGAGAGGCGAATGTATTATATTTATAATAAATACATTTCTATACATAGTCTTACTTATTCACTTATGTAAGATGTCTTCTTTAGCCCCAACACAGGCCCCATCACAGGCCCGTTACCAGCCCAGTACTTCTAAGGGGGCAAACGTATTATATTTATAATAAATACATTTCTATACATAGTCTTACTTGTTCACTCTTGTAAGGTGTTTTAACCAGCCCAAACACAGGCCCATAACCAGCCCAGTGCTTCTAGGGGGGGCGACATCCAAACAAGGGCGGGGGGGGTAGTTAAAGAGTAAAGAGAGTATTGGCTTTACAATCGAGTTTTATGTATTTTGCAGGGGGCGAAAATAATTTCAAGGGGCTGCTACCCTCCCTGATTACGGGACTGCCCAAACATGAAAGCCTATTTCATTTCATGGCACCATACCCCCTCCCCACTCGTAAATACACAACTGAATAAGGACAGGAATGCTCATATAAAACTAGACAAGCCAACTGGTTATTCCACTCAACTTAAGGTTTTGTCTTGGGGCTTCTTAGCAAATTAACCAATTGAAGGGAGGTAACTCTTTTTATTGTTGTAAATTATTCAGACCACAATTAACTTGATTTTTTTTAAATTCTCTATTTTCAGGGCAAGTTAGTCAATGGTGACTATTATTAGAAGAAAATTAGTAGAGAAGATGATTGGGTATGTATATAGGACAGGAAAACCTTCTGATGTATGGTGAGCACACTTTGATCATAATAGCTTCCAGTACAGTTCACTAACTAACTAATGCAGGGCTGCTATCCTGCTGTACTAAGGGTCCTTCAATCAGTAATTGAAACAGAGAAGGCTTTTACAGGCAGAAATTGACCTAGAGGTGAAAGGTTGAAAATCTGAGGGTAGCATCTCGACCAATCTTGGAATTGAACCCTCAACCTTCAAGTTAGCAAGTGTCTAACTCACTGAGCCAATGCAGCTTCACGATTTGAAATAAAACACTGTCTTGGCAAAAGTTAACCTGGGGGTGAAAGGTTGAAAAATCAGAGGGTAGCATCTCCACCCATGCCCAGATTGAACCCTGGACCTTTAGGTTAGCAAGAAAGCATCTAACTCACTGAGCCATTGCGGCATCATTTTGGAATAAAAACGCTGTCTTGGCAAAAGTTAACCTGGGGGTGAAAGGATTGAACCCTGGACATTTAAGTTAGCAAGTATCTTATTCACTGAGCCACCGCAGCTTCCTGAATAATATTGAAACAGAGAAGGCAGGCATAAGTTGATCTGGGGGTGAACAGGAGTGAAAAATTTGAAGGTACCATCTCCTCCCCCACTTGGGATTGAACCCTGGACCTTCAGGTTAGCAAGGAAGCGTCTAACTCACTGAGCCAATGGGGAATTGAATTAAAAACACAAGTTACAGAACATTAAATTTCATTAGGCTAAATATACATAAAAATACAGCTTTATATTTCGTGACAGACATTTTGAGAAAAATACACCAAAACTTTTAAAAACAAAGGAGAAAAAAAAAGTTAAAAACTAGAGTTTATTTTAGCATTGAATAAAAACTTAGCGCCATTGTGTTCAAATCCTGCTGAATTTGATTTCAATTCTAAGACTTGTTTAGCAGAGAATTGGACAAGCTTAGAACATAATCAAGACAAGCTTAAATTTATATGTAAGCATGCTAAGCTTGTTTTAAGCTTTTGAAATTTAATGGGTTTTTTCGGATGGTGAGTTAAGCAAGCTTAAATTTATATTTCAAGTATGGTAAGCTTGTTTTAAGCTTTCAAAGTTTCTATTTGTCAAACAGAATCAATCTTAAAATTTCTTGCTTAAAAAGCTTAAAACAGGCTTAACATGCAGCCATAGAATAAATCTTAGGCAAGCTTAATAATAAAGCTTATTGAATTAAAGCTGAATTTAAGCTCTTATAAGATCAGAGACCAAGATTTTTTTCAGAAATTATCCCAAACCCAGAAATTCCCTTGTCCAAATTATGATTGCATTAAATTAATACCTTTCCTAAAATAAATATACATGCAAAATGATAGTCTATAACAGCAAAACCCTAACTATGTACAATAATAGGGCAAGGGCGATAACTCCTCACAATATTTTAATAGGGCAAGGGCGATAACTCCTCACAATATTTTAATAGGGCAAGGGCGATAACTCCTCACAATATTTTAATAGGGCAAGGGCGATAACTCCTCACAATATTTTAATAGGGCAAGGGCAATAACTCCTCACAATATTTTAATAGGGCAAGGGCAATAACTCCTCACAATATTTTAATAGGGCAAGGGCAATAACTCCTCACAATATTTTAATAGGGCAAGGGCAATAACTCCTCACAATATTTTAATAGGGCAAGGGCAATAACTCCTCACAATATTTTAATAGGGCAAGGGCAATAACTCCTCACAATATTTTAATAGAGCAAGAGCAATAACTCCTCACAATATTTTAATAGGGCAAGGGCAGTAACTCCTCACAATATTTTAATAGGGCAAGGGCAGTAACTCCTCACAATATTTTAATAGGGCAAGGGCAATAACTCCTCACAATATTTTAATTAAAACAAAAGAACGTAATAATTGAAGAATTTGAAACTTGAAACAATTTAGAAACACATTTGCACTAGATTTTCGCATTTAATTTATTTTTTCCCTTTTTTTTTTTTGACTTCAGCCTGCAGGCAAAAATCATTATTTAATTATTAGACTAAAATTCCTGACAATTCCAAATAAAAATTCTTTGGTTTTTTCCTATTTACAATAAAGACAAAAGTTTGAGGTTTTATAATTAATTTCAGCACTAAAGTTCTCATTTTTTTTTCAGTTCAATTACCGGGTTATATAAAGAGCAATTGATGCCAAAATATCATTTGATTGAATATGCTCACTTATTAGTTCTTAGGTATTTTGGTAGGTGTGGTCGACCATATGAAGCCTGACTCTTATGTTGTTTCAATTGACCCAGCTCTAAAAGCTAATCCAAGAAAGATTGATGCCAAAAGTTTGGTCAAGGACCAGCTGGTAGAAAAGATTCTTGTAAAGCTAAATCGTTATGCTTATTCAAATATACAGAGTCTGAATTTGAATTCAATTACGCAACAGTTTATGCCAAAATATACTTTGATATGGTAAATTCAGTAAGCAATAACTAGAAATTTGGCAGAAATGATCTTCAATACAACTTGTAGCAAAGTTTTTAAAGTTTTAGACAAATCATAAATTGAGCATTAAACTTGATTAATCTAAATTTTCAGAAAAAGTAATTTTTTCAAGAAAATATGGTACGATTAAAGAATTGAACTGACAACATGTAAATTGACGTAATTTGATCCAAAAAATGTAACCAAGAAAAAGAAAATCCACAAAAATTTACGTACAATAGGTTTTAGAGAAATTTCATAACAGAAAAATTAATTAAATGAAACAAAGCATCTGATTGGTTGAACAAAAATAACATCAAACACCGATTGGATAACCGATAAATTTAAAAATAAAACAAGGCTTTCTATTGGCTGACAAAGGGATTAGAATTAACACAGAGGCAGTAAGTCAGCAGTCAAACTGGATGCTTGAAAATTGGTTTTTGGTTCACAGCTTTTAGCAAATATTGTTGCCAATGAAAAAAGCAAATGGCGGTGAAGCCATTGTAAGGGATGCTGATTCAAATTCCACTTCACCAGTACATTGTGGATGGATTAATATGCATTATTGCTAAAATATGTCTAAATATTGAGTTTTTTTAAGCAATAATACCTCCAGAAAGCCATAAATTTTATGTTTTTTTTATGCTCTGTTACAGTAGCAAAACTAGGTTTTTATGATTTACCATACAAGGCTAGCAAAAGAATTGTTTATTTTAACTTCAATCATCTGTATTCAGACATGCATGGCAAAACATTGCTTTTAATCAGCTGTATTTAGACATGCATGGCAAAACATTGCTTTTAATCAGCTGTATTTAGACATGCATGGCAAACAATGCTTTTAATCAGCTGTATTTAGACATGCATGGCAAAACATTGCTTTAAATCAGCTGTATTTAGCCATGCATGGCAAAACATTGCTTTTAATCAGCTGTATTTAGACATGCATGGCAAAACATTGCTTTTAATCAGCTGTATTTAGACATGCATGGCAAAACATTGCTTTAAATCAGCTGTATTTAGACATGCATGACTACACATTGCTTTTAATCAGCTGTATTTAGACATGCATGGCAAAATAATGCTTTTAATCAGCTGTATTTAGAAATGCATGGCAAAACATTGCTTTTAATCAGCTGTATTTAGACATGCATGGCAAAACATTGCTTTTAATCAGCTGTATTTAGACATGCATGGCAAAACATTGCTTTAAATCAGCTGTATTTAGACATGCATGGCAAAACATTGCATTTTTTAAATTCAACCCAAACTCAACTGGCAAATTGAACTGGAATCAACAACCCTGATGAAAGCTATTTACTAAAACCTGAATCAGAAATCACAGTTTGAGCGCCAGGTTAAAAATCAGCCAACCAAAATAGAATAAAAGAGTCACATGACTACACAAGATTTGTGTCCGTTATTTTTCAATTTGAGTCTGGCTTTGGGACGGTAATGTTCCAGGAATGACAATTGCTTTGCATTAATGGCTCCTCTACGTTTTCTGAAAAACAAAGTCACAGAAATTAACATGCAAGCATTATACAAATTTATACTATTTATTTGTGGTCTGATTATTGTAAAAGTCAAATACAAGAGTTACTTCCCTTTAATCACTTAGTTTTTCATTATAAATTCAAGACATAAGCTTACTTGAAGAACTGTTGCAACCAAGACAATCTTACTACACCTGGTTAGTCTAAAGTCATGCAGTGTGCAATGAGGGAAATAGATCCTTGTTTATTGTCCCATCAGAAAGATGAACTGTCAGCCCCTTTGACCGGTATCACTGACATAAGGGAAACCAGAATTAAGACCCTATTTAATAAAAAGACTTACCCTCGAATGAGCTCTACTGCATCTTCATACTTCATCCCACTTTCCATTAGAGCTAGAGCCACGAGAACTGGTGCCCTGAAAAATCAGATTTCCACATAAATAGACATAAAGTTACATCTAAACTCCATACAGCTTGCATCCATGTGGATTTGACCCCTACCCTAATCCTCCTCCACCCAAAAAATAATCTTAATGATCAAGCTTTCAGTCCTAACGGTTTGACCCCACCCCTAACCCTTCTCTCAGACTTCTCCCCAAAGTGATATAGCTTTCAGCCCACTGAGTTTGAGCCCTCCCCTCTCCTACAAAAAAATTCATCTTTTCAATGAAGATATCACATTCAAAATTCAGAGAAGAATTAAAGATATACATGATGTGCCAAATGTTAAGAGAAAAATAAGTGAACTCTTACCTTCCTAGACCAGCAACACAATGTACTGCTACACAGCTACCAGGCTCCTCACGGAATCGAGTCTTTAATAGATTAAACCAATCATCTACTACCGAGGCTGGGGGTGGACTACCATCATCAAATTGCCAATCCTAAAATTAAAATTTACGTCTTACTTTTCTGCACCTGTTTGGGTTACATGGACAGGCAAATGCCATGAAGTGTGCAATTGGGATTGTGTAAAAGACGCCAAAAATGTTCTGACAATACAGAGGTAAAAAAAACTCTTTTTAAAAACACATACATACAGGTCCGTAGCCAGGAATTTCCGAGGCGGGGGGGTTACATTGATTAGCAAAGTAATCAACTTTAACAGTAACAATTCAAACAGAACGTCGACTTTAACAGTGCTTATTTGTTTTTTGGGTACGGGTGTGACATATAAAGCTATACATACCAGAACACGAATGCCCTCCTGTTCTAATTTATTTAAAGTATAAGTTGGTTCACATACTCTCACTACGTCTTTAACATTACGTTTATGTAATTCCTACAATGATTAAAATATACATACAGTTAAAATTACAGAAACAAGCATCCTTTAGGGGTTGTAAAGAGATTTTCTAAACTTTGTATGTGTATAGGGGACACTGATAGCATCAATTTGCGCCATTTCCATTTCGAAGTCTGTGGTTCTTGCAATTCCACTAAAACTAACGCGTTTATATGACGTCATTGACAGTGATCTGCATAGATATCAATAGTAGCTTCCGGTAAATCACTGTCACTGTCCCTGATACGCATACAAACTTTAGAAAATCCCTTTAAAATTACAGAGACAAGCATACTTTACAGGGATAATAATAGGTTCACAGGGGTCCTCTCTAACAGCTGGTCCTCGGTCAAACTCCTAGACATAAATTATTACAAGAGTAAGAATCATATTAAGACCCTAAGTACTACCAATTATTTGTGATGAGGGATGAAAGCCAACACCAGGCTGACTCTCGAAAGCACTGGCAGAGACATCAGGATTTTTCTTACCTCGAGGCAGAATTGAACCTACAACGGCAATCCAACCCATTACCAATTGAGCTATTCCACTGATATTTGTGTTTTTTTTTTGTTTTTTTTATATGTGCTTTTCGCTTCTAAATATCGTCAAAAATTTAAATTTAATATTTCGATTTATATTTAAGAACTTACCTCTATAAATTTATCAATAGTAGAATCAGTAGGTCTATCTGTGATGAGAAATCTCATGTTTTTATATTCTATTTCAGCGGGTTCGGGGCGTCGTGCCTTCATTGCTGTCATACTATACGCACACACAGGGGAAATAACTCTAGATACACTCAAAGGGAGAGAACTGTTTAAGAGGTAATTACTCAGAGGTAAAGAATCAAAGGGAAGATCACTCTATTACCAGTAATATCTGTCAAGGGAAAGAACTGAGTCTATCTATCTAAGAAGGGGAGTTAATTCAGGCACAAATTAGAAATTTACAAAAATAGCTTCTAGCATAAGATGAACGAAAATGAGTTATGTAAAAAAAATGAGCATGAATTTCTAATTCCAAAATGAGGTCACAGTTACACGAGGTCACGAAAACACAATCACACAAATGGCTGAAGTTTTAAAATATATTCCAGATTCTATATTTATAATATAATTACGCTAGTTTTACTTTGAACACCTTATTTCTGTTACTATGGCGATGCTATCTAGTTGAAAGACACAAGGGTCAAAGTTCAACAATATATAAATGTTGCACTATCGCGTTGATTTACCCCATTCAAATAGAATTATTAGGGGGCGGGTTGTTCCACGTGTCTAACCCAGTTCCAACGTTATATATTTATCTGGAATTATTCCGAAGAGCACCGTAAGTTATGGAAGGTCAAGGTCGTTCACTATGAATACGCCGCGATTCTTCACCTCAGTAAATTACTCGTGCTGTGCCTGGCAGTAGTCTCCGGTACCTTGTACAAACTCCATATATGGATGATCAAACTCACACCCAAACTGAAAGTAGACAAAAACAATAAATTAAAGGGATTGTAAAGTGGTTTTCTAAACTTCGTATGTGTATCAGGGACACTAATAGCATCAATTTTCACCATTCCAATTTCCGTTCCAAAGTCTGGAGTTCTTGCAATTCCACTAAAACTAACATGTTTTACGATGTCACTGACAGTGATCTGCATAGATATCAATAGTTACTTCCTGTAGAATCCCTTTAAGATACAAAAAATACAAATTTGGCAAGTTTAAAATTCCTTTGGCCCTTTCCAATTGGCATTGCTTTTCGAAAGTATAGCCTGTTACACTTAGCATTCTTTATGCCCTTTGTTCTCCTGAGATAAGTTCCTTTACCTCTAATTTGTGAAACTTTGCTGTTGAGAGTTCACTTACTTCAAACATATAAAATTGACTCAACACAAGAACAAATCACCCCATTGCCCACTGTAATACAGACCTCAGACACCTTAGACACTTCACAGACAATAACTTTACAAGAAAGTGACTTCATTTTATTCAAACCATCAATACATTGCCAATAAATCATATTGTTTGACAGGGAGGAAGTAAAAAAACAAGATTTATTTTAAAATATTACTTGGCTCTTCTCTCTAGTGATGTGACACATGATAAGTCATGTCAATAACTTGACATCATTTATTGACATCAATTATTGACATGTGATTGACATTTTATATTGTCCAACGTGTGACTTATCAAGTCATAAGCATCAGTAATAAAGACACATATGTACCAAAGGAAATGTTCTTACCAGCTTGCAAACTGGGGTAGAAATTGTTGAGACAGTCTAGGGTCCTTATTCTCAAAAACTTCACATAGATAAAATCCAGATTTAAAGAAATACAGTAATCTGATTGGATAATAAAGCTGTATTTAATATCAATTTTAGTGATTGTCCAATCAGATGACTGGAACTCTAAAATCATTGTAAGTTAAGTTTTGGAGGCCCCCGATATATTAGAAACATCTTTACAATGTCAAGCTATCAAGATCTCTGTCTAATCCCTAATCCTAATACCATTTCATTTGTATTGCAGAATTCTTTTGTTCCATTCAGCGTCTTTTTTGCCATTACAGGTCTGAGAGAAATAGTACGAACTTTAATGAAAATCATAAATCTAAAATTCCTCTCATATCTTCAATGTACTAGAATTCATTCTGGCAATCTGTTTAACTCTGTAATGTTACACCTGAGAAACACCTGTATGATAGGAATGTCAAGGTCACAGTAAATGTCAAGGTCACCTAGACAGTTTCTAGGTTCGTGTACTCTTAACTCATATAACAACAAATAACAGAGAAGAAAATCCTAGAGATCACCATTCTAAAGTTAATACAAATGTCAGACAATAATGCAGTTTGATATTGTGTATTAATGGCCCACTTTAGACTCCATATGAACCTGAATTTTAACAGAATGAGTTAAAAATTTCAATATTTTGTTTCTCTTTAATCCATTGGTACATAAACTGAATGCTTCCCCTGCCTGTAATTTCCCAACTACCAAACACAATAACCATATATTTCTGTGCGTAGCGCGCACCTTTTTTACCCTGAAAAGTACCTGTCAAACTAGGGGTGCGCATTACACACAAAAATTTGAATTTTTCACCAGTGGTACATAAAGTTCTATCATTATATCATAGCCTTTATTAAACCTGATTTCTTTCCTTGGCCTGTGCTTTCCCAACCACAATGTATAGTATTTATCAAACAGACAAGTTATGTAAGGTACAGTCTGTTCTACAGTCTATAAGAAGGTAAACAGATTATAATACCAATGTATAGATCTTGTTTAAAATAAATAACACATTTTTGGCATTGATTTCTTCTTAGTCTCAGTACATGCAATCTGCATCAAATGAAATGAATACGTAGTCTAAAAGTTTTAACGTCTAAACAGATATTAGCTGTATACAACAGATTAGGCACATGAAAAATCCATGAACAGTTAGAAAGCAATTTCATAGCATAATTTCCCTCATTGCACACTGCACTTCATAAAAGTACAGCATAAACCAGGCCTTCTTAAATGTCGGCCTGCGACGCCCTTGAGAATGGCCCCATGTGACCCCTTCCTCTAAAGCAATCTGCTCTATATTCTATGCGTTTGGCCCTTTACAAAAAAAATTGAGAAGGCCTGCCATAAACCCATAAAGTTTTATTTGGAAATATGTTAAATCTTTGCCTTTCTTCTTAAAATCGACAGTAACAGTCAATTGCGATAATTTTTTTGAAAAGACACAACTGGAGTTTTGGTTTAATTATTCTATTCTCTGTGTGTAAGAAGATAGTAAATTGATTTTTATATTGATGGTTAAGGTTATAAGAATGAAAGAAATGAATTTTAATTTGAAATCATGGAGTGTAGAGGTATGATAAGTGAAAATCCACAATATGTCAATAAGTTTTAAATTAAAAGAATTTGATTCTCACAACTAGAGACACAGCTGGAAATGAAATGGAGTTTTACATCCTGCTTTTTTGCTCCCGTATGGGCTAATGAGAACTGGCAAATACCATGCAGTGTGCAATGAAGGAAATTTTGCCAGGACAATAAGTCATTATAAGTATTAAATTAAAGGGATTCGATTCTCAACAACTAGAGACATGGCTAGAAATGAAATGGAGTTTTACATCCTGCTTTTTTGCTCCTATATTGGCTAATGAGAACTGGCAAATACCATGCAGTGTGCAATGAGTGAAATTTTGCCAGGACAGCAGCAAAAGCCTACTTCTATTTTCTATTTCCGACTATCAAGGGATTGTGGGTAATGCTCTGTCACCACTCAAAGGAAATCGTGATTTTCTGATACCCCATTGCAACCATTGCGCGTGAGAAAAATTATTCCTAGGTATGAGCGGTAAATACAGTGAAATAACAAAGCTGATATAAACACTAAGGAAGAGATATAAGTACATATAAACACTAACTAGTTATAAACAAGTATGAGGTAATGTTATTAACATTGGTAACTATTTGGCAAGGTATGATAAAACACAAGGTATGATAAAACACAAGGTATGATAAAAACTTTGTATGATCAAAACTAAGACAGATCTATGGTCAAACAGAGATATTTCGGCTCATTAGGGTACAGTCAAAACATATACAAAACCAGTTCATTATATTTTCAAGGGTATAAAAATATCTTATTTAGAGGGTTGTTTGTTTGGTAAGTTACAGCAACACCCTTGAAAATATAATGGACTGGTTGTGTATATGTTTTGACTGTACCCAGATGAGCCTAAATATCTCTGTTTGACTATAGATCTCTTAGTTTGACTATACAGGGCTTTAGATTACCTTCATTTGGGAACACCCTGTATTGCCAAAGTGGCAAGCGTAACGTCCAAAATTTAGGGAAGGACTCCTTAAAAGGCTACAGAAATATTTTTTTTTATCAATTTAGAATCCTCTGAGGGTTAACAAATACATAAATAGGCTTGTACATAACTGTTCGGTTACACTTTAGTTGAAAATCTCAATTGTAAAGTAACATAAGGTGCTGAAAGAGCCATTTACACATAAATAACCAAACTATTTTTCAAATCTACAACCATAAGAACACATACCTCTATAAATACTTCGTTCCCACAACTTGAAAACCTCAACTGAACACTGACATTAGGTGTTTAATAAGAGTTCACACCACATCAAATAAACAACACTTACCATTTGCCAAACAATAACGAAATGACAATTTGAAATACAAATTTCCTTGTTAAAAATCCCCTTAGTTTGAATTTCAATACAGAGAACTACATCCATAAGAACACATACCTCTAAAAATACTTGACAATCTCAACTGTAGAGTGACATTAGGTGTTTAATAAGAGTTCATAACACATCAAATAAACAACACTTACCATTTGCCAAGCAGTAACGAAATGACAATTTGAAATACAAATTTCCTTGTTAAAAATCCCCTTAGTTTGAATTTCAATACAGAGAACTACATCCATAAGAACACATACCTCTAAAATTACTTTGACAATCTCAACTGAACATTGACATTAGGTGTTCAATAAGTAAGAGTTCATAACACATCAAATAAAGAACACTTACCATTTGCCAAGCAATAACGAAATGACGATTTGAAATACAAGCTAACACAGAATGAAATATGAAATTTTCCTTGTTAAAAATCCCCCTAGTTTGTATTTCAATACAGAGATTGCATTATATGTTAGTATAGTCTGTTACACAAAACAGTCTGTTGTGAATGACATAGCTGAGGGGTGAAAGGTCAGAGGTTGTAAGGTCACATCTCTTAAATACCTTTAGTTAAGTAGAGCGTTAATTGTTAATGTCATTCATTGGGACGTCTTTTAACTACCCTTTATTATCTAGTGACCGCCCTACATTCAGACCCTCTTGGCTTTTTATTCCCTTATATTCTTATAAATTTGCTATAGGTTTGAGACGTCATAAAATGCGTTAGTTTTAGTGGAATTGCAAAAACCACAGACGTCAGAATGGAAATTGGAATGGTACAAATTGATGCTATCAGTGTCCCCAATATACATACAAAGCTTAGAAATACGCTTTACAATCCCTTTAATTTAATCATAAAATCAATATCAGTAAATCAAATATCCAGAGGGCAGGTGATCTAGTCCCTTTAAACTAATGTGATTAAAGTGACTGGTACCTATATCACCAATGTGTCATGTGACCAGAGAGAGAGAGATATATTAAGATATGACTATATACCCCCACTGACAGTGTTTGTAAGTTTCTAAATATATATTTACTAAAAACACACAGATTATCTTGTTTGAAGTAAATTTAGACATTATGACATCAATGGGGCATTACGTTAAATTAAAGGGATTGTAAAGAGATTTTCTAAACTTTGTATGTGTATCAGGGACACTGATAGCATCAATTTACACCATTCCAATTTCCATTCCGACGTCGGTGGTTCTTGCAATACCACTAGCTTCCGGTAAATAACTGTCAGTGACGTCATAAAACTTTTCTGTACCCAATTCGGCTTATAAGACAACACCATGCAGTGACCATTGAGGGAAATTTTACCAGGACAGCGTTACAAGCCTTTTCTTTATCAATTTCAACTATCAAAGAATCTAAGTCTACAGACGATTCACATCTTGTAAAGAAATAAGAAGAGACAGTGTTTGTTTTAGGCATTTTTCTCACCAGACTATTTGTGACCTATTGACCTTCATTGACCCACTGACATTTGACCTATATCCATGGAGACGGAGGTAAAGTAAAGGTAACGCTAATCAATAAATAAACAGTTTGTTTGTTTCACTGTCTCTGTGTCTCTCCAAAATTGAGTCCAGTTAATGACCGAGAGAAGTACTGTTGTTTCGACTCATGATCATAATGCGAGTTGTCGATATAGTGACTCAATAACAGACTATCCGCCAGAATTTTTTTTAAACGGGGATTTAAACCGCTAGTATTTCATCATCCAACATATTGGTACATTTTAATTTGACAGATTTTGGGATTAATCTCATTGATCCTAACAAGATTGCGATTTTAAATACTTTATAATTCTTGATAAAGTCAAAAACCCAAGCGGCCAGTATACCAGCCCATCCTTATGCAAAATATACATAAGCGATTACAATCGGTAAAGCGGCCATTGTCACATGTGACGTGACGTCACATAAGTTTAACGTTATATACTTAAAGTAATATTGAGTTCAGGGTATATGACGTTCTATCTAAATTACATTCAGGGTTCGAATGGTTAATGATCAAGGGTTATAAGACTCCAAGCACCTTTGATACACCATTAATATACTTATCAAGGTCATGTCACTATAACCACTAGAAACACTAACAACATGTAATGACATAACTTCCTAGTGTTCATGTTATTATAACAATCTTTCCTTGTCAACTGAGACATGCACTTCCTCATACAGACTCACTGGACTGGTGTACTTGGGTACAGATTATCTGGGAAAAATCATTGCCAAGAGGTTTGTCAAGGATCAGCTGGGAGAAAGGTCCTCATGGGAACCTAAGTTGTAACCCTTGAAAGATCATTAGCAAGAGGTTTGTCACTAGCTGGGTGAAAGGATCCTCATCGAAACCTTAGTTATTACCCTTGTCCTAGCAAACATTCGATCATTGCACAATACTTGATTTTACCTCATTGACAGTGAAGGCTTATGCTGCAGATCTGACAAAATTTCCCTCATTGTACATTATTTTACAGTCCATATCATCATACATCAAAAATAACTGTCATATATTGACAATTTTGACAGCATTTCCCCCTTTTACCTAAAGACAGAGTCAGACGGTCGGTCCTGTATTCTGTTTATTCAGACATGAACGGCAAATCAAATACACTGCTGACTGTACCAATAAGGAAACTTTCTTTAATATTAATCCATATAACTTATTCAAAACAGCCTACTCAACATATGAGATATGCAAATTGAAATTAGACTCTGTTTAGACATGAAGCAATATATTTGAATATCTTCTCAAGGACAGTATTTATAATTCGACGCCCCTTCACTTATGAATGAATTTCACGTGAAGTTTTATCACGAGTGAACACCCACGCTTGGGGTCTCATTCATATCTTCTTGAACAGACATTACGAAATACTGAATGGCCACGAAAGTTCTTTAAAGAAACACCCCTCAATCAAATAATTCAAGTAGGGAGTTTTGAAATAGAATTTTAAGCCCTACTTTTCTGCACCTATTCGGATAATGAAATCAGTCAAATGTCATGCAGTGTGCAATGAGGGAAATTTTGCAAGTAGAGAGTAAGCACATGGAGCTACTGCAGCCCTCTAGAAGTGAGTCTTGTGGGTTCTATAGCACATTCTGTTAAAGCATTTGTTCTTGACATGATGTCTTGTTACTTTCAACAAATGATGGTTGTGAGTTTTAATATCAATCAGTGTGTGAGTCTGATGACCTTGAATAAGTCATCTTTATTCATAATCCCTGCTAAAACAGGCTTATTCCCAGTTTTACCACTTTTTTTTTTACACTCAAACTTTATTTGGGGTTCACAAAATAGCCCAATTAAATGCATACTCAAAGCAAAGTATTTTATCTAAATAAGGTTAACTATGGACTGTTTTCTTGACATTTTTGTACAATTTTGTCATTAGTCATTCTATTTCTGTCAACAGATAAACAAATTGTGGTCTGATTCCATTTTTGGAACTCTCTAATTAGAAAGTGCATAATTAGTCCAATTTGGTTGCAGAAGTGAACCAAGATGGCTGCCATTATGCAGAAAAAATCTAAACTTATAAAGAAACCAAGATTAATCTGCTTTAATAACTGTAAATACATTGATTTTATCATTCTAGTTCTTGAAATATCATGAAGATAAAATCCTTCAGGAAAATCTTTCTTGAAATTAAGATTTTAATAGCTTTTTTCAATTTTCTATACAGTGGTTGACCTAATCCATGAACTGAGAAGATAGAAATAAGTAAAGTCACCTTCCTTAAAGCATGTAAAAAATCCTAGAATATTCAAGATTCTTTAAATATTTGACAGGTCTGTCTGTCATCTTGATAGTCAAGACATCTTTTCTTATTTATCTCATAAAATAGTGGTGTCTTATCTCAGGGCCAAAGTAAAGACTATAACTCTCTAACTAATAGAATATTCCATCACAATGGCAGAAGTCATAGATAAATAAAACAATTTTATAGATAATACTCCTAGAATATTTGTCATGTCTGTCCATCATCTTGATATCCAATTGAAGCAGAAGTCATAGATAATAAGACAATTTTATAGATAATACTTCTAGAATATTTATTGCTTCAAGGTCTGTTCACTTGGAAAAGATAATTGACCTGTCCCTTTAGTAATATCAGTAGTTATGTCTAATTGAAGGTAATGGCTTAATCTCTTGTTTAGATTACTGATTAGTTATATCATTATCACCTGAATTTACAGGTGTGTTCCTCTTTTTCCTTGAGTTCATTTCACTTAATCATAAGGGTTTCGATCAAAAACATCAGGTGTTTTTCTTTTTAAAGTCACCTGGATTTTCAACTTAAGTACAGTAAATTTGAAGTAACTTTTGATATTGTGATAAAAAATTGCATTTTTTAGTTAATACAATTTGTATACTAAAGTCCCTTAAACCACCCCAGCCTAGCTTTCTGTTGTTGAAAATTCTCCCTTTACATCAACAAAGAATTTAGACCACTACTAAAATAGGAATGTTTTGAAACTCTTATCCATTTCAATAATGTCAAAGTCAAATAGGAAATTAACTCAATTTTAAAGTCATGCATTATAAAATCTCAGTGAAATCATTTAATAGAAAGAGAGGAAGAAATCAAGAGGGAGGATCATGTGATGACAAGGAATTCAATTTCTAAATGTCACATTTCATCAGTCGAATGTCAAACAGTCATAGAAAAAAAAAATCTCAAATCACAAGTCAAATTGTATTGTCAGCGTTTTAACTAAATCGAAATAAAGATGGAGTTTTACGTCCACATTTCTACTGACCTATTGAGGGTGGTTATAGGTGTTAGAGAAGATAATCTCCTATAGAAGCACTGGCCAAGGTCACAAGTAGAGACAATCAATTTTGAACATGAAAACTAATTCAATTTAAATAGAATACTATCTGAATAATATTCAAGGATATAATAAGGATGGTCAAATACAATGCAGTGTGCAATGTGGGAAAATTGGTCAAATGCTATGCAGTGTGCAATGAGGGAAATTCTGTCTGGTTTATTGTCCAGTGTTTTATTTCATTTATAATACAGTTTATTAAATGATATTAAACATAAAATGATGAACATCAACTAATGAGGCTTTTAATGAGCATAGAAATTTTTAATTAAGGAAATGTCACACTTTTGGCATTCAAATTTTCAGTCGGATGTCTGTGGTTCTTGCAATTTCATATCACTATTGCAATTGCTGATAATAATTCTATGGCCAACTTCCAAAAGCACTGGCCAGTGTATTAAACTAAAACTAACACGTTTTATGACGTCACAGACAATCTGTATAGATATCTATAGAGTAGATCACTGTCAGTGACGTCATAAAACATGTTAGTTATACTGGAATTGCAAGAACGACAGACATCGGAATAGAATGGTGTAAATTGATGCTATCATTGTCCCTGATACACATACAAAGTTTAGAAATACTCTTTACAATCACTTTAAATCAATGTGAATGGCAACAACTATAGGTGACCTTATAACAACAATAAAACAATTTATAATGTCCATTATCATTGCTAGCTACACTGATTAGATGTAGGATATACTAGAGTTTGCTAGCCAGTCAATATTACCGGTACGGTAGTTATTTTATTAGATATATATCCCAGTCAATATAAAACACTTGATAACAAGTCAATCAGAGAACTCAATCAGTCACAGCTCATTAGGCTAGGTATCATAAAACAATGAAAAGGTTGAGACAACTCTAACGGTTTAATCAGTGCACAATGAGGTAAATTTTGCTATGACTGTTGAAGAAGTAAAGGGTTTAATCACATTACAGACAGAGCGGTGAAACGCAGAACAGTGTATCGCTTTGCTCTGTTCTTTTCCGTGCTGAGTTGTTCCACTTGCGATGTAAACAGCTGAGTGTCTGTACCATCGTACATTAATGCTGCTACTAACAGTGCTGCCCTGCCCTGCCCTGCCTGTATTATGATTAAGCCCTTACAATCAATAATGGTATTGAGAACAAGCTTGATGTGCAGTTAAATGATGATGCTACAATTTTCTCTCTATTTTTTATCCATTTTAACTAGGCCAGCAATATAACATTCTGATAAAGAAATAAATCACAAGACAATTTGGCTAAAGAGCGGTAAATAACTAAGATGTAAATGGCAGGCTTTAATCTAGATTTATTAAAATGAGTTGATATAATGGCTATATAGAAGTCAACTCTCAGGTCAATTTACCAGTAAATAGGGACAGATAATCCAGGATAGGTCAATGTTCTACCCTAGTTTCCAATGATATTGATCTATGATAGTTTGCTTTTTATTACTAGGACTTGCTTATGCCTTAGTTATTTTTGTCTTTCTTTGGCCTTGTTGCTTTTGAATATTTTAACTGGCACTTTAGCATCGTATTGTGCCTTCATTTTTCCACCTTTTTTAGTCTTTATAAGTCAACATCATTTTATGTAGAACCTCAGAAATCCGACAGATTATATTTAACCCTTGTCAATGTCATAATTTTCTATATTTTTGATTGTTGGGAGGGACACTTTCTTTCTCTTGGTTGATCTACGACTTTATTTATAGATATTACTAACTATTTCAACATAGTTTTGAACTCATAAAACTGTGACTTGCTTGACAGATATTTGACTGGTTTTAACCTTGTGACTTCTTGTACTTTTATCTTACTTATTCTGTTTTCTGTCTGTGTTAAGCTTGATTGCTCCTTAGTCCTTAGAAAACCTTGATTTCAATTTTATTTTTAAGGGATTTACTTGTAGTACTACAAACTATGCCCTTGGCCTTGTAGAGTTTGTAGTAATGGCATGGTAGAACAGCAAGTCTCAGTCTGTGAACTTTCTTGTCTTGTCAGTATTCAATGTCAAATACCACTTCGTTTAAAAATCCGGTCAAATATTGCCACGATTGCCATCTAATTTAGGTTACCATTGTGTCATGAATACAGTTACTAACGCCGATCACTACTCAGTACGTTACGCTTCTTTCATCTTGCTCATTCATTCATTTCATAGTACATCGCGTAGAGTGGTAGAGTCAATGAACTTCTGTTTTGTCAAAATGGCAAAATTCCACGCCATTTTATGACGATCGCTGACCAGAAAATAATGAAAAATATATAAGATCGTATACTTACAGCGTTAACGTCGCACATTGATTGTCTTGTATGAATAAAAACTCGCTCAGATGGCGAGAAAATGCACAAAATATGATAGAAGGTATCCGAACGTGTTCTTGCCTTCGAGAAGATGGCCGCTGAAATGTGACGTCACGAGATATGGAATGTGGGCTTTTTGCTCACGTGATCGTGGAAAAACTGCGTTTTTATCTGAATATGACTTTCAGAGGCCTTGGACACGAATTTTATAAGAGTGTCAGTCTTTAGATTCAATCGATAATGTTTTCTTGTGTCTAAGAATTGCATCAGACGGATCTGTCACGCGATTGTGTAATGATTTATGTTTGTCCTTCATAATTAATAAACCCAAAGTAGATGTATGTTACTAAATATAGACCAATTAATTAAAGTGTTTAGCGCTGTCTGTTGTGGTGACGGGGGCTGTTCATTTAATTGGCTCTTTAACGCTGTCGGTCTATGAGACAAATGTTTGTAATTTACTTGTCCAATTAATGACTGTGAATGATATGGATTGAAAACTGGATCACTAACCGCGCCATACCTTAGTTGTCCTTGATAATAGGCCTTATACTTCGCCCCACCCCACATATTTTTCCACCTTAAACATTTTGTTGAAACATAAAGCTAGACCCCTTCAACTGGTTTCAAATGGCCCCTATAAACGTCAAGTAAGCAATTATTTAAGTGACAGACTTTTTTTAAAGATATTATAGATAAGAAATTCAAAATTATGGGATGGGGTGGGGTGGCAAGGCCTTTAATTTCTGGGAACAAAGAAGTGCAACTGCCCTTGACTTTATGTTTAGTACTTGGGGTGTCGAATTTGGGGTGGATGTAGTGATACGAATCGACTTTAGTGATGAAATGAATGGTACGAAACGTCTCAGCGAATTCTACTTCCGTTCAAATTCTTCAACCAATCAGATTATTTGTTTACGTTCACAGCACTTCCGGAAACAAAGTCAGACTTGAAATAGTTTCTTATCGACGTTCTTGATGGAATTTTGTAAGATTAATTTTGAATTATTGATTTAGAAAATGAAAATAAATGAATCTGGAAACAGAAGGCAAGAAAGTTTGATCGGAAATGGAACCTAGCTTAGTTTAGAGTCGGTAGAGGGAGTGTTAAACCCAAATTCTCACTTTCACTAACTAAGCCCAAGCAAAAAAGCCGACAAAAGCCAAGCCCAAGCCCAACTACCACAGCCCCTTTCCCCCCTTTCCCCCCTTTCCCCTCAGAAAACTAGGAGGTCTTGAGAGAAGGGAATGACAAACCCAAAATTAATATTGATCTTTGTCTGATCTTTTTTCAGATGCATCTCCAGTGTAATGCAGACATGAAATACTGATTGAAAATGTCAACGAGACTTTGATAAATAGATGAGGAGATTTATATATTTTAAACTTACTATAGAATGACATCTAATGTCAAAATGAAGCCAAAAGTCATTCCTAGAGTCAAAATCATCAGCATGGGGAATGCTGAAGTTGGAAAGGTATTCATTCTTTTGGTTTTAGAATTAAAAGTTGTACTGATGCCAGTCTTTTGCTGTGAATGTCAACCTAATATCTGCCAAGATACTTAACAGAAAAGGAAAATAAACATGCTCGAAAATTTTACGAACAAGGCTGAGAGGATGTCTGACAATTCAGTTAATAATAAGCTTTGTAAATCAAAATGGTTTGATATTTATTTAGCCGCTATTTTTAAAAAATCAGACAAGAAAGTCCCTATTGCCAACTCAAACCCTGAAATATCTTTCAAAATGCACCAAATTTATGCCATTTTCCATGTTTTTCTATAAGGCGAAGACCTTGATTCATGAAATAAGCACATCAAATGAAATTGAGCTTTTAGCCATATCTTGTTTAATGAGGATGGGCACACCATGCAGTATGCAATGAGGGAAATCAGCCTAATTGTATATTTAATATATTGTAGAGTTGTATGATCAAGAGATATTGTGAGAAGAGATTTGTGAATAAATATTTAGCCACTATTGGTATAGACTATGGCGTTACCAGGTAAGACACAGGTACTAAGGGCATGGATTTAGGGGGGGGGGGGGGGGTTGAACTCAGAAGGGAAACCCACCATAATTTGATTGGTAAAACAGATTTTTTGAAAATCAGATCGAGAGGGAAGTCCCTATTGCCAACTCAAATCCTGAAATATCTTTCAGAATGCACCAAATTGATTTCATTTCCATGTTTTTCTCTAAGGCGAGGACCCTCTGTTTGGGCTTGGGGTTGCAGCACTAAAAAATTATCCAGTAAGCTGAAAAGGAGCTTGATCAATTGAGAGAAGCAAATATTTAAACATTTGTAACCAGTAAATAATTCTTGGTCTTCAATGCTAAAGCTTACAAATTACAAGCCTTTTCAAACCAGTTCATATTTCTTGTATGTTTTCTATGTTTTTTACTGTATTATTTAGGCCATTTTTTTTGTGAATCTAAAGAAGTATACTTTGTTTAATGAGACTATTTTTTGTTTTTATTCAGGGTAAATATAAAAGATAAAGAAGTGAAAGTGAATATATTTGATATGGCTGGTCATCCCATATTTTATGAGGTAGATTTTTCACTTTTCTTCAGTCCTTTTGTCCTGGCAAATTTTCCTCATTGCACACTGCATGGTGTACTATTTCCTCGTACATAGAAATCAGGAATACTGATAGCATAAATTTGTACAATTCCAATTTCCATTCCGACGTCTGTGGTTCTTGCAATTCCAGTAAAACTAACGCGTTTTATATGACGTCACTGACAGTAATCTGCATAGATATCAATAGTAGCTTCCGGTAGATCACTGGTAGTGACATCATAAAAAGCGTTAGTTTTAGTGGAATTGCAAGAACCACAGACGTGGGATTGTTCACAGGACTAATCTGTATTAATTTGTAGGTTCGTAATGAATTTTACCGTGATACACAAGGAGCCATATTGATATATGACGTATCAGAGCGAAGTAGTTTCACGGCGTTAGATGATTGGATGAATGAAATGAAGAATGAAATTGGTAACCAAGGTGATATGGACAATATGATTGTATGTGTGTGTGCAAATAAGGTAAAATATTATTTTCGGGGTTTCAATATTTTATTCATCAGATCTGAAGGCTTTTGTCTGTCTGTATGTCCATTTAAGTTCAAGAGAATCCTTTCTAAAGTTTGTCCTTGACCAAAGCTCTTAGCAATGAATTTACTAGGATAAAAACTTAGGTTCTTGAGGATCCTTTCTATCAACTGGTTCTTGACCAAAGCTCTTAGCAATGAATTTACTAGGATAAAAACTTAGGTTCTTGAGGATCCTTTCTATCAACTGGTTCTTGACCAAAGCTCTTAGCAATGAATTTACTAGGATAAAAACTTAGGTTCTTGAGGATCATTTCTATCAACTAGTTCTTGGCCAAACCTCTTTGAAATTTACAAGGATAACAACTTAGGTTCCTATGGATCTTTCTACCAGCTGGTCCTTGGCCAAACCTCTTGATGTTTAATTTACAAGTATATTAGGTTCTTGAGGATCTTTCTACCAGCTTATCCTTAAGCAGACCTTTTTGTATTTTTAAACGTCATCTTATATTTCAGATTGATAAAAAGAGGGTAGTGGATGAAGTTGAAGGTCGTTTATGGGCTAGTAGTCATGGTTACCATTATTTCGAGACATCCGCTCAAACTGGAGAGGGTGTCAATGAACTATTCAAGGTCGGCTGCCATTTTGAATTTCACAAATTCTGAAATTTTAATACATATATAAACTAAAACGTTACAAAAGTAGGACTCCATTTTGTTACCTTGCTATTTGAAAATAAAGGGAGATAATTTTCATTGTAGACGTTGTTAGAAGGAGTTATAAATACAATAGATAATGGAGGACAGAAGTTACCAACGGTTACACAGCTTGGTTACAGTAAAGAACAGATTGACGCTATTCAAAGATTGAAAAATTCCAAATCAGATTATGAGCGTCTTGGTTTGAATGCTTCGGCAACTAAGTACGAATATTTTTTCAAAATAAAACCCGTACTTTTCAACCCCGTTTCCCCCTGTGCTATTGGCTGTGCACGTTAAAGATCCCTCAACAGTTGGAAATCGAAAATAAGAGTAGGCTAATGCTGTTGCCCTGGTAAAATTTCCCTTATTGCCCACTGCATGGCATCTGTCCAACCTCAATTAGGCCATACAGCTACAAAAAAGCAGGACGTAAAACTATGTGCTATATTTTCCAAAGTCTTACCTTATCATATGCTTAAATAAAATTTTTATATTTTTCAGAGAAGATGTAAACAAGGCGTATCGTAAACTGGCTGTATTACTACACCCTGATAAAAGTGTGGCGCCAGGGAGTGAAGAGGCATTTAAACTACTAGTCGCAGCACGGACCAATTTATTAAAACGCTGCTAGTCAGGATTGTAAAAGTGTAGACAAGTGAACGCTCAAAGGCTTTTTAGACTATGCACAATATAATATTGCAAACATAAGTTAGATATTATGGGATAATACACACTTCTTTAATACATTTTAAGGATTTGTAAAGAGGATTTCAATTTGTGCCATTCCAATTTCCATTCTGACATCTGTGGTTCTTGCAATTACGCGTTTTATGACGTCACTGACTGTGATCTACTGCAAGCTACTATTGATATATATGCAGATCACTGTCAGTGACGTCATAAAATGCGTTAGTTTAAGTGGAATTGCAAGAACCACAGACGTCGGAATGGAAATTTGAATGGCACAAATTGATGCTATCAGTGTCCCTGATACACATACAAAGTTTAGAAAATCACTTTACACTGTGTTGTAACGTTTTGTGCCTAAATGTATTAAAGATGTATGTATTATTGCATAATATTTGTCTTGTGTTTGTAATATGTACCCCTTGCTTCTGTGTCGTTCAAATTTTGAACTATGCACCAATTTAAGTTTTAACATTTACATATGTGTTTTGGCTTTGACATCTAGTTTTATTTGCCATCTACATAAGACAATATGCTGCTTGCTGCTTTTAAAACTGTGAAAACGAACAAAACATGAAGACGTTTTTAGACAATGCACCTCTAAGAGACTAAGAGACGCATATTTTTAGCCAAGTTAATCAGTGATAGTGTTTAAAGCTTTGATGCAATTAAAGGGATTGTAAAGAGGAATTCTTGCAATTCTACTAAAACCAACGCGTTTTATTACGTCACTACCAGTGATCTACTGGAAGCTACTATTGATATCTATGCAGATCACTGGTAGTGTCATCATAAAACGCGTAGTTTTAGTGGTATTACAAATACCATAGACGTCGGAATGCCGCAAATTGATGCTATCAGTGTCCCAGATGCACATACAAAGTTTAGAAAACCTTTTTACAATCCCTTTAAAGTCTCTAAACCCATGTGTAGCCTTTAAGATTTAAAAGTAAAGAAGATGTTTTGTCTTTTCTTTTATATGGAAGAGAAGAAACTTTTTTATAGAAATTGAAAGACAAATGTTGTGTAAATCCGTCCAAGTGTATGTCAGGCGCTGTTGAGTTGCCTCCCTTTCTGTAATAATTGTGTAGATATTAATTTATTAAAATTTTATGAACATCCAAGGACAATTTGTTTATATTTTGTGAATGTGAATGAAGATGTCATTGATGTAGGATGGAGGGAATGACATGGAAAAGGTCTGTAGGTTGGAGGGAATGACATGGAAAAGGTCTAGTAAAGTCTGTTTTTTCAGATGGGGCAGTAAATCCATGTGTGCTACGTAACAGAGAATACTATGCGCATTTAATATCTTGGACTGTTGGAAATAGGCTAATACTACTGTCCTTGCAAAAATTTCTTCATTGTATAGTGTATTTGATTTGCTCATTAGCCAAATATTGTGCAATAAATGTAGCAAACAAAGCTCTATTTCATGTCTTTTGAAGAAAGCTTCTTTAACAACTTGTTACAATAAATTCTGCTAAGTTTAAAGGGGGTAGGCCAAGGAGGAGAAAAACAATACTTATTATTCGTATTTATTATTCAATATTCATATTTATTATTCATATTTATTAATAATTTATTATGTATAATGCTGAGACAGGTAGTGAATATTAAAATACAACAAATTTAAACTTTGAAAATAAACATTTTTTAACAAACAAACACCTGTTATATAACTATCTTCAAAGTGAGAAAAAAAAAACTGTAAAAAGAACAAATCATTATATAGTAGAACCTCTGAATTAAGGTCCCCTCTATATAGAGACCAATGTTTATTATGAAATTAAATCCATATATATATCTAAAACATTGTGTGAATTAAGAACAAATATTCAAACAGAATAATTGAAATTAGCAACATTTTTTGCCCTTTAATATACAATACTAATCAATTCAAATAATGACAAAATGATTATATACTAAATTAGGTCAAAGGTGAACTTAAGTATATAAAAAAAGAGTTAACCAAATATCTAAATATGATAACAAAAAAAACGAGATAAACACAAAATTACTCTGTATAGCTACACAAAAATGTTATGCATTACCCTATAGTTAAATTAAATTTAAATTATGAGACAGATAACAATTTTCTTTTGGCATGGACAGTCTTCCATAAAATTGGTATACGTAAATGGTTTTGACACAGATACCCTTCCATAATAAAATAATGCGTGAGGTTTTTGTAATTTTTTGGCAAATTTTTTGCATATTGACCAGATATGGAATCAGAAAGTAACAAAGTTTTGAATATGAGCATATCGGGGCATGCCCCTAAAGCGTATTTTGTGAAAAAAAAACTTGAAAACGTTTGAATGACTCAAACTTAAAATGAAAAACGGGACATGAACAAAATGAAATTATTTGAGACGTTTCAATTTTTAAAAAAACGTTTAGAGATTTGAAAAAACTTAATAGCAAATTAAATCATTGCCCATTTTTCTTCGTCGTTTTTCGGCATAAAATTTGAATTCCATAGCTTGCATTTTCTGTCCGACATCGGTATTAATTCTGTTGCCGTACATGGCGGCGTTGGTGTTGGGAACATTTTCAGAATACAGAGCCACCTTGTCGGGCATTTCTTCTTTTTGTTTTAAGTTTCCCTGAAATATATAGGTTAAAACATTGTGAAGGGAATCACATTTTTGAATTAACAGTTTTTAATTAAAAAAAGGGCGACAACTTGTCCATATTCTGTGACTAGAAAAATTATAGTAGGCCTACACGTACTTGGTCCAGTCAATCGCAGCTCGTTTGCGCTGATTCATTTTATCACAAAGAAACTTTATCTATCAGATGTCTAGAATCTTGGCATAATCAAAGTTTCCTTCTGAACAAGTTAGACATTAGGAGACAGCAGTAAAGGGGGGTGGGGGGTTATTCGGGGGTCAATGAGAATACTCACCCTTGCGTCATAATCTGTTAGATATCCCCAATCATGGCTCCTAAAACGATAGACAAATGGCATTGATTAGCCTAGTGGGGTTACTTTGGTTCAGACTATGGATGTGTTTCACTTGCATTTGGATCAATCTATGTGTTCAAGAGTTATTGCCCTTTACTGTCCAGTGCTAGGCCTAAATGTTGAATCAATTATCATATTCAAGAGTTGTTTCCCTTAAGAATAAATGGTAGCCTTATCTGGGTTCGCATGCATTGCTCATAAATCCAAATCTGGAAAGTTCAAACCCATTCCTGATGAGGATTATGTATTCAAAACGCGTGTTGGAGACATGACAGCAAGAGATGAGTCAATTACAGAAACATGTGCTTCGTTTTCAGCTGTCTCATTCAATGTTATCTAAAGTTACTTCCCCTTATAATGTAATTTAGTCTAGATCAACTCACCAATTCTTTCTGCAGCGTTTCTCACTTTCAACATTTTCCGTCCAAATCTTATTCTGGGTCACACCATCGCATCCTCGGTAATCCCCTTCGGTGTAGTTCTTTGCTGATGTAGCAGCCGGTTGACTGGCCTTTGCTTTCGGGTTGCAACTGCTGTGGTAGGCACTAGGATGAGAAACATGAATTTATAATATCTTAAAACTGTTTTGGGTTTTAAAATAATTTGTAGGATTATTGTTTTAATCCTTCATTATTTGACTGTGACGTTAGTTAGATTTTTAGAGGCATGCACTGCTATAGGTCCTTGTCCATGCCTTTTGTCATTGATCTATCGCGGATTATCTTTACCTATTTAGTGAATTTTGGTTCAAATTTGTTGATAGTTTATCAAGATAGTTGTAGAATGTCTTATAATTATGATCCTCAGATGAAAATTAATAAGGATAAGTTTAACATATTTAGCCTGCTATGATATTATGTAAAAGATATTGTAAGAGTAGTGGCCTAATTTTTGTAATTCATGGCCTCTTCCCCTTTCCCATTCAATCCCAACCCCACAAAACATACTTGAACCCCACTTACCTACCCCTCACAATTAAAGACTATTACCTTTTTGGCCTGTTAGAATAAGAAAACATTACACCCGAAACCTGTTCCGTCATGTTTTAAAACAACTTAATCCAAATTACGGGTGAATCGGTCAATCAGGTGTGGTATATCAACAATAATACACACTTACAACCGGGCGTTATAATCCATATACCCCAGTTGTTCAGGGCGTTATAATTGATATACCTCAACAGTATCTAATATTCCACGGTAGCTAATTAGCGCTTAATTTTCTCAATATTTCATTGTCAGGTAAATAATTCATAACATAGTCACTATCCTCCAGTCTTTGTTACATATCGATCTCTATTGTAGTCTTGATCAATAGGTCATTAATCGATCACTACGTTTGATCTTTCAAGAGTGACATGACTTATCTAAGAATCTCCGATTTCAACTCTATCTTGATTCGTTTTATGCGTGTATTAGGCTGTGCTTCAAAAAGGAGTGATATGATTTCAATGACTTGGAAAAAACTTCCCCCATTGCACGCAATAAATGGCCGTTGTCCCTTTTAAGGACATAAAAATCTAGTCTGATTAAGTTTGAGTTTGAAAGTCTATTTCCGAAAGCACTCACCGTGGGGAACCATGTCTTTATGTTTCCAGTGTAAAGAACTTTAAGTCGAATAAGTTGCCTGTGGAAGCATACATACAAGTAGGAATATCATCCAAAACTATCTGACTTCTTACGAAACTGGTCCCTATTCCCCAACCCTCCTTATCCCTTAAAATACGATTTCCCAAAACTTGTACTTACCGAACCATCCCGGAATTACCCTCCTCCATGTAAATTTAATCCTAACTCTAATTTGCGATCCTTTTCGGAATTTTCTAATCCCCTAATTTTCAAAATGCCACTGAGAGCTTAATCCCTTTCCAAATTTGTTATAAATAAGATGAAATTCCTATTAATCTAATGAACAAGATGTAATTCTGTCGAATCTACTTCTGTTAATCACGAATAAGAACTGCCAGACGTAATGGAACTCTGATTTATATAACATTAAAGCCCGTATCAAGCTGCCTCTTTGTTAATTTCAATTGTTGGAGGAGGTGAACCTCAAGTAAGTTTTCTATATTGGAAGTGGGAATTGATATGGATATGTGAATTGAATGTCGGCAAGTAAAAGCAAGCCCCATAGTCCCAATTCCTGTCTTGTAATTGAAGTACAGTATAACTTGTATTAAGCAGCCAGTCAAGGGAATGCTTAAAAGTGGCTGCTTACTAAGGGGTGGTGCTTAATAGAGGTACATGTATGGCAAACCTAGTTTAGAATGATAAGTTGGTAATTTGTAATTACATGTATATGCATGAAAGAAAAATCAAAATAGCAATTTAAATAGCTTTAGCGATGTCCTACATAAAAATATTATTTTAGACAAGTCTCTTATACACTTTTGAATATTTCATTACTTATTTTAATAATCATTTACAACATTAGGCCTAATTATATCAGTGTATGAGTAAAATTCATGGATTATATGGATTATAGACAAAGGTTAATCTGTTTGGCAGTAATTAACTGTTAATTTAATGAATGGGATTAAAAAGGATTAACGAAAAATGACCGCTGAATGCAGGGTGACACATGTTCACTGTCAAGTAAAGGGTGACCGCTGGCCGCGTCAAGAGGGTGGTGTTGAATAGAGGTAAATTTGGTTGAAAATTGCATGGGATGTAATTTGGGTGACCTTTCATTAACGGGTGGTGCTGAATACAGGTGACCGTTGGACCAAGTTTATATAGAGTACGTCCAAGTGTGACCAACTACTACCACTACCAACAACTACCTAGTTTGCGATATTAGCAGCTGCTGGAAGCGAACGTTAACTTGTCATCTACGAACGACTACCTAGTTTGCGATATCAGCTGCTGCTGGAAGCGATCGTTAACTTGCCATCTACGAACGAACGTGTGAGCAAGACCATAACTATTAGTCTAAACGTCATATTATTTTCGTTCAGTAGACCTACACTCGTCCCGTTTCGTCCTAAAATTAAGGTTCATGGAGTAGGTCCAAGTGTGAACAAGGCCTTAATATAGTTGAATAATAGATTAACTTTAACACTGTTGTTACCAATAAACAATTCATCGAACTTTCTTCATCGATTTTCTTCTCGGTATTGATTTACCTACATTCAAACTCTTTCATATACCTCAGGAACATTTCTGGGACATTTTTCCTCATGTAAAGGTCATTAATTTTCGTTTAAGACATTTTAGATTTGAGACATTTTTCGGTTGAGATATCAGGAATGTTTTGAGACATTTTTCATTTGAGATATTAGAAAAGTTTTAAGACATTTTCATTTGAGATATTAGGAATGTTTTGAGACATTTTTCATTTGAGATATTAGGAATGTTTTGAGATATTTTTAATTTGAGATATTAGGACAGTTTTGAGACATTTTTCATTTGAGATATTAGGGACGTTTTGAGACATTTTTCATTAAGACCGTTTTGAGACATTTTTCATTTGAGATATTAGGAACGTTTTAAGACATTTTTCATTTGAGATATTAGGAATGTTTTGACACATTTGTCATTTAAGATATTATGAACGTTTGGGACATTTTTCATTCGAGATATTAGGAACGTTTTGAGACATTTTTCATTTGAGATATTAGGAACGATTGAGACATTTTTCATTTGAGATATTAGGAACGTTTCGAGACATTTTTCATTTGAGATATTGGGAATGTTTTGAGACATTTTTCATTTGAGATATTAGGAACGATTGAGACATTTTTCATTTAAGATATTAGGAACGATTGAGACATTTTTCATTTAAGATATTAGGAACGATTGAGACATTTTTCATTTGAGATATTAGGAATGTTTTGAGACTTTTTTCATTTGAGATACCGGTATTAGAAATGTTTTGAGACATTTTTCATTTAAGATATTAGGAATGTTTTGAGACATTTTTCAATTGAGATATTAGGAACGTTTTGAGACATTTTTCAGTTGAGATATTAGGGACGTTTTGAGACATTTTTCATTAGAGATGTAAGGAACGTTTTGAGACATTTTTCATTTGATATATTATAAACGTTTTGAGACATTTTTCATTTAAGATATTAGGAATGTTTTGAGACATTTTTCTTTTGAGATATTAGGAACGTTTTGAGACATTTTTCATTTGAGATATTAGAGAACGTTTTGAGACATTTTTCATTTGAGATATTAGGAATGTTTTAAGACATTTTTCATTTGAGATATTAGGAACGTTTTGAGACGTTTTTCATTTGAGATATTAAGAACATTTTGAGACATTTTTCATTTGAGATATTTGAAACAATTTAAGACATTTATCATTTGAAATTTTAGGACTGTCTTGAGACATTTTTCATTTGAGATATTAGGAACGTTTTGAGACATTTTTCATTTGAGATTTTAGGAACTTTTTGAGACATTTTTCACTTGTGATATTAGGAACGTTTTGAGATATTAGGACTGTTTTAAGACATTTTTCATTTGAGATATTAGGAATGTTTTGAGACATTTTTCGTTTGACATTAGGAATGTTTTGAGGCATTTTTCATTTGAGATTAGAACCATACTTAAGACATTTTTCGCTGAGTCATTTTTGGGAAATAAAATAAACTCTGTAATACTGTACCTTTGTTTAGCAGCGAGCATATATGTTGGTCCCGACATTTTTACAGACGTTTATGTTTTTGATATACACACTCAAAAATTTGATAAACAGAAATTAAATTCACTTATAAGTTTTTCTGTAATCCGTTCAACCAATTTATCGACTGATCTTTCTTTGCGACTCTTTGCTCACGAATATAGATGAAAATATTCCACCAGTTTCTTGAATGTCCCGTTTTTTCTTTCTTTAAAACTTCCTCCGAAAATCACTTCCAAACTTCCAAACAATTAGCGTTTTATGCACAGATGTAGCTTTAGGATTTCTGTTTACAAACACTTCAACGTTTACGTGTGTCTTGGTCCCCTACAGGTATGTCCTATGTATGTGTATGTGACAAAAGACAACTTATATCTTGACTATTATAGCGATTTATTGTAAGGCGATCTTATTGTATCTGTCCTATAATCTATTTAATCTACCGTTGTTAGGGTTCGACACAATAGCTAAATTATAATAGCTTATTCTTATATACACAATACATTAACATAGGTCTAACTCATTAGCAATATTCGATATAAAATGGAGTTTTACGTCCTGTTTTCTGAATGTTTTTGGGTTAGAGGGGCAAACGCCGTGCAGTGTGCAATGAGAGACACTGAAGTTTCAAATCTAAATTATAATAGCTTATATTATATACACAATACATTAACATAGGTCTATCTCATTAGCGATATTCGGTATGAAATGGAGTTTTACATCCTATTTTCACGTGTAAGTTGAGCTTGTGGGGAGGGACAAACGCCATGCAGTGTGCAATGAGAGACACTGAAGTTTCAAATCTAAATTGTAATGCTTATTCTTATAATACAATACATTAACATAGGTCTAACTCATTAGCGGTATTCGATATAAAATGGAGTTTTACGTCCTATTTTTCGGAATGTTTTGGAGCTAGAGGGGCAAACTCCATGCAGTGTGCAATGATAGGCATAGGCACTAATAGGGAGGGTGTTGCCGAGGCTCACATATCGGAGCGATTGAATGGAAATTTTAGTTTCGGCTTCAAACTTCCTTTTAATCCCTTTAAAAGGATTGTACTAATCCACTTACACTTAATGAGTAGTTAATCTAAGGCGATAAATCCTCTTAATCGTTGTTCGGCAGTATCTAAATATAGTCGGTAGTTTAAAGTCAAAAGTTGCATTTATTTGTTGTCTGATTTTGAAGTCCACTAAATTGGATTACTTCCCTTAGACCCTTATTTGTGCTGTTCTGCCCTCTACTTGTACATTTCGATGAATCACAACGGCGTTATTATAGCGTGTCATGTCTGATGCATGGAAATTTGTGAATTTTCCTCATTTATCTGCAAATACGAAGCGAAATGAAGGTAAACCTACGCCTAATTTGACCAAATTCACGTTTCGGTAACCTCTGACATTTTGGGTGAGAGGTTAGTAAATAATCCAAGATGGCCGTCAAATGAATTCGTCTTTGTTTTCCACAATTGTTTTCGACTTTACGATGTGAAATTACTGTTATTTTGTTTTAAAAATTCGCTCGTTTGCTCAAGAGGGATCCAGGAATCTTATTCCATAAAAGAATTTGCAAAGGTAGGTGTACTTTTTGAGATAATGTTGTCTACATGACATTCTTGAATACAAAAGTCTCCATTATTTTATTATGTCATTTTTTTGGGTGTTGTCATTTCTTGAATATCATTGCTCAGTCATTTCAGTGACATATCATTCACGTTTCACTGAAGGATAAAACTTCCCTGTCATATATGATATGGCTGCATTGTAAGATAACATTTTTTCTGTCTTTATTTTTTAAATTTCTTACGGTACCGGTATGTGTTTTAGCAATCAGTAAGATTAAGAAAGCAAAATATTTTCCATATCATTTTGAATAAAGTAGAAAATAGGCTTAGGTCTGTAAAGAATGCAAAACAGAAAAAAACACAAACTCTTAGGCTGTGATACAGTTAACTAAACTAGAGATGCAAAGAATTCTTAGATCTTAAATACTCCTTAAGCAAGCAAAATCATTCAATTCTAAGTACAGGTAGTAAGGTACGGTACCTAATAAATCTAAGAACAAAATGTATCATGCTTTTTTGTCATCGATCACTGACGATCAGGGACACTTTTGATTTAGTCACCTTATAATAAAATCTTTCTTGACATGGCATAAAGGAATCATTGATAGAGTTTGGACGGAATCAAAATGGTGTTAGCTCTACGCTTGTCACTGAATCTATGATGATAGGCCAACGCCCTACACATACAAAAGCAACAAAATTAACAAATTTACAAAGCATCTTTTAAATCTCTTTAAGAAGAATAAGAATAGGAAGTGTATTACTTGTCTTGTCTTGTGTAATAAATTAAGTCACTCAGGATGTTCCAAACACTTATATTTCAAATTATTTTAAGTAACAATTGACTTTGAACAGTCTAACTAGGAAGTACATGCTTTTAGGTCTACATGAATCAAGGATTGTTTTTCATTGCTTTATCATGATTAGGAAAGATATGGGATGTGTGCTATAAAAAATACTGAATATCTTGTACAGTATTCTTGTGTGTGTTTTGGATAGTTTAAGATTACCCCTGTCAGTTGGTTTGGTAAGCATAAGATACAGATATTTGATACCGGTACTAGTCTTTTTTTTATTGTTTTATCATGTTCAGGAAAGATATGGGATGTGTGCTAAAAATAATACTGGATATACCTGCATTCTAGTGTGTGTTTTGGATAGTTCAAGTTTAACGCTGTCAGTTGATTCGTTAAGCATTTGATACAGATATTTTATTGTTTTAGCGTGATTAGGAAAGATATGGGATGTGTGCGATAAATAATATTGGATATCTTGTATGGTATTCTTGTTTGGGTTTAAATAGTTATTTAACACTGTCAGTTGATTTGGTAAGCATTTGATACAGATACCGGTATTTAATACTAGGGTACGTGTCTTTAAGTCTACTTGAATTATTGTTTTAGCATGATCAGGACAAATTTGGGACGTGTGCTATAAATAATACTGGATATCTTGTACCGTATTCTTGTGTGTGTTTTGGATAGTTCAAGTTGAACCCTGTTGATTTTGTAAGCATTTGATACAGATATTTGACACCAGTCATTTATTTATTTATTGTTTTAACATGATCAGGAAAAATTTGGGATGTGTGCTATATAGTTGAGTTGATATCTTATATCCTTGATTTGATTTAGATAAGATAAAGCATATATATTTAGATATAGAAGATAATTTTTTGAGGATAAGGAAACATACTCCAGATTACACCACAAATATTATTTAATATTTATTTATATGTGTGTTTTGGATAATCAACCATTGTAAGTTATATGTTTTAAATTTTGTAAAACTTGATATAAAAGAATATAAAATTGGGTACAGTATTTTGAAGAATGATAAAAACTCCGCCTCCGCCTTAAATTTCTAGTCTCCAGTCAGGCAAGGCATAATTGCTGTATAACAAAATGTAAAAGAATACTATACTATCATCCTTGTAATCTTAGAATAAGAAATAATATACTCAGGGTTTTCATTTTGAAATTGCGCAACAAATTAGTTTACTGATTGGGCCAGGGGTTGCTTAGGCTTCTACTTTAGTCAAGCGATGATTCTTCTTAGCAATTGTTTAAAATAAAATCCCTATCTACCCCTAATCTAAGACCTTGGCCAGTGCTTCTATAGGAGAGTATCTTCTTTAACACCCAATACAACAAATTGATAAAATCTTTAAGAAATAAAACATGCTGGCTTGTCATGCTTGACAAAAGTAACCTTATATATAGAAGCCTCATTACATGTACATGATGAAGCATTTTGTTTGATGAAAATTTGTTAATATAGTGGAATTGCAGTAACCACAGACGTTAGAATTGAAATTAAAATGGTGTAAATTGATGCTATCAGTGTCCCAGATACGTATACAAATTTTATAAAAACTCTTTACAATCCCTTTAAGTGGAATTGCAAGAACCACAGACGTCAAAATGAAAATTGAAATGGTGCAAATTGATGCTATCAGTGTCCTCAATACGAATACAAATTTGATAAAAACTTGTTCCATTCCCTTTAAGGTAGTAAAGTGGCATGTCATTTTATATTTGTACAAGTTGATGTGTCATTTATATCATTTACAATACATAATTCAAACATACACAATATACATTCTTATATATAATGCATAGGACTAGGTTGACATTTATTCATGCACAATAAGTTGTAACATAATACTGGGTTAAACAAAAGTTTTCAGCTTAAATTTGCTAATCTTTTTATGTATATCATCGACATGCATTAGCCTTTGTAATAAAGTTTTATTCATTGAAATAAGTTGTAAAATACCGGTAATAGTGGATTGAAAAATAGTTTTAAACTTAAATTTGTGTATTTAGGATACTAATTGTTACTATTTACATATAGTTTTGTATTTGTATCAGGGACATTTATGTGTATCAGGGACATTTATAGCTTTTGTATGTGTATCAGGGACACTTACAGCCTTTGTATGTGTATCAGGGACAATAATAGTGTTTATATGTGTATCCATGGATGGTATCCCTGTAAAATATAATTGCCCCTTTCTCTTCTTTCATGACTTTATAAACTTTTCAAACTGGAACCTACTTAAGGGCAATTCCATGCTAAAGTAAACATTTATTCAAAAAATAAAACTTACTATTTATTGTGAAAAATGGCATACAATGATAGAAAATAAATTATATTTTAGGAATCAATTCATTTTTTATTGAAAAACCTTCAAAAAAATTTTTTATTGTCTTTCTTCTACTGTGAACATTGTGAAATTGTGAAATTTAAAAATTAAGCATTTTGTTGTGTTCAATGTTTACTTAATTTTTTTAATGATTTTAATAAGTTTTAAAAGATAATTATTTGGAGATTTGTGTCTAAATTTGATATCTTATACTTAAATTAGGAAAGTTTTTATATTTTTCGAATTGCAGAACTTTCAAAATTTGATCTCGAGAATGTACGTCCGTTACCAAATATTTACAATTTTTTTTTTCTTGCTTCCAATTATCATTAGAATTGTCTCAAAATTTATATTCAAAGTCAAAAACACACATTCTAAGTAGGATTATCATTAAAAATTTAAATCTGTTAAAATTATCTAAATAAATTGAGTTTTCATACATGTACGTCCGTTACTTTTTCATCCTTTGTACGTCCGTTACCAAAATTTTTCTTTTTCCTAATTTACAATTCTGTTCATAGGAATATTAAATGCATATTGTATGGTAGTAATTCTCAACATGCACAGAAAAAGGGTTATTGATGGGGTTGGCAGTATCATAAAAAGATCAGTTTGGCAAAATTTTGTGGGTCTTCATAATGACCAAAGAATAAACCCTGTTGAAAATCTGCAAAATCGAAAAATATATTTACTATGAATTATTGCCATCATGAAAGATCATTCAATTTTTAGACACTGTATAAGGCACATTTCTTGACTGATTTTGACGAAACTTAGTGTGAGTGTTCATAATCGGTTTTAATCACCCAAGGATGAACCCTATTGAAAATCAGGAAAATTTGAAAATATTTACTGCCCTTGTTTCTGAAAACACATTAAATTTTTAGCTTGTAAGACACAATCCTTGATGGATTTAAACAAAACTTTGTGTGGGTATTCATGATCACTCTTGGTTGAATCCTATTGATAATCAGCAAAATTGAAAAAAAATTCAATGAGTTACTGCCCTTGTTTCTGAAAACATGACCTATTTTAAGTTCATAAACGCTCTTTAAGGTAGAATACTTGACTGATTTTAACTTAACTTGATGTGAGTGTTCACAATCACCCATGGATGAACCCTATTGAAATTTAGCAAAATGAGTTATTGCCCTTGTTCATGAAAGCAAGTTATTAATAGAAATCTTTAACCTGTTAACCTCTAGATTTTGACAAAACTTGGTAATATTGTTCAGTATAATTCCTCAAAAGTTCAAAAGAGGTGTATGATGAAGGTTTTTTTCCCTGTAGCTGTCAAATAAATTTTGTTCAAAAAAAATCTGCTAGTTGGCATATTTTACCTAGCCTGGCAAGCTATCTTTACATTTTATAAACTACTATAAGCTGTATTTGTTACTGTAACAATATTATGAAATTAGCCAGTTCTAGTTCTTGTTAAATAAATTTTATTATTTCATTCAAACATAGGTAAATACTTTCACACCAGAAATATTCAGTTTGTTTGCATTATTCATTAAATTACATTACCAATTTGCACTCGTACGTCCGTTACCATAAAATATGTACGTCCGTTACCACAATAATGTCTAATTTGCTAGCTTGCAGACAATTAATTGGCTAAAGTAATCACACATTGTAAGAGAATACTTCCTGATATTTGTTACATAATAAAAATCTTTTTTGTTATTCAAGAAAATTCACAGAGTTTTACAATAATGTTCATTCATGTAAATGATACTGTTTACTTGTTGTACGTCCGTTACCATCAATTGTAGACACTAGTATTTATTTCTGAGAAATATTAACTGGTTACATTATCAATTTAATAATACTCAAATCATTACTCTTTAATGTATTACAAAGAATAAATTATTCATTATTCATTTAAAAAAGATATTTGCAGTTTAATAACTCAAATGAGTCCAAAATGTACGTCCGTTACCGTGGAATTGCCCTTAATCAAATTTCTTTTTCAATTTTTCAGACTCAGATAGTTGGTATTTAATATTTTAAAATGGTTTAGCTATCTTAAAGGTAAGCTTAATATCTAAAGTACAGACTTGAAATGATGAAACTCCAAATTAAAATGTATATCCATAAAAATTGAGGGAGCGAAGAGTGGTATCAATTGTCTAGAAGAGTTAGCATATCCTGCCTACAATATATTGGAAATATATTGGTAACAGCAAATGAACTATTCACATGAGGAAGTTCTGTATATTTATCATAATTGAGGAAGTATTTCATAGTGAATAGTGGTATTAGGTGTTTAGAAGAGTAAGCAAACCCTGTCTGACACCGTCTCCATTCCATTCTGTATTTTATTTGAATTTTTTGCAGGAATCATGATTCCAAATGAAGACTTACATTCGCAGTGGGGTCGGAGGTTGTTGTCAACGGTAACAGATAATATTCAAAATGGTGGAGACAATGTTCCTGTAGCTGTCCTCCTCGGCATTGTTCTGACCGTGTCCCTTGTGGTTTTGGTTGCTCTTTGTGTCTGCGGGGAAAAGTGAGTTATTGAGTTTTTTTATTTCATAAAGCCACGCTGTCCAAGAGATTTTTCTCAAAAATGTCAGACACAGTTTCACTTTGGTCTGTATAATGTCTTAAGAAGCAGATTATGCTCCTGTCCTAGAAAAGTTTCCCTTATTGCACACTATATGATATTGCCTTTCTCCTTTATTAGCCATCTGTAGAGAAGGAGGGTGTTTAACATTATTTCATTGCATTTGTTTAATTGTGCATTCATGTGCTCATTCATTCATTCATTCATTCATTCATTCATTCATTCATTCATTCATTCATTCATTTTTTTCTAGGGAAGATGATGTCAAGCTACAGAAAATGAAAAAGAAATCGAGTAGCGGCAACATCAAAGGATCAGTAAGTTGGATACAATTTCTTCTAATCTTAAACTTGTGATTTAAATTTGAGGCAAGACACATCAATTCATGACAATCTATGGGAAAGTACTTCAAAGCTTCGATGTAAATCTGCCACTAAGCCACTGAAAACCTAGAACCTACTTTCAGCCAATATTGATAATTTTGTCCTTTCGTAGGTTAGCCAAGAGGACAAGCTAGACGTCCAGATTCGACCCAAAACTAATGGAAAAGTAGAATCCAATGGAGTTACAGTGGTTGATTTGAATGGAGCTCAAAATAACACGCAACATTCCAGGTACGAAACCATTGTCAGGACAAGATATATTTGACTACTTTTAAGCACTAGCTAGACGATAGTGTTTATTTTTTAAATGTACCGGTATATTATTCAAATCATGATTATAATCTAAAGCCCCAACTATACAACTTTGTTTTCAAATTTTACCATTTTTTAATAAGATTTTTTATTGATTATTTCAGACAGAGTCAAGGAAGTACCACATCATCTCAGATACGACCTACAAGCCTGCGCGAACTCCCTGAATTACCCTCCAATTCTACTGGAGTATTGCCAGACAATCACCCCCCTTCACGCTCAAGCCAAATCAGTAACGACGACTACGATCATTTGGGGCGTGAAAAAAATCCATCACCGCGTCCAGAAAATTATGACCATATCGATTTGGAATCTCCCGCTCAAATAAGTGAAGCGTCTGCTTCAGACCAGACCTCTGAAAGTCATTATGCTCAAGTTAACGATAGAAATTACGAAGTTTGTAATGGTACATCCGCTGTGTCTTTTGGACGAAGTGGGGAGCCACCGTATAACATAATACGCGACTCCCCCTCAACCGTCGAGGAACCTCCCTACACTCGAGTTAAAGACGAGCAACCGTATAATTTAGTGAATTCGCGAACGAACGGAGCGAATCGATACACAGATGCCAGTGATCCCCCTTATAACACGGTACATGACGACCCTTATAACCAGGTCAAGGACGATGACACTAGTGACCCCTATAATCAAATTACCGACCCATATTCAATGCCCAATGAATTAGGGGCTGTGGGTGGAGTGGATGAAAGTCATTATGAACTAGAACCCGAAGATCCTTACACTATCGTGGACAACGAAGAGGACCGTGACCTTCGAGTGACAGTTGTCAACATGGATAGATCGTCAGCTTGCTCAAATTCAAGTCGACCTTTCCGATTATCTGGAAGTGTGTCTATAGCAGGAGAGTTGCTTCCCCTTATCAACGCAGGTTTCGGAGCATCTAAGGAAACTGAAGAGATCACTGAAAATGATTATGCGGTTGTGAACAAGGAACGTAACCCAAGTACGACTAGTGCATCCGAAAAGGAAGAAGTGGTCTCCCCTTCTGTTATACCACCTGAGCCACCTAGAGCTTACGGGGCAGAAGAGGTGCACGGTGTGGGGCCACTTCATACAGCATCATCACCACGACTACCAGGGACCTCTCCCCCACGCTTACCACTTACAGCTATACCCTCGACAACACCAAGTAAGTATTGCTGTTTATTTTTTTAGTGATAGAGAGTTCGCTAATACAAAATTTCCCTCATGCACACAGAACCTAAACTAACCTATATTTCTTTGTTTTTTCAGATCGACCAATCAGAGAGTATTCTAAAGTATCAGCTCGCGAATCATTGGCCAGTATGTCAGCTAGACACGCGCTCAATCCTTACGAGATAGTGGTTGATAACGAAAATACTTATGCTACGGTAAGAGCCGCCATTTTGTTTTAGAGTATGATTCAGTCCTGATATAACTGAAGACCAGGGATGGACAACCTTTTGACTGAATGGGCAATATCATTTAGCTCAACCTTTGTCAAATGCCTTCTAAATAGGCAAGAGAAGACAACTCTTGTTCGACGATTGATTTTGTTTGGCAGAACTTAACGCATTATATGCTAGTCTATTTCTGGAGTATGGGTACGGGTAATCTGGGAAAGATGAATGCCAAGAGGTTTGTCCAAGGACCAGCTGGGAGAAAGGATCTTCACAAAACCTAAGTTGTTATCCTTGTAAAATATAGATGTTTCTTTCTTATCTTTTATCTAATTAATCTTTATTGCAGGTCGACGGAGGTTCGGGCGATGGTGTTGTGGTGTCGGCTCCAGCGCCCTCTACATCACCTGTAGCGTCTGCTTCTAGCAATCGTCATGGTAACCAACCCAGACAGCTCGATCTACAACCCACAGATACTTACGCTGAAATTGGAGCATCAGGTAAAAACGGGAAAAGAATTTAAGGGGGCACATCTATCAAAATATTTAGTTATTTCCAGTTAATAGAAATTTCACATCCCTTTTTCTCTGAAATCATAAATTTTGTATTTATACATTTCATATATTTTATATCTGTTTGAATTAAACTTGATTATGATAATTTTTATCTGTAGGTGGCGCTACAAACAATGTTCCGTCTGTACCAGTTCCGCCATCTTTAGACTCCTTACATCTGATGAAAAAACATGAAAGAACAAGACACTTGGCAACACCAGAAGACACCAGCTTGGAAGAGACTGGTTCTCATTCGCACACGTCACCAAATAAACGCTCCAGCTTTTCACCAACGACAGCATTGCCAGGGATACCAAAAGCCATGACTTCAAGTGTTCACGAAAACGACATAATACTGGAACCAAATTATCAAAGTGTCAAGGACTCCATCGAAGATTTGGAATGTGAAAACGACCCTAATTATGAATCGGTTGACGAAGCCAAAGCTCGATTTCCAACTGCGAAACCACAAGGCCAACATCATTATGAGGAAGTCAGCCCGACTTCTTCACAACCGACTTCTCCCAATAATGTTCGCACACGCGTTTTAAACCGACACACTTACGAAGAAATTGAAGATGTCAAGGAAGAAAAGAAGCATCTGAAAAAGTCACAAAATAATCATAAAAAAGGGCCCAAATCTTAATAATTTTGTTGAAAAAGGTCTTTTGGCTCATTAAAAGTGGCTAAAAAATCCTCTTTGTTAAATGTTTTTGATTATAATGGCTTGACTTAATATGGCACACTCATGTCTGTCTTTAAAAGACACAAAGCATAATAATACTTAGTTAAAAATATTTAAAAGCTTCGAAGGACTGTGCTTCTTAGACTGTATCCATGAGCATAGACACTTGCTACAGATTGTAAGCCTTAAAGCTTCATTGCGTAAGATTTAACCAAATTAGATGCAGAACATTAGGATGGAATAAACTTGTTGCAATAGATGGTTCATTAGCTTCATCATATGCTACAGTAGGACATAAAGCTTCATCGCATCACATTTAGCCAAATTGGACAGGATATATTGCAATAGCTCAGTAGATTAAGCTTAAAGGGATTGTAAAGTGATTTTGTAAACTTTGTATATGTATTGGGGACACAGATAGCATCAATTTGCACCATTCCAATTTCCATTCTGATGTCTGAGGTTCTTGGAAATTGGAACGGTGTAAATTGATGCTAACAGTGTCCCCAATACACATACAAAGTTTAGAAAACCTCTTTACAATCTCTTTAAGTAGATGATGAATTTTAGGAAAGAACGTGTTGCAATAGCTCAAATATTTGGAAAGTATGAATGGCGTATATTTGTGAATATTTACATTTCTATTATCACTTCCTTCAATGAACCAGTTAAGAAAACTGGCGTTCATTTTTCGATGAACGCTAGTTTGTCACGTGACACTATGACGTCGTCAAAGCACAACAATGACGTAATCTAAGATTTGTGGCAAATTCAAGCAAATTATCATATAAAAAGGGCAGAATTTGATTATTAAAAGTATCTGAATATAAATATAAGAATTAAACGTTGGTCTCATTCGCATTATTGGTGTGTAAACGCAATAGATCACGCCACAAACATACATAAATGACTTCGTCATTTATTCAGTTTGTCACGTGATCTATTGCGTTTACACACCAATAATGCTAATGAGACCAACGTTTAATTCTTAAATAAAACCATGCTGGACTGTGAAACAAATGTCACAAAAGCTCATGCTTCAGGACGAAAACGGCTCATCAACCTATACATTGAAGTAATTATTGTGAACTGGTGATTTTTATATATTTGTTGATATTTTATACATTGTTATTAATGACTCCTTTGTACTTACACTCGACTTTTTACTTTCATTTTAATTTTGTTAATCTGGGTCTTATTCTCGAAAACTTAACTTAGATAAAATCTAGATTTTAAGATAATACAGCAATCTGATTGGATAATAATACTTAATTTAAAACTGGGCTTAGTTTCACAAAATTTTAACTCGGATAAAATCCAGATTTTAAGAAATACAGTAATCTGATTGGATAATAATACTTAATTTAAAATCAATTTTAGTAATTAACCAATGGGATTGTTGGAACTATAAAATCATCTTAAGTTAGGATTTTGTGAAACTGGCCCTAGATTTTAGTAACTGACTAATCAGATTACTGGATCCCTAAAATCATCTTATGTTAAGTTTTCGAGAATAAGGCCCATGAGTATTTTTTATTGCCAAACTTTGTACCAGCTTTGTTACTTAATCATGATCACATTCTGTTATAAGCTTATAGGATATAATCTTTGATATTTATTATAATGAGCCCAGTTCTTATTTAAATCTTGCAATAAGAATTTGTAAGTGTGCAATTTTGACAAAAGTGGTCTAAAGAAGTTTCATGACCACCTCAAAAACCACAGAAAATTTATTTTCAATGAGTTCTTTAACTTCAGTTGCTCTCAGAACGACACCATGTTTGTCATGAGTTATCCATGAGATTGTTCTCCTAATATTTGCTGTTCTCTTGCAATACCAGCCGATTTCAATTATTTCTATTTATAGCTCTCTAAGATTTATTATAGCCTCAGCCTGTGCTTCTATTTATGAGACATGCAATATGCTACTTATATCGACAATAAGACATATCCAATATTTACTTTGTGTGTTTATTTTAGCCATGAGACCCCAAACCCTTTCTATTTCCCTTTGCAACAAGGGAAGTTATTTCCCCTCGAGACAGATGCTTGGCTCTATTAGTTGAGACAAATGCTTGGGCCTATTAAGTGAGACAAATGCTTTGGCCTATTGAGTGAGACAAATGCTTAGCTTGATTGAGTGAGACAAATGCTTAGCTCTATTGGGATGAGACAAATTCTTGGTTCTATTGGGTGAGACAAATGCTTGGTTCTATTGAGTGAGACAAATGCTTAGCTCTATTGAGTGAGACAAATGCTTAGCTCTATTGAGTGAGACAAATGCTGGGCTCTATTGAAGGTGAGACAAATGCTTGGCTCTATCGGGATGAGACAAATGCTTGGTTCTATCGGGTGAGACAAATGCTTGGTTCTATTGGGTGAGACAAATGCTTAGCTCTATTGGGTGAGACAAATGCTTAGGTCTATTGGGTGAGACAAATGCTTGGCTCTATTGGGTGAGACAAATGCTTAGCTCTATTGGGTGAGACAAATGCTTGGCTCTATTGGTTGAGACAAATGCTTGGTTCTATTGAGTGAGACATATGCTTCGCTCTATTGGGTGAGACAATGCTTGGCTCTATTGGGATGAGACAAATGCTTGGCTCTATTGGTTAAGACAAATGATTGGGTAAGACAAATGCTTGGCTCTATTGGGTAAGACAAATGCTTGGGTCTATTGGGTGAGACAAATGCTTGACTCTTTTGGGTGAGACAAATGCTTGGCTCTATTGGGTGAGACAGATGCTTGGCTCTATTGGGTGAGACAAATGCTTGGTTCTATTTGTTGAGACAAATGCTTGGCTATATTGGATGAGACAAATTCTTGACTCTATTGGGTGAGATAAATGCGTGGATCTATTGAGACAAATGCTTGGCTCTATTGGGTGAGACAAATACTTGGCTCTATTGAGTGAGACAAATGCTTGGATCTATTGGGTGAGACAAATGTTAAGCTCTATTAGATGAGACAAATGCTTAGCTCTATTGGGTGAGACAAATGCTTAGGTCTATTGGGTGAGACAAATGCTTGGCTCTATTGGGTGAGACAAATTCTTAGCTCTATTGGGTGAGACAAATGCTTGGCTCTATTGGTTGAGACAAATGCTTAGCTCTATTGGGTGAGACATATGCTTAGCTCTATTGGGTGAGACAATGCTTGGCTCTATTGGGATGAGACAAATGCTTGGCTCTATTGGTTAAGACAAATGATTGGGTAAGACAAATGCTTGGCTCTATTGGGTAAGACAAATGCTTGGGTCTATTGGGTGAGACAAATGCTTGACTCTATTGGGTGAGACAAATGCTTGGCACTATTGGGTGAGACAGATGCTTGGCTCTATTGGGTGAGACAAATGCTTGGTTCTATTTGTTGAGACAAATGCTTGGCTATATTGGATGAGACAAATTCTTGACTCTATTGGGTGAGATAAATGCGTGGATCTATTGAGACAAATGCTTGGCTCTATTGGGTGAGACAAATACTTGGCTCTATTGAATGAGACAAATGCTTGGATCTATTGAGTGAGACAAATGCTTGGCTCTATTGGGATGAGAAAAATGCTTGGATCTATTGTGTGAGACAATGCTTGGGTCTATTAAGTGAGACAAATGCTTGACTAAGGAACTGATTGGGCATAGCTCTTTTTTGTGAGACAAATTTTAGGAATAAAACAAAGTATTTAAGGCTACTCATTTACTAAATTTATTTAAAGTACTAGGCCGATACTAATGAATATATACAAGACAAAGATGGGAGTTAACGTCGGGTTATGGATTAAGTAGAGTGCTGCACAAGCACTGAATTCTAACGATGCGTCCATTACAACTCCGTGTGCTTATGTTGCGATTTTCGTGGCCTGTCGACGTAGGGTTTGTTGAATATTTTAGCTGCTTTTTCTAATTTTTCTGGGGAGAGATTGATGATGTCTTCACGGGTTACTTCTCTTGTACCAGTTTCAAACAACATGGCGAATACTGTGGCCCCGGGTACCATGTCTTCTTGGCTCTGAAATAGGCAGGGTGGGTAAATTGTTCGTTCTGTAAGCATCGCTGGATTGCTTGTCATAAGTTTGGGGGTGAAGAGGGGGGGGGGAGTGGCAGGAAGTATAGCCCGGCTTTCCCTATGCAATCAAATGGATGGGGCATAAGTAGGATGGGTAATTGTTCATTCTTCTAACGTTTGAGACATACAGATAGATCTGTAAGCATCGCTGGATTGCATGCCATAAGTTAAAATGCGGGCTGGGTAGGAAGTAAGGTCCGCCTTCCCCTATGCAATCAAATGGGTGGGGTATACGTAGGGTGGGTAAATTGCTCATTCTGAGTTTGAGACATAGGGCCTACAGATAGATCTGTAGGCATCGCTGGATTGCATACCATACGTTTGGGGCTGTGGTGAGAAGTAAGGTCCGGCTTTCCCTATGTAATTAAATGGAAGGGGTCCATCCTAGAGCCATCTCTGATGAAACGCATCTTTGTTATATTATAACTTATCCGGTTTCAATCTTTGAGTAAATAGGAATGAGATTTTGCTTTTTATTCCTATACCAACACACACTTGAGGGCAAGGAGCAAACTGGCACTTGTCCGGGGGCCTAAGTCATTGATCCTATCACCCAACCCTGCTAGGAGCTTGGAGCCACCCTAGGCTCTGAATGAACTAACCGAGTGTGATTTGCTTACCCAATTCATGGCTTCCTGATAAAAAACAATAAACTGTTCTATAGGAAGTTTCTCCTGGGTCCTTAACTCCGCGAGCAATAAATATCTTAAACTTTCAGCATTCAAATTCCAGTTCTTCAAAACCTGGAAAATATACCATAAAAACACATTTGGCACATGTACAGGACAGGTGCTCGCCTACCTTAGGAACTGGCTGAATCAATTCCACGGGCCCAAACACCTGAGGACACCGTTAGAGGGCCTTACTCTACGAAGTCCATAGATCCCAATTCATCTGACTGAGTCTCGGTCCTAAAGGGACACAACTCCGTCAACAATACATGTACGTGAAGCTCTTAACCAGCCAAACCTTACAAAAAAAGGTTAGAAGGTTGAAGAACGACGTTGGGAGCAATCTTTCTGCCAGTCCATCGACTTAGAACAGCTGTTACAAAGGAACGATACGGTTATCCACCAATTCGTTTACTTTTGGTGGACACTTACCCGTTTGCCTTCTTCAAAAGACCACATGAAAGCAGCATCGGACAACGTCTTGGACTTCTTGTACTGTTTCTTATCACAACCAGTGGCATCAAAGAATGGGGTAGGTGTGATCAGGATTGTCTCGGAGATGCTACGTCCGTAAGACCTCACTTGATGCAGAAATCCTGTAAATAGAAACGAAATGTGTTGGTGTTTGTTCTATGAATACTGTTTGCTCATCTTGTGCATTGGTCTTGTTAGAAACCCCATTTTCTTTGATAAGTGCATTCATCATCACCAAATAGCTCAAGGGTTGAATAGATATATCTAAAGATAATTCCTTCCTTGGATGACTGATTCTGCTTAAAATCCTTCTGATATTCGACCCCAAAAAGAGTAACCAGTGTACGCAAATACGTCTCCCTTCCGGATGATGTGTATCACCTATATCCAACCTATAATCATCCCGGGCTAGGTCCCTGACTCACCTGCTGGTATCAGTATACAATCGCCTTGTTGTAGAGTAGCCCAAGTCCAAGGTGTAGTAGAAATCTTCTTATATTTAATGGCGTTGATGAAGTCCATATCCAATGGGGAATGTCCACCGAGTGAATTTGGAAACTGAAACAAAAGGAACAATCAACCGATGCTTAACCAGATGAGTGGGGTCCTGTATTCTGAGATCCTTTATGTCAATTTTTAATAGTATTTATCTCTGGGGAGGGGCCCAACCAATGGTAGTTTGGTCACTGCAATGGGCAGTACATGGTATTCTCAAGAAATCAATGCTTATGGGGCCCCAAATATCCAAGAGGATCAGAGCTCTGAAATGATCGAATTCAAGTGGTTGGGGATTATACTACCCTTCTATCTTATTTTGCTCGTCATGTTTCCCAAAAATTTGGCCCACTATCTGTTATCTCATTGAACCCTATCTGGCTTTGGCTATTCAAACTTACTTAGATCCCCTAAATATGGCCCAATTTACCACCTTTCGGTTGAATATACAGTGCTCATGACCTACCTCATTTCTAAAGTCAAAAGCATCCTTGTACTTGTTCTCTATCAGAATAAAATCTCTTCTTCCAAACAGTACACAGTGGAGATAGTGGTCGTTATGGGCATGAATCTGTGAGGAAGTACCTCCACTAGACATCCACAGCTCAGCTTCTCTTAAATAGTTAGCTACACTTCCACATTGGACACATTTTGGTAGCTGAAAAATTGAGATTTACATCTTATAATGCTATACTTATGGACAAGGCAGTTGACGTTACGTCTTTTATGGCAGAGCGCCATTTGTAGGCACTGAGTCTTGCTGTGGTAGTTGCCCTCCTTTTCCAAAAGTATCTACATGTATATGCTAAGGAATCCACTTAGTTCGTGTGTGTTGTCTTCATGTAAGAAGCCAAGCAGGGTATGCTAACTCTTCTAGACACCTGATACCACTTTTCATTATGAAATATTTACTCATTTATTGATATACTTCCTCAAATGAAAAGCCATTAGCTGCTACACGTACCAATATATTGCCAATGTGTTCGCATGAATTTCGAGATTTGTTTTACGGTTGGGATCATTCGTGCTTGGTTTTATTATTAAGCTATTCAGAGGATTCGAACCTTTGGCACATTAATCTCCTATACTTACTGGCAATTCTTTCATCATCTCCAGTGGAACAGTTCCAGCCAAATACCAATCTTCGTACATATACTCCAATAAAAACTTCTTCATCTTCAGCGTCTTCCTCTCTCGATACAGATAGTCGCTTTTAATACCCTTTCTGGTGACTACTGAAACGTTTACGTTACCGTACCTGAAATGAAATGGAGTTTTACGTCTTAATTTGGGACTCTTTAGACGATGAAATGGGAGGAGATTTGGTATGTTTTTATGGATCTCTTTGGACGATTAAATCAGAGGAGACTTGGTCTGTATGTTTTACAAGCTAGACGTCGGTCCGTAGCTTCCCATCTGAAACAGACTTGAACAGTGTTGGGTCTAAGTGTATTAGATAGAAGATATTTATTATAGAAGCATTGAACAAGGTCTAAAGGATAAGTCGATTGGTCGCTGATGATCCGTCCGTCTTGGGTTGAGCTGAGTTTTTTTTTTAGGGGGGGAGGGGTCTTTTAGATTTACTTCCTCTTTTCTATATCTGTTTTGGAATAATGAGGACTCGGTACAAAAATGGCAGACTTACTTCTCCTTAAGATATTCGTCTTTCTCCCAATTTTCAAAGACTGGTGAATCGAGTATACTGTCTCTAAATACGACTGGTAAATCCTCGCTAATATAGTTATTGTACATAATCTCTGCATCAACGATCCCTTCATAATCTTCAACGGGGTTTTCTGGTGAACTTTGGTATCCTGAAACACAATGATATTATTGGATTTGAACTTTAGAGGGGGTAAGCAATATTCCCTGAAGACTAAAGGGAGATAATTAATATTCCCTGAAGACTAAAGGAAGATAATTAAATATTTCCTGAAGACTAAAGGGAGATAATTGACATTCCCTGGAGACTAAAGGGAGATAATTGATATTTTCTGAAGACTAAAGGGAGATAATTAATATTCCTTGAAGACTAAAGGGAGATAATTGACATTCCCTGGAGACTAAAGGGAGATAATTAATATTCAATGAAGACTAAAGGGAGATAATTAATATTCTATGAAGACTTTCCCGCCAAAATGATGACAAGCTATGTGATTGGGTATTAAATCATTTTAGCTACTCTGATTGGCTATATTGTTCTGCGCCCAAATGATCATGAACAAGGTAGCAATTTTCCGAGGTCTACGACTGGAACAAAACCTAAAAATGGGCTTATACGTTGTAGGAGTTTTAAAAATACGATAGGTTATTGTGCTATCTCATAGACGTACGTACGGTCGGTATAAAAGGATTACCGTCTTACCTACAACGTAGGGTGGGGAGGGATAGTATTAAGGCAAGAGGTTTATCAAAAAAGTCACCTACCCAAAGGCCTCAGATGTCCATTTGGTATACTCTGACTGCCTTCTGCTTGTATTATATGTGGCGGGAAATCGGCATCCATGCTTAAATCTTTCATAAATCCCACTTTACCTGACGTCATTTTGAATAATGACGTCAGTAGAATACTTAACAGCACGCACTTCATTTTGTAGTTTGTGATTTGTAATTGAAAATCACCGTAATTTATGTTTTGTCCACTCGGTAATTTCCGAAATCCTGCTTACGGGACTAATTAGTATTAAAAAACTGCGATCAGAACGAAGTCCTGGAGTTATTTCCGCTCTGAAGCTGACCAATTCTGTTCCTTTGAGATTATTCCGTCCAAAACACAACTTTTAGGAATATTTTATCGCAAATTAACATTCATCGGTATATAAGTTTAAGAAATTAAGTTCCTTTCTAGAATTTTGACCGTGAAAAAGCAATTTTATATATTTCGTTCTAGTACTGGCCACGTTTCACACGTGTTGTCGACGGTTCTATACCAAGATATAAGCCAAATCATTGATCTACAGGTGACATCTGTCCTCTAGAAACACCCGTCGCCAGGTCTTTTAATTTCACCCTCATTTCTTCAATAATCTTTTCATATCTTGTGATTATTGGAATTTATGATTTTGATGCTATAAATTAGAGAATTATTGAGAGATAATGGGTCATTTTTTATCTTCTAGGGTTTGAGGGGCGGAAAGGGAAAAGGGGGGAGGGGGTGTTATAAGCAGGTATTCCTTCGTTCTTCATCCATTCTCAATAGGCTACTACGATGGTTTCAGTTTTCCGACTAATCTTTTAATAGATGTTAGTCAGTCATGTGCGTTGTTTGCCAGTCATGTCCGACGGGTGTTCCTTTACTTAGTAACGTTCGGGCATTGTCATCGGAAAAATGTTTCAATTTCGGACAATATTCTTTATCATTGAGCAATTGGAATTTGGATAAAAAAACTCCCTTTTACAAATCCCTGTCCATTTCCTTTTAAAATAACCCCAATCGATCAAAGAGTTTTATACAAAGAGTTATTTAACAGTTAAACTATTTTGTTATTGTTAATCACGGGTGTTATAGTACCTGTAAGGTCAAGGTCGTGTAGGTGATCAAGGTGAAGGTAAGACATTTGACCTTTAACCTTTTCGCCGTGTCGGCAACCCGAGTGTTTACCACGGTAAATATATATTAAATAGGCCTATGTAGACTAATCATGAACTGTTTAAAAACGAGTTTGACAGCTGAACGGATCGAGGGTATCTAGTTTGTCTGGTCGAGGCGAGTTAGTTTAGGCTTTACAGTGATATTTAGGCCTATTAACTAACTGGACGCGGACGTAGACGGAATGAGACATGGATACAGTGAACGATCGTACGGGTTCGGAATCGGATCAGACTTCCAGAACTCGTTCAGCCACTCCCAAATTCGGTTCCAGTAAACCAAAAATTCGGAGACATCTCCCCGCTGGGAAGGGACCGTATACTGTGGGATGTGTGGATTTTATGAATGATCATTCCGACGATGGAGTTTTGTTCCGTCTTTTTTATCCGACCAGGAAATCCGATATATATGTGAGTATTCATTCATTCATTCATTCATCTTTCGTCGTTCGCTCGCTCTATACATACGTGGGTTCGTTCATGGGTATGTTTTTGAAAGTCTTGAATTACGATGTGTTTGATGTCTAATGAGGCAGAACTACTGGAGAGTATGTTCTTGCTTTTGAGAGTGCGTTTATCGTTTCATCCATTCATTCACGACTCCATTCATGAAGCACATATTTCATTTATTCATTCATTCATTCTTTAATTCATTCATTTATTCATATTTCTCTCCATTGTTATTTATTCAGCTTCATTCATTCATTATGATAGTATGTTAGCCAACATTTTTCACCCATCTGTACTAAAAAAAACTTTCAGAAATCATGTTTCTATTGCGTGTAGAAATTCCTTCTCTCAATAACTAGCCCAATTCTTTTGACAGCCGTTGGCAAGATTGGGTATAATTTATTTTATTAGGTTTAGTTAGTTAGGTATATAGGCCTACTAATTAGATAGTATACTTAGTACTACTCAACCGGGCGTTATCAGCGTTATACCATGGTTGACTTTCCTTTGAAGTTTACCGACTAGGGTATATGAAAGAGTTAATAAGAGCCTATTGTGATAAAATCTATAACTGTACGTGGAATCTTCGTTGTTCATTATCACCTCCATTGAAGCTGCAAGGAAATTAACGTCTATTCTGTTGTTGTTTCTTTGAATGAAGGGGGAGGGGGTGGGGGTGCAGCAACCCACCCCTTAGCATTATTCTCTCCCTCTTTCCCTCTACTCTCCCCCTCTCCCTTTTGAATTTTTCATCATTTTACATTGGGAATGCCTGTTTCTCTGAGCCCCCTTTTAATAATTATGTGACATCTTTTCAACCCAAGAGGTGCTTTGAGGGGTTGGGGCTGGGGGATTGATAACCGTTTCCTTACAATTCTTGGCATCCATTTAGGGAGTTCATACAGTGGCATTTACATGTTGACAATCCCAGGTAAAGGATGGAATCAGGTGTTCCTGTCATTAAAATATAATGAAAAATTGCTATGCCATATTTTCTACTGCTATAAAATATCTAAATAATATCTATTAATATTTTTATGTGTTCTATAAGTATTATAAACGCACTCTAGAGTTCTACAATTTTATATTGCTAGTCTTATCTGTCTACAAGATGGTAGGGTTAGTTTGGTTTGGCAGCACTGAGTTCTGTTGAAGCAATCATCTTCAATCTTTTTGATGTGGTGCCACATAGATTCTTTTAGTGCTGTTTCATGATGATTGGAATTCCATACTTTTATTCAATAGATTTCTTATCAGGGACGTTGTTTATGTTTTATTTGCCAGTCATGGTTGAGGGGAAGGGTTAAAATATTCAGATGTTTATTTATTTATTTATTTATTTATTTATTTATTTATTTATTTATTTTTATTTATTTATTTATTTATTTATTTATTTATTTATTTATTTATTTATTTATTTATTTATTTATTTATTTATTTATTTATTTATTTATTTATTTATTTATTTATTTTTCATTCATTCATTTATTCATTCATTTATCAATTCATTCATTCATTCATTCATTCATTCATTCATTCATTCATTCATTCAATTCTTTCATTAATTTATGATCATTTATTCATTTATTTTGTGAATTCATTCAATCATTCATTTGATAATCTGTTTAACTTTCACCCAAACTGTACAGAATTTCTATTGCGTGTTCAGAATCTCTGAATACCTGGCCAAATTCTTCAACAGCTGTTGGCACAATTTCTTTTTCATTCATTCCTTTATTCATTCATTCATTCCTTTCAGAAAAGAGATAAACAGTGGCCTCTATGGGTACCAAGGAAACAGTATGTACATGGTTATGTGGATTTTCTGGGGTTAAATACCAAAACTTTTGGGAAATTCTTCAAATGGTATTGTGGTAAGTGAATTAGATATTTTGATGATTTGGTTTATGAGACAACCCTATGCAGTGATCAATGAGGGAAATTAGGTCAGGACAGTGTCATAAGCCTATTGCATAACTGTAGAAGGATCTTAACAAGCACTAGAGGCCCAGTGTTATTTACCATGTGACAAAATAAATGATATAGGCTTGGCTTGTCCCATGATAATGAAACATTTACTTCCTCATTGTGATAAGATTGAAATTTTTGACAAATTGATTAAAGAAACATGATACATGATATCCCATAATTAAAAGCCTTTATTTCCCCATATTGATAGGATTAGGAAATTTCACTTTTCAAACTTTAAAAATTGAATATTTGGAGTGTATCAATTTGTGTCCTTAATACTTCAGGGTTTATTGGGTCATACTGACCTTAGGGTATGGTTGGAAATATTGAAAGACAATCACTGATTTTGACACTTTCTCCCCTCCATAAAATCCAATTGGATGCACTTTGTTGTAGATGATGTCTATGTGCCAGCTTTATGGTAGGCTCCTTTTATAGAAAGCCATACTGGGATCAGGGGATTGTTGGAAATATTGAAAGACTATCATTGATTTTGACACTGTCTCCCCTCCATAAAATACAATTTCTGTTGAAAAAGATGTCTATGTGCCAGCATTATGGCAGGCCCTTATTATAGATGACCATATTGAGATCGGGATATTGTTGGATATAATGAAGAATAATCATTGATTCTGACACTTTCTCCCCTCCATAAAATCCACTTGATGTATATCTATTGTAGAAGATGGCAGGCCCCTATTATAAGAAGGATTGTAGGAAATATTGAAAGACAATCATTGATTCTGACACTTTCTCCCCTCCATAAATTCCATTTCTATTGTAGATGATGTCTATGTGCCAGCTTTATGGCAGGCCCCAATATTAAAAGAACACAAGAGAAAACATCCAGTCATCATCCTGTCCCATGGTATTGGAGGCAACAGGACTACTTATACCACACTGTGTTGTGAACTTGCTTCTCAGGGATTTGTGGTAGCTGCTATAGAGCACAGGTAAGTCTTTTCCTCGGTTCCCAACCTTTAGGACTCTTAGTACCCCTAGCAATCTCCTGGTACACCTTTGCCCACCCTAAATAACATTAAGAGCCAACATGAAAGGATATTTGTCGGTTGATGGAGTTTGATATTTAATCTATTCCATACTTTTAAAAATTGTCTAAGAGACTTCTCAGGTACCCCTTGTGGTGTTCACTGTTACCTTTCAGACTGACAAATCAGAACAGCCTTAAATGGACCCTCAGACACTGTCGAGTGACCCCTCAATTTTGCTCATGATAAATCTTAACTCTACTTTCTTTTTGTTAGTGATGGATCAGCATCCATGGCTTTACGTCTGCAACAATTTTCCCAGAATGCCTTGACTTCCAGCCCTGATCACCTTAACAACAACGACGTTCTAGATGGTGACCCTGACAACCATAAACAACAAACGAATTCCAGACATCACCTTAATGCCTTCAACGAACATTGGAAAAAATTTGAGAAAATTGAAAATATTTTTGATTTTGACTTTAGAAATAAGCAGGTATGTTAAAGGACATCTTTCATCTTAATTAAGTCAAACTGTGGAACTGTGCATGTCTTTGAAACATAATGTGAGGGGTTGGCGTGCAACTCGAAACTGAGAAATGTCACTACACCAAGGCTTTTGTCACTCATCCAAATGAACAGTGTTACACTTGACATCATGAGGAATGATTCTGGTGTCCGTGGTTACAGTGTGAAATGTAATGCCATGTTATTTCTGGGTCATTGAGGATGAGAATTATTGATCAGACAGAATATAAAAAAGATTTTCCACTGATGTGATTCTATTGTCAAGGCTAAGACCCTTTGGGAACCTTTATAATCAAACCATTGGAGCATATAGTAGAAAATCCTAACTCTGCGAAGACAATTTTACTGGCCTTTGGATGATGAAGATGATGTGGGTCCATGAACCATTATCTTGGCAGATAAAGATAACAACTTAGTAATAGGTTCATGGTTCATGAAGATCCTTTCTACCACCTGATCCACGGCTAAATCTCTTGGCATTGATCTTACAAGGATGTCATGTAAGGTGCACAAGTATCCTTTCTACCAGCTAGTCCTAGGCCAAACTTCTTGGTAGAGGTTTACAAGTCTTTACTTGATTATTCCTACCCATTTACAGCTGTGCAGACTTTGCAATGATGTTAAAACAGTTCTCTAGGATGGCAACTAGGTATCCTCTCTTCCAGCTGGTCCTTAATCAAACCCCTTGGCACTGATCTTTCCTGGTATTAACCATATCACTTTTTAGCAACTGATAGAGTCAACTGATATGATAAAATAATATACAATGTGAAACATTTACCATATATTCCAGGTCCACTACAGAGCTGATGAGTGCTCCAGAATGCTGAATATCCTAACAGCTATGAACGATGGTGAACAAATGCATAATTATTTTGGAGTGATCTTTGATACATCTCAATTAAGAGTAAGTACCTTTCAATCCTTTTCTTTTTAATGTAAACATTTCTCTCTTTTAATGTAAACATTTCTCCCCTTAATATAAATATTTTCTCTGTTTAATGAAAACATTTATCCCTTTAATGTAAACATTGTCTCTCTTTAATGTAAACATTATTATTTCAAAATGTAAACACTTTCTCTCTTTAATATAAACATTTCTCCCTTTAATGTAAACATTTTCTCTCTTAAATATATAAACATTTCTCCCTTAAATATAAACATTTCTCCCTTTAATGTAAACATTTCTCCCTTTGATGTAAACATTTTCTCTCTTAAATATATAAACATTTCTCCCTTTAATGTAAACATTTTCTCTCTTTAATGTAAACATTTCTCCCTTTAATGTAAACATTTCTCACATTAATGTAAACATTTTCCCCTTTGATATAAATATTTCTTCCTTTAATGTAAACATTTCTCCCTTGAATGTAAACATTTCTCCCTTTTATGTAAACATTTCTCTCTTTAATGTAAACATTTCTCGCTTAAATGTAAACATTTTTTCATTTAATGTAAACATTTCTCCCTTTAATGTAAACATTTCTCCCTTTAATGTATACATTTCTCCCTTTAATGTAAACATTTCTCCCTTTAATATAAACATTTTCTCTCTTTAATGTAAACATTTCTCCCTTTAATGTAAACATTTCTCACATTAATGTAAACATTTTCCCCTTTTTGATATAAATATTTCTTCCTTTAATGTAAACATTTCTCCCTTGAATGTAAACATTTCTCCCTTTTATGTAAACATTTCTCTCTTTAATGTAAACATTTCTCGCTTAAATGTAAACATTTTTTCATTTAATGTAAACATTTCTCCCTTTAATGTAAACATTTCTCCCTTTAATGTATACATTTCTCCCTTTAATGTAAACATTTCTCCCTTTAATGTAAACATTTCTCCCTCGTAAACATTTCTCCCTTTAATGTAAACATTTCTCCCTTTGATATAAACATTTCCCATTTAATGTAAACATTTTCTCTGTTAAATGTAAACATTTCTCCCTTTAATGTAAATATTTCTTCCTTTAATGTAAACATTTCTTCCTTTAATGTAAACATTTCTTCCTTTAATGTAAACATTTCTCCCTTTAATATAAACATTTCTCTCTTTACTGTAAACATTTTCTCCCTTTAATGTAAGCATTTATCTTTTGAATATAAACATTTTCTCTCTTGAATATGAACATTTTCATTTTAATTTGAAAGTTCTCTCTTTAAATATGTAAACCCATGACCCAAAAAATATTTTCCTCTAATTTTAATCTTTTTTCGGACAAGCTCAAAGTGATTATCTATTACCTAAAAATGTGTTGGATAAAGCTAGGCATGAGTTTAGGATTATTGATATTATTAAACTATAAACATGTTATGCCTGAATAACCAGATTTATAAATTGAATCTGGACTATAGCCATTAATACACGTTAATCTACAGTCAACAAGTAGATTGTTTACTTCTAGTACATTTATTCTTTAAACACTGAATTAATTTTCCCATTGTACACTGCAATACATGTTAATCCAATTTAAAGTAAAAGGGAAAGGTGGGGTATTGGGAATTAAAAATAAATTGGGCTAAAGTTGCTATGTATTTCACCAAGGCCAGTTATCAATTACTATAAAAAATTATATTTAAAAACCTGTAGGGGGTGGGAGGACAGGTTTTGACTATTTTTGATTGATAGGGTTGTTTTTAATGGGATTTATATCAATATTATAAGTTAAGTAGAAAAATAAACTGGTCTTGTACTTAGGACAGAGCAATATACTATAGTTATATTCTTTAGACCCTCGGTTCCCAACCAGGGGTACTAGTACCCCTTGGGGGTACCAGCAAACACCATAGGGGGTACCTGAGAAGCCTCTCAGACAATTTTAAAAAGTATGGAAGGGATTAAATATCAAACTCCATCAACTGACAAATATCTCTTTGCTTTAATGTTTTCTCTTAATGTTACTTAGGGTGGGCGAGGGGGTACCAGGAGATTGCATGAACAAAATAAGGGTACGAAGAGTCCAAAACATTGAGAACCCAGGCTTTAGATCATAAGTAAAATCAGATATGTGCAAATGGAAGCATAACTTTTAGTGTCCCATGTATACAAACAAAGTTCAGAAAAAATCTTTACAATCCCTTAGACTAATTCAATTCTTCACTAGTTTTCAAACAGTTCTGTTTGGTCTATTACATTTCTTTAGAATTTCTTGCCAAAATATTTGCCCTGACCTTTGTGCACTCTGGTCCTATTAAAAGGTGTTTATTGTTAATAAACTTGTTGTCATTGGCAACGATTCATAATAGTGCAAAATAATGTCATAGATTTAAAGGTCTTTGTGCAAAAAAAAAAAGGCATAGGAGTAAATTCTATGGGGATCTCATAAGATATGCATAAGTGTTCAAAACAATTCATTGGCAATGTATTGATATTTATAGCACCTTATGAGCAGGACAGTAGATATAGGGGCGCAGCCTCTCCAACCCCCTCCCCTCCTCCACTCCTCCCCCCCCCTCCCCCCCGCATTATAATTTTAGCATTTATGACTGAAGCAATAACATTTAGGGCCAGTTAAATGAAAATTGCTTTATAAAGGCAGGAGCAGCCTACCTTGAGGCTTTGAATTCTACATCACCACCCTTGAAAATGAATTTTGCGCAATTAAAAATTTAAAAAGTTGCTATTTTAGAAAAGTGTGGGCTAAATAAATTTATATCAAATATATGGGCTCTCAAATTATAAACTTTGTACATCCTCAAGCATTGAATTCTGCACGACTACCCTTGAGAATGAGTTTTGCACAATTAAAAATTTAAAAAGTTGGTATTTTAAAAAAGTGTTGACTAAACAAACATTTATCAAATATGTGGGCTCTCAAATTTACAACTTTGTACTTTGAAAGGATCACAATCTAAATTTCTCTGCCCACATACAGTCAAATAGTAGAACAGTATGTAAATAAAGGCCGGTCTTTCTCTAGGTATTTTGATAATTAAATATATTTTTAGTAACTTTGTGTGGTTTATTCTTGATAACAGTACATACTAAGGTGTGGTGACAATTTATTATCAAACCTGTATAATCAGGGCATTGTGCAATATATTTTACTGTGAAACTTGCTCAATCAGGCCTCTACAATATAGTTTAATCAAACTTGTATAAGCAGGACATTGTGCAATATATTTTACTGTTAAACTTGTATAATCAGGTTGTTGTGCAATACATTTTACTGTTAAACTTGCACAATCAGGCCATTGTGCAATATATTTTAATATCAAACTTGCACATTCAGGCCATTGTGTAATATATTTTTTACTGTTAAACTTGTCTTATAAGGCCATATTTTTTTTTTATTCTACTGTTAAACTTATATAATCAGACCACTGTATAATTACTTGTATAATCTGGTCATTATAAAATTTGCAATTAACTTAGCTAATATGGACAGTATTTTACTTCTGTATTCGTAACAGTCATATATTTTATGTAAATTGTATGAAATCTAATTACAGAATAGCCTAGATCTGTCTCAAGTGTCTGTGATTGGTCATTCATTTGGAGGCTCCACATGTTTATGCACACTATCTAAAGATCCACGATTTAAGTGAGTATTTCTGAATCATAATCTTCTAATAAAATTACATCTAGCCTCCTAATCACTACTTTCAATTTTTTTCCGTTTGAGCTTCTTCGCAACATTCTGACCTTTGACCTTTGACCTTTATTTATATCTGAATCAATATCTTGAAATACAATTGCTACTGAGCCTCACAGTTTCTCTCAGTACAGAAAGTGCTGTAACAATTTTAAACCCCCTTTCCTGCCCCCAAATCCTTGTGACCCTTTTGTAACATTTTGACCTTTGACCTTTAGAGTTGGAGTGGTGATAGATGGCTGGATGTTACCACTGGATGAACAAGTCTACAGTAAGGTTAGCCAGCCTGTATTAATGGTGAACTACGAGACATTTCAATGGGCTGATAATATCAAATCCATGAACAGATTCTTGACCAACAAAGTGGATCGAAAAATGATCACTGTCAAGTACGTGAATTTCTTAACCAAAATTCCCCTCATTGCACACTGGTTGCATGACATTACTGGTATTCATAAGGCTGATCATGAGTATTAAAGTAAGGAAGAGCATCTATTTCTTCCAAGGATAACTACTTAGGCTCATAAGGATCATTTCTACCAACTGGTTCTTGACAAAACCTCTTTGCATTGATCTTTCCCGGATTATCTGTAACCCATTTACAGCTGGGTTTGCAGGAATAATGAGGAAAGAAGACTTATTTAAGATCACCAACCATGATTTCACGAGGAATTGAGGATAAAGAGCCACAGAATTGTAAAGGGGAGTTTAACAGAACAGGAATATTCCCTCTCTCATTTCTACCCATAGAGTTGCATTGCATCAGGAGCAGGACTATAGGATGTAAAACTCCATTTTAAATGTGTTTTATTACATAGGAACATGTCAATTTATTATTTATTACAGAGGGACTTGTCAATTTATTTATTTTACAGAGGGACTTGTCAATTTATTAATTTTACTGAAGGACATGTCATTGTCAATTTATTAATTTTACTGAAGGACATGTCAATTTATTAATTTTACATAGGGACTTGTCAATTTATTTATTACAGAGGGACATGACAATTTATTTATTTTACAGAGGGACTTGTCATCAGAGTATAAGTGACTTCCAGTTTATAGCTAATAAGATACTGGGAAGGGTAATGACAATGAGGTATACTTTAAACCCAAAACTAGCGTTTGGTACGAGTGCTCAGGCTACAGTCGGCTTCCTTAGAAAACATTTCGGTGAGTGACTGGGTTATTGCCCTTGTTATCAAACATTCTTGCTTCGTAGCATCTCTAACCATGTGCAATCAAAAACAAAATGACTGCAAATGTTGACTGAGAAAAATTACTTTTTTTCTGTCACTGTCAAAGACAAACCTTCTCATTTCATTTTTGTAAAGGTCCACATAAATTTTATGAATAAAATATTAGGCCTAATAGAGCTTAGATAGTATAGTGTTTTAGCAAAAGGGGTCATTCTTGAGGGTGTCGCAGGCTGGATTTGGCCAGCGGGCTCCCATTTGCAAAGACCTGGTCTAAGATGTGCATGCTTGTTAGACAATCCCTGTTTAGGGTACTAAACCCGGTTTATGCCACTATCCATGCAAATTTTCCCTCATTACACACTACAGGGTGAAGACCTGCAAAGTGCATTTATGTAAGGTTTAAAAATTAAGTTTTGTATTGTCTTCTTCCAGAGTTACCAGGAGAAAAATTCTCTGATATTTTAGACGGCAACCATTACCTGGTTATAAACGGAACCAATGTCAGCATGCCCGTCCAGGTCACATGACCCTGAATCAACCAATCCACAACAAGCATTACTGTGATAAAAATGGAATAATTTCTCTGGGTAAAATAGGATACGAGTGTCACATCTCAAAGATCTTTGGCCTCTTGTACATTTAAGGAAATGTTTAGAAGTTTTTTAAAATATCTATGTGTATTGGCGACACTGATAGCATCAATTTGCATCATTCTAATTTTTTATCGGATGTCTATGGTTATTTCAGTTCCTCTAAAACTAAGTGTCTAACGCGCAAAGCCGTGGGCAGACCAACTTATTGCCTGAATTTTAATGGTATTTTGCCCGAAATCATAATATTTGGGGGAGGCAGCTGCCACTAATGCCCCCCTATCTCTTACGGCTATGATAAAACGTCACTATCACAAATTACAGGAACCACAGACATCTGACTGATTCAGAATGATGCAAACAGAAGTTGTTAACATTGTAAAATGAGCTCCTTCACTAAACATACTTATTTACAATTGATATTCAGTAATGGATTTGCCATTCAGTCCAGCATTAAGTAGTCTAGACAAATTCATGTGCCAAATTACCAGGCCTTATGCCTTTTTCTTTGCCTTACAGTTAGTTGGTGAATTCATTGCTTATAATGTTAAGGGTTATATTCGTATACAGTATATTTGCGAGTATAACGCTCACTTCCTCAAACTATATAAATGATAGGGTACCTTTATTAGGGGTTTAAACCGATATTGGGCTGTTTTTTGGAAGCACCCCTTTCTGGAGATGACCCCTATTAGAGGTTAAAACCTGCCTCTTAGAAGTTCCCCATTTAATGCTGATAGGGGAACCCTTTTAAGGGTTTAAAGCCAACCATTGAACTAACTTTCTATGTGTTGCCTTATTTATTGTCCAATGACCTTTTTAAACTGCTTTAAATTCTTTTACAGGGTATTTTTGTTTAAGATATATATTTATTTTTATATTCTGTGTCTTGATAATTGTGTATTTAAAAAGTTTACATTACAATTGCACTGGGGTTACCAGTGATGCTTTATAATCATTCGGCTCAACATGATAGACGGCCATCTTGCCGGGTAAATGGGCAGGAAAAGACAACTCTTGTTTGAACATTATTTATTATAGTTACCAATTACCAGTCAAGATGGCTGCCTACCATCTTGCCGGGTAATTGGGCAGGAAAAGACAACTCTTGTTTGAAGATTATTTATGATAGTTACCAATTACCAGTCAAGATGGCTGCCTACCATCTTGCCGGGTAATTGGGCAGGAAAAGACAACTCTTGTTTGAAGATTATTTATTATAGTTACCAATTACCAGTCAAGATGGCTGCCTACCATCTTGCCGGGTATTTGGGCAGGAAAAGACAACTCTTGTTTGAAGATTATTTATTATAGTTACCAATTGTCCAATTACCAGTCAAGATGGCTGCCTATCATGTCCAAGTCATAATCTTAGCCTTAAACAACTACGAAGGATGAGCAGAATGCAGTTATGTCTCTTTTTGAAGCACTGTTTCTCCAAATTTGCTATTGATATATGTACATATTTTTGTTATGATGCTTTTCGACTCTTTATTCTAAATGTCTTTCAATATTTTGATGAACATGTGCCTTTTTCTTGCTGATAACTCAGGATCTAAGGTGATCTTAAAGGGATTGTAAAAATGCTATAGACGAGAGATTTTTGGTTATCATAATGGAATTATTTTCCTTGTACAGATTTTTTTTATTCTTAACAAATTATGTCAATCAGGGATACAGATAGCATTGATTTACACAATTCCAATTATTTAGAAATTTTCTGTGGTTCTTGCAATTCTACCAAACTAATCTTATTATGACGGCACCGCCACAAAAGGGCCTGACTTGAATTGCACTTGATGCTATCATTATCTCTTATTCATAAAAAGTTTGGAAAACCCCTTTACGATCCCTTTAAGACCCTTGATTGAATTCTCTGTCCTTTTTCAATCAATATTGAGCTGTTTTTGTTTATTAGTACATGGATATAAGAATATTGCCTTGTTTTATTTTATATTTTCTATGTTTGTAGCACAATTCTAGAGTGATATTTAACAAAATGTTTGTTTTTTAATAATTGTCATTCTTTACAAATCTATTTTTTTGTATTTTCTTTAGTCCCAATTAACCAGACAGTATTTTTAAAAGTCTGGTCGATAGAGACTATGTTGTGTTAAACTGCAGGTTGTGATAAAGAATATTTTGAATTTGTGTTGGTTGTTTTCATTTATTTTGATTTCTAAAGATGGTGAAGGCTCACTTATCCTTTTCTTTGTCTTAAATGGTGGTTTGATATACATGTATGCCCAAAAAGCGACTGCCATTAAATGGGACACATTTGCCAACATAGTAAGAGGATCGCTTATGAGGGCAATTTGATATAGGACTTCTGTCTCTGATATTTTGGGGTCTTAATGAAATATTTGCACCCCCTTCCCCATTTTATACATGCCCTAATATGCCCCACTTCCATATAGGCATTACTTTTCACTTCAACATGCCGGCACTTTTAAGCAATATTGTTATTGGATATAAGATAAGAGTTTACAAAAGAAAAAGATTTTTTCGATCATTTTACATAATTTTAACAAGTATAATACAAGACTGTACATTTGTAGCCCTTTTTTGTTTTGGACTGGCAAATAAATGAGAAGCCACATCCCTGATAAAAACTGTCTTTTGAAACTACCAGATACTTGGATTAATGTTCTTGTTGAAAATAAGTGGCAAATACAAGTAATTCCACATATATTTTAAACCATCAATGTTTATGTTTGAAATTTGCTTAGACATTCATTATCAATATCCCCATTTTAACCATCAGTTGCCTTGTAATGGTCCTCATCTATCGTCGAGTAAATGTGTCCTTCACTGCTTAGGAAATCAATGGCGTCTTTGACAGCTTTTACTGGAATTCCTTTCAAACTCTGGCAGACGGACATAACGTTGGCGCCGGTTTCTGATGGGTTATTTTTGATGATCAGATGAATCTGGTTTTGAATTGGCGTCAATCCAATGATACCACCTCCTCCGCTGTCATTGCTGTTGTAGGAACCATAATTCATCGACATGTTGCCACCAGCATCACCCGTCGCTGACATCGTGCTTGGTGACGATGTCAAAACAAGATGGCTGTGTATGATCTCCAACATATGGCACGATAGTTCGTTCATGTCCAAAACTGGCACCATTTTGTAAGCTACGATGCTTCGCTTGCCACCAAATGATCTAACATGGCCGCTGACACGGACGTAAGTGTTTTCTCTCATGGTTGGAACACGTTCGTCTTCAGGAACGCTGTCATCATTGTCAACGAACTGTTTGACTTCGATTGGTGGACCGGTCATATCATCAACTTCGTAATCTATTCGCGTCTGCGTCTCCTTCACAGTTCTCACCAATCCAACAATGGTAATTTGTAACATCTCAGTATCTCCTGTGAAAAATTTGTCTTCATTTTGTGTTGCATTGAAAACTTGAGCAACAGTGCAGGGCAAAATGTTTTGAGCTCTTGATCTGGCTCCCTTTTTTTCTTGTGATTGCTGAGGTGTTCCGAATCCACCAGGCGACTGGAACCCACCTCCTCCTCCGTCAAACCCGCCTCCTTGATTATTCCACATTTTAATTCGAAATCAAGGCGTAGATTTCTAAAACTGGGCGAAAAGAAGTACAAGTTCGCTTTCTTTATGTTTTCAATCTCAAAGATGGCGGGAAATAAACCGGAAATGGAGACTAGGTGCGTTCGATATGTTTATGTTGATACCTGTTCGATTTTTGTTATTAAGCATTTCTGGTATGAAAACTTCATGCCTAAAGAACTAAAATCTTTATTAAAGGGACTGTGCTAGAGCAAACATATATCTTTACTATAACAATTTGACTATTAAGCATTGTATTATCACAACTGTTGAATCGATGCGGGTCACTGAGTGAATAGAAGACTTGTACAATCGAGTCTACTTTATTTACTAGCAACCGACCAAAATAACGATAAACGACAGAAAAATGCCAGGTATGTAAAAAATGGAAACATTTTATTATTTGTAACATATTATTGGTGCATAAATCTTCCTAAATTTAGAGCCCAATTTCTTATCCGGCGTTTAAAGGCGAAGTATACGACAGATTAATTTGCTAATGATGCGTCAGCTTCTTTCATCCATTGCATTTTAAAGTGCACCTCATGTCTGCACTGTTGTCGTTCCGCCCCCCCCCCCCCTCCCAAACTTCCAGTTGAGCTATCGCTATCACCCAGGCCACCCCGATAAAGAGAAATTACAAGATTTATGAAAAATGTACCATGGTAAAGATATAAAAGAGGGATCTGTCTGCTTATTATAGGTGTATGGGCACCCATTTTGTTAAGCGTTCTATAAACTAAGTTTTCATTACACCTGCATGGAATTACCTGTTCTCATTAGTCCACAGGCACAGACCAATAGGATGTAAAACACATTTTTGCCTAAGAAAAGTTATTATATTAATTTGTTTGTTCTCTTTTTTCATAGCAAACATCAGATGAACGTTAAAAAGCAGGGAGTGTTTGAAAGAAAGAAAGAAATTGGGTGTAAAACTCCATAAATTGACAGGTGAAAGAGAATGGGAGCAGGTGCCTCCCAAGATACAGTAGTAAGAGCAGACACACAAGCTAGAGTCACCAGGGCAACAGACAAGGGCAGTAACTCTAAACTTAACAAATCAAACGCTGAACAATCAAACAACGACCGTAACCCTACGACAACTGCTACATCAAAGGGCAATAACTCTGAATTGAACTCTGAACCTAAAGTTGGAACCTCTGAGACAATTGACTCTACAAAACAAAAGGACGTAGAAAAAACTAAATCTGAAATCAAAGCAGACGTGGAATCCAAGGGAGATAATAAATCAAAATCTGAACCAAAACCTCCTCCTAAGCCAGCCCCAGCAACAGTCATGTCCAAGGCAACAAAACCACCACTAACAATGGACGTATTGAAATCGAAAGAAGAAGCCGCGTTAGAGGAAGTGAAAGAAGCCTTTAAGGAAATCGATGAATATCTTCCGAAAGGAGATATGGACAAGGTACATGGAGCGGTTTATAAAATACGAATGTTGTATTCCGTCATGTATTCGGCACCTCCAGACTTCGTAGCAGAATATCGTAAAAAACTAGCCAAACTTGTTACAACTCATGGAAAATTCGTGCCCGTTGTCTGTGACGGTATCATTAAGGTGATCAAAGAAAACAATTACCATGGCAACGCGGAAAATCCTGCGGCTAAAAAAAACTACGCCCTGATAGACATGTGTAATGTATCGTTTTTGAATTTTTCTGATTGTTCTGATCTGTTTCGTGAGCAGTTTGGTAAACAGGAAGAGGTCATAAAGGTCATGGCCGAGAAATTGTTAGAATGGGCACCTGGTCATTTGAAGGGAACTTTACCAGTAAGTATGTTTATTCGTAGGGACAAGCTGCACATTTTTGGTGTCCGAGAGGGTGTGGGGTCAGAAAATAACTGCTATAGTCCCTAAAAAGTTTTGGTACCAATGGAATGCTTGGTGCTACATTTCTTTTTAACAATTCTGTAAGCCTGTTTCTAAACTCTTTTGTATCAATTACAAGCCCCCCTTATAACAATTCTGTGGACCCTTGTAACTATGCTATTGCCACTACATGTTATTCATTTCTTATTTTCTTCTTCAGCAAGAAGAGGAGCAAATTGTTAAAAGATTTTTAGGAATCGCACATAATCTGGCAATACTGCCTGAAAATGTGAACACGTTACGTAAATATGATTATGTGAAAGCTATAGCACCTTATTTGGAATCCAAGAGTGGAATGTACACGCTATCTGCTCTGGCAACACTTGCTGATATCCTCAACGAAGAAGAATGCCATCTTTTACAAACTAACGAAGGCAGTATCAAATTCCTGTTGGTAAAACTCGGAAACGCTAGTGCCAGATCTAATAGACGAGACTCTGGATGGTCAGCCGCTGAACTAGGCAGAAGTAAGCAAATTGTTTTTTATGGATTTTTCTGTCTCAGTATTTCCAAAACTATGAAAAGTAATCCTTGTAAGACATTTAGAAGTATCACAGCACATTAAGAAATAACAGTTTTTATGGATATAGACTTAGAACTATTTATTATTGAACACAACGTTTCATTACACATACAGGTTACATTATCAAGTGATAAATAGAAGTCTATATCCATAAAAACTCTTATTTCTTACTGAAAAATAACTAAGATGTCCCAGACATTTCTTTGTTAAGGATCAAACAACTATATTTTACTTGAAAACCTTTAGACATTGACCTAAATAGACTTTTATTGACAACTTAGGTTCATGAAGATCTTGTCTACCAGCTGGTCCTTGGCCAAACATCTAGGCATTGATCTTTTCTGGGTATATGTATGCAATCATAGCTGGGTTGATTGGCGTAATGAGGCAAGATGACTTCAAGTTCTAGTTCCATTTTAATTCTCTCCATTTTCCCAATGATTTTGAATATCACTAATTGAAAATATAATGGTACAATTTGTTTTCAGCTGTTGGAAGATTAGCAAGAAATGATGGTAACAAGAAACTGTTAGTTACATTGGGTGTTCTCCCTTTGCTCTTAGCCTTGACTACATCAGAAATTAAGATTGAGCAGGAAGGTAAATTTGAATATCGATCTTTGTATTGACCTTTATATTTGAGGATCTGACCTTGAGTTTGAATTTTTTACTTTTATAGCTATTTGACATGGGTGCTCTACAGAGAACTGGATCCCTATTCACAGCTTAAAGCTGGGTTCAGAATTCTCTTTTTCTGATTGGTCAATTATCAGAATTAAGGTTAAATTCAGATTGGTGCACCGCATTGAATCAGGACCTCATTCTCATGGATCTTGGAAAAAATTTGATTTTTTTGGTTTCAGAATCTATGGAGGCCCTGTGGGTGTTGGCTTTTGATGAAGAAAATCAACCCAAGATGGTGGCCGAACCCAACTTGATAGAAACAATTGATAAATTACGAAAAACAACAGAGGGCAATGTTAAAAAACTCTGCAATGGTATAATATGGACTCTGCAAAATGTTTTGAAAACCAACGACAAATTCAAACACCTTGGTAAGTGGCCCTGGAGAGTTATTCAAGTTTTTGAGGCCATGCCCCTTTTGAGTTTTTCAGGTCACGCCCCTATTGAGTTTTGAGGCCATTCCCTTCCTTAGCTTCTCCGGCAACACCCTCTCTAGTTTTGTAAGCCACTTCACTCTTGAATTTTTTCAGGTCCAAAGTAAGCCTTATTATGTAGACTACAATAAATAATTTTTTATTCTTTCAGTGAAAAATTTCCAAGAGAAAATAAAAAGGGAAAAGACTAAATTACAAAAAGACGATCCTTCTGAAGATCAAGGTCATGTAATGATCAGCTACCAATGGGGACATCAGGATGTCTTGAAGCAAGTCAGCAGTGAGCTACGGAAAGATAAGCGATTGGTGTGGATGGACATCGACAATATGGAGGGGAGTACCTTACAAGCCATGGCTAACGCGATAGAGGGTGCTAAAGTTGTAATCTGTTGCATGTCCCAGAAGTATAAAGACAGTCCCAATTGCCGAGCAGGTCAGAATAAGTTATTTTATGACATGTTTGATTGACATGTTGTGACATATTTGATTGACATGTTATGACTTATTTGATTGACATGTTGTGACTTATTTGATTGACATGTTGTGTCTTATTTGATTGACATGTTGTGACATATTTGATTGACATGTTGTGACTTATTTGATTGACATGTTGTGACATATTTGATTGACATGTTGTGACTTATTTGATTGGCATGTTGTGACTGTGATGTATTTGATTGACATGTTTTGACTTACTTGATTGACATGTTTTGACTTTTTTGATTGACATGTTGTGTCTTATTTGATTGACATGTTGTGACATATTTGATTGACATGTTGTGACTTATTTGATTGACATGTTGTGACTTATTTGATTGACATGTTGTGACTTATTTGATTGACATGTTGTGACTTATTTGATAGACATGATGTGGCTTATATTATTGACATGTTGTGACTTATTTGATTGACATATTGTGACTTATTTGATTGACATATTGTGACTTATTTGATTGACATGTTGTGACTTATTTGATTGACATGTTGTGACATACTTGATTGACATGTTGTGACTTATTGATTGACAGGTTTTTATTTCTTTTTCAGAGGCAGAATATGCTTTCCAGTTACGGAGACCAATCATACCTCTAATAATGGAGAGGGGCTACCGTCCCGATGGTTGGCTGGGATTTATTTTAGGAGCTAAATTATTCTATGATTTTAGTGGAAAATACAGTTTTGAATCAAGAATTGATGGACTGTTAAAAGCTGTGAAGCAGGTTTATGATCCTCAATGTGTGGGTGGGGACAGTGTTGGCCCAGGGGGTAAAGATGTAATGGCCCCACCCCCAGCAATGGATGAAGTTGATGGCCCTCCCATACAGAGACAGGTAAGCCTTTGGATTTATAAACACATTTTTCACCTTTGATGGTGAAATTGCTGCACTTTGTAATCCAAAGTTGTAAGTGCAAATGGATAATCCAGCTAAACCCCTTGCTTCCCAAGACAGTTCATTTTGTTTTGATACAATGATTGCAAAATATACCCTTAGTCCCACTGACACATTCTAGAACTAATCAGACATGACTGGTTAATTTGAGGAATCAATACCGCTTAACATGTCTGGTTCTGTTTCAGAGAGCTGTACAACTGCATTCAAGTCAACAGAAACCAACAGAACCAGACGAAAAAGTGAAAAAATGGACGTCCCAGCAAGTTGGTAGTTGGTTGAAAAAACATAATTTAAATGGGTAAGTTACTTATTGTGTTTTGTGACGTTGGATAGTCTTACTCCTATGGGGAAACTAATTGGCATATGATTCTGTGTTTCATAAAACAAGGGGCTCAAGTTATGTATTAATGTCTTTTTATAAAAATCTCAAACTTCACCTGACCCTGCAATATATTCCAGAAATTAGCTTTTTAGAACTTTTATTTGAGTAGGCCCCTACCAGGTTGATGCCTGAATATGTTAAAGAGCTGTATCAGAGCTGACATTATTATGTGTTTTAAATTCTTTCAGAAACGCCAAGTTAAATAAATTATCAGGACGAGAAATTGTCTTTTTACGCAATCTGAGAGAGGAGGTAAGTACTTTAATTTTTTGCATTCATTTCTTTAATATATTTCATGTCATTTTAATTCATTTTCATATCATTTCATTTTCGTTTTCATATCATTTTCATTTCATTTTCATTTCATTTTCATTTCATTTTCATATCATTTCATTATTAGAAATATTAAAGATATTAAAATAGAACCTGAAACATTATTATACAATTTCATTTTCATATCATTTCTTTTTCGTATCGTTTCATATAATTTTATTTCATTTCATTTTCAGATCATTTCATTTCTTTCCAAATGATTTCATATCATTTTATTTTCATATCATTTTATTTCATTTTCATAACACTTCATTTTCATACCATTTCATTCTTGTATTATTTCATTATTATACCATTTTCATTTCATTTTCATATCATTTCATTTCATTTCTTTCTTATATTATTTCATTATTATACCAATTACATATCATTTCATTGCATTTTCATATCATTTCATTTCTTTCTTATATTATTTCATTATTATACCATTATTATGCATTTTCATATCATTTTATTTAATTTTCATATCATTTCATTTCTTTCTTATGTTATTTCATTATAATACCATTTTCATATCATTTCATTTTAACTTTTTACTTTATATTTCCTTGTTTTATTATTTCATTCTTTTACCATTTTCATATCATTTCATTTTACATTTTCCTTTAAAATTTCAGTTTCATTCTGTGCTTTTGTCATTTCAGGCACCGGAATTTTTCTATCACACAGTTGAAGGAAAATTGGGAGTGACGCAACTCAGTGCTATGGTGGACTTTACTGAAGCTATCCAGGATCTCACAGTGTAGAGCTGAAATTGATCAACTAGAGCAATATCAAAAATATCCATCCAATCATGTTACAGGCACCATACCACCCCCTCCCCCACCTCCCCAAAACAGAACACTGTCAGCTGATACCCATTATAGTGCTATGGGTTAAAAAATCTCTTAGAGCTTAATTAATTCCAATTCCAGTACCAATAATGATATTATTTAAAACTTTCAAAATGCCATGCCATGCCATAAATACTCACTGCTCAGATGTGATATACAAATGTGATCTACAGATGTGATATTAGAGCTCTAGAAATATATCACATCTGAGGAACCATGTATAGTTAAAGTTGACAGGGTACAGTCAAACAGGGTGATTTATGCTGTTCTTTGTAAGACAATTCTGTGATATTTTTATGAACTTATTTGAATTTTCTGGTTTTTTTTTTTACCCAGTTCCTAAGTGTATTTTCATATAAGGTTGAATACTGTTATGATCTCTGTGTTTTGTAAACATGTACTTGTTATGTAAATTTGTTCTTGTTATGTTTATATACACATACTTGTTATGTAAACATACTTGTTATGTTTATATACATTTACTTGTTATGTTTATATACTTGTACTTATGGTTATGTAAACATGTACTTGTTATGGTTATAAACATGTACTTGTTATATAAACATGTACTTGTTATATAAACATGTACTTGTTATGTTTATATACATGTACTTGTTATGTTTATATACATGTATTTGTTATGTTTATAAACATAAACTTGTTATGTAAACATGTACTTGTTATATAAACATGTACTTGTTATATACACATGTACTTGTTATGGTTATAATCATGTACTTGTTATGTCAACATGTACTTTTTATGGTTATATACAGGTTCATGTTATGTTTATATACATGTACTTGTTATGTGTATATACATGTACTTGTTATGTTTATATACATGTACTTGTTATGTTTATATACATGTACTTGTTATGTTTATAAACATGTACTTGTTATGATTATATACATGTCCTTGTTATGTTTATAAACATGTACTTGTTATGTATACATGTACTTGTTATGTATACATGTACTTGATATGTATACATGTAATTGTTATGTTTATATAATGTACTTATTATGTTTATATACTTGTATTTGTTATGTTTATATAAATGTACTTGTTATGTTTATATACACGTACTTGTTATGTTTATTTACGTGTACTTATTGAATAGGGTATCCTTTTATTATTTTTATGTTTTAAGCCTATGATTATATGTTTTTTAATACAATCTTTATAACCTTTGAACATGACAAAGTAGCTTTTTAACAAGCGTGGGTCTCAATAATTCATTATAAATGATGTTTTTGTTCATCATTCTTCTGTTATTAATGTCATTTTTAAATATGGGTAATTTTTTTAATGATATTTGGTCCATTTAATTTTTACAATGTTCTGTTATATTTTTGTATCTGTTCTGTAACTTTGTATGCAGCTGTTTTGCAAATGAGTATTGTTATATGATATGATGTCACAGTTTTTCTTGTGATACTGCTTGATGATATTAGATTAGCATCACCCTCGCCATGCCTAAAATGAAATCAATCGGTGCCAGGGCTACTCACGGAGTGTCTTAGGAGCTCCCCATTTGAAATCTCTTCTCCTTCTTACCCCCAACGGCAAGAGTCTTGTAATGCCACTGCACCCATGTCCCTACAAAAATCTCCTAGAGATGTATCATCGTTCTAGTGCTATTTTTATAAACTGTTATTTACAAAGATAATGAATACGTTTTTTAAATCTCTCAAATGATATTAGTCCTGTGATAACAAATTCTAAAATTTATATATTTTCTCGGTATCTATGAATAAAACCTTCTTATTTAATGTGTTTTGTTACCTAGTATCAACTTGTTCAGATATTTACAATGTATCTAGGGCCTCGGTTCCCAACCAGGGGTACTTGTACCACTTGGGGTACCAGACCAGCGAACACCATAAGGAGTGCCTGAGAGGCCTCTTGGTCAATTTGAAAAGTATGGAATGGATCACATATAAAACTCCATCCCGATAAATATTCCTTTACTTTCATGTTGGCTCTTAAGGTGACTTACGGTGGGGGAAGGGGTACCAGGAGATTACTTTAAAGAAATAGGGATACGAAGAGCAAAAGGTTGTTCACCACCTATCAATGCGTCTCAGATAATCACCACCTATCAATGCGTCTCATATAATCACCACCTATCAATGCGTCTCAGATAACCACCAAGTATCAATGGGTCTCAGATATTCACCAAGTATCTAAGTGTCTCATATATTCACCAAGTATCGGAGGGCCTCAGATAACCACGAAGTGTCAATGGGTGTCAGATAATCACAAAGTATCAAAGGTATCAGATAATCACCAAGTATCTAAGGGTATCAGATATTCACCAAGTAGGCCTATCAAAGGGTATCAGATATTCTCCAACTATCAAAGGGTATCAGATAATCACCAAGTATCAAAGGGTATCAGATAATCACCAAGTATCAAAGGGTATCAGATATTCATCAAGTATCAATGGGTATCAAATATTCACCAAGTGTCCAAGGGTATCAGATAATCACCAATTATCTATAAAGGTCTCAGATGTTCTCCAAGTATCAAAGTGTACCAGATATTAATTAAGATTCTAAATATCACAAATTCAGCAACTTTCAAGGTGTCTCAGATACTAAAAAGGAATCAATAGATATTCACCAAGTTTTATAGGTAATGTATATGTTAAAAAAAATACTCAAGGAGTATCGCTGAAGCATTAAAAGTGGTTTTATTTAGACGAGTTGCTTCCCTTTTGATGAGGGACGACTTCCGTGCAATGAGAAAATGATCAAGCGCCATGTTTGAAAAGAAAATAGCCACGACACGATTGTTGGTATTGTAAAGATGTTATATGAAGGTACATTATATTTTATTTGACTAATTATCACACCATAATTTCTCTTTACAACATACATTAGATATAATACAAAAAAATGGAACTGACAGTTTGTGGCTTATTTGATTGGCATGTTTTGGCTGATATGATTGATATTTTTCGACTTATTTGATTGACATGTTGTGACTTATTTAATATAATTATTGTGACTTATTTGATTGACATGCCATGTTGTGACTTATTTAATATAATTATTGTGACTTATTTGAATGACATGCCATGTTGTGACTTATTTAATATAATTATTGTGACTTATTTGATTGACATGTTGTGACTTATTTAATATAATTATTGTGACTTATTTGATTGACATGTTTTGACTTATTTGGTTGACATGTTGTAACGTCTTTGATTGGCATGTTGGGAATTATTTGACACCAACCTTTTTCACGTGCATAAGTGCACACACCAACCTTTCTCACGTGCATAAGCGCACACACCAACCTTTATCAAGTGCATAGGTGCCCACATAGCAGTGAGCAGACACCAACCTTTCCTACGTGCATAAATGTACGCACCAACCTTTCTCACGTGCATAAGTGCACACATAGCAGTGTGCAGACACCTTTAATGTACACAATTTTATCTTTTTAAGGCACAAATTAAAGATCTGGTTATAGTTATATATTTAAATATGGTTAAAGATCTTATCAGAATGATGTAAGTAAAATATTACACATAAATATCTTTATAAGTTATGTCTATGCCACACATACCCAGCTAGCAAACCATGTGGGCCCCATATGGGTTTTTGGTGGGCTAGACGGGACCCATGTGTAGTGTGCAGGCACTTCCCTTGCTCACATAGCACTATTGTAGAAGATAGAAAATGTACACTAAAACTATGATAAATAACTGGAAACTGTTTAATAATATCTGGATACAATATTTACAAATACATCGGTGTTGTCCGTCTGCATAGGTGCTCTGGACAATCCAAGATGCCCCATCTAACATTTCATTCCATATTTATAATCAAATTGTACAATGACATTAATTAATGAACAGTTGACAATGGAAACATAAAACATATTAAAACAGAGATTTAAATAAAACAATTGTCAATTAAAACATAAACAGATTAAAGCAGATTAAATGATTATTAACATTACATTTAACAATTACATGTATGTCTATAACATCATTATGTCTAGCTGACACTTAGATAAATAATATATATGAAATTAGGCTACTGTGAATATTGGTGCGTCTATGATGGATGTGTTTCTAAAACACTACACTATCATAAACGCCCCTTCCGTGAAAAATCTCGTCCTCGAGACTTAAAGAAGAAAAAGAAATAGCACACACGCGATTAAGAACGATTGAATCTATCCACATAATATGCATATCCACCACACTCTTGACACTCATTTTTGCAATTGTTCTTATCTAAATAATCCCAGGCGCTTTGGTCCAAATTCTCTTGCAAAACCCATGAGTTCATCGTAGATGGCAGACCAGTCCATTTTATGAAATATTCAGTGTCACCATCCAACCGTGTTCTTCTTTTTAGAACCATTTCACTGATTTTACCACGTTCCTTTTGCTTCTGTATTAATTTCGGTTGTTCCGCCTTCAAATAAGCAATGTGTTGTATATGCATTTGGTCCCTTATGATAGAACCAGGTATTCTTGAGGAATATTTACGAATGTACTCAGATGCATTAACATCTAAGTCATCGTCGATTACCCACGTATTCCTAGTTGAAGGGAGATTCTTCCATTTCACCAGGTATTCCATCTTGCCTATTTTTCGTAAACTTGATTTTCGTCTCACAACCTTCTCTGCTACTTTTTTCATTGTCGAAGCAGCAAACATTTTGACCGAGCGTTTCATTATAGCTTCATCTGTTTGAGACGATGTAGTACTTGTCATTGGTGTTGCGGCTATACCTTTATTGTGCTGATTGACATTAGTAGTTTGGCTACCATTTTCACTGGTAGACATTGCAATTTGTGCTGTTGAAATAGAAGCATCACCTGTTTCTCGACCAGTATCTATTACTGAAGTGGATGTGGTACTGGAGTTTATATATGCTCTCTTCTCTTTGTATTGTTGATACCTCATTCTGTCTCGTTTCAGCCTGTTTTCAGATTTAACCTGTGGTTTATAGGTCGAAGCAAAACTGTTTGAATTTCTGTTCCATGTCATCATAAGTGAGAATTGGCAATTCTGTTCTTCTATCGACCAATTGACTGGAAACTTCTGTAATCCCATCAGTTTTAAAATATCCAATACATTTCTGGGAATGATGCTTTCCATAACTGTATTCTTTTTTTGTAGGGGTGAACTTGTTCGCTTTGGCTGTGAGAGTACGGAATCTTATGGATCTCCACCAATTGTAGAAGATAGGAAATGTACACTAAAACTATGATAAATAACTGGAAACTGTTTAATAATATCTGGATACAATATTTACAAATACATCGGTGTTGTCCGTCTGCATAGGTGCTCTGGACAATCCAAGATGCCCCATCTAACATTTCATTCCATATTTATAATCAAATTGTACAATGACATTAATTAATGAACAGTTGACAATGGAAACATAAAACATATTAAAACAGAGATTTAAATAAAACAATTGTCAATTAAAACATAAACAGATTAAAGCAGATTAAATGATTATTAACATTACATTTAACAATTACATGTATGTCTATAACATCATTATGTCTAGCTGACACTTAGATAAATAATATATATGAAATTAGGCTACTGTGAATATTGGTGCGTCTATGATGGATGTGTTTCTAAAACACTACACTATCATAGTATGCAGACACTGTCCTTGCTCACATAGCAGTGTGCAGACACTTCCCTTGCTCATATAGCAGTGTACAGACACTTCCCTTGCTCACATAGAAGTGTGCAGACATCTTGAATGTAAATAGTATTATCTTTAATGGTATAAATGGAAGATTTAGGTTTGGGAAGTTACCAGTTAAGTTATATAGTTAAATTTGATTTGTGGTTACGAGTTAAAGATCAGAATGGTGTAAGTAAAATATTAAACATAATTATCTTTATAAGTTATGCCACACATAGCAGTGTGCAGACACTTCCCTTGCTCACATAGCAATGTGCAGACACTTCCTTTGCTCACATAGTAGTGTACAGACACTTCCTTTGCTCACATAGCAGTGTACAGACACTTCCCTTGGTCACATAGCAATGTGCAGACACTTCCCTTGCTCACATAGCAGTGTGCACATACTTCCCTTGCTCACATAGCAATGTAAATAGTATTATGTTTAATGGTACAAATGGAAGATTTAGGTTTGGAAAGTTACCAGTTAAGTTATATAGTTAAATGAGAGGTGGTTACGAGTTAAAGATCAGAATGATGTAAGTAAAATATTAAACATAATTATCATTATAAGTTATGCATAAATATCTTTATAAGTTATGCCACACATAGCAGTGTGTAGACACTTCCCTTGCTTACATAGCAGTGTGCAGACCCCTCCCTTGCTCACATAGCAGTGTGTAGACACTTCCCTTGCTCATATAGCAGTGTACAGACACTTCCCTTGCTCACATAGCAGTGTGTAGACACTTCCCTTGCTTCAAAGAAGTGTGCAGACATCTTAAATGTAAATAGTATTATGTTTAATGGTACAAATGGAAGATTTAGGTTTGGGAAGTTGCCAGTTAAGTTATATAGTTAAATGAGAGGTGGTTACGAGTTAAAGATCAGAATGATGTAAGTAAAATATTAAACATAATAATCTTTATAAGTTATGCCACACATAGCAGTGTGCAGACACTTCCCTTGCTCACATAGCAGTGTGCAGACACTTCCCTTGCTCACATAGCAGTGTGCAGACACTTCCCTTGCTCACGCAGCAGTGTGCACATACTTCCCTTGCTCACATAGCAGTGTGCAGACACTTCCCTTGCTCACCCCTTGCTCACATAGCCGTGTGTAGACACTTCCCTTGCTCACACAGCAGTGTGCACATACTTCCCTTGCTCACATAGCAGTGTGCAGACACTTCCCTTGCTCACCCCTTGCTCACATAGCAGTGTGCAGACACTTCCCTTGCTCACATAGCAGTGTGCAGACACTTACCTTGCTCACATAGTAGTGTGCAGATACTTCCCTTGTTCACGTAGCAGTGTGCAGACACTTCCCTTGCTCACATAGCAGTATGCAGATACTTCCTTTGCTCATAGTAGTGTGCAGACACTTCCCTTGTTCACGTAGCAATGTGCAGACACTTCCCTTGGTCACATAGCAGTGTGCAGATACTTCCCTTGCTCATATAGCAGTGTGCACACACTTCCCTTGCTCATATACCGTGTGCACATGCCTCCAATAAGCACATACCAGTGTGCACATGCCCCCAATAAGCACATAGCAGTGTACACATGCCTCCTATGCGCACATAGCCGTGTTCAAAGCAAAGTGCACTGCGTCCAATACGCACATAGCAGTGTGCACATGCCTCATATACGCACATACCAGTGTGCACATGCCTCCAATCAGCACATAGCAGTGTGCACGTGTCTCCTATGCGAACATAGCCGTATGCACATGCCTTCTATGCGCACTTAGCAGTGTGCACATGCCTCTTTTGCTCACTTAGCAGTGTGCACATGGCTTCAATGCGCACATAGCAGTGTGCACATGTCTTCGATAAGCACATAGCAGTGTGCACATGTCTCTAATGCGCACATAGCATTGTGTAAATGTCTCAATGCGCACATAGCAGTTTTTAAACACCCTCACGTGCCTTAAGCAGAGCACATATGTACATATGTATATCTTTTATAGGTATAAGCAGAGGATTGAGCAACTCATCAGCTATGTATTTACAAATGAGAAGTGGTTTACTATTACAAATATCATCAAATAGATGTAAGTAGCATATTAAACACATCCCATGCACACATAGCATATTGCACATGCCTCCTATGCGCACATAGCAGTGTGCACATGTCTGACATGCGCATATAGCAGTGGGCACATGACTCTATGCACACTTAACAGTGTACATATGCGTCCTATGCGCACATAGCAGTGTGCACATGCCTCATATGCGCACATAGCCGTGTGCACATGTCTATGTCCGGTGCACGTTGACTGGCGCGCACTGAGTCAATGCCTGGCGCACGCTGCACAATGCATAAGTGCGTAGACGCGACTCATAAGTGCGTAGACGCGACTCAAAAGTGCGTAGACGCGACTCAAAAGTGCGTAGACGCGACTCAAAAGTGCGTAGACGCGACTCAAAAGTGCGTAGACGCGACTCAAAAGTGCGTAGACGCGGCTCAAAAGTGCGTAGACGCGGCTCAAAAGTGCGTAGACGCGGCTCAAAAGTGCGTAGACGCGGCTCAAAAGTGCGTAGACGCATGCGCACACTGAGTCACTATGGGCCCCAGACTGAGTCACTATGGGCCCCAGACTGAGTCACTATGGGCCCTAGACTGAGTCACTATGGGCCCTAGACTGAGTCACTATGGGCCCTAGACTGAGTCACTATGGGCCCCAGACTGGGTCACTATGGGCCCCCAACTGGGTCACTATGGGCCCCCAACTGGGTCACTATGGGCCCCAGACTGGGTCACTATGGGCCCCAGACTGGGTCACTATGGGCCCCAGACTGGGTCACTATGGGCCCTCACACCGAGTCACTATGGGCCCTCACACCGAGCCACTATGGGCCCTCACACCGAGCCACTAAGGGCCCTCACACCGAGCCACTATGGGCCCTCACACCGAGTCACTATGGGCCCTCACACCGAGTCACTACGGGCCCTCACACCGAGTCACTACGGGCGCTCACACCGAGTCACTACGGGCGCTCACACCGAGTCACTACGGGCGCTCACACCGAGTTACTACGGGCGCTCACACTGAGCGCCACACTGAGTTACTCTTGGCGCACAACCGGAGCACTACCTAAGTGCTACTTAAGCGCTACCTAAGCGCTGCCTAAGCGATGCATAAGCGCTGCCTCAATGCTGCCTTATCGCTACCTCAGCGCTTAGATAGCGCTGTCGGAGCGCTATCAGAGTGCTATCGGAGCACACAGCTGTGTGAAAATGCCACCAATGCGCACTGAGTCATTCTGGGCCCCAGACTGAGTCATTCTGGGCCCCAGACTGAGTCATTCTGGGCCCTAGACTGAGTCACCCTGGGCCCCAGACTGAGTCACCCTGGGCTTAAGACTGAGTCACCCTGGCCTTAAGACTGAGTCACCCTGGGCTTCAGACTGAGTCACTCTGGGCCCCTCACACTGGGTCACCCTGGGCTTCAGACTGAGTCACTCTGGGCCCCTCACACTGGGTCACTCTGGGCCCCTCACACTGGGTCACTCTGGGCCCCTCACACTGGGTCACTCTGGGCCCCTCACACTGGGTCACTCTGGGCCCCTCACACTGGGTCACTCTGGGCCCCTCACACTGGGTCACTCTGGGCCCCTCACACTGGGTCACTCTGGGCCCCTCACACTGGGTCACTCTGGGCCCCTCACACTGGGTCACTCTGGGCCCCTCACACTGGGTCACTCTGGGCCCCTCACACAGGGTCACTCTGGGCCCCTCACACCAGGTCACTATGGGCCCCTCACACCAGGTCACTATGGGCCCTCACACCAGGTCACTATGGGCCCTCACACCGAGTCACTATGGGCCCTCACACCGAGTCACTATGGGCGCTCACACTGAGTCACTACGGGCGCTCACACTGAGCGCCACACTGAGTTACTCTTGGCGCACACTGAGTCACTCTTGACGCACACTGAGTCACTCTTGGCGCACACTGAGTCACTCTTGGCGCACTTTGAGCCTATTCGGGAGCACTACCGGAGCACTACCTAAGTGCTACTTAAGCGATACCTAAGCGCTGCCTAAGCGATGCATAAGCGCTGCCTCAATGCTGCCTTAGCGCTACCTCAGCGCTTAGGTAGCGCTGTCGGAGCGCTTTCGGAGCACTATCAGAGTGCTATCGGAGCACACATAGCTGTGTGCACATGCCACCAATTCGCACTTAGCAGTGTTCACGTTACTCTTATGCGTTCATAGCAATGTACATACGCCTCCAATGCGCACATAACAGTGTGCACATGCCTCCAATACGCACATAGCAGTGTGTACATGCCTCCTATGCTCACATAGCAGTGTACAGACACTCCCCTTGGTCACATAGCAGTGTGCAGATACTTCCCTTGCTCACATAGCAGTGTGCAGATACTTCCCTTGCTCACATAGCAGTGTGCAGACATCTTAAATGTAAATAGTATTATGTTTAATGGTACAAATGGAAGATTTAGGTTTGGGAAGTTGCCAGTTAAGTTATATAGTTAAATGAGAGGTGGTTACGAGTTAAAGATCAGAATGATGTAAGTAAAATATTAAACATAATAATCTTTATAAGTTATGCCACACATAGTAGTGTGCAGACACTTCCCTTGCTCACATAGCAGTGTGCACACACTTCCCTTGCTCACATAGCAGTGTGCACACACTTCCCTTGCTCACATAGCAATGTGCAGACACTTACGTTGCTCACATAGTAGTGTGCAGACACTTCCCTCGCTCACATAGTAGTGTGCAAACTCCTTCTGTGCGTACATTTTAGTATTCAATCACGTCCCATGAGCAGATAACGTTGTGCAGACGCCTCATTTCGGCGCTCCCATGCGCTCATAAGAAGATAAAAGAATTAACAAATTAACAGCTATACTTTAATATGAGAGGTAAATTGAAACTTTACCAGAGTATTGTAAGTATAATATTAAACGTACCTTTTTGCATATAGCAGTGTGCACATGCCTACTATGCTCACATAGCAGTGAGCACATGCCTTTTATGTTCACATAGCAGTCTACAAATGTCTCTAATGCGCACATAGCAGTTTGCACAGGTCTCTTGAGGGCACATAGCAGTGTGCACATGTCTACTATTCGCACATAGCAGTGTGTATACACCCTCACTTGCGTTAAGCAGAGCACATATGTACATATTTATATCTTTTATAGGTACATTTATAAGCAGAGGATTGAGCAACTCATCAGCTATGTATTTACAAATGAGAAGTGGTTTTCTATTACAAATATCATCAGATAGATGTAAGTAGCATATTAAATACATCCCATGCACATAGCATATTGCACATGCCTCCTATGCGCACATAGCAGTGTGCACATGTCTCATATGCACATATAGCAGTGTGCACATGCCTCTATGCGCACTTAGCATTGTACACATGCGTCCTATGCGCACATAGCAGTGTGCAAATAACTCCTATGCGCACATAGACATGTGGGAGCACTACCGGAGCACTACCTAAGTTCTATTTGCTCATATAGCAAGTCATTAAGCACTACTTAAGCGCTACCTAAGCGCTGCCTCAGTGCTGCCTCAATGCTGCCTTAGCGCTACCTCAGCGCTACCTCAGCGTTTCCTCAGAGCTACCTCAGCGCTTCCTCATCGCTACCTCAGCGCTATCAGAGCGCTGTCGGAGCGCTATCACTTAGCAGTGTTCACACGACTCTTATGCGCTCATAGCAGTGTACACATGTCTCCAATGCGCACAGAACAGTGTGCACATGCCTCCAATACGCACATAGCAGTGTGCACATGCCTCCTATGCGCACATAGCTGTGTGCACATGCCTCCAATAAGCACATAATAGTGTGCACATGCCTCCAATAAGCACATAATAGTGTGCACATGCTTCCAATAAGAACATATCAGTGTGCACATGCCTCCAATAAGCACATAGAAGTGTGCACATGCCTCCTATGCGCACATAGCAAACTGAGTCACCCCGGGCGCACACTGAGTCACTCCGGGCGCACACTGAGCCTATGCAGGAGCACTATCGGAGCACTACCTAAGTACTATTTAAGCGCTGCCTCAGTGCTGCCTCAATGCTGCCTTAACGCTACCTCAGCGCTACTTCAGCGTTCCCTCAGCGCTACCTCAGCGCTTAGGTAGCGCTGTCGGAGCGCTATCAGAACGCTATCGGAGCACACATAGCTGTGTGCACATGCCCCCAATGCGCACTTAGCAGTGTTCACATGACACGTATGCGCTCATAGCAATGTACACATGCCTCCAATGCGCATATAACAGTGTGCACATGCCTCCAATACGCACATAGCAGTGTGCACATGCCTCCAATAAGCACATACCAGTGTGCACATGCCTCCAATAAGCACATAGCAGTGTGCACTTGTCTCATACGCGCATATAGCAGTGTGCACATGACTCCTATGCGCACATAGCCGTGTGCACATGCCTCATATGCGCACATAGGCGTGTGCACGTCTACGCCCGGTGCACGATGACTGGCGCGCACTGAGTCAATGCCTGGTGCACGCTGAGCCAATGCCTGGCTTGGCTCCTGGGTGCGTAGACGCGGCTTTCAAGTGCAAGACGCGGCTCCCAAATGCGTAGACGCGGCTTTCAAGTGCAAGACGCGGCTCCCAAATGCGTAGACGCGGCTGTCAAGTGCATAGACGCGGCTGCCAAGTGCGTAGACGCGGCTGCCAAGTGCGTAGACGCGGCTGCCACACTGAGTCACTCCGGGCACACACTGAGTCACTCCGGGCGCACACTGAGTCACTCCGGGCGCACACTGAGTCACTCCGGGCGCACACTGAGTCACTCCGGGCGCACACTGAGTCACTCCGGGCGCACACTGAGTCACTCCGGGCGCACACTGAGTCACTCCGGGCGCACACTGAATCACTCCGGGCGCACACTGAATCACTCCGCGCTATCGGAGCACACGTAGCTGTGTGCACATGCCTCCAATGCGCACTTAGCAGTGTTCACATGACTTTTATGCGCTCATAGCAATGTACACATGCCTCCAATACGTACACAACAGTGTGCACATGCCTCCAATACACACATAGTAGTGTGTACATGCCTCCAATGAGCACATACCAGTGTGCACGTGTCTCCTATGTGAACATAGCCGTGTGCACATGTCTTCTTTGCGTACTTAGCAGTGTGCACATGCCTCTTTTGCTCACTTAGCAGTGTGCACATGCCTCTTATGCTCACTTAGCAGTGTGCAATGCCTTCGATAAGCACATAGCAGTGTGCACATGTCTCTAATGCGCACATAGCATTGTGCAAATGTCTCAATGCGCACATAGCAGTTTTTAAACATCCTCACGTGCCTTAAGCAGAGCACATATGTACATATTTATGTCTTTTATAGGTATAAGCAGAGGATTGAGCAACTCATCAGTATGTATTTACAAATGAGAAGTGGTTTACTATTACAAATATCATCAAATAGATGTAAGTAGCATATTAAACACATCCTATGCACACATAGCATATTGCACATGCCTCCTATGCGCACATAGCAGTGTGCACATGTCTCATATGCGCATATAGCAGTTGGCACATGACTCTATGCACACTTAACAGTGTACATATGCGTCCTATGCGCACATAGAGGTGTGCACATGCCTCATATGCGCACATAGCCGTGTGTACATGTCTATGCCCGGTGCACGTTGACTGGCGCGCACTGAGACAATGCCTGGCGCACGCTGAGCCAATGCCTGGCTTGGCTCAGCGTGCGTAGACGCAGCTCCTAGTTGCGTAGATGCGGAAACTGGGTGCGTAGATTCAGCAACTGGGTTCGTAGACGCGACTCCGAAGTGCGTAGACTCGGCTCCGAAGTGCCTAGACTCGGCTCACAAGGGCATAGACTCGGCCACCCAGTGCGTAGACGCGGCTCCCAAGTGCGTAGACTCATCCCCCAAGTGCGTAGACGCGGCTGCCAAGTACGTAGATTTGGCCCCCAAGTACGTAGACTTGGCCCCCAAGTGCGTATACGCGGCTCATAAATGCGAAGACGCGGCTCATAAGTGCGTAGACGCGGCTCATAAGTGCGTAGACGCGGCTCCTGGGTGCGTAGACGCGGAAACTGGTTGCGATGACGCGACTCCTAAGTGCCTAGACGCAGCTCTAATTGCGTAGATGCGGCAACTGGGTTCGTAGATGCGGCAACTGGGTGCGTAGATTCTGCAACTGGGATCGTAGACTCGGCTCATAAGTGCGTAGACGCGGCTCATAAGTGCGTAGACGCGGCTCATAAGTGCGTAGACGCGGCTCATAAGTGCGTAGACGCGGCTCATAAGTGCGTAGACGCGGCTCATAAGTGCGTAGACGCGGCTCATAAGTGCGTAGACGCGGCTCATAAGTGCGTAGACGCGGCTCATAAGTGCGTAGACGTGGCTCATAAGTGCGTAGACGCGGCTCATAAGTGCGTAGACGCGGCTCATAAGTGCGTGCGTGCGCACACTGAGTCACTCTGGGCCCAGACTGAGTCACTCTGGGCCCAGACTGAGTCACTCTGGGCCCAGACTGAGTCACTCTGGGCCCCAGACAGAGTCACTCTGGGCCCCAGACAGAGTCACTCTGGGCCCCAGACAGAGTCACTCTGGGCCCCAGACAGAGTCACTCTGGGCCCCAGACAGAGTCACTCTGGGCCCCAGACAGAGTCACTCTGGGCCCCAGACAGAGTCACTCTGGGCCCCAGACAGAGTCACTCTGGGCCCCAGACAGAGTCACTCTGGGCCCCAGACAGAGTCACTCTGGGCCCCAGACAGAGTCACTCTGGGCCCCAGACAGAGTCACTCTGGGCCCCAGACAGAGTCACTCTGGGCCCCAGACAGAGTCACTCTGGGCCCCAGACAGAGTCACTCTGGGCCCCAGACAGAGTCACTCTGGGCCCCAGACAGAGTCACTCTGGGCCCCAGACAGAGTCACTCTGGGCCCCAGACAGAGTCACTCTGGGCCCCAGACAGAGTCACTCTGGGCCCCAGACAGAGTCACTCTGGGCCCCAGACAGAGTCACTCTGGGCCCCAGACAGAGTCACTCTGGGCCCCAGACAGAGTCACTCTGGGCCCCAGACAGAGTCACTCTGGGCCCCAGACAGAGTCACTCTGGGCCCCAGACAGAGTCACTCTGGGCCCCAGACAGAGTCACTCTGGGCCCCAGACAGAGTCACTCTGGGCCCCAGACAGAGTCACTCTGGGCCCCAGACAGAGTCACTCTGGGCCCCAGACAGGGTCACTCTGGGCCCCAGACAGGGTCACTCTGGGCCCCAGACAGGGTCACTCTGGGCCCCAGACAGGGTCACTCTGGGCCCCAGACAGGGTCACTCTGGGCCCCAGACAGGGTCACTCTGGGCCCCAGACAGGGTCACTCTGGGCCCCAGACAGGGTCACTCTGGGCCCCAGACAGGGTCACTCTGGGCCCTCACACCGGGTCACTCTGGGCCCTCACACCGGGTCACTCTGGGCCCTCACACCGGGTCACTCTGGGCCCTCACACCGGGTCACTCTGGGCCCTCACACCGGGTCACTCTGGGCCCTCACACCGGGTCACTCTGGGCCCTCACACCGAGTCACTCTGGGCCCTCACACCGAGTCACTCTGGGCCCTCACACCGAGTCACTCTGGGCCCTCACACCGAGTCACTCTGGGCCCTCACACCGAGTCACCATGGGCCCCAGACCGGGTCACCATGGGCCCTCACACCGAGTCACCATGGGCGTAGACGCGGCTGCCAAGTGCGTAGACGCGGCTGCCACACTGAGTCACTCCGGGCGCACACTGAGTCACTCCGGGCGCACACTGAGTCACTCCGGGCGCACACTGAGTCACTCCGGGCGCACACTGAGTCACTCCGGGCGCACACTGAGTCACTCCGGGCGCACACTGAGTCACTCCGGGCGCACACTGAATCACTCCGGGCGCACACTGAATCACTCCGGGCGCACACTGAATCACTCCGGGCGCACACTGAATCACTCCGGGCGCACACTGAATCACTCCGGGCGCACACTGAATCACTCCGCGCTATCGGAGCACACGTAGCTGTGTGCACATGCCTCCAATGCGCACTTAGCAGTGTTCACATGACTTTTATGCGCTCATAGCAATGTACACATGCCTCCAATACGTACACAACAGTGTGCACATGCCTCCAATACACACATAGTAGTGTGTACATGCCTCCAATGAGCACATACCAGTGTGCACGTGTCTCCTATGTGAACATAGCCGTGTGCACATGTCTTCTTTGCGCACTTAGCAGTGTGCACATGCCTCTTTTGCTCACTTAGCAGTGTGCACATGCCTCTTATGCTCACTTAGCAGTGTGCAATGCCTTCGATAAGCACATAGCAGTGTGCACATGTCTCTAATGCGCACATAGCATTGTGCAAATGTCTCAATGCGCACATAGCAGTTTTTAAACATCCTCACGTGCCTTAAGCAGAGCACATATGTACATATTTATGTCTTTTATAGGTATAAGCAGAGGATTGAGCAACTCATCAGTATGTATTTACAAATGAGAAGTGGTTTACTATTACAAATATCATCAAATAGATGTAAGTAGCATATTAAACACATCCTATGCACACATAGCATATTGCACATGCCTCCTATGCGCACATAGCAGTGTGCACATGTCTCATATGCGCATATAGCAGTTGGCACATGACTCTATGCACACTTAACAGTGTACATATGCGTCCTATGCGCACATAGCAGTGTGCACATGCCTCATATGCGCACATAGCCGTGTGTACATGTCTATGCCCGGTGCACGTTGACTGGCGCGCACTGAGACAATGCCTGGCGCACGCTGAGCCAATGCCTGGCTTGGCTCAGCGTGCGTAGACGCAGCTCCTAGTTGCGTAGATGCGGAAACTGGGTGCGTAGATTCAGCCTTCGATAAGCACATAGCAGTGTGCACATGTCTCTGATGCGCACATAGCATTGTGCAAATGTTTCAATGCGCACATAGCAGTTTTTAAACACCCTCACGTGCCCTAAGCAGAGCAACTGGGTGCGTAGACACGACTCCTAAGTGCGTAGACGCGACTCCTAAGTGCCCAGACTCGGCTCCCACTCCCGGGCGCACACTGAGTCACTCCGGGCGCACCCTGGGTCACTCCAGGCGCAGACTGAGCCTATGAAGGAGCACTACCGGAGCAATAATTAAGTACTACTTAAGCACTACTTAAGCACTACCTAAGGACTACCTAAGCACTACTTAAGCGCTGTCTGAGCGCTGCCTGAGCACTGCCTGAGCGCTACTTGAGCGCTGCCTGAGCGCTTCCAGAGCGCTGCCTGAACGCACATAGCAGAGCGCACATGACTCCTATGCGCATATAGCAGTATGCACATACCTCCTATGCGCACACTGAGTCACTCCTTGCGCACACTAAGCGCTACTTAAAGCGCACACTGAGTCAATCCTGGCGCACACTGAGCCTATGCAAGAGCACTACCGGAGCACTACCTAAGTACTACTTAAGCGCTACCTAAGCGCTATCGGAGCACACATAGCAGTGTGCACATGCCCCCAATGCGCACATAGCAGTGTGCACATGCCTCCTATGCGCACACTGAGTCACTCCTTGCGCACACTGATTTAGTCCTTTCCTTCCTATGCGGAGGCATGTGCACACTGCTATGTGCATATAATAGGCATATGCACATGTTTTCTATGCGCACATAGCAGTGTGCACATGCCTCCTATGCCTCCTATGCGCACACTGAGTCATTCCTTGCGCACACTGATTAACTCCTTTCGCACACTGATTCACTCCTGTCGCACACTGAGTCACTCTTGACGCACACTGAGTCAATCCTGGCGCACACTGAGCCTGCGTTTGCACATCGCCGTGGAGTAATTTTCGGTGCAAATTTCAAGTTCCTATCGTTAATAGTTTGGGTGCTACGAATTTTTTAGTTTTGGCAAATGTGCAAAAAGTACCCAATGTTTGACAGGCTGTAACTCACAAACTATTAGAGACAGAAGGTTGAAATTTGCCCTGCGTTTGCACATCGCTGTGGAGTAATTTTCGGTGCAAATTTCAAGTTCCTATCGTTAATAGTTTGTGTGCTACGAATTTTTTAGTTTTGGCAAATGTGCAAAAAGTACCCAATGTTTGACAGGCTGTAACTCACAAACTATTAGAGACAGAAGGTTGAAATTTGCCCTGCGTTTGCACATCGCTGTGGAGTAATTTTCGGTGCAAATTTCAAGTTCCTATCGTTAATAGTTTGGGTGCTACGAATGTTTTAGTTTTGGCAAATGTGCAAAAAGTACCCAATGTTTGACAGGCTGTAAATCACGAACTATTAGAGATAGAAGGTTGCAATTTGCCCTGCGTTTGCACATCGCCGTGAAGTAATTTTCGGTGCAAATTTCAAGTTCCTATCGTTAATAGTTTGGGTGCTACGAATTTTTTAGTTTTGGCAAATGTGCAAAAAGTACCCAATGTTTGACAGGCTGTAACTCACAAACTATTAGCGACAGAAGGTTGAAATTTGCCCTGCGTTTGCACATCGCTGTGGAGTAATTTTCGGTGCAAATTTCAAGTTCCTATCGTTAATAGTTTGGGTGCTACGAATTTTTTAGTTTTGGCAAATGTGCAAAAAGTACCCAATGTTTGACAGGCTGTAACTCACAAACTATTAGCGACAGAAGGTTGAAATTTGCCCTGCGTTTGCACATCGCCGTGGAGTAATTTTCGATTCAAATTTCAAGTTCCTATCGTTAATAGTTTGGGTGCTACGAATGTTTTAGTTTTGGCAAATGTGCAAAAAGTACCCAATGTTTGACAGGCTGTAATTCATGAACTATTAGAGATAGAAGGTTGCAATTTGCCCTGCGTTTGCACATCGCCGTGGAGTAATTTTCGGTGCAAATTTCAAGTTCCTATCTTTAATAGTTTGGGTGCTACGAATTTTTTAGTTTTGGCAAATGTGCAAAAAGTACCCAATGTTTGACAGGCTGTAACTTACAAACTATTAAAGACAGAAGGTTAAAATTTGCCCTGCGTTTGCACATCGCTGTGGAGTAATTTTCGGTGCAAATTTCAAGTTCCTATCGTTAATAGTTTTGGTGCTACGAATTTTTTAGTTTTGGCAAATGTGCAAAAAGTACCCAATGTTTGACAGGCTGTAACTCACAAACTATTAGAGACAGAAGGTTGAAATTTGCCCTGCGTTTGCACATCGCTGTGGAGTAATTTTCGGTGCAAATTTCAAGTTCCTATCGTTAATAGTTTGTGTGCTACGAATTTTTTAGTTTTGGCAAATGTGCAAAAAGTACCCAATGTTTGACAGGCTGTAACTCACAAACTATTAGAGACAGAAGGTTGAAATTTGCCCTGCGTTTGCACATCGCTGTGGAGTAATTTTCGGTGCAAATTTCAAGTTCCTATCGTTAATAGTTTGGGTGCTACGAATGTTTTAGTTTTGGCAAATGTGCAAAAAGTACCCAATGTTTGACAGGCTGTAAATCACGAACTATTAGAGATAGAAGGTTGCAATTTGCCCTGCGTTTGCACATCGCCGTGAAGTAATTTTTGGTGCAAATTTCAAGTTCCTATCGTTAATAGTTTGGGTGCTACGAATTTTTTAGTTTTGGCAAATGTGCAAAAAGTACCCAATGTTTGACAGGCTGTAACTCACAAACTATTAGCGACAGAAGGTTGAAATTTGCCCTGCGTTTGCACATCGCTGTGGAGTAATTTTCGGTGCAAATTTCAAGTTCCTATCGTTAATAGTTTGGGTGCTACGAATTTTTTAGTTTTGGCAAATGTGCAAAAAGTACCCAATGTTTGACAGGCTGTAACTCACAAACTATTAGAGACAGAAGGTTGAAATTTGCCCTGCGTTTGCACATCGCCGTGGAGTAATTTTCGATTCAAATTTCAAGTTCCTATCGTTAATAGTTTGGGTGCTACGAATGTTTTAGTTTTGGCAAATGTGCAAAAAGTACCCAATGTTTGACAGGCTGTAATTCACGAACTATTAGAGATAGAAGGTTGCAATTTGCCCTGCGTTTGCACATCGCCGTGAAGTAATTTTCGGTGCAAATTTCAAGTTCCTATCGTTAATAGTTTGGGTGCTACGAATGTTTTAGTTTTGGCAAATGTGCAAAAAGTACCCAATGTTTGACAGGCTGTAATTCACGAACTATTAGAGATAGAAGGTTGCAATTTGCTCTGCGTTTGCACATCGCCGTGGAGTAATTTTCGGTGCAAATTTCAAGTTCCTATCGTTAATAGTTTGGGTGCTACGAATTTTTTAGTTTTGGCAAATGTGCAAAAAGTACCCAATGTTTGACAGGCTGTAACTCACAAACTATTAGAGACAGAAGGTTGAAATTTGCCCTGCGTTTGCACATCGCTGTGGAGTAATTTTCGGTGCAAATTTCAAGTTCCTATCGTTAATAGTTTGTGTGCTACGAATGTTTTTAGTTTTGGCAAATGTGCAAAAAGTACCCAATGTTTGACAGGCTGTAACTCACAAACTATTAGAGACAGAAGGTTGAAATTTGCCCTGCGTTTGCACATCGCTGTGCAGTAATTTTCGGTGCAAATTTCAAGTTCCTATCGTTAATAGTTTGGGTGCTACGAATGTTTTAGTTTTGGCAAATGTGCAAAAAGTACCCAATGTTTGACAGGCTGTAATTCACGAACTATTAGAGATAGAAGGTTGCAATTTGCTCTGCGTTTGCACATCGCCGTGGAGTAATTTTCGGTGCAAATTTCAAGTTCCTATCGTTAATAGTTTGGGTGCTACGAATGTTTTAGTTTTGGCAAATGTGCAAAAAGTACCCAATGTTTGACAGGCTGTAACTCACAAACTATTAGAGACAGAAGGTTGAAATTTGCCCTGCGTTTGCACATCGCTGTGGAGTAATTTTCGGTGCAAATTTCAAGTTCCTATCGTTAATAGTTTTGGTGCTACGAATTTTTTAGTTTTGGCAAATGTGCAAAAAGTACCCAATGTTTGACAGGCTGTAACTCACAAACTATTAGAGACAGAAGGTTGAAATTTGCCCTGCGTTTGCACATCGCTGTGGAGTAATTTTCGGTGCAAATTTCAAGTTCCTATCGTTAATAGTTTGGGTGCTACGAATGTTTTAGTTTTGGCAAATGTGCAAAAAGTACCCAATGTTTGACAGGCTGTAATTCACGAACTATTAGAGATAGAAGGTTGCAATTTGCCCTGCGGTTGCACATCGCCGTGGAGTAATTTTCGGTGCAAATTTCAAGTTCCTATCGTTAATAGTTTGGGTGCTACGAATTTTTTAGTTTTGGCAAATGTGCAAAAAGTACCCAATGTTTGACAGGCTGTAACTCACAAACTATTAGAGACAGAAGGTTGCAATTTGCCCTGCGTTTGCACATCGCTGTGGAGTAATTTTCGGTGCAAATTTCAAGTTCCTATCGTTAATAGTTTTGGTGCTACGAATTTTTTAGTTTTGGCAAATGTGCAAAAAGTACCCAATGTTTGACAGGCTGTAACTCACAAACTATTAGAGACAGAAGGTTGAAATTTGCCCTGCGTTTGCACATCGCTGTGGAGTAATTTTCGGTGCAAATTTCAAGTTCCTATCGTTAATAGTTTTGGTGCTACGAATTTTTTAGTTTTGGCAAATGTGCAAAAAGTACCCAATGTTTGACAGGCTGTAACTCACAAACTATTAGAGACAGAAGGTTGAAATTTGCCCTGCGTTTGCACATCGCTGTGGAGTAATTTTCGGTGCAAATTTCAAGTTCCTATCGTTAATAGTTTGTGTGCTACGAATTTTTTAGTTTTGGCAAATGTGCAAAAAGTACCCAATGTTTGACAGGCTGTAACTCACAAACTATTAGAGACAGAAGGTTGAAATTTGCCCTGCGTTTGCACATCGCTGTGGAGTAATTTTCGGTGCAAATTTCAAGATCCTATCGTTAATAGTTTGGGTGCTACGAATGTTTTAGTTTTGGCAAATGTGCAAAAAGTACCCAATGTTTGACAGGCTGTAAATCACGAACTATTAGAGATAGAAGGTTGCAATTTGCCCTGCGTTTGCACATCGCCGTGAAGTAATTTTCGGTGCAAATTTCAAGTTCCTATCGTTAATAGTTTGGGTGCTACGAATTTTTTAGTTTTGGCAAATGTGCAAAAAGTACCCAATGTTTGACAGGCTGTAACTCACAAACTATTAGCGACAGAAGGTTGAAATTTGCCCTGCGTTTGCACATCGCTGTGGAGTAATTTTCGGTGCAAATTTCAAGTTCCTATCGTTAATAGTTTGGGTGCTACGAATTTTTTAGTTTTGGCAAATGTGCAAAAAGTACCCAATGTTTGACAGGCTGTAACTCACAAACTATTAGAGACAGAAGGTTGAAATTTGCCCTGCGTTTGCACATCGCTGTGGAGTAATTTTCGGTGCAAATTTCAAGTTCCTATCGTTAATAGTTTGGGTGCTACGAATGTTTTAGTTTTGGCAAATGTGCAAAAAGTACCCAATGTTTGACAGGCTGTAAATCACGAACTATTAGAGATAGAAGGTTGCAATTTGCCCTGCGTTTGCACATCGCCGTGAAGTAATTTTCGGTGCAAATTTCAAGTTCCTATCGTTAATAGTTTGGGTGCTACGAATTTTTTAGTTTTGGCAAATGTGCAAAAAGTACCCAATGTTTGACAGGCTGTAACTCACAAACTATTAGAGACAGAAGGTTGCAATTTGCCCTGCGTTTGCACATCGCCGTGGAGTAATTTTCGGTTCAAATTTCAAGTTCCTATCGTTAATAGTTTGGGTGCTACGAATGTTTTAGTTTTGGCAAATGTGCAAAAAGTACCCAATGTTTGACAGGCTGTAATTCACGAACTATTAGAGATAGAAGGTTGCAATTTGCCCTGCGTTTGCACATCGCCGTGGAGTAATTTTCGGTGCAAATTTCAAGTTCCTATCTTTAATAGTTTGGGTGCTACGAATTTTTTAGTTTTGGCAAATGTGCAAAAAGTACCCAATGTTTGACAGGCTGTAACTCACAAACTATTAGAGACAGAAGGTTAAAATTTGCCCTGCGTTTGCACATCGCTGTGGAGTAATTTTCGGTGCAAATTTCAAGTTCCTATCGTTAATAGTTTGTGTGCTACGAATTTTTTAGTTTTGGCAAATGTGCAAAAAGTACCCAATGTTTGACAGGCTGTAACTCACAAACTATTAGAGACAGAAGGTTGAAATTTGCCCTGCGTTTGCACATCGCTGTGGAGTAATTTTCGGTGCAAATTTCAAGTTCCTATCGTTAATAGTTTGTGTGCTACGAATGTTTTTAGTTTTGGCAAATGTGCAAAAAGTACCCAATGTTTGACAGGCTGTAACTCACAAACTATTAGAGACAGAAGGTTGAAATTTGCCCTGCGTTTGCACATCGCTGTGGAGTAATTTTCGGTGCAAATTTCAAGTTCCTATCGTTAATAGTTTGGGTGCTACGAATGTTTTAGTTTTGGCAAATGTGCAAAAAGTACCCAATGTTTGACAGGCTGTAATTCACGAACTATTAGAGATAGAAGGTTGCAATTCGCCCTGCGTTTGCACATCGCCGTGGAGTAATTTTCGGTGCAAATTTCAAGTTCCTATCGTTAATAGTTTGGGTGCTACCAATTTTTTAGTTTTGGCAAATGTGCAAAAAGTACCCAATGTTTGACAGGCTGTAACTCACAAACTATTAGAGACAGAAGGTTGAAATTTGCCCTGCGTTTGCACATCGCTGTGGAGTAATTTTCGGTGCAAATTTCAAGTTCCTATCGTTAATAGTTTGTGTGCTACGAATTTTTTAGTTTTGGCAAATGTGCAAAAAGTACCCAATGTTTGACAGGCTGTAACTCACAAACTATTAGAGACAGAAGGTTGAAATTTGCCCTGCGTTTGCACATCGCTGTGGAGTAATTTTCGGTGCAAATTTCAAGATCCTATCGTTAATAGTTTGGGTGCTACGAATGTTTTAGTTTTGGCAAATGTGCAAAAAGTACCCAATGTTTGACAGGCTGTAAATCGCGAACTATTAGAGATAGAAGGTTGAAATTTGCCCTGCGTTTGCACATGGCCGTGGAGTAATTTTCGGTGCAAACTTCAAGTTCCTATCTTTAATAGTTTGGGTGCTACGAATTTTTTAGTTTTGGCAAATGTGCAAAAAGTACCCAATGCTTGACAGGCTGTAACTCACAAACTATTAGAGACAGAAGGTTGAAATTTGCCCTGCGTTTGCACATTGCTGTGGAGTAATTTTCGGTGCAAATTTCAAGTTCCTATCGTTAATAGTTTGGGTGCTACGAATTTTTTAGTTTTGGCAAATGTGCAAAAAGTACCCAATGTTTGACAGGCTGTAATTCACGAACTATTAGAGACAGAAGGTTGAAATTTGCCCTGCGTTTGCACATGGCCGTGGAGTAATTTTCGGTGCAAATTTCAAGTTCCTATCGTTAATAGTTTGGGTGCTACGAATGTTTTAGTTTTGGCAAATGTGCAAAAAATACCCAATGTTTGACAGGCTGTAACTCACAAACTATTAAAGACAGAAGGTTGAAATTTGCCCTGCGTTTGCACATGGCCGTGGAGTAATTTTCGGTGCAAATTTCAAGTGCCTATCGTTAATAATTTGGGTGCTACGAATTTTTTAGTTTTGGCAAATGTGCAAAAAGTACCCAATGTTTGACAGGCTGTAATTCACGAACTATTAGAGATAGAAGGTTGACATTTGCCCTGCGTTTGCACATGGCCGTGGAGTAATTTTCGGTGCAAATTTCAAGTTCCTATCGTTAATAGTTTGGGTGCTACGAATTTTTTAGTTTTGGCAAATGTGCAAAAAGTACCCAATGTTTGACAGGCTGTAACTCACAAACTATTAGAGACAGAAGGTTGAAATTTGCCCTGCGTTTGCACATCGCTGTGGAGTAATTTTCGGTGCAAATTTCAAGTTCCTATCGTTAATAGTTTGGGTGCTACGAATTTTTTAGTTTTGGCAAATGTGCCAAAAGTACCCAATGTTTGACAGGCTGTAACTCACAAACTATTAGAGACAGAAGGTTGAAATTTGCCCTGCGTTTGCACATGGCCGTGGAGTAATTTTCGGTGCAAATTTCAAGTTCCTATCGTTAATAGTTTGGGTGCTACGAATTTTTTAGTTTTGGCAAATGTGCAAAAAATACCCAATGTTTGACAGGCTGTAACTCACAAACTATTAGAGACAGAAGGTTGAAATTTGCCCTGCGTTTGCACATCGCCGGGGAGTAATTTTCGGTGCAAATTTCAAGTTCCTATCGTTAATAGTTTGGGTGCTACGAATGTTTTAGTTTTGGCAAATGTGCAAAAAGTACCCAATGTTTGACAGGCTGTAATTCACGAACTATTAGAGATAGAAGGTTGAAATTTGCCCTGCGTTTGCACATGGCCGTGGAGTAATTTTCGGTGCAAATTTCAAGTTCCTATCGTTAATAGTTTGGGTGCTACGAATTTTTTAGTTTTGGAAAATGTGCAAAAAATACCCAATGTTTGACAGGCTGTAATTCACAAACTATTAGAGACAGAAGGTTGAAATTTGCCCTGCGTTTGCACATCGCCGTGAAGTAATTTTCGGTGCAAATTTCAAGTTCCTATCGTTAATAGTTTGGGTGCTACGATTTTTTTAGTTTTGGCAAATGTGCAAAAAGTACCCAATGTTTGACAGGCTGTAATTCACAAACTATTAGAGACAGAAGGTTGAAATTTGCCCTGCGTTTGCATATCGCCGTGGAGTAATTTTCGGTGCAAATTTCAAGTTCCTATCGTTAATAGTTTGGGTGCTACGAATTTTTTAGTTTTGGCAAATGTGCAAAAAGTACCCAATGTTTGACAGGCTGTAATTCACGAACTATTAGAGATAGAAGGTTGAAATTTGCCCTGCGTTTGCACATGGCCGTGGAGTAATTTTCGGTGCAAATTTCAAGTTCCTATCTTTAATAGTTTGGGTGCTACGAATTTTTTAGTTTTGGCAAATGTGCAAAAAGTACCCAATGTTTGACAGGCTGTAACTCACAAACTATTAGAGACAGAAGGTTGAAATTTGCCCTGCGTTTGCACATTGCTGTGGAGTAATTTTCGGTGCAAATTTCAAGTTCCTATCGTTAATAGTTTGGGTGCTACGAATTTTTTAGTTTTGGCAAATGTGCAAAAAGTACCCAATGTTTGACAGGCTGTAATTCACGAACTATTAGAGATAGAAGGTTGAAATTTGCCCTGCGTTTGCACATGGCCGTGGAGTAATTTTCGGTGCAAATTTCAAGTTCCTATCTTTAATAGTTTGGGTGCTACGAATTTTTTAGTTTTGGCAAATGTGCAAAAAGTACCCAATGTTTGACAGGCTGTAACTCACAAACTATTAGAGACAGAAGGTTGAAATTTGCCCTGCGTTTGCACATTGCTGTGGAGTAATTTTCGGTGCAAATTTCAAGTTCCTATCGTTAATAGTTTGGGTGCTACGAATTTTTTAGTTTTGGCAAATGTGCAAAAAGTACCCAATGTTTGACAGGCTGTAATTCACGAACTATTAGAGACAGAAGGTTGAAATTTGCCCTGCGTTTGCACATGGCCGTGGAGTAATTTTCGGTGCAAATTTCAAGTTCCTATCGTTAATAGTTTGGGTGCTACGAATGTTTTAGTTTTGGCAAATGTGCAAAAAGTACCCAATGTTTGACAGGCTGTAACTCACAAACTATTAAAGACAGAAGGTTGAAATATGCCCTGCGTTTGCACATGGCCGTGGAGTAATTTTCGGTGCAAATTTCAAGTTCCTATCGTTAATAGTTCGGGTGCTACGAATTTTTTAGTTTTGGCAAATGTGCAAAAAGTACCCAATGTTTGACAGGCTGTAATTCACGAACTATTAGAGATAGAAGGTTGAAATTTGCCCTGCGTTTGCACATGGCCGTGGAGTAATTTTCGGTGCAAATTTCAAGTTCCTATCGTTAATAGTTTGGGTGCTACGAATTTTTTTAGTTTTGGCAAATGTGCAAAAAGTACCCAATGTTTGACAGGCTGTAATTAACAAACTATTAGAGACAGAAGGTTGAAATTTGCCCTGCGTTTGCATATCGCCGTGGAGTAATTTTCGGTGCAAATTTCAAGTTCCTATCGTTAATAGTTTGGGTGCTACGAATTTTTTAGTTTTGGCAAATTGTAAAAAAGTACCCAATGTTTGACAGGCTGTAATTCGCGAACTATTAGAGATAGAAGGTTGAAATTTGCCCTGCGTTTGCACATGGCCGTGGAGTAATTTTCGGTGCAAACTTCAAGTTCCTATCTTTAATAGTTTGGGTGCTACGAATTTTTTAGTTTTGGCAAATGTGCAAAAAGTACCCAATGCTTGACAGGCTGTAACTCACAAACTATTAGAGACAGAAGGTTGAAATTTGCCCTGCGTTTGCACATTGCTGTGGAGTAATTTTCGGTGCAAATTTCAAGTTCCTATCGTTAATAGTTTGGGTGCTACGAATTTTTTAGTTTTGGCAAATGTGCAAAAAGTACCCAATGTTTGACAGGCTGTAATTCACGAACTATTAGAGACAGAAGGTTGAAATTTGCCCTGCGTTTGCACATGGCCGTGGAGTAATTTTCGGTGCAAATTTCAAGTTCCTATCGTTAATAGTTTGGGTGCTACGAATGTTTTAGTTTTGGCAAATGTGCAAAAAATACCCAATGTTTGACAGGCTGTAACTCACAAACTATTAAAGACAGAAGGTTGAAATTTGCCCTGCGTTTGCACATGGCCGTGGAGTAATTTTCGGTGCAAATTTCAAGTGCCTATCGTTAATAATTTGGGTGCTACGAATTTTTTAGTTTTGGCAAATGTGCAAAAAGTACCCAATGTTTGACAGGCTGTAATTCACGAACTATTAGAGATAGAAGGTTGACATTTGCCCTGCGTTTGCACATGGCCGTGGAGTAATGTTCGGTGCAAATTTCAAGTTCCTATCGTTAATAGTTTGGGTGCTACGAATTTTTTAGTTTTGGCAAATGTGCAAAAAGTACCCAATGTTTGACAGGCTGTAACTCACAAACTATTAGAGACAGAAGGTTGAAATTTGCCCTGCGTTTGCACATCGCTGTGGAGTAATTTTCGGTGCAAATTTCAAGTTCCTATCGTTAATAGTTTGGGTGCTACGAATTTTTTAGTTTTGGCAAATGTGCCAAAAGTACCCAATGTTTGACAGGCTGTAACTCACAAACTATTAGAGACAGAAGGTTGAAATTTGCCCTGCGTTTGCACATGGCCGTGGAGTAATTTTCGGTGCAAATTTCAAGTTCCTATCGTTAATAGTTTGGGTGCTACGAATTTTTTAGTTTTGGCAAATGTGCAAAAAATACCCAATGTTTGACAGGCTGTAACTCACAAACTATTAGAGACAGAAGGTTGAAATTTGCCCTGCGTTTGCACATCGCCGGGGAGTAATTTTCGGTGCAAATTTCAAGTTCCTATCGTTAATAGTTTGGGTGCTACGAATGTTTTAGTTTTGGCAAATGTGCAAAAAGTACCCAATGTTTGACAGGCTGTAATTCACGAACTATTAGAGATAGAAGGTTGAAATTTGCCCTGCGTTTGCACATGGCCGTGGAGTAATTTTCGGTGCAAATTTCAAGTTCCTATCGTTAATAGTTTGGGTGCTACGAATTTTTTAGTTTTGGAAAATGTGCAAAAAATACCCAATGTTTGACAGGCTGTAATTCACAAACTATTAGAGACAGAAGGTTGAAATTTGCCCTGCGTTTGCACATCGCCGTGAAGTAATTTTCGGTGCAAATTTCAAGTTCCTATCGTTAATAGTTTGGGTGCTACGAATTTTTCAGTTTTGGCAAATGTGCAAAAAGTACCCAATGTTTGACAGGCTGTAATTCACGAACTATTAGAGATAGAAGGTTGAAATTTGCCCTGCGTTTGCACATGGCCGTGGAGTAATTTTCGGTGCAAATTTCAAGTTCCTATCGTTAATAGTTTGGGTGCTACGAATTTTTTAGTTTTGGCAAATGTGCAAAAAGTACCCAATGTTTGACAGGCTGTAATTCACGAACTATTAGAGATAGAAGGTTGAAATTTGCCCTGCGTTTGCACATGGCCGTGGAGTAATTTTCGGTGCAAACTTCAAGTTCCTATCTTTAATAGTTTGGGTGCTACGAATTTTTTAGTTTTGGCAAATGTGCAAAAAGTACCCAATGCTTGACAGGCTGTAACTCACAAACTATTAAAGACAGAAGGTTGAAATTTGCCCTGCGTTTGCACATGGCCGTGGAGTAATTTTCGGTGCAAATTTCAAGTGCCTATCGTTAATAATTTGGGTGCTACGAATTTTTTAGTTTTGGCAAATGTGCAAAAAGTACCCAATGTTTGACAGGCTGTAATTCACGAACTATTAGAGATAGAAGGTTGACATTTGCCCTGCGTTTGCACATGGCCGTGGAGTAATTTTCGGTGCAAATTTCAAGTTCCTATCGTTAATAGTTTGGGTGCTACGAATTTTTTAGTTTTGGCAAATGTGCAAAAAGTACCCAATGTTTGACAGGCTGTAACTCACAAACTATTAGAGACAGAAGGTTGAAATTTGCCCTGCGTTTGCACATCGCTGTGGAGTAATTTTCGGTGCAAATTTCAAGTTCCTATCGTTAATAGTTTGGGTGCTACGAATTTTTTAGTTTTGGCAAATGTGCAAAAAGTACCCAATGTTTGACAGGCTGTAACTCACAAACTATTAGAGACAGAAGGTTGAAATTTGCCCTGCGTTTGCACATGGCCGTGGAGTAATTTTCGGTGCAAATTTCAAGTTCCTATCGTTAATAGTTTGGGTGCTACGAATTTTTTAGTTTTGGCAAATGTGCAAAAAATACCCAATGTTTGACAGGCTGTAATTCACAAACTATTAGAGACAGAAGGTTGAAATTTGCCCTGCGTTTGCACATCGCCGGGGAGTAATTTTCGGTGCAAATTTCAAGTTCCTATCGTTAATAGTTTGGGTGCTACGAATGTTTTAGTTTTGGCAAATGTGCAAAAAGTACCCAATGTTTGACAGGCTGTAATTCACGAACTATTAGAGATAGAAGGTTGAAATTTGCCCTGCGTTTGCACATGGCCGTGGAGTAATTTTCGGTGCAAATTTCAAGTTCCTATCGTTAATAGTTTGGGTGCTACGAATTTTTTAGTTTTGGAAAATGTGCAAAAAATACCCAATGTTTGACAGGCTGTAATTCACAAACTATTAGAGACAGAAGGTTGAAATTTGCCCTGCGTTTGCACATCGCCGTGAAGTAATTTTCGGTGCAAATTTCAAGTTCCTATCGTTAATAGTTTGGGTGCTACGAATTTTTCAGTTTTGGCAAATGTGCAAAAAGTACCCAATGTTTGACAGGCTGTAATTCACGAACTATTAGAGATAGAAGGTTGAAATTTGCCCTGCGTTTGCACATGGCCGTGGAGTAATTTTCGGTGCAAATTTCAAGTTCCTATCGTTAATAGTTTGGGTGCTACGAATTTTTCAGTTTGGGCAAATGTGCAAAAAGTACCCAATGTTTGACAGGCTGTAACTCACAAACTACTAGAGACATAATGTTGAAATTTGCCCTACGTTTGCACATTGCTGTGGAGTAATTTTCGGTGCAAATTTCAAGTTCCTATCGTTAATAGTTTGGGTGCTACGAATTTTTTAGTTTTGGAAAATGTGCAAAAAATACCCAATGTTTGACAGGCTGTAATTCACAAACTATTAGAGACAGAAGGTTGAAATATGCCCTGCGTTTGCACATGGCCGTGGAGTAATTTTCGGTGCAAATTTCAAGCTCCTATCGTTAATAGTTTGGGTGCTACGAATGTTTTAGTTTTGGCAAATGTGCAAAAAGTACCCAATGTTTGACAGGCTGTAACTCACAAACTATTAAAGACAAAAGGTTGAAATTTGCCCTGCGTTTGCACATGGCCGTGGAGTAATTTTCGGTGCAAATTTCAAGTTCCTATCGTTAATAGTTTGGGTGCTACGAATTTTTCTGTTTTGGCAAATGTGCAAAAAATACCCAATGTTTGACAGGCTGTAATTCACAAACTATTAGAGACAGAAGGTTGAAATATGCCCTGCGTTTGCACATGGCCGTGGAGTAATTTTCGGTGCAAATTTCAAGCTCCTATCGTTAATAGTTTGGGTGCTACGAATGTTTTAGTTTTGGCAAATGTGCAAAAAGTACCCAATGTTTGACAGGCTGTAACTCACAAACTATTAAAGACAAAAGGTTGAAATTTGCCCTGCGTTTGCACATTGCTGTGGAGTAATTTTCGGTGCAAATTTCAAGTTCCTATCGTTAATAATTTGGGTGCTACGAATGTTTTAGTTTTGGCAAATGTGCAAAAAGTACCCAATGTTTGACAGGCTGTAACTCACAAACTATTAGAGACAGAAGGTTGAAATTTGCCCTGCGTTTGCACATTGCTGTGGAGTAATTTTCGGTGCAAATTTCAAGTTCCTATCGTTAATAGTTTGGGTGCTACGAATTTTTTAGTTTTGGCAAATGTGCAAAAAGTACCCAATGTTTGACAGGCTGTAATTCACGAACTATTAGAGACAGAAGGTTGAAATTTGCCCTGCGTTTGCACATGGCCGTGGAGTAATTTTCGGTGCAAATTTCAAGTTCCTATCGTTAATAGTTTGGGTGCTACGAATTTTTTAGTTTTGGCAAATGTGCAAAAAATACCCAATGTTTGACAGGCTGTAACTCACAAACTATTAAAGACAGAAGGTTGAAATTTGCCCTGCGTTTGCACATGGCCGTGGAGTAATTTTCGGTGCAAATTTCAAGTTCCTATCGTTAATAGTTTGGGTGCTACGAATTTTTTAGTTTTGGCAAATGTGCAAAAAGTACCCAATGTTTGACAGGCTGTAACTCACAAACTATTAGAGACAGAAGGTTGAAATTTGCCCTGCGTTTGCACATCGCCGGGGAGTAATTTTCGGTGCAAATTTCAAGTTCCTATCGTTAATAGTTTGGGTGCTACGAATGTTTTAGTTTTGGCAAATGTGCAAAAAGTACCCAATGTTTGACAGGCTGTAATTCACGAACTATTAGAGATAGAAGGTTGAAATTTGCCCTGCGTTTGCACATGGCCGTGGAGTAATTTTCGGTGCAAATTTCAAGTTCCTATCGTTAATAGTTTGGGTGCTACGAATTTTTTAGTTTGGGCAAATGTGCAAAAAGTACCCAATGTTTGACAGGCTGTAACTCACAAACTACTAGAGACAGAAGGTTGAAATTTGCCCTACGTTTGCACATTGCTGTGGAGTAATTTTCGGTGCAAATTTCAAGTTCCTATCGTTAATAGTTTGGGTGCTACGAATTTTTCAGTTTTGGCAAATGTGCAAAAAGTACCCAATGTTTGACAGGCTGTAATTCACGAACTATTAGAGATAGAAGGTTGAAATTTGCCCTGCGTTTGCACATGGCCGTGGAGTAATTTTCGGTGCAAATTTCAAGTTCCTATCGTTAATAGTTTGGGTGCTACGAATTTTTTAGTTTGGGCAAATGTGCAAAAAGTACCCAATGTTTGACAGGCTGTAACTCACAAACTACTAGAGACAGAAGGTTGAAATTTGCCCTACGTTTGCACATTGCTGTGGAGTAATTTTCGGTGCAAATTTCAAGTTCCTATCGTTAATAGTTTGGGTGCTACGAATTTTTTAGTTTTGGAAAATGTGCAAAAAATACCCAATGTTTGACAGGCTGTAATTCACAAACTATTAGAGACAGAAGGTTGAAATTTGCCCTGCGTTTGCACATCGCCGTGAAGTAATTTTCGGTGCAAATTTCAAGTTCCTATCGTTAATAGTTTGGGTGCTACGAATTTTTCAGTATTGGCAAATGTGCAAAAAGTACCCAATGTTTGACAGGCTGTAATTCACTAACTATTAGAGATAGAAGGTTGAAATGTGCCCTGCGTTTGCACATGGCCGTGGAGTAATTTTCGGTGCAAATTTCAAGTTCCTATCGTTAATAGTTTGGGTGCTACGAATTTTTCAGTTTTGGCAAATGTGCAAAAAATACCCAATGTTTGACAGGCTGTAATTCACAAACTATTAGAGACAGAAGGTTGAAATATGCCCTGCGTTTGCACATGGCCGTGGAGTAATTTTCGGTGCAAATTTCAAGTTCCTATCGTTAATAGTTTGGGTGCTACGAATGTTTTAGTTTTGGCAAATGTGCAAAAAGTACCCAATGTTTGACAGGCTGTAACTCACAAACTATTAAAGACAGAAGGTTGAAATTTGCCCTGCGTTTGCACATTGCTGTGGAGTAATTTTCGGTGCAAATTTCAAGTTCCTATCGTTAATAATTTGGGTGCTACGAATTTTTCAGTTTTGGCAAATGTGCAAAAAGTACCCAATGTTTGACAGGCTGTAACTCACAAACTATTAGAGACAGAAGGTTGAAATTTGCCCTGCGTTTGCACATGGCCGTGGAGTAATTTTCGGTGCAAATTTCAAGTTCCTATCGTTAATAGTTTGGGTGCTACGAATGTTTTAGTTTTGGCAAATGTGCAAAAAATACCCAATGTTTGACAGGCTGTAACTCACAAACTATTAGAGACAGAAGGTTGAAATTTGCCCTGCGTTTGCACATCGCCGGGGAGTAATTTTCGGTGCAAATTTCAAGTTCCTATCGTTAATAGTTTGGGTGCTACGAATTTTTTAGTTTTGGCAAATGTGCAAAAAGTACCCAATGTTTGACAGGCTGTAACTCACAAACTATTAGAGACAGAAGGTTGAAATTTGCCCTGCGTTTGCACATGGCCGTGGAGTAATTTTCGGTGCAAATTTCAAGTTCCTATCGTTAATAGTTTGGGTGCTACGAATTTTTCTGTTTTGGCAAATGTGCAAAAAATACCCAATGTTTGACAGGCTGTAATTCACAAACTATTAGAGACAGAAGGTTGAAATATGCCCTGCGTTTGCACATGGCCGTGGAGTAATTTTCGGTGCAAATTTCAAGCTCCTATCGTTAATAGTTTGGGTGCTACGAATGTTTTAGTTTTGGCAAATGTGCAAAAAGTACCCAATGTTTGACAGGCTGTAACTCACAAACTATTAAAGACAAAAGGTTGAAATTTGCCCTGCGTTTGCACATTGCTGTGGAGTAATTTTCGGTGCAAATTTCAAGTTCCTATCGTTAATAATTTGGGTGCTACGAATGTTTTAGTTTTGGCAAATGTGCAAAAAGTACCCAATGTTTGACAGGCTGTAACTCACAAACTATTAGAGACAGAAGGTTGAAATTTGCCCTGCGTTTGCACATTGCTGTGGAGTAATTTTCGGTGCAAATTTCAAGTTCCTATCGTTAATAGTTTGGGTGCTACGAATTTTTTAGTTTTGGCAAATGTGCAAAAAGTACCCAATGTTTGACAGGCTGTAATTCACGAACTATTAGAGACAGAAGGTTGAAATTTGCCCTGCGTTTGCACATGGCCGTGGAGTAATTTTCGGTGCAAATTTCAAGTTCCTATCGTTAATAGTTTGGGTGCTACGAATTTTTTAGTTTTGGCAAATGTGCAAAAAATACCCAATGTTTGACAGGCTGTAACTCACAAACTATTAAAGACAGAAGGTTGAAATTTGCCCTGCGTTTGCACATGGCCGTGGAGTAATTTTCGGTGCAAATTTCAAGTTCCTATCGTTAATAGTTTGGGTGCTACGAATTTTTTAGTTTTGGCAAATGTGCAAAAAGTACCCAATGTTTGACAGGCTGTAACTCACAAACTATTAGAGACAGAAGGTTGAAATTTGCCCTGCGTTTGCACATCGCCGGGGAGTAATTTTCGGTGCAAATTTCAAGTTCCTATCGTTAATAGTTTGGGTGCTACGAATGTTTTAGTTTTGGCAAATGTGCAAAAAGTACCCAATGTTTGACAGGCTGTAATTCACGAACTATTAGAGATAGAAGGTTGAAATTTGCCCTGCGTTTGCACATGGCCGTGGAGTAATTTTCGGTGCAAATTTCAAGTTCCTATCGTTAATAGTTTGGGTGCTACGAATTTTTTAGTTTGGGCAAATGTGCAAAAAGTACCCAATGTTTGACAGGCTGTAACTCACAAACTACTAGAGACAGAAGGTTGAAATTTGCCCTACGTTTGCACATTGCTGTGGAGTAATTTTCGGTGCAAATTTCAAGTTCCTATCGTTAATAGTTTGGGTGCTACGAATTTTTCAGTTTTGGCAAATGTGCAAAAAGTACCCAATGTTTGACAGGCTGTAATTCACGAACTATTAGAGATAGAAGGTTGAAATTTGCCCTGCGTTTGCACATGGCCGTGGAGTAATTTTCGGTGCAAATTTCAAGTTCCTATCGTTAATAGTTTGGGTGCTACGAATTTTTTAGTTTGGGCAAATGTGCAAAAAGTACCCAATGTTTGACAGGCTGTAACTCACAAACTACTAGAGACAGAAGGTTGAAATTTGCCCTACGTTTGCACATTGCTGTGGAGTAATTTTCGGTGCAAATTTCAAGTTCCTATCGTTAATAGTTTGGGTGCTACGAATTTTTTAGTTTTGGAAAATGTGCAAAAAATACCCAATGTTTGACAGGCTGTAATTCACAAACTATTAGAGACAGAAGGTTGAAATTTGCCCTGCGTTTGCACATCGCCGTGAAGTAATTTTCGGTGCAAATTTCAAGTTCCTATCGTTAATAGTTTGGGTGCTACGAATTTTTCAGTATTGGCAAATGTGCAAAAAGTACCCAATGTTTGACAGGCTGTAATTCACTAACTATTAGAGATAGAAGGTTGAAATGTGCCCTGCGTTTGCACATGGCCGTGGAGTAATTTTCGGTGCAAATTTCAAGTTCCTATCGTTAATAGTTTGGGTGCTACGAATTTTTCAGTTTTGGCAAATGTGCAAAAAATACCCAATGTTTGACAGGCTGTAATTCACAAACTATTAGAGACAGAAGGTTGAAATATGCCCTGCGTTTGCACATGGCCGTGGAGTAATTTTCGGTGCAAATTTCAAGTTCCTATCGTTAATAGTTTGGGTGCTACGAATGTTTTAGTTTTGGCAAATGTGCAAAAAGTACCCAATGTTTGACAGGCTGTAACTCACAAACTATTAAAGACAGAAGGTTGAAATTTGCCCTGCGTTTGCACATTGCTGTGGAGTAATTTTCGGTGCAAATTTCAAGTTCCTATCGTTAATAATTTGGGTGCTACGAATTTTTCAGTTTTGGCAAATGTGCAAAAAGTACCCAATGTTTGACAGGCTGTAACTCACAAACTATTAGAGACAGAAGGTTGAAATTTGCCCTGCGTTTGCACATGGCCGTGGAGTAATTTTCGGTGCAAATTTCAAGTTCCTATCGTTAATAGTTTGGGTGCTACGAATGTTTTAGTTTTGGCAAATGTGCAAAAAATACCCAATGTTTGACAGGCTGTAACTCACAAACTATTAGAGACAGAAGGTTGAAATTTGCCCTGCGTTTGCACATCGCCGGGGAGTAATTTTCGGTGCAAATTTCAAGTTCCTATCGTTAATAGTTTGGGTGCTACGAATTTTTTAGTTTTGGCAAATGTGCAAAAAGTACCCAATGTTTGACAGGCTGTAACTCACAAACTATTAGAGACAGAAGGTTGAAATTTGCCCTGCGTTTGCACATTGCTGTGGAGTAATTTTCGGTGCAAATTTCAAGTTCCTATCGTTAATAGTTTGGGTGCTACGAATTTTTTAGCTTTGGCAAATGTGCAAAAAGTACCCAATGTTTGACAGGCTGTAAGTCACGAACTATTAGAAATAGAAGGTTGAAATTTGCCCTGCGTTTGCACATGGCCGTGGAGTAATTTTCGGTGCAAATTTCAAGTTCCTATCTTTAAAAGTTTGGGTGCTACGAATTTTTTAGTTTTGGCAAATGTGCAAAAAGTACCCAATGTTTGACAGGCTGTAACTCACAAACTATTAGAGACAGAAGGTTGAAATTTGCCCTGCGTCTGCACATTGCTGTGGAGTAATTTTCGGTGCAAATTTCAAGTGCCTATCGTTAATAATTTGGGTGCTACGAATTTTTTAGTTTTGGCAAATGTGCAAAAAGTACCCAATGTTTGACAGGCTGTAATTCACGAACTATCAGAGATAGAAGGTTGAAATTTGCCCTGCGTTTGCACATGGCCGTGGAGTAATTTTCGGTGCAAATTTCAAGTTCCTATCGTTAATAGTTTGGGTGCTACGAATTTTTTAGTTTTGGCAAATGTGCAAAAAGTACCCAATGTTTGACAGGCTGTAACTCACAAACTATTAGAGACAGAAGGTTGAAATTTGCCCTGCGTTTGCACATTGCTGTGGAGTAATTTTCCGTGCAAATTTCAAGTTCCTATCGTTAATAGTTTGGGTGCTACGAATTTTTTAGTTTTGGCAAATGTGCAAAAAGTACCCAATGTTTGACAGGCTGTAATTCACGAACTATTAGAGACAGAAGGTTAAAATTTGCCCTGCGTTTGCACATGGCCGTGGAGTAATTTTCGGTGCAAATTTCAAGTTCCTATCGTTAATAGTTTGGGTGCTACGAATGTTTTAGTTTTGGCAAATGTGCAAAAAGTACCCAATGTTTGACAGGCTGTAATTCACGAACTATTAGAGATAGAAGGTTGAAATTTGCCCTACGTTTGCACATCGCTGTGGAGTAATTTTCGGTGCAAATTTCAAGTTCCTATCGTTAATAGTTTGGGTGCTACGCATTTTTTAGTTTTGGCAAATGTGCAAAAAGTACCCAATGTTTGACAGGCTGTAATTCACAAACTATTAAAGACAGAAGGTTGAAATATGCCCTGCGTTTGCACATCGCCGTGGAGTAATTTTCGGTGCAAATTTCAAGTTCCTATCGTTAATATTTTGGGTGCTACGAATTTTTTAGTTTTGGCAAATGTGCAAAAAGTACCCAATGTTTGACAGGCTGTAATTCACGAACTATTAGAGATAGAAGGTTGAAATTTGCCCTGCGTTTGCACATGGCCGTGGAGTAATTTTCGGTGCAAATTTCAAGTTCCTATCGTTAATAGTTTGGGTGCTACGATTTTTTTAGTTTTGGCAAATGTGCAAAAAGTACCCAATGTTTGACAGGCTGTAATTCACAAACTATTAGAGACAGAAGGTTGAAATTTGCCCTGCGTTTGCATATCGCCGTGGAGTAATTTTCGGTGCAAATTTCAAGTTCCTATCGTTAATAGTTTGGGTGCTACGAATTTTTTAGTTTTGGCAAATGTGCAAAAAGTACCCAATGTTTGACAGGCTGTAATTCACGAACTATTAGAGATAGAAGGTTGAAATTTGCCCTGCGTTTGCACATGGCCGTGGAGTAATTTTCGGTGCAAATTTCAAGTTCCTATCTTTAATAGTTTGGGTGCTACGAATTTTTTAGTTTTGGCAAATGTGCAAAAAGTACCCAATGTTTGACAGGCTGTAACTCACAAACTATTAGAGACAGAAGGTTGAAATTTGCCCTGCGTTTGCACATTGCTGTGGAGTAATTTTCGGTGCAAATTTCAAGTTCCTATCGTTAATAGTTTGGGTGCTACGAATTTTTTAGTTTTGGCAAATGTGCAAAAAGTACCCAATGTTTGACAGGCTGTAATTCACGAACTATTAGAGATAGAAGGTTGAAATTTGCCCTGCGTTTGCACATGGCCGTGGAGTAATTTTCGGTGCAAATTTCAAGTTCCTATCAGTAGTTATAGTAGTTATAGATTGAACGCATGTTTCCCCCATTCCATTTTTCATTTCATGGGGGAAAAAACATGCGTTCAATCTATAACTACATGAGGAAAAAAATGCAACCAAATTGAGCGTACCCAAAACAAAACCTCTACATTTCATAAAACACCCTACATTTTTCATAGAATTCTTACAACAAACACCTTCAATAAATTTCCTACATTCCATCAAGTCCCTACCTAGCATAAAATACCTCAAATTACATATTATCCCACTATTTGAAAATGATTTATTTATCTTTGAAATCCATTGTGGTCTGGTTTTATTAAGATTGACAGATTTAGTTCCCTTTAATCATGTTGCATTATCATCGTATAAACGTCTGATCAATAAACTATTTCTAAGAATCTAATCAAATACATTACGTTATAATATTGCGGTTATTGAACTGTATGTGAGACATCAGGTTTTATTATAAATCAATATTGAGTTTATTGAACTGTATGTGAGACATCAGGTTTTTATTATAAATCAATATTGAGGTTATTAAACTGTATGTGAGACATTAGTTCGCCCTTAGATCAATATTGCATGAATATATGACGTCAATACATTGATTACTATGGGAACAAGCTGTTTCTATTCAGTTTGCGTTCTTTGTTTGAGACAGACACATCTACAGGGGAAACATGGCAGAAGAAAGCATGTCAGTGGGATCTCAAACTTCAGACACAGGTAAGTACATTTTAATATGTAATTATCTGTCATTTTTATAGCTGGGTGGCGTACGACAGTGCCAAATAGTTTTCCTCGTTAAAACACTATGTTTTTTTATTTTCAGTTCAAGAGGATGTCAAGCGGATTTATACAAATGCTATCGAAGCTCACATAAAATACCACCAGATGCATTTAGATCATTATATGGAATTAAAAGAAAAGATGCTACTTGAGGATTTACAAACAGTTGAGGACTATCATTTTGAAAAGAAGGAAACACTTATTAGAAAACCAAAACCTCTAAATTTCAACAAAAGTTTTACCAAAAATAAGGAAGTGTTAAAAAAACTAAAAAATAGTGTGTGTGAGTTGCCCCATTCGCAGGAATTAAAACAGTTTGACAATAGTATAAACGAAGAGAACACGGTTAAAGACATAGTGAAGGATTGCGATAGTTATATTAAACAAAACTCAGCGCAAACTATTCAAGTGTATGTAACGTATGGACAGTGGCTCCAGAAACTTTTTATATTACATTTTGGATTATTTACTAATTTCGTTAAAACCAACTTAAGTATTTCGCTAAGCCATTCTAGAAAACTAAGACGTCTTGCAAAACTATGTACCCAATACCCAAAGTTTAAAACAGTCACAGTTTCAGTTACTCAATTTCTTAGTTGGATGCCTGATATTGACAAGGAATTAAAAGCCAGTAGTGAACAACAGAGGTTTTGGAAAGGAACGTGAGTCATAATGACTGTACAATATTCACGTAATAGAGTTTCTAGATTATACAGAATGTATTGATTCAATGCTTCACTCGTTTATGACTCTGTCTGAATGCACTATTGATTTTACCCGTAACAACTTTCTTTGTGTAATGCAACATGTTGATAATCGATATTCACCACTTGTTACGGTCCTTAGTAACCAATTTGTTTATAGAAATAATACTTGTAACTACACAGCGATTTCTTCAAAGCGCTGCCTGGATACCATTGTTTATCCGTAGTCAAGGAGTTGATTGATACAGTATAAGTTGTTACCTGCCTTTACACATTGTTATTTATATAATAATACTTTAAACTATGGAGTTGATTAATACAGTAAAAGCTGTTACTACAAATTATTGAATTTATTTATTGTTGTTATTAAACATTATAACGCGGATATCTTTGTTATGGTGTATTTATATAGTATAGTGTTATAGCGTATAATGTCATCATGACCGGCCCTGTAGGACCGCTCTAAAAATAACTCAAGCTTCACGCAATCGATAGTTTGTCTTCAGTAGATTTATAGTTTGTAATGTCATCATGACCGGTCTTAAGTAGACATATACCGCGTGTTATTTGTGAGTTGCTAGGGACATTAACTAAAAATAGCTGTGTGTAATGTCACGATAACCGGTATTAACATTGTGAGTGATACAGTAAAAGTTGTACCTCCCTTTACACATTGTTGAACTTATTTATATAATAATACTTGAAAGCATGTAGCGATTCTGTATGATCACCTCTTAGTTACCAGTGTTTATCCGTAGTCAAGGGGTTGATTAATACAGTAAAAGTTGTTACTAAACATTGTTGAACTTATTTATATGTTGTTATTTTGTTCTATTAAACATTAAATATGCATATAGTAAATGTATTGTATTTTATCAAAATAATTCCTCTAAAAATGGCAAATAAAATTCTTGATCCAATTTTTAGATTATACGATCCAATTCTTTATTCATTTACTCGTAAGAAAGAAGATTTCATAATTATTTCTCCGAGTGTTGGATCTAAATCCCAACTAAATGATGGTGGGAGGGTCACTTTCGAGATCAATAGTCTGTCAAATTGGTTGCTACTGTCTGATGCCTATTTCAGATGCGATTTCAAAATCAAGGACGGAACAGCAAATGAAAATAGAGTCCCACAGACTAATACAACATTAGAAAATAATTTCTTTCCTTCTTTATTTAGCGAAATGGTTTTGGAAGCGGGATCAAACCCCATAGAAACCATCAAACACCCTGGAGAATTTGACACAATGTTGAAAACAGTCCTTTATCCCAAAAACTACGATTCAGTCTCGGGTTGGATACCCGATGTTGGTGATGGGACCGTTTTAAAAGAACCAGTAAAAACTGTAGCTAACGATGCTGATATCGCTAGAATGAGAGTCATTGCCAGAAATAGCATCGAGAGAATCGGTAGAGCAGTAAACCAGGGGTTTGACAAACGAGTAAATCAGTACAATAATGTTGTTGAGGATAATAGATGGGGTAATTACGTAAATTGGAAATTATATCCTTTATTCGGTCTTTTAGAACATAGAAAAGTTTCTATAGGTTTACCATTTAAAATTCATTTACAAAGAGAAATTAATGACGATAAGATATTCTTTGGAGAAGCTAATTCAAATGCAAAATTAGAAATAACAAATCTCCAACTTTTCATACCCGTAATAACACCATCAATTGAAGTAGAAACGAGAATATTCAACTCGTTAACTAAAGACATTGAAATAGCTTTTCTTCGGCGCAACACTGTAGGGAGTATGACTTTAACTGGAGAATCCACAACATGGCCAATCACTAACAGCATTAAACCAGCAAGATATTTAATAGTTGGTTTCAAGAACTTACCAGATTCTCAGACAAATAACAACAATATCTTTAGAGTGGCAATGAACCAAACTCAAGATCCTATAATCCGTAAAGTTCAAGTAAGATTAAACAACGATAATTATCCTAACCAACCTTTAACTATTAATCCATCCACAAAGGATTATAATGAATTGTATAGAAATTATAAAAATATGTGTGAATTATTTGGAAATCCACCTCAGTTTGGATATGTAGATTTTGCAATTAATCACCCAATCTTCTGTTTTGATCTATCAGCTCATCAAGAAGATCTTTTCAAAACTGGAGTAAACATAAATATTCATATCGAAAAAACACAAGGAGATGTAACCGGTTATTGTTTATTATTGGAAGAAGCAAAACATATAATAAAAATATCCGACAGACGGATGATTCGAATAGAATAAATTAATCCCTTAAAAATGAAACCCGAAACTTTAGTAAAAAAAATAATAGACGCTATCGAAACAGAAAAGCCAACTACAATTACTTACAATGGTAAAAGAATCAGCATAACTAAAAAACTTATTGATAAATATAAACACTGTAAAGTACGAGATGATATAGATTTGGAAAGAATTGACAAGAACATAAAGGAAGGCGGATTTTTACCTTTCCTACCCTTGATCTTTGCAGGTTTGGCCGCAGCCGGTGCCACGGCCGGCGGAACAGCAGGAATAGTTCAAGCCGTCAATGCCAAGAAAGCAGCCGAAGCTGAAAAAAGTGAAAAACGTAGACATAATTTGGAAATGGAAAAGGTAGCAAAAGGTTCGGGAGTAGCAGACATATTAGGTACAGTTAAAGAATTTGGAAATCGATTTAGTGAAGAAACTAAGAAAACTGTCAAACAAGGATTAACTAAATTAGTGGATAGTATTGACACAGGGGAAATCAAAGTCAAACATAAGGGTAATGGAATATTTTTTAAAAATATACACAGTGGAGAAGGAATATATCTTTCAAAGTATAAAGGAGAAGGTGTAATTTTTGGTACATAAAAATGGGAAAGAAATTTAATCATTCAGAAATATTTCCTAATAATCCAATGCTCATGTGTATATGCGGTAGTTCCGGTTCTGGGAAAACTCATCTCACTTTTAACATGTTGACAACACCCAACCTTTTAGATTTTGATTCTCTATATATCTACACAACAACACCAGAACAATCGTATTATCAATTTCTCAAAGCTTTAGAATATTTACCAAAGAAATATGTTCCAGAATTATTTCAATATTACGATAAAGAAGAAATGGAAATAAAAGATATCTTAGATACCTTCATAAAAGAAAAGAATCCATCTTTCAATCCAACTGACATAAAAGTGTTTCTGACAAAAAATGTAAATGATCTGGACTTGTCTAATATTGATAGTAAACGAAAGAACTTAATATTGTTTGACGACTGCGTAGCGCAAAAAAATCAATCTGTTCAACAAGAATTCTTCACGAAGGGAAGACATCACAACTGTCACTGCTTATACCAATCCCAATCTTTTTACGGGATGGATTCTATGTTTATTAGAAAAAATGCTAATTGTTTTTTATTATTTGAATTAAACGATAAAGATTTATCTCAAATCATACAGTCGATAAATCACGGAATGGACAGAGATTCGTTTAAAAAGGTTTGTAAAGCTCAATGGAGAAATCCAGAGGAACATGGATATGTATTCGTTAATACCAGAAAACCTGCGGGTGAAAGAGTAATGATCAACATATGTTAATTTATTTTTTTAAAAATGGAATGGAATAATATTTTAAAAAGAAATAGAGAATATATCAAAGCTAAGAATAAAATAAAGACCCAAGTTGAAAATAACAGATTACAACAACTTGGATTAACAGAAAATCTACAAACTTTATTTAAACCAATATTAAAAAGTCAAGAGGATATCAAGAATAAATTAGAAGCTCCTAAACAACAAATTCAACAATCTCCTCCACAAATAGAATATCCCATTGAAGATGATGGAATCGTAATCAGGAGATTAGATGATATAAAACGTTATTTTTCAAATCCAAATCCAACCCTAGCCAAAACAATAAAGCCAACAATTGATCAGGATGGATTGATTCTTAACGGTTTTAGGATACGTTTCAATCAACTCTACCCAACATTTAAGATTGACAGAATAGACGCTGTATATGATTTAACACCCGGTATGATTAATCTTTTGAATGGGTATGATAAAGATTATAATTTCAAAGATTTAAATTCATACGTGGAAATTCTTAAATCGACAAGGACAGGAGGACCAAAAACTTTAAGATTAAGAAGACTGGAAAAAGAATTAGATGATAACACCGATGCTAGTGATGATAACTACACTGATGATATTATAGAAGAAATCGATGACTTTTTGGGACATACAGGAGATGGTGTAATTTTTTTATCCGACAACAACGAAGAATTGCTTAATAGATTACAAATAATATTAGCAGCAATGAAGGAAGGACATCAATCACACAGACAATATAATGAATTAAATTGTATATTAAAAAGACTCCTACAAAAAGGTATCATAGATAAAAATGATTATAAAAGTGTTATTAAAAATGAGTCAACTATTCGTCATCACCTCAAATAAATCAGACATTAAATTATCTCTAGATTATGAGTATGAACTCGATCGAAATCAAGAATATGAATTGGGATTAAAGTATTTCTCTGTTTACAATTCCATTAGAAATATCAACGAAGATAATAACAAAATAAAAATATCGACGGATAATGGAGCAACATTCAAAACCATAAGTTTACTACCAGGAAGTTACGAATACATAGCCATTAACGAATACCTATCTGAATACGCAGGAAGTGTCAATGGTAAAAACAATATTGAATTCGAAGGTAATTTAAATTTGAACAAAATGAAATTGATATTAAGAAATAATAGTCAAGTTGATTTCAACGTAGAAAATTCATTGAATACGTTACTAGGATTTGATAAACGAGTATACACCCAATCTACTATAGCACCACATAAAGCTAATATCGAGAATGATGTCGATGTGATCAATATACATTGCAATTTAATAAACGGTGGATTTTTCAATAAATATAAACGTCAGATTATTTACAGTCTTCCAACATTCACTGTTCCGATTGGATATAGAATTATAGAAAAACCATTTCAAACAACATATTTACCACTTAATTCCTTTATGATCAAAGATATAAATCTGGAAATCAAAGATGGTAAAAATAGGTTTATAGACTTTGGAAACGAAGAAATTGTTATTCAACTTCATTTAAAAAGAATTAAGTAACTCTTCATTCTCTTCTTGAATAGTTAGATAATCGAAATCATCAAATTCATAGTTTTCATCCAAACTCAATTCATCTTTATTACAATAAGGATACATGATTCCTTCACTATTTGGAGCCTTTCTCTTTACAAGATTTAAATAACTTCTAAAAACTTTCTTTTGTTTATCATCATCCCTTGGAATAACTACTCCATTTGTGAAACTTTTTTCCCAATTTCTCTTAAATTCATTTGATATATCATATCCACTAGCCAACCGAATATAATCGTCTACAGTTATTTTATCATTAGAATAACCTTTAAATGTTTTCTTTTCTTTTAAAACACCATCTGAAGTTAGTATGATATTGTATTTGACTTTCGGCGCTAAATATAAACCGAATATAATTCCACCATCACCGTAATCATTCTTTCCTTTACAGTATTCATTTTCGGATACTAATCCAGCTTCATTTAATTTATTCCAATTGCTAGATGAAATGTATAAACTATCAGTATCGGTATAGTATATTTCCGGTTGATAAAACCCATCTATTACGTGAATAAAATTGTTCATTATTTTCTTACTGTGCGATAATACGAATGATCCCAAATGACTGGGTGTAAGTCGTGTAGATTTACTATTTACATCATCAATTTCTTTTTCTTCTTCTTCTATATCAACAATGTATTGAGTCTCATTTATTTTTTCATAGTGTTTAACATGTGAATCAAAGTTAGCCTTTAAAGTTACGTCACTCCAAAGATGTTTTGATGAAGATATATCCTTCTGAATAGATTTCCCATACAGGGCATTACCTAATAATTTCATGCAATTACTACCAACGATATTGCCATCCCTTTTGAATTGATTTCTTAGATCTCTCAAAATTAAAATGTAGTCTCTATAGGGAGGAGTTCTAAAGTTTTCTTCGTATACTATGCCATCTAATATTCTAATAATTCGTCCACCAGCTTTTACTATTTCTTGAATATCGACCGATGTTAAAACATCTGAACAGAAACCATTTCTGAATCTGATTTTAGTGCCAGTTTCCTTTTTTCCTTCTTTGTTCGTAAAACTAATTTTATCTTTAGCTGGTATCGGTTGGAAGAACATGTTTTTGGGATACTCAAACCAAACTGTTAAAATAGCAGTTTTGGGTCTAAAGTTTTGTTCATTAAAGAGCTTGACAAATTTTCTATTTTCTTCTGGTAAAAACGGTCTACCACTTTCTGCTTTGGGATATTCACTATCTAAATCTGACATAGCAGAAGCATACAAACCGTTAGCATCAAATGCCATCAGTCTAGAACATGTTATATTTTTAAGTTTTGAATTAACCTCTGTTTTATCTTTATCACTTTTACTATATTCTTTAAATAAATCAATTATGTTGTCGTCATTTGTTTGTGTATATTCCTTTAATACATCACAAATTTCATTGATTTTATCAGTTGTAAATATTTTTCGATTTGCAGAAACCCTTCCTCCTTTAATAGAGCGTCTTATAAAATGTCTTATAAAAGGGTTAGTGTGTGAGTAAACCTTTTCTATATTTTGTTTTTCAGTATGTTTTGGTACGAGTCTTGTACTTTCGTAATATGGTTCTTCAACCATTTCTTTATCGTAATGATACAAATAATACCACCCCTTTAAAGATAGAGATGGAGCCGTTAGATTATTAGAAACGCTCTGGAATACAACGTATTTCATAACTTTGTTATATTTTATCAAGCATGCTCCAAGACATAGGGTGTCTCGCTTTGCATATGGTTCCCATTCGTGTCTTAAAATTTCCCAGTTATCTTTGGTATATTTTGCAATGTCTACATCAACGATCTTTCTCAAATTCATTGGTAGATTAGACGACTTTCCCCATGTTGCTAAACTAGATGCTTCGTGTTGATAGGAACATGTGAAATTAATATGCTGTAAATAATTGGATTTACTTTTTATATCTTTCTGTCGTTTCCATCTTTTCTGTAAATCTTCATCAGTGTATGGATTAGATAATGGTAAAGAAAGAATTCCTCTGGGTGTTATTAGTGGACATTGTGTTAGTTTCTTTAAGTTTTTAATTACGATCCAGTTATCAAAACCACTACCGTTATGAGAAATCAATGTTAATCTTTTTTTATCATATTTACCTAAATATTTCAACATTTGATCTATACAATCTGTGCCTACAAATATTTCTACTATTTTCATTAGTTTGTTATAAAATGCTTCTGGAATATTATCAGTGGGAGGTATCATCTCTAACTTTTTTCTTAGCTTTTCTAAATTAATTAACGTACAGGAATAAGGAATTGCTTTACGCGTTTCACTATCTGAATACGTTTCACAGTCCCAAGCGAATAAAGTATCATCACTCATATTTGAAAATACGTTTAGTTTCAAAGGTGATACTTCTTTTACAGCATTATCATCTCTACATGTTTTCCATACCTGTTCATAATTATCTTCTATTTCTTTAATCCCTAAACTTTTTTGATTTCTTCTTATAAGACAGAAATGTGAGTTATGTAAATATAAAACCCAATCTAATGCCTTGTCCTTGTCTGTGAGGGTGGGGCGTACATTTCTATTTTCGGGAGTGTAAATTTGAAATGAAGTATTACATTTCTCATTGAATTTATTAATTCTAGCAGCTGTCATTACTCCTTTTCTATTCGCTTTTGGAAATGTATTAATGAATGTTTGAAATTTATTTGTTAAATCTTTTTTCAAAACATGATTTACGCATTTGATAAAACAGTTACCATCTGTTGGTATATAACAATTTCTACCTTTATATTCATTTATCTTTTTAAGTAGTTCAGTTCCTCTACCAGCGTTTGATCTTCTTATTTCCTTAAAATTGTCTCTACGTAAAATTATTTTCCCTGTAAAATACCAATCCGAGCAGTCAGATTTTGCATCCATATTAGACAAAATGGTCTTAAAAGTTTTGGAATTGAAACCAAGAAGTTTCATGAATTGTTTGTGATTTCCATTCTCGATTATCCTACCATCTATTTCAATTTGGCCATTAAATGTTGAAAATCTATTAGTAATAGCCCTGAAAAGATCGGTAAATAGTACGTTTTCTATGAATGTTTCATCGTCTATAATTTCAATGTTATTCATATTTTTTATATGTTTTTTTTTAATTACTTAATTTTTGGAGTTCTTTTTATTATCTTTTATTGCTGATATTTGTATATTAAATTTATCCAAAATTTCATTAAATTCTTCCAACTCTTCAACGCTAATGATCTTATCTTCTCTTGATCTTTCGAAGAAAATATACAACTTATTAAGATATGCATTTAAGATATCTGTTTTCTTTTTAAAATAAGATTTCTGTTTGGATGTAAAACCCATAGCAATCAATCCACAAGATGAGGTTTGAATAGCAGTAATTGCGGCTAATACAGTTGGAATAAGTATTGGCACCATCAATCCGCCAGTTACTGCCGTTGCAATTGTTGTTCCTACTGTTAAAACTACACTTAGTGCTTTGAAAGCAGAATCAATTCTACTCCATCTTTTCTTACATTTATTATATTGTTCTAGTTTTACTTTTAGTTCGTTTTGTTTGTCTATCAGGTATTTTTGTCTACTTTCTTGTTCCATTTTTAAACGTTAAATTAAGTGAACTTCCGATAATGCTCTACGTTTATCCTTAGGGTTTTGTGCAATAGTGACATGTATCTGTACTAAGAATGCTTCTTGTTTTGAATCCTTGTTCTTCTTATCCCGATAAACAAAAAAATTTGTTTTTTTTTCAATAGAGATTTCTATGAAAAAATATGATCCACCTATATTTTCTGTTAATGCTATTGGAAAATGTTTAAATTGTTGATTTTTATTAACATCAACAGAGAAGTAAAGATCATTATGAACAAAATATAGTTTCACATATTCAAAGTCTGTTGTTCGTAAAAACTCATAAATCTGTTTGCTTTCTTCTTTTTGTGGTTCTTGATTTCTAACTATGCTTACTGATGGTGAAGTTTCCGTTTCCAATATCATATCAAATAACTCAAATATATAAGATGCTCTTTTATAATCCGCCTCATAATCACCCACCTCATAAGGGTTTCTTTTATCATCCACCTCGATTGAGATTCTAAGGTTATCTATATACAACTGATTTGACGAAATATTAAAAGATTCCCCCCTCCCAAGATTAAATTCTTTAGTATCTACGATGTTACCATTTTTGATAAAGTGAACAGATACAATAGAGTTATAATTAGTTAATTGATAATAAATTGGTAAATCGACTTTTACCTTCATAGGAAAAAATATGTCAATTATAGTATTCCCCTCAAAATAAGTCACACTATGAGTATCTATATCTTTTTTAATATTTACTTTAAACCCATATTTATAATTATAAATGAGTTCTCCACTGATTTCTTCCACCGAATAATCTTTATAGTCTTTAGAAAATGGAAGAAAGATATAATAGGGTTTAATATATTCTAGTTCATTGAGATTATTTTGTAATGTGCTTATATTTGTTTGCTGTTTTAAAACTTCATTATTAATAGTAGTTATCCGTTGTTGAATCTCACTATAATCAATATTTTGTATTTGTTGTTGAATATAAGTTTTAATTTCACTATCATCAATATTTTGTATTTGTTGTTGAATATAAGTTTTAATTTCACTATCATCAATAGTTTTTAGTTCGTTTTGTAATTCAGTTTTAAATTTAGTTTCCAGAGCAGTTAATTCTTGTTGTAATTTATCTTTACTTATGCCTGGATTAATGTTGGATATTAGTTGTTCAAAATCTACTTTTTGTTTTGATAGTTTATCATCTAAATTAGATATTGATGACCTTAAATTTTGTAATTGATTTTTATCTACTACATTTATTAATTTTTGTTGAATAGATTCTATTTGTTTTTGTATTTCGCTATCATCACTAAGTTTACTTTCTAATGCAGTTAATTTGTCTTCACTTATGCCTGGATTAATATTGGATATTAGTTGTTTAAGATCTACTTTTTGCTTTGTAATCTTGTCATCTAATTTAGATATTAATGACCTTAAATTTTGTAATTGATTTTTATCTACTGTATTGACTAATTGTTGTTGAATTAAACTTTTTAAACTTGTTACTTCTTGTTGTAATTTACTATCATCAATATAATCTAATTCTTTCAATTTAGATTCATTTATAAAATTTTTATTATTTATTTGTCGTTTGAAGAATCTTTTCACATCAGCTATTCGATCTTTTAAATGGTCTTTATCTACTTCAATTAAATTTATTTGATCCATTAAATATTTCTTATGAACAGCATCATTATCGTTTTCCGGAGATTTTAAATTAGTTATACCAAAATTGTTCATATCAATATCACCCTGAAGAATGTCTCCGATTTGATCCACAAAATATGGTTTGATTTTATTGATTGGAAATGTAGTGTTTGGTTTTTTAGTATCTAAAGGTAAAGCGCCTAAACCAAATTTATTTGCCATTTTTATTGAGTTAAATTTATTACAATTTCTTCGAACTGTTTTCCTAAACTCAACTGATATAAAACCCAAAGTGAAAGTTGTCCACAAAACTTTTGACCCGGATTTTGTATTTGAAATGTAGAAGATTTAATTGGTTGATTAGTTATATTCATTATCTCTTCAGTGGGATCTAATCCAAAAGAGTCGAAAAAATAAAAGTTAGAGTCTTTGTACAAAGCAGAATGATGAACACCTTTTTGATCGGAAGTGTGTATATTTGTTATAGCGTAGAATTTACCTTTCTTACTTTTGAGATTATTTATTTCATCTCTCATACAATAATAAAACGGTGATATGTTTAACTCATTCGCCCATCTCATAAGTTGGAAGTTTGTGGTTGTATCGGTTCCATATTTATCGAGAAATTGATTCATTTTTAAAAGTCGGTTTTTTGAAGTTCATTTTGATAAAACCTACCTATAATTTGTTCTTTGTCTTGATCGATTAATTCATATGTTGGAGGGGATGTGCTATTTACTTTATCTACGATAAATATTTCGTTTGTCCAATAACCAACATATCCTTTTTCGAATTTACTTTTATATTTGAAAATACGAACTCGATCTCCAATTTTAAATTTGGGTTTGACATTTAGATTCTTTATTTCATTTTCGTAGTTATGTTGCGCGTTAATTGATCTTATAATATTTGGATTTTTTGAGGCTTGTGCTGGTGACACTCCTATAGATGAATGTATTTTGTTATTGTATTCGTCTACGACCTCTGGTAATATTTTTAGCCATTTTTGAGATTTTAATTCCGTGAACTTTTTGAATAGTTTATTTTTTAGAGTCCTGTTGAATCTTTCAATAACTACAGCCTTACCTTCGTTGTGAGTACTGTAAATTTCAAACCCCACAGATTTCATATTTTTGTTATAAAATTCGCTCCCTTTATCTACCCATAACTTTTGGGGCCGTCTGTCAGATTGTTTCATTATGGTTTCAAATGCGTGTTTGACTGATATTCCAGTTTTGTTTTTGAGAGGAATAACCCAAGCATAACGTGTATATAAATCAATAACTGTTAAACAATATTTATATCCCCTTTCAACTGGCATATTAATTAAATCTGCTGACCATATTTCATCTTTATCAAATACTTTAACTTTTAAATAATGTTTGTTTTTTCTAAATTCTTTATGAATTTCATCTGCCAATCCCATACCCAATTTCATCTTTGCTTTTAACAGTTTTATGATTATCGCTCTTTGCATTTTCTCTTTGAATGTTGGATTTGGAATATTTTCGAGTTCGATTATCATTTGTTTGTCTGCTTCGTGTCTGAAGTTTATGTCTTTGTTTCTGTAAAGTATGTCGTGTTTAAGTGCAGCAGCGTCAACTCTATTGACAGGTTCTTCACCTGGTTTTGGTTTATCGTTTTCGTCTAATCGCAGATCTAATCTAGTACCTGGACCGGTGTAATTATGACCTGGAAGATGTTTCTCGCCAGAGTATTTAGCCCATGGAAATCCAGGAAGATATCCTAATGATTTTTGAATATCGGAACCAAAATAGGTTTTTGGAGCGTGAGCGACTATCATTTTTATCCTATAACTTTAAACCCTTTTCCCTCTTTTACCTGCTGTTCTATTCTCTTGTTTCGTAGTTCTCTTATTTGCTGTAATTCTTTCAGTTCGTCGGATTTTTTCACGGCGTCGTTTATTCTTAAGCCTGCTTTTGCCACGGACCCAACTGCTTGAGCTCCGGAGGAAATTAGGGATTTATTGTTTGAAACAAAGCCAGCTACTTTTGGAATGATTTTTGAACCTAGAGAAAATATAGATGAAAAGATACCGTCGCCTGAATAATCTTCGAATCTGTATTGTTCATGTTTTAAAATTAAACTCATCCTATTTTTAATATGTTTTTTTTTGATGGAATGTAGGAAATTTATTGAAGGTGTTTGTTGTAAGAATTCTATGAAAAATGTAGGGTGTTTTATGAAATGTAGAGGTTTTGTTTTGGGTACGCTCAATTTGGTTGCATTTTTTTCCTCATGTAGTTATAGATTGAACGCATGTTTTTTCCCCCATGAAATGAAAAATGGAATGGGGGAAACATGCGTTCAATCTATAACTACTATAACTACTCCTATCTTTAATAGTTTGGGTGCTACGAATTTTTTAGTTTTGGCAAATGTGCAAAAAGTACCCAATGTTTGACAGGCTGTAACTCACAAACTATTAGAGACAGAAGGTTGAAATTTGCCCTGCGTTTGCACATTGCTGTGGAGTAATTTTCGGTGCAAATTTCAAGTTCCTATCGTTAATAGTTTGGGTGCTACGAATTTTTTAGTTTTGGCAAATGTGCAAAAAGTACCCAATGTTTGACAGGCTGTAATTCACGAACTATTAGAGACAGAAGGTTGAAATTTGCCCTGCGTTTGCACATGGCCGTGGAGTAATTTTCGGTGCAAATTTCAAGTTCCTATCGTTAATAGTTTGGGTGCTACGAATGTTTTAGTTTTGGCAAATGTGCAAAAAGTACCCAATGTTTGACAGGCTGTAACTCACAAACTATTAAAGACAGAAGGTTGAAATATGCCCTGCGTTTGCACATGGCCGTGGAGTAATTTTCGGTGCAAATTTCAAGTTCCTATCGTTAATAGTTTGGGTGCTACGAATGTTTTAGTTTTGGCAAATGTGCAAAAAGTACCCAATGTTTGACAGGCTGTAATTCACGAACTATTAGAGATAGAAGGTTGAAATTTGCCCTGCGTTTGCACATCGCTGTGGAGTAATTTTCGGTGCAAATTTCAAGTTCCTATCGTTAATAGTTTGGGTGCTACGCATTTTTTAGTTTTGGCAAATGTGCAAAAAGGACCCAATGTTTGACAGGCTGTAACTCACAAACTATTAGAGACAGAAGGTTGAAATTTGCCCTGCGTTTGCACATCGCCGTGGAGTAATTTTCGGTGCAAATTTCAAGTTCCTATCGTTAATAGTTTGGGTGCTACGAATTTTTTAGTTTTGGCAAATGTGCAAAAAGTACCCAATGTTTGACAGGCTGTAACTCACAAACTATTAAAGACAGAAGGTTGAAATATGCCCTGCGTTTGCACATGGCCGTGGAGTAATTTTCGGTGCAAATTTCAAGTTCCTATCGTTAATAGTTCGGGTGCTACGAATTTTTTAGTTTTGGCAAATGTGCAAAAAGTACCCAATGTTTGACAGGCTGTAATTCACGAACTATTAGAGATAGAAGGTTGAAATTTGCCCTGCGTTTGCACATGGCCGTGGAGTAATTTTCGGTGCAAATTTCAAGTTCCTATCGTTAATAGTTTGGGTGCTACGAATTTTTTAGTTTTGGCAAATGTGCAAAAAGTACCCAATGTTTGACAGGCTGTAATTCACAAACTATTAGAGACAGAAGGTTGAAATTTGCCCTGCGTTTGCATATCGCCGTGGAGTAATTTTCGGTGCAAATTTCAAGTTCCTATCGTTAATAGTTTGGGTGCTACGAATTTTTTAGTTTTGGCAAATTGTAAAAAGTACCCAATGTTTGACAGGCTGTAATTCGCGAACTATTAGAGATAGAAGGTTGAAATTTGCCCTGCGTTTGCACATGGCCGTGGAGTAATTTTCGGTGCAAACTTCAAGTTCCTATCTTTAATAGTTTGGGTGCTACGAATTTTTTAGTTTTGGCAAATGTGCAAAAAGTACCCAATGCTTGACAGGCTGTAACTCACAAACTATTAGAGACAGAAGGTTGAAATTTGCCCTGCGTTTGCACATTGCTGTGGAGTAATTTTCGGTGCAAATTTCAAGTTCCTATCGTTAATAGTTTGGGTGCTACGAATTTTTTAGTTTTGGCAAATGTGCAAAAAGTACCCAATGTTTGACAGGCTGTAATTCACGAACTATTAGAGACAGAAGGTTGAAATTTGCCCTGCGTTTGCACATGGCCGTGGAGTAATTTTCGGTGCAAATTTCAAGTTCCTATCGTTAATAGTTTGGGTGCTACGAATGTTTTAGTTTTGGCAAATGTGCAAAAAATACCCAATGTTTGACAGGCTGTAACTCACAAACTATTAAAGACAGAAGGTTGAAATTTGCCCTGCGTTTGCACATGGCCGTGGAGTAATTTTCGGTGCAAATTTCAAGTGCCTATCGTTAATAATTTGGGTGCTACGAATTTTTTAGTTTTGGCAAATGTGCAAAAAGTACCCAATGTTTGACAGGCTGTAATTCACGAACTATTAGAGATAGAAGGTTGACATTTGCCCTGCGTTTGCACATGGCCGTGGAGTAATTTTCGGTGCAAATTTCAAGTTCCTATCGTTAATAGTTTGGGTGCTACGAATTTTTTAGTTTTGGCAAATGTGCAAAAAGTACCCAATGTTTGACAGGCTGTAACTCACAAACTATTAGAGACAGAAGGTTGAAATTTGCCCTGCGTTTGCACATCGCTGTGGAGTAATTTTCGGTGCAAATTTCAAGTTCCTATCGTTAATAGTTTGGGTGCTACGAATTTTTTAGTTTTGGCAAATGTGCAAAAAGTACCCAATGTTTGACAGGCTGTAACTCACAAACTATTAGAGACAGAAGGTTGAAATTTGCCCTGCGTTTGCACATGGCCGTGGAGTAATTTTCGGTGCAAATTTCAAGTTCCTATCGTTAATAGTTTGGGTGCTACGAATTTTTTAGTTTTGGCAAATGTGCAAAAAATACCCAATGTTTGACAGGCTGTAACTCACAAACTATTAGAGACAGAAGGTTGAAATTTGCCCTGCGTTTGCACATCGCCGGGGAGTAATTTTCGGTGCAAATTTCAAGTTCCTATCGTTAATAGTTTGGGTGCTACGAATGTTTTAGTTTTGGCAAATGTGCAAAAAGTACCCAATGTTTGACAGGCTGTAATTCACGAACTATTAGAGATAGAAGGTTGAAATTTGCCCTGCGTTTGCACATGGCCGTGGAGTAATTTTCGGTGCAAATTTCAAGTTCCTATCGTTAATAGTTTGGGTGCTACGAATTTTTTAGTTTTGGAAAATGTGCAAAAAATACCCAATGTTTGACAGGCTGTAATTCACAAACTATTAGAGACAGAAGGTTGAAATTTGCCCTGCGTTTGCACATCGCCGTGAAGTAATTTTCGGTGCAAATTTCAAGTTCCTATCGTTAATAGTTTGGGTGCTACGAATTTTTCAGTTTTGGCAAATGTGCAAAAAGTACCCAATGTTTGACAGGCTGTAATTCACGAACTATTAGAGATAGAAGGTTGAAATTTGCCCTGCGTTTGCACATGGCCGTGGAGTAATTTTCGGTGCAAATTTCAAGTTCCTATCGTTAATAGTTTGGGTGCTACGAATTTTTTAGTTTTGGCAAATGTGCAAAAAGTACCCAATGTTTGACAGGCTGTAATTCACGAACTATTAGAGATAGAAGGTTGAAATTTGCCCTGCGTTTGCACATGGCCGTGGAGTAATTTTCGGTGCAAACTTCAAGTTCCTATCTTTAATAGTTTGGGTGCTACGAATTTTTTAGTTTTGGCAAATGTGCAAAAAGTACCCAATGCTTGACAGGCTGTAACTCACAAACTATTAGAGACAGAAGGTTGAAATTTGCCCTGCGTTTGCACATTGCTGTGGAGTAATTTTCGGTGCAAATTTCAAGTTCCTATCGTTAATAGTTTGGGTGCTACGAATTTTTTAGTTTTGGCAAATGTGCAAAAAGTACCCAATGTTTGACAGGCTGTAATTCACGAACTATTAGAGACAGAAGGTTGAAATTTGCCCTGCGTTTGCACATGGCCGTGGAGTAATTTTCGGTGCAAATTTCAAGTTCCTATCTTTAATAGTTTGGGTGCTACGAATTTTTTAGTTTTGGCAAATGTGCAAAAAGTACCCAATGTTTGACAGGCTGTAACTCACAAACTATTAGAGACAGAAGGTTGAAATTTGCCCTGCGTTTGCACATTGCTGTGGAGTAATTTTCGGTGCAAATTTCAAGTTCCTATCGTTAATAGTTTGGGTGCTACGAATTTTTTAGTTTTGGCAAATGTGCAAAAAGTACCCAATGTTTGACAGGCTGTAATTCACGAACTATTAGAGACAGAAGGTTGAAATTTGCCCTGCGTTTGCACATGGCCGTGGAGTAATTTTCGGTGCAAATTTCAAGTTCCTATCGTTAATAGTTTGGGTGCTACGAATGTTTTAGTTTTGGCAAATGTGCAAAAAGTACCCAATGTTTGACAGGCTGTAACTCACAAACTATTAAAGACAGAAGGTTGAAATATGCCCTGCGTTTGCACATCGCCGTGGAGTAATTTTCGGTGCAAATTTCAAGTTCCTATCGTTAATAGTTTGGGTGCTACGAATGTTTTAGTTTTGGCAAATGTGCAAAAAGTACCCAATGTTTGACAGGCTGTAATTCACGAACTATTAGAGATAGAAGGTTGAAATTTGCCCTGCGTTTGCACATCGCTGTGGAGTAATTTTCGGTGCAAATTTCAAGTTCCTATCGTTAATAGTTTGGGTGCTACGCATTTTTTAGTTTTGGCAAATGTGCAAAAAGGACCCAATGTTTGACAGGCTGTAACTCACAAACTATTAGAGACAGAAGGTTGAAATTTGCCCTGCGTTTGCACATCGCCGTGGAGTAATTTTCGGTGCAAATTTCAAGTTCCTATCGTTAATAGTTTGGGTGCTACGAATTTTTTAGTTTTGGCAAATGTGCAAAAAGTACCCAATGTTTGACAGGCTGTAACTCACAAACTATTAAAGACAGAAGGTTGAAATATGCCCTGCGTTTGCACATGGCCGTGGAGTAATTTTCGGTGCAAATTTCAAGTTCCTATCGTTAATAGTTCGGGTGCTACGAATTTTTTAGTTTTGGCAAATGTGCAAAAAGTACCCAATGTTTGACAGGCTGTAATTCACGAACTATTAGAGATAGAAGGTTGAAATTTGCCCTGCGTTTGCACATGGCCGTGGAGTAATTTTCGGTGCAAATTTCAAGTTCCTATCGTTAATAGTTTGGGTGCTACGAATTTTTTAGTTTTGGCAAATGTGCAAAAAGTACCCAATGTTTGACAGGCTGTAATTCACAAACTATTAGAGACAGAAGGTTGAAATTTGCCCTGCGTTTGCATATCGCCGTGGAGTAATTTTCGGTGCAAATTTCAAGTTCCTATCGTTAATAGTTTGGGTGCTACGAATTTTTTAGTTTTGGCAAATTGTAAAAAGTACCCAATGTTTGACAGGCTGTAATTCGCGAACTATTAGAGATAGAAGGTTGAAATTTGCCCTGCGTTTGCACATGGCCGTGGAGTAATTTTCGGTGCAAACTTCAAGTTCCTATCTTTAATAGTTTGGGTGCTACGAATTTTTTAGTTTTGGCAAATGTGCAAAAAGTACCCAATGCTTGACAGGCTGTAACTCACAAACTATTAGAGACAGAAGGTTGAAATTTGCCCTGCGTTTGCACATTGCTGTGGAGTAATTTTCGGTGCAAATTTCAAGTTCCTATCGTTAATAGTTTGGGTGCTACGAATTTTTTAGTTTTGGCAAATGTGCAAAAAGTACCCAATGTTTGACAGGCTGTAATTCACGAACTATTAGAGACAGAAGGTTGAAATTTGCCCTGCGTTTGCACATGGCCGTGGAGTAATTTTCGGTGCAAATTTCAAGTTCCTATCGTTAATAGTTTGGGTGCTACGAATGTTTTAGTTTTGGCAAATGTGCAAAAAATACCCAATGTTTGACAGGCTGTAACTCACAAACTATTAAAGACAGAAGGTTGAAATTTGCCCTGCGTTTGCACATGGCCGTGGAGTAATTTTCGGTGCAAATTTCAAGTGCCTATCGTTAATAATTTGGGTGCTACGAATTTTTTAGTTTTGGCAAATGTGCAAAAAGTACCCAATGTTTGACAGGCTGTAATTCACGAACTATTAGAGATAGAAGGTTGACATTTGCCCTGCGTTTGCACATGGCCGTGGAGTAATTTTCGGTGCAAATTTCAAGTTCCTATCGTTAATAGTTTGGGTGCTACGAATTTTTTAGTTTTGGCAAATGTGCAAAAAGTACCCAATGTTTGACAGGCTGTAACTCACAAACTATTAGAGACAGAAGGTTGAAATTTGCCCTGCGTTTGCACATCGCTGTGGAGTAATTTTCGGTGCAAATTTCAAGTTCCTATCGTTAATAGTTTGGGTGCTACGAATTTTTCAGTTTTGGCAAATGTGCAAAAAGTACCCAATGTTTGACAGGCTGTAATTCACGAACTATTAGAGATAGAAGGTTGAAATGTGCCCTGCGTTTGCACATGGCCGTGGAGTAATTTTCGGTGCAAATTTCAAGTTCCTATCGTTAATAGTTTGGGTGCTACGAATTTTTCTGTTTTGGCAAATGTGCAAAAAATACCCAATGTTTGACAGGCTGTAATTCACAAACTATTAGAGACAGAAGGTTGAAATATGCCCTGCGTTTGCACATGGCCGTGGAGTAATTTTCGGTGCAAATTTCAAGCTCCTATCGTTAATAGTTTGGGTGCTACGAATGTTTTAGTTCTGGCAAATGTGCAAAAAGTACCCAATGTTTGACAGGCTGTAACTCACAAACTATTAAAGACAAAAGGTTGAAATTTGCCCTGCGTTTGCACATTGCTGTGGAGTAATTTTCGGTGCAAATTTCAAGTTCCTATCGTTAATAATTTGGGTGCTACGAATGTTTTAGTTTTGGCAAATGTGCAAAAAGTACCCAATGTTTGACAGGCTGTAACTCACAAACTATTAGAGACAGAAGGTTGAAATTTGCCCTGCGTTTGCACATTGCTGTGGAGTAATTTTCGGTGCAAATTTCAAGTTCCTATCGTTAATAGTTTGGGTGCTACGAATTTTTTAGTTTTGGCAAATGTGCAAAAAGTACCCAATGTTTGACAGGCTGTAATTCACGAACTATTAGAGACAGAAGGTTGAAATTTGCCCTGCGTTTGCACATGGCCGTGGAGTAATTTTCGGTGCAAATTTCAAGTTCCTATCGTTAATAGTTTGGGTGCTACGAATTTTTCAGTTTTGGCAAATGTGCAAAAAGTACCCAATGTTTGACAGGCTGTAACTCACAAACTATTAGAGACAGAAGGTTGAAATTTGCCCTGCGTTTGCACATGGCCGTGGAGTAATTTTCGGTGCAAATTTCAAGTTCCTATCGTTAATAGTTTGGGTGCTACGAATTTTTTAGTTTTGGCAAATGTGCAAAAAATACCCAATGTTTGACAGGCTGTAACTCACAAACTATTAGAGACAGAAGGTTGAAATTTGCCCTGCGTTTGCACATCGCCGGGGAGTAATTTTCGGTGCAAATTTCAAGTTCCTATCGTTAATAGTTTGGGTGCTACGAATTTTTTAGTTTTGGCAAATGTGCAAAAAGTACCCAATGTTTGACAGGCTGTAACTCACAAACTATTAGAGACAGAAGGTTGAAATTTGCCCTGCGTTTGCACATTGCTGTGGAGTAATTTTCGGTGCAAATTTCAAGTTCCTATCGTTAATAGTTTGGGTGCTACGAATTTTTTAGCTTTGGCAAATGTGCAAAAAGTACCCAATGTTTGACAGGCTGTAATTCACGAACTATCAGAGATAGAAGGTTGAAATTTGCCCTGCGTTTGCACATGGCCGTGGAGTAATTTTCGGTGCAAATTTCAAGTTCCTATCGTTAATAGTTTGGGTGCTACAATTTTTTTAGTTTTGGCAAATGTGCAAAAAGTACCCAATGTTTGACAGGCTGTAACTCACAAACTATTAGAGACAGAAGGTTGAAATTTGCCCTGCGTTTGCACATCGCTGTGGAGTAATTTTCGGTTCAAATTTCAAGTTCCTATCGTTAATAGTTTGGGTGCTACGAATTTTTTAGTTTTGGCAAATGTGCAAAAAATACCCAATGTTTGACAGGCTGTAACTCACAAACTATTAGAGACAGAAGGTTGAAATTTGCCCTGCGTTTGCACATCGCCGGGGAGTAATTTTCGGTGCAAATTTCAAGTTCCTATCTTTAATAGTTTGGGTGCTACGAATGTTTTAGTTTTGGCAAATGTGCAAAAAGTACCCAATGTTTGACAGGCTGTAATTCACGAACTATTAGAGATAGAAGGTTGAAATTTGCCCTGCGTTTGCACATGGCCGTGGAGTAATTTTCGGTGCAAATTTCAAGTTCCTATCGTTAATAGTTTGGGTGCTACGAATTTTTTAGTTTGGGCAAATGTGCAAAAAGTACCCAATGTTTGACAGGCTGTAACTCACAAACTACTAGAGACAGAAGGTTGAAATTTGCCCTACGTTTGCACATTGCTGTGGAGTAATTTTCGGTGCAAATTTCAAGTTCCTATCGTTAATAGTTTGGGTGCTACGAATTTTTTAGTTTTGGAAAATGTGCAAAAAGTACCCAATGTTTGACAGGCTGTAATTCACGAACTATTAGAGATAGAAGGTTGAAATGTGCCCTGCGTTTGCACATGGCCGTGGAGTAATTTTCGGTGCAAATTTCAAGTTCCTATCGTTAATAGTTTGGGTGCTACGAATTTTTCAGTTTTGGCAAATGTGCAAAAAATACCCAATGTTTGACAGGCTGTAATTCACAAACTATTAGAGACAGAAGCTTGAAATTTGCCCTGCGTTTGCATATCGCCGTGGAGTAATTTTCGGTGCAAATTTCAAGTTCCTATCGTTAATAGTTTGGGTGCTACGAATGTTTTAGTTTTGGCAAATGTGCAAAAAGTACCCAATGTTTGACAGGCTGTAATTCACGAACTATTAGAGATAGACGGTTGAAAATTGCCCTGCGTTTGCACATGGCCGTGGAGTAATTTTCGGTGCAAATTTCAAGTTCCTATCGTTAATAGTTTGGGTGCTACGAATTTTTTAGTTTGGGCAAATGTGCAAAAAGTACCCAATGTTTGACAGGCTGTAACTCACAAACTACTAGAGACAGAAGGTTGAAATTTGCCCTACGTTTGCACATGGCCGTGGAGTAATTTTCGGTGCAAATTTCAAGTTCCTATCGTTAATAGTTTGGGTGCTACGAATTTTTCAGTTTTGGCAAATGTGCAAAAAATACCCAATGTTTGACAGGCTGTAACTCACAAACTACTAGAGACAGAAGGTTGAAATTTGCCCTACGTTTGCACATTGCTGTGGAGTAATTTTCGGTGCAAATTTCAAGTTCCTATCGTTAATAGTTTGGGTGCTACGAATTTTTTAGTTTTGGCAAATGTGCAAAAAGTACCCAATGTTTGACAGGCTGTAATTCACGAACTATTAGAGATAGAAGGTTGAAATTTGCCCTGCGTTTGCACATCGCCGTGGAGTAATTTTCGGTGCAAATTTCAAGTTCCTATCGTTAATAGTTTGGGTGCTACGAATTTTTCAGTTTTGGCAAATGTGCAAAAAATACCCAATGTTTGACAGGCTGTAATTCACAAACTATTAGAGACAGAAGGTTGAAATTTGCCCTGCGTTTGCATATCGCCGTGGAGTAATTTTCGGTGCAAATTTCAAGTTCCTATCGTTAATAGTTTGGGTGCTACGAATGTTTTAGTTTTGGCAAATGTGCAAAAAGTACCCAATGTTTGACAGGCTGTAATTCACGAACTATTAGAGATAGACGGTTGAAAATTGCCCTGCGTTTGCACATGGCCGTGGAGTAATTTTCGGTGCAAATTTCAAGTTCCTATCGTTAATAGTTTGGGTGCTACGAATTTTTCAGTTTTGGCAAATGTGCAAAAAATACCCAATGTTTGACAGGCTGTAACTCACAAACTACTAGAGACAGAAGGTTGAAATTTGCCCTACGTTTGCACATTGCTGTGGAGTAATTTTCGGTGCAAATTTCAAGTTCCTATCGTTAATAGTTTGGGTGCTACGAATTTTTTAGTTTTGGAAAATGTGCAAAAAATACCCAATGTTTGACAGGCTGTAATTCACAAACTATTAGAGACAGAAGGTGGTTGAAATTTGCCCTGCGTTTGCACATCGCCGTGAAGTAATTTTCGGTGCAAATTTCAAGTTCCTATCGTTAATAGTTTGGGTGCTACGAATTTTTCAGTTTTGGCAAATGTGCAAAAAGTACCCAATGTTTGACAGGCTGTAATTCACGAACTATTAGAGATAGAAGGTTGAAATTTGCCCTGCGTTTGCACATGGCTGTGGAGTAATTTTCGGTGCACATTTCAAGTTCCTATCGTTAATAGTTTGGGTGCTACGAATTTTTTAGTTTTGGCAAATGTGCAAAAAGTACCCAATGTTTGACAGGCTGTAACTCACAAACTATTAGAGACAGAAGGTTGAAATTTGCCCTGCGTTTGCACATCGCCGTGAAGTAATTTTCGGTGCAAATTTCAAGTTCCTATCGTTAATAGTTTGGGTGCTACGAATTTTTCAGTTTTGGCAAATGTGCAAAAAGTACCCAATGTTTGACAGGCTGTAATTCACGAACTATTAGAGATAGAAGGTTGAAATTTGCCCTGCGTTTGCACATCGCCGTGGAGTAATTTTCGGTGCAAATTTCAAGTTCCTATCGTTAATAGTTTGGGTGCTACGAATTTTTCAGTTTTGGCAAATGTGCAAAAAATACCCAATGTTTGACAGGCTGTAATTCACAAACTATTAGAGACAGAAGGTTGAAATTTGCCCTGCGTTTGCATATCGCCGTGGAGTAGTTTTCGGTGCAAATTTCAAGTTCCTATCGTTAATAGTTTGGGTGCTACGAATGTTTTAGTTTTGGCAAATGTGCAAAAAGTACCCAATGTTTGACAGGCTGTAATTCACGAACTATTAGAGATAGACGGTTGAAAATTGCCCTGCGTTTGCACATGGCCGTGGAGTAATTTTCGGTGCAAATTTCAAGTTCCTATCGTTAATAGTTTGGGTGCTACGATTTTTTTAGTTTTGGCAAATGTGCAAAAAGTACCCAATGTTTGACAGGCTGTAATTCACGAACTATTAGAGATAGAAGGTTGAAATGTGCCCTGCGTTTGCACATGGCCGTGGAGTAATTTTCGGTGCAAATTTCAAGTTCCTATCGTTAATAGTTTGGGTGCTACGAATTTTTCAGTTTTGGCAAATGTGCAAAAAATACCCAATGTTTGACAGGCTGTAATTCACGAACTATTAGAGACAGAAGGTTGAAATTTGCCCTGCGTTTCCACATCGCTATGGAGTAATTTTCGGTGCAAATTTCAAGTTCCTATCGTTAATAGTTTGGGTGCTACGAATTTTTTAGTTTTGGCAAATGTGCAAAAAGTACCCAATGTTTGACAGGCTGTAACTCACAAACTATTAGAGACAGAAGGTTGAAATTTGCCCTGCGTTTGCACATCGCTGTAGAGGAATTTTCGGTGCAAATTTCAAGTTTCTATCGTTAATAGTTTGGGTGCTACGAATTTTTTAGTTTTGGCAAATGTGCAAAAAGTACCCAATGTTTGACAGGCTGTAATTCACGAACTATTAGAGATAGAAGGTTGAAATTTGCCCTGCGTTTGCACACCGCTGTGGAGTAATTTTCGGTGCAAATTTCAAGTTCCTATCGTTGATAGTTTGGGTGCTACGAATTTTTTAGTTTTGGCAAATGTGCAAAAAGTACCCAATGTTTGACAGGCTGTAACTCACAAACTATTAGAGACAGAAGGTTGAAATTTGCCCTGCGTTTGCACATCGCTGTGGAGTAATTTTCGGTGCAAATTTCAAGTTTCTATCGTTAATAGTTTGGGTGCTACGAATTTTTTAGTTTTGGCAAATGTGCAAAAAGTACCCAATGTTTGACAGGCTGTAATTCACGAACTATTAGAGATAGAAGGTTGAAATTTGCCCTGCGTTTGCACACCGCTGTGGAGTAATTTTCGGTGCAAATTTCAAGTTCCTATCGTTGATAGTTTGGGTGCTACGAATTTTTTAGTTTTGGCAAATGTGCAAAAAGTACCCAATGTTTGACAGGCTGTAACTCACAAACTACTAGAGACAGAAGGTTGAAATTTGCCCTGCGTTTGCACATTGCTGTGGAGTAATTTTCGGTGCAAATTTCAAGTTCCTACCGTTAATAGTTTGGGTGCTACGAATTTTTTAGTTTTGGAAAATGTGCAAAAAATACCCAATGTTTGACAGGCTGTAATTCACAAACTATTAGAGACAGAAGGTTGAAATTTGCCCTGCGTTTGCACATCGCCGTATAGTAATTTTCGGTGCAAATTTCAAGTTCCTATCGTTAATAGTTTGGGTGCTACGAATGTTTTAGTTTTGGCAAATGTGCAAAAAGTACCCAATGTTTGACAGGCTGTAATTCACGAACTATTAGAGATAGAAGGTTGAAATTTGCCCTGCGTTTGCACATGGCCGTGGAGTAATTTTCGGTGCAAATTTCAAGTTCCTATCGTTAATAGTTTGGGTGCTACGAATTTTTCAGTTTTGGCAAATGTGCAAAAAATACCCAATGTTTGACAGGCTGTAATTCACAAACTATTAGAGACAGAAGGTTGAAATTTGCCCTGCGTTTGCACATTGCTGTGGAGTAATTTTCGGTGCAAATTTCAAGTTCCTATCGTTAATAGTATGGGTGCTACGATTTTTTTAGTTTTGGCAAATGTGCAAAAAATACCCAATGTTTGACAGGTTGTAATTTACGAACTATTAGAGATAGAAGGTTGAAATTTGCCTTGCGTTTGCACATCGCCGTGGAGTAATTTTCGGTGCAAATTTCAAGTTCCTATCGTTAATAGTTTGGGTGCTACGAGATATCATCATATTTATGTAAGTAGCATATTATCCCATGTACACATAGCCGTGTGCACATGTCTTCTATGCGCACTAAGCAGTGTGCACATGCCTTCAATACGCACATAGAAGTGTGCACATGTCCTCTATGCGCACTTAGAAGTGTGCACAAGCCTCCAACGCGCACATAGCAGTGTGCACATGCCTCCTATGCGCATTTAGCCGTGTGTACATGCCTCCAATACGCACATAGCAGTGTGCACATGCCTCCTATGCGCACATAGCAGTGTGCACATGTCTCTAATGCGCACATAGCAGTGTGCACATGCTTCCAATACGCACATTGCCGTGTGTAAACACCCTTACGTGCCTTAAGCAGAGCACATAAATATGTACATATTTATATCTTTTATAGGTATAAGCAGAGGATTCAGCAACTCATCAGCTATGTATTTACAAATGAGAAGTGGTTTACAAATATCATCAGATTGATGTAAGTAGCATATTAAACACATCCCATGCACACGACTCCTATGCGCATAAAGCAGTGTGCACATGTCTCTTATGCGCACTTAGCAGTGTGCACATGTCTCCTATGCGCACATAGCCGTGTGCACATGTCTTCTATGCGCACTTAGCAGTGTGCACATGTCTTCTATGCACACTTAGCAGTGTGCACATGCCTCCATTACGCACATAGCCGTGTACACATGACTCTTATGTGCATTTAACAGTGTGCACATGCTTCCAATACGCACATAGCAGTGTGTAAACACCCTCACGTGCCTTAAGCAAGGCACATATGTACATATTTATATACATTTATTTATATTTATATCTTTTATAGGTATATGCAGAGGATTGAGCAACTCAACAGCTATGTATTTACAAATGAGAAGTGGTTTACAAATATCATCAGATTGATGTAAGTAGCATATTAAACACATCCCATAAAGCAGTGTGCACATGTCTCTTATGCGCACTTAGCAGTGTGCACATGCCTCTCATGCGCACTTATCAGTGTGCACATGCCTCCAACGCGAACATAGCAGTGTGCACATGACTCCTATGCGCATATAGCAGTGTGCACATGTCTCTCATGCGCACTTATCAGTGTGCACATGCCTCTAATACGCACAAAGCAGTGTGCACATGATTCCTATGTGAACATGGCAGTGTGAACATGTCTTCTATGGGCACTTAGCAGTGCGCACATGCCTTCAAGGCGCATATAGCTGTGTGCACATGTCTCTAATGCGGACATAGCAGTGTGCACATGTCTGTTGAGGGCACATAGGAACGTGCACATGTCTCTTATGCACACTTAACCGTGTGCGCATGCTTCCTAAGCGCACATGGCAGTTTGTACATGCCTCCAATGCTCACATAGCAATGCGTATACCCCCTCATGTGCCTTGAGCAGAGTACATATGTACATATTTTTATTCTTTATAGATATAACAGTTTGCACATGCTGATAGTGTAATAGGTTATAGTTATTTCTAGATCACTGACTTTTCTAATCTAAAACGATTCTTTTATTTTTCAGCGAAATCGGTATGAAACGAAATAGAGGAGGCATCGAGAATATAAATTAAAGATTGGAGGTCAATGGTTTCGAATCTCAATACATAATATCCGAATTTTGGTTTCCTTTTCTGTTTACAATGGGTATTAAAATAAATAAATAATTGTTTTTTCTAGTGCTTGTTTCTTTAACATTTCCTTTTTAAAACAAGATGGAGTTTTACGCCGCCGTATTATTCCGTAGTTAGAGGAATGACCAGGTCGTATATTGTTACACAGAAGTTAAGGATGGAATTTTGTCACAGAACTGGCAATAACATAATAGAAGCTGTGGCAAGTCAAGCGTTGTTTTTAGTCCCATCTGAATAACTATGGTGTCTTCCCATATCGCCCCTTCCCACTTAGCCCCTTCCCACTTCGCGCCCAAACTATTCCCATTTTGCCCCTTCAGATTTCACCCCTTTTTCATTGCGCCCCTGTCCCAAAAGGACAAAAACACAGTCTAACTATATTTATGGAGAATTTAGACCTTAAAAACTTTAAGTCTTCTAAACACATTCCTGCACTATGAAATTATAGCTCAGTCGGTTAGACGATAAGCCTGAGACCAAGAAGTCCGAGGTTCGAATCACGTAATGGGCATAGCAAATTTAGACTTACTGAATCTTAAATATGTCTTCTAAACAAATAACTTAAGTAGGAAATGATGGCTCAGTCGGTTAGACATCAGATTGTTAACTAAGAGGTAGGAGGTTCGATTCTCATGATGGGCAATAACACTCTACACTTATATTTATGGTAAAATTTAGACTTATTGAACTTTAAATATGTCTTCCAAACACAAATATTGACAAGTCACAACTGGCTCAGTCGGTTAGATGCTTACATCATGTATTTAGCCCTATCCATTATGACCATGATATAATTTACAATTGATTTATAATGTACTGTAATTATATATGTATAAATGTTATCTGTGAATAAATACATTTTTACAAGAAAAAAAAAAAAAAAAAAAAAAAAAAAAAAAAAAAAAAGATGCTTAGGTTTAGGAGCTTGTGATTATCGGTTCAAATCCCATTTGGAGAGACAAGAGACTATATAACTGTCTCTTTGATGATGATAAGCAAATGGTATAAGTTAAATATCACTTCCAAACACACATCTTCAATACGAAATGGTGGCTCAGTTGGTTAAACGATAAGCCCGAAGCCAAGGGGTCCGAAGTTCGAATCCCATGAAAGCGCAAACCTCACTTCAACTATATTTATAGCAAATTTAGACTAAACCTACTAAACCTTAAATAAGTCTTCTAAACACATGACTTCAGTACGAAATGATAGCTCAGTCGGATAGACAACAGATTGTAATCCAAGAGGTAGGAGGTTCGAATCTCAGGAAGGGCAATATCACTCTTCAGTTATATTTATGGTAAATTTAGACTTATTGAACTTTAAATACGTCTTCCAAACACTATTGTTGATAACTGAAAACTGGCTCAGTCGGTTAGACGCTTGGGTAGTGGTCTTGTGGTCGACAGTTCGAATCCCATTTGGAGAGAGAAGAGACTGACTGTCTCTTTGATGATGGTAAGCAAATGATATAGGTTAAGTATCACTACCAAACACACATCTTCATAATGAAATGATGGCTCAGTCGGTTAGATGACAAGCTAGAGACCAAGAGGTACGGGGTTCGAATCTCATAAAGGGCAAAAACACACCCTAACTATATTTATGATAGATTTAGAGATTATCAACTTTAAATATGTGTTCCAAACACATTTACTGACAATTAACTTCTGGTCCAGTGGGTAGGACGCTTACCTACTGACCATGAAATTGATATCAAGTCTATGGTCGGCGGTTCGAATCCCACATTGAGCCACAAAATAAAAATGGAAGTCAGGCAACGGACGGGGCGAGTTGAGAGTGGCCGTTGATCCAGGGAAACCTGCAAGACGAAGCCGAAGAGTGAAGGAGGAAGGGGGAAAATGTGAATGGATGCGGCAGGGTGAGAGTGAGTGACAGTAGATGGAAGAAATTGAGATAGTATAGGACGGGAGAGGTGAAAGGCAAGGCAGATGGTAGGTGATCAGGTGGATGGATGGTATAGGACGGGAGAGGTGAAAGAGGCAGTCGATGGGGGTGAAAGGCAAGGGAGATGGTAGGAGAATAGGTAAAAGACAAATTTTCTGACAATTGGCTTATATTCAGGCCGGTACAGGTCATTTCTATAGGGAAAATGCATAGGCTGAGCTAAACCTAGGCCGGTACAGGAATTAAGACCCAAAAAATGAAGAAAAATGTGGTTTTTCTTCCAATTTCTGGATTTTCCAGATTTTTTGTCCACGAATTGTTTTTTTGTCGAAATATAGATGTCGTTAAATATGTGTCAGATCGATTAAGCATGTGTGAAGGTGGGTGTGCCGGTATTGATGAGCGTGACGTGGTGATGTATATGATTAACGGGTATGATGTATGTGTGACAGTGCAGTGTTTGCGCGTGCATATATATATATATAGGGGAGATAAATCCAGTTAGTAACATAACACAATTAATTAATTTAATTCTTACCTTGTTTTTCTTCTTGGACTTGGATGGGATTCGATCCCGGGTCGCTTTGATGAAAGTCTCCCACGCAACGCACGCACTACCGCGGATATATGTTTGTTATCAATTTTAATCCATTTTATTCGTGTGCAATGTTTAACTCAAGAGAAAAAGCTTTCTCATATCAGGGATCGAACCCTTACCTCTAGGACAGATGTGTAACACACAAGACAAGCGGACGCTTCAACCGACTGAGCTATCCAGGACATGTTAACTTGGTGGTTAAATGGATATATATCCCATTAAGAAAGTTAACATTAAATAAAATCTTAGCGGTCTCGAATCCATACCTCCAAACCACTTTAGATATCAACCAAGCGCACTACCGACTGAGCTATCCAGGACACATAACTACTGGTGTTAAATGGATATATATATCTCATTAAGAAAGTTTAACATTAGATAAAATCTTAGCGGTTTCGAACCCATACTCTGTATTCATACTATTTCTAATTCGGGTACACTACCGACTGAGCTATCCAGGACACGTTTACATTGGGGTTAAATGCTTATATATCCCATTAAGAATGTTTAACATTATACAAAATCAAAGCGGTCCCGAAACCATACCTTCAAGATATTTCAAATCACGGTAGCGGTACGCTACCAACTGAGCTATCTAGGACACGTTTATATTGGGGTTAAATGGAATTATGTCCCTTTAAGAAAGTTAACATTAAATAAAATCTTAGCGGCATCGAACCCATACTCTGTATTCATACTATTTCTAATTCGGGTACACTACCGACTGAGCTATCCAGGACACGTTTATATTGGGGTTAAATGCTTATATGTCCCATTAAGAAAGTTAACATTAAATAAAATCTTAGCAGGCTCGAACTCATACCTTCAAGTTATTTCAAATCATAAGCGGATGCGCTACCGACTGAGCTATCCTGGACACGTTGATACTGGGGTTAAATGCCTATATATCCCTTTAAGAAAGTTAACATTAAATAAAATCTTAGCGGTATCGAACCCATACTCTGTATTCATACTATTTCTAATTCGGGTACACTACCGACTGAGCTATCTCGGACACGTTTATATCGGGGTTAAATGCTTATATATCCCATTAAGAATGTTTAACATTATACAAAATCAAAGCGGTCCCGAAACCATACCTTCAAGATATTTCAAATCACGGTAGCGGTACGCTACCAACTGAGCTATCTAGGACACGTTTATATTGGGGTTAAATGGAATTATGTCCCTTTAAGAAAGTTAACATTAAATAAAATCTTAGCGGCATCGAACCCATACTCTGTATTCATACTATTTCTAATTCGGGTACACTACCGACTGAGCTATCCAGGACACGTTTATATTGGGGTTAAATGCTTATATGTCCCATTAAGAAAGTTAACATTAAATAAAAACTTAGCAGGCTCGAACCCATACCTTCAAGTTATTTCAAATCATAAGCGGATGCGCTACCGACTGAGCTATCCTGGACACGTTGATACTGGGGTTAAATGCTTATATATCCCTTTAAGAAAGTTAACATTAAATAAAATCTTAGCGGTATCGAACCCATACTCTGTATTCATACTATTTCTAATTCGGGTACACTACCGACTGAGCTATCTAGGACACGTTTATATTGGGGTTAAATGCTTATATATCCCATTAAGAATGTTTAACATTATACAAAATCAAAGCGGTCCCGAAACCATACCTTCAAGATATTTCAAATCACGGTAGCGGTACGCTACCAACTGAGCTATCTAGGACACGTTTATATTGGGGTTAAATGGAATTATGTCCCATTGAGAAAGTTAACATTAAATAAAATCTTAGCGGGCTCGAACCCATACCTTCAAGATATTTCAAATCACAACCGGCTGCGCAAACCACTGAGCTATCCAGGACACGTTTACATTGGGGTTAAATGCCTTATATATCCCATTAAGAACGTTTAACATTATACAAAATCATAGCGGTCCCGAACCGATACCTTCAAGTTATTTCAAATCACAAGCGGGTGCGCAACCGACTGAGCTATCCAGGACACTTTAACTGGGTGGTTAAATGGATATATATCTCATTAAGAAAGTTAACATTAAAAAAAATCTTAGCGAGCTCGAACTCACACACTGAGTTCATTTCAGCTTCAGAGCGGGTACTCTATCGCCTAAGCTATCCAGGACACGTAGTCATTGGGGTTAAATGCTTATATATCCCATTAAGAAAGTTAACATTAAATAAAATCTTAGCGGGCACGAACCCATACCTTCAAGTCATTTCAAATCACAAGCGGCTGCGCAACCGATTGAACTATCGAGGACACGTTAACTAGGTGGTTAAATGGATATATATCCCATTAAGAAAGTTAACATTAAATAAAATCTTAGCGGGCTCGAACCCTTACCACCAAATCGTATAGTTATCAAGCTAGTGCGCAACCGACTGAGCTATCACAGACACATTTACGCTCAAGGTAATTGGAGATATATATCATTAAGAAAGCTAAAAACAAAAAAAAATCATGAGCAACCGCCTGAGATATTGAGGGCACGAGAGTTGTGTAACACCCCCTCTCCCTCTCCCCTCCTACCACAGCCTCGCCACGAATGAGTGCAGATTTTAAGTCTATTCTACCACTCCATAGAGCCTAAGGTAGACAAAATTGAGTACACCCTTTATTATGCACGTGCAAATTGATACATTGTGGTGTTGAAGACTACAGTAGATACGTACAATGTATGTCATGACCTATATTTCTTACAGTTGTAATATTGACACGATTGTTATATTAGTAGGAGTACTATAAACGTCTTTTTCAAAGATGTACTACATCTATTTAAATTTTCCTGCCACTTGGTGGTGTAAAAATAGAACAGAAAAAGGGGAGATTCGAACCCACAATCTCAAGTGGTTTCCGCATCGATTAAGGTGCGGCGCTATCAACTGAGCTGTAGTGGCTTGATATGTAATTGCGATTTTAAGTGTATTATTGTTACTTAATCGAGACTAAAGTAGACAAGATTTACAAAACTACCAAGTCCCTGCACGTGCATATTGATACATTGTGACGATCAAGACTATAATAGACTTGTATATTAGGTCCTACTTCTTGCAGATGCATTAACCTAATAATACTACAATATTTGAGTCATGGTAAAGGCTAGGCTTTTTCAGAGATATTCTATTTCAACTTTACTTTCATTTGGTAGTGTAAAAACAGATCAGATAAATGGTGGATTCGAACCCAAACACCTAAAAAGATATCAGGGGCGTTCGCTTCGCTACCGACTGAGCTATGGCGATCAATAAATTCTTGGTATAACAGGTGTATTTCTACTATTTAGTCGAGGCTACAGTAGACACGACTAACACGTTGATGAAATCTTTGTTATGCACGTGCTATTTGATACATGACATTCACGGCTACAGTAGACGTGCACATCTAGACCTTTATTCTCGTCATAAGTGTATTTTTTAGACATGAGCACACTGCTATGTGCGCATGATAGGCATGTGCACACTGTTATGTTTGCATGGGAGGTGTCTACACACTGCTATGAGCGCATATTAGGCATGTGCACAATGCTATGTGCGCATGGGAGGTGTCTGTACACTGCTATGTGTGCGCGATAGGCATGTTCACACTGTTATTTGCGCATGTGAGGTGTCTGCAAACTGCTATGCTCGCATTGGGGTGTCTGCATATTGCTATGTAAGCATGGGAGGTGTCGGCGCACTGCTATGTGGGAATGGAAGGTGTCTGCACATTGCTATGAGCGCATATTAGACATGTGCACAATGCTATGTGCGCATGGGAGGTGTCTGTACACTGTTATGTTCGCATTTAAGGCATGTGCACAATGCTATGTACGCATGATAGGCATGTTCACACTGTTGCATGGGAGGTGTTTGTACACTGTAACTGTAAAAAGTTAATGCATATCATGGAATTATACAGATGCTTGCCTTGAATTTGTTTACATACAATTTTCAAGAAAAGTTGGTAGGATATTATTTCCTTTAAACTACAGTTTTAAATTCCAATAATACTAACTAAGTTGGACGAGATAAAAAAAAACGCTAAATAAACTAAATGAATTTCTGAAATGTGAATCGCCGACTACGCCGACTATCACAGTTTAATGTTTTAAAGACTTTGCCTGATTTATTCACCATCAAAATTGATCCAAAACATCAAAATAAAATACAGAACCCGTTTCTAATATGCTCTAGAAGCAGACAAATTTTAGAAAAATGAAATATTTCATATATTAAAATTATATGCATTTACATAGTAACGTAAGCTGGACGTTTTTAAAACTTTGCCTGATTTATTCACCATCAAAATTGATCCAAAACATCAAAATGAAAGACGGAACCCGTTTATAATATGCTCTAGTAGCAGACAAATTTTAGAAAAATGAAATATTTCATATATAAAAATGTTATGCATTTACATAGTAAACGTAAGCTGAACGTTTTTAAAACTTTGCCTTATTTATTCACCATCAAAATTGATCCAAAACATCAAAATAAAAGACGGAACCCGTTTCTAATATGCTCTAGTAGCAGACAAATTTTAGAAAAATGAAAATTTTCACATATAAAAATTATATGCATTTACATAGTAAACGTAAGCTGAACGTTTTTAAAACTTTGCCTGATTTATTCACCATCAAAATTGATCCAAAACATCAAAATAAAAGACGGAACCCGTTTCTAATATGCTCTAGTAGCAGACAAATTTTAGAAAAATGAAATATTTCATATATTAAAATTACATGCATTTACATAGTAAACGTAAGCAGTACGTTTTTAAAACTTTGCCTGATTTATTCACCATCAAAATTGATCCAAAAAATCAAAAAAAAAGACGGAACCCGTTTCTAATATGCTCTAGTAGCAGACAAATTTTAGAAAAATGAAATATTTCATATATTAAAATTATATGCATTTACATAGTAAACGTAACCAGTACGTTTTCAAAACTTTGCCTGATTTATTCACCATCAAAATTGATCCAAAACATCAAAATAAAAGACGGAACCCGTTTCTAATATGCTCTAGTAGCAGACAAATTTTAGAAAAATGAAATATTTCATATATAAAAATTATATGCATTTACATAGTAAACGTAAGCAGTACGTTTTTAAAACTTTGCCTGATTTATTCACCATCAAAATTGATCAAAAACATCAAAATAAAAGACGGAACCCGTTTCTAATATGCTCTAGTAGCAGACAAATTTTAGAAAAATGAAATATTTCGTATATAAAAATTATATGCATTTACATAGTAAACGTAAGCAGTACGTTTTTAAAACTTTGCCTGATTTATTCACCATCAAAATTGATGCAAAAAATCAAAATAAAAGACGGAACCCGTTTCTAATATGCTCTAGTAGCAGACAAATTTTAGAAAAATGAAATATTTCATATATAAAAATTATATGCATTTACTTAGTAAACGTAACCAGTACGTTTTTAAAACTTTGCCTGATTTATTCACCATCAAAATTGATCCAAAACATCAAAATAAAAGACGGAACCCGTTTCTAATATGCTCTAGTAGCAGACACATTTTAGAAAAATGAAATATTTCATCTATTAAAATTATATGCATTTACATAGTAAACGTAAGCAGTACGTTTTTAAAACTTTGCCTGATTTATTCACCATCAAAATTGATCCAAAACATCAATATAAAAGACGGAACCCGTTTCTAATATGCTCTAGTAGCAGACAAATTTTAGAAAAATGAAATATTTTTATATATTAAAATTATATGCATTTACATAGTTAACGTAAGCAGTACGTTTTTGAAACTTTGCCTGATTTACTCACCATCAAAATTGATCCAAAACATCAAAATAAAAGACGGAACCCGTTTCTAATATGCTCTAGTAGCAGACACATTTTAGAAAAATGAAATATTTCATATACTAAAATTATATGCATTTACATAGTAAACGTAAGCAGTACGTTTTTAAAACTTTGCCTGATTTATTCACCATCAAAATTGATTCAAAACATCAAAATAAAAGACGGAACCCGTTTCTAATATGCTCTTGTAGCAGACAAATTTTAGAAAAATGAAATATTTCATATATTAAAATTATATGCATTTACATAGTAAACGTAAGCAGTACGTTTTTAAAACTTTGCCTGATTTATTCACCATCAAAATTGATCCTAAACATCAAAATAAACCTCGACAAACAACCTAATCTGAGTGAAATATCATTTTGGATTATCTTACAGGGACACTACTATTATTTAACTCTGACTACATTTAATTAACCGTCTAAAATTTGATCCCTGTTAAAAGGCTGTAGGGAGATTTGTAAGTGATTTATCTGCATGTAATAGAAAAGAAAATGAAATGAAAAGAAATGAATGGAGTTTTACGTCCTACTTTTCTGCACCTATATGGGCTAATTGAGGACGGGCAAACGCCATGCAGTGTGCAATGAGGGAAATTTTGCCAGGACAGCGGCATTAGCCTGCTCTTATTTTCGATTTTCAACTGTCGAGGGATCTTTAACGTGCACAGCCAATAGCACACGGGGCCTCGGTTTATTGTCCCATCCGAACGACTAGACGCTTTTCCATGTCAGCCCCTCCGACCTGCATCACTGACAGGGGGAAACCGGGTTGAAAAATCCGAAGGTATCATCTCGACCCATGCCAGGATTGAACCCTGGACCTTCAGGTTAGCCTGTAATAGAGAATAGCATAGTGGCTCAACCTCTATAACAACTTAATGAACCTAGTCCATGGGCCCAATCTATACGGGCACCAACACATTTAAGTCCACGGGCCCTAATAAACTTAGTTGTGTACGTGTTTCCTTCATTTGTATGCAATGATTGCGAACATAATAAACTTCGCAACAGCGTGTCTAATTCATCCATTGAAAAAAAAAAAACTCACAATGACGTCACCAGCTTCCCGCTTTCCTGTCGTAGACGTGCCAATCGTGCCTTACAATAAGCAAATGGATGCCCGTAGTCAAATTACGGGCTTTTATACCATGGGTTCTCGAGGTTGCACGTGCATTTGGATATACACGTGCGTGACCTGATGTAAGCTTATTTCACAGCGTGCAGTCGTTTTGTTTCTGAAAGCCTAATTGGATGATTGGTAAATGACAAAATAAAGTTTTTTTCCGGAGAAAATTAAATGTAGACTGTGTGTTATTATATTAGGAGTTGTGGGGACTGTAATATACAAATTTACTAAGGGGTTGATCACACTACAAGCAGAGCAGAGCGGCGAGGAACACGTCGTTCCGTTTGCGATGTAAACTGCTTAGCGTCTGTACATGTACATTAAAAAATATTTGTACATTACTGCTGCTATTAACCACTCTGCTCCGCGCCGCCTTGCTCTGCTTGTAGTGTGCCCAAACACCTAACAGTCTGAAATCTAACAATATTCAAGGGAAATAACTCATGCGGAAAAAAATGAAATTAATGGAGTTTTACGTCCTACTTTTCTGCACCTATGTGGGCTAATTGAGGACGGGCAAACGCCATGCAGTGTGCAATGAGGGAAATTTTGCCAGGACAGCGGCATTAGCCTGCTCTTATTTTCGATTTCAAACTGTCGAGGGATCTTTAACGTGCACAGCCAATATCACACGGGACCTCGGTTTATTGTCCCATCCGAACGACTAGACGCTTTTCCATGTCAGCCCCTCCGACCTGCATCACTGACAGGGGGAAACCGGGTTGAAAAATCCGAATGTATCATCTCGACCCATGCCGGGATTGAACCCTGGACCTCCGGGTTAGCGAGCAAGCGTCTAACTCACTGATCCACCGCGGCTCCCAATATTTGGAGGGAGGGGGAGGGGCAGGTCCCCTGTCTCATACGGCTATGTACCCCTTGGTCTGTGCCCTATAATAAAACCCAAGGGAAAATAAAAGAAACAAGTTAAAACATGATAAATTTTATTTACATCAATAATCATTACAAGATCCATTCACACAACATAAATTAAAAAATAAACTTTCGGTTAGTCTACGATTAAATACAAATCAATGTACATTAAAGATCCTATAGAGGGCAAGTTGCATTGCAGATCTGGTTCCATCAAGGGTGTTCAGAGTTTTCTACCCTTGATCCAATTAGATATTATTATACAATGATCTGGGACCTTATTCTCAAAAACTTACGATGATTTTAGTGTTCCAGTTATTGGATTGGTCAGTTACTAAAATCAATTGTAAAGTAAGTACAAGAATTATCCAATCAGATTGCTGTATTTCTTAATAACAGGATTTTATAACTCTACACATCTTTGGCACCGAAAAACGAACAATTCGTAACTTTTAGGCCCTATTAAAACTAATTTTGATTTTGAATATACCCTTTTTAATTATTATCACAAACAAAGTAAAAGTTAAGTTAATTTCTACACATCTTCAAAAAACCCGCTTGTGCCAGGAAGAAGGGGGAACTTTAAAAGGGTTAAGCCAAAAAAGAAGTCGTTGGGACCCATTAACAAATATTTAGAATGAGGATAGAATCCTCTTCATCTGATTGGTCAATTACCTGAATAAATCTTGAATTCAGTTTCATTATCCAATCAGATTACATGTATTTGATTTTAAAAATCTGGATTTCATTTAGTTATATAGTTGTGAAACAGTTGAAAGCAGCTCCCAAGTGAACAAACTTGCCTAATTCACTTTATCTCCTTTCAAAACAAAGTTGCCCTTGGGTTCTTCTCTTGTAGAGGCTGTTTTCCACGGGACGATTTCCTTGTCGCGAAAGATTTTTCCGCACTCACACATGCGTATTGATAGCAGGTACTAAAATGTGCTACGAAATCGTCCCGTGGAAAACAGCCTTGATAGACAAAAAATAAATCACAAAAAAATGATGAGAAATGTGACCCTCCATCTAATAACCTGAAGGTTCAAAAATTGCCTTCATGAACCAGGTTTGTGGCATTCAAAACAATAATATCAAATTTACATTAAAAACAAAGTTACTTACAAAATATTATTTAAATTTTAAAGAGATTGTGAAAAGGTTTTCTAAATTTGTTTGTGTTAACACTGATAGTATCAATTTGTACGATTTGAATTTTCACTTAAATGTCTGTAGTTCCAGCTATTACACTTCAAATAATAAAACCAAGCAAGAACGATCCCAACCGTAAAACAAATCTCGAAATCCATGTAATCACATTGGCAATATATTTTCATTTGAGGAAGTATAAGCTAATATCAAGAAATGAGTAAATATCTCATAATGAAAAGTGATATCAGGTGTCTAAAAGAGACAGCATACCCTTAGTGATTGAAAGTCTTCTGTGATACAAGCCTATTTCACAGGTGTGGTGTCATCAAACACTTCGTTTATGTGGAATTACTAGACCACAGATTGAAAATAACAAAGGTACAAATTGATGCTAAAAGTTTGTCTTAGTAGTATATGTGGTTACACATTGGAAGCATACCCCCCTTCCCAAACCTCCCATGTAATGTAATGGGGAAAAATGCTCCCAAACTATAACCTCACATACTACTATTCTCCGACACAAATTTTAGAAAACCTATTTACAATCTCTTAAAGGGACATTAAAGGGTAGAAATCAAATTAAATAACAAAACACACAATATCATGGTATACTTTCCAGAAATTCTTGAGAATAATACCATAAAATTTCCACAAAATATCATTGAAATCCCTAAAAATTATTCACATAAAAAGAATCACAAGACTGAAAGAAAATCTCAATTTCTACAAACATCAAATCCCTGTATTAGATTTTGACTAGAAAGTCTGAAAACCGGTTTAAAGGGACTCAAATGACAAGCACTAAAGCAAAACGGCATTCATCTTCACTATGTCAAGCTGTTACAAGCACACACAAAAAATTTAAAGGGAGTGTAAAGAATTTTCTCAATTTTGCATGTATATCGGGGACACTGATAGCATCAATTTTCAACCAGACATTGTGGCTTCTTGAAATGCACTAAAACTAAGTGTTTTATGTGATAAACCTATGAATGATGTCCAAAAATACTTAGTTTTAAATGAATTACTAGAACACCAAATGCCTTTTTGAAACATAGAACGGTGCAAATTGGTGCTATCACTGTCCCTGATACCCATACACATCTAAAAAAAATTCTATATACTCTCTTAAACATACAAATATATCAGCATTTTTATCAATATACACTCTACAAGCATCATCTTTTTTAATTTGATTAAAATAATTTGAAATAAGTACTTTAAAAGCCTAAGCTACATTTTATGGATTAGTTCATTTTGAGCAGCGCAGTAAGTAATGCAAATATAACATGTATAAATGATTTGAGACACTACCATCATTTTGAATGATGTTAAATTTGATTTCGTAAAATACAACTTAAATAAATGATGATGATGAGTTTATCATAAGAGATTGTAAAGCGTATTTCTTAACTTTATATGTGTATTGAGGACACTGATAGCATCAATTTGCGCCATTCACATTTTCATTCCGACGTCTGTGGTTCTTGCTATTCCAGTGTCCCTGATACACATACAAAGTTTAGAAATACGCTTTACAATCCCTTTTAATTAAAAATTATGAAGCCTTTATGGAATTCAAATTTGTATGCAAACATAATAATTTCTTTTCAAACTTTATCTTTAATTCTTTTCCACATTTAAATTTGTAAATGTAAATTAGTTTAGTTAATTAAACCTAACTATGCCTTGAATTTTATTAATAGAACTTCAATTAAAACTGAAGTATTCAATAAATTAATAAACCTAATTATGCCTTGAAATTAAATAATTTCTTTTAAGCAACTATGCCGCGAAATGGATCTTTTTAAAAGCGAGGAACTACGCCTTGAATTTAATTAATAGAACTTCAATCAAAACTTAATTATGCTTTGAAATTACAAAATTTCTTTTAAGCAACTATGCCTTGAAATAGATCTTTTAAAAACGAGGAACTATGCCTTGAATTTGATTTTATATAATTTAAGTTTAAATCCGAGTAGTTCTGTAAGTACTGTGGAGAAGGCTGAGAGAACGACAACTTTTGTCATGTTATAAATAAAGGGGTTGGCTGAGAATCCTGAAATCTTGAAGGGACTTTCCAATTCCTGCAATATAAAACAACAAAAAGACAATTATCATTTTACCTGGACATCAAGTGCTATGAACAAATTCTAATTCCACAGACTGTGCTTCCAAAAGATTTACCGGTACCTTAAACATTTTCACCCACTTTTAAGAATAAATCTTAAATGTTCATACTTGAATAATGGTGGAGAAATGTAAGATAATATTTCTAAGTCCACAGCCTATGCTTCCCAAAAGCAGGGGTCTTATTCTCGAAAACTTAACTTACAATGATTTCAGCATTCCAGTAATCTGATTGGTCAATCACTCAAATTGATTTTAAATATAGCTTTATTATCCAATCAGATAACTGCATTTCTTAAAATCTTGATCTATCTTAGTTAAGTTTTCGAGAATAATGCCCCAGGTCAACATTTATCCTGATATCTTTTTTGAAAAAAAATCTTCCTTACCTTGAGAAGATCTTCAGCTAATTTGAGAACATTATTAGCTAATATCAACTCCTCCTTTTTATGAGGTTTCTGTTCCATTTGTAGATAGAGATTTATCTGGAAATAAAACAACAACAGATTGGTAAATAACAAAGAATATAAATAGCGAGAAAGTCATTAAAGTGTTTGGTTCTCGACCGGGATGTGAAAGTCTGATGACTTTGCATAAGTCATCTTCACTCATATTTCCAGTCCACCCAGCTGTAAATGGGTACGGATAATCCAGGAAAGACCAATGCCAAGAGGTTTGGCCAAGGACCAGCTGGGAGAAAGGATCCGCACGGAACCTAAGTTGTTATTCTTGTAAAATATAGATGTTTTTTTTCTTTCTTTTTTGTTTTAGAAAAAGATTTTTGACGAACCTGTTCTGTGATGAGGACTGATAAATTTCTGTATTTTTTGTTGATTTTGAGGCCGAGAGTCATGAAACGTAAGAGATAAACACCGAGACATAAACACCAGACTATTAACTCCCAGTTACACAAAAAATCTAAATACGTATCTGTATCCTTTAACATCTAAAATGCAAAATATATTAGGCATTGTAGAGAGATTTTCTAAAGTTTGTATGTGTATCGGGGACACTGATAGCATTAATTTGCGCCATTCCAATTTCCATTCTGATGTCTATGGTTCTTGCAATTCTACTTAAACTAACATGACCCTTATTGATGACAACTTAAAGAGATTGTAAAGTGATTTTCTAAACTTTGTATGTGTATCGGGGACACTGATATCATCAATTTGCGCCATTCTAATTTCCAATCAGATGTCTGTGGTTCTTACAATTTAAAGGGATTGTAAAGCGTATTTCTAAACTTTGTATTAGTATCGGGGACACTGATAGCAACAATTTGTGCCATTCCAATTTCCATTCTGACGTCTGTGGTTGTTGCAAATTCCACTTTAATCCCTATTATTACATACTATCTATCTTTAAAGGGATTGTAAAGAGATTTTCTAAGTTTTGTATGTGTATCGTGGACACTGATAGCATCAATTTGCGCCACTCTAATTTCCATTTTGATGTCTGTGCTTTTTGCAATTCCACTAAAACTAACGCGTTTTATGATGTCACTGACAGTGATCTGCATAGACATCAATAGTAGCTTCCGGTAGATTACGAAGTTACGAACCTGAAGGCACATTAAACTGACTAAACTAACAGCAGTTAAAAACGTGGCTGATACGATCACGTCAACAGATCTCTGAGGTCCTCGTCTCTGAAACAAACATGTTAATAAACGTCATTTAAATAATCCATAAACTGGTTTTTACATAAATTTTCATCTAACATTACGTAGTAAAAGAGTCATTATGAAAATGAAAATGCAAATATCTATTTGAGGTGCTGTTCTGACTTGCAAATACAGTCAAATTTGGTCCATTTCAATTTTCCTTTTGTAAATAAAGATGGATTACCTGATGTTCATTTATGAAAAATCAAATATGTATATGAACAGGAAGAAGATATTAAAAACACTAAGATATATGGATATACTACTTCTGAATTTATTACATACTACGTTTCGAAACACATACAAGTAATGTATCAAGTAAAAATTCATGTAATAAATGCAGAAGTAGTGTATCTATATATCTTAGTGTTTAAATGTAATCTTCCTACTTCTATATGTCTTATAAGCAATATAGCAAGAAGATGTGTTCTAATGACTTGAAAAATACCAGTTTGTCTCGCAAATTTGCTTAATTTGACTCTAAATTCAAAACTTTTAATCACAATATGAAGTCACAAGTGCAGAAACGATGAATAGTGATTTTTACGATAGTTCAGATTATAAGAATATAAGGCTGCGTTTCCATAGAGCGTGAACTGAAAAATGGTTAGAGACATTTTGTTAGAATATGTCCCATACGACCTCACGCGTGAAGAGACGTGAAGAGGGAAAGTGTGCATGTTCACTTTTTGACGACACGTGAACTGAGAAGTTGAGTTATTTTCTATTGTAAAGATGGATGATTATAGGAAAAATGTGATAGAGATGGTGCGGAATCACACGTGTAGTGACTGTCAGTGGAACATAGCGACGTGAGGCACGAGGCGTGACGCATGAGATGTGAAGAGTAGGGCGTGAAGCTCTATGGAAACGCAGCCTAAAACAATCCCATCATACCTTGAGGTAGCTACGTAGAGACAGCCATGTTTTAATGTTGCGTACTTTACTCAATCTAAAATGAGGCATGTCAAATTTCCTGGCTCGCCTGGAGGAGGTTAAGTAACAGAAATGCTTGGCGTATAATAATCTCTGAAAAGAATAATAACAAAACTAATTACAACTGTTAAGTTGCTCCTTTACGGGCAAAATTCCTTTATACTGTCAGTCATCTACCAGAAGCTACTATTGATATCTTTGCAGATCACTGACAGTGACGTCATAATACGCGTTAGTTTTAGTGAAATTGCAAGAACCACAGACGTCAGAATTGAAATTTGAATGGCGCAAATTGATGTTATCAGTGTCCTCGATACACATACAAAGTTTAGAAAACCTCTTTACAATACCTTTAAATTTGTCAAATGTGATATAGCAATGTAATAGTCCATGGGAGAATAACTTTGACTCAAACTTATGCATTAATGCTATTTTATTATATATTATAAAGAAAAATGGAGACTAACCTGTTTAAAAGTTCGGTCAGCTACTGACAAGAGAAAGAAGAAAATCAAACTCAGACAAAATCGTTGTATAATTCCATTAAACATTAACAGATTTCTCCTGAAAAATATACGTCATTTATTTAACACCAATAAAAAATCAGTATATCAGAACAAAAGCATGCCATATCGTAATCTTATACAAAGGCATGAAAGTCAGTTCAAATTTTTTAGGGGTAAGGGTAGATTATTTGCCAATGCAAAACTACCATCTTTCATTCAATTGAGCAGCAATTCTCATATTGTTTTTCCTTGAACCCAATAGAAGGTAGGATTATTGCGCAGCATAGGGCTTCATGGATAACTTTGTGTCTTATTAGAGCCTGATTAAACTATAATAAAAACCAAGCATGAACGACCCCTACTGTAAAACAAATCTGGAAATCTATGTAAACATATTGGCAATACATTGGTACTTTTATTTAAGGAAATGTGACATCAAATGAATCAACCTTTAAGCAACAGGATAATTGTACAGTATAGGGCTTCACTTGTATCGAATTCTGTAAAGTATTGCCCAAAAGACCTTATTGAAACAAACAAACAAAAGCAGCATCTTGCCACTGCAGTAAAATCACCAACCTGAGGTCTTTAATGCCACCTTCTTCAATCCCACTAACTCTTAACTCATTTGCGTCCTGAACCTCGGTTTAAAGCGAGGCGCGAATAAGATCTATAGGAACCTTTACTACCAACAATATTTAAAAGTAAAAAATGACAAGACTTACCTCCACGAATGATGAAATAAGACGTGTAAACACTTCCATAAAAAGGTATAACTTAATAAACTGGGTAGTTGTTTAGTGTGGTAAATACGAAACACTATAGGAACGCAGCCAATCAGAATCGAGAACAGGAAGCCAATCATAATGTAGTCAGAACTCTCGGGGAGGTTGTCAACCTTTTCTATAATGGCCCAGCCGATATCTAACGCTGTTAAATCGACTTTCTTACATTCGTTTCCTTCCCATATTACACAACTCACTGAAATATAGACGTGACATCATTAGGTATTAGGTAAGGTGTGGTGCCAGACAGGGTATGCTTACTCTTCTAGACACCTGATACCACTTTTCATTATGAAATACTTACTCATGCATAATTGATATAATTCCTCATGTGAAAAGTTGTTACTTTGTTTTGGATTTCAGGTTTTGTTTTACGGTTCAGAACGTTAGTACTTGATTTCTTTATAACACTTTATATATATAGACTACAGCCCTCCCTCTAAATGGATGTGAGATAAAGCAAACAAACCTTTATCAGGAGGTGCTATAGGATTAAAACCAATATTCGATGTAGTGGGCTGCAAAAAAAATTGATAAATAGACATTATGCACACTTAAGAGTTTTTTACATTAAAAATTAGTAGTATAAGAGCTTTCATATATGGTGCAACACCGGGAAGAGAAAAGAAGATCAGAGCAGAGCAGAGCAGAAATTTATGACCATGACAAAACATGACATGAACTTTTGATCCAACAAGCTGTTATCCAATCAAATTACTGTATTTCTCAACATCCCCCTCCCCCAGAACAAAATGGCTGACTTACTGGTTGTAATAAATTAAAAGCATTAATACTTGATGACGAAGTCCATCCATGTTGAACATCAACTGAATCTTGTGGTAACCCCGCCTCCTCATTATCTGATAGCCCATTGGCTGATTCACAACTTGATGAATATGAAGATGAGGTTGCTAAATCTGAGGTGATTCTGTCCTCCCATTCTTCAGCGCTGATTCTATTTCCTGTCTGGAATCAAAATAACAAAATAAAATTCAGTTAATAATGCCCCACTTCATCTTAACTTTAACCCTTTCAACTCGAGAGGCTTGTATACTGGCCCATCCTTACGTAAAATATACCTTAGCCGTTGTCAAGTGACGCCATATTAGATCAAGGTCATATACTTTAAGTAAAATTGCTTGGAGTTCAGGGTATATGACGTTTTATCTAAATTACATTCAGGGTAAAAACCTAATCTTGAGTCTTGTGTAAGATCCTGAATATTGAGACTAACCTTAACTCGGAGAGAAGGTTCACTTGCGAACGGTAACGTGGACGGTAGTATTCGTGTTCGAGTAATGTCACCCAAATCTACACTTCGCGTGGAATTCAAACGTCTTCTTTCTTGTAAGTTCTGACTCTCTTTCAATTCTTCTTCCAGACACTCGTTATCTGTCACTTCTCCTAAATCTTCTGTCGGCAATGACGTGAAACGTCGCCGTAAACACTCAATAGGTGGAGGTCTGATTATATTCTGCACCAAATTACCGTCTGCGTTACATACACTAATACTCGAATCATTCAAAGTTATTGAAGCAATGTCATTGTCAATGTCAAGGATGTCCTCAACAATGGCGTCCATGGGATCGTCCAGACTTCCATCGCAATCTTCAGATCCCATGAGTCCTTCTTCATTATCGATTAAATTTGATTTTCGCTGCCCTTCCTCAAACGCTTGAATCAAATCGTCCCGATTGTCGCGGAGCTGTACGCGTTTCTTTCTCTTTGCTTTCAAAATTCCACTTTTGTTAGCAAGGTCACTTCTGCTGTTAGAAGCACTACCTCCATTATTACCCTTTTCACTTCCCTGAGTATTATTATCACAACCAGTCACTTCAGAGTTCCCTGCCCCTGACGACACTTGACTAGGTAAATTATGTCCCCTTGGTTCTCGAGTAACACTTTCTTGAGATTCGCTCGAGTTTTTGTCTCTTAAGTTCAAGTCACTTCTGCTTGGTAAAGAGGCGGATGAGACACCGGCGCCACAAGTCTGCGACACACTAGAGTTATCTGTCCTGAATAAGGCATCATTTTGGTTCGGATGGACCTGAGTATATGATGCTGAATTTTGAGCTTCGCCATTTTCTTTGCTCCTTCTTTTTGATTTGCTTAAATTTCTGAAATTGTAAGAAGAGTGTCTTAATATTAGCTTTTCCAACTAAAATAAATTGAATTTCGGTGAATGATTTGCAACTGTCGAGACGCTTTTTCCATGTCAACCCCTCCTACCTGCATCACTGACAGGGGGAAACCGGGTTGAAAAATCTGATCGTATCATCTTGATCTATGCCGGGATTGAACCCTGGTTCTTCAGGTTAGCGAGTAAGTGTATAACTCACTGAACCACCACGGCTCCCTCGCTATAAAGAAGTGGGGAATGGGGTAACCTACCTTTGATGTTTATCTCTATTGGGAGGTTTATGAGAATAATGTGATAGAACTGTTTGAGAATGGATCAGCCCTAGTATAATTGTTATGATGATCGGAAAAAACACTTCTGATAGGGTCAGCTCCTGAAAATATAGAGGGTAAAATAGAGTCAAAATAATGTTCCTTGAACTGGTCTTTTGGGGGTAGAGTCCCATACTGCCCTTTATAGTAGTGTGAACACCTCCAATGCGCACATAGCAGTGTGCACATGCCTCCAATGTACACATAGCAGTGTGCACATGCCTCCAATGCGTACATAGCAGTGTGCACATGCCTCCAATGTACACATAGCAGTGTGCACATGCCTCCAATGCGCACATAGCAGTCTGCACATGCCTCCCATACACATAGCAGTCTGCACATGCCTTCCATACACATAGCAGTGTGCAGAATTTGGACTAAGAACTCAAAGACTTTAAATTTGAAGTGTGGGGGATTGACACCAGGGCCTTGTGCTTAAGATCAATTTCGTGCAATTTCGACTTGAGTGTATGCAAGAATTAGTCGGAAAATCTCAAGTCGAATACTAGACTTGGACTTACTTAAATGCTATGAACCGGACCCAGGATTGGAAAAGACGTAGTCTGATCAGAACGCAATATTGAGTACTGCCTTATTATAACATATTATGATCACAGAAATGTATTTGACTTACATCGCGGTCAATAGCGTCACCCACATTACTACAGTATATAGCTATAGTGAGAATCTGGGAACTGTACAGTAACAACAGCAGTGTGAAAAAACAGAAGGAAGTCTGCTGTATCCACCTACAAAACATAAAAACCTCACATGAGACTGACTGCCACTTCTAGAAATGTAATGAAATGTATTTGTCCTGTTTGGGCACTCGTATCAACTTCGGCACTAGATTAGCGCACTAGATAACCTTGTATACTATACGGAGATTGCCATATAGATATTTTCGTCATCAAGGGGTGCGCATTATACATAGGTAAATGAATTTTTTTCTGATTTTGATGGGGTAAGGAAGGGGTGCGCATTATACATGGGTGCGCATTATATTTGGAAATATACGGTATACAGATCAGCATCACTTACAAGATTAAACCCTCAGAAGGTTCAAGGTTCAAAGTTGAAAGTTCAGGTTCAAAGTTGAAAGTAAGAGACTTACCATCTGTAACAGAAAGGAAGAAGAAAGACTCTAATAAAAGCTTTACGTGTAATGTATGACCATGGAGCTTGAGGTTTACTTTTAGAAAATGTTGATCCTGAAATACACGCAGATTAATATTCAAAAATTCATCAAACTCAAACTTTAAGAGAGTTCACATAGCTAAATCTATTTGTCATTCCAAAGTTTCAGACAATGATCCTTACACACTATAGGTTGGCTTACAGCTTAGATCTTGAGTTATATGAAAAGGGGTTACAACCTACTTTTCTGCATCTGAAATTTTGTCTATTAGTTTCCTATCAAACGACCTTTTATTAAACCTTGGACCTTTAGTTAGTGACCTAACAGCATTTTAAAGTCACTGTGGCTCCCTTTTTATGCCAACATCACTGCTAAAATTCCTTCTTTTATCTTGAACCTGACAAAGAACAGAAAGAGTACTGCAGTACGTACCTCTTATAAGATCTACATCTATAAATTCTGTCTTTACACGAACACTCTTTCTAGGTGCATGACGTACATTGGCTGGAGCCTAAAATTTAAATATTTATACAAAAGATAAATAAGGCTGCATGATCACCATAAAGTTTTGACATATGGACAAGTTTTTTTAACAGGGGTTGGACAATAAACGATTAAAAGTTTGTGCACCCACCCAAATTCCAATTCAAGTATTGATTCAATGATACCACTTTGTATTTACCCGAGTATCATCTACAAATGATGTTAGGTTTCTACCAATTTTGCATGTTGTCTACTGAGCTACAGACATAATCATAATCTTTAAGACACCATCAGTAATGAATACCAGGGCTTTAGATTACATGCTAGTTACAACGGTAAACGTCATGCCCAAATTAAGAGCGCGCTCAAATTTGAAAAAAAAAATCAAATAAGATGCTACTTTTAATGCAGAGTTACTCAGTTAGAGCCAAAGATGCCAACAACTTTGATGGGCTGTTTATAACAGTAGTCCCACCACCAATAAATGAAATTATATAACCCCCAGGGAGGTTCAAATTAGTGAAAATGCTTCTGCAGCATCTCCCATGCGCTCCGTGAATACAGGGTGTGCCCAAATAAAGGTAATCTAAAGTCCTGGATTCAGATATAATCATTACCTTTAATAGTTTATTTTCTACTGATTGTTCCCAAAGTTGTTTATCATAGGTTCCTATCTGAAACATAACGTAACAAATTATCATTAAATCAAATAGAGTTTTACATCCTACTCTTCTGCACCAGATAATGTTAAAGGGAATTTAAAGTGATTTTCTAAACTTTGCATGTGTATCGGGACACTGATAGCATCAATTTGCGCCATTCCAATTTCCATTCCGACTTCTGTGGTTCTTGCAATTCCACTAAAACTAACTTGTTTTATGACATCATTGACAGTAAAAATCACTTTACGATCCCTTTAACACTAGCAATAAATAAATTGTTAACAGGTTTCTACACTTCTGTTGTATTTAGCTTCAAATTGCACCATTCCATTCCATCAGACGTCTGTGATTCTTGCAATTGTGTTAAAGTGTTTTATAACTTTTGCAATGTCGTGTAGATCTTTAAGCAACCCTCTAATCAATCTCTTTAAATTATTCAATGACTTGTTCAATTCATAATAAAAAATCTCTGTGCCAACAAGAGTCAAGGGACACCATTAAGTATTAATGTTTCTCTATTTGTACTTTACTTGACTTAATATTTGTTTTACCAGTATATCTATTGGCCATTTAAACTCGTACACTTAAAGAGTTTGTTTTCTTAAAAGATATATTTAAAGAGATTGTAAAGAGGTTTTCTAAACTTTATATGTGCATCTACCAGAAGCTTCTATTGATATCTATGCAAATCACTGTCAATGACGTCATAAAACGTGTTAGTTTTATTGGAATTGCAAGAACCACAGACATCGGAATGGAAATTGGAATGGCACAAATTGATGCTATCAGTGTCCCTGATACACATACAAAGTTTAGAAAACCACTTTACAATCCCTTTAAAGGGGTAGTTTCTTTAAAATATCTTGAATTGATAATACTCTTACTCAATACCATTAATTGAAAACTGGCTTTAAAGGGATTGTAAAGAGGTTTTCTCAATATGTTATATGTATTGGGGACACTGATATCATCAATTTACGCCATTCCCATTTCCATTCCAACGTCTGTGGTTCTTGCAATTCCACTTAAACTAACAGGTTTGATGACGTCACTAACAGTGATCTGCATAAATATCTATAGGCCTAGTAGCTTTCAGTAGATCACTGTCAAAAAATCTCTTTAATACAGATTGATAAAGTTAAACTATAAAGCAACAAGGGCAATAACTCACCTGTTTCTGATACCATGCAATAGAGTCATGGACTTTTTCCATACCTTGCTCAACAGTCTCTGATGGCCTTCTTTACAACTGTCTTCTAATATAAAAAACTTCACTTGTAATTTTACTTCCAAGCACTCTGTTCCTATACAATTAAAATATAAAAACCAATGAAACGATTGAAGTGATTACAATTTGGATCCTTTCTACGAGCTAGTCCATGGTCAGACCTCTTAGCACTGAACTATCCAGGTCAACTGTAAGAATGATAAAAGAAAGAAACATCTATATTTTACAAGGATAACAACTTAGGTTCCGTGAGGATCCTTTCTCCCAGCTGGTCCTTGGCCAAACCTTTTAGCATTGAACTTTCCTGAATTATCCGTACCCATTTACAGCTGGGTGGCCTGGATCAAGGTCATTGGACTATCATCCCGGTCGAGAACACAACTCTCAAACACAACAAACACTATTTGCTCCTATCCACGATAAAAGGTATGGGAAAATGAGAAATGACTTATTTTAGGCCCGAAGACTTTGACACTCTGACAATATTTAGATCCCATGACCACTATTTGCTTGGAATAACCCAATGACTATAGCACTTCAACCCTCTATTCATCAGTGCTACAACCCATTCATAATTCAGTACACAATAATAAAGCTGTTTTCAATTGATAATAATAAACTTGATAAATAAATTTGTACATGGAAACCTGATAAATGAAAAACAAACATTACCATAGCAACGTGGTTATATAAAACAGGATAGAGAGATATACTATTAATGTAATCTATAATATACAGGTCCTTATTGTTTTGTTTCAATATCATACACTTTATAGGCCTAAATGATATACTTTAATCATAGTTTTATTTAAAGTGGCGGTATGGGTCATAAATTAAACTGTTTTTTGTTGAAAAAGTTCTACATCAATAAATTACAGATAAGATTTAAGTTATGGGAGAGTTTTGATGTGGAAAATGTCAAACAAAAAGTTGTTAAAACAGCAAATAAATAAATAAAAAAACACAAGATAATATTACAGAATATAACACTTCTTTAATACAGCTAGGCACATAATGTTTCAACACAAGATACATGTGTCGTCATCAGATGTAATGCCTAACTGTATTAAAGAAGTGTGTTATACTCCTTAATATTGTCTTGTGTTTTAATATATCTGCTCCTCGCTTTTCTATATGTCGTTCAAATCTTATATCAGAAATTGTAATGGCAACAGAAAGTTATGTGCCTAACTGTATTAAAGAAGTGTGTTATATTCCATAATATTGTCTTGTGTTTTAATATATCTGCTCCTCGCTTCTATATGTCGTTCAAATCTTATAACATAATATAAAGTTTCTAGTATTTGTAAATACCACATGGAAATGATAACATGGCAGATTGCAGCTTAAAATAGCCCGGTTGAGATTATAGTTCTCAGTCTATTTTGATGGAGGAAACCAGGTGCCAATGTCAGTTAGTCTTACTGCAATGTGACTTTGTGATTTTAAAAACTGTACTTAACATCTGTTAAGAAAACAAATATCTAAATTCAAAGGGCAAAAATAGCATTAATCTATTTAGAGTTGATCTGTGTTTGAAATGGGATTGTATTAGAGGTTTTCTAAACTTAGCAAGAACCAAAGATGTTAGAATGGAAATTGGAATGGCGCAAATTGATGCTATCAGTGTCCCGATACACATACAAAGTTTAGAAAATCTCTTTACAATCCCTTTAACATATTAAAATAGTCTTCAGATGTACTTGAACTGCAGTCTGCAGAGAAATCTTATACTCTCTTCAAATATTCCTCCAACTATAAATTTTAAAGGGATTTATGACGTCACTAACAGTGATCTCACAGAAGCTACTATTGATATCTATGCAGATCACTGTCAGTGATGTCAATAGAATGCGTTAGTTTTAGTGGAATTGCAAGGACCACAGACGTCGAAATGGAAATTGGAATGGCGCAAATTGATGCTATCAATGTCCCTGATACACATGCAAAGTTTAGTAAATCACTTTACAATTCCTTTAACATTTTAATTTCATATACTGGTATGTCATATGTCGGTAACAAGTTTGTAAACTCATAAACCAAAACATATCAAATTTTAGAATATTTATGTTGGCTTTAATAACCTTTTAAATATTTGCGGTGTTCAACAATTAAAATATTTCTCATCTATTAGAACAACCAGACTGCTGCTTTAAATTAGAACAACCAGACTGCCTACTTTGAATAATAAAGAGAGTTCTAGTAGTGAAAATTCTACTGTGGGCTTCCCATGAGCTCTTGCAGCCTGAATATTCATGTCCGCTCTGCGAATACAGGGTGTGCCAAAATTAATGTAATCTAAAGCCCTGCACTTTAAATTAGAATAATAAGCTAGTGCATTCGAAACACAGGTACTCATATGGCATAAAAAGATATTTCTTCCTGCATGGTTCCTGCACATGTTTAAAATACAGGAAGTTCTATATTCTGATAATAATTTGGGGGGAATTTCTCTTTTATTTTATTTCTATAATGCACTCAATTTCACAGAACACGTTGGTGTGTGCTGCAACTGTGCACATTAAAAATCCCACAACAGTTGTTTTTGAAAAGGTCTTAGTTTATGCCACTAAATTTCCTTCATTCCACACTGCAACTACATGTCATGAATCTGAATTTGTATCAACCCTATCAATGCAGAAAAAAACCCCATAAAACTCCATTTTAAAGGCTCAATCAAAAGAAGAAATGTGTGAAGTATTTGATCTTTTCCAATAGTCAGTGAGTAAATACTAGAATATTGCCCTAATAAAGAGAATGTAAGATATTTGAGATATTTGAGAAGAGGGTGTGTTATACAGAGTTATATAATATAACATTCATAAGGTTATAAATAATATAACAGTACCCTATCTCTTTAACCTTGACAACCATTAAAACAGTCACATCTGGTTGCACCTATTTTATTAATAATGGAACCTTATAAGCTTACTTATGTTTATCAAAATATCTCTAGTGTTTTTCTTTATATAGATCTAAATATTAATGTTTATATAGTCATAGCTCAAGTTAATGGTCCTTATTATAAATTTGGCTACAAAGTTAAAGGTTCTGTTCATGCTTCACATGCTCTGAATATCACACAAACACCATTATATTTTGGTGTAATGGTCCTGATTCTGATTCTAGTATAATAAGGACTTTTTCTCCTTGAGCTGAATGATTGTGTATTGGACCTAATTCAGATACATGAGAAATAGAGAAGCCTTAAAAGAATTTAAAAAAACAAGTCATCCCAGAAAAAAAATTTCAACCACCCATACCAAACAACAATGACTATTATTGTTTTCATATTACTCAAGTAAGAAGTAACAGTAACATTTTTCACGATCTAATGGAATGGATTAGATTACCGGTATTACTTTTTAGAGACCTAGATCTGCAAATTTGTCTAGTAATCCAATCTTATTAAGAAATGTAACTGTAATTCTATGATTAACACACAAAAAGTTTAACTTAAACAAAAGAACGTAAGTCGAAATTCAACAATTTACAGAATTTAACTTGACTTTAAGCTTATAAGTTATAAGTCAAGTGAAATTACTGTACAGGCTTGAATCCATGATCTATTATTAAGCAATTAATTAATGCTTATTACAGATCAAAGATCAGAAAAATCAGAGAAAAACACAAGAGTTAATTTCAATTCAACTGCCATTCAATAATTAATCAATCCAAAGCTAAAAAAAAAGCTATAACAAAGCAGAATTTCATTCCATTTCTTGCTCTTTTTCTGGATAATATTGATTTTTCAAGAGAAAATCCTTTGGCCCACAAGTCCAGTGTCAAAATATCGTCTGCATAGACCAGGATAAGAGAAATCTGCACTTACTGATTTGAATTGAAAGCACAAAAATGAAAACGGTCTGTTCCACTGTTTTATTTTCCTTCCTTACGTCAAACTCAACCTTGACCTTTCTAAATTTATTTTTATTTGGTCTCGATTAACAAGACACTATTTAAAAAAAAGATATCAAGATAAACACTGGGGATTATTACAATGATTTCGTATGATTTTACTCTTGTATTTAGTGTAAGAGAGGAATTAAAATGTTCTTAATCTTCACCAGAGCTATTGTCTTTTCTAGAAAATCTTGTTGAAAGCTGACGAAAATAGTTGTTGTCTGAATCCATCTGTCGCGAGTATTGTTTACTTCCGGTAGGATGATTTTGTGATTTTGACACTTTGATGAATTTATTACTACACAATTTATACCTATCTTACGTGTATTTTTTAAGTAAAGTCAAACAAGAATAAACAAGGACGGCGCTAACAAAAAGTCAAGATGGCTGAATACGCAGACGAACACGATATGAGTGCTGGAGATGGCCCTCCTCCAGATGATTTATTGTTGAGAATTATTCAAATGGCAAGGCAAGTACTGAAGTAGTGTATCTCAAACTGTTTCCATTGATGGCCTTTTTTCATTTTTATCAATTGCTGTTGATTTCTTAATCCAGTCCTTGACACTTGATGATTTTTGAGTGGGTAATAAATAAATTATGCTTCTGTTTTTCCATTTCAGACAGTTAGATTTGATACAAGACGAGTTAGATGGGTGAGTCGGCAGATTTTCTCAAATTTTCAAATGGGATAAAGTTGGCGTAGCCCCTGATCTAAATGGCTACATGGCCAAATGGTCCCTGATGTCAAATGGCACCAAGAAGCTGTAGTCAAATTAACCCTGAACTGATTTTGGTCATAATGGCCCCAAAAATACCCTTTGATTTCAACTAAATCTTAGGTTAGATGTCCTCAAAAGTTATAGCCAATGTAACAGTAGAAATATGCCTAAATTGCTGAGTCGCTGTACCTTCCAGTTCACCATAAGTATGGTTATCGTTTGGAGTAGACATTTTCCAATACTGACAGTATATATTTATCAAACATTCGATCTATTAAAGATGCCTATTTTTGTATAACCATTAATCCCTGATCTTAAATGTCGTTGGTTTATTTTCAGACCTTTTTCATTCACTGGTAAAGCTCCGCCAGCCTCTAAGAAAGCAGTGGAAGAATTAGAAACTAGAGTTATTTCCCCTAGCTCTCCATGTAAGTCAACTTTCTTACATCAAATTATGTTCCGAAAATATTCAAAGATAGAATTGAATTTAAATAATAAATATCAGAATTTAACCTTTGAACCCTGAATGTTATTTAGATAAAACGTCATATACCCTGAACTCCAAGCAATATTACTTAAAATATATGACTTTAATGTTGTATGACATCACTTGACAACGTAATGTAAGGATGGGCCAATAATATAAAGCATAGCTTACTGGTACAACTATGTCATTTTTATTTTTGGATGTTATAGGTTTAGGAACACAATGTGCTATATGTTTAGCAGAGTTTGAAGAAGAAAATGAAAGTAAAATTTTACCCTGTAATCATCAGTTTCATTCTACCTGTATCTTAACTTGGTTAAAACAGGTTCGTCGCCATTTCTTTATATCAAAACAAGTAGTTTTATTGGGTCAGATAGGGGCGGATCCTAGCTGAGCCGCACCCCCTATTTTTAGTAGACTGATGTCAGAACCCTATAGAACTTTGCCGTTAAATTTAAAGCATGTTATATTTCAAACCCCCTTTATCTAAATCCTGGATCCACCCATGTCAGATATGATTTTCTCTGCGATACTAGTACCGTACATGTATTTATGCAGAAAAAATTATAATATAGTTTTGCAAGCTTGCAATTGTTTCATAGTTAAACTAAAAGGAATTGTAAAGAGGTTTTCTAAACTTTGTATGTGTATCTGGGACACTGATAGCATCAATTACAATTTCTATTCCGACGTCTGTGGATCTCGCAATTCCACTGTAACATGATGTTACTGACAGTGATGTACCGTAAGCTACTATTGATATCTATGCAGATCCCTTTAAATCAACACTTTTAATAATATTGTAGGTAAATTCCTGCCCAGAATGTAGACACGAACTACCAACAGATGATGAACAGTATGAAGAAATTAAGAGACACAAGGTAGGATTTTTTCCCACTTTACAAACCTAAATTATTAGGATTCTTTTTTTGTATTTTACTTGTTATGAATTCAAAAGCCTGGAGGATTGTAGATATTGAAAGCATATTATCACAAAATATTCAAAATTAACTCATGCTCCCTCAAGCATAAATAAGTGATCCTTTTTACCGTATATTTTCGAATATAATGCGCACTCATGTATAATGCACACCCTTTCCTTACCCCATGAAAATCTCTGCAAAATATTTTCAGTTCGTGGCATTGTAAATATTCAATGATGTTTCACCGATTCGTTTTCTACCAGTAGATATCAATGCCAAATTATTTATATTTTTAATGTTCTAAATTTTTATTTAAATGCCTCATTATATTTTCAGGCCAGAGCTAAACAAAGAGAGTTTGAACAGGAATTGTTGCATAATTCCATGTTCGGATGATATCCACTGAATTTTATACTATAGGCTGAATATTTAATATATATTGGTGGAAGGAATTTTTTTAAGGGTTTGATCACACTACAGGCAGAGCAGGGCAGCGCGGTTAGTAGCAGCATAAATGTACAGATGGTTTTAAATGTACAGACGCTCAGCTGTTTACAATTGTACAAGAGCAATTGTAGCCATATTATATACTTGTCAAACATGATATTTTAATAATTTTAATATTCTTTTAATCAATTGGATGTATATGTATATATTTTGAACATTAAATATATTTTACACTTTTTGCCTGATTTTTCAATCAGTGTCCAAATTCCATGCCCCGTTCTGAAATATCACTCAGTGGGGATGTATTAATTTGGAGATGATACTGAAAAAAAAGTCAGACATGAACAATGTTTACAAGTTTATTTAATGTTTGATACAACTATTCTATAATTTGAATATATATCCGCGATCAGTCGAGGTCTTCTGATTGGTCAATATGCATCAGAGAATAATAATTCAACCAATCAAGATAAAATGAACTGAAAATCTTTGAAATTGTTCATGGAAAGCCACCCCAGATACGAAGATGACTAATCTAAATTTTATAGGGATTGTAAAGCATATTTCTAAACTTTGTATGTGTATTGGGGACACTGATAGCATCAATTTCCGCCATTCCAATTTCCATTCCGATGTTTGTGGTTCTTGCAATTCCACATATACAAATGATACACATACAAAGTTTAGAAATATGCTTTACAATCCCTTTAAAGACAGATAGTAGGTATGTATACAAACAATGATATATACAATGATCTGATTGGTCAAAACTTTAACCAGAATAACCGCAATCCAATCAAATATCAGCATTATTTAAACAAAAAGGTATTTCATTTCTAATAATTTTAACAAAAACATCAAACAAAATTAAAGACTTGGTCTTGAAAGAGAAATCCATGAAAAAAAACATTCCACACATCCATGATTTACTTGAAATGTGATCCACCATTTTTCATTTGTTTACAAGAAGCACAAACACCCAAAAAAGTTTGCTGTTGTACTTTGATCAGCTCACAGGACATCAGAAGATAAAGGGATTGTAAAGTGATTTTCTAAACTTTGTATGTGTATCGGGGACATTGATTGCATCAATTTGCACCATGGACAGTGATCTACTGGAAGCTACAATTGATATCTGTGCAAATCACTTTAATTTTTTTCAAAATGCTTTGTATAAATGCATCCTTTAACTTTGTTCAATGTAGATTCTCGTAACACAAACAAAAAAAAGTTAACGTCTTTTCACTGCAGTAAAATTGCCACATTGATGTCTATAATGCATTATTCTCAAGCATGCTTCTTTTTTTGATGAGCTTAATTTCAGATTCTTAAAAGATCAAATTCCTAGATCCCACGAATTTCAACAAAATGCATCAAGACTGGATATAGTGCGAGTTCTGTAACAGATCCCCTTGAATAATTCATTGAACTCTTCCATGCATTTTTATGCCTACACAAGACACTGTTATCTATGTTTGTAGGCAAGTTCATTTTCAAAATAAAGGGTGATTGTAGTTAATTCATATCCAGTCTTGAGCATTCACAAATAACAGTTTTTATAACAAGGGCGATAACTCTCAATGGAAAACATAAAAACATCCAGTTCTCAACAGAATTTCCATCGATTGCCACATTCCATACAGAAAACAAACGTTGTCATAGGCTCATCAGAACTTCTAGTTTGAAGCTGGGTGTATGTTGTTTTGCTCTTTCCACACTTTCCACATCTAAACAGATCAGTGACAGTTCCTTCATTTTTCGCCATTTGATGATCGTCAATGCTTTCTTTGGTCAATTTATCCCGGAGTTTTCTCATATCTTCATTTGCCATCTCTTCGGCGGACATGTTGGACATTCTCTGAGCGGAAATGGCTCCGATGAGAACGTGTAGACGAAGCTGAGGATTTTTAGCGTCTCGTAAATTCGCAACACGACTTCGAACACGATTTTTATACTTCTGATTCGTGTTCCCGAATTCGATATAAATATAATCTTCAATGGCTGCAGCTATATCAACTACATTTCCACTGTTTTCTGGTGCATTGTCACATTTTAAGGAATTTGCAAGAATTTCGCGACATTTCAATCTCACGGCATCATTGGTGTCAGAGGCAGTCATTGGTTTTTTCTCTTCTTTTGTTTCTTTTTCAGCAGCAACATCTGTACTGTCATTTGATGTTTCATCCATTTTAACTTTAGAGGAAGTGCTTCCCTTTGATTGGGTTGTTTCCCCTGGTAGAAGCTTCTTCCATAATTTGATCAGAGTTTTAGCCAGGGAAATAACTTCCTCACTTTTACTGGCTTTACGTAAATTGTTTACCGTCATACCTATTCTTGTCTTCTGTAGAACATCTAAAGACATGGGCAAATCCTGAAATGAAAAGTTCACACATTTTATAAACTTTGACAGTCTGCTTCAGGAAACTTACCAGAGATGTAAGTTGGCAATTTGGTCAGTAGGCATATTAAGAAATTGATAATGTATTTCAATTAATAGACACCGGCCATCTGGGAATATCTGAATGGTCTATTATATTATAGGCCTAGTCATCTTGGCACTTTGACTTTAATTAAAACCTAATAAATGGTCCAAATCAAAATGGCCCTATTTCTTGAAAGTGCGTCATTTCATTTGCAATTGCTCTTTCCTCAATGCTTTAGAGTTAAGTATATGCAAATAATTTTTAGAAAGTGTTAAATTCTTATTCCAGTGATACACAATTCGAATGCAGCCCTTTTCTAACAAAAAAAAAAACTGAACGGAAAGTGAAACAAACTAAACGAACGCACCTGCAAAGTTTTCAACAAGTCGAAAACAGAGCTATGGTCTGCTGTTTTATTGGTAATCATTTTGTCGAGCTTCTTGCCGACTCCAAGAACTTCTTCTTCGCATCCCATTTTGAAAATATGCAGCTTTTCTAGCCCTCTGAATTAGAAAAAGTACAAAGACAAATTTGCGAAAAGACAATCTGTAAACCGGAAGTTTTATTAAAAACAAACACTGCGCATGCTCCTGACAAAAACAAAATGTGGATTTCTTTAAAATCTATTTAAAACAATGACAAAACGCAAAATAAAGCTTACGAAGTTACAATAAGAAACAAATTTAATTACTCATACGTTGTTACACTCTTTGGGCAATGTTGTTCACAAAATCAAAGCATCAAAAAAGTTAATAAATTTGTTTAAAGAAAGGATTGGTTGTTATGATGTATGGAAGAGAACTCTTGTAAAATTACTACAGACAACAACTAATTCTCAAAATTTATGGTCAACTTCTCAGAATGTTTCTTCCAATGAAAATCCACACAATTGCATCCAACCTGGCTTGGGCTAATCAGAACAGACAAACACCATGCAGTATGCAATGAGGCTATCTACTGTCAAGATATCTTCAACGAGTTCAGTGCGCACAGAGCCTAGAAATGTCTCGTAGAAAAGACTAACGTCTTTTTCAGCCCCTCCTACATCACTAACAAGGGAAACTAGTTTGAAAAATCCAAATACTTTCTCGACCCATTCCAGTTTATTGAATAAGTCATCTTCAGTCATAATTCCAGTCCACCCAGTTGTAAATGGGAACGGATAATTCGGGAAAGATCAATGCCTTGTAAAATAGATTTCTAAACAAAACACTCAAAAACAAAACAGCTTTTTTAAGAATTTTTATATATTTTTAATAATCAGAGATCTAATCCAAATAAAGCAACAAATGTCAAAATAGAAAAATAAGAAAATTTGATAAATATATACTATACAAATACTTATATAAAAAAAATAAAATATCACGTAAAAAATAATTTGTAGAAATATTGAACTGTCATGATACCAAATAAATAATATTAGCTATGTGAACTCTCTGAAACAAATCAGGTAGGAAAAAATAAATACATGATAACGTGCAAACGACACAAAATCAAGAGAAGATCATTGCCAAGGAGCTGTCAAAAGTAAACAGGATCCAAAATGAAAAAATATAAATAAATTAAAAATATGTCATAAATATATTATGTTATCTCCTTTTACTCCAATGAATATATAAAATTTCTTTAACTACATGGTTGGACAATCCAGTAAAAACACCTAGAACCCTCTGTGCCCTCAAAACCTGTGCATTGGTCTGATCACAAAGTGTGCCCCTGGGCCCATATGCATAGAACTTAACACTCCATTTTTAACCCTCAAAAACATGGTTAAATCACTGGAAAATCTATCTCAGAATCTTATTTAACCCTTTGAACCCTGACGTTATTTTGGCTAAAACGTCATATACCCTGAGTTCCCAGCAATATTTCTTAAAGTGTATTACGTTAACGTTGTATGACGTCACATGACAACGGCGGGTTTACCGGCTTGTCGGGTATATATAACGTAAGGATGGGCCGGTATGAAAGGGTTAACCTGGAGTTATTTTTAATGCATACAGGCCTAGAGGCTGGTTTAAATATTTCCAGTCTAGCGTAAAAAATCAACAAAACAATGAGATCACTACGTAAATGGAATCAGACCACTTCTACTACTCTTACTGCTAGTAGTTCGAGTCCCTGTGGTGGTAGGTCTGGATGACTGGGACGAGGGTAATGAAGCTGTGATCATCTGGTCTTTCTGCTCTTTGCCTTTAATTGTAGACGAAGCTGTATGAGGTCTGGTAACCGTGGGAAACTGTTGCTGAAACCATTCCTCAAACTCCTCTATTGTCATGTCCACTATTTTTTCACGGCAGAATTCTACGGCGGCGGTGACGTCTGGGCTACAAATTTCCCAGTCACGTAACGTACCCAGGGCTTTAATAAACGGATAGGGACTCTGACGGCTTACATTCTCAATCTGAAAAAATTAGGAAAATCATTTATAACTGAAGTTTTTTTGTCTTACTTTTCTTCATTGGGCTTTTGAATATGCGTTATAACATGCACATAATGAGGACAATTTTGCCAGGGCAGCAGTGTACATGTGTCCTTTTGTTGCCTCTTTTTAGCAGATACTGATTAAGTCTTTTAATACCTCTTTGTTTTAAATCTTTTGCATGTATATTTCGAATAAATAAGTCAATAAACTTTTCATGTCTTGGAACCTTTCTTTTGCACCTATATTCCATAAAACATAAATGGGATAAATAGTCATTCTCAATTAAAAGAAACTGAACTCACCAATCCAAAGTTGCCAAGTTTATTCAGAATGAGTTTATAATACCATAAATCTTTCAGTTGTCGTGGGATACTGTCTTGTAAGTCTGTGTACCTGGAATTATAAAATCATTCTTTATTGTTCAGTGCATTTTTTTTTGTAAGCAGTTATTTGTTGTCTGTAGCTCTAGAACTGGAATGATTTACATAGCTGAAACTGAGCTATCAACTGCATTCGGCTCACCCTTCATCAATTTGTTCGAGACTATGTAATTACTCGGCCATGAGAGGCAGCCATCTTGCCTGTTAAATGGACAGGTAAAAACTCTTGTTTGGAAATTGATTTTGATTGGTTGTTTTTACCGCAAAAGAATACAACACTCTCTGAAGAATGTTGGTGATTGGCTGAATTTATTCAATATGGCGACTACCGTATAGTATACGAGGTTATCTAGCCGCTAGTCTAGTTCCGAAGTAGATACAAGTGCTATCAACTGGTAAAGTAACCTACCAGTTTCCTTTAAAGGAAGATTCTTTTCTTCTCTCTGAGTTCTGGTTTCTAGAAATAGCACCTTCTCTCATCTTCTCTAGCGATGTCCACATACTGTTACCAGCCTGAATAGCTTCGTATTTCGATAGACATTTACTTAAACGATCTCTAAAATATTCAAACAAACTTGAATCATCAAGGTGAAGAACGCAAGTTTAACCCTTTGAACCCTGACGTTACTTTAGCTAAAACGTCATATACCCTGAACTCCCAGCAATATTTCTTAAAACGTATTACGTTAATGTTGTATGACGTCACTTGACAACGGCCGGTTTGTCGGGTATATATAACGTAAAGGATGGGCCGGTATACCGGCTTGTCGGGTTGAAAGGGTTAACAATTATAAGGGCTGATAACCAAGCTCTCTATATTGAACAAGGGTTTAATCACACTACAGACAGAGCAGGGCCGAGCGGTGAAGCTCAGAACAGGGTATTGCTTTGCTGTGCTTTCAACCGTGCTGCGTTATTCCGCTTGCAATTTAAACAGCTGAGCGTCTGTACATTTAAAACCATTAACCGCTCTTATCTGCGCCGTCCTGTTCTGCTTGTAGTGTGATCCAAGCCTTAACAAAGTCTGAATTTAAAACTTACAAGACAAAACACAGACCAACATTAGGTGCTTCAAAATAGTCATCTACACACAGGGGCAAATGAAGTCACTAAACCCCAAACTTCTATCCCATCCTCCCAACCCCCATAGATATACAAAACAAAGCTGTCTTCTTGATTTTACTTGATAACGTTACCTGTATGTGTTTCGAAACGTAGTATGTAATAAATGCAGAAGTAGTATATCCATATATCTTAGTATTTTAGAGCCATCTTCTGAATGCTAATTTGATGAAATAGGCCATTTGGATTAATTTTGGAAAAAACTGTCCCTCCTTCCTCATGACAAAAATTCCCTGACTGCCCTAGTTTCAAGCCTTACCTGTCTAGCTTCTGTAAAATGTCGTGTAAAGTCAGAGCCTTGTCTTCTTGAATTTCTGCAAATTTATTCCTTAAATTGGTCGACATGTTGTGGAATTTGTTGCTAGGCAGCGTGGCTTGATAGTCGACTAAAGCTTGTGTCGTCTTGGGTCGTATAATTTTAGAATGAGCAGACATAATACGGGACGGTCGTTGTTCTTCAATTGTAGAGATTGTTTTAGCAGACTGCACTCTTGATTCTCTTCTCTGAAACAAAGCAACAAACGGGTGAATTTTGGTTGGTAGAATTGAAGCGATCATAAAAAGCTCAAAATCGTTGTTGTTTTTTTTTAAAATGGATGATACAACAGAATTTTGGCCAGAAAATTGCTATATTTAACAAGGATGATACCTTAGATTTTTGAAGGTCCATAAATTGGCAAAAGCTCTTAGCATGGACCCCAATATTTGTACCCATTTACAGGATCACCAGACTTCGACAATTCATCTTGGATTAGCCAACCTCTGTTATTGCCCTAATACATCAAATACTTTTTAGATACCAACCCCTACCAGCATCATTGACAGGGGGAAACTAAGGAGAAGAAAGTAAAAGTAGACTTACTGAACTGCGTCTATCTGGAGATTTGTTTCTGTGAGATTTTCTACTGGCTCTTCCCTCAGATACACTCGCTCTGAAACACAAACACATGGTTGAACTGACGGTCAAAGTCTATGGGGGATCTCTGTAGTAAAGTGCCCCCTCACGGAAATGAATGGAGTTTTACGTCCTGCTTCTCTGCACCAGTATGGACTAATTAGAATAGTCCTCTCAGAACTGAGGCCAAAGGTATAAAAGCCTTGACAATTTTGTGGTCTGAAATTGTTTTGTACTACGTCAACTGAGTATTAAAACTCACCTTTTATCCCGTTTCAGCCTGTCAGGGGACGTATCGTTACGTTCGTATCTCCCGTAATATACACTGTCAAGTTTATCACTGATATGACCGTCTCCACGATTTAAACTTGAATAATATTCGTCCAGGAATTTAAATATACCTGTAATATCAATTGATATATTAAAATATTTAACTCAACTAGTGGCTAGATAACCTCGTAAAATATATGACAGGGATTCTCAGTTTGTTTCAACGACTGAAAGCCTTTTTCCATGTCAGTCCCTCTGACATGCATCACTGACCGAGGGGAAACCATGTTGAAATACTAAAACTAACTACTGAAAGCTACTATTGAAATCCATGCAGATCACTGGTAGTGACGTCAAAAAATGCATTAGTTTTAATGGAATTGCAAGAACTACAGACGTTGGAATGGAAATTGGAATGGTACAAATTGATGCTATCAGTGTCCCCAATACATATACAAAGTTTAGAAAACCTCTTTACAATCCCTTTAATACAACATCATCAAAAGTCTATTGTAAAATAAGGAATATCAGCTCGGCAAATTCTGCTAGCCACATTTTAATATACAGTGTACTCTGTCATTTCCGACATCTGAGAACTACGACATTCTGCGTAATCCGACATCTATTTCTGGTCCCGATTGAATTCCTTCTTATGTCAGTTTAAAAAACTCTTAGTATAATATAGGTATTTGTTAAAACACATCAAATGTAAATACACAACATCCATACAAATATTAGAACAACACTGACATAAGCTTTTCAAAATATTGGTTAATTTTGCCATGGAACTTTAAGCATGTTACTTATATTTGGTATGTTTTTAAGAATGGGTACGTATTAAAGGAATTGTAAAGTGTATTTCTAATTTCTATTTCTGTCAGTGACATCATAAAACACGTTAGTTTTAGTGAATTACAAGAACCACAGATGTCGGAATGGAAATTGGAATAGCGCAAATTGATGCTATCAGTGTTCCCGATACACATACAAATTTTAAAAATACACTTTACAATTCCTTTAAGCAATTAATAGACATTAAACACAGTGACAACATTATCACAACATCAAATTACCTGTTGAGCCATCTACAGACAAAAATAAATTTAAAAATTCAGTTAGAAATCAGTAAAAACAACGGTCCATTAATAACGCAAAAGAAAATAAGTTGTTATCCTTGAATGAATCATTTGTCAAGGACCCTTATCCTTGTAAGTACAATGTCAAGTGGTTTGTCCAAGTATCTGCTTGTAGACAAGATCCTCATGAACCTAAGTTATTATCCTTGTAGACAAGATCCTCATGAACCTAAGTTATTATCCTTGTAAAGTCAGTAGACAAGATCCTTGTGAACCTAAGTTATTATCCTTGTAAAGTCAGTAGACAAGATCCTTGTGAACCTAAGTTATTATCCTTGTAAAGTCAGTAGACAAGATCCTTGTGAACCTAAGTTATTATCCTTGTAAAGTCAGTAGACAAGATCCTTGTGAACCTAAGTTATTATCCTTGTAAACTCATCGCGTGGTTAAGAATCAGCTGATAGAAAGTTTTTTTCCTTGTAAAAAAAATAGCAGCTTTCTTTTATTTTATGCAAAAGTAACGGTAGAAAACTGTATCTGGCGTTAAATTTGATCATGGCAATGACAAAAACTTAACCTACTTCTGCTGTAAGGTGTTTCTTCATCTTCCTTCTCTGGCACAGGTGTCATGGCCGACGTCTCATCTAAAGTATTGGGTAGAGGTGAATGAGATACTGAGCTCTGATTGGTTGTATTTAAATGAGTTGAACTGTTGCTAGGGCTCAGCGAGGATCGAGTCAACATAACTCGTCTGTTATATTGTCGACTCAATCTTGACCTTTTACTCATCTGAAATCAAAATTCAGTTTTTCAAAGGTTTAAAGGGATTGTAAAGTGGTTTGCTAAACTTTGTATGTGTATCCGGGACACTGATAGCATCAATTTGCACTATTCCAATTTCCATTCCGACGTTTGTGGTTCTTGCAATTCCACTAAAACTAACGCGTTTTATGACGTCGCTGACACTGATCTACCAGAGCAACTATTGACATTTCATAACAAATTTCCTACCTTGGCATGTGCTCCAGTATTAGTTACAAATTGGTCCCATTTGGTTTGAGCTGTTTTCTGATTTTGTATTCTTCCTTTTGACACCTTGTTCCCTCCCATATCACTGAAAAAACAAAGGATAATATTACAAGACGAGTTTAAAAGGCCTCATAAAAGATGGTTTTCCTTCTATTTGAAATGATTTTTGTATTTTAAAATCATGTTTCAAGAAAAACTATGAGGACATATCAAACACAAACATGTTGATGAAAGTATGATGGTGATAACATGGCATACAAATTCAGCGACTGTGCCATCCTTTTGACCTAGACAATTATTGGTATACATGCCAAGCTATGATGGTCATACTAAACTTTTGTCAGAAGGGAAATTTTTCGTGAGACAGGTTCTATATTAAAACAGGAATATTTTTAGGATTATATACATTACCTTTTACTGAGTTTCCAGCAGGTAGTTATTGGAGACATGGTACAACCTTGTTCTATGTTCATAGCCTCTAATATCCAGTTCAATACACACAGTTGACGGAACAACGAATCCCTGAAAATATCAACATGAAATGTAGTTATGCGTCCTACCAGTTCGGGCTTTTAGGTCTCATCTTAGGTTTCTACAAATAGGTCTTTTCAATGCCATGCAGTGTACAATGATAGAAACTTGCCAAGATAGCAGCAGCCTAACTTTTTTTTATCCGGAGATTTTTCCATAATGCCTGTAGCACAAGGAGCTTCTGTTTATTGTCTCATCTGAACGCCCATGTCATCAAGCATCTTTTTCATAAGATTCGAGAAATATACTTCCATGCATTAAATAAATAAAGATAAAATGTCTACCTTGAAACATCGAACGATATCACTGAGTTATCAACAGTGGTGTTGATTAAGTCTGGATCGATTGGGACTACAGAACGATTATCAGGTGAGACTTCTCGTGAAGGATTAAGGCTGGAAGTTATGTTGGCTTCGAAGTCTGCTGTATGATCTGTCACCTCCGATAAACTCGTATACTTCGGTGTGAAAGGTCGCGGAGGAATGTTTTTCTTCTTTTTTCTCGGTGTTGATTTGGAACTGTTGGGTCTTGAACCATCACTGTATGTAAACATGTAGACATATACATTATAATTATTCTACTAGAACTTCTGGGGCCTGTTTCTCAAAAAATCTTACGATTAAAAATTGTCGTAAGTGTGGAATTATTCATTGCAAACTGAAGAATTTACGACAAATAAAGATTTTCTGTATATGTGTTTTCTATATTAGGCATAGCCTCACTGAACTATGAGTCACATTTTTTACTTTCAAACACTGATTATTTTCGTATTTTGATAGCCGTGAACACTATTAATGATTAACTGAGCCAAAATTCAAGTTTCTGACAGATGGTAAATACCCCTTTATTGTTTAATAATATGAATTGCTAAAAATAAAAAAGCAATGGTAAACGGCGGTAGAAAACTCTAAAAATCTAAAAATCTAAAAGCAAACAATCTTACCCCAGTGTATTTGGTTGTGTTAAGAATATACTGTCCTGTTCCCCTCCAGAAAAATAACTACTGTAAATAAAATAACAAGCCAAGCTATAATAACCCTTTAAACACTGAGAGTCGGAAGGAAAACGTCATGTTCCCTGAGGCCATATTCTCTAAATTTAACTGTGATACTGGAACACACTAAAATGATCCTATAGTTCTTTAGCGTGAAGCCCATGGTACCCATTGGTGAAACATGTTTGAGAAGATACTTGTGCTGATGCTTGTGTTGAAAGGGTTAAAAATAACTAAAAATAAACTGCTAACAAAGCAAGATAAGACTTAAAAAATTCAATTTCTCAAGCAAAACAAATAAGCAATATAACAAAAAATCTATTCTATGCAAAAAATTTAAAAGTTGTTCTTTGTAATTCAAATTTAGATGGAGAATCTAGTTCACAAAGGAATTCGGATTGAACCAATCAATAAAGGGTGTTTTAAGATGTTGCTAATTAAATATATAGCCATTCCCCTAAAAGCATCTACTTCTGAATTGAAAAAGCTCTTTCAAACATAGCCGTAGGGGCCCACGACTCAACAGGGGGGCAGACCGACTTAATACCCAAATTTTAATGATATTTTGCCCGATTTTTCAGATTTTTTGCCGGAAAACATGACATTTGGGGAGGCCCCCTGTCTCCTACGGCTATGTTTTCAAATAATAATACCCCCGACATATTTCAGAACACATTCTAAACTGAAGCAAACTAAATGGAAGTCAAAATGAGATGAAATGAATGGAGTTTTACGTCCTGTTTTTCTGCACCTATTTGGGCTAATTGAGGACGGGCAAACGCCATGTAGTGTGCAATGAGGGAAATTTTGAAATGGAAGTCAAAGCAATATAAAATATTTCTATAATACCTGTCTAGTTCGACGTCATGAGGAATATCATTGTCAGATTCATCAGAACTACTGTCCGATTTCGGTGGTTGCCATGCGTTACGAGCCTCTTCTGCCTTCCTTCTATAAGCCTCGGCTATTGCTGCTTTCTAAAATTAAAGATAGAAAAATGCTTATCTAATGCATGATGCAAGTCAGAGGAGCTAACATGCAAAAAGTGTCTAATCTTTGTGACAATTAACCAAACTCTGTGTGCTACAGGATGTGCACTTAAAAGATACCTTGACAATTTGAATTAAAAAAGAATGGGTTGATGCCTCCGGGAAACATCCACTCTGCTTCAGCTCACCCGGCCCCACTCTAGCTACGCCACTGTGCTGCTTTGTGTTGCGGTTCTTCATTATGCCAATCAGGTGTAGAAAAGCAGGATGTAAAACTCCCATTTAATTAAGTTGTTAAGAATTGTTAAATTTATCTCCTACCTTAGTTTGTCTTTCTTGTTTTATTAAATCAAACAATCCATGTCCTAATTTTACATTTCTTATTAAAGTCCTACAATATAATATAACATAGTCATTTAAATGATTACGATTAAAATTGCATAAAGAAACATAGGGAAATTATTGTCTTTTTTTTGTTATTTAAGCAGTAAACTGTTACCCTATGGCGTGTATGGTTGTATATCAGGATACAAATTGGCTGCAAAATTGAATGAATGCGCGCTAGCGTTGTGAAAATGTGAAAATATTTTTTGGATTCAAATCAAGGTCATCAGATTTTCCAAGAACTATTTCTTTATCAAAGATTACGCCGTCATTTTGCTACACGTATCTAAGCAAATATGACGCTTAGTTAGGTCATGTGGCTAGCAGTGGCATTTATTGCATGATAAAGACCATACGATTTTACATTAGGTCAATGGGTGAACATCATAGCAAATTTAAATATAACTCAATGTTTACATTTCCAAATGATAAAATTTGATTTATTGGCTGCCAAGCATTTCAAGAGACAATAAATAAATTTTGATATACAAGAGACTTATAGATTACTTCATAAGTTATAAGTATATAAACTTGATATATAACACTTTATCAAGCAATTTTTATTATCCAACAGTGATGTGTCTATGAACCTTTAGGTGGAGGGGCCAAGTTGGGGCCTAATAATTGTCAGTGGGGGGGCTACCAGCACCAGGGCTCATATACATAAAAAAAAAAACCAAGGTTAAAATCAAACTCTGAGTTAAATTACCATTGACTTTACCAGGGTTAAATATGACTTTAACTCAGTGTTATTTTTTATGCATACAGGCCCTGGTATCCGTATGTAACATTATACAAAATTTCAAATGAGGGGCCAAGACCGGCCTAAATTCCCCCTGTAGAAACGCCACTGTTATCTAATCAGATTACTGTATTAAAATCTGATTCTTTTAAAGAAACGTTTGTAGAAAAAATGTCATGCTAATTTACTGAAAACTACTGTTCAATTTTGACCTCATAATATCTTATCTCCCAGTTGGTCCTTGTTCAAATCTCTTGGAATTGATCTTTCCCGGATTATCCGTACCGGTACCCATTTACAGCTGGGTGGACTGGAATTATGAGTGAAGATGACTAATTCAAGGTGATCGGACTTAAAACAACTGTTTTGACCTCATAATATCTTAGCAGATACGTAGAAAACTGGACAATTTACCTTCCATGTCTGACCTCTTTATTCAAATTATTCAGTTCTCGCTTTTTTCTTCTTAGCATAAAATTGGCAGCAGACTGAAATGAAAAGGAGTTTTACACCTTGAAGCATCTTCTCAAGCCCTTTCCACAACTTGACCCTGCTTTGCTTTAGGGACTTTCGAATCTCTACTGAATTTATGTATGGATTTGTGTGATTGAATAGCAAGTAGTTACAATTCGATGGAAGACACTTAACGAGTCAAACGTTCGTGGGGTACCTTTGCTCATTCTGTGGCACCTTGGATCCCCTCCCCCTTTACTCTCTACCACACCTAATAGAAACACAACTGGCTGATTAAAGTAAAATAATAACAGAAAGACTTACATTAGATTTTTTATGTTTGGTGATTTCTAACCCCCTGTCATCATCATCAGAACTAGAACTATAACATGATTCATCAGACTGCAATAATAATAATAATACACACATATAAACTTTAAGATTTGAACGACATATAGAAGCGAGGAGCACATATAACAAAACACAAGACAATTTTATGGAATATAACTCACTTCTGTGCCTAACTTTATTGATAAAGTGTGTTATATTCCATAATATTGGCTTGTGTTTTGTTAAATGTAAACTTTGCTTTCTCTGGCTTTATTTAGATCAATTACTACAAGATTCTGAGAAAGTTTGTAGTCCATTTTGCTCTGTTGTCGCTTAGCTGGCATATAGCTACCGCACATACTTAACCCTTTGAACCCCGACGTTGTTTTGGCTAAAACATCATATACCCTGAATTACCAGCAATATTTCTTAAAACGTAAAACGTTAATGTTATATGATGTCACTTGACAACGGTTGGTTTACCAGCTTGTTGGGTATATATCACGTTATGTTTGAGCCGGTATACAGGCTTTTCGGGTTGAAAGGGTTATGTCAATTTTTTTAAAATTGGAGGCTCTCATTTGTATAACAAAGGGTATTTTTGTTGCTTATAATATGATTTCCAGCTGCGTCCATAAGTAACAAATGAACACTTACCTCTTCCCACTGTCCTAAAGCACTTAACACAAGTCGTTTTTCATCGAGATAAAAAGGATCACCAATTCCTACATAGGGACGATAATTCAAGGCGTTAAATCCCTGAGTGACTAATTGTTCCTGTCTACGTCTATAATTAGCCGAGCGAACGATATCTCTACTGGGATGAATGGGGTTATAAACTGTGTCACATCGCGCTTGAAGTTTTAATCCTTTCTGTGACGGAATAGGCAGAGGCTGCCGATTTACGTAAGCTCTCGGATCTTTCGTTGGCATGGTGATTGCTGTATTTTATGAATCTCTTACTATTTTACACTCATATACATTTTTATATCTGAAATAAAAAAAAAAATTATTGTGTGATTGATAGGGGTGATAGAATTGTGGTCATTAAAAAAAAAAGGGGGTGGGGGAGGGGAAGATTCATTTTTTAGAACATTAAGCATCAATTAGAGATTATGTTATCTATCATGAAGAGTTTATATCCAAGGCTGTGATATATTTAGGCAGTGAAACAGACAAAAAAAGTTGGGAGAGATTGTGTCAGATTTTTTTGTTTTGTTTACATTTGCAAATTGGACGCACCTTGCGCTTTGGTTTCGAAGTTCTTCCGTTTCCACTGCCTAAATGAGACCCAATCAGAAATCGGTACTCTCTGATCTTACAGATGGATTCAAAAACAATATTATTTTGTAAAATACTAAAGTACATACCTCCATAGAACAGGAAAATAAACTTAAAAACATTTTTACCGAAATATACTTTCTTACATGGCAGAAATTCAGTAACGTCCCGAAATGGTGTGTGGATTTATGAAGTGTGGAATTGCCATTTGCAAGACTCGTGTCCACGCTTTTGATTAAATTTTGAATAAATTTGATCGAGAATTAAAATATATTTGCACAAAAATTATAAAAATACTTACCAGAAGTTAAAATTCGTACTCAATTATTTTAATCCGTGTCTAACTTCGAGGCGTTTCTTAAGCGGTCTTGTTAATCAAGACTACAGATAGCGTCCCGTTGCTAAGAAACTTTACGTTTACTGTTATAAATCTGGATATTCGGGACGAATATTAATGTTGCAAATGAATTTAGTGATCATACTTTAATAAGCTTAAAGTAAAATCCCCTAAAGATTTGGCCCTTTGTCTTTGTTTCTAAATTTAGGGTATCATTTAAGCTCCACTTACAAAGGAAACTAAAGGACTGGTTGTCTGGCATAAATCAAGTTGGGTGTTCCCAATATCAGTTGTCTTATCATTAAGCCTTTGAATTAATATCGCATTTGGCTGGTCATATTAAGGTGGGCATTATACTCAAAATTATAGCTTGTTAGAGCTTAAGAAAAGGTTGGCCCAATCTAGGCCATATCTATCTCTAAGATGTACCATGATAAATGGATGTGGCGGTCTCCAAGGTACAGGTTACCATATCTTATCAGTAACACACATGTAAGGAACTGCCAAGGCCAAGGGTCAGGCATTGGAAATCAGTGTTAGTTTAGTTCTTGAGATCATTTTGGTGTTGGGCTTCATGCATGAATCAACTAGGCCTCCAAACTAGTGGGCTTTCAGAAATATATCCAATCAAAAACAAAGATTAAAATTTAAATATTTTATTGTGGAAGTTAAACTTTATTGAAGGCTGCTATATCTACACTCTGGACCTAAAAAATAATAAAAAAATACAGTAATTACAGTCCATTTTAATTGTATGAGGACAGGCCAACTGTTGAGGGATCTTAGTACATAAAAAAGTAACATTGGCGCCAGGCAGGGTATGCTTACTCTTCTAGACACCCGATACCACTTTTCATTTACTCATGTATGATTGATAATTCCTCATGTGAAAAGTTCATAAGCTGTTACCTATGTTTTGTCAAAATGTCTTTTTGGATTTCAAGTATCGTTTCAGATCGTTAGTACAATGTACTTGGTTTTAAAACCACAATAGAAAAACACTAAAATATAATCTTATACGTACCACATCTTCAAATTCTGTGATTTTTTCAACTAAATCATCTATGCTGACTTTGTCATCTTCTACGACACAACAGATCTGTAATTTCATTATACCATAACCTACGGGCGCTAATTTACCTAGAATAACAATAAATAGGTCACTGTAACACCAGAATCAAAGGTTGACCTATGACAGGATCAAACTTTTGACCTTTTGCTAGCTGCAGTCAATAAATGACCACCACCACCTAAGTATTCCCAGAATATCAATCATAATTCCAGTCAACCCAGCTGTAAATGGGTAAACGGATAATTCTGGAAGGATCAATGCCAAGAGGTTTGGCCAAAGACCAGCTGAGAGAAAGGATCCTCGCAGAACCTAAGTTGTTATCCTTGTAAAATACCAAGAGGTTTGGCCAAGGACTAGCTGGGAGAAAGGATCGTCGCGGAACCTAAGTTGTTATCCTTGTAAAATACCAAGAGGTTTGGCCAAGGACTAGCTGGGAGAAAGGATCCTCGCGGAACCTAAGTTGTTATCCTTGTAAAATACCAAGAGGTTTGGCCAAGGACTAGCTGGGAGAAAGGATCCTCGCGGAACCTAAGTTGTTATCCTTGTAAAATACCAAGAGGTTTGGCCAAGGACTAGCTGGGAGAAAGGATCCTCGCGGAACCTAAGTTGTTATCCTTGTAATATATAGACGTTTCTTTCTTTCTTTATGTAAAGAATCAGACTCTCTTAGGGATTCTCATACAGACAGCACATCCTGGAACAGATTCCTAAGAAAACAGGGTAAATAAAATCAGGACTTACTTGCTCCCCATTTTAACCCGTCCATTTCAATGGTTCGAACTTTATTTTCTACGTCTTTCATATCTGTTTCATCATCCCAAGGCTTGACATCCAGGACTACGTTGGATTTGGCAATGAGTGTGGGTTCTGAAAAGGCAAAAATATAGTTTTATGTTCTCAGAGACATTAATTTTGTTTTATCTTAGTTAAAGGGGAATGTTCAGCATTTTCGAGGATAATAAGGCATAGTCTTACTAAACTACAAGTCATATTTTTCACTTTCAAACTCTTGTAATTATGGATATATGGGGATTTGAAGGTTTAAATTTCTGAAACTTACTGGTAGCTTTTCTTGCTTTATAATCTGCAACTCTTTTTTGTTTTATTGCTTCTAATTCAGCCTGAAATATTTCATTAAAGGTATTGTAAAGAGGTTTTCTAAACTTTGTATGTGTATCAGAGACACTGATTTGCACCATTCCAATTTCTATTCTGATGTCTGTGGTTCTTGCAATTCCAGTAAAACTAACACGTTTTATGATGTTACTGACAGTGATCTACTGGAAGCTACTATTGATATCTATGCAGATCACTGTCAGTGACGTCATAAAACACTGAATAGAGTCAAGAAAAATTCCTGTTACCTCTGCATCACCATCATCATCATCTCCGAATAATTCAAAATCATCATCATCATCTGCATCATCTGCTGGGGCGGGTTTAGATTGGCTGGTGGGTTTACCTCCCTCTAATGCTACGATTCTATTTTCTAACTTGATAACTAGGTTCCGTAAGTCATTGGTCACTGAAATTTAAAATAACAGAATTTCAATTTCATAATGAAATTTTGTGGAGATATAAAGGTTTGACTGTCAAAAGATATGGAAACATAAAGTTGGCTCAAACCCATGGAATAAAAAGTGAGTGTTTTTGTATTAGGACATGTCCTTTAATGTGCCAAATGTACTGCATAATTTCCTTATTTCAGCAAGGAAACTTTAATTAAGCTACTGTCTTTAAACTTGTATCCACTAATATTAAATGAATTCAGAATATATAAGCTTCAAAGATAGTTGCAGTGCGTTCGATTCTTCGAACGCACTGCATTGTTTTGCAAATGACTTTTTTTTTTTTTTTGTCTATTTCTGGTCACGCTAATTCGGTATGAAGGGAACATATCACACAATATCTCAGATTATCACCTACTAAATCTAACTGCACGGTGTTACGCGAATGTAAAATGACGCTTTTTTGTTTAACCGGAAATGACGTATGACAGAAAAACCCATTTTAAGTTTTTTACCATTTTCTCCACTGTTTTTCAACCGATTTTGATCGGACTTTCTTTGTTACATTCTCTAATCGATTGTCCATAAGATAGGTGTTTAAAAACACCCACTTTGAAAACTTTGAAGCTGAGTTTTGGAGCACCTTTTTTGACCATTTTTTCAACTTTCTCAATTTTATTTTCATCGACCTGAAAACTCGCATATGCATAGACCTTTTGATCGCAAACAATTAGCAATTTTCAAAATTTCGATATCACTTCCGGTTTTGACGTCATTTGCTCTCAAAGTTGAAATTTCAACTTCCGGAATTTTGAAGATATTCGAAAAATTCTTTTTGCAGTATGTTTGTTATGTAAACACAAAAGTATACAAATCATAAAATTTGACCCGGATGTAACAGATCAGTCGCCATCTTGAAATGGTATATTTTCATAAAACGCAAAATGGGGCCTCAGGGTGTTATGGAATTTGCATAATTTTTATGTCTATACAATCTACAGTCGACTGCGACCAAAACATGGGAAGCCGATTTTTGATTTTCAATTCTGAACTTTTCTTATTTCCGGTTAAAATAAATCAGTAATTGTCAAAACTAGCAAGTCCCATATTTTGTGACCTTGACCTTTTGTGACTTAGTGACCTGTACAAAAGTTATTGCCCTTGATTAGATGTATCCAATGACATATTGTTTTCAGATGCCCAATGGTTACTTCCGGTTTTATAGCCGTTTGAAAATTGTAATTTTAAACTTTAAACAGCCCTACCACGTGACCTAATTTACATATGTCTTATTTTCTTTCACCGTCTTACTATGCTCTGTCTGCTCTTTCCAATGATATACAACACAATACATTTCAATAAAAATTCCGCCTTTTAAAGTTTGAAAAATTTGTGCCAATTTCCATTGAAACTGTGCGTGTTTTTTTCAAATTTTATTTCGATCGTTCTGAAAACTTACAGATAAATAGACATTTTGATGGCGAACAAAAATATGTTTTCAAAATTTTTGTATCACTTCCGGTTGTGACGTCATTTACTCTTAAAGTTAAAATTTCAACTTCCGGAATTTTGAAGATATTCGAAAAATTCTTTTTGCAGTATGTTTGTAATATAGACACAAAAGTATACAAATAATAAAATTTGACCCGGATGTAACAGATCAGTCGTCATCTTAAAATGGTATATTTTCATAAAACGCAAAATGGGGCCTCAGGGTGTAATGAAATTTGCACAATTCTGATGTCTTTGGAATCTACAGTCGATGGCTACCAAAACATGAGAAGCCGATTTTTTAATTTCAATTCTGATTTATTTTAATCTCCGGTTAAGATAAATCAGTAATTGTCAAAACTTTAAAGGCTCATATCTCGTGACCTTGACCTCTGGTGACAAAGTGACCTGAGACAAATTCATTGCCATTGACGATACCTATGCATAGATACTTTCATTTAGGTTTTCCGATGTTTACTTCCGGTTTTATATCCATTTGAAAATTGCAGTTTTTAACTTTAAAGAGCTCTGACACGTGACCTTATATGCGTCACAAATTATTTCACAGTCTAAAGGATATGCAATAAAAATAGCGCCTTTTGAATTTTGTAAATTTATTATTCCGTCTGCTTGTAAAATATTGAATTCGAACTTCAGTTGAAGGGAGAGTACTACATTTAGACATGCAGTTTCCCCTCAACTGCGTTTGGGCGATACTCCATGTTAATATATAGTTCTCTCTTATTATACCTTGCGTTTGGGCGATACGTTTATCATTAGTGTACTTTTTTACATTGTAATTGTATGCAGGTTTTTTTTTTACGTATGAAATAATGTTTCATAATGTTGACCATTGAAAAGTTTTCAAAGAAACATTAATATATTTTTTCTTTGAACAAATTATCTAATGATAAATTTCGATCTGCATTTCAAACTATGAAGTATAAATGCTGTGCAGTCAGGTTCTAAATTCAGATTGGACTCTTCAATTTGTCCTATCTTGCATGTTAGAACTTATTTATAAATAATAGAATTTTTTTGATATTCGCTTTCCTCTGATGTATAGCAAACTGTGATTACGCCTTTTAAAGACTTTTTTCATCAGATGACTTTTCACTTTTACAATTGTGTACCTTCTGCATTTTTCCAATAACGAATGTTAAACAAGCTGTCTTCTGGAAACTAGACAACATGGATTGAAAGATGTCACTTTTCACCAATGGAAGAAACTGGATGCGCACTGCATGGTACCATTCATGGTTCTAGTATTTGATTGAATTCTTAGTCTTAGAATTCCTACCTTTTCTGAGTTCTTTGTTGTCGCGTTCTATAGCTTCAATTCTGGAGGTATCCATGGTAACTGATCCCTGAAAAACATAAATAGTGTCCATTAAATAATTTTAAATTAAATATTTCCTTTCCTTGTATGCGATTTGCACTTGTGTTCAGCGAGAGACCTCAGACAGATTTCTTAAGTTAAGTCTTTAACCATCACCAAATTCATGCAAAAATGTGGAGAATTCCACAGTCTTAAGGCCAAGACGAGTTTGTGCTGTGTTACAGATTAACAGATCATGACTTTTGAGTAGATGCTATTTGAAAACCATTAAAGCTATTGCATAAGATCTGCAAGTACCGTACTACAACACTTAATACAAGATCTACAAGTATAACACTAATATCCTTCATATCTATATGGTATGCAAAATCAATACAACTTTTGTGTTCATTACTTTTTCTGAAAATTTAATTGGCATCATCATCATCATAATTGATTCTTCATGTCTAATTTCCTTAACATCATGAAAATTATGAATATTGTGCTTATATAAGTCTTATAGTGTGTTACTTTAACTGCGGAAAATAAACTGAATGGCTCATGCCAATGTTTTAATTTCCTAGGATATGACTAAATATCTAGGTCTAAGACACGCCTTCTCATTCAATTTTAGTAAAATGTTAATTCAAGATGGCCTGTCCTAGGATATGACTTAATATCTTGGTTTATCTATGATAGCATTCTAAAAACACAAAAACAACATTCAAAACGACATCCAACATCCAACATCCATCCTACTTGAACGTGATTAATATTATTGTTCTGTGACCTCCATCGCTGCATGGAAATAAATAAAGTTGAAGATGATTTAAAGCTCACAAAAACACTGGCCATGGTGGATGAAATGGACCTTTAGGTTAGCAAGTGTAAGCATCATAACCGAGCGTATGCAGCCCCAACTTTCAGAATGAGAATGCCATTTACTGATATTTCCATGTATAGAACGCACTTTTTTACCCTGAAAAGTACCTATCAAACAAAGTGTGCGCATTATACACAGTGACTTAAAATCCACATCCACATCGTTAGACAACTTTCATGTTGAAACAAGGATGACATAGAGTATTAACAAATGGTCAAAGCAGATATTGGACATTGGGGTTAGCAAGCAAGCCACTGTACAGCTCCCAACTATAGGAGTAAAAATCCCACATACATATTAGCATTATAATTCAAACTATATTTGTCAACTTTTATGAATATTAATAATCAAAGGAATAGTGAAACCAAAATTAAGAATTTGTGGAAAAATAATTAAGAATCAACCAAAAGGTAAAAATAGAATAACAAGATTAGGTTTGCATTCATATTGGAAGTAAAATGTTCTCAAACTGATTCAAAAATAACAGAAATGTGTAAGAAAAATTAAAAAGGATTCTCCAAAATGTAAAAATCATCCAAAGAGTGAATAAAAATTAGTAAAAAGCAGAAAAAAATCACAAAATTAGCCAATGAAACAACAAGCAGCAGGAAAAATGAAATAAAAATTTGAAGAAATGAAATTTGGAAATGAATTTAAATTAGTGAAAATGAACCTCACTCCAGACTGTAATATTTGATTCTCCAAACTTCTAAAGTTTTCAGTTGCATTTTTTTAATTTTCACTCAGATGTCTGCGATTCCAGTAGTTTTAAAAAAGATAATAATGTAAAACGACCTTCTGATATGGGGTCAAAAACGTGCAACTGGAATTGCAAGAACTGGTTAAACAATTTCATATGCGAGGACAAAAAGCTTTGATAAATTATTATTATCTTTATAAATTACAAATTAAACAGTCTGGAAATAAGAGTCTACCAGTAGCTTTGATTATCTTACTTACTGGATTGTTCAATGCTAATTGAATTTGTTGCCTGGCTTGAGTGATTTCATTGATTAAAGAACTTTTTCCGCCCGATGAGGCCTAAAAAATACAAGATTTTTCTTTCACAGGCTTTTTATGATTGTTTAAAGAACCTAAATTGGTATTAAGAAGTCACTTTAAGTGGAAAAGGTAGCTGAGATCTACTAGATATAACCCTTGCTCTACTTTGGCCATTTTGACCTTTTTTAAGACCATTTTGACCAAAATTTGAGACCATTTAGGAATAGTGTCAAATTCACTGTAATCCCTTTTTTTTTGCCAATTCTTAAACTGTTTTTAAGGGTTTTGTGTACAGCAAGGGTTATATGATAAAGACTCCTACTGCCTTTCACTAGCAATGTAAATGTTAAATGGTTTTCACACAAAAATATTAGATTTTGTTTTTAGATTATCAAACTGTAAAATAGAAAGAAAATGTTATTTCACGCTAAATTTCATTGGTATTCAAGAAAATTCAAAACTCTTAAGATATACGTATATACACTGAATACTTCCTATAAGCTAATATATTACATAGACTGTCATAGACTCATTACATTTCAAAACAGGATCCAAGGGGGGCTCCCCGACTTAAGAACACCACCCCCCCCCCCTCTCTATTCAAAAGGCTATTGTTTGTCAGAAATTAAAGATAAAAGAATAAGCACCTGTGATGTGAAATTGTCTGTCGAGGTTCCAGCGACTACACACTGATAGAAAGCTTCAGCATCTTCGTATTTTCTCTGATTGAGCCACACGGAATCATGCATTAATGGATTGGCAGACATTTTGTTTTTCTTTCTAACATGAAATAGACAAGACAAGATCTTAAACTTATGGACTTAAATACAAAGTACGAGTTTCCCATTCAGTGTCAGTCATCTTTCTTTTTTAGTCAGACAGACCGCGCTGTGTAAGTAAGCCGGCACTGCAATAGCAGACGAAATGGCTACCGTATAGCGTTTGGATGATTCTAGATCGCCTGAAAAGTTGTCCGATGCGTGTGACTAGCAAAGGAAAGGGGCCAGGGTGTGTGAAAGATACAATTTTAGGCTATTAACCTTTGATGATTTGAAGAAAACAGCCTTTCCTTCCACGAAGTAATTCAAAAAGGAAGTGGGTACAACGTGAGATTAGCACCGCAGTATCCAAAATAAATTGACATCAAAAATTAAATTTTCATATTTTTACTTATTTGCGGACATTTCACAGACGAAAAGAGTATCAGACATAAAATCTGCTAATTTTGCTTTTTTTCAAAAACAATTATGGTTTTGATAAATTTGCTCACTTTATTTATCCAATGAACACTTAGAGCGGGATTAACAAAATTCACAATGGCCGACAAAGAACGAAATCAATTTTCTTTACCTCTTTCAAGAGTAAAAACCATCATGAAATCGTCTCCGGATGTAACTATAATCAGTCAAGAAGCTCTTCAGATGACAGGAAAAGCTACCGTATGTATATTCATTTGTTTTATGTGACATATTCCTTTAAAATTGTCATTGTTTACATATTTTTTGTCAGACGAACATTTCCAAGGGAGGTAACTCATAGACTCAGACCACAGTTGTTTAATAGTTTTTTCACTGATTTAAAGTTAATATTTCAGATTTCTTCATGATAAAACAATTAACCTTTAACTTTCATGCATTTTTCTATCTGATTTTTTTTTTTAGGAACTTTTCATCCAAGCCTTAGCGAAAGTATCATTAGATAGAAATAAAAAATCAGAAATAACATACAATGATTTAGCTGAAATTGTTAACAGTGATGAAACTCTACAATTTTTACAAGGTACCCTCCTCTCTTCGTATCATTATTTCCTTAAAAAATAATGATACATTTTGATTAATTATTTTGAAGTCTATTGAGGTCAGGCATGTAGAAGCGAGGAGCACATATAACAAAACACAAGACCATATTATGGAATATATAACACAAGATACACGTGTCGCCCAACTGTATTAAAGAAGTGTGTTATATTCCATAATATTGTCTGTGTTTTGTTACAAGTTAATCCAGTATTCTTATAAAATTTTGCAGTGACCCACTACACAACGGCTTCTTGTTTTTGATACACCGTAGAAAGACTTAACTTTTGTACAGAATTAAGAAGATTGAAGATTTTGATAAATTGTTAACTCTGTTTCATAATTTTTGTATTGAAGATATCATCCCCAAGAAGATAAAAGTGTCAGAATATTATGAAATTTTAAAAGAAGAAGAAGAAGCAGAAACTGAAGTCTCTTGATCAGGATTGTGACAAATAACTTTGTACTTCAGTAGACAGTGTAAGATTAAAAAATCATGCATATAGAAAAAGTGTATTTGCATGCATGTTTTTAAAAAAAAAAGTACTTTTATATGTGCATTTAGCCAAAACTGCAATCCATATGATAATAATCTCTTTATTTTGAATGAGTCAGAATTAGGGCCAATACACCAAAGTGACATGGTTCTGTCTCACATTCAGCCCAAGGGGACAAACATGCAAGTTTTGGATATCAGAAATCATTTGTTCTTACATTTGGAAGTTTTTTTTTTATGTATATTATTGATCATTTGTATATATTCATTTACTTCATAATAAACTGATTATAACATAAATATGTCTTCATTCTTCAGAGACCTTTCTTATTCTAAAAAAAAACCTTATTCCCTTTTCTCAAAACAGTTTTATTTAGCTCAGGAGTGTCCTAACAAGACCCTGGGACAGTCTAGGGCTAGAATAGTTTCAAGAATCAAGGGAATGGTTTCCATCAAAACAAAAAAGAGAAATCAAATTTAAATGATTCTATTTACACAATAATAATTTGGTGATGTACAAAAATATTTTTGATCACAGAGTCTGATCTTCTTCTAAACAACTTGATATCTTCGCAATCAAATCCTATATTTCCATTCAGCCTTCATTTGATCTCTGGATTTTGAGTATCTGAAAAGTGTTGGCGTCATAAGAAACATGACTGTTTTTAACTTGGTTCTGATTATTTTTTGGGTATCATTAGATAAACATTGATAACAAGTTTGTTTCCTAATCCCATTTTTAGAACATAAAGTTTAACACAGTTGACGACTCCACCTAAAGTTTTACATCCATTTCTTTCTCTGTCCTGATGAGGATTCTGTATTTGAAACGTGTGAGCATCATAAACTTAGCTCTTGTCATGTTGAAGTGAAATTAGATAATATGAATGATTGTAGGTAAATATAATAAATCGACAAAGCAAAACATTATATAGTATTGTCAAGCAATAACAGTGGAATTCAAGTCATAAATATAAGTGGTCCATTATATATTTTTTTTAGATACTTTCTGATTTGTTGGTAGATGGCAAGTTATCGTTTGTTTCCAGCAGCAGCTGACATCGATACTTTCATTAGTATGACATATTTATAGCACATTGAACCCTTTTTAATTAAATTAAATATGTCGTTTGTTGTTTTAATGGTCACTCAGACCTAGCTGTGAATTGTTGTTGGATTTCATATGACTTATAAATAGCGTTTTTTTGGGGCCTGTCAGAGCCTATACTGCTCATCAACTGTGGTTCTGATAGCGTAACTAGGCCTAAACAATTTATAAATTGTGGTTTTGGTGGCCAGCCTAAGCCTATACAACATTATGAATTCTTGCTTTGATGGCCTGACTAGGCCTAAACATTTTATAATTCTAGTTCTGATGGCCTAGATCTGTACAATGTTTTCAATTGTGGTTTTGATGAGTATATTTGTATAATAGCTGGATATCACAGATTTTAGAGTAAATCATTATCACTTGATCCCCCTCTTCACTTGAGTTAAAATTCATTCTCCAGGTCAGCCAGTAGTCTTTGTTCGTCTAAATCATATGCTGGAATTTTACTCAGTCTGAAATGTAGAATTGTATTTTTTAAGTATTTTGGCACCGAAAGCAGCTAATGAACTTCCCACATGAGAAAAAAATGGAGTTTGCTAAGTTTAATATCCTACTAATCTGCACCCGTTTGTGCTTATGAAAATGGGCAATGCATGCAGTGTGCAATGAGGGAAATTAAGGAAGAGGTATTCCATAATAAAGGCATTCAATGAAGCCATGATAATTCAGGGTTAGGCTATTTGCAGTGAAAACTATTTGAAAATCTCAATCATGAAGTGGGTACGGGTTTTCCAGAAGGTTTATATTCATCTTCCATTCATAAAATCATCTTTAATGACAAAAAGTACAATACTGAAAATTTAAAGAATTAACTGTAGTCTGAAAATTTATGGTGGCTTAAATAGAGTTACGTCCCTTTGATCGTTCAACGACGTTATCACTGCAGACGTCGTCGCCAATGAAAAATGTTTACAGCTCGCTATCTCAAGTGAAAATATTAATAAATGAGGTATTTTTCTTGATTGAAAGCTCTGAAATCTTCCTTGATGCGCCCTTAACTGTCTCGAGAATATTGCAATATGGTGCTCAAATCGGTAAATAAAAGCAATTTAAAGCCTACGTACTTTCTGTTATAATTTTGTTCTTCTCTTTCTTTCTCGTAAATACCATACGTACTCTTCTTTCTATCACCATTTGATTTGAGGTACCGAGGGGTTTCGAACTCTGAAACCCAAATAAACATAATATAAACAAACCCAATGATGTAGGCCTAGGCAGCGCCAGGAACATCAACCCCGTTGTGTCATTTGGTGTTCTCAAAGACTAAGCATGAATCGTCAGTAGCCGTAAGAGACAGGGGGCAGGGCCTAATCCCTAAAATCGAGAAAAATATCATTAAAATTCGAGCAATAAGTCGGTCTGCCCTCCGTTGAGTCGTGGGCCCTTACGGCTATGGTCAGTTCTAGTCTAAGAGAATTTGGTGTACGCAATCCACCCTCTAGCACCCACACCATCGCCTCTCCCCTCATTTCTAACCTACGGATCGATCATAACGGTTTATCGATTTGCTATAGTTGTAAGGAAACACGTTCCGAGTCACGTTTTATGATCAGACAGAATTCCCACGTTCTATCATTACTATTAATGACTGCCTTTACTCTCTAATTATTAAATCAATTTTATGCAAATTATAATATTCGTTATAAAACTGTAATGACAACCTAGTCTTGGAGTGACTTTGTGTTGATACAAAAAAAATCCTACATTGGCACACCGTTTGTATTACTCGATAACTTCCGTAGAAATATTGATCTTTCCTATGGGGAATTTTTAAATATTCTAATGCTTACTTACCCTTTACAACCGATTCTTGTTTCGGGGCCTGAAATGAAAATGTATATCATAAAGAAGAATCGTGCTATAAGTCTCCCGATGGTTGACCTTTTAATTTTTTTCTGGGTACTTTTAAGATGCCTCGACAGTAAGTTGAAAATTGGAAAATGTAATCTGCATGGTGTCGCTTAGTCCGAAACTTGCTGACTCTATTCCCTGCCTTTGAAAGCTATTTGGACAGATATACCAATTATACGTCCAAATAGCTTTCAGAGGCTGTGAAAATGTTATTTATCTGCATTAGTCCCATGTAAGACGTTTAAATCAATTCCATTTCCATGTATTTGCCGATTTTGAGAATTGTTAAGGCTTACCTGATGAGAATTAACTTGTCTAAATTTAGAGGCATCGAAACCGCCATGATTGTCGTCTGATTCGTCCTGTAAATAAAATAGAATCGTTTTTATATCGACCTGTGCTTTCTGGGATCTGCCCACGAGCATAAGAGATGGTGAAATGCGAGTAGACATTGTTATCTTTCGTCAATGGTTCTTTTATCGATCAGTGCTAAAGTTTACTTGGTTTGTCAACTCTGTAACTTTAAAGGGATATGTTCACTAACTATTCGACCAATAAAATTTTAGTCTCAGAACCTGGAAATATTTAGCTTGTCTTATTAATAATGTTCCTAACTCTCCCTCGAAATATAAGCCTTCAAATCGCCGTGTATCCATAACTATCAGAGTTTGAAAAGTCAAAAATACGACTCGTCGTTTAGTATGACTATGCTTTATATAGAAAACTCATAAACAGAAAATGAAAGATAAATGATAAGGTAGGGGAATAATTAAATCGATTGTGCGATTTTTCGGCTGTTCTAGTAAATCTAAAGGATATTTACATATACTCAAGGCCTAAATAGACGCTAAAAAATGCTGAACTTTTCCCTTTAATAGTGTCCACGTATCTAATATTGTTTGTTAGTATATTACCATCAGTGATGATATAAAAATCCATTATCTCTAAACATGTTATTATATACCGTCAGTTAATTATCACCTTTAGTCCTAGCCTTAATTACTTATTTAGTTTAATTAAAACACTACATTAATCTCGTCTACACAAATGAGAGGTTGGAACTGTGTGGGGGGGGGGGGGGGGAGTAAGCCTAGAAAGCAGTGGCGTGGCGAGAAATATATTTAAGGGGGGAGGGGGGATTTCGGACCATGGCATGAAAATGATCAAATTTGGGGTTTTTATGTGATAATATAGCAAATTGTTTGCACCCCAGCACCCCTAAAAAGCCTGCCAGGGCCCAGTTCCTAGCCTTATGCTTAAGATTAATTTCGTGGTTAAATCTCTAAGTCGACTTGAGTCTATGCAAGAATTAGTAAGAAAATCCCAAGTCGAATATCGAACTTGGACTTAGTTAAATGCTAGGAACCGGACCCACGGGTTTGGGTGGGGAGCCTACAACTACTGTGAGCTATTCTGGACGACAAAGTGGAACCACTTCCCGACCCCCTGGCTTATAATTGCTGGGTGGGGTCGGGGTTATCCATGGAGATAAAAACTCACCGAATCATCCTTCCAATCGTCAGGATTTCTATAAATAGTTTTCTGTCGGATCAACACTTCTCTATCCACAGTATATTGTTCACGAGTGTGTTTCTGAGCGTACGTTTCCGGATACGCATTTTCCGGACGACTGTTTGCACGACCGTGCGATGTACGGGGACGTGCGGACGTCGGATCTTCGTTGTTTGTGTGTGATGAATTTGTTTTCGCCGCATGCGACACTGTCTCTTTGATAAATTCGTCTAAATCGTCGTCGAAGTCCGAATCCGATTTCCAATCCGAATCTTTGGAATTGCTCGACTTTTTCGGCGATTTGTTTTTATCCGATGTGTTTTCACTCGCGTTTGAGTTCGTTTTTACAGGCGTCTCCGAATTCTTCACATTTTCCTTAGACCGACTCTTAACAGGCCATTTATTGTTTACGTTGGTAACCGCTTCATTTTCTTTCTCAGGTGATTTTGTGGTGGATTTTTGCGGCACCGGTTTAGGTTTACTGGTACCTGAACCCATGTCCGAAACACAGTCCGTTTGAGTCACAGAATTACTATATCCAAACAAATTAGTTAGAACTGTCAATCATGATCGAGTTGGTTAATTGTGTGTCGTATCATACAGTTGATCTCACAGTCATATTATCTAAACACATTCAGACACACTCGGTATATTCCGTGCATACCAAACACTGCTGTCTCGACGAATTCATTTATAGCCTATAATCTATGACGTGCTGCGTTTAACGTTATTTTTCCAATGCTGTCTTGTACGAATTTCTGAATTCTTTGCGGTTTTGTTCCTTTGAATGGTTTTGTTTGGAAGAAGGAATACTATGTCTGAATTTGAGACAAAAACAAGATGTCGGCGATATGTTCTAGACCAAGACGATAGCAGACGATTTGAGTGAGTTGTAGTTTGTATATAACTGTTTACCTGACTACGTCATTATCGTAATTAAAGGTGTTCTCTTAACACGACTAAACACGCCAAAATATCATGTGTATCGATTACTTGCTATGGGTTATATTTTATAATTTGGCATGTTTGTCCTTGCTACTGTAGCAATAAGCGGGTTATGTATTACAGTAAATCTTGTTCTATTAGATAATCGATACCTGTCAATGAATGGGTGATTTCATTGAGGAATGGTGGGGTGATAGGGGGCAATTTTTGAATATTTTTATATCTTAAGACGTCTGGTGTACCAATTTACCCGAGGTTATAACATGCCCTTAACCTACCCTACCTCTTTTGCAAAAATAATGAAAAAAAATAGCCATATATGGCAAAAATTACCCCAAAAATACCCTTTGACCCCCTAAATTGGAAGAGTCTATTGCTGGTAATTAAGTCTTCAATATTTGATTGCATAAAATGCGCATAAATCATCGAATAAAAAATGATTTGAAGAATATTCAGGAGACAATAAGGGGTGTGTTGAATATCTCAATATTTGATATTTGAAATATGACAAGATTGCCGGAAAGGTGTTCGTGAATTATGCAAATATCAGTGGCTATATAATGAAATGTTTCGTTTGATCTTAAATAGTTATAACGTCTCTGCCGATACTGCTTTTATTTTGGATTGAGGCTACAAAGTAAATCTTCTTAGGACATTATAAAACTAACAAAAAGCGGACAACCGGTAGCCCCCCTCCCCTCATCTTCTTTAATTCAATTACTAATTCCAGTGCTGGTGCTTTCATGACAAAGTCCACTGTCTTAGAACTCTATTAAACCTAGGTACGCACCCTTCAAGGGTGTGGGAAAGATCATTTCTTTATAACAAAAGACAGAAATTCATTCAAAACGTTACACCCATGACTTGCTTTGTAGTATATTTGTAACAAGTTCACCTAAGGTTGAATTTTATGCCAAATTTACTTAACACCGTGCCATATTAATTTGCCTCGCCCCTTTTCATTATGTAAACATATATAAATACCTATTTCTAAATACTTAATGCGATAAACGGCGCATAAAATCGGTGGTTAATATGACAAAGGCATACAATACGGTAACATTAATCCGCTTTTATATTAGATCTCTTATATTGTCCGATTAACCGTTATTGTATTTTTATTATGAATCATATTTCGTTTTGACCTACATGTATATAGTAGGGTAGTTGTTGAGCACATAGCAGGACATACTTACTCTTTTTGAAACACTTAATGGCAGCCTATTAGTAGTGGCAGTTGTTGGACGCAAGTGAGATCATACTTACTCTTTTTGAAACACTTAATGGCAGCCTATTAGCAGGGGCGGATACAGGATTTGACGTTAGGGGGGGCGCAGAATAAAATTTAAATAAACAATAGGTCAGTTGATTAGTAATCACGTTAAATAATACTGTTAAATAACTGTTTTATATAGTAATACTTGTTTGAATGTTAAAACAGATTGAATGCGACGACATTAGGCTAGCTTTCGTCGTCTCTTCATGCGAACAACCCATGTTTTGCAAATTTTAGGGGGGGCGCACGAGCGCCACGCCACCCCCTAAATCCGCCCCTGATTAGTAGTGGCAGTTGTTGGACGCAAGGGAGATCATGCTTACTCTTTTTGAAACACTTAATGGCAGCCTATTAGTAGTGGCAGTTGTTGGACGCAAGGGAGATCATGCTTACTCTTTTTGAAACACTTTTAAATGGTAGCATATTAGTAGTGGCAGTTGTCAAGTGCGAAGGATATCACGCTTACTCTTTTCGAAACACTTAATGGTCCTCTGACGTTGCTCGTTTTTTGCCATCCTTTAGACGTAAATTTTGTTTCATATTTCGTTTTGACCTACATGTATATAGTAGGGTAGTTGTTGAGCACATAGCAAGACATGCTTACTCTTTTTGAAACACTTAATGGTAGCCTAATAGTAGTGGCAGTTGTCATATGCGTGGGAGATCATGCTTACGCTTTTCGAAACATTTAATGGTAACCTATTAGTACTGGCAGTTGTCATATGCGAGGGAGACCACGCTTACTCTTTATGAAACACTTAATGGTAGGCCTAGCCTACTCTTTTGAGACGTTGCTAGTTTTTGCATATTTTTGTTTCATATTTCGTTTTGACCTTTAAGATACCTAGTAGTGGCAGTTGTCAATCGTGAAGGAGATCACGCTTACTCTTTTTGAAACACTAAATGGTAGCCTACTCCTTGTTTGAGACGTTGCTCTTTTTTGCCATCCTTTGGACGTAATTTTTGTTTAATTTTAACGTACTAAAAGGCCTCGATTTCTATGCTCGCACCTCTAAAGTCTAGTTTCTGAAAGTTAACTTATCACCTTTTTCTTATGATATCATTTTTATTATTTTAAAGGGTAACATTTGCTATTTTCAAAGGTTGGTTTACGTTTTTCAACGTCGTAATCCTTTTCAATAGAAATATATCGTTTTACGTGTAGTCTGTAGGCTCCTCCAATCGTTACAGAATTACCTCCCCTTAATTGTCGCCGCTAGGTGGAGAAACCACGTGTTCATTCTTTTCTTACGACATTTTATCTGGTGAGCACGCTTTATTGTCGCTCTGAGAAACTTACAATATTGTCCTTAAATAGCGATCTACTCCTTAGATCTAACTCGTTAAATGATAGATCACAACTCTAAAATACATATCACACACCCCCTTTCCCTTCTGGACACTTAAATAACGTTATTTTGATCGAAATATGATCGCATTGTGTCTCAGATTTCCCAACCACCAACCATATAAAAAATATAGTGTAGATCGATCAAGGTACAGCCTAGCTAGGTACAAGTTTCAAATTCAACAACACAGCGAAGGCTAAATTTATAGAGGGTTGGGTCACATTGGGTACCACTGGAGCCATATATAGCCCATTTGGTGCTGATGCTCCTTAATACATTTCATTTTCATTTCACATTGGGTACCAGGATCAATGGACTATAGGCCGCAAATAGGGTTGGGGGGGGGGGGGGGCTCGAGGCGGGGGCATCTCCTTGGATTCCCTTGCAGCTCAAGTAGAAGGAAACCCTTTTTGTGCAACCTTGTCCTTGTGTACACTGCAGGAGTGCGGGCCTAACCCCGACTGGTCCTAGTATTTTTTGCCTATATTTCCATAACCCATTTTATTGACCCTACTAATGAGTTGTTGTTGTTGCAGGTTTATCTTTAAAAAGCTGACAAGGCTATCCCTGATTCACCAAGATGATCAAGGAAGATAAACAAACATGGAAGGCTAATTACTTCTTGAGACTTGTAGTAAGTATAACAGGAGTTATTGCCCTTGATTCTTTAATTGCATACCTGTAGCTAGGTGGGTTTTGAGGGGTTCGGATGAACCTCCCCTTGGAAAACAAATGAGCACTGTTAAAGTCGACATGCAGTTTGAATTGTAGCTTTTAAAGTTGATTTTGATTGCTTCGTTAGTCAATGTAACCATAACCATCCCTCGGAAATTCCTGGCTACGGGCCTAATTTGTGTGGTTAATTTCATCTTGCAGGCTAATCAAAATAGATACAACTTTTGTTCAGTATGGTATGGTCTAACAACGCTATTATCTTTCTTTTAGCAGAATTGATTTGAGGCCTACTAAAATTTTATATTTGCCACAATTTCTCTGTAATAAATTTATGAAAGATACTAATTTGAAGAGTGCACATACTTGAGACTTTTAGGTTTGTAGGAGTTATTGTCCTTGAAATGTAATCTGTATGTAATTTTTGGATCCCATGTTTGAAAAATTGGGAAGTAGAACATTTATGACATGATACTGTTTTGGGATAATTTGAAAATAGAATTGTTAATTTTTGTTTTTCAGCAATTGTTTGATGAATATCCTAAATGTTTCATCGTCAATGCTGACAATGTTGGTTCCAAACAGATGCAGACAATCCGTGGTGCTCTCAGAGGCAAGGGAGGTAAGTCGAGGTTCAAAATCAAGATTTGTGATCAAGTTCTAAACAGATGCCTATTTATCCTATTCTAGCAGATATCTGTGAAGGATATAAGCTCATTGACAGCGATCTACTGGAAGCTACTATTGATATCTATGCAGATCACTGTCGGTGACATCATAAAACGCGTTAGTTTTAGTGGAATTGCAAGAACCCCAGACGATAGAATGAAAATGTGAATGGTGCAAATTGATGCTATCAGTGTCCCTGATACACATACAAAGTTTAGAAAATCTCTTTACAATCACTTTAAGTTTGGCATAAATAAACTGAGCCATGAATTTTCAGATAAATTCTTTGTTATATTATATCATTTTGAAAATGAAATTAAAATTGTGAACCTAATTATGGATAACTTTGTTTTTCAGTTGTCTTGATGGGAAAGAACACCATGATGAGGAAGGCCATCAGAGGCCATCTTGAAAACAACTCCACTTTGGAAAAGTAGGTATATTTTCTGACGGTTCCTGTTGTTCCTAGGCTGTCAAATATTTGCTGTTTATTTTGGTGTCTTTTGGATATGATTATCAATAAACCGAATTGTCTATCTTGTACATTCTACAGTACCGTGCAATAAATTTTCGTACAAAAGGGCTGCGGGTCTTCAAACATACATACTTAGACATCGCATGGAAATTATTACAAAGGGGGAAAACCATCACTTATGTATCAGAAACGTGTCGTGTCCAGGAGTACAATTAGTTTTAAGAAGCGTGTAGACAGAAAGGGTTACATAGAAAACACCCGAGACGAGGAAGGCAACATTTCTTTGTACGAATATTTATTGCACGGTACTGTAGTTCTAATACAAGGTAGGGAGATGGATCTTAAAGTAAAAAACAAAGTAAAAATATATTTTATGTTTTATTCCCTTGCCATTACATCTGATGACGACACGTGTATCTTGTGTTGAAACGTTATGTGCCTAACTGTATTAAAGAAGTGTGTTATATTCCATAATATTGTCTTGTGTTTTGTTAAATGTGCTCCTCGCTTCTATATGTTGTTCAAATCTTATAAAGAATATTGGTTTTGATTTCAGGATTCTACCCAAGATTCGAGGCAATATTGGGTTTGTCTTCACCAAGGAAGATTTGGTTGATATCAGAAAAACCCTTATGGATAGCAAGGTAGGCTAAGGCTTGATTTTGCCATATTTTTTTTACTGTTTTATTTTATTATATCGGTACCCTTTTTCTAGGACAAAATTATCTGATTTCTTTTGTCAATGATGCAAAATGAAAACATATACACTTGAATGAAGCACAGTCCCCCTAAATGTTGTAGAGATAGAGATTATTCGCGAAGGGGCCAAGATGTCGACCAGGAACCTGCTGATAGAAAGAATCCTCATGATTCTCTTGAAATTGAGTTGGCCTTCCAAGCAAAAAAAAATGCCCCATTACCTCTTAATGTTTTTAATTATTTTTTAAAACGGACATTAACAACTTCAGCATAGAAAAATTCCCCATTACCGGACATCAACATTTTGTCGGATTTGTTTAGTCAGGCATGAATTGATCTCGTTGCACCTCATGAATTTGACCTTTAAAGCAGACCATGCTTACTCTTTTCGAAGCACTTGATGGTACTTTTCGTATGGGAAGTCCACTTCTATATAATTATTGCACCCAATCCAATCTTGCTCTGGATGAGATTTTTGATTACTGTAATTGTTTTGCTTGTACGGATTTTTATTATTAACAACTTCAGTGGAAGTGTATATTAAAGCTGGTACTTGTAAAGGAATGAAATCCCTTAATTTCAGGTAAAAGCCCCAGCTAAGCCAGGAGCTATTGCCCCACTTGATGTCAAAGTTCCAGCTCAGCAAACTAGTCTGGGTCCAGAGAAGACTTCTTTCTTTCAAGCTTTGCAAATTCCCACCAAAATTACAAAGGGTACCATTGAAATCTTGGTAAGTGTTTTGTTATTTTGGCTTATTTTGTTTCCTCGTAAAATTGATTAGATCTGACAGTGATCTACTGGAAGCTACTATTGATATCTATGTAGAACTCTGTCAGTGACGTCATAAAACGCAACACGTTAGTTTTAGTAGAATTGCCAGAACCACAGACGTCGGTAAAGAAATTGGAATGGCGCAAATTGATGCCATCAGTGTCCCCGATTCACATACAAAGTTTAGAAAACCTCTTTACAATCCCTTTAAATATACTGGAAGTTGAAATATCAATTTGTTCATTTGCTGCTTCTAATATATTGCCAAATTTGGTGTTTAGTTTTTCTGATTAATTGAAAATGTGGGTTTAATTGAGTTGGTGTGGTAAATCAAGCTCTTTTATTCTGGCAATTACATAATAATCATACTGGAAGCTGAGATTTTGAACAGTTCATTTGCTGCTTCTAATGCAGGCCTTCTCAATTATTTTTTGTAAAGGGTCAAATGCATTTTATAAAAGAAATATACAGGCCAAAAAGAGCTTAGCTTTCATAACGAGCAGAGCATTTAAGTTGAGGTCATTTTTGAAGAGCCACTTTTGAGGGTGTTTGGGGGCTGCCATTTGAGAAGGCCTGTTCTAATATATTGTCATATTTTGGGTTTAGTTTTGCTGTTTAATTGAAAATGTCTGTTTTAATTTCAGAATGAAGTGAACTTGATCAAGGAAGGAGACAAGGTGGGAGCTTCTGAAGCCACACTTCTGAACATGTTGAACATCTCCCCCTTCTCATATGGTCTGGCCATCGAGAATGGTACGTTATGTTTTTATAAAGCTAATGGGAAGTCCTTGGGTTATTAATTGACTCTGCACTTCTCCTTCTGTCCAAATTTTGTGGCAAAAAAAGACTGCAATTTTTTTATCAGATATCAATCGAATTTGTTCATGCATATTGATGAGATCTGTCAAGTTTAGATTTGGCAATCGTACAAACCACGCACCATTTGTCACACTCTCTCGGTTAATAAGACCATTTCAAAACCCGTATTTGTGATACGATATTAATGGTATCTCGTTTAAGTTTAGATTTGGCAAAAGAAAAATTGCTAGGTTTATGCCTGATCATTTGGTATGCAAGTTCATTTATTTTCTGCTTCTTTCTGTTTTTCTTTTGGTAATCCTTCCTTAATCTGTTGATCTGTCCTCTGTAGCCAAACATATGCTGACAGGTTTTATGGAGAGGGGTCATATAGGCTTAAGCCTGTTCCTTAATCCATTTAATGTATTAACAAAATATTGTTTATAAGACATATAGAAGTAGGAAGATTACATTAAAACATTAAGATATATGGATATACTTCTTCTGCATTTATTACATACTACGTTTCAAAACTCATCATCGTAAAGTATAAGACATATAGAAGTAGGAATATATTAAAACACTAAGATATATAGATATACTACTTCTGCATTTATTACATACTACGTTTCGAAACATATACTTGATAACATTAGGCCACAATAAAAAAAAAAATAGATTATCATCCCCTCCCGACCCACCCCTATCAGTGCTGACTGGAAAAATTTTATTGTAGTTCAGTCACAAAAAGTTCATTTTACGACATTTTTTAGTAATATTTTTATATTATGATAAGGAAAAACACTTCATTTTCTTTTAATATACAATCTGTTCAAATGGTTACCTTCTGTTGAGCTTATAAAATAAAAAATAAAATTTCCCCTCCCTCCCCATTTTTTTGGGAAAATTTGGATGATAATCTATCAATTTATTTATTGTGGCCCTACCTGTATATGTTTCGAAACGTATGTAATAAATGCAGAAGTAGTATATCTATATATTTTAGTGTTTTTAATAAAATATTGTTTATAAAAAAAATACAAATTTTAAAATTTGATTTAATTTCTGTCTATTAATAGTGTATGACTCAGGAACAATCTTCAGTCCCAAGATTCTGGACATCACTGATGACTACTTGAAGGATGTTTTCATGGAGGTGAGCTATAAATTTGATTTCCTTGACTTGTGTGCTATAAATTTGGATTTCCTTGACTTGTGTGCTATAAATTTGGATTTCCTTGACTTATGTGTGGAGCGACGAGGGCCAAACATGCATCTAGTCTTTATGGATGGGACAAACGAAGCCACAATTTGAATTTCTTGACTTGTGTGGAGCTGTGGTGACTCGGTGCGAAGAATCTAATTCCTTCAGGGTTCCTCCCTACTGTTATGCACATTGCAGGGCTGCTTTGCATCTAGTCTTTATGGATGGGACAATAAACAAAGCCGCAATTTGAATTCCGTGACTTGTGTAGAGCTGCGGTGACTCCGTGAGTAACAATTCGAGATGATGCCCTCTGGTTTCCTTCCTGCAGATTGCAGGGTCAAACATGCATCTAGTCCTAATGGATGGGACAATAAACGAAGCCACATGTGCTATACATCCCTCTAAAGATGGAAAAAGACCAGGCTTATGCAATTGCCCTAGTAAATTTCCCCTCATTGCACATTGTATGGCATAGCTGATCTTAATTAGCTAGAGAAGGTGCAGAAAGCAACGTCAAACAACATTTAAGCTCATAAGGGCTACTACCAATGTATTGCCAACATTTTGTTTGGTTTGTTAACTTTGTAATTAAAGGATTTGTACTAATTGCATTTAATAAATCATGGTGTGGTGTCAGGCAGGGTATGCTAACTCTTCTAGACACCTGATACCACTTTTCATTATGATTTACTTACTCAATACACATGTATGATTGATATAATTCCTCATGTGAAAAGTTCATAAGCTGTTACCTATGTTTCGTCAAAATGTCCTTTTGGATTTTGAGTTTTGTTTTGCGGTTCGATTCGTTAGTACTTGGTTTCTTTATTATATACCATTATGTTTCAGGGAGTAAGAAATATTGCTAGTATATCATTGACTATAGGATATCCAACAGCAGCCTCTGTACCACATTCTATTGCTAATGGATTTAAAAATCTACTGGCTCTGGCTTGTGTTACTGAGATCTCTTTTGCTGAGGCTGAAAAGGTGAGTTTTGACCTTCATATGATGTATCAAAGGTCTACTTCAGGCCTTAATAAATTTTTGTAAAGAACCAAATGCCTTTATATAAAAAATATATGGGCCAAATAGAGTTTAAGTAGTTTAGCGGAAGAGGTCACTGTTGAGGGCCTATTCCCAAGAGCGTTGCAGGTCGGATTTGAAAAGGCATGGTCTACTAGCTCGAAAGGGTTGTGCACTTCTGCAATCGAACAAGGATAAAGTTCCCTTTTATTGGATATAGTGCCACAGTTTCAATCTTAACTGTTTTCACTCTTTGCTGTAACATATCTGTTGCTGTGTAGTAGTTCAAAAGGGAGATACCATATATTTCCGAATACAATGCGCACCCATGTATAATGACCACAAACTGAGGTTACATAAATTTATAAATAGTTCTATGGTGAAGCATTGACTATACTTTTCCTCTTGCAGCAGACTGCAGAAAATTTCATCTCCAACTTTATTTTCATTTCAATGCACATCTTATTTCAGACCAAGGAGTACTTGAAAGATCCTTCTAAATTTGCTGTTGCTGCCCCAGTAGCTGCTGCTGCCACCAGTGCTGCTCCTGCTAAAGCTGAAGCCAAGAAAGAGGAGTCTGAGGAATCTGATGATGATATGGGATTCGGTCTGTTTGATTAAACAGTAGACCAACATCAACAACACGATTTACATGCCAGAGTTCTCGTGCTCTATATGGCTGTAGATTATTGAATAAAAAATTGTCTTGAAAATTGTTTTTTTTTCTTTGCTGTAATGTACTGTCGGACTTCCATGTTCCTGATTGATGTTCTAATTGATGAAGATGTGTCCTATAGTCATCTTTATGATGAACATGTCCTAGTAACATCGTTATGATGAACATATGTTCTAGTAACATCTTTATGATGAACACATGTCCTTGTGGCATCTTTATGAAGATGTGTCCTAGTAACATCCTTATGATGAACATATGTCCTAATGGCATCTGTATGATGAGCACATGTCCTATTGACATCTTTATAATGAACATATGTCCTTGTGACATATGAATGATGAACATATGTCCTTGTGACATCTTTATGATGAACATATGTCCTTGTGACATCTTTATGATGAGCATATGTCCTTGTGACATCTTTAGGATGAACATATGTCCTTGTGACATCTTTATGATGAACATATGTCCTTGTGACATCTTTAGGATGAACATATGTCCCAGTGACATCTTTAGGATGAACATATGTCCCAGTGACATCTTTATAATGAACATATGTTCTTGTGACATCTTTATAATGAACACATGTCCTAGTGACATCTTTATGATGAGCACATGTCCTAGTGACATCTTTATGATGAACATATGTCCTTGTGACATCTTTATTATGAACATATGTCCTTGTGACATATTTATGGTCAACATATGTCCTTGTGACATCTTTATGATGAACATATATGTCATTATGACATCTTTATGATGAACATATGTCCCTGTGGCATCTTTATGATGAAGACATGTCCTTGTGACATCTTTAGGATGAACATATGTCCTTGTGACATCTTTATGATGAACATATATGTCATTATGACATCTTTATGATGAACATATGTCCCTGTGGCATCTTTATGATGAAGACATGTCCTTGTGACATCTTTATGATGATCATACGTCCTTGTGACATCTTTATAATGAACATATGTCCTTGTGACATCTTTATAATGAACATATGTCCTTGTGACATTTCTATAATGAACATATGGCATTGTGACATCCTTATGATGAACATATGTCCTTGTGACATCTTTATGATGAACATATGTCCTTGTGACATACTAGTGAATACTAGTATATGTTTCTACGATGAACATATCGCCCGTTTGTGGCATCACAACATATGTTTTTTTCTGGTATGTATATATTCATTGATTATATTTCCACATAGCATCACTGTGATGAACATTGAACATAAAGGGTATTATGTCCCTTTGACATCCCAGTTTACAGAAACTGTCATTGCACCAAACCTCTGTCAATATATTTCGTATGCATATGACCCACATATTCATATATGAAATTAGGTGACAGTAAGTGTACAAAATAGCCATAGGAATACTGTCCTCAATACAGCTATCCATTGATCGATATCTGTTATAATAACTACCTTTATATTATATTGTATGACTGGCTGTATTGACACAACTGTCGCAATATACTAGTCATTGTCACAAGCGTCCTTAGATACCGATACTCAGTTTGGGCGACACTTTCTAAAAAGTTCTAAAAATAGACAATTTTTTTATCCTCAGTCTAATTAAAATTAAACCTAATTTCGTTTAGTTTGTAGTGTTTAAAAAACCGAACGAAACGAAATAAGGGTCTGATTTTAACTAGACTGTATTATACTTGACTAATAAACAACATCTTCGTTGCTGGGAATGTAATGGAGTTTTACGTCTCACATTTCTTCTCATATTTGGGAATTTCGCTTATTGCATAGTGTAGTCCGAAATGATCTACAGGTGTTCACCCGTAGGTTTTTAATTTACGCGAGATTAAAGCCAAAATTCTCTGTTTTTTAAAAAAAAACTAATGCGTTTATCAAATAAATAAAACGTGATACTCTAAATTAAATTGAAGATATCGATTTTGGAAAATGAACCAAAACAAAACGGTATTTATTCGTCAAGTATTAGTTAATAATCCCTTTGCCTAAACCAATCGCCACAACTCGCTGCCCATACATACAGTTATGTAGATAAAACCTTCTTAGCAATGAATGAATGTAGACTATTATATACATGATTTCCGTCATGTCATTTTGTATTAACGGTACACTTGTTAATGTTAATCTTATCTCGTTATCAAGATTGGATCATCTTTAAGGTAAGTGACACAGTTTTTTGTTGTAAAATTTTAAACCATTCTAACTCTTTTCGAAACACCTGATGGTACTTTTCATTTGAGGAGTCCATTACTAAGCAACTATTCATCTGGAATTTGTCATTTTTTTGGAAGGGATTTTAGATTAAAGGGAATAGTCAACCCCCCCCCCCTAAATCCACGCCCTTGACCAAGGCAGCACTGTCACAACGTTACTACTGGCAAACAATTCCAGACATCGTATTTAATGCTTAGTGTCCCAGAAGTATAAGTTGCCCTTTAACAATTCCAGGGCGTTATAAACTGTTCTAACATGCAATATCGATCTAATCTCGTGTTATCAACAAGTAACGTAATAAATTATTCAATCTTACAAATCGATTATCACTCCGAGCTTAACGACATAACGACCTAACAGTGATAACAGTATAAGATATAGACATTAGTATATATAGTATATAGAGAGTTTATATACCTGCTTGGATTTTGTTATTGTCGCTTTTGGATCCTCTTTGAAACAGGTAATGAGCTAGGAAACAGTAAGGTTCACAGAAATTGCAAGGTGTATCATCCGCCTTTTGACAATATCTGTCGCAGTTGTCACAGTGGTGCCGTACATTACTATAGTAGGTTACATATTTTAGGAGAAGCATAATACTTCTTAGATATTGTTAATGTTGCTTTCAGATTATCTTTGAAACAGGTAACGAGTTTTTGGAACGGTAAGATGCAATGTTGGCTACAGATTGCAAGAACGGAGGACAAACCAACTGCTTTCAGCTTTACCAACTTTACTAAACTGTGATTGGATCTCGTCTTAATGTTCAGATCTTAGAGACTTTGCCCATTAACAAGATTGAGCATTTTTATCATTGTTTAAAGGATAACATTAAATAGTCAGAAATAGTCAGAGGGAAGAAAGACCCTTTTAATCCTTCTTCAGCCATTCGTGACAAACAGGCTACTTTGTGACTTTTCTTATTTATTGGCTTATATGGTTCAATGCCCCGATTGTTCTTACGTGTAATCTTCAGAGCTCTTCATTGATTCGACACAACTTGTAAATGAACACTGACATAATAGGCAGCCATCTTGTTCGTCAAATGGACAAGGACAGACAACTCTTTTTTGGATATAGACTTTGATTGGCTTATTTCAAGGCAGCAACAGGTAACTCTGTCTGGGGAATGCTTTGATTGGCTTATTTGAAGGCAGTAGCAGGTAACTCTGTCTGGAAAATGCTTTGATTGGCTTATTTGAAGGCAGTAGCAGGTAACTCTGTCTGGGGAATGCTTTGATTGGCTTATTTGAAGGCAGTAGCAGGTAACTCTGTCTGGCTAAAGTAATTTCCAATATGGCGATCTCCTTGTCATGTACGAGGCTAACTGGAACACTGTAAGACTAATCCCGATTTTCATTGCAGTGTTACCATTGTTGTTTCGTTGTTAGTCGTTTTATATTATTTAACAATGATCGTTATTCATGACTTTCCATATTCCAAATCATTTTATTGAGTCATTTGTATCGATTTTCTTTTCAGAACAAAGAATTAACGAGAATTTTATTCACATTCCTGGTTAATCGTGACTGTAATAAAAGTGTAGTCTTGATTAGCAAGCAGACAATGTAACATAAGGTGAAAATTGTTGGCAGAACAGTTAACAACCGATACAAAATGGCGTCATCGTTTCTAGGACCAGAATCACCACGACCATATTCTGTGATCTCGGAAAGTTACGAACCTTGGTTCAATATTCCGAGATTTTCAGGAGACGATGAATTTAGTTTCGGAGAAATGTACGAGGAGAAGATGCGGGAATATTTGTATAAATATTTGGACATTGGAACCACGGATAAGGTGTGCTACGTTGGGGAGTTCCGAGACAGCATCGTAGACATTCTTCAAGACAAATTCTGTCTTCTAACTCCCGTCACCATGGTGATTCCCGCTCATTTCCATTACGCAAAGACTTCCGGTAATAGATATCTACCAATCAGAATTAAGAATGTTGGAGCCGAGGAATACTTCCGGAAATTGTCGGAGCAACCCGATGATAAACGGATTCTTTTCGATAAGATCATTTTAAAAGACACTGCGCATTATTTGGAAGAACCACAAGACGTATATAGAAACATTATCAAGTGCTTAACAGAAAAGGGCCTGCTGTTGATTATAGACCGCCCAACGCCTTTAAATACTCTGCCCATTTCACAACTAGCACGTCAACGGTTTGAGGACTACGAGGCACCGTACATGCGCATTCTGAAAGATCTTCAAGACAGCCATCTTGTTGCCGAGTGGGAAATCGAGACGGTTCCGATTGTAATTCAGAAGAAAAAATGGTACAAGCTGCTGAAGGGGAAATACCCTCCTCGTTTCCAAGCCTTGAGTAACGGTGAGGTGTTATCCAGCGTCCGGGAATTATCTGAAGGTGTCATGAAATACCATGAACCCATCGTCCAATTTTCAGATCGGCTGCTTTTCATAACCGCCTGTTCGCCCAGAAATCCCCTCGTTTACCCTAACATACAAAGATTTAGCAGAAACGATTATATGCCCTTTCCTGGGTTACAACGGAAATTTGAACTGGAGGTGACCCCCGACCTTGAACAATACGTCAGACCAAAAGAAACGAAAAAGCCGGATAACGAAAGGCAAAGGCGTCGATGAAGCATTATGAGTAGTCTTTATTTAAATTTATTGTCATTTTTTGGTAGTATAGCGAACGTAGATAGAACGCTCTAAGAAGAGAGGAAAGTGAACGTAAACTCCTTTGTATACTGGACGCGGCTCTTTAAGTCAGTGGCGTAGCCAGGTTTTCAAAACTGGGGGTGCAACGGTTAAGATGAACCGACAGAATATATTGACATGCGAGTGGAGTGAATAACGGGTGGGTTCCAGATGCCCGCTGGAGCTTTTTGGGGGTCCAGAATGCGAAGCCTCAAAAACTCAGGGGTTTTATAGCTATTTGACACACTGCAGGAAGGTAATTGAAGCTATATTTTTTGACATTTTTTATATTTGTGCCTGCGGCTTGTCGCAACTTTACCGACGGCACCTTTTCAACCGACGGATATCACCACCCCCCCCCCCCCCCCCCCCGTCCCCCTCTAGCTACGCCACTACTTTCAGTTCTTATCAGATAGAGACGCAGGTGTTAGTATATAAAAGTATTGAATGAAATAGATCTGATTATATTGTTAACTATTGTTAATATTTTTAATTATTTGTTAGTTCTTGTTAATAATAAACTCCTTATTAAAACCACTGATATCATTGACTGATAACTTTCAACAGAAAGTTGTTAGTCTTACAAACCATATTGTCATGGGATGATTTAATTTGCCATCGTATTCTCCATTTGATAGAAATACATCTCTGAGTGTTTCCTATCTGTTTTTGCATACGGTCCAATTGGAACTTGCTGCACCTTTTAGTCAAGCTAACCAACGATATGACGTTTTCACTAATTAATAATAAAGACTTTTGGAACTTATTTTGAGCACTCTGACATAGTACATATCAGGGGCGCAGATCGCTTTTTCATTGGGGTGGTGGGGGGGGGGGGGACTTTATTTCATAAATTGTGGCACAATATTTTGAGCATATGAGGCGATCATATAGCCAAACCTCAACTTCAGAATCAGCACTGATGGGGTCCAGAGATCCGAAACAGTACTGTTTGCAGTTAAACCAAATACACGTAGCTTCGAATGGGTGGTATATCAAGGCAAAATAGTCCAACCGTGGTGAAAATATTAAAAAAAGATGCTTTAAATTGAGTTATGTATCAATTTATTATGAACGTGAACAATTTAACAGGTGTTTTTCATACAATATGTATCGCTATTTTTAAAATAATCTATTTTCATTGGATAATAGTTGAAATACAGCAATTTCATTGGCTGTTGGTCATTTCGGCAGGTGCGCGTTTTTAATGAATTAAATTTTTCTATAGATAAATCCTATCAATTATTTTTTTAGAGATGTGGGGTTGTTCACTCGTCCTGAAAAGGTCAAAAGATTCAAAAAGTTCACTTAATCAATTTTTAAAATGCGACTGGCAACTTAATTTCTGGAAATATCGGATACAGGATATTACTTATATGCTTAGTCTGCTAATTAACTTGACGAGGAATTTGGACAAGAGCATGTCTATTCTCTACTTGGGTTCTGCGGTTTGTCATATCAGCACCCCCCCCCCCCCTTCCTACTCTTCTTTCTTTCCCCTGTTATTCCAAAATTACATTCTTAAATATGCTCAAACCATTTCCAATGACTACTGGATTAAGCAAAGAGTTTCGGACTACCATTCCAGATTATGCTGAGCCTAAAGAGCAAATTAAGGAAATGGAATTGGCTGCTTTATTTTGATGGTTTGCGTTGTATTATGTAGAAGAATTCTACAAATATGAGGATACTATTTCATTCCAAGTCTTTGAAAACTTTCTTCTGTACGTTTTGAGGAATAAAAGCATAGATTTTCTTTGAAAAAATGGAATATTGTAATCCAAAATCCCAAATCCGTATTTGACGCGCGTGAAACAAGTGGGAGATAACTCTATTGGTACTAGTTTCACTTTTGCAACAACAGATTTTACGTCAAAAGTGAAAAGCGGCGATCAAGACCTTTTCCAATTGAATTTTGCCATCCGATTACTTCCAAATTATAGAAATGATGCCGATTGCGACATGTCAGACTGTGACAGACGCTGACAATCTGTTAGGCCTATTCAATCCGCAAATCCAGCCGAGGTGGGTTGTTTGTTGTTGTTATCTTTTGAACCTCTCTTCTAGTTCTGTCCTTTCGAAACCGAAATTGTTGGGATAGGCTAATGTAAATAATAATCTAGCTCCAACTAAGGTCCATTCAAAAACTTTGGCTTTGTAATCCATCGACCATCTAGTTATCTACGTAAAAAAAAAAGGGGGGGGGGGGTGAACTTTAAAGTGTATGCCATGGTATCCCAACAAAGAAGGTAGGGAGGGTGTTGTTGGTAGGGTAGGGGTGGAAGGGGGTCAAATCCATCTTGGTTTTAACAAAAAGGCGTGAATTGATTCATGAATTTTATTCTTTTTCTATAAGATTTACAATTTTCTTCATTTTATTTTTTTTGGGAGAAATTTACAAAACATTTTAGCATTCAGTCATTATGGTTAACAACAGGGGAAATATTGAATATTCAGAATAAACATTCTTAACAATACAAATGGGTGTCTGAACATTGGGTATTGTCAAAACTAATGGTTGTGAGACTTGATTCTTCATGCAATAACAGAAAAACAAAGGAGAGAAGGACACAAAGACAAAACAGAAATAAACTTTCTAAGTAAATAAAATTTAAACAAAAGAAAAATAGTTACGTAACATAAATAACATTACATGCATAAATATTTAAAGGCTGTTTTGTATCATACTCAATTGCGCTTCGTTGCGTTTAAAATTTTTGATTTTTTACTTGAACTTTGAAGTTATATATGTATTAAGCTTTTGATGGTAATATCTTAATGCACTGTTGTCAAATTATCAGCTAAAATTTTCAAAATAAACAGTTAAACCATTCAGACTTTCCAAAAATAAAGTTGTAAAAAAATCTAATAAACATTTTTTTAGCTACCGGTATGTGGAGTCCCCAAAACAATGTCATTTAAATAGCTCAATATATATGTGAATATATGGCCATACTGCTTTTAAATTTAAATCCAGTCGTTAAATTACAAAATAATGCTTTAGAAAAATAGCATAGCAAATTGATCATAGCATAATTAAAGCTTTCACACACTCAATAGTAAATATATACTCCTGTAAAATATGAAAATATTTCTGTATAAATAGTCACATATTGTGTTATTGGACTACACACAAAACATTACTGGCAGAGCTGTTCATAAACTCAATATCAGTTTTATATGTAACATTAAAAGGGTTATGGAGGTGTAATACATAGATAGCATTGATTTGTATCATTCCAAAACTTGGTATTTTATGAATGATGTCAATATCCAGAAGGATCTTGGATTTTATTAGAAAGTTTTCCTATAGTAACATTATAAAGCATTAACATTGAGTGGAAAGAGACTCGTATGGTTGATTGAAAATTTGAATGGTGTAAATCCCTTTAAAACTTCATGCCTGGTCATTATTTCTGTGTTTATTCCTATATGAAAATGTAGTTCATTTCTGTATTGAATAAGACTCAATTGTAAACAAAATTCAGAGCAAAAGGACAAAAACAATCTCTACCAGATAATTAACAGTGCCATCCCTGCCAGCTTGACATTGTGTGTAGATGAGGTCTTGTTAGTAATTTGACTTAGGTCTTTTAGTACATGGTGAGGTATTTGACTATACATAGTGCTTTACAATCTTTATCTTGCTTTCTTAAAGGCCTGACGAGTCTTTTTAACATTACCCTTCATGCAAAACGCTGATTCTCTCCTTTTTAAGATGCAAAAAGCTGATGTTGTATCAATAATCCTTTACAGCACAAAACACTATACTTCGTCTATTTGAGGCACAAGTCCTCCAAATTAGTAACAGAATATCAGCACATTGATCAAGGGTTGTAATCGAAAGTAACTTGTAATACCTTTAAGAAAGCCTGATGAGAGATTTTAGACAATTATTAAATAAAATATCTTAGTATGCTGATTTTAAAAGATTCTTTAGAAAAATACGATGTAATATAACAAAAAACAAAGTCACACCAAAAGCAAGCGTTTCCTGGTCTGCTTAAAATTGCTTTATACGAATTTTGTTTTGGAATTTAAAGGAATTGTAAAGTGATTTTCTAAACTTTGTATGTGTGCCAAGGACACTGATAGCTTCAATTTGCACCATTCCAATTTCCATTTCGACGTCTGTGGCTCTTGCAAATCCACTAAAACTAACACGTTTTATGACCTCACCGTCGCAATTTTAAGCAGACCAAAGAATTTTTAACAATGCACACAAAGCAACAGATTTACAACATATATAATATATTTCTTCTATTTTTTTTACCATTCAACTTTATACAAAAATAACAAAATATTCATAGCACTGTGTTAAAATACCCTCATAACAAAACTATTTTTTTGGGGAACTTGCCATTGGTCTATAGCTTACTTCATGTGTATCTTGCCATAGATACATAGTTTATTGCCATAATACACTTATTTTGCCATAGATATATGTATCTTGCCAAAAAATACATTGTTTATTGCCATCAATATATGTATCTTGCAAAAATACATAGTTTATTGCCATAAATATATGTATCTTGCCAAAAATACATAGTTTATTGCCATAATACATATGTATCTTGCTATAATACATGTTTCATACAACAAATACCTATATATTGCCATAAATACAAATGACTTACGCATGCTTATTGCATTAAATACTTATATCTCGCCATTAATACATGTACCTTGCTATAATGCAACGAATAAATGTATTGTGCCATAAATACACATATCGTATCTATGCTACCCTGCCATAACTATATGTCTATATGTACCTTGCCATGCCATTAATACATGTATCTTGTATACAATATATACATATATCATATATTGTATTAAATTTATATTTTTAACATAATTGACATAAAAAAAATATATAGGCAGTGAAAAATATATTTTAAGTACAAATATTGGTTCTCAAAAAAAAGTTTCTTAAACTTGGCAGTGAAAAAATATGGAATAATAATGTACTTGAGTTAAAAAAAGATTGGTCCCAAGAATATAAATGCATAGTTTTGAAGGCACATTGGACTGAAAAGGCACATTGGACTGAAACTAGGGTTATACAAATCATGAACAACTCTGTTGGCAGTGTCGATAATCTTAAACTTAGCAGTAAAAAATATGGAATAATAATGTACTTAAGTAAAAACAAGTTGGTCCCAAGAACATAAATGCATAGTTTTGAAGGCACATTGGACTGAAAAGGCACATTGGACTGAAAATAGGATTATACAAATCATGAACAACTTTGTTGGCAGTGTCGATAATCTTAAAGTTAGCAGTAAAAAAATATGGAATAATAATGTACTTGAGTAAAAAAAAGATTGGTCCCAAGAATATAAATGCATAGTTATGAAGGCACATTGGACTGAGAAATAGGATTATACAAAACATGAACAACTTTGTTGGCAGTGTCGATAATGAAAGAGTGATCTGAACCTAAATTTGGTTCCATAACAATTATAAATGCAAAGTAGTGTCAGTGTTAAATTACTGAACTCGAAGGCACTTGAAAATGATTGATTTAAGTCTAAGTGGTTTAATAATAGTGAATACCTGATGGGTCAATGAGTATAAACAATGCAAAATGATTTCTTGATGGGTCATTGATGAAATTAACAAAGCTAAAGTGATTTTTATAGACTATGCTTAGGCATTTAATGATAGTATGATTGATTTCTTTCACTGGGTCATTGATGATAAATGATTGCATAGCAAATGAATGATTGCTTTATGGTGGGCCAATGATGAATGATTGCATAGCAGTTCAATGATGAATGATTGCATATCAGTTCAATGATGAATGATTGCTAAAGTGGGTCAATGATGAATGATTGCTTAGTGGGTCAACGATTACTTAATAGGTCAATGATGAATGATTGCTTTATGGGTCAATGATTACTTAATAGGTCAATGATGATTGCTTAGTGGGTCAATGATGAATGATGGCATAGTGGATTAATGATGGCTTAGTGGGTCAATGATGAATAAAGATGCCATTACCGGATGAAAATTTATAAGAAATATTTTAAGATTAGATAAGCATGATCGAATTAAACATCCTACTTTCATTTTATTCATTCATAATTAGTTAATTTAGAACAAAATACGAATAATGATGCCCAATTAGTACATTATAAAGACTAAACCATTCTAATTTAAAACAAGTATGTGCATAATTATTTAATTTATGCAAATTTTATTCAGAAAATAATTATTAACTTAAATTTCAATGCTTAATTTTTTGCATAATATTATATAACAAATAAAAGTTTGCAAATTCTTGCAAAGCCATTCATAAATAATTTTATGCATATATTTGCATAATTAATATAAAAATATTAACAATTAATCATAATTTGATTTAACTATTTAATTAAGTAATATATATATGCGCATAATATGCAAATTAATCATGAAATTAAAGGGCTATATTTTCCTATAGCCAAAACTTTATTTGATTATATTTAAACTATTACTGGAAATTTTAATTTATAAATTTTGTAAGCCTACAAGGCATTTCACTTTAACATTTGCAGTTTTTTTTATGCCTGCCATTTTTAGTTTGCTTGCAACTAAACCCCCTAGTCTCAAATTCAATTTTGAATCTAGCTATTGGATTTATGCCTCAATTGAAATAGAGTTTATGTCCTGCACCACCAGTTCTGCGTTAATGAGGACATGCAAAACTGTTTCGTAAGCAATCAGGAAAGTTTTTCCAAGACAGTAGCAGGAGCCTCTTTTGGGGAAGCTTACAGAAATCTATAACTGCTGTCTCCAACGCTGCCTTGTGAACTAAAACCTAAGCCTCGATCTTGACATACGGTAAATAATTTACAACTAAATATATAAGGAGATATAAATTAAAGATAACTAAACTACGTTCACACTTCACCTGCTCTCAACCCGACACACACCCGGTTTTATCTTAATAAATACTCGGCTAAATTGACAAAGTCTTGTTTTAGATGCTCACTTTAAAGGACTATTTCACGAAAACTTAACCCAAGCAATATATCATAAATAAGGCTTTATTAACCTATTTTACTGATTACTGTATTTATTAAAATTTGAATGTATCTGGTAACAGTAAATTTAAACCAGAATTCAACTTTATTGGCCAATCAGATGACTTTATTGCTGGTATCTTAGTAAAGAAACCAATGAAACACATGCTTTCTTGAAATTTGGATTGGATCTTAGTTAAAGTTTCAGTGAAACAGGCCCTGTGTATTAATAAATGAAGTTACTAAAGATAAATAATAGGATTAAATAGTAGAAGACAGATTATAAACGTCAAATAAATCTGATATACCCTCACCGTCCAGACCGAAAATATAGTCGTCCAGGTCTATCGGAGGTTCAAGCTGTACGAACGGTGCATCGATGATTTGATCTTCAGTTTGCTGTAACAAGTTAAAGTTGTTCTCTGGGCTAATGTCTTCGTCGTCTAAAAAGGCGTTTCTTAACCCATGATGACCTAGAAAAAATAGTTTGTCTTTAGAACTAGCTATAAAAAATTGAACATGATCAAGCTTATAAACACTCGTATCTACTTAAGAACTAGACTAGTGGCTAGATAATCCCGTATACTATACAGAGATCAATCACTCGTATCAACTTGGGAACTAGACTAGTGGCTAGATAACCTCATATACTATATAGAGACCAATCACTCGTATCAACTTCAGAACTAGACTAGTGGCTAGATAACCTCGTATACTATACAGAGACCAATCACTCGTATCAACTTCAGAACTAGACTAAATAACCTCGTATACTATACAGAGATCAATCACTCGTATCAACTTCAGAACTAGACTAGATAACCTCGTATACTATATAGAGACCAATCACTCGTATCAACTTCAGAACTAGACTAGTGGCTAGATAATCCCGTATACTATACGGTAGTCCCCATAAATAAATAAATTAATTATAGCCCAACCAATGACAATAATTCTTCTTAATATTGATTCTTCAGAAAAATATAGTTTGTCTTTAAATATTGAACATGATAGAGCTAATAAAGACGGGCAAGAGTTTTTTAAGTACAGCTCCATTTGCCTAGCCTGTGGTACACGGGGCCTCAGTTGATTCTCTTATACAAACAAGAGGCAGTTTTGCAAAATCCGCTTCTCCTAGCATCATTAACAGGGAGAAATAAGTAAGTTATTTTACATGAGTAATGACATAGATCAGACCTTCTCAATTAATTTTTGTAAAGGGCTAAGTGCATTTATATAAATAATATAAGGGCCAAATAGAGCTTAGATAGCAAAGCAAGCAGAGCATTTTAGCAGAAGAGGTCACTGTTGAGGGGCCATTCCCAAGGACATCATGGGTCGGATTTGATCTGCGGCACCGCCATTTGAGAAGGCCTGATAAAGATCAAATAAAAATAATTCTCATACCTTTATAACCATCCGAGGACACAGAATCTTCTGAAAACGATTCCTCCAGATTCCTGGAAGCAGTGCTAGGATCGGTACTGGGGGCAAAGTCACTGTTTTTCTCACTGGAAGAGTTATCTACTTCAGGCATGTCTTCAGGACAGAGGAACACATCGATAGGTCCTTTTTGACTCTTTAACCATATCTAAAAAATAGCACATGAAATGAAGTTTTAAAGGGAATGTTCAGCATTTTTGAGGGTCAATTTTGTATCTCGAAAATATGTAAATAGCCTTTAGAAGTACCATAACTGCACAAAAATTGCATAATCCTTTAATTATTTCCCTAACTTTAAGTATTGTTGTTCTGCACTTGACAAAAGGGCAGTGGCCAGTGAGATACCATTTAAGCCATAGATGTTCAAAGAAACCCACAAAAAAACCCATCTCTGCAGTCTTTGCTCATAGGCCTAATTTGTAAGATAACTCTTCTGTTTCCAAACACATATCTTTGCAGTCACTTTTGACCACTAAGTTTCTTTCAAATCTGCCTTTCCGATTCAGCATTTGAAGCATACATTGGTTTGATAAAAAAAAGAACAAACCTTTGAAGGATCAGGGACTTCCAGTCTTGTCTCTGGTGGGGCTTTAATAGCTATGACTGTTCTTTCATCTAGTGACTTTAAACTACGGATGTCTTGATAGGTGACGTAGGCTTGTCGTGAGTTCTCGGGACTTTCTGTCAGTAATTTTAACTGCCGCGTACAGTTCTTTATGGCTTCGTCTAAACGATTTTCTTTTGCTTCTAAATCAGCCACATCTGAAATGATAAAGAGTTAAATACTTAGTTAATTCTGCTTTCAAGACAATCATTTTCATTGGTAAATGAGGGGCAAACCGACTTGCCCAAATTTGAATGTTTCCCCAAATTTTTGGAACGCGCTGCCCGAAAACATACTATTTGGGGAGCCAGCTGCTCCCCTGTCTTATACGGCTATTATAAGACATCATCAAATATTCTGCCATGCGAGTGCGGGTATGCTTTTTTTCTTTGTACTATTTCCATTTATGAAAAAAATGTCACAAGGTAACAGTGACCCAAGTCTGGGTAGCCCCCCTTTTTGTCTGGATATATTATATAAGACATAAATATTGAACATACCTGAATGTAAATCAACTGTTTCTGTGGAGATAGTTTGAGAATAGGAATTGTTGGCTGCTATAGAGTTAGTCGCTCCTCTGAAAAACCAATCAAAGTAATGAGTTTTACATCTTCCTTTTTATTAGAATTTGAATATCATTTTTAACAATTTTATATACTAGAAAGCACTGGCTCAGCTTTGCCATTGAGAAGTCTGTGCTCATAATTCCCAGTACGTATCCTTGCAAAATATAAGCTTATTCTTGATCACAAAAAAACAACAAAACCAGTTTTGCGAGATAAATTTAGAATTAATTTACCAAAATAGAAAGACTTTTATATGACATATGAGAACGCACCTGACCTAGTTAACCAGAATCAGGAAACATTTGAAAGGTGTGAGTTCACATAAATAAATTTCTAATCAGCAAACGCATGACATTGCGATATAATTTTAACTGATTAAGTCTAGCATATTAATTTAAAGGAACTGTAAAGTGATTTTCTAAATTTTGTATGTGTATCGGGGACACTGATAGCTTCAATTTGCACCAATCCAATTTCCATTCCGATGTCTGTGGTTCTTGCAATTCCACTAAAACTAACACATTTTATGACGATCTTAGCAGTGATCTGCATAGATATCAATAGTAGCTTCCGGTAGATCACTGTTACAATCCCTTTAATTGACTGCAATTAGGTTCAGGTCTGTTATTTCTAAGATGCAAGAATGACGCCATATTTTCATATATGTGTGACTTACTTCCATTGGATGTTATTTTTAGATTTTTTCTGTATAAGACTGATACCCTCTAGAACATTAGTAATGTCGTAAATTCTTCGTTTCTGGACTTCTAGTAACTCTGCTGCTTTGTTTAAATCTACTACCTGTAAAATATACTTCATTTTAACAACTCATGGTCTCATGCATACAGTGTGCAATGATGTAAATTTTGTCAGGGCTGACTGTTTACATGAACAGCCTAAAGGGCACAGGGTCTTGTTTATTGTTTCATCCTAATCAAACGCTTTTTTTTTTTAAGTCAACCTCTCTAATCTGCATCACTGAGAGTTCTTAACAAGGTTGAAATACATTATGAAATACAGAAATCCTTTTGAAAACACCTTACAAAATAGTTAAAATTGATCACTGAGACCAAGAATTTTGAGTCTTATGATTGTGGACATTTCCCTACGTAATATTCTTGAACTTACCCCATCGCTAGCACTCCGTAATAAACCAACAAATTTCTTCGTTAATAAACCTAACGATGTATCGTATCTTGTTTTCTCTATCGGCGATCTTGAACAATCTACAAATAAATAAATAACATACAACGTTAACGTAATACACATTAATATTGCTAGGAGCTGGGAACTCAGGGTATATGACGTTTTATCAAAAATAACACTCGCGTTCAAAGGGTTAAATCAAACCACTCAAGCTGTGTGGGTAAGGATAATCCGGGAAAGATCAATGCCAAGAGCTTTGACCAAGGACTAGCTGGGAGAAAGGATCCTCATGAACCTCACTTATTATCCTCGTAAAATATAGTTCTTTCTTTTTGACTATGCTCTTTACTGGCAAAAGTTTCATGAATTTACTTACTTTTCCAAAGTTGATCTAAGCTAGAGCAAGGTCCCCGTCCGTTCCGTGGACTGTTATCACTGGTGAGATATCGCCCTCGACGTTTACATGATTTGGGAGTTTTAAATCCCTCTTGTTGAATGGAATCTGGTTCTAATTCTAGCTTTCTTTTAGCCTGCAAGAAATCAAATATAATATATATTATGAAGAAATAGTTTATGATATGGCCAGGGTGATCTTAAAGGGATTGTAAAGTGTATTTCTAAACTTTATATCTGTATCGGGGACATTGATAGCATCAATTTACACCATTCCAATAACCATTCCGACGTCTGTATCACTTTAATAGTGAGGTGGGTTTTTTTGATGGGACAGCACTTACAGCAGCACAAGTCGTGCACTCTTTTTCAATGCAATTTGTGTGATCTTCCCACAAGGGCTCAAGGCCAGTGCATTTCTTAAATGAAATACCAGTGATCAAAGGTACCGGTACATCATGTTATGGTAGCAAATGGCACTCCACAGGGCAAATCCGGCCTGCGACGCCCTAGAGGATGGCCCCTTAAGAGTGACCCCTCTCCTTGCTATGCTAAGCTCTATTTCGCCTATTTTTTTCATAAAATGCATTTGATCCTTTACAAAAATTGATTCAGAGGTAAAGCAAGGTGGATGCATGGAGCCATACCTCTTTAACTTGCCTATGCATTAGGAACACAAGATGCCACTTTTAATGCAGGTTTAAGCTTTAAGAAAGTCTGAAAAGATATTTATGTGGAGTTCCAAAAGGGAACATGCAAGAGTACTGGTAACCCAAAAGCATGTGGAAATGTGTTTTAACCCCCATAGGCCCACAAGTTATATGGATTTTTTTTTTTCAGTATAAAAGTTTTGCCTAATTGCATGTAGTTCTTTTTCAAATTAAATCTTGAATTATGAATTGAATTTTCACCAAAAACCACTTGGTACGGTCAAAATATCAGTTATATTTGATACTTCATTCATTCAACAAGGAGAATGCATCAAGCCATATCTTTTTAACTAAAGCATTCATGACCCACTTTTCATAATCAGTGCAAGCTTAGCTTCATTTTATAAGTCCCCAAAACCCAGATAAAAAATTCAAAAATTGATTTAAAATGTGTAAAAATGAAAAAGGAACATTAAAATGTGGTTTGAAATCAAAATTAAAATTTGTCATAAAAATAAAAGCCGAAAATTTAAAGATTAAAGGTCTGTTCTAAAAATAGTAACAATAATAAAGTCGAAAGGAAGTTAACACAAAGTTAAATTCTTTGGTATTTTCGTGGGCGTAGGTCAAACAAAATGACCTTTTTATGATAGCATAAACAGCATCCTCGTTTGCAGTGATAATTAAATCCGTATTTTTTCCCGAAAAATTCCCATCAATTCGGGACACGTCGAAATGTGGGCGGAGCCCTGCCTGTGAGGACACTTATTTTTAATACAAAGAAAAAATGCATTCTTGCACATGCACAGCTAAAATAAGAAATGCATAGGATACCTGAGGTCTGCCAAGCACTGGTTTACTGTCCACTGGGCTCTGATTGTTTCCCTGTGGGGTAAGGCCAAGACCATATTGGTTAGGTACCTGCGTGCCCCAGAGGGCAGCTGTCGAAATATCCGAGGGTTCAATTTTCACATTCACAATTTGTTGCGGATCAAATGATTGCACTGTTGTTGCATAAATAATTTCGTCTTGTTCTTGTTTGATTTGGACCGTAGGGTAACAGTTCCGAGCAACTATCGCTTGCTTCCGAGGCATTATTCCCTTGTAATCACAAAAAGTTTCCAAATATTTTCCTGGTTTTCTGAACCGTTAAGTCAACATCCGTCAAACCATCGGCTGCAATCAACGGCTAAATTTCCAATAAATCCACAAAAAGTTAATGACTGATTCCAAAGATGTTAAAATTTAATCCTTTTTGAACAAATATTCACAAAAATTGTCCAAAATAATGATCAAGTTAGTCCGGGATGGTTCGGATTGTGACACGTCTATTATTTCGGTTCAGTCACTCAGCCTCTCTATCACCTCAAAATCAACCAACAAAGCCGAGAATCTAATGGCGCGAAATCATATTTCCCGCGGTCTGACATCACATCAAACGGCCCCGTAACGAGCACTTTCAATAATTATTTGTTTACATCAGGTTCCAAACGGAAAATCTGGAAAATTGTACTGAAATAATGAACAATGATTGAAAACAATGGTCTAAATTGTGTCGATTTATAAATTTATATCCTCAAAAGAAGCGATAATTAAAAAAGTCCGGGCTGCAGAATACTAACAATCATTGAGTATACATAATTAGGGCCCTATCAGTCCTTTAAATGCCGATACACAGAAGCTCTGAAGGAAATCTTTTGTTTTCTTTGAGCGAACTTAATAATTGTCGGGAACAATGGGCATAATCACCCCTTCCTGACGACTTGAACGAATTTCAACTTTTTAATCCGCAAGTGACAAGAGTTTTCGCACTTTCTTAGTTTCCGCTGCGTTATTTTTCACATGTTCGGTCCGTTGTAAACGGATTAAAATTCAGTTTACGGGCGTGATTTTTCGCGTTCTTGTTCACTTTTCACAATTCGCAGTGTAAGAATAAAAGATCATTGATGAATTCACAGCTTTGAAATTCATTTTCGGTGTAATTAGAATTTCCAAAAGCTTTAAACATACATAACAGAAATTGCGCTCGTAAGATGCGCACTTTATTTGAATTACGTATAAACTGTTCACGACTTGTTAAAATTGCGATAAAATTCAAAATTATCTGACAAAATTTAAAAATATGTCCAGCAATGTATATATTACATAACATTAGAACTCTCATCATTTAAACCAAAATTTGATTGTGTTATGCAAGAAAGGGACTTAAGGAAAATAAGGACGCATTGGCAATATTCGTTCTCTTGGGCACTAATAAAATTCTGACCGCACCTCTTGAAATTACCCATGTAAGTCTAAATGTTAAGAAGGAACATTAAAGACATATACCGCCCAAAAACATTTCAGACGCGGAGTCAGAAATCAGTGCGTTGGGTGGGGAGAGTTGGAAAGGGGGGAGCAATTTCCGCCCCCAGAAAAATTTCTGTTAGTATTTGATACCTATAAAAGTTTACTGATAAAAGAAACCCATTACTGAAGTCAAATTGAGGATACAATCTCAAAACATCATAAACCCGTGGGGTCGGGTCAGATACCACGTGACCTGCTATAACACCCTATACGTGTGTAGAATTCGGTCAAATGGCCGGAGGCAGGTTGCAGATTTCGGCATTTTTCTCACGTTTCTTGACCCCTACATCAAACATTCAGTCTTCCAGTCTCTAAGCGCTTAATAACTTAAAGATAGATTTTTGGTCTGGATAAATCGAGAATAGTAACCCTTAGGGTCAAATAGATTCGCGGGGATTTGCTTTCTCCACCAATGAAAACTGCTGATATTTTTTGATGTCCTTTGATCTGACTAAATTTCAACACAACTCAATTTTAATCAAAATGAAAACAATTGCCATTGTCCCCTTCAATATGCCCCTTTTCTATTTCTTATCGATGCACAAGTACGAGTTTGTTGTTTGCCATAAGATGTTTTTTCGCTTTGTTTTTAATCGTTTTTTGTGTCCCACACTTCGTTCAAGCAATAAAACTAATTTAAAAGTTATTACCTAATATTCATCAATGTATTTTAGAAGACGCCAAGATTTTGAAAGATCCCCAATAGACCACAAACTTTTATGGGTTTTTTTTTTTACAAAAATTAAGAAACATATTTAACAAATGTATCAGCTTATATGCAATAAACTTTACCGGAAAAGACATACCAGAATCCTAAAATAAAAAAGCACCGTAGATTCCCCAATATGCTACAACGAGCCATAAATGTGTATGACTTTTTCTGGATATTTCTGAGGCGCTGAACTAACGCTTACAAAACCAATGACGAAAAACACTCGAACTATGAAAAGCGTTAAACCCAAAATAATGGGCCCCATGGCGATAAAATCTCTTTGTTTAGGATTAATCAGGGAATAACTAAACGAGATCTGGACACAATGTTCTGTTGATAAATCCTACTAAAATCACCAGGACGCCATGTTGATTACGTCATTATTTAATGAACAAAACCCCAGTTTTGTCGACGTAATCATTATTTGCGTATTAGGCAAACACGATGATGATAAAGGTATCAATTACAATTGTAGTATACGGTAGAAATGGGTCGCCCGAGGCGTCCTGATCAACATTTCAAGTGCTCATCGTAGCTGAAGTGTAGATCCCAACCGATTTGATCCGAAAACCATCCTTTGTCATCGCTCAATTCGATAAGCTAGGTAGGCTTTTCATCAACGACCTAGGCGTAATTATTCCTCGCAATAAATCGAAGCCTCGTTACGAGTATTTTAACCCTATTGCTTCAAAATCCCTTAAAGGGTTGCAAATATGTTGTAGAGTAATAAACCAAGAGTGTTGGCACATGACGTCATCATTACGTCATCAACTGACTATAAAACAAACAATTACCGGGATATTTATAGTTTAGTAAATATATACAAACTGGAGATAGGAGTTCTAAAGTTTAAAGTAATGGGTATAAATTAAACCAACAACTAATTGATAAAATGGCCCTTATAGTGTTAATGACCAATGACGTTTTGGTAATTCTGTATCCTCTACTTTTGGAGCTGACTTTGAAAAAGTGTATAGTGTTACAATAGACTTATGCTGGAAAATTGTTCATCATTGCCCACTGAATGGCGTTTGCCAGTCCCCGTAAGCCCAAACAGGCATAGAAAAACTCCTTTTCATTTTACTCTGCCGCTCCATATTTTCTAAACGGCCTTTTGAGCAGTCTGGCCTTCCATATTCGTAAACTTTCATCTAAGACGACGCTGGAATTTTAAACCGATTTTTCTTTGAACATTTATATTTGCTTGCTATCATTGTTATTTTGAGAAGAAAAAAATCAGCTGCCAAAATATTGTCTCTGAATAATTGATACCTTAACGGAAAATTTGAAACACAAGTTTGTTAAATAGTTTTAGACGCGTCCCCACTTTCAAGCCAGCACGCACCTGCCAAGCATAGCTTTACTTTAAATAATTGAACACTCGAGAATAGAAAACTTTTTGAATTAATTTAAATAATAGTTTGTTTGTGTACTCATAATGAATATTTCTATTGTTATTCGAGTTTATTTTTGTATAATATATTAAAATTATCCGAAACACGATCGTCGGTCTCCGAATTTTGGAGTGCAATGGGTACAGATAAGTTGCATGTAAAAGTCCCGTTCCATTTCACGTACATGTACATGCAATTAATTTAATTTAATAAAATTATTTAGATTTTAATTGTTATTTTCTGTCCAAAGTTATGTTTTCTTCTCTCGGTAGTTATGCTGCTTTTTTCTCCAAAATTCGGATAATTTTTTTTCTCCAAAATTATGATGCTTTTTTCTGATATTATGATGCTATTTTCTGAGATTATGATGTTATTTTTCTCAAAAATTATGATACTTTATTTCTCATGAAAATTATGCTTTATTTCTCACGAAAATTATGCTTATTTCTCACGAAAATTATGCTATTTTTCTCAAAGAAATTATGCTATTTTTCTCAAAGAAATTATACTATTTTTCTCAAAATTTTGATGCTATTTTTTCCGAAAATTATGATGCTATTTTTATGAAAAATTGCGATGCTATTTTCTCGAAGATTATGATACTATTTTCTGAAAATTATGATGTTATTTTTCCCGAAGATTATGATGTTATTTTTCTCGAAGATTATGATACTATTTTCTGAAAATTATGATGCTATTTTTATGAAAAATTGCGATGCTATTTTCCGAAAATTATGACACTATTTTTCTCGAAATTATCATGCCATTTTTTCTCGAAAATCATGACACTATTTTTCTCTTAAAAATTATGCTATTTCATCCTGAGTTTTTTATTAGTTTAAATGAGAATTCGAAGTAATTTTAATTTAAATGTTATGCTATTGTCCCTCCAAATGTATGCATTTTTCTGTCAGTAAAGTTATTCTTTCCGACCAATTGTCTGATGCGCGTGCCTTTAGATGACGCTACCTGTGTCAGCTGTCCAAAATACTTTCAGTAAATGGAGACAACTGTCGTCTGTCGCCTGCACGTTTTGTCATGACAATATTTGAGTGCCAACACCTGCCCTACAATCGATATGAAGTATATCTCTGAAACAACTATCCTGAATACCTTTTATACCATTTATACACCTTATAATCCATGATTTTATTAAGAATTTCTATTTCTTTTAATATTTTCAATTTCTGTATATATTTCAAAGATTTATAAAAAAAGAATTTCAAATTTTACAATTTCTGCTTGTTCTTCGATGAAAAATGAAGAAGGACTGGATTCCAAAGAACTTGAAGTTTTTACTTAGTTATCTTTCAAACTAAATTTTCTACCGAGTCCCGTGATTAATACATGGACCTCTATCTTTCATTTTGCTAAACAAAATCTAAACAAATTTAAAAAACAAATACCCTTTCTTAGTATTTTACTGTTAATTTGATATAGAATAAAATTTTTGTATTATCATGTAAAATATGAACCGTATTAATCAATACATGGCTTAAAATTTCGATACACTATTGTGTTTTTTTCATACAAGTCGTCAGATGAAGAGGATATTGCCCTCAAATAGTACCCTGTATATTGGTCTAATACTACCCCCATTGACTACGACGACTATTGTAATTTCAACCACCTGTCTGTCTGTCTGTCCTCCCATTATCACCCTTCAGATGGGGGCGGGGTTGACCCCGTATTCTTCACTTACAAGTCTGAACATGTTCCTCGCCTCAATTGATTTACATGTGTTAATAAGGAAATGGAGTTTTACGTCAAGGTAACAGAAATTAAAAACGCGATACAGTGGGCAAGGTATGAGAAATTAAAAACGTCATACAATAGAAAAGGTATGAGAAATTAAAAATGTCATACAGTAGACAAGGTATGAAAAATTTAAAACGTTATACAGAGGGCAAGGTATGATAAATTAAAAATGTCATACAGTAGACAATGTATGAGAAATTAAAAACGTCATGCAGCAGACAAGGTATGATAAATTAAAAACGTCATACAATAGACTAGGTGTGATAAATTAAAAACGTGATACAGTGGACTGGGTATGATAAATTAAAAACGTCATACAGTGGGCAAGGTATGAGAAATTAAAAACGTCATACAATAGAAAAGGTATGAGAAATTAAAAACGTCATATAAAAGAAAAGGCATGAGGAATTAAAACGTCATACGGTGGACAAAGTATGAGAAATTAAAAACGTCATACAATATACAAGGTATTCAGTGGGCAAGGTAAGAGAAATTAAAACAAGTCATACAGTGGGTAAAGTATGAGAAATTAAAAACCTCATACAATAGACAAAGTATGAGAAATTAAAAACATCATACAGTAGACAAGGTATGAGAAATTAAAAACGTCATACAATAGAAAAGGTATGAGAAATTTAAAACATCATACAATAGGCAAGGTATGAGAAATTAAAAACGTCATACAGTTGACAATGTATGAGAAATTAAAAAAACGTCATGCAGTAGAAAAGGTATAATAAATTAGAAACGTCATACAGTAGACTAGGTGTGATAAATTAAAAACGCCATACAATAGAAAGTGTATGAAAATTAAACAAATCATACAATAGACAAGGTATGAACAATTAAAAATTGTTTTACAGTAGAAAAGGTATGGAAAAAATTGCCAGAGCGGCCAAAATGCCGTGCAGTTGGAAATCGATTATAGTATATAATAGACCACTGCTTCTCTGGCTTTTTTTGAAAATATAATACAAATAATTTGAGTATTTTGTAGTATAAAAGTATAATTGGGCACTAATTTATCGAGGGATCTCTAACAAACCATGCCTGTACAAAGGTACAAAAGGGTATTATTTTTTCGGCCAAGATGGCGTGTAAAGAGATGTTTAAAATTCAAATAACTCATCAATAAAAGAAGCCGATTTATCGCCTGACAGATGGTCAGGTGTACAAGATACAAATTTAAATTCCTTTACATCAAATTTCAGACCATGCTGCTTAATTAATGACCAGTTCAAATTTCTACTCAGGCGTGAAAATCTTTATCTAGTCATCCACCAATCAGATCGCTGTATTTAAGCTCTAAACCAATCAAATTTCAGATCATGCTGGTTCATGAATGACTTGGTCAATAACTGTTCAAATTTCTACTCATGTGTGAATATTTTTTATTCATATCTGTATATAGTTATCCACTAATCAAAACGCTGGATTTAAGCTCGTATCCAATCTAATTTGAAGACAGTACTAGAATTCCTATACAGGTTCCATTTAAAAAATCATCCTTCAAATTTTCACTCGTGCGTATATAGCGTCACCTGAAATTGACCAATCAGAGCTCTGTATTTAAGCTTTTAACCAATCAAATAAGAGACGCTACGAAAATTACAATAGGGCCTACATATTTCAAATGCGAAATTTTGATTTTTTTTTCGACTTAATTAATTTTTAAATTATTTAGAATTTATTTAGAATGACCCATAACCAATAAAAACCTTCCATTCGAGTTTTTATCCAATCGTAAGTAAGGAATCTCCATTTCATTCAAGTTAAAAAGTACAAAATTCAAAATTTCTCGATCAATTGGATCTATTCTTTAATCCAATCATTACATAGAATAGAAATTGAATTTTCAGGACATTTTTAAATTCCTTTACATCGATTGATATCAGTAACCAATCATATCGCTTAATTTGACCTCTAAACCAATCAAATTGTTCGCCTGTCTCGAGCATTCCCATACATGATGAGCAAGCACCTGCTGTATTGACTATAAAGCTAATAATAGAGTTGACAATGTGGCGTGGTTCCCCATTCTTCTTCTATATTCCCCTTTCCTTTATTAGTCAAATACAATAGGTCATTAAACACACTCCATGGTTTAAAGGGACGATTGTATTTGTACATCCTTGGTTGAAGTTGAAATCTCTTTATTATTTTGGGCTACTCTAAGAGCCATCTTAAAGGGATTATAAAGCGTATTTCTAAACTTTGTATGTGTACCTGGGACACTGATAGCATCAATTTGCGTCATTCTAATTTCCATTCCGGCGAATGTGGTTCTTGCAATTCCACTAAAACTAACGCGTTTTTTATGATGTCACTGTCAAAGATCTGCATAGGTATCAATAGTACCGGAAGGTAGATCACTGTTAAAAGTTGCTAAATGGTTTCAGCCCCTAAACTACGACTTGGTGCCCCAAATAATAGTAAAATTGTATCATTACAAATAACCCATCTTGATTCACCTTTGTAGAGACTATTGGCTGTTGCTGAATGATTTAACAGCCCCCAAACTACAACTATAAATGACCTCTCGGTGCCCCAAATAATAATACACGCCTTGACCCCTGTTGACATGCTACAGTCGCGATAAGAATAAACAATCTTGACCCAGACTCCCTTCTTCACCAAATATTACTCAATAAACCCCTTTATTCTCCTCGACATTTCTCGAATATGAAATAATCTTAGAGGGTATTGTTGCTGATTTAACCCCACACTGACCGGAATTGTCTGGTTAACTCCGACTAGGTCAGAGAGAACGCAAGGACGCCTTAAAGGGAATGTAAAGCGTGTTTCTAAACTGTGTTGGGGACACTGATAGTATCATTTTGCGCCATTCCGACGTCTCTGGTTCTTGCAATTCCACTAAAACTAAAGCATTTATGTCGTCACTGACAGTGATCTGCACAGATATCAATAGTCCTGGAAGGTCGATCACTGTCAGTGACGTCATAAAACGCCTTTATTACAAGCCGACTCGTCGTTTTATATATTTTTTACAACCTTACAGTGGGTTATTTTTTCTTTCAATGGAATATCTTTTGACACATATTTTTGGAACAACAATCTTGAGTAAAATATATATGCAACTTTTGGATAATATGTTGTTTAGGTTGTCTAAGGGGCATCAATTCACTTAGTAAAGTAATGTCATGACTCTAATATGAATGGGATTTATACTAAATCCACGACAATAACTTGTTGTGGATTCATTCCGAAACATGCAACGTAGCCTTTAATGCCTGGACATTGCAGTGTGTTGCTTTATTCTTCAAAAACTTGCTAAGAAATGAGATCCAATCAAATAACATGCGTGAAAGTTCCAAAGATATATACATATATAACTACACTGGTTCGAGACCATACCATTTCATTGATGCCCATTTGACCTTATCAAGGAATGTGCCACCTGAAGGTCACGTCTTCGGGTCACAGAGTTCAGGTATTGAGTAAGAATTATGGTAAGGAGATCTCTGAATAGAATTAAACAATCTTAAAGACTTTTCTTATTTCCGTCCGTAGCCTCGAGGTGTTTCCTTTAGAGGTCACACCTTATGATGTCATAGTATAATGACTCCGCTTGTTGCAGATGACCTTTTTGGCAAGAGAATAGTTTTGGGTGTCGTACAATTCCAGATGGGGGCGTGGGGGTAGATAAGATTTGGAGGCAAAGAGAGAGAGAGAGAGGGGGGGGGGGGGGTAATGAGGTAGAAGAGGAGTCGAGGGGTGGGGGTACAGTGGAAGGATGGGGTGATTTAGAGTGGTAGAAGAGGCAAAGGGGGAAGAAGAGTGGTAGGAAGAGGAGTTAAAGGGGGAGTAGAGTGGTAGGAGGGTGGAGTCAAAGGGGGAAGAAGAGTGGTAGGAAAATGGGTCAAAGAGGGAGTAGAGTGGTATGAAAAGGAGTCAAAAGGGGAGTAGAGTGGTATGAAGAGGAGTAGAGGGATAGGAAGAAGAGTTAAAGGGGGAGTAGAGTGGTAGGATGAAGAGAGTAGGAGAGTAGAGTGGTATGAAGAGGAGTTAAAGGGGGAGTAGAGTGGTAGGAAGAAGAGAGAAGGGGAGTAGAGTGGTAGGTAGAGGAGTTAAAGGGGGAGTAGAGTGGTAGGAAGAAGAGGGAAGGGGAGTAGAATGGTAGGATGTAGAGTTAAAGGGGGAGTCGAGTGGTATGAAGGAGAGAGAAGGGGTGTAGAGTGGTAGGTAGAGGCGACAAGGGGGAGTAGAGTGGTAGGATGAAGAGAGGAGGGAGTAGAATGGTAGGATGTAGAGTTAAAGGGGGAGTTGAGTGGTAGGAAGGAGAGAGAAGGGGTGTAGAGTGGTAGGAAGTAGAGTCAAAGGTGAGTAGAGTGGTAGGAAGGAGGGGTGGGGGTAGAGTGGTAGGAAGGGGAGTTGAGTGGCAAGAAGGAGGAGTAGAGGGATATGAAGTAGAGTGGTAGGATGAGGTGGCATAGAAGGAGTGAAATGGCCTATGGGGAACTCTATTTGATTGAGAGGTACTCAATGTACCTCCGTGCAGTGCTTCGAATTACAGTACTTCGAAGACTTATAACGGAACGCTTGAATTTATGTTCAAGTCAATTTGACACAATTCAACCGTTTTGGACTAAAATTGAATTTAAAGTATTTTCATAAGTAGTCTCACTGGTCAAATATACTTGCAGAAACTTCCAGAGAATTACCTCCCTTGGAGTTAAACGTATATAAAACGTATATACATTGGATTTAAATCTAAGCAAATATTCGCATTTCATTGAAATCCGGAGAATAAAGAACATGTGATAGACTTCAGATCAACAATAACGTCTAAATATGATTATGCCACAAATGCTTTACATGTTGCTGTGTGTTTTATTTCAATTGTTTATGTCATGTGTTAATGGCATCGATGTGCTTCCATACATTATTACAAAACCAATAATGAAGCGTTTCCAATCACCAAAAATGTATAAAATACATGTTGGCATTTACATCAACCCAATAATAAACTTTTAGTACCCTTGTAAAGTTTAGAGTTTGCAATGTTTACATTATCAAAAGTTTCGTTTCCGCTTTGGGCGTGTACCGGATTGCGAAATTTGTAGGAATTCAAGATGGCGTACAATTATGGAGTAAGTTAAATTTTTTATTTCTTTTATAAAATTCACTGTTAAATAATGAATTGATATTCCCAGAAACTTGCAATATTGTGTATTCGTGTATGACGAACGTAACTTGTAAATTTGAAGTCTTTTCAACGGCGGAATGTTAAGATATCGAGCTCTAACGAAACGAAGTAGGAAATCGAAAGTCGGTAAGATCAAAGGCGGGGTCACTGCTAATGAGTATTCAGGTAATGTTGAAAGGTGGGGCATGCTAACCTTTCCTAAACACCTTATACCAAGTGTACAACCTTCTTCGTATCACTACTGTTACTTAGGTATTTGTGTGTGTGGATGGTGTTGTTAGGTATTTGTTGGAATATAAGGCTATTCATTTATTGCAAAGAAGCCAACAGTTATCAGTAATCATCAGGCAATATATGAATGTGTGGTTGTGTGGTATTTCCTTATATTTAATTTTTTTATATATTTATTGTAGCCCCCTCAAGGTGGCGGTTACCCAGGACAGCAGGGTGGTTACCCTCAACAAGGAGGTTATCCAGGACAGCCAGGCGGTTACCCTGGGCAGCCAGGTGGTTACCCTCAGCAAGGTGGCGCTGGTGGTTTTGCACCTCCATGTAAGACATTTAAACTTATACCCTTTATTCTCTATGCAAGTTGACATGCAGTTCCATTCAACCCAGCTGTTAATTGGTACGCATAAAGTCCATAGATATTGGACAAAGACCAACCAGTTGCCAACTGGTACAAAGTATCCTAGTGAACCCAAGTTATATCTTTGGAAGATCAATACTTAGACATACTAGTAGAAAGGATTGTCTTGAAAGCTTTTTTTTGGCATAATCATTGCTAGGAACTGACTGGTAGGAAAGATCCTTGTGAATCCAAGTTATTATCCTTGCAAGATCAATGCCAATATATTGTGTCTAAAGGTTTTCCAAAGGACCAGCTGGTAGAAAGGATCATCCTAGTGCCAGTGCCTTAAATTGAATAGTAACTTGTTGCTGTTCAATCACCCTAATCCCTAAACCAAAATGGTTTTCCTTGTAAGATCAATTCGAATATATCATGATGCTTTTATGTTTAAATTTCAGCAATGGGAGCACCAATAGATCCTCAGACAGCAGCCTGGTTTCAAGCTGTAGATCAAGATAGATCAGGAAAAATAACAGTATTTGAACTGCAGAGAGCCTTAACTAACGCTAATTATTCCCAGTTTAACGCTGAGACTTGTCGTCTTATGATTGGTAAGCCAGAAAAATTCTGAGTTTTCCATTTATCTTGCCTATTGTACAATATAATCTAGTAGGGCCTATATAGCAAAAAGCGAGTAATTTTCATCCTTTGAAAGTAAATAAAGAATGGCTTGTATTTAGTAAAGTGAAATTTTTAGTTTGAGATATATTTGAAGGAATTTTGATTTTTTTTATTCTGAAAACTATTTACATATATTCAAGACCCAAATACGGACTGTTCCCCTGTAAACAATTCCAAATAATGTGTGTTTTATTATGTTTTTTAAGGTATGTTAGTTTATTATGTTTTTTAAAGTACGATTTTTATTATGTTTTTTAAGGTATGTTTCTTATTATGTTTAAGGTATGTTTGACAAGGATATGAGCGGTACAATTGACATACAAGAATTCCAGGCTCTATATAAATATATTGAACAATGGAAGGGAGTGTTTGAACGATTTGATGGTAATAGATCAGGTTATATTGATTGTAATGAACTTAGGAATGGTGAGTAGTCTCCCCTTTGTAACACTGTTTAAACAACGTCATAGTATTGGCAATGTGTTGTACACAGGGAATGCTTCCTCTTCTAAACACCTCATACCACTATTCACTGTGAAATACTCAGTCATTTATGATTAATATATGTCCCCGAATAACTAGTTCATTTGCTGTACCTTTGTAATTTTATTTTGTGGTTTAGATTGGACTTTTTGGTTTCATTATAGCAGGCCTTGTCAAATGGCAGCCCGCTGGCCGAAACGCCCTTGAGAATGGCCCCTCAAAGTGACCCCATCCGCTTAAACGCTCTGCTCGCTATGCTAGCTAAGCTCTATTTGGCTCTTATATTTTTTTCTTAAAATGCATTTGGTCAAAAATTAATTGAGAAGGCCTGCATTCTAGCCTATTTCAGCATATTATTTTCTAATGGGGTACAAACTCACACATTTTCAAATAATGTGTACAAGATGGACAGTTCTGCTGATCATAAATCCCAACCAAAGCAGGACAAAATCAAAAGCAATAGTTGAAATAGTAATGGTCCCCTCTAAATTATTTTTTTTGTCTTTTTTCAGCCTATTCATCAATGGGGTACAACCTTTCTCCTCAGTTTGCTCAGATGGTCACCTATAAATTTGATATACAGGCACGGAGGGCGTTGACTTTAGACATGTTTATCCAGTCTTGTGTCATGTTGAAAGGGTTAACGGATTCCTTCAAACAACGGGATCCTCAGATGAGAGGGCAAATACAGTTGGGATATGAAGATTTCTTAACCATGGCTGTTTTTAATAAAGCCTAAAATTTATCGTCATTATTTTTTTAAACTTAGGAACTTTAGGAAGTATCCACTTGGTAAGGGTACGAATTTATATGGTCTATCATGTTACTATGGAATTAAGTTATGGCCATCGCAATCTTTGATAGAGATTTAGGGTTGAATCGAACTACATGCAGAGCAGGGCAGCGCGGAGCAGCATAAATGTACAGATGGTTTTAAATGTACAGACACTCAGCTGTTCACAACGCAACAGAACAACTCAATACAGAAGAGAGCAGAGTGGTTAGTAGCAATATTAATGTAAAGATGGTTTTAAATGTACAGACACTCAGCTGTTTACATCACAACAGAACAACTCAGCACGGAGGAGAGCATCACCGCTCCACCCTGCTCTGCCTGTAGTGTGATTAAACCTTAAGGCCTATTGTGTCTCTTTTAAATAAAAAAATCTACGCAAAATTGATTGTTACTGCTCATTTTTATTGTGTTTTTGACCAAATGAAATATTGTTGTTTTTTGTGTTATATTTCGCTAATCATTTGTTATAAATTTTGTATCATTAATTTGTGTTTTGGTGAATTAGGCAGTCCAAATTTCTTGTCGAAAAATCCATACATCATTATCTTAACTGAGAAGGTCCCAAAAATTTTTGATCAGAACTTGAGCAATGGCAGGCAATATTCTTGATGTTCATAACTACATAGGCCATAAATTGCAAGTTGTATTTTGTGTATGAAATTCAAATGCACTTTAAAGAAATTGTCAAATTCTGTAAGATAAGAGAAGTAATTGCCTTTATATACCCAGCCAAAACCACCATGGATTTTTAAATTAGATCAGATTAAAGTATCTGAATTTAAGAAATAAATTTAATGCTTGTCATCTATCAAAGTTATAAGTAATTTTTATTATATATATTATACATGTAACATGTTATAACTTTTCTTACAATAAAATAATTCTTTAAAGGGCTATTCTGCTTTTTTCAAAAAAGTTTCCATTATCAAAAAAGATAACAAATGTTACCTGAAAGTATTTTTAAAGTATGTTTATTGTATCTCTGCATCTTCTTGATCAAACTGATTTTGTTTTTAAAGGGTTAATTACAAACAGGGAGTACTTATTGTTAATTAAGCATTTTGACCTTGTTCTGGTGTTTGCCCTTTAAATGGCTCAATATTTCTAGCTGAAACCTTTTTAAAACACAGGAGGGACATTTCTCTACACTTGGGAGTTTATTTTACTCAAAACCGTTCAGTAGTTTCCTATCAGCGTCCAAAAAACATAACAAACTTAAAAACCTTACGTAAGGTTTTTAAATATTTTAGCATGTTTTTAGCGTTTAAAAATTAACGGCTGGATTCTTTTAGTTAAAACTTTCAGATACATTAAAGGACACATAGTTAAAGATTTTGGTGTATAGTTTTCACAAATTTGAGCAAAAAAAATTTTTGACCTAAAAAAATTCAGACTGTCCCTTTAAATCAATTTACCTTGGTGTTACCAATTTATTAAAAAAATAAAACCAAGCACAAACAATCCCAACCATAAAACAAATCTGGAAATCCAATGGCAATACATTGGTAGCAGCTAATGAACTTTCATTTGAGGAAGTATATCAATAAATGAGTAAATATTTCATAATGGAAAGTGATATCAGGTGTGTAGAAGAGTTAGCATAAAAAGTATTGTCAGTAATGGACACCCCAGTTTGACCATGCAATAAAAAATCCGCCATAAACACGGAAATATATACGGTACACAGGTGATGGCGACCTCACCCCTCAGTTACATTATCGCCAAGCCTTTATTATTTATGGCAGGCTTTAGCCACCATACTTTTATCCAAGCTTTGCGTGCCAGGTGCAAAATGCGCATGCGTAGTAAGATTGTTTACATTCACGACGACCTGTCAATTCCCGTCCATTGAAATACGTTGTGAAATATTTATAGTGGAATAAACAAGGTAAAGTAGTTTAAATCTTAAATACAGGTGTAATTGTTTGTAGCATTGCATGAGGTAACTTTTTGAGCCATTTTTTAATTGAAAAGACGTATATATTGATGGTTAAATTTGATGAATTGATGGTCGTATGCATTTTACTTTCGATTTCTTTTTTATATGAGTAATTAAGAAACCCTTAATGATGACCTCAAAATTTTTTTAGGGATTGATTATTTATCAATTTCTTTTCTAGAGACAGTAGGTGAATCGCGTTTTCAAAATGCCTCCCAAGAAGAAGAAGGGAAAGGGGAAAAAGAAGGGAAAGAAGTCGAAGAAGGATGATGCCACATTGCAGCTTGAGGACAAGTACAAAAGAACGGTGGACGAGATCCAAGCATTGAAAGATCATTTAGCAATCCGTAAGGAATTTACTCGGAGATCAGTGGTCTATAAAGATGAAATGAGACAAAGAATGATTGGTGCAGAGGAAGAACTTGAAGACACCAAATCCAATCAGAAAACGGTGAACGCTGACATGACGAGACAGTATAAGACCATGCAGACGGAGATGAGCCTCAGAATCCATCAACTAGAGTCAGAGCTAGCTCGAACTCGATCTGGACTAGCTCACACTGAATCAGAACTCAAGAAAACTCGCGAAGAAAAGGACAAAATTATCCAAAATCGCGAATTGACGATCACTGATTTGAAGTTAAGGATTAACAGCATGGAAAAAGACTATGAAGGAATCCTTCGAGGAGCCTTAGATGCCTTGATTCAGAAAGTTGAGGTAGCTAAAGAACGTTGGGAAGAACGGAGCACCACTATTCAGTCTAAGAATAAATCTGTGTTACTTGAATTCGGTCTGAAGCCTTTGGAAATATAATGGAGTTGTCTCCCTTTGTGCTGTTGATTTCATTCTTGTACTAATGTTTATAGACGTTTTGTTTTCATAAATTGTTTTTATTCTGATTTTACTGGGTTTCTTTTTATGTGTTGATGCACATGCGGCGAATCCCTCCCCATCCAACCCCACTTCAAACAGAACAACAAGCCTATGCTTTATAAAGAAAATACATGTACAGAAAATGAAAGATAAAGGTTTAGGTAGGGATATAACTGAAGGGATTATGTTATTTGTGTGCAGTTCTAGTACTTCTGGAGGATTTGCCAATTTGAGCCGATCCCCGTCCCCGATTGGTTTTTAGCCATAGGATATGTTGCTCATACAAACAAAATATGCCTATAGTATAAACACCACTGATATCATAAAGCTCTATTTTTAGCCAGTGCATAATCAATACGAGAGTCCTATGCATGAGTGGTTGTTGACAATATATAGAAAGTTTTCCTGTTACTACTTGTACCGTATTGAGTCATATAATCCGGTTAAAAATAGGCCTATTGAACTCGATGGGTAGACTGATTTGTCCCACGATCCTTCGATAGTGTTGAAAAGACCAAGCTCCAAACTTGGGTATCATTAAACCAGTGGCGTTCTTGGGAGCGTTTTATGACGTCACTGGCAGTGATCTACTGGAATAATCAGGTTAAAAATAGGCCTATTGAACTAGATGGGTAGACTGATTTGTCCCACGATCCTTCGATAGTGTTCAAAAGACCAAGCTCAAAACTTTGATATCAAACCAGTGGCGTTCTTGGGAGCGTTTTATGACGTCACTGGCAGTGATCTATTGGAAGCTACTATTGATATCTATGCAGATATGTCAGTGGCGTCATAAAACGCGTTAGTTTAAGTGGAATTGCAAGAACCACAGACGTCGGAATGGAAATTGGAATGGCACAAATTAATGCTATCAGTGTCCCGGATACACATACAAAGTGACGAAAATCACTTTACAATCCCTTTAAATACTGCGTCTTAGTTGCACAGGATCCAAAATGTCAATGTTACAGGCAGAGAGGCACATCAGCACACCTTTTTGTTATGTTATTGACATGGACGGTCGTGATTGTTTGAAATCGACTAGACTGGTGTTTAAACGATCTTTGATACAGTGTTGATGTACTAGGCTTTTAAATTTTGACGAAATTGGCAAATATTGAGGACCTTTTAAAGGACACACAGACTTAACAGCAAAGAAAGGTAATCAAGTTATTAATATAAACAACATATTCGTCTAAATCTCAATTTGTTTTGAATCCTTACTTGGTTGATAGTCATTAACCAAGCTTAGAGAATATATAAGGGGGACGAAACAGTATGCTTTGTTGAAGTACGTCACAAAGCTCCCCAACCACAAGCCTAAACAGAAGGTCCTCACCCTAGAGAAAAAATGGAAAATGGCATTAATTTGGTGCTTTCTGAAAGATATTTCTGGACTTGAGTTGGCAATGGAGACATCCTAACCATATTCTCATCTGATCATATCATATATCAGGGTCATATTATATCAGTCTCACTGAAAGATAAGAAGGTCTAAATAGGGTTATATTTTTGTAGCTGTCGTAATATACTAATCTATGAATGTCTGTTGAATTAGTCACGTTTCCTGCTCCATTTCGAGCTTATGAAGATGGTCAACGGTCAACACCAAGCGTTGTGCAATGAGGACAAATTTGTCAAGATGGCGGAAATTAACCTACTATTTGATCTTTTATTCCATCTGTTGACCTTACAAAATATATAATAAGGCTACCTGAAATAACTAACTCTGAATTAGTTATATAATTACTGTATGTAGAATCGATATTATGATAACGTGAAGTCATGAAGCATGACAGGTTTCTGTACATTATAACCCTGTTATAGCAGAAAATAAAACACTAATGAAACAAACTGTTCATTCGGCCTGGAAATACATAAAGGGGAGGGGGTGGGGGCTGTTAGAACCATATGTAGTTTCATATGAGGTGGGGTATTTGGTAAGGAATTATTTAGATAAGCTTACAAATAATAGTGTTCACAGCACACTGTCGAAATTTAAACCTTAAAATGCATGTGTATCCTTAAGTATCGACTCGTATTTTAGTAAGACTACTTGAAATTTCTAATTCGAGCTTTCTAAGGTGCTATATGATTTTAGTGTAGTTCTAGAACTGCCTAAGTCTATTAACATAATATATATAAGACCTTAATGAACTCTGAAAATGCCAACTGTACCCTTTTAAGTGTTTTAAGACGTCACTATTGCAAAGGCCCTTAGTTATGAACACTGTAAATACCAACTGTACCTCTTTAACTGTTTAAAGACGTCACTATTGCAAAGGCCCTTAGTTATGAACCCTGTAAATGCCAACTGTATCCCTTTAAGTGTTTTAAGACGTCACTATTGCAAAGGCCCTTTGTTATGAACACTGTAAATGCCATCTGTACCCCTTTAAGTGTTTTAAGACGTCACTATAGCTATTGCCCTTTGTTATGATCAACAGTGTTTGATATGAGTAAATACAAGCCATGTGTTATAGTTTCCGATTCACACGCCATGTCCAATTAGGACTGAGAAGAGGTTGCCTCATAAAGAATGTATATCAGACAATATTTGTATATTGTGTTGATTATACGATGAAGTTTATGATATACGAGAAAGGGCAAAGGATTTCTGTCTCAATAACGTTATTCCCCTGTCAGTGATGCAGTTCGGTGGGGCTGACATGGAAAAAGGGACTAGTCGTTCGGATGGGACAATAAACCGAGGTCCCGTGTGCTATTGGTTGTGCACGTTAAAGATCCCTCGACAGTTGGAAATCGAAAATAAGAGCAGGCTAATGCTGCTGTCCTGGCAAAATTTCCCTCATTGCACACTGCATGGCGTTTGCCCGTCCTCAATTAACCCATATAGGTGCAGAAAAGTAGGACGTAAAACTCCATTCATTTCATTTCATTTCAATAATGTTATTAATCATGTTTCTACACCCAGACTCGGTATTTATGTTACTTATATATGTGTGTGGCGCCAGACAGGGTTTGCTTACTCTTATAGACACTCTTTTCAAAGGATTTCTGTCTCAATAATGTTTTATTAATCATATTCCTGCATTCAGACTATGTATATATATATGTTACTAATATATTATGTGTGTGGCGCCTGACAGGGTTTGCTTAGTCTTATAAACACATGCTACCACTTTTCATTTTGAAATATCTACGCATTTATCGATATACTAACGCGTATGAATAGTTCATTAGCTGTAAATAATACTGAATTACTAACTAGAGGGTTTGTGAGACAGTTGCCCCTCCATACTCTAAGGAAATGGTGTACATTACACTATAGAGTTATACCCAAGATAAACTTAGATCAGAATGAATAAGGATGTAAACTAGTAACGAAGGTCAGTGTTGCTTCTATCTAATACTATTACGACTTGTCAATTTGTACTGATGGGAGTGTTTTTACCGGGGGGGGGGGCATCATTTTGAGGCCCTCACTCCCCTATACTGATGTAATAAGGCAAACGAGCTAACTCTTTTTACAACACCCATGATTGATTTCTTATTTGTTAGGCTGTCTATTGATTGATTTTAAATATATAGGGGCGTTTTCCGAGCATGTCAGGAAAGAGGGATGGGTGGAATGCTGCCCCTTTCGGGTCCACGTAACGTTTCATATAAACGCCGATGTTCGAAGGCACATAAGCTTACTCTTTTTAAAACTTTGATTTCATTCTCTGAGTAATTAATTTGTCATCTTTGGTATCGTCTTCCATTATCAGGAGCTTGAATTTTCAAATTGGTTTTATATGTTTAAGTCAGGCCTTAGCAATTTTTTTTTGTATAGAGCCAAATGCATTATATGAAAAAATATAGGGGCCAAATAGAGCTAAGCAAGCATAGTGAGCACAGCGTTTTAGCGGAGAGGGTCATTCTTAAGGGGTCATTCTCAAGGGCGACGCGGACCGCCATTCGAGAAAGCCTGGTTTAAGTCATTGTAAAGAGGTTTTCTAACAACATTGTGCACTGGGGATAGGCCTACTGATTGAATTAATTGACACATTTCCTATTTATAACTGGTCTTACATGTGCAATAAACGTCTTCAATTCTCACCTCATATTTTCTCTACAATAGAACATAAAAATACTGAGTAATATTATAGAAGAGAACGTAAGTTGCAATATGAAAACAAACACAAATACTATACAACACATTCCTTCTAGATTCTTTATAGTAATTAAACCAAATAGTTGTACACACTGGCTGTAAACCATCTGTTTGTAATTAGTGAGGGAACGTTATACTGGTATTCAATTCTATGCTTCATGCAGGAAGTGGAATTTTAGTCCTGAATATGGGATTTATGACGTTATTGACGTAGACGCTTTTGAGATTATTGACGTCATAAATTGTGCATTATAATTGATATACATAACATATGATTTCTGTGCAAGGCCCTAAGATTGCTGTCCTGGCAAAAAATCCTTATTGCACACTGCATGACGTTTGTCTGTACTCATTACCTCAAACAGGTGCAGAAAAATAGGATCTTTAAGTCCATTTCATTAAAGTTTTGTTATGGTTACCTTCAAACACCAGCAGCCAAAATAAAATTATAGCAAGGACGAAACTTTTCCATCAATATCTCTTCTTCGTACCCCTCCCTTGATTTCATTCATTCATTCTGATTACGAAACAGCTGTAAGATCAAAGTATTATATAAAGAAGTAATGTAAGCAGAGTAACGTTTTGTGTTTATAATAAAAGAAATTGTTTATAACATCTTAACTACATCAGAGAAAAACCATAACAGACAAATACACTGTAGGCAAGGCATGACTTAGATTGGTAGAACAGATGAAACGAGTTCTTTAAGAAGATGTGTTTGTCCGTTTCTCTTTCTTATATTGTTTGGCAAATGTTCCTCATTGCACACTGCATGACGTTTTTCCGTCCTTATTATCCCAATAGGAGCAGAAAAGTAGGACGTAAAACTTCATTTCAGTTATATTAAAAGTTTATTAGGTTATATCTTTGTATGTGTATAATTGAGCAGCAATAGTGGGTGTGGTGCCAGGCAGGTATTGCTTACCCTTCTGTTATACAAAAACGAAAGAAACAGTGGCAATATCATGATCTTGGAGGAGTATGCTTTGATATGGCAATGTGGCAATCCAATTGTTGTAAAAAAGAAATGAATCAAAACGCAGGGAGGTATGCTTTAATCAATAACTGGCAATGTGGCAACTTCTGTAGTTCTGGAAAACAAATTGTAGTAAATAAGAAAGAAACAGAGGCCAGTTATTGTAAACAGAATGTGAGATTAAATGAGTTTTTTCACCGGTTCACTTAAGAGTTATGACTTCCATGTGTTGTTCTTGTTGCTGTCAGCCTTGATTCTTCTTCCCATCTGGTCCTTGAACCCGAAATGTACGTGCTTTGCTTTAAAGGGATTGTAAAGAGGTTTTAAAAACTTTGTATGTGTATCGGGGACACTGATAGCATCAATTTGCGCCATTCCAATTTCCATTCCGACGTCTGTGGTTCTTGCAATTCCACTTAAACTAACGCGTTTTATGACGTCACCCCTTAACGTCGAAAACCTCTTTACAATCCCATTGAAAGTGTTTGTGGCTACAGTTTAGTAAGCCTTTTTGCTTCATGTGCATTTCGGGTTTAACCCTTCATCAGTAATCAGTTGTTGTTTGGTTGGTTGATGACAAGTTAACGTTCGCTTCCAGCAGCAGCTGATATCGCAAGCAAACTAGGTAGTTGTTGGTAGATGACAAGTTAACGTTCGCTTCCAGCAACAGCTGATATCGCAAACTAGGTAGTTGTTGGTAGATGACAAGTAAACGTTCGCTTCCAGCAGCAGCTGATATCGCAAACTAGGTAGTTGTTGGTAGATGGCAAGTTAACGTTCGCATCCAGCAGCAGCTGATATCGCAAACTAGGTAGTTGTTGGTAGATGACAAGTTAACGTTCGCATCCAGCAGCAGCTGATATCGCAAACTAGGTAGTTGTTGGTAGATGACAAGTTAACGTTCGCTTCCAGCAGCAGCTGGTATAGCAAACTAGGTAGTTGGTAGATGACAAGTTAACGTTCGCTTTCAGCAGCAGCTGATATTGCAAACTAGGTATTTGTTGGTAGATGACAAGTTAACGTTCGCTTCCAGTAGCAGCTGATATCACAAACTAGATAGTTGTTGGTAGTGGACCAGTGGTAGTAGTTGGTAGCTGTATGGCAATGCGTCATATATGGCAATGTGGCAACTTGTGTTCACGGTTAAGAAAAGAATGACCGCTGGATGCGTCTTTACGAAGTGGTATATAGAAGTACGTGTGGTTCGTTCATGTAGGGTCGCACTGAACACGCAGATGGCCGTTCTACAAGTTCTACCGTTAATCGCCTTTACTACCTGAAAATTTAGAACCTATACGCCGTCAATATCCATCAAAATAAGAAATACAATGTATTTGTAACTATTGATGTGAAAGCTATAGAGATAATAAACCAAGCTCTCAAGGCCGCAATGTATCATTATTTATTCTGATAATCCGCCAAGAAAACTGGAATCGAATACCTCTATCATATTTTGATCTTTGGGTGTGTTCGAAAACTTATTCATATATGTGATTTTATGAAGGATGTCTAGTTTAAAGGGGTTATAATTATGTTTTGTAGCTTTTTTTATGCGAATGGTGCTAGATATTCATTTATAATATGCTTGTGTATGTTCGTTGAAAGATAATCGGAATAACACCCCGATCTGATCACAGAAAACAGTCAATTCTTCTTGCAATTTCTCTAAAACTAACGCGTTTTATGACGTCACTGACAGTGATCTCCATAGATATCAATAGTAGCTTCCGGTAGATCACTGTCAGTGACGTCATCAAACGCGCCAGTTTTAGTGGAATTGCAAGAACCACAGACGTCATAATGAAATTGAAATGGCGTAAATTGATGCTATCAGTGCCCCTAATACACATACAAAGTTTAGGAAACAATGTTTTCGTAGGACAAAAGTGTTGTAACAAACGTCTGAATTTTGAATTTTTGAAGAAGGTTTTTCTTATATTTATGCAAGAGTGTGTCCCTTTCGTTCGTCACAGCGTTTGAACGCCCAAAAGATATTGAATTGAAGATCGTGTCGACCTTTTGCTATATTTTCCTCTATGGGTGTGTTCATGAATTAATTCACACAGATTTCTTCCTTCTTTGAAGGTCACAAGGTTTGAAAGCCTAGGGGTTATTGAAATTTAATGAAATGAAATACAGTGTGGTTATTACGCCATACTTTGCTACTCTTTTTGGGGTTGATAAGGGCGGGAAAACCGTTAAAGGGTTATGGCGAATATTTCATGTGGTTACTGTTTCAAAATAAATTTTATTCTCCTGTATTGATGTATCGAAGAAACTTGCTTTCTTGCATGCAATGGTGTTGGGTCAATATAGGATGGCATGCCATGCAGTGTGCAATATGGAAGAATAACAAGATATATATCTCCTCATATAAAAAATGTTGGCCAAAGAACGCAGGCAATGCCATGCAGTGCTACATTGTGGCTACCTTGGGCCAATTAAGAAAGACAATGCCATGTAGTGTGCAATGTGGAAGAATACCAAGATATAAATCTCCTCATATAAAAATTCTTGGACAATGAACGCAGGCAATGTCATGCAATGCTACATTTTGGTCACCGCTTCTAGATATGAATCTGTTCTTCCGTATCAAAGAAGCTTGCGTGTTAAGGTGTTGGGCCAATAAAGGACGACAATGCCATGCAGTGTGCAATGTGGAAGAATACCAAGATATAAATCTCCTTATATCAAAAATCTTTGGCAATGAACGCGGGAAATTTCATGGGGAAGAACTACTTTGTGGTCACCACTTAAAGATATGAATCTGATCTCCCGTATCAAAGAAACTTGCTTGCTTGTTTGCAATGGTGTTGAGCCAATAAAGGAGGGCATGCCATGCAGTGTACAATATGGAAGAAAACCAAGATATAAATCTCCTCATATCCTAAATCTTGGACAATGAACTCAGGCAATGTCAGGGAAGACTACCTTGTGGTCACCGCTTCAAGATATAAATCTGATCTCTCATATCAAAGAAGCTTGCGTGTTATGTTGTAAGATAATCTCTAAGAAAAACAATTTGTTTATCTCTGAGGAAGTATATTAGATAAGGTTCTAGCCAGGAGCTAGCCGACTCGGGTAATTAAACTATTACCATTACTAATATCATATAGGATAATCTTTCTGTAGGCGTCGACGTCCAGTTAACACAAATTGAAATGGTTTATCAAACACTCGTATCAAATTCGGAACAACACTAATGTGCGTGATAACCTCGTATAATACAACGAGATTGCCATATTGAAATAAAATTATTTTCAGAGTTATCTGCTCCTGCGTTTAAATCAGCCAATCAAAATCAGCCTGCGAACAAAGAGTCGTGTGCTTTTGCCCATTTACCGGGCAAGATATCCGCCTATCATCTACCCCTGTGGGGAGTTCACGTAGTTAATATTTGGCTTCGAGCTGATGTTGCTGATATGAAAGTACATTATATAGGTACTATAGGTAATAGCCGTAGGAGACAGGGGCAGCTACCCCCCAAATAGTAAGTTTTCGGACAGCGAGTTCCAAAAAAATCGGGTAAAATCGGTCCAGTGAGCTGGCTAACATCATTAAAATTCGGACAAGTCGGTCTTCCCCCCTCCTACATGTTTAGTCATGAACCCCTACGATTATGAGTAAAACATTCCTTCTTGTCTGATATCGTAACAACATGTAGTTATCTAAATACGAGTTAATGGTGTTTTAACTCAAATACCTAGTTAGTTAATGAGCTTTGATGTCTCCTGTGGCCTAATTATTACTAAAAAGATATTGGGGTATTTGGTCGGTCAGTCATTTGGTATGGGGCCAATATACTTCTGATATTTTTCATAAACAGTTAGTTATGGGCGAAGGCATGAGGCCAATATTATTCAGATATTTTTCCTGGACAATTAGTTATGGTGGAGGGTATGCGCGGATCCGGGATTTAGAGAAATGGGGGTGCTCTGAAATATAACATGCGTCAAATTCAACGTGTTACCGCGAGCACCTTAAGCGCAATCGGTCAATTTGTAGAGGGTTCTGACATCAGTCGGCCAAAAATAGACCCCCCCCCCTTTGAATCCGACCCTGGAGAGTATGTCCAATCCATTAATCTTTTATGTGATAATCTCACATTGGGGAACGTAATTAAAGGCATCTAACCAATTGCTCTTTTGACATTGATGACATTTCAATTGGACTAATTTTATGGATTTTAATAGGCTCACGATATATGATGGATATTTTAAAGAAGCCAATCTGATATGTAGCTAAGTGGGTGACTAACTTTAATATATCTATATCTTTCAATCAATGGATTAAGGTAGCTAAGTGGAGTCTGGCCTTTAATATATTCCTCACAATCAGTCAATTTGTTTTGGAGACAATCTGACTGGTAGCTAAGTGGGTATTTACCTTTAATATGCTATCCAAACCTTTAAATCATTGAGATTATGTTTCTAAGTGGTAATTGCTCTTGAAAAGGGTTTCTGCCCCCTTAACCCATTTTAAGGAGACAATCTTACAAATAGCTAAGAGGGATTAAACTTTAATATGTGTGTCAATCCTTTCGATCAATCAACTAAGTATCTAAGTGGTGAACACCCTTTAATATGATATCCAAGCCTTTAAATCATTGAATTTAGGTTGCTAGGAGAGTGCTTGTACTTTCGATCAATCAACTAAGCAGCTAAGTGGTGAACACCCTTTAATATGCTATCCAAACCTTTAAATCATTGAGTTTAGGTTGCTAGGAGGGTGCTTGTACTTCCAAGTGGAATTAACCTTTAATATTTGTGTCAATCCTTTCGATCAATCAACTAAGTAGCTAAGTGGTGAATACCCTTTAATAAGCTATCCATATATTTTTGTGTGATAATCTTACTCAGTAGTTGATATTTTGGCATTGATATATCGGCTAGATACTGGCTTAATAACGGTGTATAACTTATGATGTATTAGAATTTATTTGGATTCATACTGATATTAGGTGAGTGTAGTCTATACATTTTAACTGAAATCACTGGCTGGGATCCCATGATGTTTGCTTTCTCCTGCTTTTGGTCATTCTGGCCTCTTCGGCAAACAGCAGATGGGTTCAAATTGATTCTATTAATGATAAGTGTATACCAGATGCTTGCAAAATGGCAATACCAATCGCCCCCACCCCCTCCCCCGATTCTGTTCTGAGGCATTGGTTCTAAATTGCATTAAGAGAACGAAGGTGGAAGGGGGGGGGGGGCAATTAATTCTTTGTGTGATTGTGAACTTGCTATATGTTTTGTAGTGTTTGTACACTGGTGGATAATACACTATATACTTAGTAACTAGCTTGTTAAAACATGTCATATATTTTTATAATTAAGCCTAAGGTGACAAAATATCCAGCTCTTAGCTTTGATACTTAATGAAAAAAAAGTGTTATCCTTTTTTGAACCACCTTATATATTGCTTCTCGGAGTTTCACTATGTTGGGTATTTAAGGAAAGCTGGTAGACTTGATCATCTTGATTCAATGTTTACATTGACTTGATCATTGTTTACATTTTGTTTACATTGTTGACAAGATGTTTGTTGTTTTACAATTAGTAAACATGTTCCACATCTGTCTGTTATTTCTGATCGGGACATTCGGTGCACTCGGTTATAAGATACTGAATTAGATGGGTGCGGTCACACGTGGGTCCAAAACCTTTGCAAGGAGTTCGGGGGGTAGGGGAATATTCCATGAAACAATATTTTCGATTCCAATTTTGTATTTGTTCTTGTATGAGGATTGTATCTATCTTGTTCAATGTTCAACCAGTCCCTTTTGCGATTGAGTCTCTGCTTTATGCTTGTTGAGGATAGTGTAATTTTTCGAAACGTTGTGTTGTTGAGAATGATTGTTTTCGTATAGTTTGTGTATTGTGGATGATATTTGATCTGGATTTGGTTTTAAAGCAGTATGATAAAGAGGCTCACACACCCTGTCATATAATGGATATTAAGTCCACCTTCCTGCTTGAAGATCAATTTTTGCGTGGCATTTCGATATCGAAGTGCACTCTCGGTTGTAGATTCCCCATCATGCAATGATCATACTACTGATATTCAAAGAATACTAGCTTTCATATTTTACCAATCCCTCTGGAGACTTTCGTCAGAACGAATATTGTAAAACGATTCTGTTGATATTCAAGGAAACATTTAGCATTCATATTTAACTAATTCATCCAGAGAATTTTGTCAGTTGGAATTTTGGCACGGTTGCCCTTCCATACAATGACTTATTGTTCTTGATATTCAAAGAATATGTTATATTGCAGTATTCATATTTCACCCATCCCCCGGAGCATTTTATTAGTTCGAATTTTGGCACGGTTACCCTTCCATACAGTGGTATTAATTTCTCTAAAAGATTTATTGTGTTAACACCAGACTGTTAAAATGTTAACGCGTGTTCAGTTGTAATCAATCTAGTTACCACCTCCGTTGAGAGAATAGACAACAGATTAGATGTTATTTGAACACAGACCTTGATTATGGAAGGTAAACTGGGCCAAAACTCGACAGTGCAATAAACCAACCGAAATGGTCCAAACAGTTCATATAAGGGAAGGCAAATAAAGTCAATGCAAAAGGTAGTAAACAGCCGAACAATTTAAGGTTGTTTTGGGAAATTATTCACATTACGGAAGGCTGTCAATGTCTATTAATTTGAAATTCACCATTTTTAATCTATTTTACTCTTTGCATTTCAGACTCTGAGATTTGACCAAAATGGGAAATTGGATTTCAACATTGTCATCTTACGTCCCAGGTAATTGGACCAAGCAGAAATCAGTTACAGCTACAGGGACCAAACAAAATGTACCAGCTAAGGAAATAGTAAGAGTGCCGCCACCTACCGATATTGAAATATCTACTGAGTGTGCGCGGACGTTGTATCAACCTGAAACTTGTACGAAATCTCAGCATACAGACTACATTCAGTTCTGCAAGTTATCCCCTACTGACATCCCTGAGCAATTCAAAAATGACAGACTATTCAAATATCTAGTGAATGTTGGCAAACGTGTCGTTCGAATAACAGTACATGCCTCAGAATTGGACTCCTTTTATGGAAGTGGCGTTGTGACCAAGTATCGAGGGCAAACTGTTATCGCCGTGCCTCGGAGTTTAGTGCCGAATGATGCAAGAGCATCTCAAACGGAAGTCGATTTCTTCTACGACACTTCAGACTACAAAGGCGTCTTTAAGTCCAAGGGAACAGGCATCATATCATTGCCCGACAATCCTCAATTGACCTTAATGACCTTTGACCCGGAACCCGAGGTCATATGCAAATCATATATTCCTGACATAGACAGGTTTAAGGTCGAGGTCACGGTGACCGACGAAGAGGATAATTTGCGTTCAGGAGAAGCGGAAGTTTTTACTGAAGATGGACAATATTACGTCTTGACCAATACTGACTTGATAGACACGGATTTCCAGGCGGAGAATTGTCAAATTAAATTCTGTATCGATGGTGCGCTTGCACCTAGTTTAGGAACTGGGATATTTTATATGGATGAAACGGATACGATAGTTTCGTTCGATCCCGTGCCGGAAGTGATAAAACGTGAACTGACGAAACGCGATCCATTGTGGCAAAATAGCGAAGACAGTGACGTCATGCCCATAGTGATTTCACATCCTTACGGCGCCCCCAAAACTGTTTCCATGGGAACTGCGTTCTCGAACATTCAAAAAGAAATGTTGGAGAGAAGTGTCCTCAAGGATTCTTTAAAATCGAAGTATGCTGTGGAAACAATGGACGAAAGTGACTTTATCAAAAAGAAAGTTTTGGTTCACACTGCAGACACGAGTCCCGGAAGTGCAGGCGGGATAGTCATTGCCGTTGGAGACGATTCAAAAATAAGGGGAGGCTACTCTAAGGCTTTCATCCATTTGCAAGGTTTAAAGTCCGACTTGATGAAGCTGCAGACTGAGTCGGACAATATTAACATATCGACGCTCATTGGTTGGATTTAGATATTGTGTGATTTTCATTGGTTGAAGAGTTGAATTTTTCTAGATTAAATGTATATTCTTATCTTCTAGTGGTGCATTCTGTGATTTTGAACACTCACGTGCTTTCAACTTCTGCTTGGTAAAACAGAGCAACCGGAAGTGATGTTGCTTGACAACGACAACTAAACGTCGTATTTATTACAGGTCTTCTCTGAATGTCTGTACCATTATATAGAACCTCGATTCCCACTGTAATACCTGTCTGAAATATCAGTAAACATTTCTGGTGGGGGGAGGAGGGGGGGGGGGGGTGTTAAAGGAATCTCCAAAAAGGAGATTAAAGGGCGTCACAAACATTTCTGTTGACCTTCAGTTTCACTCATGCTCGGATTTAGCTCTTCGTGTAGACACCTCAAGAAATTAAGATTCATTAAAGCTCTTCAAATCAAGCGACCAAGACAACTATCCCACAGCCATGGCACCAGCCAGTCTTCCCGAACTGGGGGCAAAAATAGGGGCATACTGATGATTGGTGAAGAGGGAATAACTGTCGGGATTGAGTTTCCATGTGAGGAAGTTCCAAAAACAGAAGCCTTCCGCAAGGAGTTTACCAGTCTAATCTGACATTGTGTGGATCGAGTTCTAGGCCATGTTACATGTGTAGTAATTTTATTAGGGGTGATTTTGTTTCTGTTCATGTTTCGGTATTTTTGTTAATGAATAAATTGTATATGATTGACTTTCCTATTTTTTAAGCTGACCCGTCAGTAAAGTTGAGCTGATCGGCCTCAGGCATAAATATAACAAAAATCCCAAAATATAGCTTCAAATAGCCTTCCTGCCGTGTGTCTGGATCACACTCGTTTTTAGCTCCGCTCGCAATGTCAATATATTCTGTCGGTCCATTTTTACCATTGCCACCATTGCGTTAACTTGTTGTCTAACAACAACTACCCAGTCAGAGCGTTAACTTGTCATTTACCAACAACTACCTTGTTTGCTCCGCTTGAAGCGAGCGTTAACTTGTCATCTACCATCAACTACCTTGTTTGCTCCGCTTGAAGCGAGCGTTAACTTGTCATCTACCAACAACTACCTTGTTTGCTCCGCTTGAAGCGAGCGTTAATTTGTCATCTACCATCAACTACCTTGTTTGCTCCACTTGAAGCGAGCGTTAACTTGTCATCTACCAACAACTACCTTGTTTGCTCCGCTTGAAGCGGGCGTAAACTTGTCATCTACCAACAACTACCCAGTCTGTGATAGCAGCATTCGCTTGAAGCGAGCGTTAACTTGTCATCTACCAACAACTACCTTGTTTGCTCCGCTTGAAGCGGGCGTAAACTTGTCATCTACCAACAACTACCCAGTCTGTGATAGCAGCATTCGCTTGAAGCGAGCGTTAACTTGTCATCTACCAACAACTACCTTGTTTGCTCCGCTTGAAGCGGGCGTAAACTTGTCATCTACCAACAACTACCCAGTCTGTGATAGCAGCATTCGCTTGAAGCGAGCGTTAACTTGTCGTCTACCTACCTGGCTTAGCTATTTATGCAGTCTTCTCATTTAGATACTAGTATTAAACTATATTAATAATATGAAATGAAACGCCATCCATCGATCGGTATGAAGTCATTAATACCAATAAGCTTCAGTTAATTTCTCCTGCTTGGCCTTATCGTTTTTAATTACCCTATTAAAATTATATCGAAAACAATATGCTATTTCACACTCTTACGGAGATCAACGATGTTTAAATGTATGTCGGCATTCCAATAGACACCAGTGTAAAAGAAGATCAGTGTTGAAGCAATACATGTCGGCATTCTAACAGAGATCAGCGTTAGAGCAAATACGTATTGGCCTTGAAAAAGATCAGAGCGTATCGGAGTCAATATGCCGACGCTGGATAGCTGTATGTACGTCGTGTTGCTGTTATATTTGATATGCCTGCTAGGTATATTTCCAACAGAATCGGATGAGCCTCTTGGTATTGGTAGGTTAATTCCATTGTTTTGTTTTTAGGGTTGTGGTATTCTCTTAGATTAAAAATAAAGATAAAGAAACGTCGCATTTTTAAATCTTTTGGTCAAAGTCGTGCATGATCAAAATTGTTATTTTTCTACATAAATTTTATTTTTAGACTTTTAAACGTCCAGTGTATGAAATTCACTGACAATACCAGTTGCGTTCTAATAATTCTGTAGTTTTTCACTATTTACTCTGTGCTTTGCGACATTTCTTTATCTGTTCAGTATGTTACGCTATGTGATCCTCAGTCCCACAGAAAACTGCTTTTAGAGTTTTACAAATATTTTTTTCCCATTATTTGACTTTCGATAACAACATGTTTAATTCTCACGTGTACATTTTAGTTTAAAGATGGCTCTTTCAGTTTGATTTTGGATATTTGATATTATGAAAAGTGCTCATTACCGTTAAACATGACGTCAGAGGGGCTCGTTACTGATCAACGTGACGTCGAAAATGCACATTACCAATCAACGTGACGTCAAACGAGTCAATTTCCAATTAACGTGACGTCAAAAGTGCTCACTACCGTTAAACATGACGTCAGAGGGGCTCGTTACTGATCAACGTGACGTCAAAAGGGTCCATTTCCAATTATAACGTCAAAGGGGCTTTTTTTAAACAATAAACGTGATGTCATGGAGAGTACATGTGTATTTACTCATAAATTTTACGTCAAAGGTGCTCGTTACGAATGACGTACGTGTTTCATCATATTTACTACGTGGTTGCAATCGAATGACATCAAATATAAGAAATCGCCTTAAATATGAACTAGTACAAAAGTACAATGTGACCTACAGATAATAAAAGTTGTAAATTAGAATACTTAGTTTTATCAGTTTGTATGAATAGCATTATAGATAGTGTACATTGTATATTATTCATATTTCATACATAATGTACGCATCATTACTTTCGTCAGGGTCTGACACATTCATTAATAGGACGTAAAGCTTCAGTTTATTTATCACCTTAATATTCTTCGAATATAGGGTGTAAAACTCCATTTCATTTCATTTCCAGTTTGTTATCACCTTGATATTCTTCAAGAGAATGGTGTAAAACTCCATTTCATTTCATTTCCAGTTTGTTATCCACTTTAATATTCTTCGAAAGAAAGGTGTAAAACTCCATTTCAGTTCCAGTTTGATATCCCGTCCTCAATTAGCCCACGAAAATCAGGACGTAAAACTCCATTTCATTTCATTCCTGGTTTATTATTCACCTAAATATTGCTTGAGAGTAGGGTGTAAAACTCCATTTCATTTTGTTTTCAGTTTATTATCCCTTCTTTAATTGGACATCTCATTCCTGATTTATTATCCACCTAAATATTGCTATCTAACTATAAACTTAGTCAGATAAAACCTGACGTTGAGCAACTATAGACCCAGAATTAAGCGATATACAAATGTATTACATGTATCACCTTTTTATTTCTCAGGTGATGACGTTAAACTTTCATTTCATTCCAATTTCTTTATTACAGAATGTGGTGTGAACAACACAGTGAATGTTGTGGGTGTATGTATGCTACCCGAGGATTGTAAAGACGCCAACTGGCAGCAAGGACCTTCTGATCTGTGCTCCAAATCCGACAATGCTACAACATGTTGCTTCAACCCCGTTACAAATGGGTACGTGTTTTTCCCTTTGCCTCACGGTTATATCAATTTTATCAAATTGTGCAAAACTCATTTACTTACTCGTGTATGATTGATATAATTCCTCATTTGAAAAGTTCATAAGCTGTTACATATGTTTCGTCAAAATGTCCTTTTGGATTTCGAGTTTCGTTTTGCGGTTCGGATCATCAGTACTTGGTTTCTTTATTTTCAAGGGTGGTTTTGCGGAATTCAAGTCATTTGGCAGGTTAACTTTCCCTTTGCCTTACGGTTACATCAATTTTATCAAATTGTGCAAAACTCATTTTCAAGGGTGGTTTTGCGAAATTCAAATCATTTGGCAGGGTAAAATTATTGCTCCTGTTCCTACGAGCCTGGTTAAATAAAAAGAATAACAACACGTGTCTAAAAATAAGTACTCTGTATTTTTATTTCAGAAATAATAGCAGCGAGAATGAAAACTAATATAACATAGAAACAACGCTAGCAAGATGTGATAAACAGAAAATAAAAACTATATTCATTTATAATAATGTTTCATATTGATCCTGTTACATTGTTTTACTTTTATTAAAGGAACATGTTTACCATCCGTTTGCTTCATCATACTCATAGCCGTAGGAGCCAGGGGGCAGGGAGGGCAGGGAGGGCAGGGAGGGCAGGGAGGGCAGCTGCCCCCCCCCCAAATATTATGTTTTCGGGCAAAAAATAAACAAAATTGGGCAAAATGTCGCGGGCCCCCTTCGGCTATGATCATACATGTACTTTAGTCTCAGAAAGGGACTTTTTTCAAAGAGGCAATCTTTCTACGGCCTGTGCTTGTCGTTCAAGGCCAGGGAATGTAAAATGCTAAAATGAAATTTTTTATATCGGTTAGGTTCTGGGATTAATGTACGCTAAAAACTACATGTACATAAAAGTTTTTTTGTGTAAGCTGCTCCGCGGCCCCTGATCCGTCTAATGTACACTTGTTCTTAGTAAAATCCATCGTATCACGAATACGGGTTTTGACATGGTCTTATTGAGGAAGTATGACGAATGGGGGCGTGGTTTGGACACGATGAGTAAAATCTTGCCAGTCATTCATGTCCCTATTTATGTCACGTACAGAATATACCGTGGATAATTTGTGTGCTTGAAAAGGCTGATAAGACCTGGCGAATAAACGAGTTCGCATAATGAGATTTGATAAAGATCGTCTCCATCTTAACACTGTGTGATCTTTGCAACGAACGTCGTCGTTCAGAAAGGTCTAAGTGGATTACATAACAAATCCAAGATGGCGAAAAAAATTGCGGATTTAAGCCATGTGGACGTGGATGACGTTCTTATTTCGTTGGGAAGCAATGGACGCTATCAAATTTTTATGTATTTCGCAACTTCCATTGTCTTTTTCTCGGAGGCGTTCCCTTATTTGGGCATAGTTTTCTTAGGTAAGTTGCATACTCAAATTAACCGTACTAACTAAGACATGAACCAACCAGAATCGTATGGAGGTCAATTTACGTCATTAATCAGTTCTCTACCGATTTGTCTAATTCACTAATTCAAAGACAAAAGTCAAATATCTCAATACCTAATACTTATAATACATACAACATAATGATTGAAATGTTAAAATCAAATGCTTTTATTCACATGTAACTTAACTAATGTCTTTTCAAATAATTCATTTAACATTTGCCAAAAAACTTTGTTGATAAACCACCAGCATATTTGATTAATAACAGAAGTATATTGTCATTTGTAAAATCTCATTTCTAAATTGAAAAATGTCGGTTGCAAAATGATAAGTGCAACATCTTTCGTGTAAAATGTCTTATGTATTATCTCAAATGTAATATCTTTTATGCAAATTACCAAGGTCACGACCCTATTAAATATTCAGCAGTGTTACGTCATTCTTTTACACGATGAACACTCCAAACTTGCGTTCGGACGGAACACACTAGGAAGCCTATCTAAGAGAAGGAAAAATGTAGGAAATATTGGAATATTATAAAGAATACCACCAAACATGAAACTGAAAAGGGAAACTCTGGCAAATCACCTGAACGGTTAGAGGCTTTCCCGGGAAACCCATTAATATCTAATAATAATAATAATAACAACAGTGGGGCAACCCGTGGGATAACTCAGGGGTTCACCCGAACGCAGTGGCGGCTCTAGGTATTTGGGCGCCCGGGGCCGAGTAAATTTCAGCGCCCCTATTATGCCTACATGCCAACGCCTATAATTGGGGGGGGGGGGGGTAGTTTATATTTATATATACGGGATTCCCGCTGAGCAGGAGTAACAGTTACAGTTACCCACTCATTCATTTCCTTGACGGTGGCTCTCACCTCGACATATTCGGGCACAGAAAGTTCGTGCCCGAATCCCTAGATTCTATTGAAGCAAAATACCTGAATATCGAGATATTCGTGTGGAAGTCATGGGCACTTTAGGATTCATGGAGGTTTCGGATTTGATCACCGGGCATAGTCAAGGTCATTCGGTATTTTTGGTATGAAACCAGAATAAAATTCCGTCATCAATCCGAATTCGTCATCAAAAAGAATTTTAGAGGAAAACTAATCCCAAAACATCAGATCTCCATCATCCCACGTATCATGGCCTACTTACAGTTTACAGCCAATTGAGTGAATGGATATGAAATCGTTTTTGATGAATATTCTCATGGAGTATCAAATTAGTAACCCTTCATGATCACTTTTGTGCATGAATTCCGACATTGTGAACATATTTCATGTTTTTTTCTCATTCCTCTCGTCCAATAATCAACCCCCAATTATGTCTCAGAAGTCAGAAAGCAACAGATTGAATGTAGATTTTCAAAATTTTCTGGGGGAGGACCTCCCGCCCCCCTACAGCGGGCTCGCGCCTTCAGCGCTTCTCGTAGTCGGGCTTTGAGTTGATGTTTTGAATCATGTAACGATTGAGCAGATTCTAAGCTGCCTGCAACTCTACATATCCTTCCCAGTGTGTTTCGCCCGAACGCAAGTTGGGAGCGTTCATCGTGTAAAAGAATGACGTAACACTGCTGAATATTAATTAATAGGGTCGTGACCTTGGTAATTTGCATAAAATATATTACATTTGAGATAATACATAAGACATTTTACACGAAAGATGTTGCACTTATCATTTTGCAACCGACATTTTTCAATTTAGAAATGAGATTTTACAATTGACAATATACTTCTGTTATTAATCAAATATGCTGGTGGTTTATCAACAAAGCTTTTTGGCAAATGCTAAATGAATTATTTGAAAAGACATTAGTTAAGTTACATGTGAATAAAAGCATTTGATTTTAACATTTCAATCATTATGTTGTATGTATTATGTATTTTGTCTTTGAATTAGTGAATTAGACAAATCGGTAGAGAATTGATTAATGACGTAAATTGACCTCCATAGAATCGGACCAGGAAACGACTAGAACGGACCAGGAAACGACCAAAGAGAACGTGAACCGACCAGAACCGACCAGGAAACGACCAAAGAAAACGTCATCAGACCAGGAACCGAAGTATGCAAATGAACATAATGCATTGTCATCTATTCTTTATCATTTCTTGCTTGTGTTCGAGAAATTGTAGAGAAAAAAGGTACAATGCTTTCAGTGTGTCCGATATACATTAACTGTTAAGATTTTACAATCCTTCAACAAGCCGTTAGCTGAAATGCTCAGAATTGGTCTCTCACTAGAATTGACAGCTTAATGAAGATTAAGAATTCCGAATTGAAGTACATGTAATTACTATCCTTGCAGGGAAGAAAAATCCTCATACGTGTGCTCCTCCGACTGGAAGCTACAGCAACGATTCTGACTACGTTTTGGACGAGTGTTCAATAACCTTCAGAGATAATGTTACTGGAATCGAGAACGTTACGTCTTGTATTTATGGTTACCAATATACTTATCCAAAGGATATGTCGATCGTTTCTTACGTGAGTTACCCCTTTTAGTATTCATTTTAGCATTTTGTATCTCCTCGCCTTTAAACGCAGGCCAGGTTTGATTTATTAAGGGCTATGGTGCTGCTGAAATTTTAAGCTGGAGGTGCCGAGAAGGGGCCACAGCATTGACAGCACTGGGTATTAAAGAACTCGCATAGAAATATCACTGTTCAAATAACATCATTGAACGTGCCTGTGTCTATTAGGAGAGGGGGTGGAGGGTCATTTTTTCAAGGGATAGTGTCCCCTGCAGTTTCGGGTCTGAGCAGACATTCGATCAGCCAATTTTCTACCGACTTGGGCAATCCACTGGTGTAAACCGTTGATCATTGGCTCAATCACAAAATGTACCAGGTGTCTTTCATGGATCCCAGCAACAGTGGATATCATTGTCGTTTCAGTTTGACCTGGTTTGCGACCGTGCCGCCCTGTATGTTTTTTCTCAGACTCTGATGAGCATGGGAATGGCTATTGGAGCGTCCACCATCACGATGGCTTCTGATCGGTACGGGAGAAAACCAGTGATGATTCTAAGTCATATGTTGGTCTTGGTTTCTGGAATCGCAGCGACGTTGGCACCAAATTATAGTCTGTATGCTCCGACGCGGTTTTTAACTGGACTTGGGGCAATGGTAAGCTAGCGATTTTTACTATTAAATTATTAAGAAGGCATGTATCCAACGCCAGTTAAGTAAAGAGGCATATTCAGCATTTTGAAGTCAGTAAGGGTCTTGCATATACATGTATATATATAAAAAATCATCATCATCATCATCGTCATCGTCAGCATCATCAGCAACCATCATCATCATCATCATCAGCAATCAGCAGCATCATCAAACATCAGCAGCATCAACATCATCAGCAGTCATCAGCAGTCATTATCAGCAACCATAAGCATCATCAGTAGTCATCATCAGTAGTCATCATCAGCAACCATCAGCAACCATCAGCAACCATCATCAGCAGCATCAGCAATCATCAGCATCATCATCAGCACGATCATAAGCAGACGCAGCAGTCATCATCAGCAACCATAAGCATCATCAGTAGTAATATGACGATATATGTACCAATAGGACGTTTTTTAAACAATGATATACTCAGATGACTACTATAAAATTATTGTCAGTCAATGTTAGAGGTTTAAGAAATAAAAATAAAAGGCTTAAATTTTTTAATTGGATCAAAGATCAGAACCACGATATAACCCTAACCCAGGAAACGCATAGCTGTTCATCGGATGAAAATATATGGGAAAAGGAATGGGGAAGCAAAATATTATTTTCACATAAAAGAACAAACTCAGCAGGCACTGCTATATTTTTTAAACCATCATTAGATGTAACAGTTTTAAATAGTCTATGTCCTGGGTTTTCAACTGGTATCCTCAAGTGTCCCCGAATACGCATGAGGAAATTACCATGTCCCCTGAACAGAAATTGTTCGAATTTCTGACACTTTGGTTGAAACACAGCCCCTTTCTTTTCTTGATGATGACTTGTGTGCATGAAAATTGTGGCCCAGGCATAAAGAGGTTTTACAGTCAGTGGACACTGGATAAACATTTACCCAGAAAATACAATATATTACTTTTTTTTAGATCTATAACTCAGTTTTTGTCCCCAGGAAAATGTCCATATGTCCCCAGTTCGGGACATGTCCCCCAAGTTGAAAACCCAGGGTCTATGTGATATCAATGGATATTTCAATATTGTCTCAGTGGAAGTACAAAATATTATTTTCATATTAATAAACCAGATTTAGAACAATATCATTACTTTAATGAACTTTTAAATATTATTGAAAACTATGTTAAAGAATATGAAAACCCGAAATTAATACTAGGTGGAGATTTTAATAATGTTTTAAACTTAACTTTAGACAGAAGAGGGGGGAAATATACAATTAAAAAACGCGAACAAAAAGCAATTTTAGGGATAATAGACAGTTTAGATCTTGTTGATATATTTAGAAACCTACATCACGATAAAAAAGATTTCACGTGGAAACAAAAAAAAAAAACCACTAATACAAAGCAGAATTGATTTTTGGCTAGTATCTAAGAACAACCTAGATTTGATTGAAAAATGCTTCTTTATCCCAACGTCCTTTTCAGACCATTCTGCTATTTCTCTCCATATTATTTTAAGGGATGAAAAAAAAGGTCCGAATTTGTGGATCTTTAACTCACTATTAACTAAAGACAATAATTACAAAAAATTAATAATTGATAGTCTAGATATATGGAAAGAGGAATTTTTTGATAAATCAAATTACAATGGTTTGTGGGATTATATCAAATATAATATTAGAAAAACTACAATAAAATATTCTAAAACTAAACAGAAAATTAGGAGAGAACTGAAACAAAAATTAACTGATGAAATGAAACAGATTGAAAATAAAATATCAAATACAGAATCAGAAAAGATAATTGATGAACCAATTAATGAGCTAAACATTATAAAAAACAAACTAAATGATATATATGATATAGAACATGTTCCTTTAGCAACGGCTATCATTTCATTTCATTACATTAATCCGTTGCTATCATGATAAGGTTTTCTTGTCATTAACTTTGATTGGTCGAACGATTATTGTCGACCAGTTATAATCCTTGTAACAAATTATTGCGGGAAAACTTTCAAATGACCAGACGTCAGATTTCTTGTCGCAAATTTAACTTGTGATAATCTAGTCTCAACGGTCATAAATTGAATGTGACGTAGTGTTTTTAAAACGAGTTTATTAGTTTTAATGACGAGAAAACCCCGTCAATCCAGCAACGGTAGATAATGCCAATGTCTAACGTTGCTGAAGGAACATGGATATAGAAGTGCAAGGAGCAATTCTTAGATCTCGAGTTAATTTTTATTTTGAAGGAGAAAAATCAACTAAAATATTTGTTAATCTAGAGAAAAAAAATAAAACAAACACCACTATTAAGAAATTAATGAATAAGGATGGGGACGCCATATTTGATCAAACCTCAATACAAAAAGAAATTTATACTTTCTATAAAAACTTATACTCTTCAAATATTCAAAAAAATGATCATGAACATTTTTCAATTATAGATAATATTAGTATTAGTCAAATAGATGAAAATCTTAAACATATGTTTATCAAAATGGGAAAATATATTGCATATAAAGCTTTCAGATAATAATATGAAACAACTTTTCAAAACAATAAATAAAACATGCATTAACTCCAAACAACGATCCTTCAGTTTTAAGTATCTTCACCAAATTGTTTTCACAAATACAAAATTATTTAAAATGAAATTAGTCAATTCAAGCTTGTGTGATTTCTGTAATTCATGTTTAGAAACTTTTGAACACCTCTTCATCTACTGTGAATTTTCACAAAAATTATGGACTGTTGTCGAATCAATTCTAAACTTTAATAATATTAAACTTCAACTATCTACAGCGAAAAAACATTTAGGTATTTATGAAGAAGACATTATAGACACTATGGAGGAATCCAAGGTTAATTTTATTAATCATCTTATCTTGCTCACAAAACTCTTCATCTTTAAATCGAAAACAAATAATGTTACTCCATGCATTAGAGCTTTTAAAACATTTTTACAAGAAACAGCTAAACTTGAACTTAATAATGATAGTGAAATTCTCGCTGAAAAGTGGAAGTATCTCCCAGATCTTTTTAATAATCTTACTAATCTGGCTATTAGATCATTTTGATAGCAATTCAAGTCCTTTTGGTGCATGTATGGTCGTAATTTCATCCTCAGGGGTTCCTCATTTGTCTTCTTATCTCTTTCTATCAATCTTTCCAATCTATATTTTCTCTTTTGTTCATAATATAATACTGATTTCTATTGTAAATACTTAATTATATATATCATGCATTTGTATTGTATTATATTATATTGTGTATTGAATAAAATTTAAAAAAAAACAAAAAAAAAAACATCATCATCATCAGCAGAATTAAGCAATCATCATCATCATCAAGTTGCTTTCTTCATTAGGGGATGACATTGGCAGCAGTGACTTACACCATCGAAATCTTTCCACGACACCAAAGGAAATACGTTGGATGCTTCTGCGGACTGATTTGGACTACGTGTGTGTCGTCCGTGTCACCAGTGGCATATTTGGTACGGATGTACAGTTGGCAGATCGTCAATTTAACGTATACATCAGTTTCTCTGTATTCTCTGGTACAGTACTGGTGAGTTGTCTACCTCTATTAAAATTATCTCCCTTAGTTTGTTTACTGTTGTTGATTTGTCTCCCTTTATCATTAAACCTGTCGTGTTCTCTCATCTCTTTCTAACGGATACGGTCATTTAGAATACTGTTGCCTAATTCAATGCCAAGGACTCCAAAGCTTCAATAAAAATGGCTGACTAGGCAAATGAACAACAATCGTAAATATGTCGGCTACGCCTGACAATAACCTCGTATGCAGCTGGCGGATAAAGTGCACTACTTTCAAGTCTCCATTGTAGACTTCTGACTATTCTCTGACAACCAGACATCTTTTGTCTACGAAAGATAATGTACAAGGGAGGTAACTAGCCTGAGCTGAGGAACTATTTTTTATCGCGTATTCTTCTTCCGCCCAATAATCTTGGAAGGTTTTATTCTATCTTCATACGAGGTTATTTTTAGAGACAATGGCCGCCGTATATACGATTGAACTGAACAGCGTACTTATACCCAAAGCTCTTTGCATTTTTTGATAAAGGAACATGCGTTTTGGCAATAATAATCATTTTAAGGCATCAGTGGATAATTCGATCATTATTAAAATAAAAAAAAAACTCTGATGCCGCGACCAGTGCTTTCGAAAGTCGGCTTTCAGACCGTATCACCATCTTATGCTTCAGGATAAATGACGAATCTATCCGATGGTTGATCGCCAACAATAGACTTGAAGAGACCATCAGACTGGTGAAGAAAGCAGCCAAAATGAACAGGACGAATGCCAATAAGCCATTGAAGGTGAGATTAAATGGAATGGAGTTTTACGTCTGCTTTGTAGCTCCTCTATGGGCTAATGAGGCCTGACAAACGCCATGTGATTTTGCAAAGACAGTGGCATTAGCCTACTCTTTTTTCCATTTATCATTGTCTGATTTGTGTAAAGAACGTTATCAGTTAGACGAGCGCCCTTCAGGAGAAAAAAAAATGCGCATTGTACACGTAAATATACGGTACGTCGTCTTGCTATTCCATAAATGTACCTTTCTGAATCCAACTATCTTTAAACCATTTCAGATTATTCAAGAAAGCATCCAAAGGTCCAAAGAACCAGAAATTGTTAGTTCGAAGCCAGACGAAATAATTCTAGAGGCGACGACTCCATTGACGTCTGATCATAAAGGGCGACAACCCAAAGAGAATATCAATGAAAACTATAACTTCTGTGACCTGTTTAAACATAGAAGGTTTGCGGTGACTCTGCTGATTGTGTGGTTCATCTGGTATGTTTTGATTTATAAGCAGAGCATGTTTACTATTTTCGAAAAATCTGATAGTACACGTACTTCTCATTAGAGAAGTAGACACTACTATACAACTGTTATCCTCGATTTTGCCATCTTTCGAGCGATTGTCTTGTTTGAACATATTTTTTTATATTTACCAATGCGTCTCTCTGACCTTATGGTTTTCTCAATACCGATCGCAAAACTCCATTATATGTCACGTACATTGGGTGAGATCAAATTCCGTGTTAGTGTTAACACTGGTGTTAATACAGAATTTGGACTGGGTCACATGCAAATATTACCTTATTTGATTGATATTGAAACACTTGATTAGGTAAAAGATACACTGGTTTCGCGTGTTCACTCCCTAAAAGTACTATATTAACACGGAAAAGGAGTTCAAATGTTGTGTTAAATTCATGTTAACACGAACACGGAACGCTAACACGAGATTTGACCTTACCCATTGTCATTAAGCACGGGAGATATAACCAATGTATGTCATTATATCATTTTAGGTTTACAAACAGTCTAACGTATTATGGCTTATTCCTAACTTCATCCAGCCTAGCTGGTAATCTGTACCTCAATTTCTTCCTGAATGCACTGGTCGAGGGTCCTTCAGCTTTAATATACTTTTTCACTGTTGATAGGTTAGTAATTCTTTCAAAAAGGGGGACGGGATGTAGCTCTTTCAGTAAGAGTGCTGGTAATCTGTACCTCAATTTCTTCCTAAATGCACTGGTCGAGGGTCCTTCAGCTTTAATATACTGGTTCACTATTGATAGGTTAGTAATTCTTTCAAAAAGGGGGACGGGATGTAGCTCTTTCAGTAAGAGTGCTGGTAATCTGTACCTCAATTTCTTCCTAAATGCACTGGTCGAGGGTCCTTCAGCTTTGATATACTTGTTCACTGTCGATAGGCTAGTTATGCTACTATATAAAATAAGTGTGGGTGTAGCTCTTTCACTAAGAGTGTTCTTATAATCTTATGAAGTTGGATACATTGGTTTAAGATCTTTCTGTTGCCCAGAAAAGAAACTTAATGGTTTGTTTAGGAAATTTAAAAAAAAAATGCGCATTATACACGCAAATATACGGTATTGTTTTTTCTTCAGATTTGGTCGAAAGAAGACCTGTATGTCTTTCCATGCTGTTGCTGCTATTGGAATGATTGGTGCTACAGCGTTTAAATCCATAGGTAAGAACACTCGTATCAACTTCTGCACTAGACTAGCGTACTAGATGACTTCGTAGAAGATAAGGAGATTGCCATATTAAATAAATTATACTTCAGTCAATTACAATCATTCTTCAGAATGTGTCATCTTCTTCAAAATCAATCTCCGAACAAGAGTTCCCTTGCGCATTTACCGGTCAAGATGGCCGCTTATCATGGCCGAGTCATTACATAGTCTCGAACAAAATGACGATGGTTGAGCCGAATGGGGTAAGGAAAAAATTAAATTGTACTTTACATCTGATTATTCTGCAGTCGATCGGGAAAGATCCATGGCCAAGGTTGGTTGTTACCAGGGGCGCAGATCGCTTTTTCATTGCGGGGGGGGGGGGGGGGGGGGGGGGGACCAAAATCTATAATCGACCTCTCATCCTCACCCCCACCATAAAAACTCCTCGAATTTCGGCAGCTCGATTTTAAGATTTCGGAAATTATAAAAAAAATTATTATAAAAATGACAAATTTAAGTGCCAAAAAGTGGGGTGCTCCTGCCCCTCCCGCTCCGCGATCCGTGCAGTGTCTTATATGTCCGTGATCTGCGCCCCTGGTTGTTACTTCTTCTTGTAATATTTCAGATACACCCTGGTCATCCACGGTCTCCACAGTCTTATCTATTGTTGGTAAATTTGGTATATCTGGTTCCTTCAATGTTATGTTTGCCTATACACCGGAAATCTTTCCTACTAATGTCAGGTATATATTTTTATTTTCTATTACAATTTCGTTTCATTTCATTTGAATTTATTTCATTTCTTAATTTCAATCAAATTCAATTTCATTTGAATTTATTTCATTTCTTAATTTCAATCAATTTCAATTTCATTTCATTCCATTTCAATTAATTTCATCGTTGATATTTTATTTCATTTAAATTCATTTCATTTCCTATTTCAATTTCATTTCATTCCATTTCAATTAATTTCATTGTTGATATTTTATTTCAATTTCAATTTCCTTGTATATTTTATTTCAATTTCAATTTCCTTGTATATTTTTGTATTTCAATTTTTATTTAATTTCTCGATTTAATTTGGAGTTTAATTAAATTTTATTTCGTTAATTTATTTTAATTCCATTTCATTTTTTTTTAGAAATATCTCGTTTGGTACAGCGTCTGCGGCATCACATGTTGGAGGAATGGTAGCCCCGTTTACAAGCCTACTTGTACGTATGGTTCATATACAATTCAATAACTTATCAGTTCTATTATTGTCCTTATTTCTGAACAATGTATAGCTGTTTTTGTTAAAGAGGCACAGGCTTCATTTTTGTGGGTCGATTTGTCCAAGTCTCAAAAATGGGGACTTTTTCAGCTCAGCAATTTAGTACTGGTTATCACAACTCACCATTGAAATTTGAGTCTTCAAATCCATGTGCATGCATAATTATTAGTATTTGAAAGTTATAATGCCCTACTACACATTAGCGATACTATGCAATATATAGAAAAGTCATCTATAGAAATTGCATTATGTTTTGGGCAAAATTTTCCTCATTGTACTCGTATAAGGTTTCTCTCCTAGTTAATGCATTATGCATGACGTTTGCTCGTTCTCAACCCAAACGGTGCAGAAAAGCAGGACGTACAACTCCATTTCATTTCATTTCTTAGCTAATGTATAATGCATAACGTTTGCTCATCCTCCTTAACCCAAACGGTACAGAAAAGCAGGACGAAAAACTCCATTTCATTTCATTTTATTTCCTATCTAATCCACAATGCACGTAAAACTCACTCTAATTTCTGGTATTTTTTCAGGCAAGCAGTGTGCCATGGGCTCCTGGAGTCATATTGGGAACATTCTGTGTGATAGCCACGATTTTAGTGATATTTCTACCAGAGACAATGGGACGAGAACTTCCACAGAACATGATAGAACTAGAGGAACTTTTTAAACCAAAAATCGTCGTGAAAGAGCCATTGATAACCTAATTTTAACAATCTGAAATAGGGCAGTGGAATTGAGCCCAATTTGGTTGTATTTGTATTAATTGTGATCGATTAAAAAAAATAACAAATTACCTTTTCTCACCAAAGATCGTCGTGAAAGAACTATTGATAGCCGAACTTTAACAAAATGTAATAGGGCAGGGGAATTGAACTAGAAGACCGCAGAGGACCATTGATTGCCGAAATATAAAAAAAAAATGAATAGGGCAGGGGAATTGAGCTCAATTTGGTTGTATTTGTATTTGTGATCGATTAAAAAAATAACAAATTACCCAAGACTAGAAAGAAATTGGAATAATAAAAATCCGTACAAGCAAAACAATTCCGTTAATCAAAAATCTCGTCCAGAGCACGACAAAATCGGGTACAATAATTATATAGTAGTGGACTTCCCATACGAGAAGTACTATCAGGTGTTTCGAAAAGATTAAGCATGGTCTTGATTAAGCATCATGTTGAAATTGAGGAAATTTCGATAAGCTACACATGAGTTATTTCCCTTGAATATTGTTAGATTTCAGACTTTTAGGGGTTTAGGCACACTACAAGCGGAGCAGGGCGGCGCGGAGCAGAGTGGTTAGTAGCAGATATTTTTTAATGTACATGTACAGACGCTAAGCAGATTACATCGTAAACAGAACGACGTGCTCCTCACCGCCCTGCTCTGCTTGTAGTGTGATCAACCCCTTAAAGTAAATTTGTATATTACAGTCACCACAACTCCTAATATAATTACACACAGTCTGCATCTAATTTTCGCTGGAAAAGAACCTTATCTTGTCATTTACCAATCATCCAATTAGGGTTTTGAGACAAAACGACTGCACGCTGTGATACTAGCTTACATCAGCTCACGCACGTATATATAAATGCACGTGCAACCTCGAAAACCCATGGTATAAAAGCCCGTAATTTGACAACGGGCATCCATTTGCTTGTTGTAAGGCACGATTGTCACGTCTACGACAGGAGAGGGTGAAGCTGATGACGTCATTGTGAGTTTTTTTTGTCAATGGACGCATTAGACACGTTGTTGCGAAGTTTATTATGTTCGCAATCATTGCATACAAATGATGGAAACACGTACTTATAAACCATTGACCAACGTTCATTAAGTTGCTATAGAGCCTGGGTTTTCAACTTGGGGGACATGTCCCTGATTGGGGACATATTGACATTTTCCAGGGGACACAAATTAAATTTTAGGTCTGGGTGGATGTGCATTATACAGTGTCCACTGCCTGTAATGACTATGTATACCTGGGCCACAATTTATGCTTGTATTAAAAAGTAAAATGCTGTTACTTTATCATACTTCGAAATTTCATGTTTTCAATGACTTCCACAGCAATTCAAAGGACATGGTCATTTCTTTGTGGGTAATCGGGGACACTTGAGAAAACCAGTTGAAAACCCAGGCTATGTACATTAAGTTGCTATAGAGGTTGAGCCACTATGCTCTTTTCTATTACAAGCAGATCAATCACCTAAAAAATCTCCCTACAGCCTTTTAACAGGGATCAAATTTTGGATGATTAATTAAATGTAGTCAGAGTTAAATAATAGTAGTGTCCCTTTAAGATAATCCGAAATATTCATCATTTAATTTTTAATACTGTTCACACTATCGCAATTTTATTTCAAAATTCTGTTAAAGCTTTTGTATAAATTCTTGACCCTCAATTATTTGAATCTTTATAAATAAGTTTTGAATTTTACCAAAAATGAATTGAAAAGATATGTGCAAATCTGTGTGCTTCAGATTTTCTTATTTCACTCAGATTAGGTTGTTTGTCGAGGATTTAGGTGAAGTGACTAATACTGAAGCAAAATGAGATAAATTGTGAATACCTAAGCTAAACGATCCCGATGAATATAACCCATATGGAATATGGAATTAATAGTAAACAATATTTCGTTTTCCTTTCAGTTTTAGTTAATTTGTACAAAATTATGAGGGTCTATTGAAAAGTTCAAATTATTTATCGGATCGACGTCGTCTCCTGATTAGTATCGTTCGCCCACTTTGACCATCAAACCTTATGTTAGTAAGTGGTCGGCCAGATTTTCAAAGCGTATGCTTTACTATGTAAATGCGTATACTTTTTATATATGAAATATTTCATTTTTCTACAATTTGTCTGCTACTAGAGCATATTAGAAACGGGTTCCGTCTTTTATTTTGATGTTTTGGATCAATTTTGATGGTGAATAAATCAGGCAAAGTTTTAAAAACGTACTGCTTACGTTTACTATGTAAATGCATATAATTTTAATATATGAAATATTTCATTTTTCTAAAATTTGTCTGCTACTAGAGCATATTAGATACGGGTTCCGTCTTTTATTTTGAGGTTTTGGATCAATTTTGATGGTGAATAAATCAGGCAAAGTTTTAAAAACGTACTGCTTACGTTACTATGCAAATGCATATAATTTTCATATATGAAATATTTCAACTTTCTAAAATTTGTCTGCTACTAGAGCATATTAGAAACGGGTTCCGTCTTTTATTTTGATGTTTTGGATCAATTTTGATAGTGAATAAATCGGGCAAAGTTTTAAAAACGTACTGCTTACGTTACTATGCAAATGCATATAATTTTCATATATGAAATATTTCAACTTTCTAAAATTTGTATGCTACTAGAGCATTTTAGAAACGGGTTCCGTCTTTTATTTTGATGTTTTGGATCAATTTTAACGGTGAATAAATCAGGCAAAGTTTTAAAAACGTCCTGCTTACGTTACTATGCAAATGCATATAATTTTAATGTATGAAATATTTCATTTTTCTAAAATTTGTATGCTACTAGAGCATATTAGAAACGGGTTCCGTCTTTTATTTTGAAGTTTTGGATCAATTTTGATGGTGAATAAATCAGGCAAAGTTTTAAAAACGTACTGCTTACGTTACTATGCCAATGCATATAATTTTCATATATGAAATATTTCAACTTTCTAAAATTTGTATGCTACTAGAGCATTTTAGAAACGGGTTCCGTCTTTTATTTTGATGTTTTGGATCAATTTTGATGGTAAATAAATCAGGCAAAGTTTTAAAAACGTCCTGCTTACGTTACTATGCAAATGCATATAATTTTCATATATGAAATATTTCAACTTTCTAAAATTTGTATGCTACTAGAGCATTTTAGAAACGGGTTCCGTCTTTTATTTTGATGTTTTGGATCAATTTTGATGGTGAATAAATCAGGCAAAGTTTTAAAAACGTCCAGCTTACGTTACTATGCAAATGCATATAATTTTCATATATGAAATATTTCAACTTTCTAAAATTTGTCTGCTACTAGAGCATATTAGAAACGGGTTCCGTCTTTTATTTTGATGTTTTGGATCAATTTTGATGGTGAATAAATCAGGCAAAGTTTTAAAAACGTACTGCTTACGTTACTATGCAAATGCATATAATTTTCATATATGAAATATTTCAACTTTCTAAAATTTGTATGCTACTAGAGCATTTTAGAAACGGGTTCCGTCTTTTATTTTGATGTTTTGGATCAATTTTGATGGTGAATAAATCAGGCAAAGTTTTAAAAACGTCCTGCTTACGTTACTATGCAAATGCATATAATTTTCATATATGAAATATTTCAACTTTCTAAAATTTGTCTGCTACTAGAGCATATTAGAAACGGGTTCCGTCTTTTATTTTGATGTTTTGGATCAATTTTGATGGTGAATAAATCAGGCAAAGTTTTAAAAACGTACTGCTTACGTTACTATGCAAATGCATATAATTTTCATATATGAAATATTTCAACTTTCTAAAATTTGTCTGCTACTAGAGCATATTAGAAACGGGTTCCGTCTTTTATTTTGAAGTTTTGGATCAATTTTGATGGTGAATAAATCAGGCAAAGTTTTAAAAAAGTACTGCTTACATTACTATGCAAATGCATATAATTTTCATATATGAAATATTTCAACTTTCTAAAATTTGTATGCTACTAGAGCATTTTAGAAACGGGTTCCGTCTTTTATTTTGATGTTTTGGATCAATTTTGCTGATGAATAAATCAGGCAAAGTTTTAAAAACGTCCTGCTTACGTTACTATGCAAATGCATATAATTTTCATATATGAAATATTTCAACTTTCTAAAATTTGTCTGCTAATAGAGCATATTAGAAACGGGTTCCGTCTTTTATTTTGAAGTTTTGGATCAATTTTGATGGTGAATAAATCAGGCAAAGTTTTAAAAACGTACTGCTTACGTTACTATGCCAATGCATATAATTTTCATATATGAAATATTTCAACTTTCTAAAATTTGTATGCTACTAGAGCATTTTAGAAACGGGTTCCGTCTTTTATTTTGATGTTTTGGATCAATTTTGATGGTAAATAAATCAGGCAAAGTTTTAAAAACGTCCTGCTTACGTTACAATGCAAATGCATATAATTTTCATATATGAAATATTTCAACTTTCTAAAATTTGTATGCTACTAGAGCATTTTAGAAACGGGTTCCGTCTTTTATTTTGATGTTTTGGATCAATTTTGATGGTGAATAAATCAGGCAAAGTTTTAAAAACGTCCAGCTTACGTTACTATGCAAATGCATATAATTTTCATATATGAAATATTTCAACTTTCTAAAATTTGTATGCTACTAGAGCATTTTAGAAACGGGTTCCGTCTTTTATTTTGATGTTTAGGATCAATTTTGATGGTGAATAAATCAGGCAAAGTTTTAAAAACGTACTGCTTACGTTACTATGCAAATGCATATAATTTTCATATATGAAATATTTCAACTTTCTAAAATTTGTCTGCTACTAGAGCATATTAGAAACGGGTTCCGTCTTTTATTTTGATGTTTTGGATCAATTTTGATGGTGAATAAATCAGGCAAAGTTTTAAAAACGTCCAGCTTACGTTACTATGCAAATGCATATAATTTTCATATATGAAATATTTCAACTTTCTAAAATTTGTCTGCTACTAGAGCATAATAGAAACGGGTTCCGTCTTTTATTTTGATGTTTTGGATCAATTTTGATGGTGAATAAATCAGGCAAAGTTTTAAAAACGTACTGCTTACGTTACTATGCAAATGCATATAATTTTCATATATGAAATATTTCAACTTTCTAAAATTTGTATGCTACTAGAGCATTTTAGAAACGGGTTCCGTCTTTTATTTTGATGTTTTGGGTCAATTTTGATGGTGAATAAATCAGGCAAAGTTTTAAAAACGTCTTGCTTACGTTACTATGCAAATGCATATAATTTTCATATATGAAATATTTCAACTTTCTAAAATTTGTCTGCTACTAGAGCATATTAGAAACGGGTTCCGTCTTTTATTTTGATGTTTTGGATCAATTTTGATGGTGAATAAATCAGGCAAAGTTTTAAAAACGTACTGCTTACGTTACTATGCAAATGCATATAATTTTCATATATGAAATATTTCAACTTTCTAAAATTTGTCTGCTACTAGAGCATTTTAGAAACGGGTTCCGTCTTTTATTTTGATGTTTTGGATCAATTTTGATGGTAAATAAATCAGGCAAAGTTTTAAAAACGTCCTGCTTACGTTACTATGCAAATGCATATAATTTTCATATATGAAATATTTCAACTTTCTAAAATTTGTACGCTACTAGAGCATTTTAGAAACGGGTTCCGTCTTTTATTTTGATGTTTTGGATCAATTTTGATGGTGAATAAATCAGGCAAAGTTTTAAAAACGTCCAGCTTACGTTACTATGCAAATGCATATAATTTTCATATATGAAATATTTCAACTTTCTAAAATTTGTATGCTACTAGAGCATTTTAGAAACGGGTTCCGTCTTTTATTTTGATGTTTAGGATCAATTTTGATGGTGAATAAATCAGGCAAAGTTTTAAAAACGTCCAGCTTACGTTACTATGCAAATGCATATAATTTTCATATATGAAATATTTCAACTTTCTAAAATTTGTCTGCTACTAGAGCATATTAGAAACGGGTTCCGTCTTTTATTTTGATGTTTTGGATCAATTTTGATGGTGAATAAATCAGGCAAAGTTTTAAAAACGTACTGCTTACGTTACTATGCAAATGCATATAATTTTCATATATGAAATATTTCAACTTTCTAAAATTTGTATGCTACTAGAGCATTTTAGAAACGGGTTCCGTCTTTTATTTTGATGTTTTGGATCAATTTTGATGGTGAATAAATTAGGCAAAGTTTTAAAAACGTCCTGCTTACGTTACTATGCAAATGCATATAATTTTCATATATGAAATATTTCAACTTTCTAAAATTTGTCTGCTACTAGAGCATATTAGAAACGGGTTCCGTCTTTTATTTTGATGTTTTGGATCAATTTTGATGGTGAATAAATCAGGCAAAGTTTTAAAAACGTACTGGTTACGTTACTATGCAAATGCATATAATTTTCATATATGAAATATTTCAACTTTCTAAAATTTGTCTGCTACTAGAGCATATTAGAAACGGGTTCCGTCTTTTATTTTGAAGTTTTGGATCAATTTTGATGGTGAATAAATCAGGCAAAGTTTTAAAAAAGTACTGCTTACGTTACTATGCAAATGCATATAATTTTCATATATGAAATATTTCAACTTTCTAAAATTTGTATGCTACTAGAGCATTTTAGAAACGGGTTCCGTCTTTTATTTTGATGTTTTGGATCAATTTTGCTGGTGAATAAATCAGGCAAAGTTTTAAAAACGTCCTGCTTACGTTACTATGCAAATGCATATAATTTTCATATATGAAATATTTCAACTTTCTAAAATTTGTCTGCTACTAGAGCATATTAGAAACGGGTTCCGTCTTTTATTTTGATGTTTTGGATCAATTTTGATGGTGAATAAATCAGGCAAAGTTTTAAAAACGTCCTTCTTACGTTACTGTGCAAATGCATATAATTTTAATATACGAAATATTTCATTTTTCTAAAATTTGTCTGCTACTAGAGCATATTAGAAACGGGTTCCGTCTTTTATTTTGATGTTTTGGATCAATTTTGATGGTGAATAAATCAGGCAAAGTTTTTAAAACGTACTGCTTACGTTACTATGCAAATGCATATAATTTTCATATATGAAATATTTCAACTTTCTAAAATTTGTATGCTACTAGAGCATTTTAGAAACGGGTTCCGTCTTTTATTTTGATGTTTTGGATCAATTTTGATGGTAAATAAATCAGGCAAAGTTTTAAAAACGTCCTGCTTACGTTACAATGCAAATGCATATAATTTTGATATATGAAATATTTCAACTTTCTAAAATTTGTATGCTACTAGAGCATTTTAGAAACGGGTTCCGTCTTTTATTTTGATGTTTTGGATCAATTTTGATGGTGAATAAATCAGGCAAAGTTTTAAAAACGTCCAGCTTACGTTACTATGCAAATGCATATAATTTTCATATATGAAATATTTCAACTTTCTAAAATTTGTATGCTACTAGAGCATTTTAGAAACGGGTTCCGTCTTTTATTTTGATGTTTAGGATCAATTTTGATGGTGAATAAATCAGGCAAAGTTTTAAAAACGTACTGCTTACGTTACTATGCAAATGCATATAATTTTCATATATGAAATATTTCAACTTTCTAAAATTTGTCTGCTACTAGAGCATATTAGAAACGGGTTCCGTCTTTTATTTTGATGTTTTGGATCAATTTTGATGGTGAATAAATCAGGCAAAGTTTTAAAAACGTCCAGCTTACGTTACTATGCAAATGCATATAATTTTCATATATGAAATATTTCAACTTTCTAAAATTTGTCTGCTACTAGAGCATAATAGAAACGGGTTCCGTCTTTTATTTTGATGTTTTGGATCAATTTTGATGGTGAATAAATCAGGCAAAGTTTTAAAAACGTACTGCTTACGTTACTATGCAAATGCATATAATTTTCATATATGAAATATTTCAACTTTCTAAAATTTGTATGCTACTAGAGCATTTTAGAAACGGGTTCCGTCTTTTATTTTGATGTTTTGGGTCAATTTTGATGGTGAATAAATCAGGCAAAGTTTTAAAAACGTCTTGCTTACGTTACTATGCAAATGCATATAATTTTCATATATGAAATATTTCAACTTTCTAAAATTTGTCTGCTACTAGAGCATATTAGAAACGGGTTCCGTCTTTTATTTTGATGTTTTGGATCAATTTTGATGGTGAATAAATCAGGCAAAGTTTTAAAAACGTACTGCTTACGTTACTATGCAAATGCATATAATTTTCATATATGAAATATTTCAACTTTCTAAAATTTGTCTGCTACTAGAGCATTTTAGAAACGGGTTCCGTCTTTTATTTTGATGTTTTGGATCAATTTTGATGGTAAATAAATCAGGCAAAGTTTTAAAAACGTCCTGCTTACGTTACTATGCAAATGCATATAATTTTCATATATGAAATATTTCAACTTTCTAAAATTTGTACGCTACTAGAGCATTTTAGAAACGGGTTCCGTCTTTTATTTTGATGTTTTGGATCAATTTTGATGGTGAATAAATCAGGCAAAGTTTTAAAAACGTCCAGCTTACGTTACTATGCAAATGCATATAATTTTCATATATGAAATATTTCAACTTTCTAAAATTTGTATGCTACTAGAGCATTTTAGAAACGGGTTCCGTCTTTTATTTTGATGTTTAGGATCAATTTTGATGGTGAATAAATCAGGCAAAGTTTTAAAAACGTCCAGCTTACGTTACTATGCAAATGCATATAATTTTCATATATGAAATATTTCAACTTTCTAAAATTTGTCTGCTACTAGAGCATATTAGAAACGGGTTCCGTCTTTTATTTTGATGTTTTGGATCAATTTTGATGGTGAATAAATCAGGCAAAGTTTTAAAAACGTACTGCTTACGTTACTATGCAAATGCATATAATTTTCATATATGAAATATTTCAACTTTCTAAAATTTGTATGCTACTAGAGCATTTTAGAAACGGGTTCCGTCTTTTATTTTGGTGTTTTGGATCAATTTTGATGGTGAATAAATCAGGCAAAGTTTTAAAAACTTACTGCTTGCGTTACTATGCAAATGCATATAATTTCCATATATGAAATATTTCAACTTTCTAAAATTTGTATGCTACTAGAGCATTTTAGAAACGGGTTCCGTCTTTTATTTTGATGTTTTGGATCAATTTTGATGGTGAATAAATCAGGCAAAGTTTTAAAAAAGGTCCTGCTTACGTTACTATGCAAATGCATATAATTTTCATATATGAAATATTTCATTTTTCTAAAATTTGTATGCTACTAGAACATATTAGAACGTGTTCCGTCTTTTATTTTGATGTTTTGGATCAATTTTGATGGTGAATAAATCAGGCAAAGTTTTAAAAACGTACTGCTTACGTTACTATGCAAATGCATATAATTTTCATATATGAAATATTTCAACTTTCTAAAATTTGTCTGCTACTAGAGCATATTAGAAACGGGTTCCGTCTTTTATTTTGAAGTTTTGGATCAATTTTGATGGTGAATAAATCAGGCAAAGTTTTAAAAACGTACTGCTTACGTTACTATGCAAATGCATATAATTTTCATATATGAAATATTTCAACTTTCTAAAATTTGTATGCTACTAGAGCATTTTAGAAACGGGTTCCGTCTTTTATTTTGATGTTTTGGATCAATTTTGATGGTGAATAAATCAGGAAAAGTTTTAAAAACGTCCTGCTTACGTAACTATGCAAATGCATATAATTTTCATATATGAAATATTTCAACTTTCTAAAATTTGTCTGCTACTAGAGCATATTAGAAACGGGTTCCGTCTTTTATTTTGAAGTTTTGGATCAATTTTGATGGTGAATAAATCAGGCAAAGTTTTTAAAACGTACTGCTTACGTTACTATGCAAATGCATATAATTTTCATATATGAAATATTTCAACTTTCTAAAATTTGTCTGCTACTAGAGCATATTAGAAACGGGTTCCGTCTTTTATTTTGATGTTTTGGATCAATTTTGATGGTGAATAAATCAGGCAAAGTTTTAAAAACGTACTGCTTACGTTACTATGCAAATGCATATAATTTTCATATATGAAATATTTCAACTTTCTAAAATTTGTATGCTACTAGAGCATTTTAGAAACGGGTTCCGTCTTTTATTTTGAAGTTTTGGATCAATTTTGATGGTGAATAAATCAGGCAAAGTTTAAAAAACGTCCTGCTTACGTAACTATGCAAATGCATATAATTTTAATATATGAAATATTTCATTTTTCTAAAATTTGTATGCTACTAGATCATATTAGAACGTGTTCCGTCTTTTATTTTGATGTTTTGGATCAATTTTGATGGTGAATAAATCAGGCAAAGTTTTAAAAACGTACTGCTTACGTTACTATGCAAATTAATATAATTTTCATATATGAAATATTTCAACTTTCTAAAATTTGTATGCTACTAGAGCATATTAGAAACGGGTTCCGTCTTTTATTTTGAAGTTTTGGATCAATTTTGATGGTGAATAAATCGGGCAAAGTTTTAAAAACGTACTGCTTACGTTACTATGCCAATGCATATAATTTTCATATATGAAATATTTCAACTTTCTAAAATTTGTATGCTACCAGAGCATTTTAGAAACGGGTTCCGTCTTTTATTTTGATGTTTTGGACCAATTTTGATGGTGAATAAATCAGGCAAAGTTTTAAAAACGTCCTGCTTACGTTACTATGCAAATGCATATAATTTTCATATATGAAATATTTCAACTTTCTAAAATTTGTCTGCTACTAGAGCATTTTAGAAACGGGTTCCGTCTTTTATTTTGATGTTTTGGATCAATTTTGATGGTGAATAAATCAGGCAAAGTTTTAAAACATCCAGCTTACGTTAATATGCAAATGCATATAATTTTCATATATGAAATATTTCAACTTTCTAAAATTTGTCTGCTACTAGATCATATTAGAAACGGGTTCCGTCTTTTATTTTGAAGTTTTGGATCAATTTTGATGGTGAATAAATCAGGCAAAGTTTTAAAAACGTACTGCTTACGTTACTATGCCAATGCATATAATTTTCATATATGAAATATTTCAACTTTCTAAAATTTGTATGCTACTAGAGCATTTTAGAAACGGGTTCCGTCTTTTATTTTGATGTTTAGGATCAATTTTGATGGTGAATAAATCAGGCAAAGTTTTAAAAACGTACTGCTTACGTTACTATGCAAATGCATATAATTTTCATATATGAAATATTTCAACTTTCTAAAATTTGTCTGCTACTAGAGCATATTAGAAACGGGTTCCGTCTTTTATTTTGATGTTTTGGATCAATTTTGATGGTGAATAAATCAGGCAAAGTTTTAAAAACGTCCAGCTTACGTTACTATGCAAATGCATATAATTTTCATATATGAAATATTTCAACTTTCTAAAATTTGTCTGCTACTAGAGCATAATAGAAACGGGTTCCGTCTTTTATTTTGATGTTTTGGATCAATTTTGATGGTGAATAAATCAGGCAAAGTTTTAAAAACGTACTGCTTACGTTACTATGCAAATGCATATAATTTTCATATATGAAATATTTCAACTTTCTAAAATTTGTATGCTACTAGAGCATTTTAGAAACGGGTTCCGTCTTTTATTTTGATGTTTTGGGTCAATTTTGATGGTGAATAAATCAGGCAAAGTTTTAAAAACGTCTTGCTTACGTTACTATGCAAATGCATATAATTTTCATATATGAAATATTTCAACTTTCTAAAATTTGTCTGCTACTAGAGCATATTAGAAACGGGTTCCGTCTTTTATTTTGATGTTTTGGATCAATTTTGATGGTGAATAAATCAGGCAAAGTTTTAAAAACGTACTGCTTACGTTACTATGCAAATGCATATAATTTTCATATATGAAATATTTCAACTTTCTAAAATTTGTCTGCTACTAGAGCATTTTAGAAACGGGTTCCGTCTTTTATTTTGATGTTTTGGATCAATTTTGATGGTAAATAAATCAGGCAAAGTTTTAAAAACGTCCTGCTTACGTTACTATGCAAATGCATATAATTTTCATATATGAAATATTTCAACTTTCTAAAATTTGTACGCTACTAGAGCATTTTAGAAACGGGTTCCGTCTTTTATTTTGATGTTTTGGATCAATTTTGATGGTGAATAAATCAGGCAAAGTTTTAAAAACGTCCAGCTTACGTTACTATGCAAATGCATATAATTTTCATATATGAAATATTTCAACTTTCTAAAATTTGTATGCTACTAGAGCATTTTAGAAACGGGTTCCGTCTTTTATTTTGATGTTTAGGATCAATTTTGATGGTGAATAAATCAGGCAAAGTTTTAAAAACGTCCAGCTTACGTTACTATGCAAATGCATATAATTTTCATATATGAAATATTTCAACTTTCTAAAATTTGTCTGCTACTAGAGCATATTAGAAACGGGTTCCGTCTTTTATTTTGATGTTTTGGATCAATTTTGATGGTGAATAAATCAGGCAAAGTTTTAAAAACGTACTGCTTACGTTACTATGCAAATGCATATAATTTTCATATATGAAATATTTCAACTTTCTAAAATTTGTATGCTACTAGAGCATTTTAGAAACGGGTTCCGTCTTTTATTTTGATGTTTTGGATCAATTTTGATGGTGAATAAATTAGGCAAAGTTTTAAAAACGTCCTGCTTACGTTACTATGCAAATGCATATAATTTTCATATATGAAATATTTCAACTTTCTAAAATTTGTCTGCTACTAGAGCATATTAGAAACGGGTTCCGTCTTTTATTTTGATGTTTTGGATCAATTTTGATGGTGAATAAATCAGGCAAAGTTTTAAAAACGTACTGGTTACGTTACTATGCAAATGCATATAATTTTCATATATGAAATATTTCAACTTTCTAAAATTTGTCTGCTACTAGAGCATATTAGAAACGGGTTCCGTCTTTTATTTTGAAGTTTTGGATCAATTTTGATGGTGAATAAATCAGGCAAAGTTTTAAAAAAGTACTGCTTACGTTACTATGCAAATGCATATAATTTTCATATATGAAATATTTCAACTTTCTAAAATTTGTCTGCTACTAGAGCATATTAGAAACGGGTTCCGTCTTTTATTTTGATGTTTTGGATCAATTTTGATGGTGAATAAATCAGGCAAAGTTTTAAAAACGTCCTTCTTACGTTACTGTGCAAATGCATATAATTTTAATATACGAAATATTTCATTTTTCTAAAATTTGTCTGCTACTAGAGCATATTAGAAACGGGTTCCGTCTTTTATTTTGATGTTTTGGATCAATTTTGATGGTGAATAAATCAGGCAAAGTTTTAAAAACGTACTGCTTACGTTACTATGCAAATGCATATAATTTTCATATATGAAATATTTCAACTTTCTAAAATTTGTATGCTACTAGAGCATTTTAGAAACGGGTTCCGTCTTTTATTTTGATGTTTTGGGTCAATTTTGATGGTGAATAAATCAGGCAAAGTTTTAAAAACGTCTTGCTTACGTTACTATGCAAATGCATATAATTTTCATATATGAAATATTTCAACTTTCTAAAATTTGTCTGCTACTAGAGCATATTAGAAACGGGTTCCGTCTTTTATTTTGATGTTTTGGATCAATTTTGATGGTGAATAAATCAGGCAAAGTTTTAAAAACGTACTGGTTACGTTACTATGCAAATGCATATAATTTTCATATATGAAATATTTCAACTTTCTAAAATTTGTATGCTACTAGAGCATATTAGAAACGGGTTCCGTCTTTTATTTTGATGTTTTGGATCAATTTTGATGGTGAATAAATCAGGCAAAGTTTTAAAAACGTACTGCTTACGTTACTATGCAATTGCATATAATTTTCATATATGAAATATTTCAACTTTCTAAAATTTGTATGCTACTAGAGCATTTTAGAAACGGGTTCCGTCTTTTATTTTGATGTTTTGGATCAATTTTGATGGTGAATAAATCAGGCAAAGTTTTAAAAACGTCCAGCTTACGTTACTATGCAAATGCATATAATTTTCATATATGAAATATTTCAACTTTCTAAAATTTGTCTGCTACTAGAGCATATTAGAAACGGGTTCCGTCTTTTATTTTGATGTTTTGGATCAATTTTGATGGTGAATAAATCAGGCAAAGTTTTAAAAACGTACTGCTTACGTTACTATGCAAATGCATATAATTTTCATATATGAAATATTTCAACTTTCTAAAATTTGTATGCTACTAGAGCATTTTAGAAACGGGTTCCGTCTTTTATTTTGAAGTTTTGGATCAATTTTGATGGTGAATAAATCAGGCAAAGTTTAAAAAACGTCCTGCTTACGTAACTATGCAAATGCATATAATTTTAATATATGAAATATTTCATTTTTCTAAAATTTGTATGCTACTAGATCATATTAGAACGTGTTCCGTCTTTTATTTTGATGTTTTGGATCAATTTTGATGGTGAATAAATAAGGCAAAGTTTTAAAAACGTACTGCTTACGTTACTATGCAAATTAATATAATTTTCATATATGAAATATTTCAACTTTCTAAAATTTGTATGCTACTAGAGCATATTAGAAACGGGTTCCGTCTTTTATTTTGAAGTTTTGGATCAATTTTGATGGTGAATAAATCGGGCAAAGTTTTAAAAACGTACTGCTTACGTTACTATGCCAATGCATATAATTTTCATATATGAAATATTTCAACTTTCTAAAATTTGTATGCTACCAGAGCATTTTAGAAACGGGTTCCGTCTTTTATTTTGATGTTTTGGACCAATTTTGATGGTGAATAAATCAGGCAAAGTTTTAAAAACGTCCTGCTTACGTTACTATGCAAATGCATATAATTTTCATATATGAAATATTTCAACTTTCTAAAATTTGTCTGCTACTAGAGCATTTTAGAAACGGGTTCCGTCTTTTATTTTGATGTTTTGGATCAATTTTGATGGTGAATAAATCAGGCAAAGTTTTAAAACATCCAGCTTACGTTAATATGCAAATGCATATAATTTTCATATATGAAATATTTCAACTTTCTAAAATTTGTCTGCTACTAGATCATATTAGAAACGGGTTCCGTCTTTTATTTTGAAGTTTTGGATCAATTTTGATGGTGAATAAATCAGGCAAAGTTTTAAAAACGTACTGCTTACGTTACTATGCCAATGCATATAATTTTCATATATGAAATATTTCAACTTTCTAAAATTTGTATGCTACTAGAGCATTTTAGAAACGGGTTCCGTCTTTTATTTTGATGTTTTGGACCAATTTTGATGGTGAATAAATCAGGCAAAGTTTTAAAAACGTCCTGCTTACGTTACTATGCAAATGCATATAATTTTCATATATGAAATATTTCAACTTTCTAAAATTTGTATGCTACTACAGCATTTTAGAAACGGGTTCCGTCTTTTATTTTGATGTTTTGGATCAATTTTGATGGTGAATAAATCAGGCAAAGTTTTAAAAACGTCCAGCTTACGTTACTATGCAAATGCATATAATTTTAATATACGAAATATTTCATTTTTCTAAAATTTGTCTGCTACTAGAGCATATTAGAAACGGGTTCCGTCTTTTATTTTGATGTTTTGGATCAATTTTGATGGTGAATAAATCAGGCAAAGTTTTAAAAACGTACTGCTTACGTTACTATGCCAATGCATATAATTTTCATATATGAAATATTTCAACTTTCTAAAATTTGTATGCTACTAGAGCATTTTAGAAACGGGTTCCGTCTTTTATTTTGATGTTTTGGGTCAATTTTGATGGTGAATAAATCAGGCAAAGTTTTAAAAACGTCTTGCTTACGTTACTATGCAAATGCATATAATTTTCATATATGAAATATTTCAACTTTCTAAAATTTGTCTGCTACTAGAGCATATTAGAAACGGGTTCCGTCTTTTATTTTGATGTTTTGGATCAATTTTGATGGTGAATAAATCAGGCAAAGTTTTAAAAACGTACTGGTTACGTTACTATGCAAATGCATATAATTTTCATATATGAAATATTTCAACTTTCTAAAATTTGTATGCTACTAGAGCATATTAGAAACGGGTTCCGTCTTTTATTTTGATGTTTTGGATCAATTTTGATGGTGAATAAATCAGGCAAAGTTTTAAAAACGTACTGCTTACGTTACTATGCAAATGCATATAATTTTCATATATGAAATATTTCAACTTTCTAAAATTTGTATGCTACTAGAGCATTTTAGAAACGGGTTCCGTCTTTTATTTTGATGTTTTGGATCAATTTTGATGGTGAATAAATCAGGCAAAGTTTTAAAAACGTCCAGCTTACGTTACTATGCAAATGCATATAATTTTCATATATGAAATATTTCAACTTTCTAAAATTTGTCTGCTACTAGAGCATATTAGAAACGGGTTCCGTCTTTTATTTTGATGTTTTGGATCAATTTTGATGGTGAATAAATCAGGCAAAGTTTTAAAAACGTACTGCTTACGTTACTATGCAAATGCATATAATTTTCATATATGAAATATTTCAACTTTCTAAAATTTGTATGCTACTAGAGCATTTTAGAAACGGGTTCCGTCTTTTATTTTGAAGTTTTGGATCAATTTTGATGGTGAATAAATCAGGCAAAGTTTAAAAAACGTCCTGCTTACGTAACTATGCAAATGCATATAATTTTAATATATGAAATATTTCATTTTTCTAAAATTTGTATGCTACTAGATCATATTAGAACGTGTTCCGTCTTTTATTTTGATGTTTTGGATCAATTTTGATGGTGAATAAATAAGGCAAAGTTTTAAAAACGTACTGCTTACGTTACTATGCAAATTAATATAATTTTCATATATGAAATATTTCAACTTTCTAAAATTTGTATGCTACTAGAGCATATTAGAAACGGGTTCCGTCTTTTATTTTGAAGTTTTGGATCAATTTTGATGGTGAATAAATCGGGCAAAGTTTTAAAAACGTACTGCTTACGTTACTATGCCAATGCATATAATTTTCATATATGAAATATTTCAACTTTCTAAAATTTGTATGCTACCAGAGCATTTTAGAAACGGGTTCCGTCTTTTATTTTGATGTTTTGGACCAATTTTGATGGTGAATAAATCAGGCAAAGTTTTAAAAACGTCCTGCTTACGTTACTATGCAAATGCATATAATTTTCATATATGAAATATTTCAACTTTCTAAAATTTGTCTGCTACTAGAGCATTTTAGAAACGGGTTCCGTCTTTTATTTTGATGTTTTGGATCAATTTTGATGGTGAATAAATCAGGCAAAGTTTTAAAACATCCAGCTTACGTTAATATGCAAATGCATATAATTTTCATATATGAAATATTTCAACTTTCTAAAATTTGTCTGCTACTAGATCATATTAGAAACGGGTTCCGTCTTTTATTTTGAAGTTTTGGATCAATTTTGATGGTGAATAAATCAGGCAAAGTTTTAAAAACGTACTGCTTACGTTACTATGCCAATGCATATAATTTTCATATATGAAATATTTCAACTTTCTAAAATTTGTATGCTACTAGAGCATTTTAGAAACGGGTTCCGTCTTTTATTTTGATGTTTTGGACCAATTTTGATGGTGAATAAATCAGGCAAAGTTTTAAAAACGTCCTGCTTACGTTACTATGCAAATGCATATAATTTTCATATATGAAATATTTCAACTTTCTAAAATTTGTATGCTACTACAGCATTTTAGAAACGGGTTCCGTCTTTTATTTTGATGTTTTGGATCAATTTTGATGGTGAATAAATCAGGCAAAGTTTTAAAAACGTCCAGCTTACGTTACTATGCAAATGCATATAATTTTAATATACGAAATATTTCATTTTTCTAAAATTTGTCTGCTACTAGAGCATATTAGAAACGGGTTCCGTCTTTTATTTTGATGTTTTGGATCAATTTTGATGGTGAATAAATCAGGCAAAGTTTTAAAAACGTACTGCTTACGTTACTATGCCAATGCATATAATTTTCATATATGAAATATTTCAACTTTCTAAAATTTGTATGCTACTAGAGCATTTTAGAAACGGGTTCCGTCTTTTATTTTGATGTTTTGGATCAATTTTGATGGTGAATAAATCAGGCAAAGTTTTAAAAACGTCCTGCTTACGTTACTATGCAAATGCATATAATTTTCATATATGAAATATTTCAACTTTCTAAAATTTGTATGCTACTAGAGCATTTTAGAAACGGGTTCCGTCTTTTATTTTGATGTTTTGGATCAATTTTGATGGTGAATAAATCAGGCAAAGTTTTAAAAACGTACTGGTTACGTTACTATGCAAATGCATATAATTTTCATATATGAAATATTTCAACTTTCTAAAATTTGTATGCTACTAGAGCATATTAGAAACGGGTTCCGTCTTTTATTTTGATGTTTTGGATCAATTTTGATGGTGAATAAATCAGGCAAAGTTTTAAAAACGTACTGCTTACGTTACTATGCAAATGCATATAATTTTCATATATGAAATATTTCAACTTTCTAAAATTTGTATGCTACTAGAGCATTTTAGAAACGGGTTCCGTCTTTTATTTTGATGTTTTGGATCAATTTTGATGGTGAATAAATCAGGCAAAGTTTTAAAAACGTCCAGCTTACGTTACTATGCAAATGCATATAATTTTCATATATGAAATATTTCAACTTTCTAAAATTTTTCTGCTACTAGAGCATATTAGAAACGGGTTCCGTCTTTTATTTTGATGTTTTGGATCAATTTTGATGGTGAATAAATCAGGCAAAGTTTTAAAAACGTCCTGCTTACGTTACTATGCAAATGCATATAATTTTAATATACGAAATATTTCATTTTTCTAAAATTTGTCTGCTACTAGAGCATATTAGAAACGGGTTCCGTCTTTTATTTTGATGTTTTGGATCAATTTTGATGGTGAATAAATCAAGCAAAGTTTTGAAAAGGTACAGCTTACATTAAACTTTCGAACTGTGGTTGTCGGCGTTGTCGGTGATTTACATTTTGAAAGTTCATTTAATTTATTTAGCGATTTTTTAACTTGTCTTGAAAATTCTATGTTTTGAATTTCGTTTAAAATCAGCTTCGGTAATTTGAAGTTCAATGTTGATATTTAGTGAAGTTTGAGTTTCATATTTTGTTGTCGGAACTGCACAGAATTTAAAAAAAATTCGTTTGTTTGTATAGTCCGAACTTGTTTCAGCTCAATATCGTTTGAATCCGATATGAAATTTTAAAGGGGACCAGTCTTCATTTTTATTGGTTGATTTGGGCCTTTGTTATATGTAAATAGTCTTCAGAAGTACTCAAGCTATAAGAAAATCGCAAAATACCTTCAAATATATCTCAAACTAAAAAATTCACTTTTATTTATTTTTTTTCATTGCTGTACGCGGCTGGTCTCCAGCCTGTGTGAAAATTGTGTGTCTAGTTGACCAAGTCTACAATTCAAAATACGGTATGCTTGTGTGGGCCTGTGCAGTAGTCTGGATGACCTGACCCGCGCTGTTGCACCACGGGAATAACTTATTTGTTATCAAGATGGCGGGACGCTCAATGTGTAGTAGGGCATTGGGACTTTCAAACACAGATAATTAAGGATACACATGGATTTGAAGGCTCAAATTTCAACGGTAAGCTCTGTAGACTATTTCGAATCAGCTAAGCTAAAGATTTCACGTCTTTGCGACCGTCGGATGATTGTCCGAAACAAATACCGAACGTAGCTCTTTAAGTAGTGTTTCAGATTTGAAGTTGAATATAAAAGATTCTATTAATCTACATGTATTTTGAATCATATTGACCCATTTTTTTAAAACTCTCTAGGATTTGGACTATTTTGACTTCGTCTAGTCCGAAACCTACTGACTATATTGAAGGATTATCGGTCAAAAATAGATATTAAGACCAAATATCGAGACATAAATTTTCGGACTAATCACTTATGGACATCAAAAAACAGTCAAATTGTTCGGTGTCGAGATTCGGTAGTTTAAAGATATTGATTAATTTAGGTCGAGAAGGTACTAGTCCGAAAGCTACTGACTATTTTTGAAGATTTTAGACTTTATTTGGCATAAAACTTCTTTCGATAACCAAATATAGAGGTAGTTAGTTTCGGACTCATCGATATGGACAGCCAAACATGGCTATTTAAGAAAATAAATTCAATTCAAATTATTCGGTGGTGAGATTCGGTAGTGTAAAGTCATCGATTTAGGAAGCTCGAGGAGGTACTAGTCCGAAACCTACTGACTATTTTGAAGTTTTTGTTCCTCATGTGCAAGAAAATGGCTAAAGAGCGCTCAATATAGTGACAGATGGTTTCGGACTCCTCGGTTATGGACAGCCTAACATACATATTTAAGAAGGAAATGCCGATCAAATTGTTCGGTGATGAGATTCGGTAGTGTAAAGTCAGCTATTTAGAAAGCTCGAGAAGGTACTAGTCCGAAACCTACTGACTATTTTGAAGTTTTTGGTCCTCTTCTGCAAGAAAATGGCTAAAGAGCGCTCAATATAGTGACAGATGGTTTCGGATTCATCGGTTATGGACAGCCTTACATACATATTTAAGAAGGAAATGCCATCAAATTGTTCGGTAATGAGATTCGGTAGTGTAAAGTCAGCGATTTAGAAAACTCGAGGAGGTACTAGTCCGAAACCAACCTATTGTTTTGAAGATTTAAGATTCATTTGGCAGAAATCTTCTATTAAAAACCAAATATATAGACAGTGAGTTTCGGACTTATCATTATGGACAGACAAACATGGCTATATAAGAAAACAAATTCAATTCAAATTGTTCGGTGGTGAGATTCGGTAGTTTAAAGTCATCGATTAAGTTGACTCAATGAGATTTTAGTCCGAAACCTACTGACTATTTTAAGTTTTTGGCCCTCATCTTCTAGAAAATGACTATATAAGACTCATTGTAAGAAAGCGAGTTTCGGATTCATCGTTTATGGACAGCCAAACAGTGCTATTAAAGAAAGAAATGTCAGTAAAATTGTTCGGTGTTTAGATTCGGTAGTTTTAAGTCATCGATTCAGTAAGCTCGAAAAGAAACTAGTCCGAAACCTACTAACTTTTTTGCAGATTTTTACTTCATTTTGCAGAAAACTTCTGTTTAGAGCCAAACATAGAGACAGCGAGATTCGGACTCATCGGTATGGACGGACAACATGGCTTTTTGAGAAAACAAATTCAATTCAAATTGTTCGGTGGTGAGATTCGGTAGTTTAAAGTCATCGATTGAGTTTGCTCGAGAAGGTACTAATCCGAAACTCGATGATTTTTGGAAGATTTTGGACTTCATTTTGCTGAAAAAATGTATTTACATCCAAATATAGGGACAGTAGGTTTCGGACTCATCGTTATGGACAGCCAAACATGGCTATATCAGAAAACAAATTCAATTCAAATCGTTCGGTGTGGAGATTCGGTAGTGTAAAGTCATCGTTTAAGCTAGCTAGAGGATGAATGAATTTAAGTCAAATTGTTCGGTGGCGAAATTGAGTTGTTCGGCTGTTTGAAGTCATTTGATATCCGCTATTTTGATTCCTAACTTTCTTTAAAAAGGAATTCCGAGGCATTCGGCGTTCGCAAAAAGTTATTCGGCTGTTAAGAGTCCTCTTTCAATTTGCTAAGTGCCATAACTTTTAACTACCGATCAAACCTTTTCTTAACAACCGAACAAAAAAAAAACTGTGAAATTGAAATGTAGAAGACAAAATAGGACTTAAATGGTGCTGGAGAGAAGAAAAAACGTCAAAGTCAACTTTAAAGACATTTTTACCCGACTTTTTTTGGTCTCAATCCCCACCCCCCCCCCCCCCCCCCCCCCCCTCTCCAATCATGGCTCACATGCTTCCATCTGTAATAAGATTCGAATTAAGAATAATAAAAAAACTGCAAAAAGGGGGGGGGGGGGGGTTTAAATCAGTGTTAAGGTCTAAGATATTATTATTATTATTATTATTGTTGTATAACATTTTTTTAATTATTATTATTATTATTATCTTTGTTAAAATAATTATCATTATTATTATTGTTTTTATTATTATTATTATCATTTATGCTAATGCTTTGTATTTGCAAACCGTTTTCATATCCTGTTTGTTACGTTTTTATTTATCAAATAAACTCTTATAAAGAAATGAATTGATATATTTGAGATGTTGTGCTTAAAACAAAGATATTCAATCTATTTAAAAAAACCTTGTGACCATCTGCGATTGTGTTAATCAAGTCAACTTCAACTAAAATAAGGTTTTAATGTGTATTTCTTAATCAAAATCCATTTGTCTTTTAGGGTAAAAAATAAAATACGTGCCAAAAATTTAAGTGGATGAAATTACGTCTGGTATGTTCGAGAGTCAGTCAAGTGTCATGTATGTTCGAGAATATGTTTACGTCACAATTGAATCAACTGCACGTGCGCAAAAAAGTCATAGGTCAAAGGTCACAAGTTCAAACCTGTCGTCAAGAAGTCGTCGTTTGCACGTGTGCAAGAGTTCAGGGGTCAGAGATCAAGAGTTCAAGTAATTTTGGTTCAAAAGTAATTTGATTTATTTTAGCTCCAAAAACAGTGGAAACTCAATTTTTATCTTCGATATGGCTTTAAATGGTTCGTTTGTGTCTCTCAAATTAATAAAAACAGGATTTCCACTTATATTGATAATATGGCAAACTGATAAAAACGCCACTACAGTCAACAGTAGGTTCGATCAGGCGCCATATTTATTCGTGAAGCAATTACCTGTACACGCTACCGACTGAGCCACTGCGCCGATGGAAATTGAGGGTTGATATCTTATTATATAGCTCAAGTTCCTATATTTAGTTCTTTTAAAGGTTATATACAAACTTGATCATTAATTCTGCAACGGCGCAGTGGCTCGGTCGGTAAAACGCAAGGTAATCAACCATAAATGTGTCGACCCAGGTTCGAATCTCGTACCGCGGAATGAGTTTTATTGCATTTAAGAAATTCTTAGACTTATATACATTTAAAAACCCTCATAATTCGTGAACCGCAGTAGCTCAGTCGGTAGCGTGTACGATTTGGAAATACAATAATTGAAGGTTATTTCACCGTTAGTATTTTTACAAGGTATGGAATATACTCTTTCAATAAATACAACTAAAAAAGCTTATATGTGTATATCGCGTGTGGCGCGTGCGGTTGCGTGCCGGACTTTCATCCAAACGACGCGGGTTCGAACCCCGCTAAAGACCAAGTCAAGAAACAAAAGGTAAGGACAGATCAGGTAAACGTTGATTGATGACGTAATATGTGTAAATGATAAAATAACTAATACTGTACAATGTTTCATTACAGGTAAAGAAATACACAGCAGCACACGCCCGCGCATGATGCAACACAGTGGGCGTATAACAAGGAAGAAGAAGATAACGTGAGGTAAGCTAACGGAAGGGAGATAAATGGGGAGGGGAAAAATAAAATAGGGGATAATAAATAAAAGTACAATAACAATTATTTTTTTGTGTAATAAAAGTAGTTTATTTATTATTATTATTATTTTTATTATTTTAATTTTTGTCCATCGGAAAACATTTTTTTTCTAAGTGACAACTGAATCCTTATGACCTGTACCGGCCTGTACGTAAAAAGCCTTATGCCGCAAGTGCACTTTTGACCTGTACCGGCCTGAATCTAAAATTGATAATCCGAAATAACGAGACCCTAAAATATTTTATAATTTCAGAATATTCGGACTAATATTTCAGGAAATCAATCCAATACCCCAGAATTCGATTCCAGAAGCTTCAGATCTTGCCAATCCTTTATTCCAAGAGTCTTCAGGTATCTCAGACGTATTCGGGTATCTCCGACAATTTCAGATTCCAGCTGTACCAATTCCTTCAACACCTTTCTTCTTCCATATTCCAGTTCCAGAGACATCATCTAATCTATCTATCTACCAATGTGTTATCGTCCGATAATCACACCCACCACTTTCAGCCTGCCGTTTCAAAATCCAGTTGTTAGTTTTGTTGTTGGACCAAACTGGGTTTGAACTCACGACGATAGACTTACAAGACTACCGTCGTACCGACTGAGCTACGGTTCAATTGTCAGAGTTTATGGAAATAACTACCCTATATAGGATAAGTCCACGTTTAAAACTCTCTACAAAAACCATCGTCTTCCACTGGATTCGAACCACTTCAAACCTTTCACTTCATTATCAGATCGGACGCCTCAACCGACTGAGCTATTGCGGCCACACTCATACAAGCGTTTTAAAATGCCCATATCACTCACATGAACCGATAAATTGAATTCAAAATTGTTAACTTATCACCGGGTTCGAACCTGCGTTTCGGTCACAGTATTTCACTTTTCTATGAGTTAGGACGCCTCAACCGACTGAGCTATTGCGACCACACTCATACAGGTGTTTTAAAAGGCTTATATGAATCAGATGAACCGATATATTGAATTCAAAATTTTTGACTTTTAAACGGATACGAACCTGCGTTTAGGACACAGTATTACACGTTGCAGTGAGATTGGACACCCCAACCGACTGAGCTATTGCGGCCACACTCATACAAGTGTTTTAAAATGCGTATATCAATCGCAAGAACCGTTAAATTGAATTCAAAATTGTTAACTTATTACCGGGTTCGAACCTGCGTTTTTGTTACAAGAGTCCACTTTTCTATGCGATCGGACGCTTCAACCGACTGAGCTATTGCGACCACACTCATACAGGTGTTTTAAAATGCTTATATGAATCAGATGAACCGATATATTGAATTCAAAATTTTTGACTTTTAACCGGATTCGAACTCTCATTTTGTTTACAATGTTACACTTTGCAGTGAGATTGGACACCCCAACCTACTGAGCTATTGCGGCCACATTCATACAAGTGTTTTAAAATGCTTATATGAATCACATGAACCGATAAATTGAATTCAAAATTGTTGACTTATCACCGGGTTCGAACCTGCGTTTAGGTCACAGTATTCCACTTTTCTATGAGATCGGACACCCCAACCGACTGAGCTATTGCGACCACACTCATAAGAATGTTTTAAAATGCTTATATCAATCACAAGAACCGTTAAATTGAATTCAAAATTGTTAACTTATTACCGGGTTCGAACCTGCGTTTTTGTTACAAGAGTCCACTTTTCTATGAGATCGGACGCTTCAACCGACTGAGCTATTGCGACCACACTCATACAGGTGTTTTAAAATGCTTATATGAATCAGATGAACCGATATATTGAATTCAAAATTTTTGACTTTTAACCGGATTCGAACAGTCATTTTGTTCACAATGTTACACTTTGCAGTGAGAATGAACACCCCAACCGACTGAGCTATTGCGGCCACACTCATACAAATGTTTTAAAATGCTTATATGAATCACATGAACCGATAAATTGAATTCAAAATTGTTGACTTATCACCGGGTTCGAACCTGCGTTTAGGACAAAGTATTCTACTTTTCTATGAGATCAGACGCCTCAACCGACTGAGCTATTGCGACCACACTTATAAGAATGTTTTAAAAATGCTTATATGAATCACATGAACCGTTAAATTGAATTCAAAATTGTTAACTTATCACCGGGTTCGAACCTGCGTTTAGGACACAGTATTCCACTTTTCTATCAGATCAGACGCCTCAACCGACTGAGCTATTGCGACCACACACATTCAGGTATTTTAAAATGCTTATATGAATCACATGAACCGATAAATTGAATTCAAAATTGTTAACTTATCACCGGGTTCGAACAGTCATTTTGTTCACAATGTTACACTTTGCAGTGAGAATGAACACCCAACCGACTGAGCTATTGCGGCCACACTCATACAAATGTTTTAAAATGCTTATATGAATCACATGAACCGATAAATTGAATTCAAAATTGTTGACTTATCACCGGGTTCGAACCTGCGTTTAGGTCACAGTATTCCACTTTTCAATGGGATCGGACACCCCAACCGACTGAGCTATTGCGACCACACTCATACAAGAGCGTTTTACAATGCTTATATGAATCACATAAACTCTTTTAAATTGAGTAAAAATTGTTAACTTATCACCGGAATATCTCAAAGGGATACAACTGTGATAAATTAAGAACACAGTTGATGTTTATCACGTTGAAGCAATATTTCTGTTGAATTTGGCACAACATGATAATTTGGATCGTTCCCCATGCGAAAACGTACACTGATTCAATTAAGCTCAAATTGCATTGTTTTTGTATATTTACGGATGTTACATGTATTTGTATGAAGACATATTCGTACGTGCATCTGAAAACTCCCGAGGCAAGCCATTAGGGTAGAATTTCGGAAAAAAGAATTGTTTTTATACTACCTGCAATATATTCTGAAAATTTCAGTGATAAATCTTTGGAATTTGGAATAGCTGCCGTAAGTCAAGTTGCATTTATGCTAATTAATGGATACTTATATTCGTACGTGCATCTTATATATGTTAAACTATTGTAATTCCGCACAAAGAAAACGCTGCTGTGAGATAATATTGAGTCAGATTATACCAATGGATAATTATATTCGTACGTGCATGTGAAAATAAATGCAAAAAAGCAATAGTTGCCGTAAGCCAAGTTACAGCCATGAAAATAGAAACTTATATTCGTAGGTGCATCTAAAAACTCGCGTACTTAAAGATCGTACTTTTAAAAAAGGGAAACGCCACCGTAGTTCAATATGGGGTCATGCCAATGGATATTTTTTTTTGAAAGTGCATATGAAAACCCTTGTGCCAAACATTTGCAATTTCAGGTAAAGCAGTAGTTGCCGTAAGCCAAGTTACAATCATAAATATAGAAACTTATATTCGTACGTGCATCTGAAAACTCTCGTACCAAATCTTCAGAATTTCAATCAAAGAAAACACTGCCTTAGTTCAATATGGAGTTATGCCAATGGATACTTATATTCGTACGTGCATCTAAAAACTCCCGTACCAAAAGATTGTAATTTCTAAAGAACAAAATGCTGTCAAAGTTCAATGTGGGGTCATGCTAATGGATACTTTGAAAGTGAATATGAAAACTTCCGTGCCAAACCTTTGGAATTTCATGTAAAGCAATAGTTGCAGACATAAAAATAGAAACATATATTCGTATGTGCATCTGAAAACTCACATATCAAAATACCGGATTTTCTAAAAAAGAATAACGTTGCCATAGTTCAAAATGGAATCATGCCAATGGATACTCAGATTCGTACGAGCATCTAAATAAGAAAACTCCTTTGCCCAAACTTTGGAATTTTAAACAAAGAAAAGCTGCTGGAAGTCAAATTGGGGGTCATTCCAGTCGATACTAATACAGACCTGCATACTTGACGAAGGGGAGAGGGGAGGGAGAAACCGAGTAAAAAATCTCAGGGTATTATCTCGACCTATGCTTGGGTTGAACCCTGAACCTTCAAGCGTCATACTGACTGAGCCAACAAGGCCTCGGTTACATTTGGGGACAGATGTAGCATAAACTGGGGCAAAAATAAAGCAGTTCTAAAAACAATTGAATAAATTCATAAACTGGTTTAAACCGGATCTAGTTTGTCAAATTGGTTCAGAAGGATTCTTGTTGAACGAACTAGAGGAACAAGATGTGATCCCAGGGCGTCGATGTTAGAAAAATAATATCACAGAGCCACGAAATACAGTTTTTTTTTACATAACAGGGCCCCGACACATCTTGTTCCCCTAATTTGCTCAACAAGAACCCTTCTGAACCAATTTGTCGAACTAGATCCGGTTTAAAACCAGTTTATGGTCGGCTAGAGCCGGTTTATACTGTTTTTCCTCAAGTGGAACCAGTTTACTCCGCTATAGTCCCGGTATTTCTTTCTGGAAACTTACTCTAGTAATATATGGTGACGCTCGGTGGAACGTTAATTACCGAATCTTTGAAATGCGAATCAAAAGTTGAATACGTTTTATATACGTTTTACTGAAAGGGAGGTAATTCTTTGCTTTGTTATCTACTATTTTGTTTGACCAGTGAGACTACTTATTAATTTTTTTATAGTCCAGTTTTAGTCCATAAACGCTTATCAATTCGCCTACAAAAATAGAAAACTGTGATTTCCCTAATAAGTCTTCGAAGTACTGTAATTCGAAGCATTGCACGGAGGTATAATAAGTACCTCTCAATACAAAAGAGTACCCCAATAAGCCCCTAATTCTTCTTCCTATCCTTTAACCAAACTCTACTACTACCCTTGTTTCGTCCTCCCATCGCTCTATATTTCTTTCTTCCTACCTCATCTCTTCTTCCTATCTCTATTCTTCTTCTTTGCCCCCTACCTCATCTCTTCTTCCTACCTCCCTTCTTCTTCTTTGCCCCCTCTTTCTCCTCTTCTTCTTTGTCCATCTTTCTTCACACCTCCTTTCCCTAATTCTTCTTCCTCCTTCTTCTACATCCCTTCTTCTTCTTCGCTTCTCTTTTTCTTTTAAACCCCTCCTCTCCATATTTCTCTATTTGTTCTTCTTCGCCCCTACTTCTTCCTCTCCATATTTCTTCTTCTTCGCCCCTCCTCTCCATATTTCTTTTACTTCTTCGCCCCTCCTATTTTTTCTTCGCCTCTCTCTTCTTCTCCCTATTTCTGCTGACCTTACTCAAAGTCCTTATCCTGCTCTCCCAGCTTAAAGTGCACTCGGCTTAATGTGCTTACCCGGGTCAAAGTGCTTACTTTTGCAAAAGAATACCAAATGTTTGACAGGCTGTAACTCACAAACTATTAGAGATAGAAGGTTGAAATTTGCACTGATTTTGCACATCGCCGTGAAGTAATTTTCGGTGCAAATTTGCAAGTTCCGAACGTTTTCAGTTTCGGTGCTACAATTTTTTTAGTTTTGGCAAAAGATAGCAGAGATGTGTAGTCAATACCTGTCAAAAGTTTCTACCGTCAACGGTCTGGCTGCTGGAGCACTTTTAGTTTCAGTTTTCCTCTTGAAAAAAATGGTAAAACTTCAAAGTCGATTTTCTCATTTTGCACATTGATATGAAGTCATTATGTGTCAAATTTCAAGTTCCTGTCGTTAATAGTTTGGGCGCTACAAATTTTTAAGTGTTGGCAACTCTCTAAAGCTGAAATTTGAGCAATTTGCCTTCTAGAAAATTGGGTACAATTTTCAAACGCATTTTTCTCGAAATTTTGAAAAATATGAAATTTTTTTTTCTGTATGAAAAAGATAGCAGAGATGCTAAATTTTCACCCAGTACCAAAATTATAGCTCTAGGATCAAAATTGGCCCAGTTATGGCCATTTTAGTTTGGGGGTACCTTTTTTCAATTTTTGGTTGAAGCAGAACCAAATCTTTGAAAGCCCATATCTCGAAAACTATTGGAGATAGAGAGTTGCAATTTGCACTGTGCTTGCACATCCATGTGTAGTCAATACCTGTCAAATTTCAAGTTCCTGCCTCATCGGTCTGGCTGCTGGAGCACTTTTAGTTTCAGTTTTCCTCTTGAAAAAAATGGTAAAACTTCAAAGTCGATTTTCTCCAAAGTTTGAAAATATGTCCGAACTCTGTTTTCACCTGAAATAGACAGAAGAGATGTTAAACTTTCACCCAGTACAAAAATCAAAGCTCTAGCATCAAAATTGGCCAGTTTATGGCCATTTTAGTTTTGGGGTCACTTTTTCACTTTTTCAATAAAATAGCAAAGTTTTGACATGCTGTTTCTCAGAAACTATGGGAGCTGGAGAGTTGCAATTTGCACTGCGTTTGCACATTGATATGAAGTCATTATGTGTCAAATTTCAAGTTCCTGTCGTTAATAGTTTGGGCGCTACGAATTTTTTAGTGTTGGCAACTCTCTAAAGCTGAAATTTGAGCAATTTGCCTTCTGGAAAATTGGGTACAATTTTCAAACGCATTTTTCTCGAAATTTTGAAAAATATGAAATTTTTTTTTCTGCATGAAAAAGATAGCAGAGATGCTAAATTTTCACCCAGTACCAAAATTATAGCTCTAGGATCAAAATTGGCCCAGTTATGGCCATTTTAGTTTGGGGGTACCTTTTTTCAATTTCTGGTTGAAGCAGAACCAAATCTTTGAAAGCCCATATCTCGAAAACTATTGGAGATAGAGAGTTGCAATTTGCACTGTGCTTGCACATCCATGTGTAGTCAATACCTGTCAAATTTCAAGTTCCTGCCGTCATCGGTCTGGCCGCTGAAGCACTTTAAGTTTCAGTTTTCCTTTTGAAAAAAATGGTAAAACTTCAAAGTCGATTTTATCCAAAGTTTGAAAATATGTCCGACCTCTGTTTTCACCTGCCATAGACAGAAGTGATGTTAAACTTTCACCCAGTACAAAAATCAAAGCTCTAGCATCAAAATTGGCCAGTTTATGGCCATTTTAGTTTTGGGGTCACTTTTTCACTTTTTCAATAAAATAGCAAAGTTTTGACAGGCTGTTTCTCAGAAACTATGGGAGCTGGAGAGTTGCAATTTGCACTGCGTTTGCACATTGATATGAAGTCATTATGTGTCAAATTTCAAGTTCCTGTCGTTAATAGTTTGGGCGCTACGAATTTTTTAGTGTTGGCAACTCTCTAAAGCTGAAATTTGAGCAATTTGCCTTCTGGAAAATTGGGTACAATTTTCAAACGCATTTTTCTCGAAATTTTGAAAAATATGAAATTTTTTTTTCTGCATGAAAAAGATAGCAGAGATGCTAAATTTTCACCCAGTACCAAAATTATAGCTCTAGGATCAAAATTGGCCCAGTTATGGCCATTTTAGTTTGGGGGTACCTTTTTTCAATTTCTGGTTGAAGCAGAACCAAATCTTTGAAAGCCCATATCTCGAAAACTATTGGAGATAGAGAGTTGCAATTTGCACTGTGCTTGCACATCCATGTGTAGTCAATACCTGTCAAATTTCAAGTTCCTGCCGTCATCGGTCTGGCCGCTGGAGCACTTTAAGTTTCAGTTTTCCTCTTGAAAAAAATGGTAAAACTTCAAAGTCGATTTTCTCCAAAGTTTGAAAATGTGTCCGAACTCTGTTTTCGACTGAAATAGACAGAAGAGATGTTAAACTTTCACCCAGTACAAAAATCAAAGCTCTAGCATCAAAATTGGTCAGTTTATGGCCATTTTAGTTTTGGGGTCACTTTTTCAATAAAATAGCAAAGTTTTGACAGGCTGTTTCTCAGAAACTATGGGAGCTGGAGAGTTGCAATTTGCACTGCGTTTGCACATTGATATGAAGTCATTATGTGTCAAATTTCAAGTTCCTGTCGTTAATGGTTTGGGCGCTACGAATTTTTTAGTGTTGGCAACTCTCTAAAGCTGAAATTTGAGCAATTTGCCTTCTGGAAAATTGGGTACAATTTTCAAACGCATTTTTCTCGAAATTTTGAAAAATATGAAATTTTTTTTTCTGCATGAAAAAGATAGCAGAGATGCTAAATTTTCACCCAGTACCAAAATTATAGCTCTAGGATCAAAATTGGCCCAGTTATGGCCATTTTAGTTTGGGGGTACCTTTTTTCAATTTCTGGTTGAAGCAGAACCAAATCTTTGAAAGCCCATATCTCGAAAACTATTGGAGATAGAGAGTTGCAATTTGCGCTGTGCTTGCACATCCATGTGTAGTCAATACCTGTCAAATTTCAAGTTCCTGCCGTCATCGGTCTGGCCGCTGGAGCACTTTAAGTTTCAGTTTTCATCTTGAAAAAAATGGTAAAACTTCAAAGTCGATTTTCTCCAAAGTTTGAAAATGTGTCCGAACTCTGTTTTCGACTGAAATAGACAGAAGAGATGTTAAACTTTCACCCAGTACAAAAATCAAAGCTCTAGCATCAAAATTGGCCAGTTTATGGCCATTTTAGTTTTGGGGTCACTTTTTCACTTTTTCATTAAAATAGCAAAGTTTTGACAGGCTGTTTCTCAGAAACTATGGGAGCTGGAGAGTTGCAATTTGCACTGCGTTTGCACATTGATATGAAGTCATTATGTGTCAAATTTCAAGTTCCTGTCGTTAATGGTTTGGGCGCTACGAATTTTTTAGTGTTGGCAACTCTCTAAAGCTGAAATTTGAGCAATTTGCCTTCTGGAAAATTGGGTACAATTTTCAAACGCATTTTTCTCGAAATTTTGAAAAATATGAAATTTTTTTTTCTGCATGAAAAAGATAGCAGAGATGCTAAATTTTCACCCAGTACCAAAATTATAGCTCTAGGATCAAAATTGGCCCAGTTATGGCCATTTTAGTTTGGGGGTACCTTTTTTCAATTTCTGGTTGAAGCAGAACCAAATCTTTGAAAGCCCATATCTCGAAAACTATTGGAGATAGAGAGTTGCAATTTGCACTGTGCTTGCACATCCATGTGTAGTCAATACCTGTCAAATTTCAAGTTCCTGCCGTCATCGGTCTGGCCGCTGGAGCACTTTAAGTTTCAGTTTTCCTCTTGAAAAAAATGGTAAAACTTCAAAGTCGATTTTCTCCAAAGTTTGAAAATGTGTCCGAACTCTGTTTTCGACTGAAATAGACAGAAGAGATGTTAAACTTTCACCCAGTACAAAAATCAAAGCTCTAGCATCAAAATTGGTCAGTTTATGGCCATTTTAGTTTTGGGGTCACTTTTTCAATAAAATAGCAAAGTTTTGACAGGCTGTTTCTCAGAAACTATGGGAGCTGGAGAGTTGCAATTTGCACTGCGTTTGCACATTGATATGAAGTCATTATGTGTCAAATTTCAAGTTCCTGTCGTTAATGGTTTGGGCGCTACGAATTTTTTAGTGTTGGCAACTCTCTAAAGCTGAAATTTGAGCAATTTGCCTTCTGGAAAATTGGGTACAATTTTCAAACGCATTTTTCTCGAAATTTTGAAAAATATGAAATTTTTTTTTCTGCATGAAAAAGATAGCAGAGATGCTAAATTTTCACCCAGTACCAAAATTATAGCTCTAGGATCAAAATTGGCCCAGTTATGGCCATTTTAGTTTGGGGGTACCTTTTTTCAATTTCTGGTTGAAGCAGAACCAAATCTTTGAAAGCCCATATCTCGAAAACTATTGGAGATAGAGAGTTGCAATTTGCGCTGTGCTTGCACATCCATGTGTAGTCAATACCTGTCAAATTTCAAGTTCCTGCCGTCATCGGTCTGGCCGCTGGAGCACTTTAAGTTTCAGTTTTCATCTTGAAAAAAATGGTAAAACTTCAAAGTCGATTTTCTCCAAAGTTTGAAAATGTGTCCGAACTCTGTTTTCGACTGAAATAGACAGAAGAGATGTTAAACTTTCACCCAGTACAAAAATCAAAGCTCTAGCATCAAAATTGGCCAGTTTATGGCCATTTTAGTTTTGGGGTCACTTTTTCACTTTTTCATTAAAATAGCAAAGTTTTGACAGGCTGTTTCTCAGAAACTATGGGAGCTGGAGAGTTGCAATTTGCACTGCGTTTGCACATTGATATGAAGTCATTATGTGTCAAATTTCAAGTTCCTGTCGTTAATGGTTTGGGCGCTACGAATTTTTTAGTGTTGGCAACTCTCTAAAGCTGAAATTTGAGCAATTTGCCTTCTGGAAAATTGGGTACAATTTTCAAACGCATTTTTCTCGAAATTTTGAAAAATATGAAATTTTTTTTTCTGCATGAAAAAGATAGCAGAGATGCTAAATTTTCACCCAGTACCAAAATTATAGCTCTAGGATCAAAATTGGCCCAGTTATGGCCATTTTAGTTTGGGGGTACCTTTTTTCAATTTCTGGTTGAAGCAGAACCAAATCTTTGAAAGCCCATATCTCGAAAACTATTGGAGATAGAGAGTTGCAATTTGCACTGTGCTTGCACATCCATGTGTAGTCAATACCTGTCAAATTTCAAGTTCCTGCCGTCATCGGTCTGGCCGCTGGAGCACTTTAAGTTTCAGTTTTCCTCTTGAAAAAAATGGTAAAACTTCAAAGTCGATTTTCTCCAAAGTTTGAAAATGTGTCCGAACTCTGTTTTCGACTGAAATAGACAGAAGAGATGTTAAACTTTCACCCAGTACAAAAATCAAAGCTCTAGCATCAAAATTGGCCAGTTTATGGCCATTTTAGTTTTGGGGTCACTTTTTCACTTTTTCAATAAAATAGCAAAGTTTTGACAGGCTGTTTCTCAGAAACTATGGGAGCTGGAGAGTTGCAATTTGCACTGCGTTTGCACATTGATATGAAGTCATTATGTGTCAAATTTCAAGTTCCTGTCGTTAATAGTTTGGGCGCTACGAATTTTTTAGTGTTGGCAACTCTCTAAAGCTGAAATTTGAGCAATTTGCCTTCTGGAAAATTGGGTACAATTTTCAAACGCATTTTTCTCGAAATTTTGAAAAATATGAAATTTTTTTTTCTGCATGAAAAAGATAGCAGAGATGCTAAATTTTCACCCAGTACCAAAATTATAGCTCTAGGATCAAAATTGGCCCAGTTATGGCCATTTTAGTTTGGGGGTACCTTTTTTCAATTTCTGGTTGAAGCAGAACCAAATCTTTGAAAGCCCATATCTCGAAAACTATTGGAGATAGAGAGTTGCAATTTGCACTGTGCTTGCACATCCATGTGTAGTCAATACCTGTCAAATTTCAAGTTCCTGCCGTCATCGGTCTGGCCGCTGGAGCACTTTAAGTTTCAGTTTTCCTCTTGAAAAAAATGGTAAAACTTCAAAGTCGATTTTCTCCAAAGTTTGAAAATGTGTCCGAACTCTGTTTTCGACTGAAATAGACAGAAGAGATGTTAAACTTTCACCCAGTACAAAAATCAAAGCTCTAGCATCAAAATTGGCCAGTTTATGGCCATTTTAGTTTTGGGGTCACTTTTTCACTTTTTCATTAAAATAGCAAAGTTTTGACAGGCTGTTTCTCAGAAACTATGGGAGCTGGAGAGTTGCAATTTGCACTGCGTTTGCACATTGATATGAAGTCATTATGTGTCAAATTTCAAGTTCCTGTCGTTAATGGTTTGGGCGCTACGAATTTTTTAGTGTTGGCAACTCTCTAAAGCTGAAATTTGAGCAATTTGCCTTCTGGAAAATTGGGTACAATTTTCAAACGCATTTTTCTCGAAATTTTGAAAAATATGAAATTTTTTTTTCTGCATGAAAAAGATAGCAGAGATGCTAAATTTTCACCCAGTACCAAAATTATAGCTCTAGGATCGAAATTGGCCCAGTTATGGCCATTTTAGTTTGGGGGTACCTTTTTTCAATTTCTGGTTGAAGCAGAACCAAATCTTTGAAAGCCCATATCTCGAAAACTATTGGAGATAGAGAGTTGCAATTTGCACTGTGCTTGCACATCCATGTGTAGTCAATACCTGTCAAATTTCAAGTTCCTGCCGTCATCGGTCTGGCCGCTGGAGCACTTTAAGTTTCAGTTTTCCTCTTGAAAAAAATGGTAAAACTTCAAAGTCGATTTTCTCCAAAGTTTGAAAATGTGTCCGAACTCTGTTTTCGACTGAAATAGACAGAAGAGATGTTAAACTTTCACCCAGTACAAAAATCAAAGCTCTAGCATCAAAATTGGCCAGTTTATGGCCATTTTAGTTTTGGGGTCACTTTTTCACTTTTTCAATAAAATAGCAAAGTTTTGACAGGCTGTTTCTCAGAAACTATGGGAGCTGGAGAGTTGCAATTTGCACTGCGTTTGCACATTGATATGAAGTCATTATGTGTCAAATTTCAAGTTCCTGTCGTTAATAGTTTGGGCGCTACGAATTTTTTAGTGTTGGCAACTCTCTAAAGCTGAAATTTGAGCAATTTGCCTTCTGGAAAATTGGGTACAATTTTCAAACGCATTTTTCTCGAAATTTTGAAAAATATGAAATTTTTTTTTCTGCATGAAAAAGATAGCAGAGATGCTAAATTTTCACCCAGTACCAAAATTATAGCTCTAGGATCAAAATTGGCCCAGTTATGGCCATTTTAGTTTGGGGGTACCTTTTTTCAATTTCTGGTTGAAGCAGAACCAAATCTTTGAAAGCCCATATCTCGAAAACTATTGGAGATAGAGAGTTGCAATTTGCGCTGTGCTTGCACATCCATGTGTAGTCAATACCTGTCAAATTTCAAGTTCCTGCCGTCATCGGTCGGGCTGCTGGAGCACTTTAAGTTTCAGTTTTCCTCTTGAAAAAAATGGTAAAACTTCAAAGTCGATTTTCTCCAAAGTTTGAAAATGTGTCCGAACTCTGTTTTCGACTGAAATAGACAGAAGAGATGTTAAACTTTCACCCAGTACAAAAATCAAAGCTCTAGCATCAAAATTGGCCAGTTTATGGCCATTTTAGTTTTGGGGTCACTTTTTCACTTTTTCAATAAAATAGCAAAGTTTTGACAGGCTGTTTCTCAGAAATTATGGGAGCTGGAGAGTTGCAATTTGCACTGCGTTTGCACATTGATATGAAGTCATTATGTGTCAAATTTCAAGTTCCTGTCGTTAATAGTTTGGGCGCTACGAATTTTTTAGTGTTGGCAACTCTCTAAAGCTGAAATTTGAGCAATTTGCCTTCTGGAAAATTGGGTACAATTTTCAAACGCATTTTTCTCGAAATTTTGAAAAATATGAAATTTTTTTTTCTGAATGAAAAAGATAGCAGAGATGCTAAATTTTCACCCAGTACCAAAATTATAGCTCTAGGATCAAAATTGGCCCAGTTATGGCCATTTTAGTTTGGGGGTACCTTTTTTCAATTTCTGGTTGAAGCAGAACCAAATCTTTGAAAGCCCATATCTCGAAAACTATTGGAGATAGAGAGTTGCAATTTGCACTGTGCTTGCACATCCATGTGTAGTCAATACCTGTCAAATTTCAAGTTCCTGCCGTCATCGGTCTGGCCGCTGGAGCACTTTAAGTTTCAGTTTTCCTCTTGAAAAAAATGGTAAAACTTCAAAGTCGATTTTCTCCAAAGTTTGAAAATGTGTCCGAACTCTGTTTTCGACTGAAATAGACAGAAGAGATGTTAAACTTTCACCCAGTACAAAAATCAAAGCTCTAGCATCAAAATTGGCCAGTTTATGGCCATTTTAGTTTTGGGGTCACTTTTTCACTTTTTCAATAAAATAGCAAAGTTTTGACAGGCTGTTTCTCAGAAACTATGGGAGCTGGAGAGTTGCAATTTGCACTGCGTTTGCACATTGATATGAAGTCATTATGTGTCAAATTTCAAGTTCCTGTCGTTAATAGTTTGGGCGCTACGAATTTTTTAGTGTTGGCAACTCTCTAAAGCTGAAATTTGAGCAATTTGCCTTCTGGAAAATTGGGTACAATTTTCAAACGCATTTTTCTCGAAATTTTGAAAAAGATGAAATTTTTTTTTCTGCATGAAAAAGATAGCAGAGATGCTAAATTTTCACCCAGTACCAAAATTATAGCTCTAGGATCAAAATTGGCCCAGTTATGGCCATTTTAGTTTGGGGGTACCTTTTTTCAATTTCTGGTTGAAGCAGAACCAAATCTTTGAAAGCCCATATCTCGAAAACTATTGGAGATAGAGAGTTGCAATTTACACTGTGCTTGCACATCCATGTGTAGTCAATACCTGTCAAATTTCAAGTTCCTGCCGTCATCGGTCTGGCCGCTGGAGCACTTTAAGTTTCAGTTTTCCTCTTGAAAAAAATGGTAAAACTTCAAAGTCGATTTTCTCCAAAGTTTGAAAATGTGTCCGAACTCTGTTTTCGACTGAAATAGACAGAAGAGATGTTAAACTTTCACCCAGTACAAAAATCAAAGCTCTAGCATCAAAATTGGCCAGTTTATGGCCATTTTAGTTTTGGGGTCACTTTTTCACTTTTTCAATAAAATAGCAAAGTTTTGACAGGCTGTTTCTCAGAAACTATGGGAGCTGGAGAGTTGCAATTTGCACTGCGTTTGCACATTGATATGAAGTCATTATGTGTCAAATTTCAAGTTCCTGTCCTTAATAGTTTGGGCGCTACGAATTTTTTAGTGTTGGCAACTCTCTAAAGCTGAAATTTGAGCAATTTGCCTTCTGGAAAATTGGGTACAATTTTCAAACGCATTTTTCTCGAAATTTTGAAAAATATGAAATTTTTTTTTCTGCATGAAAAAGATAGCAGAGATGCTAAATTTTCACCCAGTACCAAAATTATAGCTCTAGGATCACAATTGGCCCAGTTATGGCCATTTTAGTTTGGGGGTACCTTTTTTCAATTTCTGGTTGAAGCAGAACCAAATCTTTGAAAGCCCATATCTCAAAAACTATTGGAGATAGAGAGTTGCAATTTGCACTGTGCTTGCACATCCATGTGTAGTCAATACCTGTCAAATTTCAAGTTCCTGCCGTCATCGGTCTGGCCGCTGGAGCACTTTAAGTTTCAGTTTTCCTCTTGAAAAAAATGGTAAAACTTCAAAGTCGATTTTCTCCAAAGTTTGAAAATGTGTCCGAACTCTGTTTTCGACTGAAATAGACAGAAGAGATGTTAAACTTTCACCCAGTACAAAAATCAAAGCTCTAGCATCAAAATTGGCCAGTTTATGGCCATTTTAGTTTTGGGGTCACTTTTTCACTTTTTCAATAAAATAGCAAAGTTTTGACAGGCTGTTTCTCAGAAACTATGGGAGCTGGAGAGTTGCAATTTGCACTGCGTTTGCACATTGATATGAAGTCATTATGTGTCAAATTTCAAGTTCCTGTCGTTAATAGTTTGGGCGCTACGAATTTTTTAGTGTTGGCAACTCTCTAAAGCTGAAATTTGAGCAATTTGCCTTCTGGAAAATTGGGTACAATTTTCAAACGCATTTTTCTCGAAATTTTGAAAAATATGAATTTTTTTTTTCTGCATGAAAAAGATAGCAGTGATGCTAAATTTTCACCCAGTACCAAAATTATAGCTCTAGGATCAAAATTGGCCCAGTTATGGCCATTTTAGTTTGGGGGTACCTTTTTTCAATTTCTGGTTGAAGCAGAACCAAATCTTTGAAAGCCCATATCTCGAAAACTATTGGAGATAGAGAGTTGCAATTTGCACTGTGCTTGCACATCCATGTGTAGTCAATACCTGTCAAATTTCAAGTTCCTGCCGTCATCGGTCTGGCCGCTGGAGCACTTTAAGTTTCAGTTTTCCTCTTGAAAAAAATGGTAAAACTTCAAAGTCGATTTTCTCCAAAGTTTGAAAATGTGTCCGAACTCTGTTTTCGACTGAAATAGACAGAAGAGATGTTAAACTTTCACCCAGTACAAAAATCAAAGCTCTAGCATCAAAATTGGCCAGTTTATGGCTATTTTAGTTTTGGGGTCACTTTTTCACTTTTTCAATAAAATAGCAAAGTTTTGACAGGCTGTTTCTCAGAAACTATGGGAGCTGGAGAGTTGCAATTTGCACTGCGTTTGCACATTGATATGAAGTCATTATGTGTCAAATTTCAAGTTCCTGTCGTTAATAGTTTGGGCGCTACGGATTTTTTAGTGTTGGCAACTCTCTAAAGTTGAAATTTGAGCAATTTGCCTTCTGGAAAATTGGGTACAATTTTCAAACGCATTTTTCTCGAAATTTTGAAAAATATGAAATTTTTTTTTCTGCATGAAAAAGATAGCAGAGATGCTAAATTTTCACCCAGTACCAAAATTATAGCTCTAGGATCAAAATTGGCCCAGTTATGGCCATTTTAGTTTGGGGGTACCTTTTTTCAATTTCTGGTTGAAGCAGAACCAAATCTTTGAAAGCCCATATCTCGAAAACTATTGGAGATAGAGAGTTGCAATTTGCACTGTGCTTGCACATCCATGAGTAGTCAATACCTGTCAAATTTCAAGTTCCTGCCGTCATCGGTCTGGCCGCTGGAGCACTTTAAGTTTCAGTTTTCCTCTTGAAAAAAATGGTAAAACTTCATAGTCGATTTTCTCCAAAGTTTGAAAATGTGTCCGAACTCTGTTTTCGACTGAAATAGACAGAAGAGATGTTAAACTTTCACCCAGTACAAAAATCAAAGCTCTAGCATCAAAATTGGCCAGTTTATGGCCATTTTAGTTTTGGGGTCACTTTTTCACTTTTTCAATAAAATAGCAAAGTTTTGACAGGCCGTTTCTCAGAAACTATGGGAGCTGGAGAGTTGCAATTTGCACTGCGTTTGCACATTGATATGAAGTCATTATGTCTCAAATTTCCAGTTCCTGTCGTTAATAGTTTGGGCGCTACGAATTTTTTAGTGTTGGCAACTCTCTAAAGCTGAAATTTGAGCAATTTGCCTTCTGGAAAATTGGGTACAATTTTCAAACGCATTTTTCTCGAAATTTTGAAAAATATGAAATTTTTTTTTCTGCATGAAAAAGATAGCAGAGATGCTAAATTTTCACCCAGTACCAAAATTATAGCTCTAGGATCAAAATTGGCCCAGTTATGGCCATTTTAGTTTGGGGGTACCTTTTTTCAATTTCTGGTTGAAGCAGAACCAAATCTTTGAAAGCCCATATCTCGAAAACTATTGGAGATAGAGAGTTGCAATTTGCACTGTGCTTGCACATCCATGTGTAGTCAATACCTGTCAAATTTCAAGTTCCTGCCGTCATCGGTCTGGCCGCTGGAGCACTTTAAGTTTCAGTTTTCCTCTTGAAAAAAATGGTAAAACTTCAAAGTCGATTTTCTCCAAAGTTTGAAAATGTGTCCGAACTCTGTTTTCGACTGAAATAGACAGAAGAGATGTTAAACTTTCACCCAGTACAAAAATCAAAGCTCTAGCATCAAAATTGGCCAGTTTATGGCTATTTTAGTTTTGGGGTCACTTTTTCACTTTTTCAATAAAATAGCAAAGTTTTGACAGGCTGTTTCTCAGAAACTATGGGAGCTGGAGAGTTGCAATTTGCACTGCGTTTGCACATTGATATGAAGTCATTATGTGTCAAATTTCAAGTTCCTGTCGTTAATAGTTTGGGCGCTACGGATTTTTTAGTGTTGGCAACTCTCTAAAGTTGAAATTTGAGCAATTTGCCTTCTGGAAAATTGGGTACAATTTTCAAACGCATTTTTCTCGAAATTTTGAAAAATATGAAATTTTTTTTTCTGCATGAAAAAGATAGCAGAGATGCTAAATTTTCACCCAGTACCAAAATTATAGCTCTAGGATCAAAATTGGCCCAGTTATGGCCATTTTAGTTTGGGGGTACCTTTTTTCAATTTCTGGTTGAAGCAGAACCAAATCTTTGAAAGCCCATATCTCGAAAACTATTGGAGATAGAGAGTTGCAATTTGCACTGTGCTTGCACATCCATGAGTAGTCAATACCTGTCAAATTTCAAGTTCCTGCCGTCATCGGTCTGGCCGCTGGAGCACTTTAAGTTTCAGTTTTCCTCTTGAAAAAAATGGTAAAACTTCATAGTCGATTTTCTCCAAAGTTTGAAAATGTGTCCGAACTCTGTTTTCGACTGAAATAGACAGAAGAGATGTTAAACTTTCACCCAGTACAAAAATCAAAGCTCTAGCATCAAAATTGGCCAGTTTATGGCCATTTTAGTTTTGGGGTCACTTTTTCACTTTTTCAATAAAATAGCAAAGTTTTGACAGGCTGTTTCTCAGAAACTATGGGAGCTGGAGAGTTGCAATTTGCACTGCGTTTGCACATTGATATGAAGTCATTATGTGTCAAATTTCAAGTTCCTGTCGTTAATAGTTTGGGCGCTACGAATTTTTTAGTGTTGGCAACTCTCTAAAGCTGAAATTTGAGCAATTTGCCTTCTGGAAAATTGGGTACAATTTTCAAACGCATTTTTCTCGAAATTTTGAAAAATATGAATTTTTTTTTTCTGCATGAAAAAGATAGCAGTGATGCTAAATTTTCACCCAGTACCAAAATTATAGCTCTAGGATCAAAATTGGCCCAGTTATGGCCATTTTAGTTTGGGGGTACCTTTTTTCAATTTCTGGTTGAAGCAGAACCAAATCTTTGAAAGCCCATATCTCGAAAACTATTGGAGATAGAGAGTTGCAATTTGCACTGTGCTTGCACATCCATGTGTAGTCAATACCTGTCAAATTTCAAGTTCCTGCCGTCATCGGTCTGGCCGCTGGAGCACTTTAAGTTTCAGTTTTCCTCTTGAAAAAAATGGTAAAACTTCAAAGTCGATTTTCTCCAAAGTTTGAAAATGTGTCCGAACTCTGTTTTCGACTGAAATAGACAGAAGAGATGTTAAACTTTCACCCAGTACAAAAATCAAAGCTCTAGCATCAAAATTGGCCAGTTTATGGCTATTTTAGTTTTGGGGTCACTTTTTCACTTTTTCAATAAAATAGCAAAGTTTTGACAGGCTGTTTCTCAGAAACTATGGGAGCTGGAGAGTTGCAATTTGCACTGCGTTTGCACATTGATATGAAGTCATTATGTGTCAAATTTCAAGTTCCTGTCGTTAATAGTTTGGGCGCTACGGATTTTTTAGTGTTGGCAACTCTCTAAAGTTGAAATTTGAGCAATTTGCCTTCTGGAAAATTGGGTACAATTTTCAAACGCATTTTTCTCGAAATTTTGAAAAATATGAAATTTTTTTTTCTGCATGAAAAAGATAGCAGAGATGCTAAATTTTCACCCAGTACCAAAATTATAGCTCTAGGATCAAAATTGGCCCAGTTATGGCCATTTTAGTTTGGGGGTACCTTTTTTCAATTTCTGGTTGAAGCAGAACCAAATCTTTGAAAGCCCATATCTCGAAAACTATTGGAGATAGAGAGTTGCAATTTGCACTGTGCTTGCACATCCATGAGTAGTCAATACCTGTCAAATTTCAAGTTCCTGCCGTCATCGGTCTGGCCGCTGGAGCACTTTAAGTTTCAGTTTTCCTCTTGAAAAAAATGGTAAAACTTCATAGTCGATTTTCTCCAAAGTTTGAAAATGTGTCCGAACTCTGTTTTCGACTGAAATAGACAGAAGAGATGTTAAACTTTCACCCAGTACAAAAATCAAAGCTCTAGCATCAAAATTGGCCAGTTTATGGCCATTTTAGTTTTGGGGTCACTTTTTCACTTTTTCAATAAAATAGCAAAGTTTTGACAGGCCGTTTCTCAGAAACTATGGGAGCTGGAGAGTTGCAATTTGCACTGCGTTTGCACATTGATATGAAGTCATTATGTCTCAAATTTCCAGTTCCTGTCGTTAATAGTTTGGGCGCTACGAATTTTTTAGTGTTGGCAACTCTCTAAAGCTGAAATTTGAGCAATTTGCCTTCTGGAAAATTGGGTACAATTTTCAAACGCATTTTTCTCGAAATTTTGAAAAATATGAAATTTTTTTTTCTGCATGAAAAAGATAGCAGAGATGCTAAATTTTCACCCAGTACCAAAATTATAGCTCTAGGATCAAAATTGGCCCAGTTATGGCCATTTTAGTTTGGGGGTACCTTTTTTCAATTTCTGGTTGAAGCAGAACCAAATCTTTGAAAGCCCATATCTCGAAAACTATTGGAGATAGAGAGTTGCAATTTGCACTGTGCTTGCACATCCATGTGTAGTCAATACCTGTCAAATTTCAAGTTCCTGCCGTCATCGGTCTGGCCGCTGGAGCACTTTAAGTTTCAGTTTTCCTCTTGAAAAAAATGGTAAAACTTCAAAGTCGATTTTCTCCAAAGTTTGAAAATGTGTCCGAACTCTGTTTTCGACTGAAATAGACAGAAGAGATGTTAAACTTTCACCCAGTACAAAAATCAAAGCTCTAGCATCAAAATTGGCCAGTTTATGGCTATTTTAGTTTTGGGGTCACTTTTTCACTTTTTCAATAAAATAGCAAAGTTTTGACAGGCTGTTTCTCAGAAACTATGGGAGCTGGAGAGTTGCAATTTGCACTGCGTTTGCACATTGATATGAAGTCATTATGTGTCAAATTTCAAGTTCCTGTCGTTAATAGTTTGGGCGCTACGGATTTTTTAGTGTTGGCAACTCTCTAAAGTTGAAATTTGAGCAATTTGCCTTCTGGAAAATTGGGTACAATTTTCAAACGCATTTTTCTCGAAATTTTGAAAAATATGAAATTTTTTTTTCTGCATGAAAAAGATAGCAGAGATGCTAAATTTTCACCCAGTACCAAAATTATAGCTCTAGGATCAAAATTGGCCCAGTTATGGCCATTTTAGTTTGGGGGTACCTTTTTTCAATTTCTGGTTGAAGCAGAACCAAATCTTTGAAAGCCCATATCTCGAAAACTATTGGAGATAGAGAGTTGCAATTTGCACTGTGCTTGCACATCCATGAGTAGTCAATACCTGTCAAATTTCAAGTTCCTGCCGTCATCGGTCTGGCCGCTGGAGCACTTTAAGTTTCAGTTTTCCTCTTGAAAAAAATGGTAAAACTTCATAGTCGATTTTCTCCAAAGTTTGAAAATGTGTCCGAACTCTGTTTTCGACTGAAATAGACAGAAGAGATGTTAAACTTTCACCCAGTACAAAAATCAAAGCTCTAGCATCAAAATTGGCCAGTTTATGGCCATTTTAGTTTTGGGGTCACTTTTTCACTTTTTCAATAAAATAGCAAAGTTTTGACAGGCTGTTTCTCAGAAACTATGGGAGCTGGAGAGTTGCAATTTGCACTGCGTTTGCACATTGATATGAAGTCATTATGTCTCAAATTTCCAGTTCCTGTCGTTAATAGTTTGGGCGCTACGAATTTTTTAGTGTTGGCAACTCTCTAAAGCTGAAATTTGAGCAATTTGCCTTCTGGAAAATTGGGTACAATTTTCAAACGCATTTTTCTCGAAATTTTGAAAAATATGAAATTTTTTTTTCTGCATGAAAAAGATAGCAGAGATGCTAAATTTTCACCCAGTACCAAAATTATAGCTCTAGGATCAAAATTGGCCCAGTTATGGCCATTTTAGTTTGGGGGTACCTTTTTTCAATTTCTGGTTGAAGCAGAACCAAATCTTTGAAAGCCCATATCTCGAAAACTATTGGAGATAGAGAGTTGCAATTTGCACTGTGCTTGCACATCCATGTGTAGTCAATACCTGTCAAATTTCAAGTTCCTGCCGTCATCGGTCTGGCCGCTGGAGCACTTTAAGTTTCAGTTTTCCTCTTGAAAAAAATGGTAAAACTTCAAAGTCGATTTTCTCCAAAGTTTGAAAATGTGTCCGAACTCTGTTTTCGACTGAAATAGACAGAAGAGATGTTAAACTTTCACCCAGTACAAAAATCAAAGCTCTAGCATCAAAATTGGCCAGTTTATGGCCATTTTAGTTTTGGGGTCACTTTTTCACTTTTTCAATAAAATAGCAAAGTTTTGACAGGCTGTTTCTCAGAAACTATGGGAGCTGGAGAGTTGCAATTTGCACTGCGTTTGCACATTGATATGAAGTCATTATGTGTCAAATTTCAAGTTCCTGTCGTTAATAGTTTGGGCGCTACGAATTTTTTAGTGTTGGCAACTCTCTAAAGCTGAAATTTGAGCAATTTGCCTTCTGGAAAATTGGGTACAATTTTCAAACGCATTTTTCTCGAAATTTTGAAAAATATGAAATTTTTTTTTCTGCATGAAAAAGATAGCAGAGATGCTAAATTTTCACCCAGTACCAAAATTATAGCTCTAGGATCAAAATTGGCCCAGTTATGGCCATTTTAGTTTGGGGGTACCTTTTTTCAATTTCTGGTTGAAGCAGAACCAAATCTTTGAAAGCCCATATCTCGAAAACTATTGGAGATAGAGAGTTGCAATTTGCACTGTGCTTGCACATCCATGAGTAGTCAATACCTGTCAAATTTCAAGTTCCTGCCGTCATCGGTCTGGCCGCTGGAGCACTTTAAGTTTCAGTTTTCCTCTTGAAAAAAATGGTAAAACTTCATAGTCGATTTTCTCCAAAGTTTGAAAATGTGTCCGAACTCTGTTTTCGACTGAAATAGACAGAAGAGATGTTAAACTTTCACCCAGTACAAAAATCAAAGCTCTAGCATCAAAATTGGCCAGTTTATGGCCATTTTAGTTTTGGGGTCACTTTTTCACTTTTTCAATAAAATAGCAAAGTTTTGACAGGCTGTTTCTCAGAAACTATGGGAGCTGGAGAGTTGCAATTTGCACTGCGTTTGCACATTGATATGAAGTCATTATGTGTCAAATTTCAAGTTCCTGTCGTTAATAGTTTGGGCGCTACGAATTTTTTAGTGTTGGCAACTCTCTAAAGCTGAAATTTGAGCAATTTGCCTTCTGGAAAATTGGGTACAATTTTCAAACGCATTTTTCTCGAAATTTTGAAAAATATGAAATTTTTTTTTCTGCATGAAAAAGATAGCAGAGATGCTAAATTTTCACCCAGTACCAAAATTATAGCTCTAGGATCAAAATTGGCCCAGTTATGGCCATTTTAGTTTGGGGGTACCTTTTTTCAATTTCTGGTTGAAGCAGAACCAAATCTTTGAAAGCCCATATCTCGAAAACTATTGGAGATAGAGAGTTGCAATTTGCACTGTGCTTGCACATCCATGTGTAGTCAATACCTGTCAAATTTCAAGTTCCTGCCGTCATCGGTCTGGCCGCTGGAGCACTTTAAGTTTCAGTTTTCCTCTTGAAAAAAATGGTAAAACTTCAAAGTCGATTTTCTCCAAAGTTTGAAAATGTGTCCGAACTCTGTTTTCGACTGAAATAGACAGAAGAGATGTTAAACTTTCACCCAGTACAAAAATCAAAGCTCTAGCATCAAAATTGGCCAGTTTATGGCCATTTTAGTTTTGGGGTCACTTTTTCACTTTTTCAATAAAATAGCAAAGTTTTGACAGGCTGTTTCTCAGAAACTATGGGAGCTGGAGAGTTGCAATTTGCACTGCGTTTGCACATTGATATGAAGTCATTATGTGTCAAATTTCAAGTTCCTGTCGTTAATAGTTTGGGCGCTACGAATTTTTTAGTGTTGGCAACTCTCTAAAGCTGAAATTTGAGCAATTTGCCTTCTGGAAAATTGGGTACAATTTTCAAACGCATTTTTCTCGAAATTTTGAAAAATATGAAATTTTTTTTTCTGCATGAATAAGATAGCAGAGATGCTAAATTTTCACCCAGTACCAAAATTATAGCTCTAGGATCAAAATTGGCCCAGTTATGGCCATTTTAGTTTGGGGGTACCTTTTTTCAATTTCTGGTTGAAGCAGAACCAAATCTTTGAAAGCCCATATCTCGAAAACTATTGGAGATAGAGAGTTGCAATTTGCACTGTGCTTGCACATCCATGTGTAGTCAATACCTGTCAAATTTCAAGTTCCTGCCGTCATCGGTCTGGCCGCTGGAGCACTTTAAGTTTCAGTTTTCCTCTTGAAAAAAATGGTAAAACTTCAAAGTCGATTTTCTCCAAAGTTTGAAAATGTGTCCGAACTCTGTTTTCGACTGAAATAGACAGAAGAGATGTTAAACTTTCACCCAGTACAAAAATCAAAGCTCTAGCATCAAAATTGGCCAGTTTATGGCCATTTTAGTTTTGGGGTCACTTTTTCACTTTTTCAATAAAATAGCAAAGTTTTGACAGGCTGTTTCTCAGAAACTATGGGAGCTGGAGAGTTGCAATTTGCACTGCGTTTGCACATTGATATGAAGTCATTATGTGTCAAATTTCAAGTTCCTGTCGTTAATAGTTTGGGCGCTACGAATTTTTTAGTGTTGGCAACTCTCTAAAGCTGAAATTTGAGCAATTTGCCTTCTGGAAAATTGGGTACAATTTTCAAACGCATTTTTCTCGAAATTTTGAAAAAGATGAAATTTTTTTTTCTGCATGAAAAAGATAGCAGAGATGCTAAATTTTCACCCAGTACCAAAATTATAGCTCTAGGATCAAAATTGGCCCAGTTATGGCCATTTTAGTTTGGGGGTACCTTTTTTCAATTTCTGGTTGAAGCAGAACCAAATCTTTGAAAGCCCATATCTCGAAAACTATTGGAGATAGAGAGTTGCAATTTGCACTGTGCTTGCACATCCATGTGTAGTCAATACCTGTCAAATTTCAAGTTCCTGCCGTCATCGGTCTGGCCGCTGGAGCACTTTAAGTTTCAGTTTTCCTCTTGAAAAAAATGGTAAAACTTCAAAGTCGATTTTCTCCAAAGTTTGAAAATGTGTCCGAACTCTGTTTTCGACTGAAATAGACAGAAGAGATGTTAAACTTTCACCCAGTACAAAAATCAAAGCTCTAGCATCAAAATTGGCCAGTTTATGGCCATTTTAGTTTTGGGGTCACTTTTTCACTTTTTCAATAAAATAGCAAAGTTTTGACAGGCTGTTTCTCAGAAACTATGGGAGCTGGAGAGTTGCAATTTGCACTGCGTTTGCACATTGATATGAAGTCATTATGTGTCAAATTTCAAGTTCCTGTCGTTAATAGTTTGGGCGCTACGAATTTTTTAGTGTTGGCAACTCTCTAAAGCTGAAATTTGAGCAATTTGCCTTCTGGAAAATTGGGTACAATTTTCAAACGCATTTTTCTCGAAATTTTGAAAAAGATGAAATTTTTTTTTCTGCATGAAAAAGATAGCAGAGATGCTAAATTTTCACCCAGTACCAAAATTATAGCTCTAGGATCAAAATTGGCCCAGTTATGGCCATTTTAGTTTGGGGGTACCTTTTTTCAATTTCTGGTTGAAGCAGAACCAAATCTTTGAAAGCCCATATCTCGAAAACTATTGGAGATAGAGAGTTGCAATTTGCACTGTGCTTGCACATCCATGTGTAGTCAATACCTGTCAAATTTCAAGTTCCTGCCGTCATCGGTCTGGCCGCTGGAGCACTTTAAGTTTCAGTTTTCCTCTTGAAAAAAATGGTAAAACTTCAAAGTCGATTTTCTCCAAAGTTTGAAAATGTGTCCGAACTCTGTTTTCGACTGAAATAGACAGAAGAGATGTTAAACTTTCACCCAGTACAAAAATCAAAGCTCTAGCATCAAAATTGGCCAGTTTATGGCCATTTTAGTTTTGGGGTCACTTTTTCACTTTTTCAATAAAATAGCAAAGTTTTGACAGGCTGTTTCTCAGAAACTATGGGAGCTGGAGAGTTGCAATTTGCACTGCGTTTGCACATTGATATGAAGTCATTATGTGTCAAATTTCAAGTTCCTGTCGTTAATAGTTTGGGCGCTACGAATTTTTTAGTGTTGGCAACTCTCTAAAGCTGAAATTTGAGCAATTTGCCTTCTGGAAAATTGGGTACAATTTTCAAACGCATTTTTCTCGAAATTTTGAAAAATATGAAATTTGTTTTTCTGCATGAAAAAGATAGCAGAGATGCTAAATTTTCACCCAGTACCAAAATTATAGCTCTAGGATCACAATTGGCCCAGTTATGGCCATTTTAGTTTGGGGGTACCTTTTTTCAATTTCTGGTTGAAGCAGAACCAAATCTTTGAAAGCCCATATCTCGAAAACTATTGGAGATAGAGAGTTGCAATTTGCACTGTGCTTGCACATCCATGTGTAGTCAATACCTGTCAAATTTCAAGTTCCTGCCGTCATCGGTCTGGCCGCTGGAGCACTTTCAGTTTCAGTTTTCCTCTTGAAAAAAATGGTAAAACTTCAAAGTCGATTTTCTCCAAAGTTTGAAAATGTGTCCGAACTCTGTTTTCGACTGAAATAGACAGAAGAGATGTTAAACTTTCACCCAGTACAAAAATCAAAGCTCTAGCATCAAAATTGGCCAGTTTATGGCCATTTTAGTTTTGGGGTCACTTTTTCACTTTTTCAATAAAATAGCAAAGTTTTGACAGGCTGTTTCTCAGAAACTATGGGAGCTGGAGAGTTGCAATTTGCACTGCGTTTGCACATTGATATGAAGTCATTATGTGTCAAATTTCAAGTTCCTGTCGTTAATAGTTTGGGCGCTACGAATTTTTTAGTGTTGGCAACTCTCTAAAGCTGAAATTTGAGCAATTTGCCTTCTGGAAAATTGGGTACAATTTTCAAACGCATTTTTCTCGAAATTTTGAAAAATATGAAATTTTTTTTTCTGCATGAAAAAGATAGCAGAGATGCTAAATTTTCACCCAGTACCAAAATTATAGCTCTAGGATCAAAATTGGCCCAGTTATGGCCATTTTAGTTTGGGCGTACCTTTTTTCAATTTCTGGTTGAAGCAGAACCAAATCTTTGAAAGCCCATATCTCGAAAACTATTGGAGATAGAGAGTTGCAATTTGCACTGTGCTTGCACATCCATGTGTAGTCAATACCTGTCAAATTTCAAGTTCCTGCCGTCATCGGTCTGGCCGCTGGAGCACTTTAAGTTTCAGTTTTCCTCTTGAAAAAAATGGTAAAACTTCAAAGTCGATTTTCTCCAAAGTTTGAAAATGTGTCCGAACTCTGTTTTCGACTGAAATAGACAGAAGAGATGTTAAACTTTCACCCAGTACAAAAATCAAAGCTCTAGCATCAAAATTGGCCAGTTTATGGCAATTTTAGTTTTGGGGTCACTTTTTCACTTTTTCAATAAAATAGCAAAGTTTTGACAGGCTGTTTCTCAGAAACTATGGGAGCTGGAGAGTTGCAATTTGCACTGCGTTTGCACATTGATATGAAGTCATTATGTGTCAAATTTCAAGTTCCTGTCGTTAATAGTTTGGGCGCTACGAATTTTTTAGTGTTGGCAACTCTCTAAAGCTGAAATTTGAGCAATTTGCCTTCTGGAAAATTGGGTACAATTTTCAAACGCATTTTTCTCGAAATTTTGAAAAAGATGAAATTTTTTTTTCTGCATGAAAAAGATAGCAGAGATGCTAAATTTTCACCCAGTACCAAAATTATAGCTCTAGGATCAAAATTGGCCCAGTTATGGCCATTTTAGTTTGGGGGTACCTTTTTTCAATTTCTGGTTGAAGCAGAACCAAATCTTTGAAAGCCCATATCTCGAAAACTATTGGAGATAGAGAGTTGCAATTTGCACTGTGCTTGCACATCCATGTGTAGTCAATACCTGTCAAATTTCAAGTTCCTGCCGTCATCGGTCTGGCCGCTGGAGCACTTTAAGTTTCAGTTTTCCTCTTGAAAAAAATGGTAAAACTTCAAAGTCGATTTTCTCCAAAGTTTGAAAATGTGTCCGAACTCTGTTTTCGACTGAAATAGACAGAAGAGATGTTAAACTTTCACCCAGTACAAAAATCAAAGCTCTAGCAGCAAAATTGGCCAGTTTATGGCCATTTTAGTTTTGGGGTCACTTTTTCACTTTTTCAATAAAATAGCAAAGTTTTGACAGGCTGTTTCTCAGAAACTATGGGAGCTGGAGAGTTGCAATTTGCACTGCGTTTGCACATTGATATAAAAAGTCATTATGTGTCAAATTTCAAGTTCCTGTCGTTAATTGTTTGGGCGCTACGAATTTTTTAGTGTTGGCAACTCTCTAAAGCTGAAATTTGAGCAATTTGCCTTCTGGAAAATTGGGTACAATTTTCAAACGCATTTTTCTCGAAATTTTGAAAAAGATGAAATTTTTTTTTCTGCATGAAAAAGATAGCAGAGATGCTAAATTTTCACCCAGTACCAACATTATAGCTCTAGGATCAAAATTGGCCCAGTTATGGCCATTTTAGTTTGGGGGTACCTTTTTTCAATTTCTGGTTGAAGCAGAACCAAATCTTTGAAAGCCCATATCTCGAAAACTATTGGAGATAGAGAGTTGCAATTTACACTGTGCTTGCACATTCATGTGTAGTCAATACCTGTCAAATTTCAAGTTCCTGCCGTCATCGGTCTGGCCGCTGGAGCACTTTAAGTTTCAGTTTTCCTCTTGAAAAAAATGGTAAAACTTCAAAGTCGATTTTCTCCAAAGTTTGAAAATGTGTCCGAACTCTGTTTTCGACTGAAATAGACAGAAGAGATGTTAAACTTTCACCCAGTACAAAAATCAAAGCTCTAGCATCAAAATTGGCCAGTTTATGGCCATTTTAGTTTTGGGGTCACTTTTTCACTTTTTCAATAAAATAGCAAAGTTTTGACAGGCTGTTTCTCAGAAACTATGGGAGCTGGAGAGTTGCAATTTGCACTGCGTTTGCACATTGCTATGAAGTCATTATGTGTCAAATTTCAAGTTCCTGTCGTTAATAGTTTGGGCGCTACGAATTTTTTAGTGTTGGCAACTCTCTAAAGCTGAAATTTGAGCAATTTGCCTTCTGGAAAATTGGGTACAATTTTCAAACGCATTTTTCTCGAAATTTTGAAAATTATGAAATTTTTTTTTCTGCATGAAAAAGATAGCAGAGATGCTAAATTTTCACCCAGTACCAAAATTATAGCTCTAGGATCAAAATTGGCCCAGTTATGGCCATTTTAGTTTGGGGGTACCTTTTTTCAATTTCTGGTTGAAGCAGAACCAAATCTTTGAAAGCCCATATCTCGAAAACTATTGGAGATAGAGAGTTGCAATTTGCACTGTGCTTGCACATCCATGTGTAGTCAATACCTGTCAAATTTCAAGTTCCTGCCGTCATCGGTCTGGCCGCTGGAGCACTTTAAGTTTCAGTTTTCCTCTTGAAAAAAATGGTAAAACTTCAAAGTCGATTTTCTCCAAAGTTTGAAAATGTGTCCGAACTCTGTTTTCGACTGAAATAGACAGAAGAGATGTTAAACTTTCACCCAGTACAAAAATCAAAGCTCTAGCATCAAAATTGGCCAGTTTATGGCCATTTTAGTTTTGGGGTCACTTTTTCACTTTTTCAATAAAATAGCAAAGTTTTGACAGGCTGTTTCTCAGAAACTATGGGAGCTGGAGAGTTGCAATTTGCACTGCGTTTGCACATTGATATGAAGTCATTTCGTGTCAAATTTCAAGTTCCTGTCGTTAATAGTTTGGGCGCTACGAATTTTTTAGTGTTGGCAACTCTCTAAAGCTGAAATTTGAGCAATTTGCCTTCTGGAAAATTGGGTACAATTTTCAAACGCATTTTTATTTCGAAATTTTGAAAAAGATGAAATTTTTTTTTCTGCATGAAAAAGATAGCAGAGATGCTAAATTTTCACCCAGTACCAAAATTATAGCTCTAGGATCAAAATTGGCCCAGTTATGGCCATTTTAGTTTGGGGGTACCTTTTTTCAATTTCTGGTTGAAGCAGAACCAAATCTTTGAAAGCCCATATCTCGAAAACTATTGGAGATAGAGAGTTGCAATTTGCACTGTGCTTGCACATCCATGTGTAGTCAATACCTGTCAAATTTCAAGTTCCTGCCGTCATCGGTCTGGCCGCTGGAGCACTTTAAGTTTCAGTTCTCCTCTTGAAAAAAATGGTAAAACTTCAAAGTCGATTTTCTCCAAAGTTTGAAAATGTGTCCGAACTCTGTTTTCGACTGAAATAGACAGAAGAGATGTTAAACTTTCACCCAGTACAAAAATCAAAGCTCTAGCATCAAAATTGGCCAGTTTATGGCCATTTTAGTTTTGGGGTCACTTTTTCACTTTTTCAATAAAATAGCAAAGTTTTGACAGGCTGTTTCTCAGAAACTATGGGAGCTGGAGAGTTGCAATTTGCACTGCGTTTGCACATTGATATAAAAAGTCATTATGTGTCAAATTTCAAGTTCCTGTCGTTAATAGTTTGGGCGCTACGAATTTTTTAGTGTTGGCAACTCTCTAAAGCTGAAATTTGAGCAATTTGCCTTCTGGAAAATTGGGTACAATTTTCAAACGCATTTTTCTCGAAATTTTGAAAAAGATGAAATTTTTTTTTCTGCATGAAAAAGATAGCAGAGATGCTAAATTTTCACCCAGTACCAACATTATAGCTCTAGGATCAAAATTGGCCCAGTTATGGCCATTTTAGTTTGGGGGTACCTTTTTTCAATTTCTGGTTGAAGCAGAACCAAATCTTTGAAAGCCCATATCTCGAAAACTATTGGAGATAGAGAGTTGCAATTTACACTGTGCTTGCACATCCATGTGTAGTCAATACCTGTCAAATTTCAAGTTCCTGCCGTCATCGGTCTGGCCGCTGGAGCACTTTAAGTTTCAGTTTTCCTCTTGAAAAAAATGGTAAAACTTCAAAGTCGATTTTCTCCAAAGTTTGAAAATGTGTCCGAACTCTGTTTTCGACTGAAATAGACAGAAGAGATGTTAAACTTTCACCCAGTACAAAAATCAAAGCTCTAGCATCAAAATTGGCCAGTTTATGGCCATTTTAGTTTTGGGGTCACTTTTTCACTTTTTCAATAAAATAGCAAAGTTTTGACAGGCTGTTTCTCAGAAACTATGGGAGCTGGAAAGTTGCAATTTGCACTGCGTTTGCACATTGCTATGAAGTCATTATGTGTCAAATTTCAAGTTCCTGTCGTTAATAGTTTGGGCGCTACGAATTTTTTAGTGTTGGCAACTCTCTAAAGCTGAAATTTGAGCAATTTGCCTTCTGGAAAATTGGGTACAATTTTCAAACGCATTTTTCTCGAAATTTTGAAAATTATGAAATTTTTTTTTCTGCATGAAAAAGATAGCAGAGATGCTAAATTTTCACCCAGTACCAAAATTATAGCTCTAGGATCAAAATTGGCCCAGTTATGGCCATTTTAGTTTGGGGGTACCTTTTTTCAATTTCTGGTTGAAGCAGAACCAAATCTTTGAAAGCCCATATCTCGAAAACTATTGGAGATAGAGAGTTGCAATTTGCACTGTGCTTGCACATCCATGTGTAGTCAATACCTGTCAAATTTCAAGTTCCTGCCGTCATCGGTCTGGCCGCTGGAGCACTTTAAGTTTCAGTTTTCCTCTTGAAAAAAATGGTAAAACTTCAAAGTCGATTTTCTCCAAAGTTTGAAAATGTGTCCGAACTCTGTTTTCGACTGAAATAGACAGAAGAGATGTTAAACTTTCACCCAGTACAAAAATCAAAGCTCTAGCATCAAAATTGGCCAGTTTATGGCCATTTTAGTTTTGGGGTCACTTTTTCACTTTTTCAATAAAATAGCAAAGTTTTGACAGGCTGTTTCTCAGAAACTATGGGAGCTGGAGAGTTGCAATTTGCACTGCGTTTGCACATTGATATGAAGTCATTTCGTGTCAAATTTCAAGTTCCTGTCGTTAATAGTTTGGGCGCTACGAATTTTTTAGTGTTGGCAACTCTCTAAAGCTGAAATTTGAGCAATTTGCCTTCTGGAAAATTGGGTACAATTTTCAAACGCATTTTTTTCGAAATTTTGAAAAAGATGAAATTTTTTTTTCTGCATGAAAAAGATAGCAGAGATGCTAAATTTTCACCCAGTACCAAAATTATAGCTCTAGGATCAAAATTGGCCCAGTTATGGCCATTTTAGTTTGGGGGTACCTTTTTTCAATTTCTGGTTGAAGCAGAACCAAATCTTTGAAAGCCCATATCTCGAAAACTATTGGAGATAGAGAGTTGCAATTTGCACTGTGCCTGCACATCCATGTGTAGTCAATACCTGTCAAATTTCAAGTTCCTGCCGTCATCGGTCTGGCCGCTGGAGCACTTTAAGTTTCAGTTTTCCTCTTGAAAAAAATGGTAAAACTTCAAAGTCGATTTTCTCCAAAGTTTGAAAATGTGTCCGAACTCTGTTTTCGACTGAAATAGACAGAAGAGATGTTAAACTTTCACCCAGTACAAAAATCAAAGCTCTAGCATCAAAATTGGCCAGTTTATGGCCATTTTAGTTTTGGGGTCACTTTTTCACTTTTTCAATAAAATAGCAAAGTTTTGACAGGCTGTTTCTCAGAAACTATGGGAGCTGGAGAGTTGCAATTTGCACTGCGTTTGCACATTGATATGAAGTCATTATGTGTCAAATTTCAAGTTCCTGTCGTTAATAGTTTGGGCGCTACGAATTTTTTAGTGTTGGCAACTCTCTAAAGCTGAAATTTGAGCAATTTGCCTTCTGGAAAATTGGGTACAATTTTCAAACGCATTTTTCTCGAAATTTTGAAAAATATGAAATTTTTTTTTCTGCATGAAAAAGATAGCAGAGATGCTAAATTTTCACCCAGTACCAAAATTATAGCTCTAGGATCAAAATTGGCCCAGTTATGGCCATTTTAGTTTGGGGGTACCTTTTTTCAATTTCTGGTTGAAGCAGAACCAAATCTTTGAAAGCCCATATCTCGAAAACTATTGGAGATAGAGAGTTGCAATTTGCACTGTGCTTGCACATCCATGTGTAGTCAATACCTGTCAAATTTCAAGTTCCTGCCGTCATCGGTCTGGCCGCTGGAGCACTTTAAGTTTCAGTTTTCCTCTTGAAAAAAATGGTAAAACTTCAAAGTCGATTTTCTCCAAAGTTTGAAAATGTGTCCGAACTCTGTTTTCGACTGAAATAGACAGAAGAGATGTTAAACTTTCACCCAGTACAAAAATCAAAGCTGTAGCATCAAAATTGGCCAGTTTATGGCCATTTTAGTTTTGGGGTCACTTTTTCACTTTTTCAATAAAATAGCAAAGTTTTGACAGGCTGTTTCTCAGAAACTATGGGAGCTGGAGAGTTGCAATTTGCACTGCGTTTGCACATTGATATGAAGTCATTATGTGTCAAATTTCAAGTTCCTGTCGTTAATAGTTTGGGCGCTACGAATTTTTTAGTGTTGGCAACTCTCTAAAGCTGAAATTTGAGCAATTTGCCTTCTGGAAAATTGGGTACAATTTTCAAACGCATTTTTCTCGAAATTTTGAAAAATATGAAATTTTTTTTTCTGCATGAAAAAGATAGCAGAGATGCTAAATTTTCACCCAGTACCAAAATTATAGCTCTAGGATCAAAATTGGCCCAGTTATGGCCATTTTAGTTTGGGGGTACCTTTTTTCAATTTCTGGTTGAAGCAGAACCAAATCTTTGAAAGCCCATATCTCGAAAACTATTGGAGATAGAGAGTTGCAATTTGCACTGTGCTTGCACATCCATGTGTAGTCAATACCTGTCAAATTTCAAGTTCCTGCCGTCATCGGTCTGGCCGCTGGAGCACTTTAAGTTTCAGTTTTCCTCTTGAAAAAAATGGTAAAACTTCAAAGTCGATTTTCTCCAAAGTTTGAAAATGTGTCCGAACTCTGTTTTCGACTGAAATAGACAGAAGAGATGTTAAACTTTCACCCAGTACAAAAATCAAAGCTCTAGCATCAAAATTGGCCAGTTTATGGCCATTTTAGTTTTGGGGTCACTTTTTCACTTTTTCAATAAAATAGCAAAGTTTTGACAGGCTGTTTCTCAGAAACTATGGGAGCTGGAGAGTTGTAATTTGCACTGCGTTTGCACATTGATATGAAGTCATTTCGTGTCAAATTTCAAGTTCCTGTCGTTAATAGTTTGGGCGCTACGAATTTTTTAGTGTTGGCAACTCTCTAAAGCTGAAATTTGAGCAATTTGCCTTCTGGAAAATTGGGTACAATTTTCAAACGCATTTTTCTCGAAATTTTGAAAAATATGAAATTTTTTTTTCTGCATGAAAAAGATAGCAGAGATGCTAAATTTTCACCCAGTACCAAAATTATAGCTCTAGGATCAAAATTGGCCCAGTTATGGCCATGTTAGTTTGGGGGTACCTTTTTTCAATTTCTGGTTGAAGCAGAACCAAATCTTTGAAAGCCCATATCTCGAAAACTATTGGAGATAGAGAGTTGCAATTTGCACCGTGCTTGCACATCCATGTGTAGTCAATACCTGTCAAATTTCAAGTTCCTGCCGTAATCGGTCTGGCCGCTGGAGCACTTTAAGTTTCAGTTTTCCTCTTGAAAAAAATGGTAAAACTTCAAAGTCGATTTTCTCCAAAGTTTGAAAATGTGTCCGAACTCTGTTTTCGACTGAAATAGACAGAAGAGATGTTAAACTTTCACCCAGTACAAAAATCAAAGCTCTAGCATCAAAATTGGCCAGTTTATGGCCATTTTAGTTTTGGGGTCACTTTTTCACTTTTTCAATAAAATAGCAAAGTTTTGACAGGCTGTTTCTCAGAAACTATGGGAGCTGGAGAGTTGCAATTTGCACTGCGTTTGCACATTGATATGAAGTCATTATGTGTCAAATTTCAAGTTCCTGTCGTTAATAGTTTGGGCGCTACGAATTTTTTAGTGTTGGCAACTCTCTAAAGCTGAAATTTGAGCAATTTGCCTTCTGGAAAATTGGGTACAATTTTCAAACGCATTTTTCTCGAAATTTTGAAAAAGATGAAATTTTTTTTTCTGCATGAAAAAGATAGCAGAGATGCTAAATTTTCACCCAGTACCAAAATTATAGCTCTAGGATCAAAATTGGCCCAGTTATGGCCATTTTAGTTTGGGGGTACCTTTTTTCAATTTCTGGTTGAAGCAGAACCAAATCTTTGAAAGCCCATATCTCGAAAACTATTGGAGATAGAGAGTTGCAATTTGCACTGTGCTTGCACATCCATGTGTAGTCAATACCTGTCAAATTTCAAGTTCCTGCCGTCATCGGTCTGGCCGCTGGAGCACTTTAAGTTTCAGTTTTCCTCTTGAAAAAAATGGTAAAACTTCAAAGTCGATTTTCTCCAAAGTTTGAAAATGTGTCCGAACTCTGTTTTCGACTGAAATAGACAGAAGAGATGTTAAACTTTCACCCAGTACAAAAATCAAAGCTCTAGCATCAAAATTGGCCAGTTTATGGCCATTTTAGTTTTGGGGTCACTTTTTCACTTTTTCAATAAAATAGCAAAGTTTTGACAGGCTGTTTCTCAGAAACTATGGGAGCTGGAGAGTTGCAATTTGCACTGCGTTTGCACATTGATATGAAGTCATTTCGTGTCAAATTTCAAGTTCCTGTCGTTAATAGTTTGGGCGCTACGAATTTTTTAGTGTTGGCAACTCTCTAAAGCTGAAATTTGAGCAATTTGCCTTCTGGAAAATTGGGTACAATTTTCAAACGCATTTTTCTCGAAATTTTGAAAAATATGAAATTTTTTTTTCTGCATGAAAAAGATAGCAGAGATGCTAAATTTTCACCCAGTACCAAAATTATAGCTCTAGGATCAAAATTGGCCCAGTTATGGCCATTTTAGTTTGGGGGTACCTTTTTTCAATTTCTGGTTGAAGCAGAACCAAATCTTTGAAAGCCCATATCTCGAAAACTATTGGAGATAGAGAGTTGCAATTTGCACCGTGCTTGCACATCCATGTGTAGTCAATACCTGTCAAATTTCAAGTTCCTGCCGTAATCGGTCTGGCCGCTGGAGCACTTTAAGTTTCAGTTTTCCTCTTGAAAAAAATGGTAAAACTTCAAAGTCGATTTTCTCCAAAGTTTGAAAATGTGTCCGAACTCTGTTTTCGACTGAAATAGACAGAAGAGATGTTAAACTTTCACCCAGTACAAAAATCAAAGCTCTAGCATCAAAATTGGCCAGTTTATGGCCATTTTAGTTTTGGGGTCACTTTTTCACTTTTTCAATAAAATAGCAAAGTTTTGACAGGCTGTTTCTCAGAAACTATGGGAGCTGGAGAGTTGCAATTTGCACTGCGTTTGCACATTGATATGAAGTCATTATGTGTCAAATTTCAAGTTCCTGTCGTTAATAGTTTGGGCGCTACGAATTTTTTAGTGTTGGCAACTCTCTAAAGCTGAAATTTGAGCAATTTGCCTTCTGGAAAATTGGGTACAATTTTCAAACGCATTTTTCTCGAAATTTTGAAAAAGATGAAATTTTTTTTTCTGCATGAAAAAGATAGCAGAGATGCTAAATTTTCACCCAGTACCAAAATTATAGCTCTAGGATCAAAATTGGCCCAGTTATGGCCATTTTAGTTTGGGGGTACCTTTTTTCAATTTCTGGTTGAAGCAGAACCAAATCTTTGAAAGCCCATATCTCGAAAACTATTGGAGATAGAGAGTTGCAATTTGCACTGTGCTTGCACATCCATGTGTAGTCAATACCTGTCAAATTTCAAGTTCCTGCCGTCATCGGTCTGGCCGCTGGAGCACTTTAAGTTTCAGTTTTCCTCTTGAAAAAATGGTAAAACTTCAAAGTCGATTTTCTCCAAAGTTTGAAAATGTGTCCGAACTCTGTTTTCGACTGAAATAGACAGAAGAGATGTTAAACTTTCACCCAGTACAAAAATCAAAGCTCTAGCATCAAAATTGGCCAGTTTATGGCCATTTTAGTTTTGGGGTCACTTTTTCACTTTTTCAATAAAATAGCAAAGTTTTGACAGGCTGTTTCTCAGAAACTATGGGAGCTGGAGAGTTGCAATTTGCACTGCGTTTGCACATTGATATGAAGTCATTATGTGTCAAATTTCAAGTTCCTGTCGTTAATAGTTTGGGCGCTACGAATTTTTTAGTGTTGGCAACTCTCTAAAGCTGAAATTTGAGCAATTTGCCTTCTGGAAAATTGGGTACAATTTTCAAACGCATTTTTCTCGAAATTTTGAAAAATATGAAATTTTTTTTTCTGCATGAAAAAGATAGCAGAGATGCTAAATTTTCACCCAGTACCAAAATTATAGCTCTATGATCAAAATTGGTCCAGTTATGGCCATTTTAGTTTGGGGGTACCTTTTTTCAATTTCTGGTTGAAGCAGAACCAAATCTTTGAAAGCCCATATCTCGAAAACTATTGGAGATAGAGAGTTGCAATTTGCACTGTGCTTGCACATCCATGTGTAGTCAATACCTGTCAAATTTCAAGTTCCTGCCGTCATCGGTCTGGCCGCTGGAGCACTTTCAGTTTCAGTTTTCCTCTTGAAAAAAATGGTAAAACTTCAAAGTCGATTTTCTCCAAAGTTTGAAAATGTGTCCGAACTCTGTTTTCGACTGAAATAGACAGAAGAGATGTTAAACTTTCACCCAGTACAAAAATCAAAGCTCTAGCATCAAAATTGGCCAGTTTATGGCCATTTTAGTTTTGGGGTCACTTTTTCACTTTTTCAATAAAATAGCAAAGTTTTGACAGGCTGTTTCTCAGAAACTATGGGAGCTGGAGAGTTGCAATTTGCACTGCGTTTGCACATTGATATGAAGTCATTTCGTGTCAAATTTCAAGTTCCTGTCGTTAATAGTTTGGGCGCTACGAATTTTTTAGTGTTGGCAACTCTCTAAAGCTGAAATTTGAGCAATTTGCCTTCTGGAAAATTGGGTACAATTTTCAAACGCATTTTTCTCGAAATTTTGAAAAATATGAAATTTTTTTTTCTGCATGAAAAAGATAGCAGAGATGCTAAATTTTCACCCAGTACCAAAATTATAGCTCTAGGATAAAAATTGGCCCAGTTATGGCCATTTTAGTTTGGGGGTACCTTTTTTCAATTTCTGGTTGAAGCAGAACCAAATCTTTGAAAGCCCATATCTCGAAAACTATTGGAGATAGAGAGTTGCAATTTGCACTGTGCTTGCACATCCATGTGTAGTCAATACCTGTCAAATTTCAAGTTCCTGCCGTCATCGGTCTGGCCGCTGGAGCACTTTAAGTTTCAGTTTTCCTCTTGAAAAAAATGGTAAAACTTCAAAGTCGATTTTCTCCAAAGTTTGAAAATGTGTCCGAACTCTGTTTTCGACTGAAATAGACAGAAGAGATGTTAAACTTTCACCCAGTACAAAAATCAAAGCTCTAGCATCAAAATTGGCCAGTTTATGGCCATTTTAGTTTTGGGGTCACTTTTTCACTTTTTCAATAAAATAGCAAAGTTTTGACAGGCTGTTTCTCAGAAACTATGGGAGCTGGAGAGTTGCAATTTGCACTGCGTTTGCACATTGATATGAAGTCATTATGTGTCAAATTTCAAGTTCCTGTCGTTAATAGTTTGGGCGCTACGAATTTTTTAGTGTTGGCAACTCTCTAAAGCTGAAATTTGAGCAATTTGCCTTCTGGAAAATTGGGTACAATTTTCAAACGCATTTTTCTCGAAATTTTGAAAAAAATGAAATTTTTTTTTCTGCATGAAAAAGATAGCAGAGATGCTAAATTTTCACCCAGTACCAAAATTATAGCTCTAGGATCAAAATTGGCCCAGTTATGGCCATTTTAGTTTGGGGGTACCTTTTTTCAATTTCTGGTTGAAGCAGAACCAAATCTTTGAAAGCCCATATCTCGAAAACTATTGGAGATAGAGAGTTGCAATTTGCACTGTGCTTGCACATCCATGTGTAGTCAATACCTGTCAAATTTCAAGTTCCTGCCGTAATCGGTCTGGCCGCTGGAGCACTTTAAGTTTCAGTTTTCCTCTTGAAAAAAATGGTAAAACTTCAAAGTCGATTTTCTCCAAAGTTTGAAAATGTGTCCGAACTCTGTTTTCGACTGAAATAGACAGAAGAGATGTTAAACTTTCACCCAGTACAAAAATCAAAGCTCTAGCATCAAAATTGGCCAGTTTATGGCCATTTTAGTTTTGGGGTCACTTTTTCACTTTTTCAATAAAATAGCAAAGTTTTGACAGGCTGTTTCTCAGAAACTATGGGAGCTGGAGAGTTGCAATTTGCACTGCGTTTGCACATTGATATGAAGTCATTATGTGTCAAATTTCAAGTTCCTGTCGTTAATAGTTTGGGCGCTACGAATTTTTTAGTGTTGGCAACTCTCTAAAGCTGAAATTTGAGCAATTTGCCTTCTGGAAAATTGGGTACAATTTTCAAACGCATTTTTCTCGAAATTTTGAAAAATATGAAATTTTTTTTTCTGCATGAAAAAGATAGCAGAGATGCTACTTTTTCACCCAGTATCAAAATTATAGCTCTAGGATCAAAATTGGCCCAGTTATGGCCATTTTAGTTTGGGGGTACCTTTTTTCAATTTCTGGTTGAAGCAGAACCAAATCTTTGAAAGCCCATATCTCGAAAACTATTGGAGATAGAGAGTTGCAATTTGCACTGTGCTTGCACATCCATGTGTAGTCAATACCTGTCAAATTTCAAGTTCCTGCCGTCATCGGTCTGGCCGCTGGAGCACTTTAAGTTTCAGTTTTCCTCTTGAAAAAAATGGTAAAACTTCAAAGTCGATTTTCTCCAAAGTTTGAAAATGTGTCCGAACTCTGTTTTCGACTGAAATAGACAGAAGAGATGTTAAACTTTCACCCAGTACAAAAATCAAAGCTCTAGCATCAAAATTGGCCAGTTTATGGCCATTTTAGTTTTGGGGTCACTTTTTCACTTTTTCAATAAAATAGCAAAGTTTTGACAGGCTGTTTCTCAGAAACTATGGGAGCTGGAGAGTTGCAATTTGCACTGCGTTTGCACATTGATATGAAGTCATTATGTGTCAAATTTCAAGTTCCTGTCGTTAATAGTTTGGGCGCTACGAATTTTTTAGTGTTGGCAACTCTCTAAAGCTGAAATTTGAGCAATTTGCCTTCTGGAAAATTGGGTACAATTTTCAAACGCATTTTTCTCGAAATTTTGAAAAATATGAAATTTTTTTTTCTGCATGAAAAAGATAGCAGAGATGCTAAATTTTCACCCAGTACCAAAATTATAGCTCTAGGATCAAAATTGGCCCAGTTATGGCCATTTTAGTTTGGGGGTACCTTTTTTCAATTTCTGGTTGAAGCAGAACCAAATCTTTGAAAGCCCATATCTCGAAAACTATTGGAGATAGAGAGTTGCAATTTGCACTGTGCTTGCACATCCATGTGTAGTCAATACCTGTCAAATTTCAAGTTCCTGCCGTCATCGGTCTGGCCGCTGGAGCACTTTAAGTTTCAGTTTTCCTCTTGAAAAAAATGGTAAAACTTCAAAGTCGATTTTCTCCAAAGTTTGAAAATGTGTCCGAACTCTGTTTTCGACTGAAATAGACAGAAGAGATGTTAAACTTTCACCCAGTACAAAAATCAAAGCTCTAGCATCAAAATTGGCCAGTTTATGGCCATTTTAGTTTTGGGGTCACTTTTTCACTTTTTCAATAAAATAGCAAAGTTTTGACAGGCTGTTTCTCAGAAACTATGGGAGCTGGAGAGTTGCAATTTGCACTGCGTTTGCACATTGATATGAAGTCATTTCGTGTCAAATTTCAAGTTCCTGTCGTTAATAGTTTGGGCGCTACGAATTTATTAGTGTTGGCAACTCTCTAAAGCTGAAATTTGAGCAATTTGCCTTCTGGAAAATTGGGTACAATTTTCAAACGCATTTTTCTCGAAATTTTGAAAAAGATGAAATTTTTTTTTCTGCATGAAAAAGATAGCAGAGATGCTAACTTTTCACCCAGTACCAAAATTATAGCTCTAGGATCAAAATTGGCCCAGTTATGGCCATTTTAGTTTGGGGGTACCTTTTTTCAATTTCTGGTTGAAGCAGAACCAAATCTTTGAAAGCCCATATCTCGAAAACTATTGGAGATAGAGAGTTGCAATTTGCACTGTGCTTGCACATCCATGTGTAGTCAATACCTGTCAAATTTCAAGTTCCTGCCGTCATCGGTCTGGCCGCTGGAGCACTTTAAGTTTCAGTTTTCCTCTTGAAAAAAATGGTAAAACTTCAAAGTCGATTTTCTCCAAAGTTTGAAAATGTGTCCGAACTCTGTTTTCGACTGAAATAGACAGAAGAGATGTTAAACTTTCACCCAGTACAAAAATCAAAGCTCTAGCATCAAAATTGGCCAGTTTATGGCCATTTTAGTTTTGGGGTCACTTTTTCACTTTTTCAATAAAATAGCAAAGTTTTGACAGGCTGTTTCTCAGAAACTATGCGAGCTGGAGAGTTGCAATTTGCACTGCGTTTGCACATTGATATGAAGTCATTATGTGTCCAATTTCAAGTTCCTGTCGTTAATAGTTTGGGCGCTACGAATTTTTTAGTGTTGGCAACTCTCTAAAGCTGAAATTTGAGCAATTTGCCTTCTGGAAAATTGGGTACAATTTTCAAACGCATTTTTCTCGAAATTTTGAAAAATATGAAATTTGTTTTTCTGCATGAAAAAGATAGCAGAGATGCTAAATTTTCACCCAGTACCAAAATTATAGCTCTAGGATCAACATTGGCCCAGTTATGGCCATTTTAGTTTGGGGGTACCTTTTTTCAATTTCTGGTTGAAGCAGAACCAAATCTTTGAAAGCCCATATCTCGAAAACTATTGGAGATAGAGAGTTGCAATTTGCACTGTGCTTGCACATCCATGTGTAGTCAATACCTGTCAAATTGCAAGTTCCTGCCGTCATCGGTCTGGCCGCTGGAGCACTTTAAGTTTCAGTTTTCCTCTTGAAAAAAATGGTAAAACTTCAAAGTCGATTTTCTCCAAAGTTTGAAAATGTGTCCGAACTCTGTTTTCGACTGAAATAGACAGAAGAGATGTTAAACTTTCACCCAGTACAAAAATCAAAGCTCTAGCATCAAAATTGGCCAGTTTATGGCCATTTTAGTTTTGGGGTCACTTTTTCACTTTTTCAATAAAATAGCAAAGTTTTGACAGGCTGTTTCTCAGAAACTATGGGAGCTGGAGAGTTGCAATTTGCACTGCGTTTGCACATTGATATGAAGTCATTATGTGTCAAATTTCAAGTTCCTGTCGTTAATAGTTTGGGCGCTACGAATTTTTAGTGTTGGCAACTCTCTAAAGCTGAAATTTGAGCAATTTGCCTTCTGGAAAATTGGGTACAATTTTCAAACGCATTTTTCTCGAAATTTTGAAAAATATGAAATTTTTTTTTCTGCATGAAAAAGATAGCAGAGATGCTAAATTTTCACCCAGTACCAAAATTATAGCTCTAGGATCAAAATTGGCCCAGTTATGGCCATTTTAGTTTGGGGGTACCTTTTTTCAATTTCTGGTTGAAGCAGAACCAAATCTTTGAAAGCCCATATCTCGAAAACTATTGGAGATAGAGAGTTGCAATTTGCACCGTGCTTGCACATCCATGTGTAGTCAATACCTGTCAAATTTCAAGTTCCTGCCGTAATCGGTCTGGCCGCTGGAGCACTTTAAGTTTCAGTTTTCCTCTTGAAAAAAATGGTAAAACTTCAAAGTCGATTTTCTCCAAAGTTTGAAAATGTGTCCGAACTCTGTTTTCGACTGAAATAGACAGAAGAGATGTTAAACTTTCACCCAGTACAAAAATCAAAGCTCTAGCATCAAAATTGGCCAGTTTATGGCCATTTTAGTTTTGGGGTCACTTTTTCACTTTTTCAATAAAATAGCAAAGTTTTGACAGGCTGTTTCTCAGAAAGTATGGGAGCTGGAGAGTTGCAATTTGCACTGCGTTTGCACATTGATATGAAGTCATTATGTGTCAAATTTCAAGTTCCTGTCGTTAATAGTTTGGGCGCTACGAATATTTTAGTGTTGGCAACTCTCTAAAGCTGAAATTTGAGCAATTTGCCTTCTGGAAAATTGGGTACAATTTTCAAACGCATTTTTCTCGAAATTTTGAAAAATATGAAATTTTTTTTTCTGCATGAAAAAGATAGCAGAGATGCTACTTTTTCACCCAGTATCAAAATTATAGCTCTAGGATCAAAATTGGCCCAGTTATGGCCATTTTAGTTTGGGGGTACCTTTTTTCAATTTCTGGTTGAAGCAGAACCAAATCTTTGAAAGCCCATATCTCGAAAACTATTGGAGATAGAGAGTTGCAATTTGCACTGTGCTTGCACATCCATGTGTAGTCAATACCTGTCAAATTTCAAGTTCCTGCCGTCATCGGTCTGGCCGCTGGAGCACTTTAAGTTTCAGTTTTCCTCTTGAAAAAAATGGTAAAACTTCAAAGTCGATTTTCTCCAAAGTTTGAAAATGTGTCCGAACTCTGTTTTCGACTGAAATAGACAGAAGAGATGTTAAACTTTCACCCAGTACAAAAATCAAAGCTCTAGCATCAAAATTGGCCAGTTTATGGCCATTTTAGTTTTGGGGTCACTTTTTCACTTTTTCAATAAAATAGCAAAGTTTTGACAGGCTGTTTCTCAGAAACTATGGGAGCTGGAGAGTTGCAATTTGCACTGCGTTTGCACATTGATATGAAGTCATTATGTGTCAAATTTCAAGTTCCTGTCGTTAATAGTTTGGGCGCTACGAATTTTTTAGTGTTGGCAACTCTCTAAAGCTGAAATTTGAGCAATTTGCCTTCTGGAAAATTGGGTACAATTTTCAAACGCATTTTTCTCGAAATTTTGAAAAATATGAAATTTTTTTTTCTGCATGAAAAAGATAGCAGAGATGCTAAATTTTCACCCAGTACCAAAATTATAGTTCTAGGATCAAAATTGGTCCAGTTATGGCCATTTTAGTTTGGGGGTACCTTTTTTCAATTTCTGGTTGAAGCAGAACCAAATCTTTGAAAGCCCATATCTCGAAAACTATTGGAGATAGAGAGTTGCAATTTGCACTGTGCTTGCACATCCATGTGTAGTCAATACCTGTCAAATTTCAAGTTCCTGCCGTCATCGGTCTGGCCGCTGGAGCACTTTAAGTTTCAGTTTTCCTCTTGAAAAAAATGGTAAAACTTCAAAGTCGATTTTCTCCAAAGTTTGAAAATGTGTCCGAACTCTGTTTTCGACTGAAATAGACAGAAGAGATGTTAAACTTTCACCCAGTACAAAAGTCAAAGCTCTAGCATCAAAATTGGCCAGTTTATGGCCATTTTAGTTTTGGGGTCACTTTTTCACTTTTTCAATAAAATAGCAAAGTTTTGACAGGCTGTTTCTCAGAAACTATGGGAGCTGGAGAGTTGCAATTTGCACTGCGTTTGCACATTGATATGAAGTCATTATGTGTCAAATTTCAAGTTCCTGTCGTTAATAGTTTGGGCGCTACGAATTTTTTAGTGTTGGCAACTCTCTAAAGCTGAAATTTGAGCAATTTGCCTTCTGGAAAATTGGGTACAATTTTCAAACGCATTTTTCTCGAAATTTTGAAAAATATGAATTTTTTTTTTCTGCATGAAAAAGATAGCAGTGATGCTAAATTTTCACCCAGTACCAAAATTATAGCTCTAGGATCAAAATTGGCCCAGTTATGGCCATTTTAGTTTGGGGGTACCTTTTTTCAATTTCTGGTTGAAGCAGAACCAAATCTTTGAAAGCCCATATCTCGAAAACTATTGGAGATAGCGAGTTGCAATTTGCACTGTGCTTGCACATCCATGTGTAGTCAATACCTGTCAAATTTCAAGTTCCTGCCGTCATCGGTCTGGCCGCTGGAGCACTTTAAGTTTCAGTTTTCCTCTTGAAAAAAATGGTAAAACTTCAAAGTCGATTTTCTCCAAAGTTTGAAAATGTGTCCGAACTCTGTTTTCGACTGAAATAGACAGAAGAGATGTTAAACTTTCACCCAGTACAAAAATCAAAGCTCTAGCATCAAAATTGGCCAGTTTATGGCTATTTTAGTTTTGGGGTCACTTTTTCACTTTTTCAATAAAATAGCAAAGTTTTGACAGGCTGTTTCTCAGAAACTATGGGAGCTGGAGAGTTGCAATTTGCACTGCGTTTGCACATTGATATGAAGTCATTATGTGTCAAATTTCAAGTTCCTGTCGTTAATAGTTTGGGCGCTACGGATTTTTTAGTGTTGGCAACTCTCTAAAGTTGAAATTTGAGCAATTTGCCTTCTGGAAAATTGGGTACAATTTTCAAACGCATTTTTCTCGAAATTTTGAAAAATATGAAATTTTTTTTTCTGCATGAAAAAGATAGCAGAGATGCTAAATTTTCACCCAGTACCAAAATTATAGCTCTAGGATCAAAATTGGCCCAGTTATGGCCATTTTAGTTTGGGGGTACCTTTTTTCAATTTCTGGTTGAAGCAGAACCAAATCTTTGAAAGCCCATATCTCGAAAACTATTGGAGATAGAGAGTTGCAATTTGCACTGTGCTTGCACATCCATGAGTAGTCAATACCTGTCAAATTTCAAGTTCCTGCCGTCATCGGTCTGGCCGCTGGAGCACTTTAAGTTTCAGTTTTCCTCTTGAAAAAAATGGTAAAACTTCATAGTCGATTTTCTCCAAAGTTTGAAAATGTGTCCGAACTCTGTTTTCGACTGAAATAGACAGAAGAGATGTTAAACTTTCACCCAGTACAAAAATCAAAGCTCTAGCATCAAAATTGGCCAGTTTATGGCCATTTTAGTTTTGGGGTCACTTTTTCACTTTTTCAATAAAATAGCAAAGTTTTGACAGGCTGTTTCTCAGAAACTATGGGAGCTGGAGAGTTGCAATTTGCACTGCGTTTGCACATTGATATGAAGTCATTATGTGTCAAATTTCCAGTTCCTGTCGTTAATAGTTTGGGCGCTACGAATTTTTTAGTGTTGGCAACTCTCTAAAGCTGAAATTTGAGCAATTTGCCTTCTGGAAAATTGGGTACAATTTTCAAACGCATTTTTCTCGAAATTTTGAAAAATATGAAATTTTTTTTTCTGCATGAAAAAGATAGCAGTGATGCTAAATTTTCACCCAGTACCAAAATTATAGCTCTAGGATCAAAATTGGCCCAGTTATGGCCATTTTAGTTTGGGGGTACCTTTTTTCAATTTCTGGTTGAAGCAGAACCAAATCTTTGAAAGCCCATATCTCGAAAACTATTGGAGATAGAGAGTTGCAATTTGCACTGTGCTTGCACATCCATGTGTAGTCAATACCTGTCAAATTTCAAGTTCCTGCCGTCATCGGTCTGGCCGCTGGAGCACTTTAAGTTTCAGTTTTCCTCTTGAAAAAAATGGTAAAACTTCAAAGTCGATTTTCTCCAAAGTTTGAAAATGTGTCCGAACTCTGTTTTCGACTGAAATAGACAGAAGAGATGTTAAACTTTCACCCAGTACAAAAATCAAAGCTCTAGCATCAAAATTGGCCAGTTTATGGCTATTTTAGTTTTGGGGTCACTTTTTCACTTTTTCAATAAAATAGCAAAGTTTTGACAGGCTGTTTCTCAGAAACTATGGGAGCTGGAGAGTTGCAATTTGCACTGCGTTTGCACATTGATATGAAGTCATTATGTGTCAAATTTCAAGTTCCTGTCGTTAATAGTTTGGGCGCTACGGATTTTTTAGTGTTGGCAACTCTCTAAAGTTGAAATTTGAGCAATTTGCCTTCTGGAAAATTGGGTACAATTTTCAAACGCATTTTTCTCGAAATTTTGAAAAATATGAAAATTTTTTTTCTGCATGAAAAAGATAGCAGAGATGCTAAATTTTCACCCAGTACCAAAATTATAGCTCTAGGATCAAAATTGGCCCAGTTATGGCCATTTTAGTTTGGGGGTACCTTTTTTCAATTTCTGGTTGAAGCAGAACCAAATCTTTGAAAGCCCATATCTCGAAAACTATTGGAGATAGAGAGTTGCAATTTGCACTGTGCTTGCACATCCATGAGTAGTCAATACCTGTCAAATTTCAAGTTCCTGCCGTCATCGGTCTGGCCGCTGGAGCACTTTAAGTTTCAGTTTTCCTCTTGAAAAAAATGGTAAAACTTCATAGTCGATTTTCTCCAAAGTTTGAAAATGTGTCCGAACTCTGTTTTCGACTGAAATAGACAGAAGAGATGTTAAACTTTCACCCAGTACAAAAATCAAAGCTCTAGCATCAAAATTGGCCAGTTTATGGCCATTTTAGTTTTGGGGTCACTTTTTCACTTTTTCAATAAAATAGCAAAGTTTTGACAGGCTGTTTCTCAGAAACTATGGGAGCTGGAGAGTTGCAATTTGCACTGCGTTTGCACATTGATATGAAGTCATTATGTGTCAAATTTCCAGTTCCTGTCGTTAATAGTTTGGGCGCTACGAATTTTTTAGTGTTGGCAACTCTCTAAAGCTGAAATTTGAGCAATTTGCCTTCTGGAAAATTGGGTACAATTTTCAAACGCATTTTTCTCGAAATTTTGAAAAATATGAAATTTTTTTTTCTGCATGAAAAAGATAGCAGAGATGCTAAATTTTCACCCAGTACCAAAATTATAGCTCTAGGATCAAAATTGGCCCAGTTATGGCCATTTTAGTTTGGGGGTACCTTTTTTCAATTTCTGGTTGAAGCAGAACCAAATCTTTGAAAGCCCATATCTCGAAAACTATTGGAGATAGAGAGTTGCAATTTGCACTGTGCTTGCACATCCATGTGTAGTCAATACCTGTCAAATTTCAAGTTCCTGCCGTCATCGGTCTGGCCGCTGGAGCACTTTAAGTTTCAGTTTTCCTCTTGAAAAAAATGGTAAAACTTCAAAGTCGATTTTCTCCAAAGTTTGAAAATGTGTCCGAACTCTGTTTTCGACTGAAATAGACAGAAGAGATGTTAAACTTTCACCCAGTACAAAAATCAAAGCTCTAGCATCAAAATTGGCCAGTTTATGGCCATTTTAGTTTTGGGGTCACTTTTTCACTTTTTCAATAAAATAGCAAAGTTTTGACAGGCTGTTTCTCAGAAACTATGGGAGCTGGAGAGTTGCAATTTGCACTGCGTTTGCACATTGATATGAAGTCATTATGTGTCAAATTTCAAGTTCCTGTCGTTAATAGTTTGGGCGCTACGAATTTTTTAGTGTTGGCAACTCTCTAAAGCTGAAATTTGAGCAATTTGCCTTCTGGAAAATTGGGTACAATTTTCAAACGCATTTTTCTCGAAATTTTGAAAAATATGAATTTTTTTTTTCTGCATGAAAAAGATAGCAGTGATGCTAAATTTTCACCCAGTACCAAAATTATAGCTCTAGGATCAAAATTGGCCCAGTTATGGCCATTTTAGTTTGGGGGTACCTTTTTTCAATTTCTGGTTGAAGCAGAACCAAATCTTTGAAAGCCCATATCTCGAAAACTATTGGAGATAGAGAGTTGCAATTTGCACTGTGCTTGCACATCCATGTGTAGTCAATACCTGTCAAATTTCAAGTTCCTGCCGTCATCGGTCTGGCCGCTGGAGCACTTTAAGTTTCAGTTTTCCTCTTGAAAAAAATGGTAAAACTTCAAAGTCGATTTTCTCCAAAGTTTGAAAATGTGTCCGAACTCTGTTTTCGACTGAAATAGACAGAAGAGATGTTAAACTTTCACCCAGTACAAAAATCAAAGCTCTAGCATCAAAATTGGCCAGTTTATGGCTATTTTAGTTTTGGGGTCACTTTTTCACTTTTTCAATAAAATAGCAAAGTTTTGACAGGCTGTTTCTCAGAAACTATGGGAGCTGGAGAGTTGCAATTTGCACTGCGTTTGCACATTGATATGAAGTCATTATGTGTCAAATTTCAAGTTCCTGTCGTTAATAGTTTGGGCGCTACGGATTTTTTAGTGTTGGCAACTCTCTAAAGTTGAAATTTGAGCAATTTGCCTTCTGGAAAATTGGGTACAATTTTCAAACGCATTTTTCTCGAAATTTTGAAAAATATGAAATTTTTTTTTCTGCATGAAAAAGATAGCAGAGATGCTAAATTTTCACCCAGTACCAAAATTATAGCTCTAGGATCAAAATTGGCCCAGTTATGGCCATTTTAGTTTGGGGGTACCTTTTTTCAATTTCTGGTTGAAGCAGAACCAAATCTTTGAAAGCCCATATCTCGAAAACTATTGGAGATAGAGAGTTGCAATTTGCACTGTGCTTGCACATCCATGAGTAGTCAATACCTGTCAAATTTCAAGTTCCTGCCGTCATCGGTCTGGCCGCTGGAGCACTTTAAGTTTCAGTTTTCCTCTTGAAAAAAATGGTAAAACTTCATAGTCGATTTTCTCCAAAGTTTGAAAATGTGTCCGAACTCTGTTTTCGACTGAAATAGACAGAAGAGATGTTAAACTTTCACCCAGTACAAAAATCAAAGCTCTAGCATCAAAATTGGCCAGTTTATGGCCATTTTAGTTTTGGGGTCACTTTTTCACTTTTTCAATAAAATAGCAAAGTTTTGACAGGCTGTTTCTCAGAAACTATGGGAGCTGGAGAGTTGCAATTTGCACTGCGTTTGCACATTGATATGAAGTCATTATGTGTCAAATTTCCAGTTCCTGTCGTTAATAGTTTGGGCGCTACGAATTTTTTAGTGTTGGCAACTCTCTAAAGCTGAAATTTGAGCAATTTGCCTTCTGGAAAATTGGGTACAATTTTCAAACGCATTTTTCTCGAAATTTTGAAAAATATGAAATTTTTTTTTCTGCATGAAAAAGATAGCAGAGATGCTAAATTTTCACCCAGTACCAAAATTATAGCTCTAGGATCAAAATTGGCCCAGTTATGGCCATTTTAGTTTGGGGGTACCTTTTTTCAATTTCTGGTTGAAGCAGAACCAAATCTTTGAAAGCCCATATCTCGAAAACTATTGGAGATAGAGAGTTGCAATTTGCACTGTGCTTGCACATCCATGTGTAGTCAATACCTGTCAAATTTCAAGTTCCTGCCGTCATCGGTCTGGCCGCTGGAGCACTTTAAGTTTCAGTTTTCCTCTTGAAAAAAATGGTAAAACTTCAAAGTCGATTTTCTCCAAAGTTTGAAAATGTGTCCGAACTCTGTTTTCGACTGAAATAGACAGAAGAGATGTTAAACTTTCACCCAGTACAAAAATCAAAGCTCTAGCATCAAAATTGGCCAGTTTATGGCCATTTTAGTTTTGGGGTCACTTTTTCACTTTTTCAATAAAATAGCAAAGTTTTGACAGGCTGTTTCTCAGAAACTATGGGAGCTGGAGAGTTGCAATTTGCACTGCGTTTGCACATTGATATGAAGTCATTATGTGTCAAATTTCAAGTTCCTGTCGTTAATAGTTTGGGCGCTACGAATTTTTTAGTGTTGGCAACTCTCTAAAGCTGAAATTTGAGCAATTTGCCTTCTGGAAAATTGGGTACAATTTTCAAACGCATTTTTCTCGAAATTTTGAAAAATATGAAATTTTTTTTTCTGCATGAAAAAAGATAGCAGAGATGCTAAATTTTCACCCAGTACCAAAATTATAGCTCGAGGATCAAAATTGGCCCAGTTATGGCCATTTTAGTTTGGGGGTACCTTTTTTCAATTTCTGGTTGAAGCAGAACCAAATCTTTGAAAGCCCATATCTCGAAAACTATTGGAGATAGAGAGTTGCAATTTGCACTGTGCTTGCACATCCATGTGTAGTCAATACCTGTCAAATTTCAAGTTCCTGCCGTCATCGGTCTGGCCGCTGGAGCACTTTAAGTTTCAGTTTTCCTCTTGAAAAAAATGGTAAAACTTCAAAGTCGATTTTCTCCAAAGTTTGAAAATGTGTCCGAACTCTGTTTTCGACTGAAATAGACAGAAGAGATGTTAAACTTTCACCCAGTACAAAAATCAAAGCTCTAGCATCAAAATTGGCCAGTTTATGGCCATTTTAGTTTTGGGGTCACTTTTTCACTTTTTCAATAAAATAGCAAAGTTTTGACAGGCTGTTTCTCAGAAACTATGGGAGCTGGAGAGTTGCAATTTGCACTGCGTTTGCACATTGATATGAAGTCATTATGTGTCAAATTTCAAGTTCCTGTCGTTAATAGTTTGGGCGCTACGAATTTTTTAGTGTTGGCAACTCTCTAAAGCTGAAATTTGAGCAATTTGCCTTCTGGAAAATTGGGTACAATTTTCAAACGCATTTTTCTCGAAATTTTGAAAAATATGAATTTTTTTTTTCTGCATGAAAAAGATAGCAGAGATGCTAAATTTTCACCCAGTACCAAAATTATAGCTCTAGGATCACAATTGGCCCAGTTATGGCCATTTTAGTTTGGGGGTACCTTTTTTCAATTTCTGGTTGAAGCAGAACCAAATCTTTGAAAGCCCATATCTCGAAAACTATTGGAGATAGAGAGTTGCAATTTGCACTGTGCTTGCACATCCATGAGTAGTCAATACCTGTCAAATTTCAAGTTCCTGCCGTCATCGGTCTGGCCGCTGGAGCACTTTAAGTTTCAGTTTTCCTCTTGAAAAAAATGGTAAACCTTCATAGTCGATTTTCTCCAAAGTTTGAAAATGTGTCCGAACTCTGTTTTCGACTGAAATAGACAGAAGAGATGTTAAACTTTCACCCAGTACAAAAATCAAAGCTCTAGCATCAAAATTGGCCAGTTTATGGCCATTTTAGTTTTGGGGTCACTTTTTCACTTTTTCAATAAAATAGCAAAGTTTTGACAGGCTGTTTCTCAGAAACTATGGGAGCTGGAGAGTTGCAATTTGCACTGCGTTTGCACATTGATATGAAGTCATTATGTCTCAAATTTCCAGTTCCTGTCGTTAATAGTTTGGGCGCTACGGATTTTTTAGTGTTGGCAACTCTCTAAAGTTGAAATTTGAGCAATTTGCCTTCTGGAAAATTGGGTACAATTTTCAAACGCATTTTTCTCGAAATTTTGAAAAATATGAAATTTTTTTTTCTGCATGAAAAAGATAGCAGAGATGCTAAATTTTCACCCAGTACCAAAATTATAGCTCTAGGATCAAAATTGGCCCAGTTATGGCCATTTTAGTTTGGGGGTACCTTTTTTCAATTTCTGGTTGAAGCAGAACCAAATCTTTGAAAGCCCATATCTCGAAAACTATTGGAGATAGAGAGTTGCAATTTGCACTGTGCTTGCACATCCATGAGTAGTCAATACCTGTCAAATTTCAAGTTCCTGCCGTCATCGGTCTGGCCGCTGGAGCACTTTAAGTTTCAGTTTTCCTCTTGAAAAAAATGGTAAAACTTCATAGTCGATTTTCTCCAAAGTTTGAAAATGTGTCCGAACTCTGTTTTCGACTGAAATAGACAGAAGAGATGTTAAACTTTCACCCAGTACAAAAATCAAAGCTCTAGCATCAAAATTGGCCAGTTTATGGCCATTTTAGTTTTGGGGTCACTTTTTCACTTTTTCAATAAAATAGCAAAGTTTTGACAGGCTGTTTCTCAGAAACTATGGGAGCTGGAGAGTTGCAATTTGCACTGCGTTTGCACATTGATATGAAGTCATTATGTGTCAAATTTCAAGTTCCTGTCGTTAATAGTTTGGGCGCTACGAATTTTTTAGTGTTGGCAACTCTCTAAAGCTGAAATTTGAGCAATTTGCCTTCTGGAAAATTGGGTACAATTTTCAAACGCATTTTTCTCGAAATTTTGAAAAATATGAAATTTTTTTTTCTGCATGAAAAAGATAGCAGAGATGCTAAATTTTCACCCAGTACCAAAATTATAGCTCTAGGATCAAAATTGGTCCAGTTATGGCCATTTTAGTTTAGGGGTACCTTTTTTCAATTTCTGGTTGAAGCAGAACCAAATCTTTGAAAGCCCATATCTCGAAAACTATTGGAGATAGAGAGTTGCAATTTGCACTGTGTTTGCACATCCATGTGTAGTCAATACCTGTCAAATTTCAAGTTTCTGCCGTCACCGGTCTGGCCGCTGGAGCACTTTAAGTTTCAGTTTTCCTAAAAAAAATACCATAGGCAACTATTTTGAAAAAGACCAAATCTTTGAAAATTTATAACTTCAAAACTAATAGAAATAGAAGTTGCAAAAGCAAGTGTAAGTTCATATTTTTTGTTTTTCATCAGAATGTCAGGATAAACAATCGTACCATTTGTATTAATTGTAAGTAAACTAAGTTGAATTTATTCTTTTCATTTTAAATTGTACAATTTCATTTGAGTAATTATAGTCAAACCTTCTAAATTAGGTATTTTTATACCCTTGAAAATATATTGGACTGGTGTGTATATGTTTTGACGGTACCCGGATGAGCCCAAATATCTCTGTTTGGCTATACGTTTTTTTGATTGGTCATAATATATTGTATTGAGAATTTATTGCGTTCCAGGCATGTCATTGGTTCCAGGATAGAGTTATAGCCGCGGGCCGCTATTTGAGAAGGCCTGCCGTACACGTTTCGCTTTATATTTATAAAGTCAGCAGATAGATTCTATATTATTTAGAAATTCTCCTCCTCGTAAATTCTTTGTACAATATTCAATGTAAGTTGTATTGCGAAAATGTGGAGTGATAATAAAACATATAAATTCTTTTATATCTTGATTTACCATCATAATAATACCAGCAAACGTGTCGTAGCTATTTTGTTTTCAAACATGGCGCTTGCACATGTTTTATTTCCATTCCATGTCATCTCAAATGTTATCAACATACAAAGGGAAAAAACTCTTTTGAAACCAAACCAAAAGTAATTTCCAAGCAGGGATCATTTGAGAAGAGGTATATATTATACCGATATCAGCTCTGCTCCCCCTTCACAAATATGACCATATAGTTTAATTCCCGATTGAACATCCGCTACTGGAGAGGTGTTACAACCCCTCAACCCTCAGCAACACAACTCCCTTCCCCCAATGTTAAAGAGGTATAATAAGAACCAACTGTTGGAAACGATCCTTCAATCCTTAAACTTGCCAGGTGGATAACCATCTGGAATGAAACCCCGTGATAGGTGATGTGTGGTGTTTCTATAAACAGTTCAACAGTGGGCGCTAATCCTCTTTCATTTGATAAACAGACAATAGTACAACAGTAGGTGACTCTATGTTAAATAAATGAGTGTTTTTTATTCATAACCCACAGTTTCCGCAACTCTTTGAAAATTCTTATTTATTTGTTGTCTGGCGTCTAAGTCTACTCACTAAATCGAGTTCTCTCCCTTAGACCATAATTCAACTCTAAGTAGATAAGGTCAAGGACGTATAAAGAAAATGGCTTCCGGAAAAATGTAAAGCAATCAATCACGCCTGAAACTTGTCCTAAAAGCATTGAAATGCCTTATCAAGGACGATTCCAAAATAATCAAAAGAATGGGCGAAGGTTGGGCTTTTTGTTGATTCATTTTACAATTTCTGATCTGTTACCGATTAGCTTTAATTGAAGGAAACGTGTTGTCTTTTAACAGCCGAATTAAAATCTAGAAGCACCTACATGCAACCTGTACTAATAAAACACCATTACACATGAGGGGTGGGCCTGGGCAAGTTGGAATATGGTCCTATTCAAACAAAAAAGACGGTTTCATGGAGATTTAGACATCTCAGATTTCAGAAGGGTTTGATATGGATCCTGTGGCTATGGCATGGTGCTTAATAAATTTCATTCAGTGAGCATTGTCATTGTTGTTGGCATCTTCATTTGGCTTAGCCCAATCAGGTGCAGAGAAATAGGACTTATCATGCAAATCAGCTTATTTCTAAGCACTTAATATTGTTTTTTGCTGAGAGGCCATTATAATTTTTGTTTGTGAAATTTAGATTTTCTCCTCCACCAATAAGAAGACGAAATAGGACGCCTGAAAGACATAAATCAAGATCGCCTTACAGACCAAGGTCAAGGTCTCCATATAGGAAGACATCAACGAAAACAGACAGGAAGTCACCAGCCAGAAAAGGATCCCGTTCACCACGTAGACGCGAGGCGAGATCCCCAGTCAATAGACAATCGTTACGTTCACCTAAAAGGCGAGTATCTAGATCCCCAGTTAGACAATCACGTTCCCCACGTAGACGTTTGTCTCGATCCCCTGTCAAAGATAAGAGTAAACTATCCCCTCCCAGCCGTAGACGTGATTCCAGATCCCCTGTTAGAAAATTATCGCCTCCAAATAGACGTCTATCGTCTCCGGTACGTAACAGGAATGCTGGTGGCAGACAATGGTCTAGGTCACCTTCACCTTTAAGGTAAGTTATCATTTATAATCACTATTATTAACTTATTATTTTACAGAATTAGGTTTATATGTTCACTAAAAAGGCAATGTTTGCTAATATTCACTTCATGGGGACAAAAATATACTTTTTTTCATGGAGAATGTCTACTGTGCATGTAAAACTAATACCACCTCTTATAATGAACAATAAATTAGGTCTATTACTCTAAAAAAAAAAGCAAAGATTACATAAAATTCTCTTTAATTCATACCCCTAAAATTTACACCTCATGTAGCTTTGCAACTGTGTTTGTCAACGTGTCATTCTTTCTGCAGAATCAATATTTTTTCCCTTTAAAAAACGTTGCATTTTTCTGCATGATAAATTTCTTATCTATTTCAGAAAACGTGAGAGAGGTTTTAAACCCAGTCCGGACAGATACAGACCATTGAAACAAGAAGACTCCTTGCAAAAATCACGAAGATCACCTTCATATTCACCAAGAAGGTCACCGCGCCATTCTAGTCGGGGCATCCCCGATAGATTGGCGCCGATATCACCAACTTCTGGTCCGAAGATTATCAGAGACACAAGTGGACTCAGTAAGATCGAGCCGCTAATTCTACGAAAGAAAACACTGGATGAACGATTCCGTACTAAAGATGACGGCCATTTTAGAATAGATGAAAACATCACCATTGGAATCCAGCGAAATCCCTACGCACCAGCCTCGACATCAGTCACAGTCCAGAAAGTGTTTGATCCACACTTATTCCATATGATTCATAGTCGAGATTCAGGGTTGCTTCCCTTGTTTGATCGTCCTGAATTGAAATATTTTCGATTTGACGATATGCCACATTATGAAGATGAACCTACGTTTGAAAGAAGAACTATTAAAGTGGCTCCCTCTACTAGTCACTCAAAAGATTCAAGGTAGGTAACTACCAACGGTCGAGAGATTGTTATGTAATTTCTTCAAACACGAAATGTAAAGGAATAATTGCTTTCAAATAGATATATATTAAAAAAATAAATGAACGATCCCAACCGTAAAACAAATCTCGAAATCCATGCGAACACATTGACAATACATTGGTAGCAGCTTATGGACCTTTCATTTGAGGAAGTATATCAATAAATGAGTAAATATTTCATAATGAAAAGTGGTATCAGGTGTCTAAATAGTAAAGGTCCAGTTAAAAATTAAATTTGATTCAAAGTTGATGATTTTTTGAAAGGATGAAATTTTAATTTCCAGTTTCCATTTTTTACTGTAGATATGGCAATATAAATTTATCTAGACGTTCACCATCACCTAGAAGAGGCTCACCATCACCTAGACGTAGGTCACAATCACCAAGACGAAGATCACCATCACCTAGACGAAGATCACCATCACCTAGACGTCGTTCACCATCACCAAGACATCGCACTGAAATCAAGTATGTGACAAATTCGGGAATTGTCTTTGATGTCCTTAGATTTTTTAGCTGATCTTTGACCCATTGTTTAATTCATAGCATCCTAAATTAATGGATTAATATTTTAATAATAATATCTATATTGGGACATAAATTAGGCCAGGCCTGTTTACAATTTAGCCCTATAACAAGCAAACAACAAGCAAACAATCCAAGAAAATAATACACAAGTGTTGAACGACATGTAGAAGCGAGGAGCACATATATAACAAAACACAAGACACATGTATATTGTGTTGAAACGTTATGTGCCTAACTGTATTAAAGAAGTGTGTTATATTCCATAATATTGTCTTGTGTTTTGTTATAAATACACAAGAGGTAAGTTTTGAGAAAATAAATATCAATAGAAGGATATCTTTGTATTTTAGATTAGATATGAGAACTGAACCAAGATATGAGAAGATTTATCAAGACACGAAGCATGATGACCGACATTCTAAAGTGATCACGAACCCCAATGATTTACGACATAATTTATCTAACCGCCATGTTGAGGATGCCAGGTCAGCTTCGTTTATTTATGAAAATAACAAATCCTATAATATAGGAAAAAATAAATATATAGACACAGCTTTATGGAACAACAATCACTGGTTAAAGTTGTTGTTCCATAAAGCTGTGTCTATATATCGTGCTTACAATTGCTAAATGCCATTTAAAAAAAATAAATACACGAAAACGTGCAAACAGTAGGTAAAAAGTCCATATATTTACTCTCATTATATCAACTTTTTACCTACTATTTGCACCTTTTCGTGTATTTATTTTTTCATTTATTTATATATAGATCTGATTGTCAAATAATCTTGCCTAATCAGGAGCATTTCCTGAGCAATATTTATGAAAAGGATTGTTAAGTAAGCTTGAACTTTTCTTGGAACATTCAAGCTTCATAAAATTATTTTACATGATTTTTTAATATCCAGGTTCAGAATTGAGGGAAAACGTGAAGAGAGGGGGGATAACTCAAGAAGAAGTAGAAGTAGAGAGAGGAAGATGTCAAGAAGTCCAGCTAGGAACCAAGGTAGAAATAATCACAACAATCAGAAAGGTATTTAAACCCGCTTCTAGACACCTGGTATCACTTTTCGCTTTGAAATATTTACTCATTTATTGATATACTTCCTCAAAGTTTACTAGCTGCTACCAATATATTGCCAATGTGTTCGCATGGATTTCGAGATTTGTTTTACAGTTGGGATCGTTCGTGCTTGGTTTTATTATTTCAAGAGAACTTGACAAAATTGCCCTTATTGCACACTGACATGGTCAGCTCTCCTTAGACCAAATGTATAAAAAAAAGTGTGAAATGTTCTTCAATCAAAGGCTTTATTGGAAGTATTTTAAAGTGTTAAGTATATTAAGTATAGAATTGAGGAAACTGGTCCATGAAAACTAGGAACTCTATCACTAAGTTGGTAATGGGTAATGCCAAAGGACAATAAACCAAGGTCCAGTGTGCTATTGGCTGTGCACGTTAAAGATCACTCGACAGTTGGAAATCGAAAATAAGAGCAGGTTAATGCCGCTGTCCTGGCAAAGTTTCCGTCATTGCACACTGCATGGCGTTTGCCTGTCCTCAATAAGGCCCATATAGGTGCAGAAAAGTAGGACGTAAAACTCCATTCATTTCATTTCATTTCATATATTATAATTTTAACCCTCTATCGCCACAATCGCATTCCAAATGAACATTTGAAGTCTGACGCTGGCTGTTCTATGAATGATAACTGTACCCCTGTCATTTTATTTGTAGATAATAGAAATAAAGGCAACTCGAAGGAAGAAGATGCTTTGCCTGATTTTTCTAGACGTCCAGGTAATAATTCCTTCCAATCACAGGACAGTTGGGTGTAAAACTCCTTTTCATTATCCCAATGGAAGCCAAAAACTGAAAACTGACTAAAAATTAGAATGGTGCAAATTGAATCTATCAGTGTCCATGATACACATACAAAGTTTAGAAACCACCTTAAGATTATCAAGATTTAGGGACATTTATTCATGTTTTCTTTAAGCATGCATAATTTTTTTTTCATTTTTTTTTTATTTCAGATCGTTCTAAGTATCAACCATGGGTAGACAACCCCTCCAAGATTCCTAAAGGCATTAGTTACTTTCAGGTAGTGTACCTTCTATTCTCTAGACTTTCAGGTAACTAAGCGCCAGACGAAGATATAACCAATTAAGGTGTGAAGCAATTCAACTTAATGCCAGAATGCTAGAGGGAGACATCAACTTGAAGCATTAGGAAACAGAATGAATTGGAGACAAAGACACAACCAAACTAGGCGAAGAGAATTAAAAAATGAGAAGCCAGAATATTGGAGAGAAATCGTAGACATAAATCAGTTTATGGCTGCTGTGACCAATCTTACGTCAATAAAAAAAAGACATAATGAAAAAGGATCGAGACAAAAGCTTATTAATTTACTTCCTTATCAGATGCCATTTGTGTCTTATGCTTTGGTCAGAGTAAGTATATCTTGGTCGTTAAATGCAGCAAAACACAATAGATGTTAAAAAAGAAAAAAAACATATTTACAGGGTTACATCTTAGGTCCTGGGTTTTCAACTTAGGGGACATTTCTCAGACTGGGGACATTTGGACATTATCCTGGGGACACAAATTGAGTTATAGGTCTGAAAAAAGTGCCACTGCCTGCAATGACTCTTTAATCTGGGCCACAATTTAAATTTGTATCAAAAAGCAAAATGCAGTGACTTTATCATACTTCCAAATAGCAAGTTTTTGCAGACAATTCAGGGGACATAGTCATTTCCTTGTGCGTAATCGGGGACATTTGAGAAAATCAGTTGAAAACCCAGGTCTTGGGTTCATAAGAATCCTCCCAGCTGATCCCTAGCCAAACCCTTTCACTGAATGAGGACACAGATTCTGAAGAGGATTAAAAAAATGTTAATGAAGATGAAGATGATGATGACCATGACTGATGATGAGTCAGTTAAAATGGAACAAATGGATTTAAAATTCCTGATCCTTCAAAAAAGAATATGTAAACACAAAACACAAGGAAAGGAATGGCTATTATTTTGACCAATGGACAAGTCTTCTTTAACAAATTGTATTCTGAACAGCAATTAGAAATTACCTTTGTCCACAGTTGTGTCCATGGACTTAAATCTTAAGTATTTAGAGTATAACTGGAACAAAATAGATGTCAAAGATCCCAAGTGATGTTACTCAAAATCATCAAAAGAAGATTGATCAAGTCTCAAGAAGACTAAATTGCTGTAAAGCTTAAGTGAAATGGTTGAACAGGTTCTCTGTTCATCAACTTAAGAAATTTTAAGTGGAAAATTAAGAAAAATTGCATCTTAGTCTATTGCTTTTTAAGCAAATTCTTAAAAAAAATGATTTTGTGCATATTGGCTTATTTTTCAATTTATCAAATCAATCAAGAGTGAGTGTCTTATGTTGTTTTTTTTTAGTTAAGGGGGATTGATAGGGGAGATGAGCAAAATATCAATACATTAATGGATTTTAAGGGTATAGTCAAACAGAGATATTTTGGCTCATCCGGGTACCGTCAAAATATATACACAACCAGTCCATTATAGTTTCAAGGGTGCTGCTGTAACTTCCCAAACAAACAACCCTCTAAATAAGATACTTTTATACCCTTGAAAATATAATGGACTGGTTTTGTATATGTTTTGACTGTACCCGGATGAGCCGAAATATCTCTGTTTGGCTATACAGCTTATTATTGTTTTGTTTACTTATTTTTAAGGGGTGTTTGGGGATCGGAAGGGGACTAATAAAACATTAATGAGTCAATGGATTTTAAGGACTACCTAAAAATACTATAGATAAATGAATATTCATGTTCTTTCATTAAATAAGATCGTTATGGATATAAATATCAAGGATTGACTTTAATTGTTACTTTAAAACACTAAGATATATAGATATACTACTTCTAAATTTATTACATACTACGTCAAAACACATACAGGTAACGTTATCAAGTAAAAATTCATGTAATAAATGCTGAAGTAGTTTATCCATATATCTTAGTGTTTTAATGTAATCTTCATACTTCTATATGTCTTATAAACAGTATAATTGTTATTTTGTTTTCCTTTTCAGTCGAGTGGTAAAGCCAAGATTGTGAAGTTCATTCAAGGATATATTGTTGGAGTAACGAAGAAATACAAGAGTTATCGAGACGTGGATCAGTTTTATTTCCGTCTGTACCATGAAAATATGTTTATTCACGGCATCAGCTTCAATCACAGCCTCTGGTCAACTTTAAAAACAATCGATGGATCAACATGCCTGGGTGCCGTTTTCAAACGAGCAAAACTTCGACCTCCCCGACAACACAAACCATGGAATTTAGTAATCGATCGTTTTACGAATGTTGAAACAAAGTTAATGCCGTTTCCGATGCATTTGGAGACTGATGAACGTGAAGTTGTAAAAACCAAACCTGGGAAGACTGTGGATATTTATGCTGACGAGGAATCGTACAATTTTGAAAATGAAGAGGAAGTGGTAGATGATGACCCAAAAGATGTTTCTATGGAGCAAGTTTCTGAGGAAGAATTTACCGCCATTATTGACGGCAGGGACAAGGGCGTTCCACAAGATAGTAGCCCAGAATGGATGGAATCACTTGCAGCTAAATCGATTAAACTTGACATAGATTCAGAATCGGCACCAATCAAAACAGGTCTATATTCAGATGCAGTGCCGGTTAAAACTGGACTTTATTCAGATGCAGTGCCAGTTAAAAAAAGGACTGTATTCTGATTCAGCACCAATGGAAAAAGGACTCAAAGGAATGAACCCTGAAAATCCTATATTAAAAGGAAGTTTTCCTTTAAAACCAGACTTTCTACAAGAACAGAATAAAGAAAGTGAAGACTCAAAAACTTTTAAATTTTTAAAGAAGAAACGCTCTTATAGGAAGAGAGAAGCATCGCCAAAGGAATTCAAGTTTAAGAAATTTCATAGACGATATTAGATGCTGATTGGTTATGCAAATTAATGCTTATTTTGAATGGATTGTAAAGAAGATTTATGTGTATCAAAGACACTGATAGCATTGCTTTGCACTGTTTCAATTTTTAGTCTGTGGTACTTGATAATCGGACTCTTGTTTAAGGATGGAATCATGAGTATCCACTAATAAAGCTTTTAACCCCAGGCAATTTGGGAAATGTTATTTTTGCTATTTCAAATCATGAGTTATGTTCACTTTTTTCAAAACAAATTGTGAGTGAATTTCGAGTTCTTAAATAAAGAACTAACAGATGTTTAGTTGGCAATTATTCAGTAAGAAAAATAGAAATAAAGTCGTTTTTTTAATAAGTTTCTCTCTCTGTAAAAGGGTTTAAGGAAGCCAGAAATCACCTAAAGGATTTTGGTTGACATGGAAAAGTTTCTGGTTGTTCAGATGGAACGGAAAGAACCATGTGTGGTACAGACTGTGCATGATAATGAACTCTGGACAGTTAAATGATTTGGTCCTTGAAAAAATTTCCCTTCATGCTTCTTGGGGCTAATTTTACCAAGGCCAATGGTTCTAATAATCATCTGTTATTACCATGAAATTGCTCAGGAGACACACTCTCTACTATGTAATTGCTCAGTGGACCCGCTCTCTACTATGTAATTGCTCAGTAGACACCCTCTCTATTATGTTATTGCTTGGTAGACGCCCTTTCTACTTTGTCATTGCCCAGTGGACCCCCTCTCTACTATAAAATTGCTTAGTGGACCCCCTTTCTACTATGTTATTGCTCAGTGGACCCCCTCTCTACTATGTAATTGCTCAGTGTACCTCCTCTCTACTATGTAATTGCTCAGTGGGCCTGCTCTCTACTATGTAATTGCTCAGTAGACCCGCTCTCTACTATGTAATTTCTCAGTGGACCCCCTCTCTACTATGTTGTTGCTCAGTGGGCCCTGCTTTCTACTATGTTATTGCTCAGTGGACCCGCTCTCTACTATGAAATTGCTCAGTGTACCCACTTTCTACTATGTTACCCCTGAATTGACCCCCATACTACTATATTATTGCTCAGTAGACCCCCTCTCTACTATGTTATTGCTCAGTGGACCCGCTCTCTACTATGTAATTGCTCAGTGGACCCGCTCTCTACTACGTTATTGCTCAGTGGACACGCTCTCTACTATGTAATTGCTCAGTGGACCCGCTTTCTACTATTTTACCCCTGAATTGACCCCCTTACTACTATGTTATTGCTCAGTAGACCCCTTCTACTATGTTATTGCTCAGTGTACCCACTTTCTACTACATGTATGTTGCCCCTGAATTGACCCCCTTACTACTATGTTATTGCTCAGTGGACCCCCTATCTACTATGTTATTGCTGAATTGATCCCCTTACTATGCATTTCCTCAGTGGATGCCTTACGATATGTGTTTGAATAATATAAAGACTACAATGGAGAGGATTGAACATCCCAATGGTGGAAAAGAGGAAAAAGACTAAAAGGATGGAAGAAAGGAAATAGTGCAAATTATGCAAATACTAAGTAAAATTTTCATTTCATTTAGCAAATATCATGACTTTTGCCATGTTGCAAGTGGAATTATGTTTCGATGATGTAATCAACACATCTGAGCAATTATTACAATTTTTCCAACATGTGTTCAATAAAACTGAGCTGTTGGGATACTCTTTTTTTTTCATTGAATATTTTCTAAATTTTCTGTGTAAATGGCATTTCTCTTTACTAGTACATGTATTTCAATGACCCTAAAAGCAGGAAGTAAAACTCCATTTCCTTTATAAAGAGTTCTAACTCTCTACAAAAGCCAAGTCATATTGGAACAGCTTCTTTGTTTTCCTCATTGCACACTGCATGGTTTTTCACCTTTTCTAATGTCCCCTTGTATTAGCCAAACGGGATTAAAAAGTTAACTTAAAAATGATAATAGTGTTTTAGTTATCTGATTGGTCTATCAATTCAAAATTTTATTTTATTATCCAATCAAATTATTGTATTTCTTAAAAGGACGTTTATTTAAGTTTATTGGAAATAAGCAGCAAAAGATTAAAAAATAAACTTGGAATACATGTATCTGTATATCAATTGTAACCTCTTCTTTTGCAGCATGACAATAGGCAATCTAATAGACGGTTCCGAGGAGGGCGCTCTTATACTGGTCAAAATAGATTCATGAAGAAGTTCGGCCCTGAGGACCCTAGAGATTCTAAACCACCAGCCAAACTCTTAAAGCCACCCATCAAAGGAAAGACAAAACGTGGTGGCAAGCAAAACCAGATGCCAGCTAGCTTCAGCTTCACCAACCGCAGTAAGTTTCGAATCCTTGTAAAAATTTCTCAGAACATCTTTGTTAATTTGTAGCCTCTGATATTTGTTACAAAGTATGCTAACTCTTCTAGACCAATGAAATATTTACTCATTTATTGATATACTTCCTCAAATGAAAAGTTCATTAGCTGCTACCAATGTATTGCCAATGGAATAGGGGACCAGTCAAGCCTTATAACCTCAAATGATCTACTTCCCCAAATGAAAAGTTCATTAGCTGCTACCAATGTATTGCCAATGGAATTGGGGACCAGTCAAGCCTTATAACAACCATAGATATACTACTGTTAAATGTAATGTAATGTTATACTTGTTTATCTATTAACAGAGGGAAGGAGTTTAGCAGACCGAGGTCAATGGAAGCATGACCTGTTTGAGAAGCAGTTACTTGGTGCAGAAGGGAAAGGTCATGACACCACAGGGACTCAACCTAGTGGAAATGGTCATCAACTTAACCCTTCAATACAATTTGAAAACCGTTCTCTTCAACACATTAAACTCGAAAGTACATGAGCCCCTACGGTCAGGATGGTAGTGCCCCTTCAGTCTGGATGGTAGTGCCCCTTCAATCTTGATCCTTGGTTCCCAACTTTTAGGACTCTTTGTACCCCTATTTTTAAAAAAATCTGCTGGTACCCCTTCGCCCACTCTTTGTAACGTTAAGAGCCAACATGAAAGTAAAAGGATAATTGTCAGTTGATGGAGTTTAATATTTAATGCATTTCACTTTTTAAAATTGTCCAAGAGGCTTCTCTGGTTGAGAACCGAGGGTCTGGATGTCAGTGCCTATCATAAACTCAGCAGATGGTTGAGAGGCTTTATTCTTATAGAAATATTTCGCTTTTGAAATGTTATGTCTGGAAAAGTTTGTGTATGAAAATTCTTATAAGATAATGAAAGGGGTTTACCCTTAATGGAATATGATTGAAATTTTAATTTATAACTCTTCAAGCAAAGATGTTGTTGCTTTGTTAGTCAATATACAGTATAGTGTGCATGACTGTGTTTTAAAGCCTATGTTTGAAATGTGAAAGTGACAAACTTTTGATTTTTTTTTTTGTCTTTATACTAGGAGTGTTTCCAATGAATTTACTTCATAGTACAATTAATGAAGATCTCCCCATGTGAAATTTAAAAACAAATGTTTTATGTTTCCTTTATTGCTCTACAATTATTGTATTGAGGACTGTTCTTACAGTGGCATTTCTATATTTCTCTTCAAAAAATATATTGAGCACTGTTTTTTAACAGTGGTATTTTTCTATTGCTTGATTTATTAACTATTTTAACATTGAAAAGAAAATGTGTTCTGTTATAGTTTTTAATTTATAAACCTTGGGATGTTTTAATTTTATTAGTATGGATGTTTTGTTATTCATGACTGTTGGGATTGGTCTTTGAAATTCAGACCATTCCTGTCTAGGATCTATGCAATCTAATTAAAATTAGATTACATTTCGTTTCGGTTATTTTTTGATTGTCAACTACATGGAGTCGACAATCAAAAAATAACCGAAACGAAATGTAATCTTATTTTAATTAGATTGGGATCTATGTCACTACTGTGGGACTGGACGATAGTAGACACAGAATGACAAGCCTCTGACACACAGACTTGTGGGATTTGATGATATTGTCCCCCATTGAATTAGCCTCGGACACACAGACAACCAGTCAATTAGCTGAGTGTACATATTGCATTTTTATTAACATGTATGTAAATACATTTAAGAATTCAGACTATTAAAGTAACTAGTTGTGTAAAACTGTTGTTGTGAATCGTCTTGAAATTAACCAATCAAATGATGGGAAGGGAATAATTTTGAAATTAACCAATCAAATGATGAGAAAGGAAATAATTTTAAAATCAGCCAATCAACTAGTGGGAAGGGAAATAATTTTTGAATCGGCCAATCAAGTGACGGGAAGGAGAATAATTTTGAAATCAACCAATCAAATGGTGGGAGGGGGAATAATTTTTGAATCGGCCAATCAAATGGTGGGAAGGGAAATAATTTTGAAAATCAACCAATCAAATGCTGGGAAGGGGAATAATAATAACAGAAATGTAAACGATGGTTGTGTCTTCCACCATCATCATAAGGATGAGCACCGCCTTCTTTGTCATGGTTGATGACATCTTGGTCGTCCCACCTGACGTACTCTTCCCGTACAGTCATTCCATGTACGTGTTGACATTCTCGTGTGTACTTGAGCATGATGAATGGTTTTTCTGTTGGGAGCAGGATCTCTTTGCTGGGAAGACCGTCATCTCTGGAAATTAAAATTAGAAGTTCTTAAGGCCACACGAACTGGTCTGGGATGAGGGGCTGTTTAGGATGAAATGATTGATTGGGTTCGTGACATGCAAAGTAAAACCTTAGACGTGCAAGGCGCACAAACATGTGCGTTCAACGGATGGAGAGGACCATTATAGTGGATTATTACCATAATAAAGAAAAAAAACACTTCACCTGCAGCAAAACTCAATCTTTGTATCTCTGGCATACTGGCCATCAGGAAGCGAGCCACCATATTTATCCTTATTTCTGAAATTCTCATCATCCCAGTATATCCATCCAGATTTAAATTTACCTGACAATAAAAATAAACAACATTGATCCACATTCTCTACGAGATAGTTCCCCGTCCTATCATTGGGCAAATGGGATACAGAAAAGTTGGTAGAACCTTTCAGATAGTTGATACTCGCATAATGGAACTAGGCAACTATTTACCCCAACACTAGTTGGCCACATGAGAAAACTATAGAAAGTGATATGCTTACTTGAGGGACAGCTGCCGTACTTGAGTATACAGTAATCTCCACTTGGCCACTCCACGTCAAAGTCACTTATCCGTGTGTTTCCCTTCATGCAAAATTCCAGTTTGAAATCACTTTTGCCGAATTTGCCTGAAAAAAGCAATTTTCATAAATCGAGTTTTGTGCTGTTCTTGTTGGGAACCCGCCATCGCCATTTTGACATAACCTGAAGTAGCCATATTACCTTAGCTCGACGTCGCCATCTAAAAGTCGCCATATTGAAATACCAATACTGACGTCACCGCGACGTCGCCATATTGACGTCACCCGACGTCGCCATATTGACGTCACCCGACGTCGCCATATTGACGTCACTCGACGTCGCCATATTGACGTCACCGCGACGTCGCCATATTGACGTCACCCGACGTCGCCATTTTGACGTTACCGCGACGTCGCCATATTGAAGTCACCCGACGTCGCCATACTGACGTCACCCGACGTCGCCATTTTGACGTCACTCGACGTCGCCATAGTGACGTCACCCGACGTCGCCACAGTGACGTCACCCGACGTCGCCATATTGACGTCACCCGACGTCGCCATATTGACGTCGCCATTTTGACGTCACCCGACGTCGCCATATTGACGTCACCCGACGTCACCATTTTGACGTCAGCCGACGTCGCCATATTGACGTCACCCAACGTCGCCATTATGACGTCACCCGACGTCGCCATTATGACGTCACCCGACGTCGCCATATTGACGTCACCCGACGTCGCCATATTGACGTCACCGCGACGTCGCCATATTGACGTCACCGCGACGTCGCCATATTGACGTCACCCGACGTCGCCATATTGACGTCACCCGACGTCGCCATATTGACGTCACCCGACGTCGCCATTTTGACGTCAACCGACGTCGCCATATTGACGTCACCCGACGTCGCCATTTTGACGTAAACCGACGTCGCCATTTTGACGTAAACCGACGTCGCCATTTTGACGTAAACCGACGTCGCCATATTGACGTCACCCAACGTCGCCATTATGACGTCACCCGACGTCGCCATATTGACGTCACCCGACGTCACCATATTGACGTCGCCCGACGTCACCATATTGACGTCACCGCGACGTCGCCATATTGACGTCGCCCGACGTCACCATATTGACGTCACCGCGACGTCGCCATATTGACGTCACCCGACGTCGCCATATTGACGTCACCCGACGTTGCCATATTGACGTCACCCGACGTCGCCATATTGACGTCACCCGACGTCACCATATTGACGTCACCCGACGTCGCCATATTGATGTCACTGACGTCGCAATATTGACATCGACGTACGCTGTCATCGTGGCGTCACTCGACGTCACTATATTGACGTCGACAATCTCTGCCTTCTTCATATCATAAAAAAAAACGAAAAATAAGAAAGTCGGACCCACGGCAGACAAATGAATGAGCTTAACGCGGAGAGGAAAGCAGCCCATGACTCACTGAACCAAAGAATAGAATTTACACAGAAAGGAAAGCGGCACACGACTTACCGGACAAATGGATGGGGTTTGACCATGAGTTTTTATTGATGATGTTTTCGGTGTCCTGGTACCTCCACCCCTCACTCCAATGCACTCGACCCGACGGACAACCAGAAGTGGTCCTCATAAGACCGTACGATCCAACTGGCCAGGTAATGGGCATCTTAAGCTCGGGATCTGGAAAAAATTAAAGGGAAACTTTAGGTCTGAACAATGAAAAATGGATACTGTTGAAAACTTATTATAAATTTCATATGGCAAAACTGTAAACTGCGCTACATCACGTCCTCAAATTTTTTATTAGGTCTGGTAAATCAGATACTCTATGTATAGTATAGTATGCTAAGCAATTCCAGGAAGTTTGGTAGTTTAGTATTCGCAACAGAAGCACCAACACTTACCTGTTGAAGTTGGGGCCATTTTATACGCTGCGTACTCATTCAACGCTTGAAGAAGATTCTGCTTCGTCGAGACGATCCGTGTTTTAGCGGAAGGACAAGCTGAATGGATCTCATGTGATGACCAATATATGGGATCCAAAGCATTGACGATGGTTTTGACCTTCAGATGAATCGGTTCCGGTTTGTCCTCTCGTCCAGAATACAGCGTATACTCATACTGCCCGAATTTCATGCTAGATTGATCTGTTTGCTTGAATTTGCTAAAATCCACCCCAAGTGATCCACTGGCGCCCATGTAAGATCCACCAATGTGAAACCCAAATCCACCCTGAAGAATAAGGAAGATCAAACAAAGAAGAATAGGTGAAGCCTTCGACGTACCGTAAACGCAGACCCTTGTGCTAAAGGCATTGTACGTTAAAGACACTGTAGATCTCCATTTCATTTCACTCTCATCGAGATACATGTACTTGATACCACTTTGCTCCAGATGAATGTGTACCATGTTCATGTCCATTGAGGGACACATACGTTTCACAAGGGTCGTGCCTTGGGATCAGTACAGTGGCCAACCATTTAGTCCAGTTATTAATTTGAGAGAGCGTTTATTACTCACTGACTTTTGGACGTGTTTGATGAACTCTGCTAGTGATGCCTGGTATCTATTGATTGTTCTGTTTCCCATTTCCACTTCCATCGTCACATGCTGAAGGAGAAATTAGCCATTATCATAAAATGAAACGGAATGAATGATTTGAATTCGTTTTAAATCATCGAAGTTAATGCACCCTCCAATTTTACTGCATCGCCTTCGACGTTCGTTCTTACAACCGTTGGACGAGCGGCGTTCATCGATGGAAGATGAGATGACGTTAATGATCTGAGAAACAAAGAAATAAAAAATACTTACAGTTCCCCAGTTGTCCAGGAACGTCATGTATTTCTGTTTATCATACACCTGTGGGAGATGACAGACGGCGCTGGCAAAATTCCTGGTAACGGAGAATCCGTCAGAGTCGGCAAGTTCCTCAGCAAAACGAACTCGTCCCAAGTTGCAGATGTTGACATCATCATAGAAAACTTTTCTCTGCTCGTTCGTTTCAGTTTTAGCGTGACTGTAACCTGCAACAGATGGAACGCAGCGGCTTAGCTACTTACACATGGAAAGGACCGTCCTTGCTTACAGTAAGGTACATGTAGTAACGGACGGCAAAAAGTTACTTTAACCAGCAACAGGTCAAACGAGCAGTTCACAGACGACACCTACAACCCAAAATACCACAAACGATCCGATCTCTTAAAACTGCATGTACATGTATTCCTATGGCCACGTTTGCCAGGTTCTGATCTTTGATATATCTTTGTAATGGTTACTTACGAGCACTCAAACTGAACTTAAATCCCACCAGCTTGACATCTCCTTCACCTGAAAACCAAAATAAAACCCCAGCTAATCTCTTCAACTGTCTCTCGATACTGATTACAGACCTACAGTGCACTGGCGGTTTTAGGAATCATTTGAAAAACGACTAGGGACCACAGGATTGTCAATTGGGAACTTACAGCGTCAGGACTTTAAAGAGACGAAGATGATAATTTGTATCTGTTTATACAGTCAATCCCATATCTATATAGAAGGGATACCCCGTAGGATTGTTACTACAACATTGGAATACATTGTCGAAATTCTGTGAATACTTGGCCCTTTTTCAAACTAATTATTTTGATTTGACCTACCAGAAGTATCGACACCAACTCCCAGTTTATCTTGGTAAGATTTCGCTCCATAAAATACATGGGTTGATCTAATCTTCAAACAGCTGTAACGGTCTTCAAACACGATCTCTTTGGGTTTGTCTTCAGAGCTCAGCTTAAAGATCTTCCTTAAGACTAACAGCCCTGGATCCACGCCACCTTCCTGATCGCTTCCTCCATCTGGATTCCCTTTCAGCAAATTGTAGCCGACTCCAATGAATTTGACTCCATTGTGGTCCCGAGGTGTCCCTGGTATGAGAGCTGTCGCTATGGAAAGACTCAATAACGAGATCAGCACCTACAATGGAGTGATACTGGTAGGGAACTCTTAAGGTGGTAATAGATTAGGTACGGTGTCTGTTGCAGCGTGCGGTGTGACATTATCAGTTGAAGCCAATGGTGAATTTGTATTATTTATTGTATCTGTAATTCTGGACCGTGCACCACACACTGTTCCTCGTTTATTCCCATACACCTTATTGAGGCTATTTATTCCTGATCTGTTCGAGCTAAGGTGGTTCTTCACTCGCCCAATTGCGTATTTAATCCTGAAGTTATTGACGTATCTCATAACTCGAGTCAGTTCTCGAGACATATTCTCCTGAGTTACTTCAGTATTGTCTTAACCCCCTCCCCTCCTTTGATATAATGGACTATTCTACAGCACTAAATGCACGTGCAAACTGAAAGATGGTCTAGTAATACTGTCAACGTCTTTTATCTGTCAGTTGAAAGAATTGTGGTGACGAGGAAGGTTCATTAGGTAAATTTAAATGAAAGCAATGGTCAAAAGTGTGTGTGGGCTAGAAGTTAACATAAAGTCACTCTGCACTTGAGATTGACAACCCGGTGTGACTCTAGGTGAGTTCATCTGCATATACTAGTACTCATCATATTGTATTTTGATTGGAACACATAAGACTAATAGGTCACTAAATCAACAGAGGTCTTATCCCTATGCAATAGGCTTTCTCCGTCAGCACGTGGTCAAGTCGTGGTCATTGTGTCCTTACTAGGTACAATGGGCATGATGTAGGGACCTTCGTTTGAACCAACTCAAGTCCTAAACTGGGGAAACGATAAAACTTACGATACGAGTGGGTTCCATAATGTGTATCCGATTTACATGTTCAAGACAGGGTTTCATGAGAAAGGGTCCAGTTGTGTTTTATCTTTTTAAACTACATGTATGTCACCTCGAACATCCAGTAATAAAACAGTCTTTAAAGATAACAGTTAAGTGCACGTAAGGCAGATTTTTGGAGTTGTTTGACAGTTTGGTACTAGGGACAGCTTTGATGGTCCTATGTGTATTTAAACATCTTTTTCAAATTTGGGGATAGAGATCGTGTTTCCTTGCGTTTGTGGCAGTTTTCGTCTGAGGACAGTCAAATTGTGCCTGCAAGCAGCTGCAACGTTATCTTTGTCGAATACAGCATATGTTTGAGGATCTAAGACTCTGATGTCCCTGCTCTTTATTTATACCCAAGCCATATTCGTTTCCCCCTTGTCGAAAACCAAGAATATGAAAAGTCTGATTGCAATATACGATTTATTTCCCTCTAATGGTATTATAATAAAAATATTAACAGTTATTACATAGAGTCATATAGAATATATATCATCGTATCCGACACAATTCACTTTTACTAAAGCTCCGTTCACATGACACTTTAAACTGGATTAGGTCATCCTATGAACTGAATCCTGTTCAGATCATCCGATCGAATATATCCAGATTATATAATAAATGGAAGTTGTGTCGTACTGTCCTGCATTATTTTAGGCTTAAGTATTGGAGTTTTACGTCCTACAGTTCTGCACTTAATAAGTGTACAGCTCTCAGGCTCTCCTGGCTGGAACAGTCATTGAGTAAAGCTGCATTGTTTACAAACTACTTTTCAGTTGCCAGTTCACGTTAAAGAATAACAACCGAACAGAACAGAAAGTCATGATCTTCTTCTCGAATGGACCCGTGTCAGCTAATTACCAACTGGAATCGTGTGAACGAAGCTTAAGACAAAGATATACAAAAATTCAATCGGTGCAAATACAAAATCAAGCAAATAATATACATACAAATACTCAAATTCAAGATGCATCGAAAAACAAAACAGTTCAAGCAAAATATTAGGATATTTTTCACAAATTAAAAATTCTTTTTCACGGATAAAAATTTGCAACAATGAAAAATATGTTGACAAACTCAGAAAAATCGTGCACAATTTAATGTCAAAAACACAGACACATACACAAATAAATTCAGTCAAAAATATTTTCGATGCAAAAAAAAACAAATCTCATATTATGATAATTCTTCAAAATACACAACAAAATACATTCGGGCTCATTAAAGCATTTGTAAGCAGAAAAAGTAAATTTTGAGCAAAATACAGGCTCTGACATGATCGTAAACATGCTTCGAAATTAGGAAAAAAATTCAATATTTTAATCAGATTCATTTATGTTAGAAAATTAAACTGAAACATGTTTTTAAATAAAAGATTATTTTTTATTTATAATTTAAGAATACAAGATTTACCATTAAAATAATTTTTTACAGAAAGACTTAACTATTTACCATAATTAGCATAAATTACTAGAAGTAACAGATATCAACTAATGATAGCACTTATCGATCTCACCGGGGCCTACAAACAATAATAAACAAAGCAAATTCGTGCCTAAAAGCACTACGTTTTTAACGAAAAACTATTTATGTCATATAAACACACAAATTAATGCACAAATAACAATGTCAAAGAATTAATTTGAAGGATACTTACAACGTTTGCCATTTTTACGAATAAAAGAGAGAAAATGGTGTTTATTAATTTGTTTTATCATAATATACAAATATTTGAAAAGAATGGAGTGACTAAAAATCAAAATATATTTCAATTCACTGCAATATAGCGTGGACAGTATCTGAAATAATCAACAGGTTAGTCTAAAGACGCAAACGCACTCTGAAGAAAGCTAAATTGATTAAAAGTTGGTCTAAAAGCAGAGAAATTACTCCGAGGGGAAGCGCAAAGTTTATGACAAAGCGGTAAAAGATTTGAAAGGTCTGAAAGAAAAGTCATGATAAAAGCATGGAAAAATCGCAGGAGGTTTGCAAAGAACAGCGATTTTGGATACAAATCAAGTAAATAGTTAAGATATAACCTTAAGCAAAGCTGAACTTGCATTTATTTTAAATGCGCTTAAAAATTTCAACCCGACAGCGCAATCGAATACATGCAATTTTTGAGCCAGTACATGAATAATGCCGGCATAAATAGCGAACACAGTGTCAATTGATCTACAATTGGAAACAAAGCGCAGAATAATCTGAATGAACAAGGCCTCGGCGCATTATTAGCGAACAATTAATTTGAACAGAGCCTAACACCATCACAAAATCATTTAAACAAAAGGCCATGTTTGTTTATTTAACGATCAAACCGTTTCAAATGTAAAGAAACCAAACACAGCCCATACAATTTACACAAACAATACTTTAGTGCTCTTATGCTAAATTCTCGTGCGTGCGCAAACGTATACCGTCTGCTTAGACTTTGGCAAGTCGGATGTATTGCGTCCTCCTTAAGTTACAAATTATTTCTGTAAAAATTCTATGAACAGAAATATACAGGGTTACATTGGTGTGTATGTACATTTAAATGACCTTGACCTCGACTCAGTGTCAAAGGTTAAGATTATATTGCGCCTATATGTGTGTAAAGCGACTCCCGCTAAAATAATACTATATGTAAAACATTATTTAACTCAAGTTCATAATTTACACCAAATTACCAATGAGGTCATGTGACCTATTTTATCACCATAACAACCATTTTCCAACCGGAAGTTCCACCATTTGCAAGTCCAACTTTCTGTGCATTGGTTCAAATATGATTTAAAGGGTAACTATGGAACATCAAGGCCTTATTTTCCAATTAATGCTTCAAATAGCTTGGAGTGTTTGGCTTCCACCACTTTTTCCTTCATGCCCGATTCTCTCTTTCTAATGGCGGCTTTGGATGTGGTTGTTTTGGATTCTGCTGCCTCGGTTTTAGTATAATCATCTGTGGAAGTTTTGGTATCTGCTGCTTCGGCATCACCAGTAACCGTCTCGGTGGTTGTGGACTTCGAATCTGAAAAATGTGCAAAGGGGTTTCAGTTTCTGAGTTATTAGCAACCACCAATCTCTATGGGAAAGCTTGCAGTATGAAATATGAGTTATCGCCCTTTGTACTTTGTCTTGGTGCATTCGAATCACCGACAGTTACTTCCCTTAATAATCAATCGATTGCCCTGTTCTGAAAGGAAAGAACTGTGTGGTTGATTCGAATGCAGAGGAAGGATAAGTCCTCAAGCTGCGTTGCTTCGGTAAGACTAAAGATTACAAGCAAAGCAAAGGACTAGTTTATCTCAGCAAAAGCAACGATCTTAGAGCTCAGACATGGTTTTGGATATAAAGGGATATATTAGTTTCACGAGTTAAAAGACTGTATAGGATTGTGTAATGGAAAAGGAACGACGGGGAAGGTGAGGTCATCTGGAACTGAAAGGGTGTCTCATGGACCAGTTCTGATTGGACATTGGCTGTATGCATTCATAGATTGTGTTATGGAGAAGAAAGGATAGTCGAGGTAAAGTATCTGGGAAGATATGGATACCTATTGGATGTGTATATGTATGTTGTATAATGGAGAAGGGGGATGGGTTGGTTGGGGGTGAGATTTATTAAGATGAAATGTTTAGGGGTAGTGTTGTGGGTTTGTTTGTGCTAGGGGTTAAGAAAAGCAAACCCCAAAGGGTGTGATAAGGATCACACGATAGAAAAAGAAACATCATAGGTTGTGAACCGTGGTTCTAAAGAGGTTGAAATAGAACATGTAAGGGCAAGATTATTGTGTCGAATGAATGGAACTTTTTCCCAACATTAGTCCATACAGAAAGCAGTGTAAAATGTAACTCAAACCACCAACCAACTACCATGTAACAGCCAACCAACTAACCAACCACCATGCAATACTCAACCAACCACCTTGCAATAGCCAAACAATCACCATGCAATAACCAAATAACCACCATGCAATAACCAAATAACCACCATGCAATAACCAATGAATCAACAAGCAATAACCAATCAACCACCAAGTAATAACCAAACAACCACGATGCAATAACAAAACAACCACTATGCAATAACCAGACAACCACAATGCATCAACAACCATGCACAAATCCACTAACCACCTTGCAATAATCAACAAACCACCATGCAATAACCAATGAATCAACAAGCAATAACCAACCAACTGTCATGCAAAATCAACCCACCACCATGCACTAACAAACACCATGCAAAACTCAACCAACCACCTTGCGATAACCACACAACTACCATGCAATAATCATCAAACCTCCATGCAATAACAACCAATCAACCACCATGCAATAACCAAACAACCACCATGCACTAACCATACAACCACCATGCAATAACCAAAAAGCACCATGCAATGACCAAACAACCACTATGCAATAATCAGACAACCACAATGCAAGAACCAACCAACCAACCACCATGCAATAACCAAACAACCACTATGCAATAACCAGACAACCACAATGCATCAACCAACCAACCCCCATGCAATAAACAACCAATCAACCAACCACCTATCAATAACCAACAACCACCATGCAATAACAACCAACCTCCATGCAATAACCAACCAACAACCATCATGCAATAACCAACCACCCATCAATAACCAACAACCTCCATGCAATAACCAACCAACTACCTATCAATAACCAACCAACCACCATGCAATAACCAACCTACCAACCATCTATCAATAACCAACAACCTCCATGCAATAACCAACCAACCACCATGCAATAATCATCAAACCACCATGCAATAACAACCAACCAACCACTATGCAATAACCAACCAACCACCTATCAATAACCAACAACCACCTATCTATAATAAAAATCCGTACAAGCACAACACATGAACCAAACAACCAACCACCTATCAATAACCAACAACCACAATGCAATAACCAACCCTCCACAATGCAATAACTAACAACCACCATGCAATAACCAGACATCCAACCACCATGCAATAACCAAACAACCACCATGCAATAATCATCAAACCACCATGCAATTATAACCAACCAATCACCATGCAATAACTAATCAACCACCATGCAAAAACCAACCAACCACCATGCAGTAACCAAACAACCAACCACAATGCAATAACCGACCAACCTCCATGCAATAACCAACCACCACAATGCAATAACCGACCAACCTCCATGCAATAACCAACCAACCAATGCTACATTCGAAAAATACCCAATAATGCCGTCAAATGCAACATTCGAAATTGCTTAAAATGCAGTCAAATGCAACATCTAAAATCTTCTTTGAACCATGCTGTCAACCTAGCCAAACCTCTTTTCGAACCATACTGTCAACCTAGCAAAGCCTCTTTGAATCATTCTGTTAACCTAGCAAAACCTCTTTAAATGATGCCGTCAACCTACCAAAATCGGCTATGAACCATGCTGTCAACCTAGCAAAGCTTCTTTCAACCATGCTGTTAACCTAGCAAAGCCTCTTTGAATCATTCTGTCAACCTAGCTAAGCCTCTTTGAACCAAGTTGTCAACCTCCATGCAATAACCAACCAACCAATGCTACATTCGAAAAATACCCAATAATGCCGCCAAATGCAACATTCGAAATTGCTCAAAATGCAGTCAAATGCAACATCTAAAATCTTCTTTAAACCATGCTGTCAACCTAGCCAAACCTCTTTTGAACCATACTGTCAACCTAGCAAAGCCTCTTTGAATCATTCTGTTAACATAGCAAAACCTCTTTAAATGATGCCGTCAACCTACCAAAATCGGCTATGAACCATGCTGTCAACCTAGCAAAGCTTCTTTCAACCATGCTGTTAACCTAACAAAGCCTCTTTGAATCATGCTGTCAACCTAGCTAAGCATCTTTGAACCAAGTTATCAACCTAGCAAAGCTTCTTTGAACCATGCATTAAACCTAGCAAAGCTTCTTTGAACCATGCCGTCAACCTAGCTAAGCCTCTTTGAACCATGCTGTCAACCTAGTTAAGCCAACCTAGCAAAGCTTCTTTGAACCATGTATTGAACCTAGCAAATCGTCTTTGAACCATGCCGTCAACCTAGCTAAGCCTCTTTGAACCATGCTGTCAACCTAGTTAAGCCTCTTTGAACCATGCTGTCTACCTAGTTAAGCCAACCTAGCAAAGCTTCTTTGAACCATGTATTGAACCTAGCAAATCTTCTTTGAACCATGCCGTCAACCTAGCTAAGCCTCTTTGAACCATGCTGTCAACCTAGTTAAGCCTCTTTGTACCATGCTGAACAGTGCATTAAACCTAGCAAAGCCTCTTCGAACCACGCTTTCAACTAGAAAAGCTTGTTTGAACCATGCTATAAACTTAGTAAAGCTTCTTTGAAACATACTGTCAACTTAGCAAATCTTCTTTTAACCATGCTGTCAAACTAGCAAAGCCTCTTTGAACCAAACTGTCAACCTAGTAAAGCTTCTTTGAACCATGCTGTCAGCCTAGCAAGGCTATTTTGCATATCATGAACCCATACATTCATTCCAGCAAACACCATGAACCTATGCAGTCATTCAAGCAAACACCATGAACCCATGCAGTCATTCCAGCAAATACCATGAACCCATGCTATCATTCCAGCAAACACCATGAACCTATACAGTCATTCCAGCAATCACAATGAACCCATACAGTCATTCCAGCAAATACCATGAACCCATGCTATCATTCCAGCAAACACCATGAACCCATGCAGTCATTCCAGCAAATACCATGAACCCATGCTATCATTCCAGCAAACACCATGAACCCATACAGTCATTCCAGCAATCACAATGAACCCATACAGTCATTCCAGCAAATACCATGAACCCATGCAGTCATTCCAGCAAATACCATGAACCCATGCAGTCATTCCAGCAAACACCATGAACCCATGCTATCATTCCAGCAAACACCATGAACCCATACAGTCATTCCAGCAATCACAATGAACCCATACAGTCATTCCAGCAAACACCATGAACCCATACAGTCATTCCAGCAATCACAATGAACCCATACAGTCATTCCAGCAAACACCATGAACCCATGCAGGCATTCCAGCAAACACCATGAACCCATGTAGTCATTTCAGCAAACAACGTGGACCCATGCAGTCATTCCAGCAAACAATATGAAGCCATGCAGTTATTCCAGCAAACAACTTGAACCCATGCAGTCATTCCAGCAAACACTGTGGGCCTATACAGGCATTCCAGCAAACAATATGAAGCCATGCAGTTATTCCAGCAAACAATGTGGACCCATGCAGTCATTCCAGCAAACAATGTGGACCCATGCAGTCAATCAAGCATACACCATGAACCCATGCAGTCATTCCAGCAAACACCATGAACCAATGCAGTAATTCCAGATAACAACACGAACCCATACAGTCATTTCAGCAATCGCAATGAACCCATACAGTCATTCCAGCAAACACAATGAACCCATGCAGTCATTCCAGCAAACACCATGAACCCATGCAATCATTCCAGCAAACACCATGAACCCATGCAGTCATTCCAGCAAACACCATGAACCCATACATTCATTCTAGCAAACACCATGAACCCATGCAATCATTCCAGCAAACAACACGAACCCATGCAGTCATTCCAGAAAACAATGTGGACCTATACAGTCATTCTAGCAAACACCATGAACACATGCAATCATTCCAGCAAACACCATGAACCCATGCAGTCATTCCAGTAATCACCATGAGACCATGCAGCTAATCCAGCAAACAATTTGAACCTATACAGTCATTCCAGCAAACAATATGGACCTGTGCAGTCATTCAAGCGAACAATATGGATCTGTACAGTCATTCCAGCAAACAATGTGGACCTACACCGTCATTCCAGCAAACAATGTGGACCTATACAGTCATTCCAGCAATCAATGTGAACCCATGCAGTCATTTCAGCAAACACCATGAACCCATGCAGTCACTCCAGCAAACAACACGAACCCATGCAGTCATTCCAGCAAACACCATGAGCCCATGCAGCTATTCCAGCAAACACCATGAACCCATGCAGTCATTCCAGCAAACAATGTGAACCTATGCAGTCATTCCAGCAAACGCCATGAGCCTTTACAGTCATTCCAGCAAACACCATGAGCCTATGCAGCTATTCCAGCAAACACCATGAACCCATGCAGTCATTCCAGCAAACATTCTAAACCCATGCAGTCATTCCAGCAAACAATGTGAACCTATGCAGTCATTCCAGCAAACACCATGAACCTATGTAGTCATTCCAGCAAACACCATGAACCCATGCAATCATTCCAGCTAACAACACAAACCCATGCAGTCATTCCAGCAAACACTATACCAATGCAGTCATTCCAACAAACACATGAACCCATGCAGTCATTCCAGCAAACACCATGAACCCATGCAATCATTCCAGCTAACAACACGAACCCATGCAGTCATTCCAGCAAACACCATGAACCCATGCAATCATTCCAGCAAACACCATGAACCCATGCAATCATTCCAGAAAACACCATGAACCCATGCAATCATTCAAGCATACACCATGAACCCATGCAATCATTCCAGCAAATGCCACGAACTCATGCAGTCATTCCAGCAAACACAATGAACCCATGCAATCATTCCAGCAAACAATCATGTTCCTTTAGCAACGGCTATCATTTCATTTCATTACATTAATCCGTTGCTATCATGATAAGCTTTTCTCGTCATTAACCTTGATTGGTCGAACGATTATGGTCGACCAGTTATATTCCTTGTAACAAATTATTGCGGGAAAACTTTCGAATGACCAGACGTCAAATTTCTTGTAGCAAATTTACCTTGTGATAATCGAGTCTCAACAGTCATAAATTGAATGTGACGTATAGTGTTTTTTAAACGAGGTTATTAGTTGATAATGACGAGAAAACCCCGTCAATCCAGCAACGGTAGATAATGCAAATGTCTAACGTTGCTGAAGGAACATGGCAAACAATGTGAACCAATGCAGTCATTCCAGCAAACACCATGAACCCATGCAATCATTCCAGCAAACAATGTGGACCTATACAGTCATTCCAGCAAACACCATGAACCCATGCAGTCATTCCAGCAAACACCATGAACCCATGCAGTCATTCAGCAAACAATATGGACCTATGCAGTCATTCCAGCAAACAATTTGGACCTATGCAGTCATTCCAGCAAACACCACGAACCTATGCAGTCATTCCAGCAAACATAATGAACCCATGCAGTCATTCAAGCAAACACAATGAACCCATGCAATCATTCCAGCAAACACCATGAACCCATGCAATCATTCCAGCAAACACCACGAACCCATGCAGTCATTCCAGCAAACACAATGAACCCATGCAGTCATTCAAGCAAACACCGTGAACCCATGCAATCATTCCAGCAAACAATGTGGACTTATTCAGTCATTCCAGCAAACACCATGAACCTATACAGTCATTCCAGCAAACTCCATGAACCCATACAGTCATTCCAGCAAATAATGTGGACCCATACAGTCATTCCAGCAAAGAACATGCACCCGTACATTCATTCCAGCAAACGATGTGGACCTATACAATCATTCCAGTAAACAACACGGACCCATGCAGTCATTCCAGCAAACACATAAACCCATACAGTCATTCCAGCAAACAACATGCACCCATGCAGCATCAACATCATGCTTTGATTCAACCATGCCAATTAATGCCATAAGCCCACCTCAACCAGCGCCATGATCCTATTAAGTCATTCAAGCAAACACCACGAACCCATGCAGTCATTCCAGCAAACAATGTGGACCTATGCAGTCATTCCAGCAAACAATGTGGACCTATGCAGTCATTCCAGCAAACCAATGCTTCCAACATCCTTCAAGACTCATTCTAAACTAGACAAATAGAGTATGTATAAACCAGAGTGAGTATGTGCACCATTTTGAACTACAAAACTAAGCAATTCAAGCAGAGCCGTGTCCACAATCGGGCATAATATCAAGTTCGCATTTAAGCATCAAACACTTAAGAACCACCTCTTCTTCAACATATACCAACCCAACTCCCTTAATCCTTAATTCAAATCTTTCGAAACTGTATGCACGCAATACACATTCCTTGAAAAGAAGCTGAAGCAACGACGCATTGCCGTTTTGTTTATAATAACCAATGAGCTCCGGGCCCTCACTGCAGGATCTGAAAATGTTATTTTAAAGACTGGGGTGTTGTTGTGTTTAAGGGCTAGCTCAAAGTGTTTCTTAGGTTGATGGTGTATGTGTCGTGATTGGTTGTATTGATGTTTGTGTAAGGGGCAAAAATATTCGGGGATATGTAAGTGTTTTCAGTGTGGGTTAGTGGAGGTCTGTAGATAGAGGTTGAAATGATGTAAAAATGTTACTTGGAGGACAGTTTAGGGGACAAAAGGATTGAAGGGCTTCAATGGAGATTTTTTAGCATTCGTACGTGCATCAGAGACACTTCATATACTGTTGTTATCATAGGCACAATTTGATACAATTAAAATTTGTGCGCACTATAGTTTATTATATGAGTGTTTAAACACATGCAAAGACTAGAAAATCTTTTTATGAAGCTTAAGGGACTAGATAGAGGCTAGATCTTTCTAAGTGAAAGATTTGGGGCATTGACGAGAGGCTAAATAGAGATTGGCGGTAACATATTGGATGTTTATATATAATCTAATAAATATATAAGATTTAATACTTTACCCTCATCTTGATATCAAACATTAGTTATATAATACTAAACAGAATGATTATATTTAGAACTTAAAGGAATACTACCTCTTAGGATTAACATAAAATTCTTGATTTCAAACATGGCCAATAAGAATATTATATTCATCAGTAGACTAACAAAAAATAACAGAATCCATAATAAATCAGGTACATCCACTGATGAATATATATCTTTATTGCCCAAGTTTGAAAATCTCAATTTTCTGTTCATTCTAAGAGGCGGTATTCCTTTTAAAGAATATCAAGCACGTGCATTTTGACCAAAAGTAGGTCAAACAAATTTAAACTTGATTTTCTTTGCAAATCAAAACAAAACATGTATAAAAACGATTCCTAAAAACTAAATATAGATTAAATGCACAATAGATATCCTACAAAACCCGTGCAACCAACTCGTTCCTATGTATGACGCCATTTTGAACATGGTCGTGCATTTCCGAATCACTAAGTACCAAGGTTGGGAGCCAAAGCCTGAAAGCTCAGAAGACAAGAATATGATTAAAGGCGTTACAACAATCAGCTTATTTCAAACGATATCCTTAACCACGCCATCGTCAATGATTCAACCACCAAGCATTTTAAGAAGCATCCTGAACCGGCAAAGATGCGGGTTTAAAGAACCGAAGCGAACCAATATGCTAAAATGCTTTTAAAGTTCTATAAAACCTAATTCAAAATGAGAAAAAAATTATTGAAAACTGGAAACATGCAAAGGCAAAACCAAGACACCAGAGGAATTTACGAACATCATCAACGATTTCATTCATGGACGTGCTTTTGCTCGTGCGCTCACAGAACAAAGGGAGACAACTGATATACTAACAAAAGTGCAAACGTAACCTAAGCAGTACCATGCATTCCACAATTAAATCTAACAAATAAAGAAGCTTCCAACCCAAAATTACAACCACTAAATAACAATCAAAGCACAAATGGAAATAGAAAAACAAAAAATCTAAAATTCAAGAATCAATGTAACGGGACTATTACGATACAAATCTTTGATTAAAGTGGCAATGATGTTAATCTTTGGAAGCCTTAGTTCTCTATTCTAGATGCTGGAGAACATTGAACACCATACACATACTAAGCTGCATATATAGTTTCGAATGCTCATACTCACTGACACTGAACTGCGATCATGAGCAGTCTTCATCAGCCCAAAGGAGATGTTGGCCTTCGTTTATGTCACTTTTTGTTTTGCACGTACGAAATTTCATGATCTTAAAGATGCAAACTATGCTTTGATGTGCGCTACCACTTTAATCGAAGTCACAACTATCAAGCTAACAAATCCGAAACCACACAACGTTTACAGCTAAACAGACAACACCAACAAATAGAAACATTGATTATACTTTACCTTCTTTCCTTTGTTGATTGAAAATTGCACGTACATGCACGCACGTGTTGATGTGACTTTATATAATTATATACTAATACATGTGAAGCATGCATTTAGCAAATTGCATTGATTTTCTTTACAATTCGTTACATTTGTTACTTTTATTCAAGAAAACATAAAATGCACGTGCATTTCATGACAAATAGGGCACTCACCTTGAATCAAATAGCCTACCTTAATTTTGAACTAAAACATTTTTGCGATGAACTTACGAAACTTTTTAAAATGGGATTTGAATTTTAAAAGCGACAGAATTACTAATGCATTTGCTAATGTGAATGTGAGTGATTTTCCACGTGCATGTGCGTTTTACCTGTCATGTCTGTTTTCGTTGAATTCTCTGTGGTCGTATTGTTGGTTATGCTGGTAGTATTCATCGTATATGTTGTATTATCATTTACGTTCTGCGTAATCGTTGTTTGGTTGGACGGATTAGCTGTCGGTGACGTAGAGTTAACTGCGGTCTGTGTATCTGTGGGTTGAGTCCCTTCTGTTGATGATACTGAAGATGTTGAATTATTATCCACCGCTGTGGCATTCAACTGACTCATGTATGCTTCTATCTTAACTGTCTCTGTTGATTGAGAAGACGTTGGTTGTTCCGTCTTGCCTGTTCCTTGTGTTGTGGACTCTGTGTTTTCACCTTTGGCTTGTTGAGCTGTAGTTACGTCATCAGTCTCTGTCTTTCCGATTGAAGTTTTGCCAGTTTTGTCTGCAGCATCTAGAGTCTTATCGGTGGTTGTGTTACTGTCAGTTGTAGTTTGGTCAATTACTGCTGTTCGACTGGAGGTAGTGGCTGTAGAATCAGTAACTATGCTGCTGGTAGTGTTCACGGTTCCGTTGCGGATGCTCCTGGTCGTTCTAGCAGTGTTCATGAATTGGGAACCAGTTTTGTCGTATATTTGTGTTGATGTTGCGTTCATAACATCTCCTGAAAAGAGCATGGATTTGTGCAGTTATGGACCATATATAGACGTTCAATAACCGTCTAGGGAAACACGTAATCAGTCACTGACTATGGATATACGTTGAATTGTGGACCAACGACGCATTTGCTGGATGATTAAGGCTAAAGATTGCCGACCCCAGCTAGAGGTGTTCCACTGATGTTTCCTTAACGATAGATATGCAATATGTTTGTTTGATTTCTTATTTCTATTTCAAGGATCGCCTTTGAGCCTTTTGCGGATCTTGACCTACCTTTAAAGACTTCCGGTTCACTGTGGAGATACTTTTCCTGGATGTCCATCATTGAGTCGCCGTTACAGAGCGAGGCTGTACAAAAGCACCATTCTACTTCCTTACCCCAGAGTTTCTGAACTTCACATCCGACGTAGTCGTGGTTCACCACTGATCCGATCCAACCGTCAGCACACCCACGATACGTTACTGAAACAGAACCAAACAAACATGTTTATCAGATTTTAATTCTGAATTCTGATATGAACAACTGCCACCAAGCTCTTGAAGCCAGTAAAGCAAGTTTATTCAAATTATGTTTATTCATTTCACAAGTGACTGTCTCAAGCATCGAAGTTCTAAGGAGTTTAGTACAAAGGACCTACTCACCATCGCCGTCGTGTCTGACGAAACATTTGTTGGTGGCAGGGCAAGCTGTTTTACCGAGATAGTGAGCTTTAGTACTGTCAACTCGTTCACCACACAATGGACTGTCACTGTAACAATCCCAGCAAAAGAAATCTGAAAGAAAATTATGGTTAAAAATCAGGTAAAAAGTAAGTCGCTGAAGGTCAAGTTGATTCTGTTGCGTGTTCTGTCATTGCGTATTGTACACTGCAATGTTATCTGGTAGAAGTAGAAGCGTCTTCTGCATACCGTACTTTCATAGCACGTACCAATGGGGAAGCGTTTCAGTTAAAATGTTTTTGAATTAAGTCTTAGGGCCTACCTGCTTCAGAAATTTCCACAGCATTGTCAATGATTTGTGGAGCATCAACCCATTCCACATCAGGCATGATGTCAATCACTTGACTATAATCGTCACCATCTTGATCATGTAATTTTTCAATGACGTTGATGTCTTGGATACCGACAGGTTGCATGGTGGTAGATTGATGGAAATTTCCCTCCCACCAAGGAAGAAGTTGCTCCCATCCCTCACTCCATTCCCCGTCTTGAGTTGATTGCGAAGCTGAAGCAGGTTTTTGGATGGCTTGTGTGGTCGTTTCGATCTTTTCAGCAACAATGGCGGCTTCTGTCGTCTGCTCTCTGACTTCGTTAGTCGGCCATTGTGGTCTGTCAGAATCAGCGTGCCAATACCAATGATTCCAAGCTGGATCCTGAGAATGAGCTTTTACTTCTACTTCATAATCTTTATCGAAGTCATTGTATTCGTTTTGTTTGGCTGTGGTGGCAGCGACATCATTGACTTTGCTCAGGTCGTTAAGTTCAGAAGATTCCCAGGCACCAGTCTTCTCGTTCCACGTCCACTGGTTCCAATCGATGCTTTCCCAATCTTGATCCCAAGGATCTGGTGTGGTGGTGGGTACTGCTGTGGATTCAGCAGCTCCTGCTCGGACTCCCATTTCATCCCGAAGTCCTGGCGGTCTGTGTCCGATTCCGTTTTCGATTTCTTGGATTGTGCCACCATTACAGTAATCTTCTTGACAGAAGCACCATGTCTGTTTTCCCATCCACGGTACCTCTTGGGTTTGACATCCCACATAGTTGATATCCACTTGTGATGACATCCACCAATCAGCACAGCCTCGGGTGATAACTGAAACAACCATTTAAGGATTAATAAAGCGACATAGTTCATAGATCAATTACTTTGGACCGTTGCATGCGTCGTCCTTTTGTTGTGCACTCTGTAAGGTAAATATCCCTCATTGTTGATGCATAGGACTATGTTCTGTTTCTACAACGAAATTAATGTTTCGGATACACAAACCATCGCTAGCATAAAACTAAACATTGCAAATATGAACTATAGTATGTACTTACCGCCATTTTCTTCTTTCTTCAAGTAGCAAGTATCAGTCTTCTTACATTCACTGGTGGCAACAGCTGCTGGGAAGGGCAGGTCCACCCCTTCTCGACAGTATGGGCTCCAGCTCGTACAATCATGACAGTTGATGGCTGAAATATATAAACCGTAAGCGTTCAGGGTAGTAGGCCTTGGTTAAGTGGAAGTATCGGGTCCAGTTGTCCTAGTTGATATTCTGAAGAAGACGTCTTGTTGTCAAAGTCTTAATATCGATTTAGATTGGAATGTCCAGTCTCTTTCTGAAAACACCAGAGTGTGAACAACTTCACGCCGATTCTAAATCAAACACCACCAGACATAACTGACCAAGAACGGGAACAATGTTATTGATGTGATCGATTTCCCATAGAAGGTGTTCTAAATTTAGCTGTTATAGTTTGAACAGTCGCTATTGAGTTGACTAACAGTAAATGTTACAGAGTTGGCAAGAGGTAGCTAGCGTCTTAAAGATATATTGTGGACAAACACCAATATTATGTTAAGCCGTGCGATACACAAATAGGTTAACAAACTCGATTTAGATTCCGAAATGTCAGTCGCGCCAACAAGAATTCCTTTCCTCGCCCAAGTAAATTATTCTTCGTTGTCCATTATTGATAAGTCTTTGGCCTCACACACAAGTAAAGTATCACGCGAAATTAAATGAAATAGAATTTTAAGTCCCATTGAGTACCAGGTTGGAAAATAACTAACGATGGAACTCTTTCCAAGAAATATGACTGGGTAGGGTAGGATATACCACTACGTGTCAGAGCAATGGGAAGCAACCAGTGGTGCAGTAGTACCAAGCACGCAGCTAGACGAAGGTCTGCGGAGTCTTCAACTGTCAACTACCAAGACATAAGTGGTAGACAATTCCATTAAAGCTGTACAGAAACTGTCGAAATTGTCGAATGACGTTTGTGAAACACTGCCATAACCCAATCTTCTAAACTCTCCGTGTTCTATTTTAAGACGATTGAAGTGTACAGATTAGATTTTGGCAGGTTGTCTGTGGGTTTATCAACTTGTTACGATGTTTGTTTTAAGATTTATCGTCTTGTCTTGTAGATGGTAAACTGTTGTTTCACAAAGGATTAGACCTTGTCTTAAGTCTAATCTGTTTTTGGCTTGTGGTTACGAGCCAAGACAATGGTTCAAAAATATTATTTCTAAATTTAGTCTTCTCATATTAGCCTTATTTACTGACTGGCGGTTCTTCGTTGGCCCAGAATTTAGGCTCTTAGATCTAATCTGTTTTTGGTTTGTGGTAACGAGCCAAGAAAATGGTTCAAAAATATTATTTCTAAATTTAGCCTTCTCATATTTTTTACTGACTGGCGGTTCTTCGTTGGCCCAGAATTGAGGCCGATCTCCAATTTCAAAATCAGTTTGTACTTTACCAATCAACCATTTCCCTTTCAATTAGGAATATTCTCACGATTTTGGACTGAAATTATCACGCAATAGGCTAAAATGATCGCTATGACCGTGGGCCGTGTTGGAATGGTCTTGAAGTCACGTCTTTATTACTGATAATGTTTAGTTAGTGTCTATACCGGTATTATGTAATTGGGAAAACAAGTACGGCACTTGGTTCTTTAGCACTTAAGGAATGTCCCTTCTTGTCAATCGAAATATTGTGTTCAAATAGTTTGCAGTACTTGACAAAGACAAGTAATTTATAAGATATAAGTCGGAAATGTCCTAATACTTTAGAAAGCAAGCTCATAATAATTATTAAAGACGGCAACCTACAAGGTTACCTTTTAGCGCCTTTACTATTATAACAATGTGCTTACGACTGAGCAAAACCTGGATTAAAAAATTCTGAATTTGCCTTTACACAATATGTAAATCAAGACGCTAGAAGGCAAGATAAAAAAAATATTATTCAACGCGGTATTATACAAGGTTCCCCCTTAGCACCTTTATCATTATAATATTGTGCTAATGACTAAAGCAAACGATAATTTTCAAATTAATAACAGCATCATGAACATACATCAGAGGAGATGACATTGTATTGATACCAAACACTAAAGTTATCAAGAAAGCTAGCTTAAAATAAATGAAAATCAGCACGGTATTATACAAGGTTCCCCCTTAGCCCCTTTATCATTATATTAATGTACAAATGACTGAAGCAAAATGTAAATAAAAATTAAAATAAAAATCTAAACTTGCCTTAACACAAGGAACAATATCCAATTTCAGAACATTAATACAAGTCCCTACCCACACAGTTAACTCCTTACACGTCCGTCTCCGTTCATGCATTTCCTCGAATGAAGTCTAAATTTAAATGCGTTAGGTAACAAAGAAGCATTCTTGAGATTTAAATTTGGAAAATATTGATTTATCAACTGCCAAAAGAACAATGCAAAGGAACGGAGAAGATCTTTAAATTTGTTTAAAACAACGAGTATGCCCAAAATAGCATTCCTCTGATTGCTCAATCCGATTGTCAACATCGGCGGTCTATTTCAGTCGGGATAAATAATTTTTTTCAGGCTTTTTGATCAAAAAAGGTCATGGAAAACGACGACAGGTTGTTTGCTCAAAACAAACCACACAGAGAAATACTTTTCAATAATTTTAAAATGTTGGCCATGATTTTTTAAATTGATCTAGTTCAAACGAATGAATTTATAAATAGCATCTTATGTTAAAAAATAGCTCACGCTTCAGTCACAATCATTTTGGAAATTTCATAGTCGAGCGGCACTAACAATTTCAGGGCTTCTATATTTTACGTGGAATTGACTTAGCCTACTATGATTGTTTATACCATTCTACAGTTATTCCCATTCATAGATTGTTGACCTCACAATTCGTTCTGACTCAATCTGTTCAATTTCCGTTCAACTTGCTAATCGTTTGTTCAACCTCCTGAGAATATGTTCAATTTGTTCAAAGTATGTTCAAACTAAAGACATTCCGCTTAACTAACAGTCTGTTAAATTTGTTCACTTTGCTGACAGTCCGTTCAACTAGCCCACAGTTTGTTCAACGTCCTGAGAGTCTGTTCAATATGTTCAAACCTTGTTCAACCTCCCGAGAATCTGTTCAATGTATTCAAAACCTGTTCAACCCCCTGAGAGTCATTTCAAGTTGTTCAAAGTCTGTTCAACCCCCTAAGTGTCATTTCAAGTTGTTCAAAGCCTGTTCAACCCCCTAAGTGTCATTTCAAGTTGTTCAAAGCCTGTTCAACCTTCCGAGAGTCTGTCAAATTTGTTCAAAGCCTGTTCAACCTTCTGAGAGTCAGTTTATTTTGTTGAAAGCCTGTTCAATGTCCTGGAGGTCTGTTCAATTTATTCAAAGCCTGTTCAACCTCCTCAGCATATGTTCAATTTGTTCAAAGCTAGTTCAACTTGCTGACGGTCCGTTCAACTTTATATCCATCGAATTGACAGGCTTAGCTGTGAGTCCTGTGATTGGGAGACCTCGTAATTAAAATTAGTTTAGACTAGCTCATACCAAACTATCCGTGCAGATATTATATCAAAATATAACAAGAAATGAAAGATTGCCAGCGATAAAAAATTATATCGATAATCAAATGCAGAAGCGGTATGGAAGGGAAGCTTAACATGTCCAACAAGCGAGGGAGCAGTATTATGTTGCCAAAATGAGAGCGCATAACAAAAAACATTAAATGCAAGTTTGACGGTGATATAAAAAAATGGCAGAATACGTTGGCTTCAATAACTATGTAATATGCAAAGCCCATATCCAAACACGCATGACATCAATGTCATTGGACCTTTCTTAGAAGCAGGCGTTCCATTTCTTCCCAGAGACTAAACTTGCCAGCGAAAATTTGAATTGATCATTTGATTCAGTTGTGGTTTTGTATTAAAGAAAGCTAACAGACTGCCTTTGGCACAATATCAGTATTATACGGCCTAAATATATAAAAATATAAAATGAAACTTTGCCAGCGATATAAAAAGGGTTATCGATCATATAATGCAGTTGTGGTTTGAAATGACTGTATTCAATATACAGAGCCCATATCCAAACACGCATGACATCAATTACAGCGGATACAAAAATATGAAATTCAATTGAAAATTTGCCAGCGACTTTAAAAAAAGGTGTATTGATCATTTAATGCAGTTGTGGTTTGATTGGAAGAATAAAATGCCTAATAAGCTAACAGACTGTGTTGGGCACGATAACAAAATTCTACGGCCTAAATAAATAAAAATATAAAATGAAACTTTGCCAGCGATATAAAAAGGGTGTATGGATCATTTAATGCAGTTGTGGTTTGAAATGACTGTATTCAATATACAGAGCCCATATCCAAACATGCATGACATCAATTACAGCGGATACAAAAATATGAAATTCAATTGAAAATTTGCCAGAGACATATAAAAAAGGGGAGTATCGATAATTTAAAGCAGTTGTGGTTTTGTATTAAAGAAAGCTAACAGACTGCCTTTGGCACAATATCAGTATTTACGGCCTAAATATATAAAAATATAAAATGAAACTTTGCCAGCGACATAAAAAGGGTTATTGATCATTTAATGCAGTTGCGGTTTTGATCAGAAGCATGTTTTGTCTACTCTAGATGTTGATCTTCGAACCAGTTCAAATTTACTCACTGCACATGGCATGTTTCTGACAGGCAAAATATGCCCATATCGCATGTTGTACCAACACGCTACTGATTACAAACTGGTCGAAATAAGACAACTTTTTTTTAATTTTTAATTTCTGTATTGTTGTAAATATTTGTAAATTTCTGGATCGAATTAAAAAGGTCTTATCCAAATATTGCTATTTTTTTCATATTTAGTTCAGTTTTAGTTGTATAAGATTTTTCTATTTGTGATTAGATGTTCTTAATGGAAAATTTTTGTATTGAATTTTATATTTTTACATTTACAGTTTGTTACATAAGCCTCAATTTTTTGTACACCTTGCACACCTATTTAGACTTATTTACACGCCTTGCAAATCTTCTAGGGTATGTATGGTCTTATTTCGAAGCCATCAGGCCTGAAATGTCTTTCCATCAGTGAGTTGATAACGGTTATGACGGCTACCCATATCAATGCACTCCCCCAAAGACCCTCTCGGTATATAACAATCAAGTCTTGCAACGAGCTTTCCTACTACATTGACGCCGCCGGCTGTGATCACGGTTTGGAGAGGTGTCGCTTTTTACCATGTGATTATAAAATGGCCCAATTTTAAAACTGAAAATATTTAAATCACTTACCGATATTTTCCTGTATGAATAAAACCAGTAGTCCGCAAATTATAAATACATCCATTTTGACAACAACGTTTCGGAAAAGTTCCGTTAAAATCGAATAGCCTAGCACTATCTGTTGCAATTCAAATTGAAAGTTCGTCGACTTTAGTGAACCGAAATTTCGTCCTATCTACTCTGTGTCCACTCTGTAATTAAAGCTAAAGATAAAATTGTCCTCGACACTTTTTGGCGGAAAACCTCACGTCTGCTTCACTTGTCAAACTATTCGATGATTATTTCTGACCAAACTTTCTTCTTATACCAGCAGACGTCAACGAAGTGCGCATGCGTAAGATCAGAATATTTGGTATTGCTTCAAAACCAGATCGAGTTGTTTACTATGATGAGACTAAGGAAAGGTAACTGCCAAAAACGTGATGTGGGTTTCTCTCTCGTATATTTGCCTTGCTGTAGACTGTGTAAAAAGAGAATTGCATTTCGTATCTAAGAATACATTTTTTGAAATTCCAGCGATTATTGTGCATCCGAACACATTTAAGATATCCCATCAAATATTTTTTAATGAGAAAAACGATCGACAAAGAATGAAATATTTATCTATTCGGTCCTCAGTGTTTATTTTAAACATATCTGTTTAAGGAATTGCATACTTCTGATTTTTTTCTGTTGGTTTTTGGATTGAATTTTGCTAAAAATAGCACGTTTGGAGAATATGTAATGTACGATGCCAAAATGTAAGACCATTTATATATACTTGTATGTAACATTAATACCTTAAAGTCATTGCTTGCGTCTTTATCTGTCATTTTTAGACGATCATTGAAAAACTCTTGTCAAAAATTCCCATTTTCTGAACAAAAATAGATGAGAACCAGTGAAGTAGCAAAACATGCTTTCAAGGGGCTGGAGGCAGAGTTGAATAGCTGGAAGTAGGCTCTTAATCTACCGTGGATGATTTGCAAGTGAATTTAGCTTTTGCTTTTCCTTTACAGTAACCGCTAAAAGGGGCTAAAGGGGTCATCACCCTAGACAAAATTAGAAAAGCATCTGTTACACAAGATTTAAATTGAAAAGAAGTCGAGGGACTAGAAGGGTTTCAGGTCAATGTGACATTTTACGTCTGTTCGCGCCTTATTTTCCCGCCTTTTATTTCCCGCCCCTTTCATATAATTCTCCTGCAGACCAGAGTAGGCAAAAAAAACTTTTAAATTAAATCCCCAGAATCTTTAACAGTCTTTGTTTTAGAGATAATAAAGTTGAATACCCTTTTCCAAAAGCCAAAATAGACCTACTCAATTTTCTTTGAGCTTTTTCTGGTCTATCCAAAAATAGCTGAAAGGTTTCTTTGATTTAACTCGACATCAGAGGAAGATATTTTTAGACTCGACTGAGCTGAGATATTTGAAAATTGTCATCATCTTCAAAAGAAAAAGCCGAATGGTTGAAAAGAAACTTCTGAACAGTGCCCAATCGTGAGAGTCGTCTAATCTTTTTATCGGATGGTTCTGTCACATGTTATCGGTTGGTTTTGTCGATGGTGTGCCGCCTTGTAATCTACAGACGATGTTTGTATTGTTATGGATTTTTGTTTGTTTCTCATTATTTTTCTGTCACAGAAGAGTCATTAATCTGCTGTCATATTGAAATTAAGCATATTTTAGGATATTTACTCTGTTCATTACGATTTTGCAATAATTTGTCCAGAAGGGTATGCATTTTTTGCCCAAAAATATGGGAATTTTTTGGCATGCAAATTCATTGATTTCGTTAATTATTCCACAAAATAACGAAAAGAAAAGGATTTTTGGGAGAATTAAGTTTCTTTTAAGCGACTACCAGACTCCATGGCCCCCCTTTAGTAAGCGACCAAATTGAAGCATTGCCTCAACCTCTTGCTTAATACAAGTTCCATTGTATATATGTATAAGTATGAGAATCGTATGTAGAACTCAAATAAATGTATACTACATTTATTCGGGGATATATCACGTAGTGTGGAACTGTGAACACGGTGACGAGGTGTGATAATCATATACTGACATCAGAACAAGTCAACACGACCATAAGATACAGTATCTAGTAAAAAGACAAGTCAATACAGCCCATCTTTAAATATCTACTTGTCATATATACTCGGTTAACATTGCGACGTTAAAGCAAACACGGCCAATAAAAATGGCGATTTAAACATGGCCGACAAACAGAGCAATGTTGGCTGATAAATCAGTAAATAAGTTTTAGAAGAACATCGTTTTATTAGTAAAGAATCAATTTCAATATTTGTCCATTGAACAACATTGAGAACATTTTGAAGAAGGCTCAATTGTAAGTTTATCTTCAACTGCTGAATGGTTGTGGTGATGGCGTCCATTTTGAAAAGGGTAGACGTCTGCTGAAAGGTCAGAAACACTCCCTGGTGGTCAACACATGTGTCATGGCAGACCTTTAAGCCTTATAAAATAAATCTTCTTCAAATCTCCAAATTCATCATACGTATAATAAGATAGCTGTCATGATTTTAATGAAATGGTTTCTAAGAAAATTTACTAGTATCTTAGGATATTAACTAGTGTCTGAGACATTCACTAGTTTCTAGGGAATCTAACTAGTGTCTGAGACATTCACTAGTTTCTAGGGAATCTAACTAGTGTCTGAGACATTCACTAGTTTCTAGGGAATCTAACTAGTGTCTGAGACATTCACTAGTTTCTAGGGATTTTAACTAGTGTCTGAGACATTCACTAGTTTCTAAAGAATTTAACTAGTTTCTAGGGATTTTAACTAGTGTCTAGGTAATTTAACTAGTTTCTAGGGAATTTAACTAGTATCTGATAACATTCACTAATTTCTATGGAATTTAACTAATGTCTGGGAACATTAACTAGTTTCTAGGGAATTTAACTAGTGTCTGAGAACATTCACTAGTTTCTAGGGAATTTAACTAGTGTCTGAGAACATTCACTAGTTTCTAGGGAATTTAACGAGTGTCTGGAATATTCACTAGTTTCTAGAGAATTTAACTAGTGTCTGAGAACATTCACTAGTTTCTAGGGAATTTAACTAGTGTCTGGAACATTCACTAGTTTCTAGGGAATTTAACTAGTGTCTGGAACATTCACTAGTTTATTAGGATTTTATCTAGCGTCTGATAACATTCACTAGTTTCTAAAGAATTTAACTAGTGTCTTGGAACATTTACTAGTTTCTAGGGAATTTAACTAGTGTCTGGAACATTCACTAGTTTCTAGGGAATTTAACGAGTGTCTGGAATATTCACTAGTTTCTAGAGAATTTAACTAGTGTCTGATAACATTCACTAGTTTCTAGGGAATTTAACTAGTGTCTGATAACATTCACTAGTTTCTAGAGAATTTAACTAGTGTCTGATAACATTGACTAGTTTCTAGGGAATTTAACTAGTGTCTGATAACATTCACTAGTTTCTAGGGAATTTAACTAGTGTCTGAGACATTCACTAGTTTCTAGGGTAATCTAGCTAATGTCTGATAACATTCACTAGTTTCTAGGTAATTTAACTAGTTTCTAGGTTAAATTTATCATAAATTATGATAAAAACTAATTCATACGGCATGGTTTTTTTGGTTTTTTTGTTCGATCTAAAGTTGAAAAATTAAATTACGTCGTAGATTCTTCAATGAAGAAAACATTAGCGTCTCTAATTTGTGAGAATGTCTCGAAATTTTTTATTTATTTGCTTTCGGCTTAAAATCGACTTAGTAAGTACCCTACAATTACCACGACGCGACCTGCATCAAAACAGCGAAATTACAACCAGAAATATTTGTCATCAAATGTCAACAAAAGTAAACAAAATGGCGGAACTACGTGACCGAGTAAAACTTTGAAGGTGGCCAGAAAGTTCTTACAAAATTTAAAGTTATTTAATTAAGGAATTTACTTTTTGAATGCATGTAATATAATATACTTTCTTTGAATCAAAATTAGAAAAAAAATGGAAATTGTTATATATTACCAAATATGGAACAAGAAAATGTACAACGATGTCTCAGGCGGTCTCAGAATGGCGCGATTCATTGACATGACGTCATTTTAGTGGGTATCACGTAATCATTTTGTGTGCACAAGAATCAACACGTTTAATGGCTTATGCAAACAGCTAATGACATGTTTTTGATTTGAAAGTAAGGTTTTTGTGCTGTTTATCTCTATTTTTGAAGTTAGAAACATTTTATTGGAAAGATTATAGGCTCCAGTCGTGACTGAATTTGCAAGAAAATTCACAAAAAAGATATACTCATAGTACTGGAAAAACATTATGCAATATACTACTGTGTACTGGTTTTACTTCTTGCTTTTCTTAATCAGATATGGCTTATAATGACCATGCATTTTGCAATGGGGGACGGGGAGGGGCGTGTGGGAAGTTTCGTTAGGACAATAGCAATAGGCCTAACTTTAAATTTCGAACCAAACTAACTTAAGAATATATTAAAACAATTTTAAAAGTAAGTAATCTTTTATCAATATTACGAAACGAAAATAACAATTTAGACCGTAAAAAATCTATTTCAGAACTATTTTAAGAAATTGTTGAGATAGGTCATTGATTTTACCGCGTCAAAAAATGTATTTTATCTCCGCCATTGATAGATCTACAAGCCAAGAGTTTTTATAACGGAGACATTAAAATAGATTTGATACTTCTTCTTGTATTTGAATTGGAAAGCTTTTAAGTATTTCGTTTTTCAATACAAACAGTTTTTGTTGGTTGTATTTTTTAAGAGAGCCAGTTGCAAGATTTGATGTCACGTTGCAGGTCGAAATGAAATAAAATGAAATGGAGTTTTACGTCCTGCTCTTATGCACATTTATGGGCTAATGAAGACGGGACGTTGCAGTTCGAAATGGTTTTTTTTATTCCGTTCATCAAAAATCTCCAGATCATGACAAAATCAGGTGCAATAATTATATAGTAGTGGACTTCCCATTCCCATACGAGAAGAACCATCAGGTGATTCGAAAAGAGTTCTTAAAACTTCTTGTATTCGAAGTCCTTGTTTAAATTTAGAAACAAAATGGTCGACTGATTTGGCTAGTGATCATTTGACTTTTTGATTTTGTGGGTTCAGTTCAAATGACCAATAATTGTTAAGTCAATCTGTGGCTGCCAAGTTCAATATTAGGTAGCTATTATAGTCAAACATGGCGGACAATAAGGATTAAGAAATGTTTGTCACCAACGCCCTAATTTTATCGCGAGTCAATAGGACCATATTTGTAATGTCAACCGCCTGTTATTGTTCAATCGTTTGGTCATTTCTGAATACTGGTAAATACATTGTCCGTTTATTCTGATTCAAGAGTAAATTGAAAATTTCTCCGCCATTTGAATGCTGTCTATACACGCTGATGGAACACATTTTGAACCCTGTTTAATCCTGTTTTAGTGCACTTTCGGTTGATTTCAAGACTCCCCAATGAACGCCACATTAATAATGTGTTACTCCTTTTTTCAGAACAATCATTGTCGTTGATGAAAGTTGTCGATAACGTGCCGAGCTACAAGAATGATGGTCAACTACAATGTCCTTATGAATACTACATGTTTCTATTTAACATCCTCAGATTCCATCAGTCAAAATAGGTCAGTGTCCAGAAACAATTGGATTAAATAAAAAAGGAACATTAAGTACTAAATGCAAAACGAAACTCGAAATTCAAAATAATAGTTTAACAAATGACTAGACGCATCTTTCATTTCAATGGAGTGAACGGCAGTAATGTTAGTGAACAATGGCTGATATGTTTTGGAATCCGTGGTATGACTGGAGTTGAACAATAGCCTGGTGTTTCGAGGGTGTACATCTGAAATTCTTAACGTAACCATTATCAACATCTGTCTGATATCTTGAATTATTGGGTGTGATCATCGGCGCTAGAATTGTTAGCAAACTATTTCTGGATTTCCGATTATGATATGGACGTCTAATAGTTCTGGTTGAAAATGTCCTCCTCTGATCATGAATATTGCAGACAAGCGTTCTGGTTTAGGGTACATTCGACTTACGGAATATTATGCACCGTAGGATCTTTAAAAAACTGTCTATTAGATCACGTCACATCTAACGTCACGTCTAACGTCACGTTTAACGTCAAGTCCAACGTCATGTCCAACGTCATTTCAAACATCACGTCCAACGTCATGTCACTTCACGTCATGTTCAACGTCACGTCAGGTCCAACGTTATGTCAACGTCACACCACATATTACGTCACGTCACTTCACGCCACCTCAACTCATCGGACGTCACGTCCAACATCATGTCACATCAGGTCATGTTCAACGTCACGTCAGGTCCAACGTTATGTCAACGTCACATCACATATTACGTCACATCACATATTACGTCACGTCACTTCACCCCACCTCAACTCAACGGACGTTAACATATCCTGGGTAGCTCAGTCGGTTGCAAACTCGATAAGGTGATGAATTGAAGGTATGGGTTCGAGTCCGCTATGATGTTATTTAATGTTAACTGCTTTAATGAGATATATAACCATTTAACTATTATATTATCATATCCTGGATAGCTCAGTCGGTAGCGCAGTCCCTTGTGAGCTGAAATGTTTTGAAACTACGAGTTCGAGACCGCTATGATTTTATTGAATGTTAAACTTTCTTAATGGGATATATATCCATTAAACCTCAAGTATAACATGTCCCAGGTAGCTCAGTCGGTTGCGCAGTCACTTGTAACCTGTAATGTTTAGAAGGTATGGGTTCGAGTCCGCTATGATTTTTATTTAATGTTAACTGCTTTATTGGGATATATAACCATTTAACCAATATATTATTGTGTCCTGGATAGCTCAGTCGGTTGCGCAGACATTTGTGATCTATGATGTCTTGAAGGCATGAGTTCGACTCCGCCATGATTTTATCTAATGTTAAACTTTCCTAATGGGATATAATTCCATTTAACCACAAATTTTAGCGTGACCTGGGTAGCTCAATCGGTAGAGTGTTCATATCTGAAATCAAATGACTTCAGTGTATGGGATCGAGTCCGCTATGATTTTATTCAATGTTAACTGCTTTAATGGGATAATTTATATAACCATTTAACAGTAATATTATCGTGTACTAGATAGCTCAGTCGGTAGAGTGTCCATAACAGAGATCAAATGAATTCAGAGTATGAGTTCGAACTCGCTATGATTTTATTTAATTTTAACTGCCTTAATGGAATATATATCCCCTTACTAAATGTTAATCCGCGAACTGGATAGCTCAGGGAGATAAAGCGTTAGTGCGATGACTGACATCAAATCCTGACTTGCAGATTAGGGTTTGATCCCAGATATGAGAAAGTTTTTTCTCTTGAGTTAAACATTGCAAACGAACAAAACTGACAAAAATTGACAATTATCATATATCCGCGGTAGTGCGTGCGTAGCGTGAAAGACTTTCATCACAGCGACCAGGGATCGAAACCCGTCCTCAACCAGGAAGAAAGGTAAGTGTTTAAAGGTAAGTTATAAATTAATTCATTGTGTTATGTTACTAATATCCGTATTATCTCCCTTGCACCTTCACACAAACCACTTAACATCAATGTCACACGTCACTCGCCAAACCCCGTCACGCACGCCAATCTACTCGTTCGTATCATTAAAGAAAATATATTTAACAACTCTCCTATTTCGACCCCCCAAAATTCTCGAGGACAAAATAATTCTGGAAAATTTCAGAAATTGGAAGAAAAACCACATTTTTCTTCATTTTTATGGTCTATTGTCCTGTACCGGCTTAGGTTTAGCTCAGCCAATGCATTTTCCTTATAGAAATAACCTGTACTGGCCTGAATATAAGCCAATTGTTAGAAAATTTGTCTTCTATCTGTTCTTCTACCAATTGCCTTGCCTTTCACCCTCCGTCACCGCCTCTTTCACCTTTCCCGTCCTTTACATCTCTTTTCATTCCGTACACGTCGCCTCATCTACCTGTCATCTCCTACCGTCGTCTTAATATATTCTTTAAATCCAGTACCGACTATCTCCCACTTCGCACGATAGGATTATGGCCCTTTCTTCCATCTTCCATATTTATTCTTGGCTCAATGTGGGATTCGAACCGCCGACCAATAGACTTGATATCAGCTTCATGGTTAGTAGGAAAGCGTCCTACCCTCTGGACCAGAGGTTAATTGTCAGTAAATATGTTTGAAAGTAATATTTAAAGTTGATCAGATCTGAATTTGACATAAAGTTGGTGTTTGAGAATTAATGCCTCTCGTGAGACTCGAATTTCAAACTCCATGACCTACAACTTGTCGTCTAACCGACTGAGCTATCATTTTGTAGTGAGAGTATGTGTTTTGAAATGATATTTAACCTATACCATTTGCTTACTATCGACATTAAAAATTTAATCGATTTAATTTCTCCTCATGTAGGATTCGAGCAGTCGCCTTCAGATTGACATCTCAACCGTTTACCCGACTGAGCCAATAATTCATCGCAATTTGTAGTGTTTGGAAGTAATATTTAAAGTTAAGTAAGCCTAAATATACCATAAATATAGTGAAAACAGAAGATACATTTCATGAGACTCTAACTTCAGACTCCTTAATTCAAAGCCTGTCATCTAACCGACTGAGCTACCAATTCTTAGATAATGCATGGTGTGTGGAAGTGATATTTAATCTATACAGTTTGCTTAGCATTTTACCACGTTTTCTCTTCAAGCATTCGATTTGATTCGAACAGCGACCACATGATTACAGCCCCTGTATTCAACCCATTGATCCAGAATTTAGCGTCTTGATAGCACAACGTTAAACTATATAACATCATATTAGCACGACGTAAAACTATATTACGTCATAATAACATGACGTAAAACTATATAACGTCATAATAGCACGACGTAAAACTATATAACGTCATAATAGTAGGACGTAAAACTATATAACGTCACAATAGCATGACGTAAAACTATATAACGTCATAATAGCATGACGTAAAACTATATAACGTCACAGCAGCATGACGTAAAACTATATAACGTCATAATAGCACGACGTAAAACTATATAACGTCATATTAGCATGACGTAAAACTATATAACGTCATATTAGCATGACGTAAAACTATATAACGTCATATTAGCATGACGTAAAACTATATAACGTCAAAATAGCATGACGTAAAACTAAATAAGTCATAAAAGCACGACGTACAACTATATTACGTCATAATAGCATGACGTAAAACTATATAACGTCATAATAGCATGACGTAAAACTATATAACGTCATAATAACATGACGTAAAACTATATAACGTCATAATAGCACGACGTAAAAACGTATTGAAATCATGACGTAAAACTATATAAAGTCATAATAGCACGACGTAAAACTATATAACGTCATAATAACATGACGTAAAACTATATAACATCATAATAGCACGACGTAAAACTAAATAAGTCATAAAAGCACGACGTACAACTATATTACGTCATAATAGCATGACGTAAAACTATATAACGTCATAATAGCACGACGTAAAACTATATAACGTATTGATATCATGACGTAAAACTATATAACGTATTGATATCATGACGTAAAACTATATAACGTCATAATGGCACGACGTAAAACTATATAACGTCATAATAGCATGACGTAAAACTATATAACGTAATAATAGCACGACATAAAACTATATTACGTCATAATAGCATACGAACAAGTCAAAGAAAACCAACATTTATTCATATTAACATCCGGTATAGACAGAAAGTAAAAACTCAGACAAACATTGAGACTCGAACTCGTCAGCACCGTTTGCCTTCCAATCTCTCTGGTCAAACTTTGGTTTGAATTTCTTTTTCCGACGCCTCTTCAATTTCTTCTCATATCTAGCTTTGGCTGAAAATGATAATAAACTACTTTTAAAGACTTCAAAAGTCAGCAGCCTGAAATACAACTTATTCTATTGCCCTATTCTGCAACAAATTGACTAATGGCGCCTGTATGTAAATGTACTAGATAAAGAAGCAGGGGACGCTAACCGAAGTTTAAGTAAAATTAGGCCTATGGCTTAAATGCACATAGGGTAACTACTGTTTAATGATATGGGCTTGATGACGTGTGCGCTGGCTCCGAATATCTGGTGGAATGAAATTTTGGGTTCAAAAGTTTACCTTTAGGACTGATCCACACCCAATCCGGAGCTGGGGCGTCCATGATACTTTCACGCTGCAGTTCAGTAGTGTGCCCAAGTGACTGGTAGTATGACGTCATCGGTGTTGTCACCTCTGGTGATGATGTCATAGCTTTTTTCGGTTGTGGAGCCAGTTCTACTAAAGTGTCGTCATCCATTGGTATGGGAACTATTTCCTTAATATGGATTTTAGATCCCCCATTTGACTTTTTGAAAGTAGAAATAAAGGGACGTTTCTGTAATTTATGACGCCTTTCATCAAAGGCATCGTTCATTTCCAATGAATTACCTGAAATTATATAATCAATACACCCGACGTCACAAATCGTGAGGTGAAGTGACATTATTATGACCGTGACCGTGACAACGTGCTTGTGAGCTATAACATGATTGTTACAGTGACGTTATTGTGACCGTGAATGTGACTCTATTGTGACTGTGACTGTGACCTTAACCTTATTTTGACCACGTAACGTGCTTGTAACCGTTATTGTGACTGTGACTATATTTCATCCTTGGCTGTGACCGTGACTTTATTGTGACCTTGACTTTATTATTCCCACCCTTTTGGACTATCTTATGTCACTATGCGACTGGTTTTGTCAACTCAGCATCCATTTCGGAGAGTCCATAGCTAATACTAGTTTTTTTTATAGGGCAAAAGAAAAATGCTCTGTTTTCTCTGTTTTATTTCGTTTTATTCTAAGATTACAAATTTACAAAATATGGCTCATAAAAATTCATATGTAGCTCAAATATACACCAATAGTGATAAACTAAAAAGATCCACATGACAGAAATGCACGTGCATTTTGATGCAGGAGTACCGAGGTCACTAGCTGGTATATAAATACAACTTTATATAGTGGAACTGACATCAACTTATATAGAAATACACTTGACATTTCCAAAAATACATTTCTATCTTATAGGCTATATCTGGACTCTCTGTAAGGGATGCAGAATGGGTAAACCGTATTCTATCCAAAGTTCTTCAAATGGTTTTGTTTAAAATTATTAAAGAGTCCATTCTCGTAGAAATTCTTATTAGCCGTCTTACTATTGTGAAGAGCTATCTTGGCTTGTAAATGTTGCAGGAATCTATCTCTTTGACTCCAATGAGGTTCGTCATCACCGTCTTCCAGTGAAATCCCTCCAGATGACTGTCCATTTTCTAGAATGGAAATACATGTATAGATTACTAGAGATATATCTAGAAGCGTAAGCATAAGATACAATGCTTATTGCAATGCAGTGGCGTAATCAGTGGGGTAGCAGACCAACAATCACTCGTAAGCATCTTACCTCCAGATTCGGCTCTATTCCATGAAGAATCGTGATCTCGAGGATAAAATGGTTGTCCATAAAGCCCTCTATAAAAGTATCTGTTGAACATTGGAGGCCATCGTTTACCAGGTTTAACTGCATCAGAATCAGTGGGTCCTTTTTGTGGTATGGCGGTCAAACCAAGCCGTTTATTGGTCGTTTGAACTGTTGGATTATTTAGATGAAGGAAGCTCTTGGAATTTCCGAACTTGTCCTCATAGGAAAGGTCTGGTGCTGATAAGTTGGGATCCAATGGTCGGTTTGGAATTCCAGGAACCGGATGATGGGCGAGGTCGTCGTCTTGGTGCTTTGTTATCTCTTCAGAAAAATTTGGTGGTCCTGCAAAGGAACAGTTTCACAAAATATGAGTAAGGGAATGATTCGAATTTCGAACAGGCAATGTCTGAAGACCTACACGAAATTAGCATCAGGAATACACCTTGGAGATTTTGGAGATTACGTACCTAAATAAGGTGGAATCAGTTGAGTTGGAGCTCCTCCTCGTGGATTGTAGCTATTAGTAGTTTGGTCAGGAATCCAGGGAGGCCATGTTAAATCTCTGTTGTAATTAGGTACTCCGTTAACCCAGTTAAAGTTATTTCTACCGTATTGAGGTCTGCCATATAAATTATTTTGAGTTACAGTATTCCAATATGGGGGGATTATTCCTGACGTCACTCTTATGACGTCATACAGTGTCGTCATTGAATCAGAGACAGGTGTGACGTCACCTACAGCAGGCGGCGTAACTCTCTGGATGAGATTTGTTACTTGAGTGCTCAAAGACGATGGAGTCGTTGATTTAACTGGAACAGGAGACGTTGCCGCGGAATTAACAATTGGTGGATAAGTCATAGGCGCAATTGTGTCCGTCATAGTTGTCGTGGACGTCGGTGTAGACATTGTAGTAGTGGTGCGGACTGGTCTAGTCGGAAACGGAACCTCAGAGCAAGTTTCGCAGCATTCTGACGCCCGTCGTGTTTCGTTGTACTCGTTACACAGTTCCCTTAAGCATTCGGCATCTCGATCACCATATTCACAACCTGTGGAGGCAAAATGATAGGTTCGTTAACAGAAAACATCGTAAAGGATTTCTATAGTTTTGACTCAACACAAACAGACAAAGATTATGAGCAGTACCAATGACAAAGCATCGTCAATAAACATTGGATACTCCAGAAAGCCAGAAGTTCCCATAGAATGGACACAGGTTGGCTGCAAAATGGAATGAATGCTCGCTAGCAAAGCAAGATCACGAAGCTCAAAAGAACGAACCTGGAACATTGGTATATTTATAAAAACACGAATCACAGCAGTTCAGTTGTAAATTCCTGTCATAACACTCCCATGGTGAAGTCATCACCACATCAGCACAGGTATCGTTATTCCACACAGCTACTGGTACATCATAAAAAGGGCAATTATCTGAAAAATAGGATTAACATAGGGAACCACGTTGATTTTACAGGGATATGTTCACTAACTGTTCGACCAAAATTGTTTTTGTCTCCCATCTCAAAATCAAATCCTGGCGTGTGGCTATCATGGGAGCGAAGGAATAAGTATAAATGAATATGGATAGAATCTTACCAGCTGGTCGATTGATAGAGAGCTCTGCTACACAAACACCATTCAAACACCACTGAAACAAATGAGCTTCACATTTTATAACATGTATAAATAGTGTCATCATGGGGCGAGAGGGGGTGAAGATGTATTTTGGTGACAATATTAAGCAATGACCAATCAAGTCGAAAAGTACCTTACCCTTGACCTGAGAGCCATTTTCAGTAATGATGCCTAAGATCAACCTGGTACTCCTTTCAACTCCCATAGATGATCTCAGGCTAACCGTGGTTGCTCTTTATTATTGCAAGTCTAGTTCAAGCCACTAAATTTCGTGGTCTTCATTCGACCAACTTGGCTGAATTGTCATATACATGTACTAAAGAAAGCAATACCTTCTGATGTCCACACGGAGTTCCGTCAGCAGGTAGAATCTTGGAACATTTGCCCAGTTCAGTGTTAAAACAAAACATCCCTTGGCTGCAGATGTTGGTGAAATCTCCGTTATGACGATCCTGAAAAAGTATTTATGTCTTACGGTGTTATTTCTATAAAGCAGACCTTTTCATAAAATGCATTTGACCCTTAACAAAAATTAATGGAGAAGGCCTGCTATATATAGTAATTTCTGAAGAAGGCTTCGTAATCCCCTAATCACCACCAACACTGAGAGGGATGGAAAAGTGGTACATGTAATATTATGCGTCTTTTCTGTTCTACACATAGCGCCATGTTGCTTTCGTAAGACGCTTTGCAGATGCATCACTTGACGTTCGAGATTGTTCTCGACAAGGCCATGCTCTGGAGACAATATGGCGTTTAAGACTTTCTTACCCTGCAAACATACGAATCATCACCATTGCTATTCTGACATTGTACATCAGCAGTGAACATCTCCCCTGGTTGATGCACCAAATATCCCGAAATTTCTCTCATATCGTTCACAGCATTCTTCGTTTTCAAGCAAGTCCACCCAGAGCTAAAAAGATCATTAAAATTTTCACCAAGAGACCACCACCGCTACTATAAATCTATCATGCTACTTAAGATTTGGTAATTGGGGACTGGGTATTGAGAATGAAGGAAATAAAGAAGGATGGAAGGAAGGGAAAGGAAAGGAAAGGAAAGCAGGAAATGAAGGAAGATGGAAAGAAGAGAGGAAAGAAGCCGGAAAGGAAGGAATGGTGAAAGGATAATGGGCTCATACAGTTTTATTTTGCTGAATGATTTCAAAGACAACTGAACAGATTACACCGGTATTCATGGTAAACAAGCAAAATAAAAGATAAAACGTCTAACCTTTCCAAAGAGAAAATGAAGTCCTTGAAGTATTGGATGCTGCATTTCGAGAATCTGTAGGGGTTTGCTGACTTGCTCTTACTTGGGAACCGAAAGCGAGATGTCATAATATACAACTGGAAAGACAGACACGTGTTCTCGTCCATATCATGCCGGGCACCAAGACTGAAAAATATGATTGTAAGAAAGTTGGAAACATTTTCTAATATGCTCTAGTAGCAGGCAAATTTTTAAAAAATGAAAATTTTCATATGCATTTACATAGTAAACGTAAGCTAGACATTTTCAAAACTTTGCCTGATTTATTCACCAACAGCAATAATCCAAAAAATCAAAATGAAAGACGGAACCCGTTTTTAATATGCTCTAGTAGCAGGCAAATTTTGAAAAAATGAAAATTTTCATATATAAAAATCATATGCATTTACATAGTAAACGTAAGCTAGACGTTTTCAAAACTTTGCCTTATTTCTTCACCATCAAAATTAATCCAAAACATCAAAATGAAAGACGGAACCCGTTTTTAATATGCTCTAGTAGCATAAAAATTTTACAAAAAATGAAATATTTCATGTATTAAAGTTATATGCATTTACATAGTAAACGTAAGCAGTACGTTTTTAAAACTTTGCCTGATTTATTCACCATCAAAATTGATCAAAAACATCAAAATAAAAGACGGAACCCGTTTCTAATATGCTCTAGTAGCAGACAAATTTTAGAAAAAATGAAATATTTCATGTATTAAAGTTATATGCATTTACATAGTAAACGTAAGCAGTACGTTTTTAAAACTTTGCCTGTAATCATTCACCATCAAAATTGATCAAAAACATCAAAATAAAAGACGGAACCCGTTTCTAATATACTCTAGTAGCAGACAAATTTTAGAAAAATGAAATATTTCATATATAAAAATCATATGCATTTACATAGTAAACGTAAGCTAGACGTTTTCAAAACTTTGCCTGATTTATTCAGCATCAAAATTGATCAAAAACATCAAAATAAAAGACGGAACCCGTTTCTAATATGCTCTAGTAGCAGACAAATTTTAGTAAGTTGAAATATTTCATATATGAAAATTATATGCATTTGCATTGTAACGTAAGCAGTACGTTTTTAAAACTTTGCCTGATTTATTCACCAACAAAATTGATCCAAAACATCAAAATAAAAGACGGAACCCGTTTCTAAAATGCTCTATTATAGTAGCATACAAATTTTAGAAAGTTGAAATATTTCGTATATTAAAATTATATGCATTTGCATAGTAACGTAAGCAGTACGTTTTTAAAACTTTGCCTGATTTATTCACCATCAAAATTGATCCAAAACTTCAAAATAAAAGACGGAACCCGTTTCTAATATGCTCTAGTAGCATACAAATTTTAGAAAGTTGAAATATTTCATATATGAAAATTATATGCATTTGCAGAGTAACGTAAGCAGTACGTTTTTAAAACTTTGCCTGATTTATTCACCATCAAAATTGATCCAAAACTTCAAAATAAAAGACGGAACCCGTTTCTTATATGCTCTAGTAGCAGACAAATTTTAGAAAGTTGAAATATTTCATATATGAAAATTATATGCATTTGCATAGTAACGTAAGCAGTACGTTTTTAAAACTTTGCCTGATTTATTCACCATCAAAATTGATCTAAAACATCAAAATAAAAGACGGAACCCGTTTCTAATATGCTCTAGTAGCAGACAAATTTTAGAAAGTTGAAATATTTCATATATGAAAATTGTATGCATTTGCATAGTAACGTAAGCAGGACGTTTTTAAAACTTTGCCTGATTTATTCACCATCAAAATTGATCCAAAACATCAAAATAAAAGACGGAACCCGTTTCTAATATGCTCTAGTAGTAGACAAATTTTAGAAAGTTGAAATATTTCATATATGAAAATTATATGCATTTGCATAGTAACGTAAGCTGGACGTTTTTAAAACTTTGCCTGATTTATTCACCATCAAAATTGATCCAAAACATCAAAATAAAAGACGGAACCCGTTTCTAATATGCTCTAGTAGCATACAAATTTTAGAAAAATGAAATATTTCATATATTAAAATTACATGCATTTGCATAGTAACATAAGCAGTACGTTTTTAAAACTTTGCCTGATTTATTCACCATCAAAATTGATCCAAAACATCAAAATAAAAGACGGAACCCGTTTCTAATATGCTCTAGTAGCAGACAAATTTTAGAAAGTTGAAATATTTCATATATGAAAATTATATGCATTTGCATAGTAACGTAAGCAGTACGTTTTTAAAACTTTGCCTGATTTATTCACCATCAAAATTGATCCAAAACATCAAAATAAAAGACGGAACCCGTTTCTAATATGCTCTAGTAGCAGACAAATTTTAGAAAGTTGAAATATTTCATATATGAAAATTATATGCATTTGCATAGTAACGTAAGCAGTACGTTTTTAAAACTTTGCCTGATTTATTCACCAACAAAATTGATCCAAAACATCAAAATAAAAGACGGAACCCGTTTCTAAAATGCTCTAGTAGCATACAAATTTTAGAAAGTTGAAATATTTCGTATATTAAAATTATATGCATTTGCATAGTAACGTAAGCAGTACGTTTTTAAAACTTTGCCTGATTTATTCACCATCAAAATTGATCCAAAACTTCAAAATAAAAGACGGAACCCGTTTCTAATATGCTCTAGTAGCATACAAATTTTAGAAAGTTGAAATATTTCATATATGAAAATTATATGCATTTGCAGAGTAACGTAAGCAGTACGTTTTTAAAACTTTGCCTGATTTATTCACCATCAAAATTGATCCAAAACTTCAAAATAAAAGACGGAACCCGTTTCTTATATGCTCTAGTAGCAGACAAATTTTAGAAAGTTGAAATATTTCATATATGAAAATTATATGCATTTGCATAGTAACGTAAGCAGTACGTTTTTAAAACTTTGCCTGATTTATTCACCATCAAAATTGATCTAAAACATCAAAATAAAAGACGGAACCCGTTTCTAATATGCTCTAGTAGCAGACAAATTTTAGAAAGTTGAAATATTTCATATATGAAAATTGTATGCATTTGCATAGTAACGTAAGCAGGACGTTTTTAAAACTTTGCCTGATTTATTCACCATCAAAATTGATCCAAAACATCAAAATAAAAGACGGAACCCGTTTCTAATATGCTCTAGTAGTAGACAAATTTTAGAAAGTTGAAATATTTCATATATGAAAATTATATGCATTTGCATAGTAACGTAAGCAGGACGTTTTTAAAACTTTGCCTGATTTATTCACCATCAAAATTGATCCAAAACATCAAAATAAAAGACGGAACCCGTTTCTAATATGCTCTAGTAGCATACAAATTTTAGAAAAATGAAATATTTCATATATTAAAATTACATGCATTTGCATAGTAACATAAGCAGTACGTTTTTAAAACTTTGCCTGATTTATTCACCATCAAAATTGATCCAAAACATCAAAATAAAAGACGGAACCCGTTTCTAATATGCTCTAGTAGCAGACAAATTTTAGAAAGTTGAAATATTTCATATATGAAAATTATATGCATTTGCATAGTAACGTAAGCAGTACGTTTTTAAAACTTTGCCTGATTTATTCACCATCAAAATTGATCCAAAACATCAAAATAAAAGACGGAACCCGTTTCTAATATGCTCTAGTAGCAGACAAATTTTAGAAAGTTGAAATATTTCATATATGAAAATTATATGCATTTGCATAGTAACGTAAGCAGTACGTTTTTAAAACTTTGCCTGATTTATTCACCAACAAAATTGATCCAAAACATCAAAATAAAAGACGGAACCCGTTTCTAAAATGCTCTAGTAGCATACAAATTTTAGAAAGTTGAAATATTTCGTATATTAAAATTATATGCATTTGCATAGTAACGTAAGCAGTACGTTTTTAAAACTTTGCCTGATTTATTCACCATCAAAATTGATCCAAAACTTCAAAATAAAAGACGGAACCCGTTTCTAATATGCTCTAGTAGCATACAAATTTTAGAAAGTTGAAATATTTCATATATGAAAATTATATGCATTTGCAGAGTAACGTAAGCAGTACGTTTTTAAAACTTTGCCTGATTTATTCACCATCAAAATTGATCCAAAACTTCAAAATAAAAGACGGAACCCGTTTCTTATATGCTCTAGTAGCAGACAAATTTTAGAAAGTTGAAATATTTCATATATGAAAATTATATGCATTTGCATAGTAACGTAAGCAGTACGTTTTTAAAACTTTGCCTGATTTATTCACCATCAAAATTGATCTAAAACATCAAAATAAAAGACGGAACCCGTTTCTAATATGCTCTAGTAGCAGACAAATTTTAGAAAGTTGAAATATTTCATATATGAAAATTGTATGCATTTGCATAGTAACGTAAGCAGGACGTTTTTAAAACTTTGCCTGATTTATTCACCATCAAAATTGATCCAAAACATCAAAATAAAAGACGGAACCCGTTTCTAATATGCTCTAGTAGTAGACAAATTTTAGAAAGTTGAAATATTTCATATATGAAAATTATATGCATTTGCATAGTAACGTAAGCTGGACGTTTTTAAAACTTTGCCTGATTTATTCACCATCAAAATTGATCCAAAACATCAAAATAAAAGACGGAACCCGTTTCTAATATGCTCTAGTAGCATACAAATTTTAGAAAAATGAAATATTTCATATATTAAAATTACATGCATTTGCATAGTAACATAAGCAGTACGTTTTTAAAACTTTGCCTGATTTATTCACCATCAAAATTGATCCAAAACATCAAAATAAAAGACGGAACCCGTTTCTAATATGCTCTAGTAGCAGACAAATTTTAGAAAGTTGAAATATTTCATATATGAAAATTATATGCATTTGCATAGTAACGTAAGCAGTACGTTTTTAAAACTTTGCCTGATTTATTCACCATCAAAATTGATCCAAAACATCAAAATAAAAGACGGAACCCGTTTCTAATATGCTCTAGTAGCAGACAAATTTTAGAAAGTTGAAATATTTCATATATGAAAATTATATGCATTTGCATAGTAACGTAAGCAGTACGTTTTTAAAACTTTGCCTGATTTATTCACCAACAAAATTGATCCAAAACATCAAAATAAAAGACGGAACCCGTTTCTAAAATGCTCTAGTAGCATACAAATTTTAGAAAGTTGAAATATTTCGTATATTAAAATTATATGCATTTGCATAGTAACGTAAGCAGTACGTTTTTAAAACTTTGCCTGATTTATTCACCATCAAAATTGATCCAAAACTTCAAAATAAAAGACGGAACCCGTTTCTAATATGCTCTAGTAGCATACAAATTTTAGAAAGTTGAAATATTTCATATATGAAAATTATATGCATTTGCAGAGTAACGTAAGCAGTACGTTTTTAAAACTTTGCCTGATTTATTCACCATCAAAATTGATCCAAAACTTCAAAATAAAAGACGGAACCCGTTTCTTATATGCTCTAGTAGCAGACAAATTTTAGAAAGTTGAAATATTTCATATATGAAAATTATATGCATTTGCATAGTAACGTAAGCAGTACGTTTTTAAAACTTTGCCTGATTTATTCACCATCAAAATTGATCTAAAACATCAAAATAAAAGACGGAACCCGTTTCTAATATGCTCTAGTAGCAGACAAATTTTAGAAAGTTGAAATATTTCATATATGAAAATTGTATGCATTTGCATAGTAACGTAAGCAGGACGTTTTTAAAACTTTGCCTGATTTATTCACCATCAAAATTGATCCAAAACATCAAAATAAAAGACGGAACCCGTTTCTAATATGCTCTAGTAGTAGACAAATTTTAGAAAGTTGAAATATTTCATATATGAAAATTATATGCATTTGCATAGTAACGTAAGCAGGACGTTTTTAAAACTTTGCCTGATTTATTCACCATCAAAATTGATCCAAAACATCAAAATAAAAGACGGAACCCGTTTCTAATATGCTCTAGTAGCATACAAATTTTAGAAAAATGAAATATTTCATATATTAAAATTACATGCATTTGCATAGTAACATAAGCAGTACGTTTTTAAAACTTTGCCTGATTTATTCACCATCAAAATTGATCCAAAACATCAAAATAAAAGACGGAACCCGTTTCTAATATGCTCTAGTAGCAGACAAATTTTAGAAAGTTGAAATATTTCATATATGAAAATTATATGCATTTGCATAGTAACGTAAGCAGTACGTTTTTAAAACTTTGCCTGATTTATTCACCATCAAAATTGATCCAAAACATCAAAATAAAAGACGGAACCCGTTTCTAATATGCTCTAGTAGCAGACAAATTTTAGAAAGTTGAAATATTTCATATATGAAAATTATATGCATTTGCATAGTAACGTAAGCAGGACGTTTTTAAAACTTTGCCTGATTTATTCACCAACAAAATTGATCCAAAACATCAAAATAAAAGACGGAACCCGTTTCTAAAATGCTCTAGTAGCATACAAATTTTAGAAAGTTGAAATATTTCGTATATTAAAATTATATGCATTTGCATAGTAACGTAAGCAGTACGTTTTTAAAACTTTGCCTGATTTATTCACCATCAAAATTGATCCAAAACTTCAAAATAAAAGACGGAACCCGTTTCTAATATGCTCTAGTAGCATACAAATTTTAGAAAGTTGAAATATTTCATATATGAAAATTATATGCATTTGCAGAGTAACGTAAGCAGTACGTTTTTAAAACTTTGCCTGATTTATTCACCATCAAAATTGATCCAAAACTTCAAAATAAAAGACGGAACCCGTTTCTTATATGCTCTAGTAGCAGACAAATTTTAGAAAGTTGAAATATTTCATATATGAAAATTATATGCATTTGCATAGTAACGTAAGCAGTACGTTTTTAAAACTTTGCCTGATTTATTCACCATCAAAATTGATCCAAAACATCAAAATAAAAGACGGAACCCGTTTCTAATATGCTCTAGTAGCAGACAAATTTTAGAAAGTTGAAATATTTCATATATGAAAATTATATGCATTTGCATAGTAACGTAAGCTGGACGTTTTTAAAACTTTGCCTGATTTATTCACCATCAAAATTGATCCAAAACATCAAAATAAAAGACGGAACCCGTTTCTAATATGCTCTAGTAGCATACAAATTTTAGAAAAATGAAATATTTCATATATGAATATTATATGCATTTGCATAGTAAACGTAAGCTAGACGTTTTCAAAACTTTGCCTGATTTATTCACCATCAAAATTGATCAAAAACATCAAAATAAAAGACGGAACCCGTTTCTAATATGCTCTAGTAGCAGACAAATTTTAGAAAAATGAAATATTTCATATATAAAAATCATATGCATTTACATAGTAAACGTAAGCAGTACGTTTTTAGAACTTTGCCTGATTTATTCACCAACAGCAATAATCCAAAACATCAAAACGAAAGACGGAACCCGTTTTTAATATGCTCTAGTAGCAGGCAAATTTTGAAAAAATGAAAATTTTCATATATAAAAATCACATGCATTTACATAGTAAACGTAAGCTAGACGTTTTCAAAACTTTGCCTTCATATATAAAAAGAATATGCATTTACATAGTAAACGTAAGCAGTACGTTTTCAAAACTTTGCCTGATTTATTCACCATCAAAATTGATCAAAAACATCAAAATAAAAGACGGAACCCGTTTCTAATATGCTCTAGTAGCAGACAAATTTTAGAAAGTTGAAATATTTCATATATGAAAATTATATGCATTTGCATAGTAACGTAAGCAGTACGTTTTTAAAACTTTGCCTGATTTATTCACTATCAAAATTGATCCAAAACATCAAAATAAAAGACGGAACCCGTTTCTAATATGCTCTTGTAGCAGGGAAATTGTGAATGTATTTATTATAAATACATATATATACATTAACATGGTAAAAGTTAGTTAAACGTTTTAAAAGTTTGCCCTTTTATATACCATTTCTTACTAACCTGTGTCCAAGTTCATGAGCAGCGATGGAGATAACTCGGAACTCAAAATACTCTTCCACTATCGAGAAGAAATACTCGTGATTGCAGATGGACTTAAGGTAGGCCAGACCAGCGTTAGATGTAGACCCACCATAGGTTAAATTGAAACTGAAATGAAGGAAACCCTTGTTCGTAATAAAGCGTGAAACTTGAAGGGTGACACAGGCAATACCAATACCTCAACATTAAATAGCATTGCTGGAATCAAAGACGTCTGATAGACGTTACAAATTGATGCTTTCAGTGTCCCTAATACACAAACACAATTCAGAAAACCATGTTACAATTCCTTTAATTCAAATTATCAACTTACCCTGTAAAAAGCATCACGTGATCACTAGGAGGAAGTGACGTCATGTTACTAAGGACCCAGTTCCGGAAAGACTCCAAAGCTTCTGATGATTCTACAAGATCTCCAGGTAGCGAGTTGTTCTGAAGGTACGATTCGTGCGAGTCCTGGAAAAAAGCATTCAAACAGTCTATGTTAATGGGTCTTCAAAAGGGGTGGGATGAAATCTACAAAGACAAATCACTGAGTAAAGCATAAATTGAGAACTCTACTTACGTCAAAGATAAGAATACCAGCAAAAGTGACGTCAATTTGTAAGTCTGGTTCTTTTATTGAAGCATATCGAACGTCAATCTACAACAGAGTATCCAATCAAATAACGTTGTACAGCATGCCCTGTATGACAACCAACCCTTCCCCCCACCCATAACCACACCCACCCCTCCCTCAAATGAAATACCAGAGCGACACTTGGATTGTTGCCGTCCCACCTAGCATAATAAGTCACAACCCCTTCTGCCCCCTCTCACAGATAAAACATTCTAGTTACATGTACTTAATTTATTGGAGAAGACAGAGCACTCACCCCATTCAAAACGAATGTATAATACTGCTTAATAGTCTCGATTGTTTTGTCTCTTCTTCGGTTAGGATCAGCTTCTTCTATCCCATTATACCAACTGGAAAAACAAAGCTAATACAGACAATGGTCTTATATGCACGTTTTTCACAAAACATATAACGAAGTAATGCTCTGTTTAAATATGCACGTGCATTTTACAGCTTGTATTAATTATAACCGATTACAAATTGAGCTAATCTTGTTCCTGTGACAAGCGGAAAACTATAACATAAAAAGGCGGCGGCTCATGTAGCTGGGTGTTGCAACAAATAAATTGCAAACATAAAAAAAATAAGTTCGTACGTGCATGACTTACGTTTTATAAATAGCATTATCAACCACCATCAACAACTCGACTGTATACAGGGAACTATCAGTACTAGCTTGACGTTTATATCTTTCTATTGTATTATCCAACGGCATCTCATAACTCCCTGTATATCAAGGCAAGTTCATAACATAAGGTATCAACCATGACCTAGTTATAGTTCTATGATACGTTCCAAATGTCGATGATCCACAGTTAATTAGCTAATCAATCAATTGTATGAGGAGGGCAGATGATCAAAAAAGATACTAAGCCAGCGATGTCGATTGGAGGAAACGCTACCTCGGTTGACACTATGCAGATATACAGACACTTGAAAGCGCAACATAGATGTAATCACGTCTTGAAGAGCAGAAGCACTAGATAAGCAGGATTAAAACTATCTTACCAAATTTGATGATGTCGTCTTTAAGATTGAGATGTTCATTTAGTAAGCTGATGGTATGATTCAACACAAAATCTAAACCAGAACCGGTTTCTTTACCCGGTTGTACAGGCTCGATACTGTATTGGTTGTCCGCCATATAGTATGTGCCCATCTGAAACAAAATGGAGTCCTTGTTCCACTGAGATTCAGAAGATTGACACTGGTGTGCTGTCATCATCCCAATGTCATACCTTTCTCCTTTACTATGTACGTCAAAAGCCATGACCGATAATAGTACTAGAAATACGGACAAATTTGATTGGCGACAATATTCGACACGTCCCAATGAAAACCTCTGTCACAAATAACCGACCTTTACGCATGCAAGCTATTTATTTCTTATCATCCAGCCGTCGAATGAATTGCAAATTTTATTCATTGGTTAACCAAGACTACGTTGTAATAGTCGCCATATGGCCATAACTCGATACTACAGTACATTTGATTGGTTGCTATTATTAGTTACACTGTAATAGATGACAACTGTCCGAGATTCACTCGGGGTTATCTGTCAAGGTATTAGATGTACGGTAGTTAAAGAGAATAACTTGACCACGGGAAGATGGTGTGCTGTGCATTAGTGGCATTAGTGGCATTAGCAACACTGATCTGCGATACCTTGTCAACTCTGTCCTATCTTTTCGTTTATATGGGTCTGAAATACTAATGGCTTGGATAAAACTTTTCGCTGTGGCTGCTTGAACTTCCATTTGACTGAGAAGCTAAAGCATGGGCGTTTGGAGCCGCATTATGACTTCCCATATCGCCCCTTCCCACTTCGCCCCCAAACTATTCCCATTTCGCTAATTCAACATTTCACCCCTTTCCCATTTCGCCTCCATCATTAGAGTGGGATGTTCCTTACCAGTTCATAATTGCTCTTCAGCTGCTCCGGTCGTCTGACCATTATAGAGGCACCTTTAGTTACATCCTGGTAGAACGCCACATCCTTCGACTGAAAGCAGAAAAGGTTGAAATAATATTGTCCATTGATGGTAAAAAAAAGACTGTTTAAGCTTATAGAGTGTCTGTGAAAATGTTTGCAGATATCATAGGGGTAAGTTTATGCGGCTCAATTTTTTGGATTGGTGTACAATCGTACAGTTACACCATGCAATCCTCCGGGTGGACAGTATTATTTCAGAACTACAAACTGGTACACTTTACCGTCTGTTTGGTAGAATCCCTGCGCACTGCCTCCCCATCACGATGAAGGAATACAGGCGTGTCACTACCCACGTTCTGATTCTTCTGTAAATTGAGGGAAACCTGATCGCCGCCATATTGGAAGTTAAAGTTAAGGGTCCCTGGTAACTGGCCTTCCGATCGTTTGGTTCTCTCACTGTTTATTTCAGACACCAGATTTACTTTTACTGTTTCTGGAAAAAAGAAATTGGCTCATTTTAGCCTCAGCCTTATAGCATGGCCCCCCTTCAACCCCGCCCATACATCCCTCCCTCTTAGAAACGTCCCTTATCCCGTCGATGGAACTGGATATAGACAACTTAAACAACTACAGAACAAAGCAACTCGCCCAAATTCGATGCATCAAAATACCTTTGTTGCGAACATCCGAGTTCCTGAACAATTGTACAGTGCTAACGGAAGTACATCCCAATGAAACCACTAGGACACTAATAACCAGACCGCCATGGATCAGGGCCATTATGATTTAAAAATTTCTCAATAAAGTTCCACATGAAAGGCACATAACACAGAATTGATCAACCAAAATATCTATAAAGACACCCGTCCTTGTAGAAGTAAATTCACTTTGGTTATAAAAAGTTTTACTTAATATACCTTTTACATGTGGACGTCCAAAATGTTACCCTTAACCGAATCCAGAATGACATTGCACTATTTTAATTGGAAGCCTGTTGATTGATCATCCAATGAAATGGTGGTATGTTGTAACTTTATTTCTAGTAGAACATGAACTTAATTTTCTATACGAAATTGTTTTTTTTATGTTGACAATAACAGCGTGAAAGGATCCATTGTTTTCAAGACATCAACTGTCAGCCATATTGGCGGCCATCTTGAAATCTGATATTTGAACATGGAGGCAAGATGAAAGGGGACATGACTGTAGTTATCTTTGACCCTGTTAGTTGTCAATAAAAATAGAATTGTGAAGGCGGTCAGCTTAGTCATATCATTACCATGCGCAATTTCTGAATTGTATTTAAACGGCGACAGATAGATGCTCTGGACTCAAGGAGGAAGTTGTTGATCATAGAGTTTATGCTGTAATTCTGTGGGAAGGGCACTTGTGTTCTAGAGTTGTTAGAAAATCAAACGTTACCTGTTACTCAATAGTATGAAAGATCTCTTCCATCCAAACTTGCATAATTGTAAAGGTAAACATTGTAGGGTGCGTTCGATAAGTTATGCACATGCATTCTCGAGAGTGACACGGATCGGGGCATTCCGTTCTTTATGCTTGTATTTGAAAAATTCAGATTTGATAAACTACTACTTCGTTTGCGATATCAGCATCTGCTCATCTACAAACAACCAAGGTTTTTATTTTAAAAAAATGTTTAATAAAAAGTAAATCATATAAATTGCGTAGTAAAATGTTGTGAATAAAATTGTATATTATAAGGATTATGGCATATAATATCTTGGTTCTCATTAGAGTTATGTCCCATTAGATTGCAAAGGGGTCATTCATTAATTGGAGTTATCTCCCTTTATTACAAAACTATCATAAAAAGGGTAAGGGAAACCTCACACCAAAGCCCCCATATACGGGGCTTTGGTGCACGTACACTGTTCCCACATGATCACACTTCATGCACTCGCAATCGAAATAGATGTGGTTCAAAAAAGTAGTCCTTAAACTCCATCTCACTTCACATATTTTCGTAGTCTTTCACAATGTAATCATCAGTGCATTTAATAAGTATTTCCAACACATACACATGTAATCATTTTGAGATCATTTTAACAATTAATTAGGCACTTTATTTACAATCCCGTTAAGTCTGTATATTTGCACTGTCTATGCCGAAAGTTATCATTTAAAAGAGAAACTTTTTGAAATTAGGCATGCTTTTACGATGGTAAAGACATACTACGATGAATTCGCCCTCGATCTTCCGTGCTTTCTTCATACGCGGGCGGAGCTTCGCCTAAAACTGTACTAGAGTCATCTTCGTCAGTCCGGACGGAATCGTAAGACGGAGGCGCAATACGTAAATTCTGAACGTTCAAAACCATCGAAAATCCTCGAGGATTTCTATCACTTCTTTCTGATGCATACTCAGGCGGTAGCAAACGCGGTGTGACGTCATCTGGCACGTGCAGTCCTGACGTTGACGTCGAATCGTCTGGTAAGATATGACCCGTTGGCGAACGTTGCACTCGAGATCCGTTTTCTATCGACACAATTGTTTGTCCCGTTGATTGCGAAATACTGTACATGACAGATGTTAGCGTGCGACGTCGCATGGACCGACGTCGGAAGCTTGTGGATTTGCGAGCTGTTCGAAGAAAGTAATTCCCTGCAGCGAACAGTAAAAAAGTACTTAAGATGCCTAGCACTGAACATATCACTGCTTTAGTTGAGAAGGTAAAATCATCTGATACCCGAGCAGAAACACCTGGAAGAAATGAGAAAATGTTCAAATCAAACACTTAACGGAAATAAGCCCCCTACTGGAAGGAGGGATAAGAAAAAGATACGAAAGGAAACTGGGTTTTTTTTTTCCCTACAAGGTAGCGTCTGAATTTTGCATAAATTGTGTGCATTATTAAAGGGATTCTATGACGTCACTGACAGTGATCTGCAAAAATATCAATAGTACCTTCCGGCAGATGACGTGACGTCATAAAACTCGTTAGTTTTAGTGCAATTGCAAGAACCTCAGACTTTGGAATGGAAATTGAAATGGCTCAAAATGATGCTATCAGTGTCCCCGATACATATACAAAGCTTAGAAAATCGCTTTACAATCCCTTTAAGACAAACAAGAAGAGGTTCCCAAGAGATATCACTTACTTTTATATTGTATTTTAAATCCACGAAAAGGTTTGGAGGAATCTGATTTGAATTTTATAAAAAGTGTTCTTCCGGTTGATTTGAAGACTGGTTTACTTCCTCCACAAAACATTCCAATTCGTAAATACGAATCAGACGGTCCTGAAAATCAAATGATTATAAAGTATCACATATTACACAAGGACAAACTGTGTTTTACAAGCAAGGACGAACGGGGACCGGCAAATCAACTACAAGTGTTGGAATAGGCAACTTCGGGCAAACTTTACTAGTGTGTAATCAACAAAGGTGCACGTTATACAAAGGTGCGCATTATACTCGGCTATGTACGGTATACGATCATCATTGAATTTTACTGCATTTTGAGCTACGGAGGTGTGAAGGAGTTTACAGTTGCAAAAAGGGAAGTCGCGAACGGGGACCTACATTTCAACTACAAGTATTGGAATATGCAACTTCGGGCAAACTGTAGTTGTGTGTAATCAACAAAGATGCGCATTATACAAAGGTGCGCATTATAATCGGTTATGCACGGTATATGATCATCTTTGAATTTTACTGTGTTTTGTAGTTTGTATTGAGCTAATATGGCATCAGAAATTTATTCTTCGAGCTACGTAGGTGTAGGGGTGTTTACAGCTGCAAATAAGGAAAATCTCGAGCACAAAAGGAAGGGCAATAACTCTTTAGCCTACCATCATAGATACGGACATAATCATGTTGGCAGTTTCTACCATATTCTATTTCTGAATCTAAAACACTGATAGACACCACTTCGCCTTTATTCTGGGTCGTAATAGACCAATAACGCACCACTGAACTAAAACAGAAACAATATTAATGACAAATACCACAATATATGAATGAAATTTATTACAATTATTGGAGTTTTACTTCCTTTGGCGTTAAGTCTTGGAGAATCAAAAAAGTCTCCCTTTCTAAATACATGTAGAGATTCAATGTCTGATGGGACTGAATGCAGGGCTATAATAGTAAAGTGGAAACAGAGCCTTTGGAGCTAACAATCCGTCAATTTTTGCTGCAGACCAACTCACAGTAAATGAGCACAGCACCAGAACCATTTAAGAGATTGTACAGGTCCAAGGGTACTGTATGGATAAAAGAATTCTTAGTAGAACAATGAGCATCATTGTACACTTACGTGGGATAAAAATTTGGGTAGTTCGGCGAGGTAAAAACTGCAGGATGAGAGATCGCTGTTAGATTTGTTAAAGAATATGCCAATGTACCTGGAAGGAAAAGAAAAACGAAATTAGACTTAAAATTTGACATAAAGCTAAGTCCCGGACTTTGACATTTGTTGGTTGTTAGACCTAATAAGATAAAGTCCGCTTTAGTTATTTGATATCATAAAAACATGAAATGAATGGAGTTTTTCGTCCAACGTTTCTGCACCTATATGGGCTAATTGAGGACGGGCAAACGCCATGCAGTGTGCAATGAGGGAAATTTTGCCAGGACAGCGGCATTAGCCTGCTCTTATTTTCGATTTCCAACTGTCGAGGGATCTTTAACGTGCCCAACCAATAGCACACGAGGCCTCGGTTTATTGTCCCATCCGATCGACTAGACGCTTTTCCATGTCAGCCCCTCCGACATTCGATATCAAAGACTAGCTACTTGTTGACGTTGACTAAGTAGACGTTGGTAGTCGTGGTTGATAGTTGAATTGGTTCAATTGGACGGACAGTTAATTTGACACTTTTAAACATGTTTATGTCTAAGGTATCCTATCTTATCTAATACACTTAAAAGTGTCATAACTTTAATTGGGGCAATCAATATTTAAATAGAGTACTCAAGATACATTAGACCAAACATTAAGTATCTTAACATACGATAAAAGCGGTATATTTGACTACAATATCAATATTAAAATTTGGAGAGCTTTAAATAAAACAGACAAACAGCTGATATCTTTAGATATCAACGTAATAATGAGTTTGTAAACAATTACACAATGTTTACACAATAACCCAATGTTTACACATGTGTAAACAAATTGTTTATTATCTCTCCATTAGATTGTTTACGGTTTAAATGTTGCGTCAAGAAGGCCGAGAAATAAATAACGTTTACGCAACGAGTGTGTTATTGTAAACGCTAGATAAGATGTATATTATATGTGTGTTTACATTTACATCATCGTCATTAGCTTATCACAAGTGGAATAGAAATAGTCAATTTGACAGACGTAATTGCAAGGTGAGACCGGGCGTACATTGTAACTTAAAGGGATTGTAAAGTGGTGTTAGTTTGAGTGGAATTGCAAGAACCACAGAAATCGGAATGGAAATTAAAATGGCGCAAATTGATGCTATCGGTGTCCCTGATACACATACAAAGTTTAGAAAACCACTCTACAATCCCTTTAATGAACTAACCAATCCAGAATCTCCAAGCTGGTCAATTGCACATCTCTAACATATTTAAATGGATATTTGATGGACTTGCACTTCATAAAAACAGATATCTCGACCCTTGGGGTTAACGTCGTTTTGTTGTCAGGGACTGTGAAAGGGTTAATAACCGTTTGGCTTTAGAAGGGGATTGTTTACCAACACGGCGAACACCCAGGGGTCGCCTATTGTCTCTTTAACGAGTCGCTCATTCAAAAGGGATTCTAACAGCCCTGCCTATTGTTCAGTTCGTTAAGCAAATTATAGGGGTCAGATTTTTTAAGTGCGATTGAGTGACATGGTATTCTACTTAATAAAATCTTGATTGAAAAAAAGCATCTGTGTGACATCGCGAGATAAGGTTGAGATTTCAAAGTAAAGTGAATCCTGCTCAACTGACCATTGGCTTTAGTGCCTTTTGGATGGACTGATGTTTGTGTATTGGAGGACAAAGTCTGGCTCGTTTTTTAAGAACTTACAAGAACCACAGGTGCACATACAAGGCTATAAAACTTCGTTTGAATCTCTTTTAAAGAAAAGTCCAAAAATCCTACCTTTCGTCAATAGAAAGCAGCTTAGTAGAATCCTCTTCACGATCCTTGACGACATATCACTCGAATTCCCTGCAATATATGATATTTCAAACTGAAAACAAAGTTTTACGTCTTGTTTTTCCTTTCCTGGCTTTGGTGTACACTCCAAAGGCTTTCAGATGCTTTCCTAATAAAACTCCATGGTTTATTCTGAAGTTTTCAATCCTAACAGAACTTTATCACATTCACTGTTTAAACAAATAAAAAAATCTCCACGTTAAGTTGACAAAAACTTAATCAAATGCACCAAAAAATTAAAATATGATATCTGAAACCCACATGGACGAATGAGCCACGTGTCCCCTTAGGGTAAATAAGGACTGTCAAGTCAGATAAGTATAATCTAAGTATTAATTGATATATCCGTGATTGATATCAATGACAATTAGATATTCACTGAACCGTGTTATTGGTGTATAATTAAAAGAATGGAGATTTACGTTTTGAAATTTTATTCTGTTAATAAATTGAAATGGAGTTTTACGTCTTTTTCGAAACGCTACAAACTCTATACAATCGAAATGACATCGTCTCAACGTTACAAATTTGATATAGATGAGAATATCCTTATTGAAACATTGCAAAATATTCATTTAAGGATTGAATGCAGATTTTTTTGCGTTCATTGGGTGATGAACGCAGAATTTTCACGTGTTAAATCGAATGAATGGCGAAGCCATTCATGTCAGGTTTAACACGTGAAAATTCGGCGTTCATCACCCAATGAACGCAAAAAAATCTGCATTCAATCCTTATATTTACATTCGGTAGAGTTCGGGTATCTTTTACCACATTTTAGTGGTAAAATTAAAGCTTTAATGGCTATAATGTAGTTAAAATTGTAAGAAAATTGGGAACGAAATCGGCAACAGAACTCTTGTCAATTAACATGACGTCAAAACTTTGATGACGTCAAAAAGGGAGATCGTCAAGGCAGATCACTCAAATAGTCGACATTTACGATTTTTATATTCATTGTTTGTCCAAAATGAGACTTTATTTCATATCAAATAAGTTCAAAATATCTTATTTTTCGATTTCTTAGAGTACCCAGGCCGATTTTTGATCCATCATTTGTCTATTCTTAAAATAATGATGGTGTGTATTCATACGCCGCAATCTACGTTGTCAGGGAAGATTTTGTTTAGCGACGTCACGGGAGATCACTCTAGAATTTTGCGTTCATCGGTAAATGAATGCAAAATTTTCACAAGGGTTCACTGTAGCGCGTGACAAAAAAATGTAAATATTATTAAGCAATGTTTTCGGGTATTAAATATAAAAAACAAACTGAAAGTACATTTTTTTTTAACCCGAAGAGCAACCTGCTTTGTCATTTGTCAAAGATTAAAGCTGAAACTTTTTTATGAGATAATAACTCGCAATATCTTTTTATTGCTTCAGGATTCATCTAGTCGAAGCCCTAAATCTGTATTCTCCTTCCGGGTCTCGTGAAAAATCAATTGATTGTTGTGTGATGAACAAAAGGATTATTGTCGAAACGTTGTCAGAAGATCGATGATAAATCGATATTAGTGATTGGAAGTGATTGATCGGTACCTTCGGGGTTTATATGACACGACAGGATAATTGGAATAATAATGATAAAGAAAGGCGTGGCAGGTTAAAAAATGCAATAGATTTTGATTTGACTATACTATATCATAGCATCACATATAAGAAAGATAGTTTCTGAAACCCTGAGATGCAAAATAATCCAAATGCACAATGTTAGCTATGTGCACTCTTCAGAAGAGATGCTAAGCCGACAAACAGCTGCAGAGTTGCATCAGCTGTTCCCGAAGGATGTTTATTGGGACAGTCTAACGAGATGCATCAAAGTCTGAAAAAGATACTACATGTACTGAGGAATGTTCATACCCTTTCTGAGCGTTCTGCATTGCAAGGTTAGCGTTAAGACGTCCAAGGGAAGCTTTCTAAGACGCCCTCTTCCATACATCCCATAAAAAAGCACAACTGGACCTTCTACTTACCCATTTTGAACTTTTTTTCTTAACTTTGATCCATCAGCAAAATCCACTCAACATTTAATTTCTGACATCTAACGAAATCCATTGAACACCATATCTCGAAGTCTGACCAGAAATTGCGAAATTGTCCTGAATTTATGCTGATGACGAAATATAAAAGAAAATTGCTGACTTCACTTCGGACACGCTTTATTCACTTTAACACCCTTGATTCAAAAGATTGCACTTAGTTGATTCAGATGACGCATGAATTTGAACTTTTAATGTTCCGCTAACCTAATTAACTACACCCTTGTAGGTGCAGAACGATTTGCAACTCGAACGCACTTTACAAAAGCTTTGACGAAAAGAATTTCACACAACCTCCAATGCAGTGTTACCAACAAGAATAAAATCCATTAGCCAATGTGAACCAGAATCCAATTTAACACAATACCATGTTCACTTTAATGAATACGTAAATGTCCACTAAAATACAATATTAATATCAATAATGAATAGTATCTTTATTTGCACCAAACTAACAAAACCAAATTCTAGAGCCACGGCCAGTCTTTCCGTAAATAATCCAACAATGCGCAATCGTCACAGTTCTAACCGCAATCAGAAGAAACGTAACCACTCACAGGAGAACAAACCACGATTCGGATATCCCAACAATAAGCAAGAGAACTAATCCATGCCCATGAAGACAACCGCGATGAGGAGATCTCAATTTCGAGCAGAAAAGTAATCCGTGTTGTTTTTATGATAGTCAATAAATTTAACTGATAAGAGGAGTAAGTTTTCTATATAAATATCCTTGTTTAAAAAACCAAACTGATAACCCACTTTTCCTGTCAGTTCAATACGATAATAGTGCAAATCAGGTGTCAAGCCTTGCTGTTTATTAGAGAGTAAAAGTTAAGGTGCTTCCTTTAAAATCGTAGTAAACGATAAATTCCCGGATAAGAACAGCTGATGAAGCACGTCTATTTGTCTCCTACACTCGATGCTGAAGTTCCCTCTTTTGGGGTTCCTTCTTTTCCAGCTACAGGGAACATGTAATATTCAAGCTCTTTGGTGGTCACCGAGGAGACACGATCAAATCCTGTCCTTTAGTTTTTGTGGTGTTTATCATCTTTTAGTATCCAAACAGCTGACAGTTCTAAAATGAAAGAGAATCGCAATTCAATACAAAAATAAAATCAAAACACGTTTTCTTATTGTTAATAATTGCATTATTTATCAAAACATTTTCAAAAAAGTACAGAATTAAATATACATTCATATCATTTCATTAGTGAATTTGACAAAATGGCACATTTGACCTTTATTTGCTATAAAATCAACCAAAGATTTAAGATAATGGATTTTAACACAGATGTGCGATAAAAACCGATAGATCAGAGTTATATTTAAATTTTCACAAAGTCTTCAACTTCCGTAATATATCCCAACTTATTTCCTCTAGTTTTGTTTGATTCTTTACAATGAGTGAATAGATTGTTTACTAATGTTTTGGATATTCAAAAAACTCGAAATTTACAAAAATGTATCAAATAAATAAAATAAACAATGTGGACTCTCCGAAAGAGATGTCATGTTGATAAACCCAAATCAGAGTGGTATCGGGTGATCGAGAATGTCATACACTACGAAATATGTTGAGACAAATCGTCCAAAACAGGTAATGTAAACTTGGAGTAAGACAGGGTTCCCTGCTTAGCCCTACTCTTTTACTGTTATGTGCCTTCGATATTACATTAGTTTCAAAATGCAATGCATTGATACTCAATATTACGTAATTTAAGAGCGCAGTGTATCAAATGAATTGATTTGAACTTGGAGTAAGACAGGGTTCCATGCTTAGCCCTTCTCTTTTACTATTGTTTGCTCTGGATATTGGCTTAGTGTTCAAAATATAATGCTTTGATGCAATGAATTGATTTGAACTTGGAATAAGACAAAGTTCTGTGCTGTGTCCTATCTTTTTACTATTATGTGTTCTGGATATTGGCTTAGTGTTCAAAATCTAGTGCTCTGGCGCAGCCCAGAACCCCAATCTGTGCTATTTCAAGTAGACGCAGTAAAAAACATTTTCTTCACTGACAATGCGTGACAAACAATTTGAAAATGGGATCACGTTCGACTCAATAAAAGAATTTGGCCTTGAGAATTGATTTTATCACTTACATTTACAACTGCAATTGAGTGAGCTTTATATTTTACACACGTCTCGTGTATATTTAAAGTCATTATTGGAAAAAGATTTTCGTCCGCTAGGCCGCAAGAACCACAGACGTCAGATTGAAAATTGGAATGGTGCAATCAATACTATCAGTGTGTCCCCAATACATAAAAAATTAAGACCTACCTTGATGCGAAAACCAAATGAAGTGTCATGCCTTTTAAAATTCTTTCCCTAATGGAAGATTTATTTATGACTAAAACGAAAGATTTTATCAAATTTAAAAACAAAGGCTCACCTCAAATTTACCTCGGTTGAAGTCAAATCTCGGCCATCTACCACACACGATACAACGCAGTGCCCATATCAAAATACAATGATTAGGTCCATTGATATCCAGACATAACACTGACCAATTATAAAGCATGGCTGGATGATCTTCAGAATTTTATGCTCGAATGATCAAGTCACTTGAGTGTTCTGATCTCAATATATCGGCGATATCTAACATGGTTAATGAGTAAGAGATATAAAGGCGTTGATGATATGAAGGCATTGTTGACTTTTAAAAAAATTACATGCAAATTAAAAAATTGAAGTTTCACGTGTTTTTTTCTACACCTATTTGAGTCTAAATGAGAACGAGCACATTAAGGGAAATTTCACCAGGACCCGTTTCCTAGTTTTAAACTAAGTCTAAGTCTGATATTTTACTTGAGATTGTCTAAATAATTCATGCATAGACTTAAGTCGACTTTTTAAGCATGCAATTGATCTAAAAGGATAGGAACCGGGCCCAGGGCTGTGGTGGACATCTCCTCTTTTTCTAATTTCAACTAAAAGATGCTGACTCAACTGCATTATTGCTCTCATGCTCTCCTCAAAAGGACATGCTGACAGCTGTGGCAGAATATCCATGTCAGCAAATTTCAATATAGACCTACTAATATTAGTAATAACCAACAGCTTGGCCTAGGATCATAATTCTCGCTTGATGACTCCAAACAGTGATGGTCAATTGACCGACACAGCGAACTTGTTGACTTCAGATTTGTTTTGAAGACATTTTCGTAAACACTTTCTGCTTCGTTGGTCTACGACACGTGCGTTTCGATAACGGCACGATATGCTTACATTTACACAGTGAAGATTATTTTGCTGAAAAAACACGAAAGATTATTTTTTTCATAAATATAATAATGCAGAATAAAAGTGGAATAAAAGCGGAATAAAAGAGGGGAAAAGCGGAAATAGCGGAAAAAAGCGGAAAATAGCGGAAAAAGCGGAATAAAATCGGAAAAAAGCGGAATAAAAGTGGAAAAAAGCGGAAATAGCGGAATAAAAGCGGAAAATAGCGGAATAAAAGCGGAAAAAAGTGAAAAAAAAGGGAAATAGCGGAAAAAAGCGGATAAGGGGAATAAAAGCGGAAAATAGCGGAAAAAATCGGAAAAGGGGAATCAAAGCGGAAAAGGGGAGTAAAAGCGGAAAATAGCGCAATAAAAGCGGAATGAGAGAGAATAAAACCGGAAAAAGTTGAAAAAATGGGAAAACTTATCGTTTTAGTCAATGATTTCAATTCAGAAACGTTGCAAGAAATTTTAAGGAAAGTTTAAATGGCTAATTGACTCTAATGAACATTTAAAATATCTTAAGATTTATCTTTTAAAGCTGATCATTTGTTTTCTTACATCGTGATATGTCAACAGATTTAACCCTTTAACAACCTAGAAATTCTCTTGTCTTTTCACACCTGTTTTCACCTTTTCTCTTTATCACTTAATTAATAAATAAACAGCCTTTGTTTATAGTTTAACCTTTGAACTTTGATTCATTAAATGGTGATTGGAAAACATATTGACTTCATGGAAAATCTTCAATCGAAGGAAGAATGCAAATGAAAATGGATTTGAAATGAAATGAAAATGACATAAAATAAAATGAAAAAAAAGAAAAAAAGAATTGAAATGAAAGGAAAAGTGAAATGAAATAAAATAAAATAAAAAAGAAATGATGTAGAAATGTAAATGAAACTGGACATGAAAATGGAAACAGAAAAATAAAATGAAATGAATTTAAAATGAAATAGAAATTTAAAAAAAAAATCAAAATGGAAAATTGAAACGAAGCAAAATGAAAGGAAATGCCCAAATTGAGCATTTCATAAGCTTATTCTGGAAGAGGGAGTCCACTTCATGTTTTACAAACTTACTATTATATTTCTTAAAAGATGAAATCGAAGACAAACAATTTTTTTGTTTTGTTTTCCTTTTCTCCAAAATGACATGGAGCATGAAATTTGATAGAGGGTCTTATTTGTTTATCTGTTTACAAGTTTTGGTAGACTATACAATATACATAGAGAAGTAAACAACTTTCAACAAAGACTTCAATTCGACCATTCATAAAAAAAAATATCCTATCTACAAGTCATTGACTTAAAGGGACAAAGTCACTGACATAAAAAAAACTTTAGCTGATAGAGCTAAATCTTTCTGTAAAAGCCAATGACTTATAGGGGCAAAGTAGTGGATAGATGGATAAAAAATTTCAGCTTTTAAAAAAAACCATGACCAAAAGGTTTGCCAAAAAATGTCAGCTATGGTAAAAATTTCATCAAATCTCATTCAAACATGAGCCATAAGTCACCTAATTGTACCATTAAATTGAAAAGTTGATATCCAAACAGTTTTATTGACTGGCTCTTAAAGGGTTAATGGACTACAAATAAACGGCCCTCTTTAATTGACAACAGATAATGCACTCTATTGGTTTTTATAATGCATCTATTGTATCGTTTATGTGTTTAACCCTTTTGATCCCTTTTGTGGTCGCTATGTGTCGTAGCGTGATGTCACTGATAAATGACGTAATGTTCGACGTATGGTCAGTGAAGTGTCATTAATCATTAAGGGGCGTGGTTTATTGACAAATAAAATGGCTTTAAAAAATATTTGCCTCCAGCTTGAAATAGGTTTTATATTTCTTGAAGCCAAGAGGTCACTTAAAAGGAGTTTATTGTTTTTAAAGCATCATCTATTTTCAGAAAATCCACAAAAACTCATCATAGTGACTTCCAAGACTGTAAATGTAATTGGGAAAGATCAGTACCGAGGGTTTTGGTCGAGGAACACTGGTCAAAAGATTCCCAGTAAACTTAGTTTGTTATCCTTACAATAATATCGATTCCACTGCCAGTGCTTACGAGAGTAGATCCTGTTTCGGCTTTCAATCTATTCATTTGGGCTAACTCTAAAAGGCAACCATAGAAGGTCTAATATTTATATATATATATACATGTTCAATATATACCAATTGTCCAGGACTACCATATACACCAACAAATATGCTTCAATACAAAGAACAAATGACACACATTGTGTTATAAGTAACAATTGCATTTATGCCTTTCAATAGGCATCTTCGACATACACAAATAGGCGTTCATTCAATACAACATGGCTATACAAATGCGTTAACAACATACCTTTGAATTGTGTGAATGCGCAAAGGGAGACAATCGCGACATTTTGAGACGAAACATGAAAGAAAGTTACCAACAAATGTAAATAAACTAAACTAATATAGGAATACTTCGTAGCTGATTCAAAATTGTCAGAAAATATTGAAAATTTGGTTATTTAATTAAAGGTAAGGATTTTCATTATTTTGGATACAAGATACGTAATATTGCCGTTTTGAGCTACAGAAAGAACTCTTTAAATTTATATCAAGTTATTCCAAACTGTTCCTTTAACTTAACGAGTCACGGTAACAAAATGGCAGAATAAAAAAGTGAACAAATAGTGAATGGGAAACACTTTTTTTGTCATGGACTCGGTCTTCATCTTCGTCGTCTCGATTATCATGATCCAATTTACTTCTTTAAACTTTTTGGTACTTTCCATCGTTACATGTTATTATGTGATTTGAACTGTCCACCATTTTCTTGTAAATGTAACACCAATGCAATCTGTTGCCCATTTCTTGCTTAGGACTTCAGTACACCATGTTATTCAGACATGAACCAAAAAGGACCCCGAGATGATACTGATTCTTTGGTATATTTTAGATAATAGACTGAAGATCATAATGTAATAAAAAGATGAGAAACAAGAATCCAACTGATCAGTTATGAAGTTCTTCCTCTTCCTTTTCCCACTGCTGTTGCTGGTGTCATTGGTTGCCATCCACGAAGCTGCGGTAAGTCTGATTCAAGTTTTCAGGAGCTGTACCTCAATCTCTGTATCTTCCTCTTCAAGATCTTGGTTCTCCCACAGACCTACGTTCCACTAAAGTAACTTAGACTCTGGCATTAGACCTAAAGATATATATTCTCAGCAAAGAACTGTGTGGCCTGAATTTGCTTCTCAAGGTGCAAAATATCCAAGAGTAAGACGAAGCTTACGATATTTCATAAGAATGTCTAATGACACCTGATGCTACTATGAAACTAGGTTTTTTGAATAATAAAAATCCGTACAAGCAAAACAATTCCGTTAATCAAAAATCTCGTCCAGAGCATGACAAAATCGAGTGCAATAAGTATATAGTAGTGGACTTCCCATATGAGAAGTACCATCAGGTGTTTCGAAAAGAGTAAGCATGGTCTGCTTCGCGCGCGACACCCGCCACTACTCCAGAGGATCTTCAGAGGGTTTCAATTTTGTTTCAGATAACGATTTCACTCAATGATGTCCAAGCAACAATCCAAGAAGACACTCGAGAACTGAAAACAGTTTTCCAATTCTTTGTAGAGGGCCAGAATTTTGATCTTGGAAATAACATCGTATGCTATGTCCAGCACGTGCAGCCGCAACCTAATACGGACCCCTTGATTGGTCCATTTAGAGCTAGATTATTCAGCGCCAACAATAACAGTAAGTATCAACGAGCTTTTGCATTTTTCAAGTGAAGATTGCCTCAGGCTTTTAAATTCAGACAATCAAATCATTTGAGTCTATTTTCTTATGGATATGAACTATCCGAGAGCTTTGGCCTAGGACCAACTGTTAGAAGGCATCCCATTGAATGTAAGTCATTTCTAAACTAATTACAAACTCTTGCTCCAACATTCAATTAACATTCCAATTCAGGTGTGGTATACGATCCAGATAGCGGTTTTCCACTCAACACTCTAATACGGACGTTTTATCAAATACGGCTGTGCTGTTACGAGGCTAATCCGGGAGTAACCCCCGACCCACCGGCATGCACGCCTCTGTTCATAACTGTTACTAAAAACATACCACCATTTATATCAGGGGGTAAGTGTTTATCCATAGTATCCTGCTTATTCTTCCTGCATATTTTGGTGATATCATTATCAAGCATAACAAACTGTTGCTTATGGAACCTATGTCCGGCTCTGAAATTTACTTTGGGATACTGAATTCTATATAAATTTGAGAGAATTGGAGTAAGCACCGCCAAGGATGTTTCTTGCAAAGCTGAAGCAAACATACTCTTCTTGTTCTCGCACATCTGTTGCAACCATAAGAATGAATCCATAAACTTATAAATCGTATATCAGATCCATAGTACAGGATTTTTGTGTTTATTTACGTTTCAGCCGCCGAGTTAACAATATCCGGTGACTCTGATATCAATGAGTTTATAACAAGGTATACGGTGATCGACCAGCGAGACCAGGACAGTCTGTCTTTAAGTCTGTCCTCCACGCCCAAAGATGCTGCTTCCTTCTTTAACATAGACTACAGAATAACAGGTGAGTGCAGTGGCTTTCTGGAAATTATAAAGTGAAGGAGTTGAGCAGGGTCCACATGATTGTTCAGGGGGGATTAAAATGTGAGAAAAATCCAGGCATAACATGTGAGTGCAGTGGCTTTCTTGAAAATTAGAAAAGGAGTAGGGGCCGAGCAAGGACCACAGGTTTGTTCAGGGGGACTAAAAGCATCTTTGAAACACCACTGGGTCATTGGCATGTGAGATAAATCCAGGAATGACATGTGAGTGGAAATTATTAGGTGAAGGAGCAGAGCAGGGTCCAGAGGATTGTTAAAAGCTGAAAATACTAGGCACACAAGAACTCAGTGTTAAAGAAACGCCACCGAATGAGTGACAGAGGAGATGGGTCCAGGAATGGTAGCGTTCGTATAGGTGCCGGGAATGGAGGAGCGGTTTGAGACACATACTTGTCAACAGTGATCCACAAGCTTTTATCTTCCTATGTTAAACACAGAAAATTAAATTGGGAAGCTATATCCAAAAGCGTAATCTTTATTTCGTCCAAAAGCTGGTTTGACATACGTGTATCGTTATTTAATTCAAAATCTTAATTGTTTCATTTCAGGGCAAGCAGACCTTTCACTAGCGGTTAATGCTCAGGAGATTCCATATGGACAATTGACTCTGTTCATCAACGCCACGGACGGGAAAGATACATTTGTTAAAGCGGTCCAGGTAACCGTGTCAGGTGAGAAGACACTGTTGACGTTACTGAAGATCTGTTGCCAACAAAACCCATTATCTCCTTTGTCTTGCATGTTAGATAAACTGTTCCTTCTTTTACCCATAAATAAATGTTTTGTGCTTATGGAATACTACCTCGTAGAGTGGAACTCAAACTTAGCCAATAAGAGTATATGTTCATCAGTGGACTTACCTGGTGTCTTAACAATTACGTCCTGTATAATCTGATTATTCCACAAGACAACGCAATATTTAAAATAATAATAATTTAATAATTTGAACACGCTTAAATTTTTTTAATTATTTATTATATTGACGAGTTGATTCCGCCTTTTTACAGATTTCAACAGTCGCCCAGATATAATTGGGCTTCCACAGAACATTACCCTGAGGGAAGACGCGCCGAAAGAAACTACGATTCTTCCACTCAATTTCTTTGATGCTGATGGATTCAACACCAGGATCGCACCCAAGTGCACCGTTAACCCAAGAGACGAAAGCTTCAAGTTTGTTTACGATGATACCAGTAAGTGTTGTAGATGAAAAATCATCATGATCATAATCATCATCATCACGATCGTCACCATCACCATTATCATCACGATAATCATCATCATCATCATCATTTTCACGATCATAATCGTTATCACGGAGATCATCATTATCACGATCATCATCGTTATCACGATAATCATTATCACGATCGTAATCATAATCACGATAATCGTCGTTATCACGATCATCATCGCTATCACGATCATTATTATCACGATAATCATCATCATCATCATCATCACGATAATCCTCATCACGATCATCATCGTTATAACGATCATCATCGTTATCACGATCATCCTCACGATCATAATCGTTATTACGATCATAATCGTTATCACGATCATCATTATCATCATCACGATCATCATCAGCAATCAGTATCACAATCATCTTCGTTCGTTATTATCCCGATAATCATCATCATCACGATACTCATTATCACGATCATAATCATTATCATCATCGTCATCACGATAATGATTATCCCGATAATCATCATCACGGTAATCATTATCACGATCATCATTGTTATCATTATCATCACAATAATCATTATCACGATAATCATCATCATTATCACGATAATCATCATCATTATCACGATCACCATCATCACGATAATCACCATCATCACGATAATCATCATCACCATCACGATGGTCATTATCACGATCATCATCGTAATCACGGTAATCATCACCATTATCACGATAATCATCATCACTAGTATCACGTTCATCATCATAATCAGTATCACGATAATCATCATAATCAGTATCACGATCATCATCATCATCATAATCACGATCATTATCATCACGATCAGCATCATCTTCACGATCATCATCATCACGGTGATCCCAATCCAAAAATATCAAATCCATCATCATCATCTAAATCATATTAGCACTAAGGCATATATTTCATTCATTTCAGGAAGAGCCATCAGATTGTCGAATTTCACTGACTTCCCCTTGGACTTTGAAACAAACAAACTCTACAACATTACCTGTGTCATTTCCGATGGATTTTTGGATTCCGTTGGGGAACACTTGGTTATTTTCGTCCAGAACGTTAATGAACCTCCAGTATTCCAGAAAACGGCACAGAGTTGTCAACTTTACGAATCTCAGGTATGAGCTCTGTATTATATTTAACTTCACTGTGAAATAGCTAATAACATGATCGGATGAAAGCATTACGACTTCCCGGAGATGAGCGCATGGAGACCGAGCAGTGGCAGTCAATTGGATAACGACAGAGCTTCGTCATGTTTTCGATGTTTCTGGTCAGTCCAATCCAAAACTTTTTTTTTTTATTTCTGAACTTAAATTCAATCTTCTTGTTATCGTTTTAGGCCGGCGGATCATTTTGTGACGTCAGTTTCCGGGCTACCGACCCTGATAACGACGCAGTTGTGCTGGGTTTGGCTGGAAACTTCAGTGAAAAGTTTGCCCTAACAGATAACAACAGACGTCTAACGTTTGCTGCAAATTATGACCTCGAAGCTGTAGGGTCTCCTACGTCCGGTAGGTAAAGTTTTGGTGGCCAAGGATGCCAATTTCTTAATCTCCAGATGCTTCCTTAAAAGAACGTTTGTATTATGACGATTACTTGGTCGATTTAGAATTTTGATTCACAACCTAAGCAAATCTTTCAAAATTGTTAGCGCGAAGTGCAACCGCGTTACAAAATATAGTTCGTCAGAAAAATCCAAGGAGCAGAACTCAATTGATTTTTTTTCTATTCCAGTTATCTTAACGGTAGTAGCGACGGATCCACTCGGAGCCACAGGAACGACCCTGATAAACGTGGCTATAGCAGACGTCAACGACAACAGTCCAGTCTTTACAACCGAGATGACCATTATACCCGTAGAGTACGCCACATCTCGAGGTGTCATCGGAGCCTTGACTGCTGCTGATCGCGATCTTGGTAAGGAACCCCTCGTGGATCTTTACCTTTTGCCCCAACTACTGGTCTGTCATTTTCAATTCCTGGAGATTTGGCACTAGTCATTGGAGGGGGTGGTTGCTCCAAAAATGGGCTCTACTTATTCTGGCACTATTCATTCAATGCTTGAAGTACATGTATTCTGCTTTTCCCAGCCAGCGCCACTAGAATAGTCTGTCAAGATTGTTGCCATAGCTCGATAATTTCTTAGTTTCCAATTCTAATGACTCAATAGTTGCTCTAGGTTCTATTCACTAAACGCCATCTTGCTTTTTCCAGGTACAAATGGCGATCTTGAATACTCATTGATCAGCATCTCACCACCAGATGCCGCCCCCAATTTCCGGCTTTTTCAAAATGGCGAGATTCACTACCTCAATCAGTTCCCTGACACTTTAGCTGGTACCACTGCTCTATTGGTAGCTCAGGCTACAGATAAAGGTAGGACAACTCATGCTATTTGACCCTTACTACCAAATTCCAACAATGAAAATGATTTTTCGGCCTAGAACATTGAATCGAACACTTCAAAGGATTGAGATGGCTTAAGATCTTTGATAGAGGCCCCGAGCTCACTGCATCGTAAAGAGGCCAGTTTAAACACCACTTTCATCTTAGTATAGACACATAATCCGCATCCATAGCCGTAGGGGCCCACGACTCAATGGGGTGGGAGGGAGGCAAACCGACTTATTGCCCGAATTTTAATGATATTTTGCCCGATTTCTTGAATTTTGTTGCAAGAAAACATAATATTTGGGCGAGAGGGGGGCTGCATCATCGTAAATCAAACCATACTGATCCTTTTTGTAGGTACTCCAAGCAGAAGCGCTACTTCAACCATAGCTTTAGCGTTTGGAACGACTACCACTTCAACGACCACTACAGCCAGTACGACCACACAAACAACAACACCAACGACTACAACTACGACGGTCGCACCAACACCTGCTCCGTTTGACTTTTGGTCACGACCGGAAAACATCGCCATGTTTACGATACTCATGTTGCTTCTGTTGCTTCTACTGTTGGCGTTACTTTGGCTGTGTCTCAGGATGTGCCTGGGTAGTTTAGGGAGATTAGGTGGCGGGGGAGGAGGAGGGCAACCAGGGTTATGTGCTTCCTGTTTTGGACAATGTTGCAGGCCTGGTGCTTGTAGCGGGTTTTTGGAATCATGTCGAGAATGCGATTGCGATTGCGACTGTTGTAGGTGAGTAGCTATTTAAGACAGCTTTAGTAGGGATATTTGAAACTTTCAGGGGGGTTAACTTCTTTCGAATGAGATTCGGAAGGAAGGGGATCACAAGCTAAAAATTTCTTTTTTACCATAACTTTAAAATATTATGAGTATGTAAACGATATTGAAGAACCCATGGCACTTATTGCTTAGTTGAAGACAGTCAAATTTGTTTTTTTTTCTAAAGGGTTTGATCTGCTTTTTTTTTTGCTTTTCAGACCACCAAGGAGAATACAACCACAGTAAGTTTTTAACTGTAGAATTTATGAAATTATTAATCATTAAATGAATGAGGATGGAGGGGGGATTGGTTTAGCAAGAGGGGGCTGTCTAGAGAAAAAACGGTCAAACTTAGTTCAACGGTAACCTGTGCACCACCCTTTAATGAATGGCCATCAAAATTACAACCCATGCAATCTTCTCTTCATCACTACCATAATTTCAAACACCGAGGCAAAGTGCTACGGATTGAGCATACCATAGAAACCCTTTTTACAACTTCCTTCTGATTTTACTCTGCAAGTTCAGTGTTTCTGGGCTAATCAAAAACAAAACAGACCTAAAACACTCCATGTCACCTCTCAGACAATACTATATTTTCTGTTATTTCAGAATTGTAACGTCTTTAAATTATGAAGAAGATTTTTGGAATCGAAGTAAGTTGGAATCAAATTAAACCTTAAATCTTTAAATATGGTTCAAAACAATGCATTTTCCCTTTTCTGGTAGGACACTCCAGTAAAGCCTTGCGTCTGTGGCGCTTCATGTTGTACTTGGATTCTCCTGTTTTGTCCCCCCAAATTTTGAGGAAATATATGCCCTTGAATTTTTAAGCAAATTAAACAAAACCCCACAAAACTTATGGGTGTTGTAATTACTGATTTAATGATATTTCCCCTTTAAGCTGAGTACCTCAATCAAATCAATTTTTATCAAACACCTGATGGTACCTCTTTTGGAGTAGTCCACTACTATATAACTATTGCTCTCGATTTTGCCATGTTTTGGATGCGTCAGAATTGTTTTAGTTGTACAGATTTTTATCAATACGTCTTTGTCTGTTACAGGAGAGCATTATGAAAGTGGACATCCGTACAAGACCTAAAAAAGGGGTGAGAATTGTCGATATCAACCTAGATCTTTCAGCAACCAAACAACAAGACTTTCAGATACATAACTATCATAAGGAAAGCTGTTTCGAGACTATTTTAATAAAGAAAAAGGAATGGGTATGGGGCCTGTGCAGTTGGGGCTACAAGATTTGGGGGGGGGGGGGGGGGGACTGTTATTTCCTTTGTAAATAAAGAAAAGGGGATGGGTATGAGGCCTGTGCAGTTGGGGCTACAAGAGGATGGGGGGGGGATTTTCTGTGTAAATAAAGAAAAGGGAGTGTGTATGGGGCCTGTGCCGTTGGGGGAGGGGTGGTATTTCCTTTGTAAATTATGAACAACTTATGATTTATATTTAAAAAATTATTTATTTTTTCGTTACTGTTCATGTACATATGTAAAAAAAAAATGTTCACAAGTCTTGTTATTTGTAAGCAGGCTTTATGAAAATCTCATTCAGAACTTTATTCAGAAGACACAAACCCTACCTGTCTTGGGTTTCATTTCATTTATATTGTCTATTGTTCAATATAATACTGTCACAATGCTTAAGCAAACCCAAATTTTCTAGAGAGCTTTTTTGTTACATGCTCCTCTAGCTTGGACCCAAATTAAAACGTTCTCTGTGAAAATTATGCTTGCCATTTGCACTGTCGATGAGTTCCGAAAACTGCCGAGAAGTTTTGATTGATCCAAACATAGCATTAAAGGGATTGTAAAACATATTTCTAAACTTAGTATGTGTATCGGGGACACTGATGTTGGAATGGCACAAATTGATGCTATCAGTGTTCCCTGATATACGTACAGTTTAGAAATACGCTTTACAATCCCTTTAATCATACTTATGAAATAGATTGTGGAACCATTTCTTTCTGTATACACTTGGTCTCGTTCTTTTTCTCCGCCATCTTCCCTCTGGATCCGGTACGTGATCGGAACCAGACGATTCTGTGTTGACGTTCTTTAAATAGATTTCAAATTCACGTTGCGTATACGAATGAACTCTCTTGCGTTTAGGTTGCTTATTGGGTATTTCTGGATTGCCGAAGAGTTCATGTGGCTGTCGCGGTCGTAATTCCTTTTTAGTCTTATACAATTTGATTGGTTCAACATCAGATAGGCTATCCCATTCAAACGGCTTCGGTGGTCTTGATGTATGCAATGCATTAAGTCTTGCGTGTTTCTCAGATAAGATGTCCTGCATAGATTTATTTGCGTCATCCGATTCCGTACTGCTTAATGATGTAGAAATGTCTCCTAAAAGCATCTTTACGGGATCCGAAGGCGTATCTGAGTTCAGAAATGATGTCTTATTTGCTTCATCTGAACTACTGCTTCCTGTAAACATGTCACCAAAAAGCACATTATCCTTCTGTATTCTTCAAACCATAAAATATAAAACAAAGAGTCAACTTGTAATGTAGGATAGTAGGAAAAAATAAAACACACAATAACGTGCATGGGTCAGGGGAGAATCCAGGATTAAGAAAAAATATAACATGCCTTAAGTTCAACGGTATTGCGAGTGCCAAAGGCACTGGCAGCAAATTTTTAGAGGGTTTGGTCAAATTGGGTACCAGGATATGCACTGACGACCAAAAATAGGGGGGCTCGACCCGGTGGAACCCTCCCCTTGGATCAGCCCCTGTGGGTATATAATATCTAATGCACCTGCAAACTGTCCATTGTAATTTGCTTCATACTGTTCATACTGTTTTCTGTCTATGGTAAGCGGAAACCGCTTCTAGACCACCTATAAAGTTGACTGGTTGGGGTGCGCATTAATTCGCAATAATAAAATGTCTGGTTGTAAGTAACTGTTATTGATGATAACAATGTCTGGTAGGTTTAAAACTGACAATCACGTATACATAATGTTCATTTCACTTGATTTATTCTTGAATAATTAGCTTTATTGTAATAGCATAGAGCTTGGACAGAATTTTAAGTCGTCATATTTCCATGTCGTGTTCAAGTTGGATTTGAACTGGTTTAATGTTGTTGAGTCTACAACAGAATTTGGTAGGGAATTCCAAGTATTTATTGTTCTTTGGCTAAAAGAGTTTTTTCTGATGTCCAGTCTGACTTGTGATTTTTCAAGTTTTTTGTTGTTGCCTCTGGTTCTGGTTTCTTTTGTGTAGGTGAATAGGTTGGTATTTACAAGGTTGTCTTTGCCACTGGTAATTCTGTAAACTTGTATCATATCAGCTCTTTTTCTGCGGTATTCGAGAGTTGGTAGGCCTAGAGATCGTAGTCTATCAGGGTATTGCAGATGTTTCAAGTTGTTGAGGATTTTGGTTGCTCGCCTCTGGACGTTTTCAATACTTATTACATCTTTCTTCAATACTGGGTACCATACAGTTACTGCATATTCTAGGTGTGGTCTGATTAGAGATTTATATAATGCCGGTTAAAAAGAATTCTGTTTCAAATAAATTTCCAGCATTTTTCTTGGGTAAGAACTCTGTAATAGCAATAATACTTGGTTTAACTTCATTTATTATTACTTCTAACTCGCTGCGTTTGTTTAGTAGGCTGTCCAAGTTGCTGTACATAACTTTAAAATCTCCATTGTCAGTATTATTTACAACATCGTTTATATTTACATGCGTATCGTTAAAACAAAAGACCTATTCAGTACCAGCTGTCTGTGCTGCTGCTCCCTCACAATAAATCATAGTCTCTTCTTCAGTCCTGGCCGAATCATTCAGGGAAAGGTTTCCTTCGTATTCAATCAACCGGCGATGGTAATCTGATACAGCCTGGTTTGAGGGGGCTTGGGGTCTGTTGATGGTTCTAATTGGAATAGTTGGTGTGCTGGTAATCGGCCGTGACGAGGATCCGATTCTATTGTTGAAGGCTGCTTGTTTAGGGGTTGTCTGAAGTTGGTCTACAATTGTGTTTCGAGTTGGTTGTCGATGCTGGTCCCTTTGAATGTGATTGAGAATTACTTTACCACAGGATGTAAAATTGCTTCTTTTCTATTCAAGAGAGGGGTGGTAAATCAAGTTATCAAGCCACAATTTCTGTATTCAAATTTATGGATATTTCGCCGATGATCTGCTGTTCTTTATCATGCTACTCAAGGAAGTCAAAGTTCTCAATTCTTTGAGGCAAAATTTAGACATAAAAATGGCGATAGATTGTTTATCCTGCAGTCGACTGACATGACAACTCACTTCAAACTTGCCTTGGTAGATGTGCAACTTGCATAGGGTTTAAAGTAAATCGTTTCTTCATATAATCGATTTTACAGCCTAAAATATAAATTATTTTTGAAAATTATGTCCAAAGTCGGCCATGTTTGTTTACATTCAATAGCCGCGATTCAAAAGTCGCAAAAGACTATAGCCGTTAAGTCTGGTTAATCAAATACGTCACGTGTTTCCGGTTGTTGATTTGTGCATTCGAACTGTCTGTCGTCAACTGTCACTCAAAGCCCGAAATCACTTATTTTAGGGTGTAGAGAGACAGCGATTGCTGATTTAGAAACCTTTTGTACTTGTTTACATCATAGAATTCATTATGTAGGCAGAAAAAAATTATCCAGTGAGATACGGACGAAACAAAATGAGCTAGATTTGCTGCGCTTTATTTAGCAGTCACGATTATTAAATGGAGTTCTCTCCCTTAGACCGTAAATTCATCGACATGACATAGCCTTGGTTTTCCAATAAGCAATAAAAATGTTCTGTCCTATAGTCTCGATTATCAAAGCTAACAAATCATAGTACCAAAACAAAATGGCTGACCTGTGCCCAAATTTTTTTTTGTAAATCAGTTTAGAGCGGATAGACACAAATCAAACCACTGTCATGGCAATTGAAAGATTTGATTACATTCTTCTACTAATCTGCGAGGACTACATAGAGTTTTGGACGCCTGGGAACCCCTTTTAAGCTTAAACTCTTTGGATAAATTTCATAGGCGACGATGCAAACAAAAACGTAAACAAAGATGGCGGAGAGTGTGATGCAATTTATTGTTTACATTTTTTAAAATGTAAAAATGAGTGAATTAAAGTCTATTCTGTATCAGTTTTTGTTTTGATTTTCAAGGGAATATGTTGAAGTGTGTCTCCATTGCTTCAGTGAGAGTTGTCAGTGCATTGGGAGGTCTTAAAAAGACTCAAATGTGAGGAAGTTCTATACCCATCTACAGTCCACTGATAAATACTTTGACAGGAATGAGTTGACATTTGTACCTAATCAATTACATAATCTATTTGTAAAGGAATCTGACATGGCTTTGGCGTATTTAGGGATGACAAATTTCAGAAGCTCTACTAACTACAGGCATTTGTTTTTATTGAGGGTAGATTCAAACACCTAAATCTAATTCATTTGAAATGAATGGAGTTTGGCTAAAATTGAGAACGGGTAAACACCATGCAGTGTGTAATGAAGGAAATTTAACCAGGACAGCGGCAATAGCCTACTCTTATTTTCGATTTCCAGCTGTTGAGGGATCTTGCACGTGCACAGCCTGTAGCACACAGGGCCTTTGCAGTTAAAAGTCCAATAAAAAATCAACTTTTATTAATTAGTAGTGATAAAGGAATGATTGTAGAGCACCATAATAAGACAAATAGAAATACATGTATGTACAAACTGTGTCAACATATTATACAAAACTTTACAAATATATACAAAACCTTTCAAATATATACACAATTTACATTTGAAATATACACAATTTACATTTGAAATATACACAATTTACATTCAAAATACAAACATCTTTATACAAAATATACACAATTTACATAGTATGAGACATACTTTCAAAAAGGTCAAAGGTCAATTATATATATTCATATCATATATTCTTATACAGTACCGGTATTAAATAGCCTATCAAATGAGATGTAACAAGGATTTTTGATAATGTAATGATCAGTGAAATGTTTGATGTAACAGAGAATGTGATTGGCTAAAAGAATGATAATGAAATGTGGGTCATATAAAACAAAATCATTGGTAGATGATACAAAGGTTGTGATTGGTTGATGATACAAATTTGATTGGTCAACAAAACAAACTGTAATATTGGTTGATGATACAAAGGTTGTGATTGGTCAATGAGATAACCTATCTATCCAATCATACTCTCTTCGAGATCTTGTAAATTATGCAGCACGTCCTGAATATTGTCGCTGTCACTGAGATCAACTTCTGTATGAATTTCATTCACCTAAAAATACAATTATTATATTACACTGGCTGCTTTCCGTACACCAAAGCGTTTTATGACGTCACTGACAGTGATCTACCGAAAGCTACTATTGATATCTATGCAGATCACTGTCAGTGACGTCATAAAACGCATTAGTTTAAGTGGAATTGCAAAAACAACAGACATAGGAATTGAAATTGATGCTATCAGTGTCCCCGATACGCATACAAAGTTTAGAAAACATCTTTAAAATCATTTTAAGCACTGCAGAGTGTTAGATGCCACGAACTTTGAAGGACTGATCATAACAGTAGCCCACCTCCATAAATGACATTATATAACCCCCATCGCGTTGATTTCCTACCTTTAAAACGGGGATATCCCAGTCATCATGAGCAGAAGGTATATTATCGGGTATTAAAGGGTTAACCTCGACTGTTACTTTACCATTAGGTAGAACTATTAATAGTAACTTAGACAAGGCATTCTGTAAGGCTCGTTGTTTGGCTATTTTTCTGGCTTTACCATACGCCGTCCCTTTTCCTATAATATCCACAGATAATATTACATAGCTTGTAAGGCAAGGTAACACACACAAACAATGAAATAAATAGAGATGCTTTTACAAGGAAGATTCATAACAGATAATAAAACCAAGCATGTTCAATCCCATCCCTAAAACATATCACAAAATCTATGTTAACACATTGATAGCAGCTTAGGATATTTTCATTTGAGGAAGTATATCAATACATGAGTAAATATTTCATAATGAAAAGTCGTACATGTACCAGGTGTCTAGAAGAGTTAACATATCCTGCTTGGAGCTACATCTCGAAATCTATGTAAACATATTGGCAATACATTGGTAGCAGTTTAAGAACTTTTTATATCAATAAGTATATCAATAAATGAGTAAAAGAAGAAAAGAGACCAGACCATACCCTCTCCATTTCTGGCATATTTTTCCTCCCAAACCCCTGATCCCTGACTGGATAGAAAATGACCGGTAATATAGAGTTTGGTTATACAAACAAACTTGACAGTTTCTACTTCTCTATCTACTGAAGTACCATTCTCTTTCTGAAATTCAAAATTGATAAGTGTTCAGGGTAAAAAGCAATCCAAACATATATATATTGTTGCATATTGTTAATAAAAATGCATGTGAGGAATAGTTCATTACTAAGTATAGGGGTTTTTGAATTGATAAGTGACAATATAGCAAGCCATGCTAGACACCTACCACATTTTCATTGTCTTGTTCCCCATTAATATCCACATCACTGGTGTATCTTTTTAACAACTGGATTTCATTGGACCAGCCATTAAACCCGAGGTAATAGTTAGCTAACTCAACACACTGGCTTACTGTTAGACAGTACGGTTCTTCTGGACATTTCTGTCTTTTAGCATACGTGATCTACAATAGATAAGGCAAAATCATTATTGATACTTTTTATCAGGGAGCATATGGATTTTATTTTTTGGGGGCCATTTTGACAAATGAATTGGTTGACAACAAAGAGTAAATTCAGGGGCCATTACGGCCATACAGGGGTCATTACAGCCATATATGGGCCATGGTGACTTTTTCATTTGAGAGCATTTTGACCAAATTTTAATTTTAGGGCCATCTTGACTAGGGGCCACTTTGAATAGGGGTCAATTGACTATAACCCTAGACAATTACCTTGCAGCATTTTTCTCCAATGAAGCATTTACCATTCAAGTGTTTCTGAGCCCTACTAGCAGCGATAGAAGAGTAGAATTTGATGAAGGCATAATAGGCAGTGGCATTCTCTGAGTAGCTTAACACAGCATTCTCTTTCTGTGCCTGATTCTTCGATTTGAACACTTGAACCTCATGTAACAAACCAAACTGGGAAAATTTACAGTGTAGCTGATCCTAAAAGATAAACATAAATGATTAGGGAAGACCTTGGCCTTGAGATAATTTGATAGGCAATAAAAACACCCCTGATTTTACTAATGAGCACTCCCGTTCAGTTTCATTGTTTTTTGGATGTATACATATACATGATTAGAAGAGTTCAATAGAAAGTGGAGGGTATGTAGGCTATGATGAACAAGAACATAAAGCAAATGGGCCCCACAAGGGTTATATAGAGCATAGGGCACAGAACTATGACTTAGTTAGTACACAGAGAGTATAGATCTGTGTTTTTCTGATAGATATTGACTCTATTTGCTGCTGTTTTTGTCTTTATTTCCAATGAGCCTACCTCAACATCGATTGCATCCTGGCCACTGACAATATTCGTCATGAACAGATTCTTTCTGTTGCAAGTTGGAATAAAGAAATCAATCATTTCGATGCCACTGATAGAAATCATCTTCTTCTCCTTCTGTTGGCAATTCACTGTTCCTTTTTCCAATTGACATTTCGTCTTTACTTCCAAAAAATGTGGAACGAAACCATAACCCTTTTCTGAATTTGCCGCCATCTTTATTGTTGCAAAAATCAAAACAAATCCCACAATTCTTTGTAATCCAAGATGTCAGCGCCCATTGACAAGACTTTCATTCGCGAATATGACAAAAATGACGGAAATGTGTTGAAAATACATCAATCAGAAATAGGAGACGTTGGTTGTGTGGTGTGGGATGCGGCTCTCGTTCTTTCTAAGTATTTAGAAAAACAAAATGATGAGAAAAAGTTAGAATTATCAAGAAAAACAGTCCTTGAGCTTGGTGCTGGTACAGGAGTTGTGTCCCTTATTGCTGGTAGTCTCGGGTAATAAGTCTCTCATTATAAGCGTCTGTAATATTTTGTCTTTTCACTGCCATACAATAATTTGCATGATGCCCACAGATTAGGAATTAATTTTGAAAATTTATCTCTTTCTTGCAGTGCCAAAGTTACAATTACAGACCTACCAGAGTTCTTGCCCTTGATTAATCTAAATATACAAGAAAACAAGGCGTTATTAACAGGGGAGGTCAAAGCGGAAACGTTAATTTGGGGTCAAGTTTTTGATGAAATGAAGGAGTCAGAATGGGATTTGATTTTGTTGGCTGATTGTATTTATTATGAGGAGGTTTGTTTCGTTTTCTAGCACCTGATTAAACCCCTTTTCCCTTGTCCGCGTTAAACTGACACTTATGAGGTCCTGCTCGGCTGCTGGTTGAAAAATCTTACGCGTGCAGATAGAATGCAATTAACAAAACCTCAGAGGCTATAGGCTGTGCATTTTTAAAGGTACCTTGACAGTTAAAAGTTGTTCAAGTAGGAAGAACATTTATTTTAGCCAAATAAGATTCAGAAAAGTAGGATGTATAACTCCATTTTAGTAGCCCAATCTGGTTCAGAAAAGTGGGATTTAAACTATTTATTTATCGTTTCAGTCTTTGGAGCCACTAGTACAGACAATGGTAGATTTATGTGGCCATCAGACCACCATATTGTGTTGCTACGAACAGAGGGACACTGGCAACAAACCACAACTTGAAAAACAATTTTTTGAGGTGAGAAATTGACTAATCCCTCGACAATTTCCCTAAATCATAATCTGTTCTTTCACAGAGATCGTTCGATTAATAGATTGATCTTTTTCTCAAAGAATCATTCAGATAGTCCAAGCAACAGGTTACCAGTCTAGATGCCTTAGTTTATTGTCCAATCCCATTCGTTAAATATATGTCAGCCCTTAACACCAGCATCACTGACTAAATTCCTTTAGATTAATCAATAATCATTTTCATTTCAGCTAGTAAGAAAGAATTTTGAAGTGAGAAAAATACCACTGGAAGAACAAGACAAGGAATTATCCAGTCCTGATATACATATACTAATGTTTAAACAGAAAACGGTGGACAGTTGACTTGGTTTTAAGTTAATTTCGGACATTCATTCCGTCGACTAGTTGCTCAAAGATTTTCTACCTAGAAGATCTTGCTATTTTTTGTGTGCATCATTTTAATTTTTTTTCAAAATGTTCCCTTAAAATCCGTTTTCTCCTATTCAATTCTGTCTACATCTAGATTTTTAACAGTGCATCTTTTATGGTAAAAACAGCCAATCAATTTCTTTACAAGAGTTATCATCCCTTGCATATTTACCAGGCAAGATGGGCACCTATCATGGCTGACTCATTATGTAGTCTTGAACAATGACAAAGGTTGAGACAAATGTTGCAGTTTGTGTCCCTATTGTCCAGCCTGAATAAATACAATGAAATAACACGTCAACATTAATTTATTATGTTTAAATTGTAATGTTTATAATGTACAATATATTATACCTTAAATAATAATCCTAACAAATATTGTAAGCTTGTGTTCGTACTGGTTTTTGCCAGCAGAGCCTCATTGTGCCAACTAAAATTATAACCTTAACAAATATCGTAAGCTTGCATTACTTTGTTGATTTGGGCCAGCTTGATTTATTTTTCCTTTGACCAGCGGCGCCTCGTTGTGCCAACTAAATGACAAACCTAACAAATATTGTAAGCTTGCTTTTGTACTGGTTTTGGCCAGCAGAGCCTCATTGAGCCTACTGAAATTATAACCTTAACAACTATCGTAAACTTGCACTATTATGTTGGTTTGGATGGGCTAAATATCTGCTGGTGAAAGGATCCTCATTATTTCAGTTGACTGAACTGTAAATTAGTTTGGATAATGGATCAATCAAGAGGTTTTACTAAGGATCAGCTGATAGAAAATATCCTTATGATCCATAGACTCTCAAACTGGCTTTCCCCAAGTGTGCTATACTACAAAACAAAACTAAAAATAAACAATAACAAAATTAAAAGGTATAGTTCAACAGCACTTTAAATACAGACCATTATCAGAAATACTCGAACTGGCAATGATGTATAGTCAGAATATTTCTAATCTATGACCTTAAGATAACAATAGGTTAGAACTAAATAGCACTTTAAAAGGTAAAAAGAGAAAAGGAGATGATTTGCGAGCATTTTTGATAAATCTAAATATTTGCACTAGGCCTACTATATTATCAAATGCTTTACTTTTAAATATAGCTTTTGAAGCCCTACTATGGCTACTTCTTCATCTAAATAATCATTTGACGAAAGTGTGCAGTTTTACACGACCTTTGACCTTTAAGCGTGTAAATTACACCAGATTACAACTATATATAAATATCTACTAATTAAATCTCATATTCCATGTTATAATACTATCAACAATCTACTACAGGGCACGCACTCTGCACTTGAGCATCGTATCAATTCTATCTCCAAATGTATAAACCTTGCTTCATGTCCCAATCAAAACCATGGGGAAATGAAATGAATGGAGTTTTACGTCCTACTTTTCTGCACCTATATGGGCTAATTGAGAGCAGGCAAACGCCATGCAGTGTGCAATGAGGGAAATTTTGCCAGGAAAAACCATGGGGGATGCATAATACCTCCAATGAAAATGCCGAATTTGCCTAATATTGAACCAAACATTGTCTCTTATTAACATAATGAAATTTCTACCCATCCTTTTATTTTTATATAATTTGTTCCAATTTGCAAATAGATTCTTAAATTCAATTTTTGTCTGTTCAACACCAATTTTTTAAACAACTCTAAAAACGTGTTACTGTTATAACAGCATGGTTTCTGGGTTTTCTAATAATTTTTTGAATTGGGCCAACCATCGAGCTCCTACAGCGCCATCTACCACTCGGTGATCACAACTCAACGTCACTGACATGATGTCTGCAGATCTGTACCTGAAAATAAAATGACGTTCAGTATTTGTGGTCTAGTAAATTGCATAAAATTGAGCTTCAAATCTTATAAACCTTAAAATTGCCTTGTTTGCAAATATCCATTACAAGGCAAATAATGCCAACTACATGTAGTAAAGATATCTTACCCTTCACTTGAATTCTCATCCACAATTAAAGTTTTATTGGCCCCTCCTACAGCTAATATACAGGCCTACAATAACAACAAATAAACCTTAGAATGATTGATATGGACTAGACACTGTGTCTTATAAATTAATAATGCACATCTCAAAAAGTTGACATAACCATTGACATTGTTCAGCATTGGATGGCATCCACCTTGTAAAAACTAGGCACATTGTTTTAACAGATATTGACACATTCATGTCGGCATGAGTCAGACGACACATTGGCATGAGTCAGACGACACATTGGCATGAGTCAGACGACACATTGGCATGAGTCAACAGCAAGCCAAGTTGAAGTTAAACCATGTTGAGGTTAGTTGATTTTGTCATCAGCTGACAACACATACACATCAGGGACCTGTTTCTCAAAATATCTTATGATTAAAATTGTTGTAAGTGTGGAATTATTCAATGAAAAATGCCAAAGTTACGACAAAATTTATCGTAAGATTTTTTGTGAAACAGGCTCCAGTTCTCTCCAGTTCTCCAACCCCAACCTTTAAGAAATTATGGTGGCCTACCTGTGGTGGGTTGATAACAGCTGTAAAGTGTTTAATACCAAACATTCCTAAGTTAGATATACAGAATGTTCCTCCCTGAAATATTCAGTACAAATATAGAGAACCAAACATCTCTACTTTCATTTTCCATTGGCATGTTGGCTAGAGAGGCATGTGACATGGCCTTAAAGCAAGGGACATTAAGCTACTCTTATTTAATTTCCAACTGTCGACGGATCTTTAACATTGACAGATCTGTTCTACAGAGGACCTCGATTTATTCCCATCTGAACGACTAGACATTTTTCATTTTCTGGCTCTGACACGCGTAGAAAACTAGGGGAGATAACTTACCTGGAACTCTTGAGGCTGTAATTTACCTTCTTTCGCTTTAGCTGCTAATCTCTGTACATCTTGGCTAATCTGACTCAATCCCTAGAAAATACAAAAATATTTTATTAATTTTTATATCTTGAACTTGGTCTATAAAAATCCGTACAAGAAAAACAATTCCGTTAATCAAAATCACATCCAAAAACCTGGCAATATCGAGAGTAATAGTTGTATAGTAGTGGACTACCCCAAAGAGAAGTACCATCAGCTGTTTTCATGAGTGGGGTCATCACTATATAGCAAATTTCACCGTTTTTCATCCTCCAGTTGAGAAAATTCAACCTAGAGAATCTGAAATATCTTTAAGAGGTTACCTTGGATTCTGCTCTAAATACTATAGGTGTTATCAAACCATTTTCTGTTGCTACGGCAACGTTAATATCTACTGTGTTATATCTATAATGTTAAAAAATATCTTTTGAGAAAATGAATATTGCTTGTTAACACCTTATCGGTTTATAAGAATGGGCAATCGCAATGCAGTGTGCATTGAGTGAAATTTTGCCAAGTGACCAGCACATTCAATCCTTAATAATAACAATAAACTCTTTATTTTACATGGGTCAGAATTAGGCCCAATACCACGGGTGATACGGCCCTGTCTCACACTCAGCCCATGGGGACAAACATAGATAAAATATACAACATATAGACAAAATTGGACGAATAAAACTAATTCAAACCTTCTGATAACGTTTTCCATCCAAGATGAGTTGACTTCTGGAACTCTCTGACAAGCAATGGCCGAGGCTTTGATAATAAAATCATTGATTGACAGTTTACCATTTTCTTTAGATAGATTTTCATTGAACTGTTTACGTAACCTGCAAAGAAAAAAAGAATAAGAAAATAAATTGAATGATAACAAAATATTAAAAACAGATTAATGAAATAAGCCAGTTCTGAAATGTGTTGCTTCTGTTTCAGTGTCCCTAAAAACAAATTCTTATTATGACCAGAGATGCAAAAAGATAAAAATGCAAAATTTAATATCTTCATTACTTATAATTCAACTCGATCCCATTGTAAATTAATAATGATAATCCAGAAAAATCAATGCCAAGAGGTGTAGCAAAGCACCAGCTGGTAGAAAGGGTCCTCATGAACCTAAGTTCTTGTAAAAAATGGTTGATTCTTGCTGGAAAGAACTATGTTATTAATACTTACTTAGAAACCTTATCAACATTAATTTCCACTGTTAAATAGTAATGTGGTATAGTTTGTTTAGATTGACATAATCTCTTAGCTATTGTCTGAAAATTATACAAAATACAATTTCTAACATAACCATAAAGCAGTCAATATTGTGATCCAATGTGATCTACCAGAAGCTATTATTGATATCTATGCAGAACACTGTCAGTGACATCATAAAACGCGTTAGTTTTAGTGGAATTACAAGAACCACAGACGTCGGAATGGAAATTGGAATGGCACAAATTGATGCTATCAGTGTCCCCGATACACATACAAAGTTTAGAAATACACTTTACAATCCCTTTAATCGTAGACGCTCGTTTTTAGGGAATGGATTTGATTTCATGCATGTGGTCTACAAAGTACAAATAGGTGATGTGATGCTCTCCTACAAGTACAAGGCTCTTTATTGTAACTTTCAAACCAGATAATTATGGAGATCTATGCATGATTTTTTCAAATGTTTACCTACCTGTCTCATGTTAGAAATGGGTATCTCGGAATAAGCTGTTCCGTGTATGGGAATAGGGGTAGAATCAATGTCACTCGCTCCACCAGAGGGAGCTGATGATGGGATATAATTCATGACATCTTCTCCACGTACTACACCACCTGGACCTGTTCCTGTCACCATCTGAAAGCAATGAAAATGAGAAAATGAAATGGAGTTTTAAGTCCTTTTATGCATCTGATTGGGTAAAAGAAAAATTGCAGCACCATGCAGAGTGCAATGAAGAAAACTTTTCCACATAAGCCTATTCTTTTTTTGATTTTCAACTGAAAAGACACTATAACACATCCACCTCGACTATTGTTCCCCTCCCCATTAATCAGTTACAGGAAGCGAGGGTTGTAAAATAACCTTTGACCTTTAACCCTTTGAACTCTGACTTTATTTTGGCTAAAACATCATATACCCTGAATTACCAGCAACGGCCAGTTTTGGGGTTTTTCGGGTATATATCGCGTACGGTACTGATAAAGCCGCTTTACTGGCTTCTAGGGCTAAGGACTAAAAATGAAGAGGAATTATGATAACTTACACTTAAATCTACTCCTTTATCATGGGCTATTCTCTTAGCACTGGGTGTAGCCAACACTTTACCATCAGATGATTTCTTTGATGGTGGAGGGGCCTGCTGCTGTTGTTTAGGGGGCTGTGAGGGTGCTTTCTTCTTAGGGGATGCGGGTTTTTCAGCAGCTTTTGGAGGAGATGAGGGTTTTGCATCCCCTGATGGGGCCCCTCCTGGCTTCTCATCATCACTTGCTTGAGGTTCGTAATCTTTAAAAGCCGCTACATCATCTTCTTCTTCAACTATGATACAGATTAACTGTAAGAAAAAATTCATTTCATGTTTATATAAAATTATGTGCCTAACTGTAATAAAGAAGTGTGTTATATTCCATAATAACTGTGTAGACTGTCTCTGAGTTGAGTTGGGATGACTTTATATCCAAAGGTTTCAAGTGTAATATCAATTTTAAGTATGCTGTCTTTATTAAAGAAGTGTGTTATATTCCATAATATTGTCTTGTGTTTTGTGTGATTTATGTTTAAAAATAATGGCTAACATAGTAATTTTAAGGCATCGTAAAGGGGTTTCCTGAATTTTGTATACGTTGGGGGCACAGAAAGCATCAATATTCACCAATCAAATTTTTAATCTGATGTCTTTGTTCCAGTTATTTCATTAATAAAATGAAGTGTTTGATGACACCAATACCACAAATTATTAAAGGGAGATTATAAAAAAGTGAAAATACAATGATGAAGGACCTACCTTTCCAATGGGGACATCTTTACTACCAGCAGCAACAAAGATTTTAGCCATGTAACCATTTTCAGTAGATTCAAATCCCATGGTAGCTTTATCTGTCTCGATCTCAGCTAGTAAATCCCCTTCAGCCACAGCATCACCTTCTTTCTTCTGCCAGGTTATAATTGTTCCTGCTTCCATTGTAGGTGACAGGGCTGGCAACACCACTTTATAATGATTTGGCAACTCTGGAAATGAGAAAAAACTATTGATAAAGAAATTAACCAGCAAGGTTAAGTGTATAAGAATTATAGAAGTTAAATCTGAAAAGACAAAACTGGTCAACCCAATTTCAATTTGAATTAAAGATTAAATGGTTTCTTTAAAACTGATTCAAAGAACACAGCATTACCTGAACTGTAGAGTCTGGATTGTTGCTTCCATAAAATTGAGCCATTTTTACTGTTTAAAATTTGATATCTGAAAACCAAAAGACAGTTCACTGCATTATTATGCCTATGGTCTTGTAACAATTGTCATTTTTTGATTTTTCAAAGGCGTGCTATTCCTTATTTCTGGCCCACAATGGGCGTTGGTCTTTAAGTATCTTTGTAGTTGTACAACAAAAGAGGGAGACAGCATCACCATCAGAATAAATGTGCCGTGGCCTGATTAATTCGAACTCAAATGATGCGCCGTGTTAGCTAATTTAAACTTCTATAAGCTTATGGCCATGGGTGATCCCTAATATTAGTCATGACCCAGGTCAGTACGAAGAATATTTTTAAGTCGATGATCGTATGTTATCTAATGCAATGATGAGGTGATAATGTAGTGTTGTTACACAAAAAAATGTCAAAATGATGGGGGTGGGGAGATGATGACATTACCTCTGATTGCTCGAAACTCGCTGCACAAATCTGGTGCAGACGCAGCGGACTGCTCCTTTGTTCAGCCGACTTGTCGATACCTGTCGGACGAGGTTCCTTGCTATTCTTGGTGTCCGAAACATGATAAAAACAACTTTTAACCTACAGATTTTGACTCTTTACACAACCGGCAAGGTCGCCCTAGATTTTCACCGCACTTTCGTACACATTTTATTATTTTCAAAACACTTTATTTCGAAACAATTAGTTTTGAAAATTAAACCTTTGATACTTCTTGTAGGTTGAAAAATGATTTTAGTCACAGAAAATGTGAAATATTTGATGAAAATCGCAAATTAAATTTTTTTACGAAAATTTGACCTAATGACACAATCTCGCGAGATCTCAAATCTCCAAGTATTTGTTTACAAATGGCTGACAAAGAAATGTTTTGATCTTTTAGTCTTGTGCATTTCACTTCACAATTTAGAGCTTAAAGATGCCTGCAGGTACGTTTCGAGAAAATCTGAGTAAAATAGGTCCCGTCTTAGGTGTGTTAAAAAGAAATCTGACTTTTCTACAGGCTACAGTAGCTGAGTAGGTATACCAAAGAGCCAAGAGGCATAGATAATATAGATAGGCTTAGTTACTAAGTTAGTGACGTTAGTCCAAATTAAATTTGTTTATTTGTTCAAATATGTTGCTGTCTGTATTTAGAATTAAAATTAAAGGTCAATTACTTAAAACGAAATCGAGTTTTCTACCTTAGAGCGCTTTTCTGGTAAGAAATCGAGAGAATTCGAAGACTGTGAATTTTAATTAATTTGTTGTAGTCTGTAGTAAAGTCTGATTACTTAAATCGAGTTACTTCCCTTAGACCGTTGTAGAAACTTGTACACTGTAAAAATCAAATCGTTGCCCGTCGATCCATGATTGTTGCTGCTATAATTTAATGATTTTTTTTTAATTTTCAGCCAATAAAAAAGAGAAGAAAGGTGACACACCAAGAGAAAAACGAAATGGAGTTTATTTGTTTGCCAATGGTGATAAATATGGTAAGTTGCAGGGGCAGGGGCAGATCCAGGAAATTTAGAGAAAGGGGAGGGGATCTGAAATATAACATGCTTCAAATTCAAGGGCACCGCAAGCGGCAAATTTTTAGAGGTTCTGACATCAGTTGGCTAAAATAGGGGAGGGGGGGGGGGGGGTCTTGAGCTTGGAGCTGGGATCCTCCCCTGGGTTGTCTTATAATTCTGGACTTTTCATCTGTATTAGGGGGGCACTTACAGCATTGATTCCCAGCATTGAAATTTTCAGTTAGATAGACATCAGAGGTTGTAGAAATTTAAATTACAGTCAGCTTCTCTGACAGGATTGCCGCAAAGGTCTTTAGCAAGTTTATTTGCGTTATTGAAATTGAGTAGATAGTTATGCCTTATATTTTTAAACTGTCATTTTTTTTTTCAGATGGTGAATATGTACTATCAGAGCAGGGTTCGCTAGAACGCCATGGTAACGGTGTACATGAGACACCTGGTGGTATCAAATATGAAGGTGAATGGGGTCATGATAAAATGAACGGACAAGGTCGTCTATCTCATGCCTCGGGGTCGACCTATGATGGAGACTTTATTAATAATAAATTTCATGGTTTTGGAAAGTATACATGGCCTAATGGTTCTTTATATGAAGGCAGATTCGTTGAAAACAAGTAAGTTGCATTTTTTGATACAAAAGGACAAGAGACATCAACTGATGGAAATGTCATATGCTTTAATTGCAAGATCTTAAAAGTTGAAAAAAGAAAGGGTAGGCTTATAATATGGTCTTAGCTAAGTTTCCTTTATTGAATACCGCATGGCTTTTGTCTGTCGTCATAAGCCCAATATAGCGCACAGATGTAGAATGTAAAACACCATTTCATATCTTATTTTAGCCTCTGTTATTGCCTCTTATGAGCCATTATGACTTCTGATGTTTCTATTTTTAGACTGGAAGGGGAAGGTCAGTTCACCGATACCGAAGGTCAAGTTTGGACTGGTACGTTCAGGTACAAAGCTGCTCCTGGTCTACAGTTTAAATTAATGTTGGATTAACCAGTCATATTTTAATAGTTTTTCCAGGAGTGTAACAAACTGTTACTGAAAGATACTGGACGAACAATCTAAACTCCTTCTTTCATTTTAAACCAAACTGGACAACCAAAGCTAAAACAGCCAATTGTTAAGAATACTTTTTATTTATTATATTTTTATACGCTAAATAATATATACATGTTTGTATTTGTAAATAAATTTTAATATATAAAAAAATAATATGTTAACATAAATAGTATATTTGTAAAAATCCAGCAAGAAAATCCAATATTCATAGGAGAATGAAAATGAAATGAATGGAGTTTTACGTCTTGCTTTTCTGCACCTATATGGGCTAATTGAGGACAAACGCCAAGCAGTATGCAATGAGGGAAATTTTGCCAGGACAGCGGCATTAGCCTGCTCTTATTTTGGATTTCCAACTGTCGAGGGATCTTTAACAAGCACAGCCAATAGCATACAAGAGGAGAGGAGTAATATAGGAATCTTTTTTCAAATAAAGTCCCAGGTAGGAAGATCCAAATCTAACCCAAAGACAAACAAATCTCAGTCAGAATTCTCTAAGATTGTAATGACTGGCAATTTGTTCTTTCTTATCACGACTTCTGACAAACAAATCCATTTAGAAGAACTTGTCTATATAGAGAAATATATTGCACTGCCTTATTAGTCTTGTTAACTAAGAATTCCTCACAAAATGATTGTTTATTTTGAAGTGATGGTAGGTGTTTAAGTTGGGGTAAAGTCTGTAGAAATCCCAAAACAAAATCAAAACAATTAAATCTATCTTCTTCATATCTGAAAAATACAAAAAACAATCATTATGTTTAACAAAACACAAGACAATATTATGGAATATAACACACTTCTTTAATACGGAAAAGCACATAACGTTTCAACACAATATACACGAGTCGTCATCAGATGTAATGTCTTGTCTTACATCTGATGACGACACGTGTATATTGTGTTGAAACGTTATGTGCTTTTCCTTATTAAAGAAGTGTGTTATATTCCATAATATTGTCTTGTGTTTTGTTATATGTGCTCCTCGCTTCTACATGTCGTTCAAATCTTAATCTCATTATGTTGACATTATAATTTGACCCCAGTTTACTAAATAAGGTCTGGACCTGTGCAGCTTGTATTTAAAGGGATTATAAAGTGGTTTTCTAAACTCTGTATGTGTATCGGGTACACTGATAGCATCAATTTGTACCATTCCAATTTCCATTCCGACGTCCGTGGTTCTTGCAATTCCACTAAAACTAACGAGTTTTATCTTTAATTTTCAACTATATCAATAATATCCTTTGCTTTTACCTGTTTTTGTTCCAGAACTGAGGATTTGCAAATTGTTGTAATATCTTATCCCATTGGCTACTTTCGGTTTCCTTATTTGGTAATACTTCTATACAAATACATTGTTGCCAAGGTGATCCAATATGGAGACCATCTTCATCAAAATCGTACACTGTTCCTAAAAAAATAAGAAAAGAAGCATTTTTTAAAGTTTTAAGCTATTATGAATTGTTGTTTCCTTTCAGCTTCCTTTGTCGTAGGCTGGAAGGAGGCTTGACTACAGCACACACTAATATACTCTCCTGTTTTAGTCTGGTGTAAAATTCAAAGCTGGGATAATATTTTTGAGTCTGTATTTTCATTGAAGAACAGCACATAGTTTTTTTAATACATCAACCAACAATAAGAGAAATTGATGTCGATCCAGGCCTGTTGATTTGCCCGTATATTCCGATTCTTTTGTTGTAATGTCCGCTTACAAATGACCTCTATCGGACATCAAGTGTACATTACAGTAAAGTAGGCGCAATTGATCGACGCCCAACACAATAGCATAATAGACGATGTGTTATTTCACTTACCCTGACTATCTGTGATACCAATGTGAAGATTACAGGCCTTCATATAGTCACTGAAATACACAAATTTTCAAATGTAAACATTAATAAAGACATTCAAATGATATTTTCTAGCCTCTACATAGCCCCAGTTAATATGAGGCAAGGGGGTTTTAGGTTGATTCTTAACACATAGGGCCTTAGCTTAATTTCAAACTTAATAGTTATAACAAAACACAAGAGAATATTATGGAATATAACACACTTCTTTAATACAGTTAGACACATAACGTTTCAACACAATATACACGTGTCGTCATCAGATGTAATGGCAAGAGAATAAAACATAACAAGTTTAGTTAAGTTAAGTTTAGTTGTCATTTAAAAAAAAGACATTTTCCTCTCTTACGCTACTTCTTCGTAAGAGTATGAAGATACTTTTAGCCAACTTTTACCCCTTACTGATTACTGATTTCTTGTCCAAGGTCTGGGGTTTATGATAGAGAAGCTCAACCACTTATAACATACCAAATAAAGTCTCCATCAGTAGGTCTCAAAACTAAACAGTTGCAACAAGATGTTGCCATGACGAATGGTGTAGGTAGTTGATAGGGTGGAATACGACTTTCTGTTGTCATGGTATCTTGATGACAGACAGGGCAATATCGAGGTATATCTAGACAAAGTATATTCGTGTTCTTATCACAATGTTGGAAGCATCTTAAAGCTGGTAATGGTTCATTTGCCATCGTTATATTATCGTGTAGGCCTATTCCAATAAATGTTTTCCCGTGTTCAAAGTCAGTCTACAATAAAAAATACAAAACTGTACCAATGCTTATTTATTACTCAAAACATTAGAGATAATAAAAATCTGTACAAGCAAAACAATTCTGTTTATCTAATTGCATCCAAAAACATGGCAACATGGAAAATTGAGAGTAATAGTTGTATAGTATAGTTGTATAGGCTAGTAGGCCTACTACCCCAAAGAGAAGTATCATCATGTGTTTCGAAAAGAGTAAGCATGGTCTGCTTCAAAATGACAACAATACAGCAGCTCAAATTACGCAAGTTCCTGTCATTATCTATACTTACTTTGATCGGCACTAAATCCTGTGCCAATGCAGTGCCTGTGGTGGGTGTGGTTTGCAAATTATACACACCACTTGAAATAATTTTTAAATGAGAGATTTATGAAAATCACACAATTTCAAGAATTCAAAGACATCTTTAAAAATTATTTCTTAGCCTTTTTCATATGATCTGACAATTGACAAGTCTTTACTGCCAGTGAAACAACTTATTTTGCGTTTGTTGACGTTCGCTTCAATTTGTAAACAATCGTTTGCTATTAGAGTTATGTGCCCCTGATGAATTTAATGGTGCGAGTTACTTCCCCTTTCGGAATGTCGTTTGCGCGTGAAAATTGAAGAAAAATGGAAATGGGGTCAAATGGAAATTTTTTAAAACCTGAAAATATCAGACTGTGCCAAGAATCGAAGACATCAAGTAGGTTCCTTACATTTTTCAATAATTTGTCCTCCATAATATAATCGATATCGGTGTTGTCAGACCGTCTTTCATGATAAAAAACTGCATTAAGGCAGATGCGCGCAAACTTTTTTTCGCCATTTTTTTTCAAACAAAATGAATTTTGAATTGCTTTGTTTACATTTTTAAGCCTCCCCAGCCCAGGTTTTTCACTATGCATCTATACATATATACTTCGTGGGAGAAGGATGTGTTTCAAGTCGCTCTGCTAATAATGTGAAAACCTCCTTTATTTTGTGCATTAAATGTGTTGGATAATTTAATATTTTGTTACTGAAGTCCCTTGGACCAGTGTATTCTTCTAAGCTGTAAGGTAACTTTTATTTATTTTGTGTAGACGCCTGTGATAATTATTTTAAAAACCATTCTTTTATACATGAGAACATTATGGCTACCAACAGTGTGTCTAAATATAGTAACAGTACCAGTGACCATAGTATAGACTCTCCAGTAGTTATCATCAATAGACATAAACCAACTAGTACCCCACTATCCAGGATAATATCTAACTATTCGCTCAATAAAAAAAACTCAGTGAAAAAACTAATTGATGCCTCTTTTAGAGATAAATTATCTATAGAGCAAACGGGTGGTGGCATTGTCATTGTATGGAATGCTGGATACTATGCGGAATTTAGAAGAATCTGTGCAAATTATTTCTCTAAAACAGATTACCAGATCGAATCCACGCAAAAATTTGACAAGGACAAACACTTTGAATCGGACATTCTAAAAATTATTTCAAAGGATTCTAATTTCACTATAAATCTGTACCATACAACATCTAGAGTTATGGTGAACGGTAAAAACCCGCAGCATTTCATAGATTTCCATCTGAATAACATCATTGCTTTAATAGACCAAAATACAGCCGAAAACATAAATCATGTCCTACAAAACGCAGAAAAGGGTCCGTCAATCCAAAAGCGTCATCTTCAGTCCACACCAAAACAAGACAATACAGGTGATAGCCTAAAACTGTATCTTGAAACCAGCGATGATGAAGAAGATTCACACAACCTAGAACGTCAAGACTCTTACTCAACTATTCTATCATCAGAAACCAGCATAGTGGATACACCAAAAACAAGATATCGAAACAAAATGCCATCCCTTGCTTTAAAAATAAAAAACAGATTTAGCAAAAAACAAAAAACATCACCCGATTTAGAAGCGACTAAGCTAAAACTGACCATAAACAATCTTGAGAGCGAAATTCAAAAATTACATACAATTATTACGAATAAGGAAGTGTGTGCAAAGGTCCTTAAAGATGATTTTGACAACCTACATAAAAAACACCAACAATCATTGTTAAATAACCAAAACCTTCAAGCCCAATATGATATCATTGAACAAAGACTTCCACGTGTTCAAAAACTATCCGAAAATTTAGAGGCTGAAAATGCGAATCTTAAAGAAACAATAGATAAACAGCGCCAAACAATTAAAACAATGGAGAAACAGAACATTCCAACAACCATAACAATTGCTACCCAATTCGATAGGAAAGTCTCATCCAAACTTCTACCACCACAGACTAAACTAGCACCACCCAATAACCACCCAAATGGTAAACATGTCCAGTATTCAATGGAAACCAGGAGAAAGGCTGACATAAGAGCTCAAACTGCATTGATATTAACCGGGAAAAGGGTGTCTATCATTGGATCTTCTATATTGAAGAATATTGTCCCCAATCGTCTGGACCACAGAAAAGAAACAGAAATCAGGACTATCCGTGGCGGCAAAATTAAAGATGCTGTGACTTTTATTGCAAGATGTACACCTTCCCAGAAAAAGTCAACTTTTATTTTTCTAATCGGGTCTAATGACGCCACAGAAGATAGTGTCAATGTAGATACTCTATCAAGTGAATACGAAAACCTTATTTCAACTACAAGACAAATCTATCCAAATTGTGCTATAAAATTCCTTGAAGTATTGCCAAGGTCAAGTTATAACGAGAATTTAACTAACTTAAATATCAATTTAAAACGAGTGTGTGAAAGTTTTAACTGTGATTTTATTAGTACCAACCAATTCTTTTCTGGTTCACTTGGCATCAAGCACTACTTGTACAGTGATGGAATCCATCTGAATATGAAAGGCACAGCACAGCTGGTAAAAATCATTAAACATTCCTTAAATATACCCCTTCGTGACAACACCATGCATGTCAATTCTTTCATCAAGCCACTCATGAGAAAATTGCCTGACACTAGATATCCTCCTCCAAATTACTTTACACCCATATCACTTTGCAGGCGTTCATTTGACCGTAAAATCACTTACCCCATGCCCTTATATCCTCCACATTGGTCATTTTAGTACTATCTCATTAATTGTACTTGTGCTTTATTTGTTTAACCTCCAACTGTTATATATTTTGATTGATTTGTAATCTTTCTCTACTTGTTATTCTTAATATTTGACATTTCATTATTTTCTCGTTAAATCCAACACATTTTCTGCATATTTGATATTGGTTTTTTTTTTTTCACATATTATTACAAATTTTATACTATGGTTATTAAGGTCGGCTTTTGGAATATAAATGGATTCGAATCAAAAATTACAAATCACAAGAATGATTTGTACACTGCCATTAGGCATCTCGATATTGTATGTTTTTCTGAGACCTGGATATCTCGGGACAAATGTGATTTATATACCAAAGACTTTCCTGGATATACAGGTCATTTTTTCAATAGAAAAGATGGCAGTTGCACCCTTAAATCTAGGGGTGGATCTGCAATCTTTTACAATTCTAGATATAAAGACAGCATTGAAGTCACCAAGGACAACGATGGGGATATTGTCTGGTTTAAACTCAAGAAATCGGTTTTCAATCTCGAAAAAGATCTTTTTATATGCTCGGTGTATATTCCACCTCAAAATTCTTGTATTTGGAATAAAAAACAACATGATCCATTTGATATACTCGGGAAGGATATAATCAAATATAGTTCACTAGGAAACGTTTTACTCGGTGGTGACTTCAATGCTAGAACTTCCGATCTAAATGACATATTAATATTCGATACTGAATCATCTTCTTTTGATAAACCTTTCCCTCAGGTGTTACAACATGTCCCTGAAAACAAATTCCTTGCCTCGAGAAACAATCAGGATAAGAAAAAGAACACCTGGGGTAAAGAGCTTATCCAATTATGTAATAGTGCCAATACTTGTATTCTTAATGGTCGATGTATTGGGGACATGTTAGGGGCAAATACGTGTATTAATACTCAAGGTTCTAGCACAGTAGATTATGTATTAACAAACCTCTCTCATTTTCATCACGTTCAAAGTCTACAAATATCTCCTTTCAGCTTCTTATCAGATCATTGTCTTTTGTCGTGTACTTTACGGATTTCTGACGCACCGATTGTTAAAACAAATTCTATTAATATACAACGAGGTAATAATAATACTAATGATTATAATAACAATAAAGACAATAAAACAGCCAGTAGAAATAACATGAAATTTATTTGGAAACCAGAATCATCAATAATTTTTCTTGAAAAGCTCAAATTTTTGAAAAACAAACCCGAATTTCGCGATTTTATATTTAAGCCACAAAAAAACAATCCCGAAGGCATTCAAGCTGCAACCAATTTAATAACAGATTTTATTTTAGATACTTCTAAATCTTGTCTTAAACTTGTTAAAAATAACAATTCAACAAAAAAGAAAAACAAATGGTTTGATAAAGATTGCTCGCGTTTAAAAAGGGATATGATCAATGCCTTGCATGTTTTCAATCAAAATCCATCAAACGTTCATTTCAAATCTATTTATTTCAAGCGTAAAAAAGAATATAAGAAAATAACTAAAATTAAAATGAGACAGTCTAAGAATAATATTTTAAATAAACTAGATGGATTACAATCCAATAATCCAAGAGAATATTGGAAGCTGATAAATTCTTTAATAAAAAATGACTCCGATTCGGTAGATGACAACATTTCACTTGATAAGTGGCAAAATCACTTTAAAAAATTATTCGAACAGTGTAAAGTAACATCGAAATTAGACAACAAAATCGATACAAAAATTGAAAGTTTGAATGCTAGTGTTTTACCAAATGTAGAACTGAATAAAGAAATAAGCTATGAAGAAATACAAACAGCCTTTAAAAGTTTGAAGAAGAACAAATCACCAGGTCCAGATATGATTTTAAATGAAATGCTAATGAGCTCTTTAGATATTATGAAAAATCACTATCACAAATTATTCAATCTTATCCTTACAACTGGTATATTCCCGTCATCATGGTCCGAATCTTTTATAATCCCTATATTCAAAAAAGGTGAAAAAAATGACACGAATAATTATCGCGGTATTGCTCTTAGTAGTTGTTTATCGAAGACCTTTTTATCAATAATTAATAAACGTATAACAAACCATTTGGAACTAAATGAGATCATTGATACAGCCCAGCATGGATTTAGAAAAAACCGCAGAACCGTTGACAATATTTTTATTCTTAAAACAATCATTAGTAAATACAAAAGTAAAAAACAGCCTCTTTATATATTTTTCGTTGACTTCTCTAAAGCATTCGACAATGTTTGGAGGAAAGGTATTACATATAAACTTTTAAAGAATGATATATCTGGAAATATTTTAAATCTTATTTCTTCTGTATATACTAATACCCCTTATAGAGTTAAAACCAAATCAGGAGTAACCAATTATATCAATTCTGTTGCCGGTGTTAAACAAGGTTGCGTGTTAAGCCCAACTCTTTTCAATGTCTACATCAACGATCTCCAAAAGTATTTAAAAAAATCAAATTCAAATTTTCCTCTTTTAGACAATTGTCCTGTTACACATTTATCCTTCGCGGATGACCTTATTTTGTTCTCTAGAACACCCCAGGGACTTCAAAACTCAATACATCAACTTGAACATTTTTGTGCTGACTGGAAGTTCAATATCAATCTCGATAAATCCAAAATAATGATTTTTAATTCTATCAAAAAATTACAGGTCAGTTTTTCTTTTAACAGTAAATCAATTCAAATAGTCTCTTCTTATACCTATTTAGGCCTCTGTATATCAAACAACTCTACTTTTAAGTGTGCTATAGCTGAACTTAGTAAAAAAGCTAGGAGAGCTTGGTTTAGCGTAAAACAAAAAATATGTACCACCGACCATCTTCCCACTTCCACTTTTTTAAAATTATATAACAGCATTGTAAAGCAAATAGCGCTGTATGCATCTGATGTTTGGGGTCTGCAGGTAGTACATAGTAAAAAGCTCATGTTTAATAACTGGGACAAATTAGAACATAATGCCATCTCTATAAGTACAGCTAAATCCATACTTAGTGTACCTAAAAAGGCCTCAAACATCGGATGTCTTTCAGAATTATCAATATTTCCCTTACAGTTGGATATTTACCAAAGAATGATTATTTATTTTAAAAGATTTCTCGATAACACAACTCTTCAAAATAATCCTTTATTAAATGCAGCCTTTAATGAAGATATGAACTTAGCCTCATGTCAACCGAAACTTTCTTGGACGAATGCTGTTTTCACCCTCCTTAATAAATTTAACATTGACCCCATTAATTTCTCACCTAAACAAATTAAACTCTCATTGCAAAATTCCTTTCATTCTATTATTTATCATGATGCTATCAACAGTCCCCACAATAAATTGAGAACATATGGTTCTGTCAAACCCTTCATTTCAACCCCATCTAATTATTTATATCATGTCAAAAATCCTAAATTTAAAACAGCATTGACTTCTCTTAGACTAAGTACGCACCCATTAGAAATTGAGAGAGGTCGGTACAGACAAATTCCTGTTGATAGACGTATCTGCCAACAATGTGATTCATCCCTTGTTGAAGATGAATACCATTTTCTCTTGACATGTCCTAAATACAATGACTTGAGAGAAAATTTTATATCTCCAATCATTTCACAATTAAATATTCCGTTATCATTCAATTTACTTTTTGATCCTCAAACTTACAAATTGGCTCAAGCTGTCTCAAAATATATTTTTTACGCATTAGAATTAAGAAAAAAATAGGCTTCTGTATCATAAATAATGGATATATTCATTTGGATGAACATGTTTCCTTTTTATCTTCTTCCATCTTTTGTAATATATACATGTATTCGTTATAAGTGCATTATTATTTATTTGTTTTGTATTTATAGTTAACCACGATGTAGCCTTGAATATAAACCTGCGGCTGAATATTTCATGTTTCAGGTTGCTACAAATTTCGTAATAACCTCTCAGCATGAGGGGGTACAGTTTTTATTTTTTTTTTTAATTTTCAAGAACTGTACAATTTAGATTTAAATCGAGATTAGTTTCAGCCTTTTCCCAACATTGTATTTTATGTATTTTTATGTATTTTTTTTATGTATTTTATGTTTGTATGCTGTCCAATCAGGGCGAACAATACAATAAATATCTATCTATCTATCTACTGTCTAACGATTTAAACTTTGATTAATGAATTGTTGCGCTCAGAAAAGATCGGCATGAAAACTTTTATTTGTAGTCTGAAAAACAATGAAAGAGTTACTTGTCTTTGACCGTCTGGTTTCTCGGAAATGTCCCCAACCCCCCTCTTTTTCAAACGATTTAAGGTTTTTGCATACCGTGTCTGTAGCTAGAAATACTTTAAATATGGGCTTAAGGGGTCTGATTCATGGAAAACAGGTAGCTTGCATTGCAATCAATATAATTTTATGCAATCCTTTCCCAACCCAAATAGGCAGAGTAGGCCTAGACCCCCACCAATTCAACACCCATATATATATAGTCCTATTATATGCTTTCTATGCCCTGTGTAAAAACTGGCTATGCTGTTCCAGTCTAATTAAAATCAGACCCTAATTTCGTTCCGGATTTAAAAAAAAAACGAACGAACGAAATTAGTGTCTGATTTTAATTAGACTGATGCTGTTCATACTACACCCATCGTTTTAAACCGTTATATGCCTTGTGAATTGTTTTAGCAGGCACCCATCTCAGGCCCTTATAGGCCAAATACACAAGATGGTCGATTGCAGAGAATTAACACAACGATTTATTTAACTAATAATTTATTTTTTAGCAGAAAATGGCGAAGAGAGAAAAATGAGAGAAATACAGAATGACAATAGATTGAGAGATGTGGTCAAAGATGAAAATGCCGATGCAAAGGTTGGTATATTTTCAATGAACAGGACATACACCCATACGTTTAAAACCGTTTTGAGCCATGTTTTTGGATTATGCTGTCACCCTTCTTAGGCCCTTATAGGCCAAATACAAAGCTACATGGAAATGGGTCTGTGCTATACAAATGCACAAGATGGCCGATTGCAGAAGAATAACACAACGATTTATTTAACTAATAATTTATTTTTTTAGCAGAAAATGGCAGAGAGAAATACAGAATGACAATAGATAAGATATGGATGAGAGATGGGGTTTTGAACATTTGTAAGAAGTGTATAATCAAAGATGAAGAGACCTATGCACAGGTTGGTACATGTATATTTTTAATCACTAAAATACGTGGGCGTATGTTATTTGTCTTAACTTTTATATCAAATGGAGCACTCTTACTGTGTTGGTGTATATTTGAATGAGGTGTACCATGTGCAAAGCAGTACAAATCTTGTGGACGTATATTGGTATTTACTTGTAAATAAACTTATTTGAAATAAAATGTTGTTTTCTGTCCTAATTCATTTGAATTTATTTACATCATGTTTAATAAAGTGTAAATATTTGAGTTTTTTATGGGAATTTCTTTGGGAGCTCCCTAAGTCCTGAATTATTAAGAATGAATTGGTTGGTATATTTTTTTTATTGAATAAAACCTATGTGGGCGTATATAACTCTTGTATCAAATGGAGCACAGCTGCTGTGTGGGTGTATATTTGTATTTATTGTATGTTTAATGAGGTGTAAATATTTGGGTTTTTTTTTATTGGGAATTTCTTTAGGCCCTCACTTAGTCATAAAGTTTTAAGAATTAATTGAAATGAAATTGTGTATTATGTCCTACTTTTCTGCACTAAATTGGACTAATATATATAAATTCAATGGTTTAAAGGAAAAGGAATGGAGTTTTACGTCCAACATTTCTTCACTAAATCGGGCATACGTATAGAATATTGAGAATACATAGTGTATAGAAAAATTCAATGAATGATTGAAAATGATGTTTTGAAACGGAAATGACGTAGATGAATATATAGCTACAGGTATATGAAATGTTAAAAAGCAAGTACGATTCTGACTAGAAAAAGGTTTTAAATGAAATAAGTAAACAAATATTCAACCAAACCCGCCAAATACACAGTTTTATTGTATATTGCCAATGGATACGTGCAACATTTTGGCGAATTTGGTTGGTTAAAGTTTCTGCCTTTAATCCGAAAGTTCTAGCTATAATAAAATTTGTAACTGCAACATTTCGGACTAAGCTTATACGTTAAAAACTCGTAATCTCAAATACAATACGTTATCACAATACAAGAATATTCAACTAATTTACATAAAAATGAATATTAATTAGCTTATTTACATATTAGTTATAAATATTCATAAAACAAATGTATACTCTAAGCATACGCAGCAATTTGCCCCATGCCTCACTTCAGCCTGTGTGAAGATATGAGCCTAAAATTAGTTAACAGATGCACACTTATAATCCGAAAACAATTCGGGTTCGAATTTTACATATTGGCAAATGCTGTTTTGTTTTAATTATTTTGGTTTGAACAATCAATCTTTCCATGGAAAACTCTGGTTAGAAGTTTTCAATCACATTTGCAAAGGATGCGTTTTGTTAATTTCTGTGAACCCATACAAGCTTCAAACTCCGTTGGCAGCAAACCAAACGTTTCAGATTCTAAAGCAAGGCAGAAGGCAAATTACAAAAACCGTAACAATTTAACAACAATATCAGTTACTTGTGACTCAATGGGCTAAAACATATTCGAATATTTCGAAAATTCAAAAATTCAATAAATATACAGCTTAAAACAATTAACAAATAAAATAAGAAAACAAAAGACCGAAGGGTTTGAATTAAAGGGGGAGTAATACTGTTTAAAAATACCTGATTTACGGAATAGAAAATACCTCAAAAATTTCTTGAAATTGCAAAGATGTGGATCATATTTATTAAAAAGTTCCAAAGAAGAAAGATATATCCTTTGAGTTTGAAATATATTTCGGGGTCAAATTATGAAATAATTCTGCATCCAATTTCTAGGGTATATTATAGGTACATAGGTCATATCAAAGCCTTTCGTTAAAAGTTTCATGAATTTCTTCAATTGTCGTTTGCAAAATAAACATATATTTTAAAAATGAAATGAAATGGAATTATGGAGGCCCAAAGGTGCCATAAAACGAAATTAACGAAAATGGTATAATTTCTGGTTCGGTTCATCAACTAAAATTTCTCAGGGTGCAAGAATAATAACGAAAAACGAAACGAAAATTTAACGAAATTTTAATAATTAACAACGAAAATGATGAACCGAAACCCAAATTAAAAAAATGAATGAATGAAAATGAATGAATAAATGATAAAAAAGAATAAATAGAAACAAAAATGTACAATATCAACATCCTTTTTTTACAACAAAACTAACATTTTGATTTTTTACAACTTGGCACAATTTCACGAAAAGCACGTCCACATACACGTGAATTAATATACAACTTTAGTTACGTTACAACTACTAAAATGTAACCATTAATATTAGAAAAATTTACAACTAGTTACGTATTATATAAAGTGTAACTAATAACAAAGCATTAGATTAAAACGTAACCATTAACATCAATCAATACTGACAAAACGTACCTAAATATAGATATAATACGTAACCACCAAATTCTACAACAATTTCATTAAAATAGTACATCTTTATCACAATTCAAAAAATTAATCCAACAACAACATGAATTACGGCCCTTGTCTGATTAAAAAAACAAAAACACTCCAAGTTAATTTTGAATTCAAATGCATACATGTACGCTAAAAAATCAGCCAGATTTATCGTCTGAAAGGGACTTTCTATTGTGGCCTCAAGGTATTGCCATTTTCGTTTAGTGGACAGTGGTTTCATTTTAAACTTTAAACGACATCAATGCCCTATTCGTTCATTGTTTGCTGTACAAAAATTGGTAAATATTTCTTAGAAGCATTCTCTAATAATAAGAGGCAACCTTGTTGATGTCTTATATTTATATTGACTAAGAAATCATATTTAAGGTCTAGTTATTCACTAACTAATTTCTACATCATTATAAAATGCTAAGAATACTTTCATTGGTAAACAGCTTTTGCTGATGGCTAACTCTCAAAATCATTGGTTTAACCATCGGTTTTTGACCCTGATGAAATATATTTTACGATTAATTTTTATCTTACTGAACATTTTCTGCTCCTTGTGATATACTTTAATCACAATATTTTGAGTAAAGAGGGTCCATTTCTCCCATGTAACGAGCCCGTTGGTCATAATATCTTAAAAGTGAAGAGGGCCCATTGCTCAAATGAAACGAACCTCCTCTCCTGATACGCGCTGTTCTCAGAGATTACATAGGTCCGGCCCTCATCAATGCACCAGAGGACTGTCGATGAGAGAATTTTGACTGAAGATTCAGAATGGTGCTGTAGGACGTCTGAAGCCTCTCGCTCTGGTTCTCGAGTTTTTCCTTAAGATCGTGTAGGGTCTGAAGCAGTAGCTGTTTACGATGGAGATGAAGTTGCTTCTGGAACTTCAACTTTTCGTGTTTCTTGATGCGTTCTTCTTCTTGTGCCTCCAGGATTTTCTGTTCCACTATCAACTTCTCTTGACGAAGCTGATCGACCTTCTCCTCTAAGCTGCTTTTAATCTGATTCAACGTCCGGCCAGTGCTCAACGGTGGACATTTCTTAGCGAAGTAAAAGTCTTCAAAAGAGGCGTAGCCTAAGTAGTCTCGAATAACATCTAAGTTGTCTCGTGGTTTACGATTTTCTGCTTTCTTGCTTTTCGGTCGTCCAGTTCGACTCATGGACGAGTTTTGGGACTTAGTTGACAAAATGTCGGTCTTAGTTCGGTAGTTGGTGACGTCAGCCCTGTTTTTGTCGTCTGTTGGGGTAGATGTCGCCAGTGGAGACGTGTTTTCCACATTGGATGCGGAATCTCCCAGGACCTTCTTAGTCTCCCAACAGGGCGAGTTCAGAGGACTCGCGTAGGATTCACTTGAGGAAGAATCAGATCGTTTCCGGAAGTGACTATGCGTAGATTTCTTCTTCTCCGACCCAGGTTTACGGATGACCGGACCGTATTCTAAAACCGGAACGTATTGCCGATTGGATTCATTTTTCGAGGCAATTCGAGAACTGCCACGTGCCACAGATTCTGTCAATGGGTCTTTGAAACTTTTAACTTCGTCTCCGGGAATGTACATCGATGATGTCATACTAAATGGAATTTCTATATGCTCCATTTTGGAACCTTCATACCATGATTGGCACATGTGATTAAGGGTCATGCCCTGGTGACCTATTGACCCTTCACACCAGGACTGACCCATGCTAGTTGACACTGCGAAATGTTCTTTATTGTTCAACCATCCACTCAAAGTGCCGTTTATATTTTCCTTATTATGATAGAACTGGAAGTCCTCGTCTAACTCCAGTAGTCCGTCACGAGTTAGACTTGAATATCCAGTGTCAGTAGATTCTTGCATGCAGTCACTGATAAGAGATAATTTCCTCGGACTACGATTGGACACTTCTGCTGTGTCGTCAAAGGAACTAGCTGTCATCCAATCAGAATCGTCGTTATCTTCAAAGTCAGTTTGAACAGCTACTTCCTTAGTAACGTCCATTTGTGGAATTCCCATTTCTTGTTGCTTGGCAACATAATTTAACTCGTCTGGTACACAAAGTTCAAATTCGAAATCGTTATTGTTCTGCAACTCTTTTAGAGATTCCAATTTCTGGGAAGGGGTTAACCTTTGACCCCAATCTAAGTCTTTAGCACTGTTAATTGGCGGAGAAGCGAGAGAAAGGTCATGGCGATTCGGCCATTTTGTTTTATCTAGGTTACCGTTGTCATGGCAATCAGAAACACAGTCTATGTTCACAGAAGTCTGAGATCGAACACACAACTTCCGTTCCTTCAAAGATTCGAAATTTCGGCTTATGTCAAAAGATTCAGACGTTTTGAGAATTTTCGAACTTTTCTTTTTGGTGCGCACTGGTTTTTCAGGTTTTGTCAAAGTTTTCGGTTTGGGTTCGTAGAATGTGTTCACATGAGGTGGACTATGTTTCACATTAATATCTGAGGAAATAGACGATTTGAATCCGCTATCCGTCGATCCGGGAGTAGTTGGTGATAAATCCGTTTCCATAAACACATCCTTGTCACTATAGAAACGTTCTTCAAGAACCTCGTCAATTTCAGACGACGCGTGTTTCAGTTCTGGGAATGCACGAATATCCGTATACGGCGTTGACGGCGATGGTAACCAAGGATTGGTTCTGATTCTGGAACGGGATTTACGACCAGTGATTGGATGAGGCTCGCAATCAGAGGAATAGATCAAGAGCGAGCCCTTTTCCTGCTCTGTCAGAAACCCACCGCAATCTTTTGAAGCGTATTTAGTTTCATCCAATGACGTATTCAGATATGACGTTTGGTATTCGTTGCAACTGTCGTATTGGGTCGTATCACTTCCAATGTCACTGATCGTATGTCGGATTCGCGGCCGTGGGTCAGGTGTACCTCGTAGATCACGTGATCTATGATTCGGTTCTGCGTAGATCACACTCGCACACTGTTTTTGTGAAATTTGACATTTTATCGGGTTACTATCGCTACGTTCTTTGGAAGGTTGTTTCTGTGTTTGGCTTTTCTTCTTCCGACCTCGAACGCGAGGCAGTGAGTTTGCTACAAATTCCCGCAATTTCATCTTTGATGGTTTCCCATTGGTTGCAGACCTCCTTATTTAATTTCCTTCTAAGTCTGAAAAGAAAAAAAAAAGCAAATTAAATTTTCATCCAATGAAAACATGGCGCCAAAATTCAAAACTTGAAAAAGAAAAAAACAAAAACAAATCCATTGGAATATAAAAAGACTCTTAGACGCCATTTCTATTTTTACATCAAATGACTAAGCTATTTAAAGGATTTTTTAAAAAGTATTTCTGCTTTAAAAGTATCTTCCTTATGATTTCCTTTCCCGCCAGACGCCATATTGCACCGGAAGTATCCAACAGCCATTGTAGGCAACGTCGTCTCTGAGGCGCCTAATGACTAATGTACTAAAAGGATTTAAAGGTATTTTTGCTTTAAAAGCATCTGATTGTAAGACGCCATTTTGTATCTAGCTATTCAAAAGTAAACAGACCGGAAGTATCCAACAGCCATCATAGGCTACGTCGCCTGACTATTTTACATCTAATTACTAATAAGGATAAAAAGCATTTCTGCTTTAAAAGCATCTGATTGTATGATTCCTTTTTCCCGCCAAACGCCATTTTGTATCTGGCGACGTGCGTTATCAAACCATTTCAAAATTGAATTCGTTTTTCTATTTTCATCCCAAATGATTCGCAATTTTCAAAGCAATTTGTAGTAATTTGAAGGAATGTTCGGAGTAAATTGACGATCTGGTTTCCGTCATAGGCGTATGTAATTTTATCCTGATTAATTTTCTTCTAAGGAAACTGTCGATTGATTGTACGAGATAAAGATCACAGGCATTCGTTATTGAATTAGCCGGCAATAAAATATGATCTATACCAGTATAGAGAAATTATGAAACAAACACGCCACATTCCTGATTCATCATGGTAAACAAGGTGGGCGAAATTATGTGGAGGGGTCGGGGAAGGGGTGCGGGTTTATTTTGGGTTTGTTTTGTGTGTGTAGCGCGAAATAAGGTTAAAGGGGTAGGGGAATGTTGGGTTGTTTCGTCCTAAGATTGTTTGAGAGGTGAATGGTCCTTTGTTCCTTTTGTTTTGTTGGGCGAAATAAGTTTAAAGGGGTTGGGGAATGTTGGGTTGTTTCGTCCTGGGATTTTTTGAGGTGAATGGTCCTTTGTTCCTTGTGTGTGTAGCGCGAAATAAGGTTAAAGGGGTTGGGGAGAGTTGGGGTGTTTCGTCCTACTGTGTCTAAGCACTATGTGTTACTGGAATGAAGGGAATTTTGGAAAATCTTTCGCTCAAAGTTTTACAAACCACTGTTCGGCTTTTTTTTATACATTATTGGATTGTTCGAAAGGTCGATGGTGCTTTGTTCCTTTTTGGTGGTCTTCGCCTCTTTCAAGCTAGCTAGAAGATTGGGACTAGAATAGTCAAAACTATCCAGCTTTGAGCATTTGAAGTCAGACTGAGTAATGCCTTCGTCCGAAATGATAATCAGGTACTGCGAAGAAGTCCACCCTTGCTGAGAAGCAGTAAACATAAAGTATCTATCTTATAATTGAAAAGTCCCATCATGTCCCTTGACGTTGTGAACAACTTGATTTGAATGAAGATCTAATTGGACCCCGAGTTTCTCAACAATGAATTTTCTGCTCTGGTTATTTATATATCCTTCGAGATTTAGATACGATTCGAGTTAATTAAATTCGCTAGCTGATACCGCAATACAGTTCTAATTGTAACGAATGTGGTATATAAGGGTTTATCAATATAAGAAAGGGTACAATTGGTAAAGGAAGGCATCAGTGGTGAAGTGTGGTAGAGGGGTGATACATGTCTAATTGTAACTTAATGTAGTATATAGGGGTTTATCAATATAAGCAAGGGTAGAGTTAGTAAAGGAAGGCATCAGTGGCGAGGAGGGATAGAGATGGGGGTTGTTCTCAAAGACTTACGTAGTCTAACCACCCGGTAATATTAGAGGGAGCGAAAAAGGCATCAGCTGTGAGAAGGGATAGAAATAGGGGTTATTCTCAATTACGTAGTCGAACCATCCGGTAATGGGTGGCTTACGAATACTCTGAGAAAGATCAATACAATCAGGCTTGGTCAACCAGTTAGTATCATCATAAAGTTATTTTCCCTGTATAATCAAATGCAAAGAGGTTTGGTCAAGATACAGTATCCTTATAAACCTAAGTTGCATTCCTTGTAAATGATGGTTGTTTGGTTCTATGTATTTCTAGCAGAGGAGCTCTCTCGCAGATGAGCCCCTCCCCACCCCCTCCACCCCCTGATATATAGCTACATGTACTTTGTTAAGGGTTACTACACATATTTATACCAAGCATTCTTTTATAACTGAATGACACATAGTGTATATATGTGAGAGAAATTAATGAATATCTCCTTTCTGTCAATCAAGAACGAAATAATCCCGCTCAGTGCTCACATAAATCAATAATACTATAAGAAAATGTAAATCGAAAGTAGACAAAAACAAATCGAAAGTAGACGAACGAAGCTGATGATTCGATCAAACTGAATTACCTGTCAATCAAAGCTAGTCTTCACCAAATTACCTTCTATTTTTTAACAGTTTCAATTAGACTCGATCATTAGACCCTATACAAAATAGTTAGGATTTATTATCTGCTTGATATCCGAGGCTATTGTTCAAGTGGAAAAAAGTAAAGAGATAAAGATCTGAGCGCCTGATCTGAAGTATTTCTAGTAGCTTACGAAAAAATCTTTCTCGATTACGAGCGACCTATTGTCAATTTTTGAAAAACGTCATATCGCCTGCACATTGCACACAATTTGTACACGGCAGCTTTATCCATATAAGGTAAAAGAAAAAAAAGGAACTCAAATTTGTTCCATTTTAATATCATAACCTCTTGAAGCGAGCCAAATTGGAAACTTCAATGATTTCTCCATACATTAGAAAGTCTTCTATCAAAGTGTCAAGAATTTAATATTTTGTCTTAGCTTGTTGGAAAAATATATGGAATATCAATTCCTTTTCTAAATTAAATTCAGTCTTATTCCATTTCCTATATATTACCAGTCATCATTCGGGTTCGACACCTCAGATAAAGAAATTCTTAATAAATTGATTCTGACTCAGTCGTTTTTCTCGCCTATACGCCATTAACTGTTTCATCCGATTAAACAAAATGGCGTCATAAAAATTAATGGCTTTCCATTAACCGCCATATTTATTGATAAATACGAATTATGACCTCTTCAAGCTTCCATATACATTAACACGCTTTCAAATCACTTGCATGACTGCCTTATTGTGACTAAGAACTGGCATAAACACAAATCAAAAGCTTTATTCAAATCACAAATCTGTCGAAAGCAGTAAAACATGACATTTACATATACTCATACTAATCAAAAGCTTTACTAAAATCACTAAATGCATTTAAGTATTAAGTGGTGCGGCCACTCTATTTCCGGTGCAGAAAAGTAGGACTCTAAACGTATGAAATCATTTTGGTAATACATTTCCTGTAAATTGAAAGAATCCCACATTGTCAGCTTTAATATCATTTTTCTAACGTATGAAATATATGATATTGATTTATATAGCTGCATGACAGCTTTAATAACTGGCCTATTTAATCAAATATGAAATTGGCTGGAAGTTTTCTATATCATTTTTTCGAACATTAGGACTATAAATCAGTACGTTGAATGAAAATGTCAGAGTTTAAAACTTAACTACTTGTAAAACTTTTTACTGGAAAACGTAAATTACTACAAACTTTGAATTACAAATATATCGATCTCGCTACGCAGTAATTGCTATTTTCTATTCAAATCAATCATGTTTATGAAATGGGTTCGCAGTGCATTGGGTTCGAATCATGTTATTATCTCTAATGATGTATTTAACGAAACGAATTAAAGAGTAACTTATGCAATAATGAAAGAAAAAAGTACAACGATTGTAAAAATAAAACGCAATGATGTTATTGAAGTTATAAAGAACATCGCAAATATTCAATATAAAGTGGCGTTTTATCATTTTAGGCAGAAGAATAATCGAATTTTTTTATAAGCAAGTTCCCCTACCCTTTCTCTGGTGCACCTTCTCTTTAAGCCGCAATAATATTACAAAGAATAAGAAATTAGGTCAGGAGCCGGTAGAAATAAAGAACATTGCAATTATCTAATTCAAAGTCGTGTTTTATCGTATTTTGCAAAAGAATTATCGTATTTCTAATAACTAAGTCCCCCTACCCTTGCTCTGGTGCACCTTCTCTTTAAGCCGCAATAATATTACAATGAATAAGAAATTAGGTTAGGAGCCGGTAGAAATAAAGAAAATTGCAATTATCAAATTCTGAGGCGTATTTTGCAGAAGAATCGTTTTTTTTTTTAATAACTAAGTCCCCCTCCACTCTCTAAACCGCAATAATATTACAATGAATAAGAAATTAGGTTAGGAGCCGATAGAAATCCCCCCGAGAGCTGACATATGGATGGTATAAATACTGGGGTATCATAACTTGGCAGCGAAACCAAAGTTTCATTCAAGAACAGTATTAGCTAAGATAAAACTGCCAAAGGCCAAATGGTGTCAGTTTATGTTTAAAGGTGTGCCTAAACGACGCGAATAGCATACAACTAGGCATAAACGATGGTAAACAAGTACATACAAGAGTAATTGGTGCTCAGATGCGTATTTAAGCGGGAGGGGCGAAAATTGTGCTATATTTTCAATAGAAAATTGGAAAATTTAAGCATTTTCATGCTCCCCTACCCTCAAGAATTTTCTTGCTACGACACTGTTGCTGTACAGCATTATTTAACCCATAGTTAATGTACAAAAAATCATTCATTCATTTATTCAAAGAGGTATTATCTGCCATATTCCTCATAACTTGATATAAGATATGATATTTTTTATAAAAAACGTAAGTCTGGTCTTGTTTGATTGAAGCCAGACCGGCGTGTTTGGGTGTTGAGAGAATAGGAATTGCCCAACAGGTGATCTGGCTTTTATAATCATTAGGAAATCAAATCTTGTCTTTTGTGGAAGTTAGGTCCTGTTTTTGCTTTTTATTACTCATAAAGTTTCGCGTTCGATCCTGTCAGTGTAAGGAAATACCAATGCCTTTCCTATTGAGAACATGCAGTTCTATTCTCCTGTGCCAAACATTAAGTAAAGCATACGTATCCACCAATGCAGTGCAAGGAAACATATATTGACTCAATGTCTTTCTTATTGCCTTGAGACATGCAGTCGGAAAAGGAATAAATAAAGCAATCAATAGATGCAGCTGGTAGTTCTATTCCCTTGTGTCCCAAGCTTTCGTATCCGCACTGGCCCATGAAGAGCCCAAAACAGAAGCATCTCTTGGCCCATTCTGTTTGTTATTACCTTTAGAGCATGCAGTTGGTAAAGGAATAAATGAATGATTTAAGCAAGCAATAGATGCAGCAGGTAGTTCTATTCTCTTGTGTCCCAAGCTTTCGTATCCTCCCTAGCCCATGCAGCGCACAATTAGGAAACATTTTATGACCAATGTACATGTATCTGTTATTGAAGGAATAATGCAATCGATATCGGCAACAAGTGGTTTAACAGTAGAACATGTGTCGGTATTAAACTGTGGTCTGGTATTATCCGGTGTTACATGCTGTATGATTCACTCTATAATGATCTATAAATATTAATATTAAATACAATTCACTCATTCATTCATTCATTTATTCATTCATTTGTTCATCCGTTTATTCCTTCATTCGCACAAAATCTCAGTGTTGTATTGGTATAAAAGAATTCCTATATTATAGACTAGGGCTTCCGAATAAAGTAAAGCGTCATATTGACATTGTTCATCGTCTTAATAAAAAACACATTCATTCATTCATTCATTCATTCATTCATCCGTTTATTCCTTCATTCGCACAAAATATCAGTGTTGTATTGGTATAAAAGAATTCCCAGATTATAGACCAGGAGCCTTATTCTTGAAAACTTAAGTTAAGGGGATTTGAGTGTTCCAGTTCTTTGGTTCTTTGACATAACTCATTCATCGACTTGGTAAAAACATTCATTAATTCATTTATTCATTCAGTCATTCATCCGTTTATTCCTCCATTCGCACAAAATATCCGTGTTGTATTGGTATAAAAAAAAAAATCTCATATTATAGACTAGGGTTTCCGAATAAAGTCCAGCGTCATATTTGACATCGTTCATCGTCTTAGTAAAAACACATTCATTAATTCATTTATTCATTTGGTCATTCGTTTATTCCTTTATTCGTACAAAATATCAGTGTCGTATTGGTATAAAAGAATTCCCATATTATAGACCAGGAGCCTTATTCTTGAAAACTTAAATTAAGTGGATTTGAGTGTTCCGGCTCTTTGATTGGTCAGTTACTAAAATCGATTTTAAATTTAGCGTTATTATCCAGTCAGATTACTGTATTTCTTAAAATCTGGATTTTATCTTAGTTAAATTTTCGAGAATAAGGTCCCAGGGTTCCCGAATAAAGTCCAGCCTCATATTTGACATAACTCATTCATAGACTTAAAACACATTCATTCATTCATTTATTTTAAGTTAAGTTCAGTTCTTTCATTCATTCAATTCATCATGTATGTCTTACACGTTCTTTCATTCATTTCCCACCCTTTCCAGTAGTAATTGCCAAATGTCTCCATGTTTCTCTGACAATCAATATTTCATGAGTTTAACACGTCGTATTCCATATTTCACAATTAGCCATTTTCTTCAGCATGATGGTTTTTACCAGGTATGACTCACTTAAATGTCTTCTCGATTGATATGTCAGCATGACAGCATTGAAACTTGATCCAGTTTTTTATATGCTTCATTCTCAAGTGTTTCGTAACTATAGCCTTTTTTTTATATGCCACTTATTGCAGCTATTTTGATCAATCATCAAGTGTCAAATGTGTTGATTCATCATGCCAATTTTCTTGACATGTCAAATTGTGTAATATTTCTCTTGATATGTCGATTTTCCATGCCCAATTTTTTTCGGAAAAACGTAGTGACATGTAAACAAATCTGACATTTCACTTGACATGTCAAACAATCTGACATTTCACTTGACATGTCAAACAATCTGACATGTCTCTTGACATAACAAACAATGTGACATTTCTCTTAACATGTCAAACAATGTGACTTTTCACTTGACATGTCAAACAATCTGACATGTCTCTTGACATAACAAACAATGTGACATTTCTCTTAACATGGCAAATAATGTGATATTTCTCTTAACATGGCAAACAATGTGACTTTTCTCTTAACATGGCAAACAATGTGACTTCTCTTAACATGGCAAACAATGTGACTTTTCTCTTAACATGGCAAACAATGTGACATTTCTCTTAGCATGGCAAACAATGTGACATTTCTTTTAACATGGCAAACAATGTGACATTTCTCGTAACATGGCAAACAATCTGACATCCCTCTTAACGTGGCAAACAATGTGATATTTCTCTTAACATGGCAAACAATGTGATATTTCTCTTAACATGGCAAACAATCTGACATCCCTCTTAACGTGGCAAACAATGTGATATTTCTCTTAACATGGCAAATAATGCGATGTTTCTCTTAACATGGAAAACAATGTGACATTTCTCTTAACGTGGCAAACAATATGACATGTCTCTCAACAGGGCAAACAATGTGACATTTCTCTTAACATGGCAAGCAATGTGACTTTTCTCTTAACATGGCAAACAATATGACTTGTCTCTTAACATGGCAAACAATGTGACTTTTCTCTTAACATGACAAACAATGTGCAAACAATGTGACATTTCTCTTAACATGACAAACAATGTGACATTGCTTTCACTAAGGACATTTCTTTTGACATGACAAACCTAATGACATTTCTCTTGACTGAGGACATTTCTTGATATCTTAACCAACCCTACCCCACCACCCTCAGTGCGTCATTTTAGAAACTCGTTGCATGATATGACGAATTAGAATGAAAATCATGATTGCCATTATCAGAAATTCTAAAAGCTACCTGTAACTCCAGAAATATTAGTCATTTCTTGTCATTTTCTCTTTTTCGTATCCTATTATATCGTAAACATGTCTTTAAATATAGGAATTACAACGTAAAATTCCATTTCATTTCAACTAAACACTGGCATTAAGAAGTCTTTATATGTAATCACAATTAGAGGAATATGCAACGGATTTTATCAGGAATTTGGAATTGAAAAGCTGCATGCAAATTATGTTTACAATTGTTTCTAATATGCAATTTCCATCTTCATTATGCCAATTAGGTGCAGAATAGAAGGACGAAAGCTCAATTTAATTCCATTCCTGTTATGCAATTTCTCTTTCTAACTGTAAATAATGGCGAAAAATGATTGCGAAAATGGTCTTTTAATCATGTTAACTGTTTGAGTTTCTACAGCAATAATCTCCAGCACTGTTATTATGGTGGTTTACTGACTGTAGCAGCAGGTAAATTGGGTGTTGTAATTATGTTTTCTGATTGATCATTGGATGATTCACAGCAAAGTATTGAATAAGAGCTTTAATATTTTAATAATAGTCACTTCGGACGAACGTTTCTTTTTGTCATTTTGGGAAAGATGAGATAAAACTATTAAAGTTTGTGTTTAAGTATAGTTGGGGATCCGTCCTATACTTTTCTTTGACGGTTTTCCGGGGACCAGGGTCCCCGGCGTTTGAACGACTCTCAGGTCTTAACGAATTGGCCTACCTTTATAAATTTACGTTTTTCGGAAATTTCGAAGAATTTTCTTATCGATGGAATACAAAAACTTCACAAGAAACTCTCAAAAGTGCCGTCTTACGACGAAACAAAATTTGAAGCAGTCCCAGGTCGCCATTTTTTGTTTTTTAACTGTTGGCGGATGTGGGCGGAGTTTACATGTTTAACCAGAGATAACTCGCTCACGACCTGTAAGCCCCGCCTTTATGGCAGCCATCACTGATAGAATTCTCGCTTGGAAACTTTCGATCAAAATAAAAGGTATTATTTGAGCTAGGAGATCATTTAATTTACATTTTTATTTAATAGTTTATGAAAATGTATCGAGATGTGCCGATTTTCAAGGACACGAGGGCTTAATAAAGAATTTGAATTTCCGCAATGAAATGATACAGCATGGCAGCCTGACGTTGACCCGCTCAACGGCAGGTTTTATCTGACTAGTTTAAGTACAGATGAAAAGAGTGGCATACGCCCTTTCAATTACCAATGAGAGAACGTGCATTTCTTTTTGAAACTATCATTCAAAATAAATCGAGAAAAAATGATATATCTTTCAAAACTATTATTCAAATAACATTACGTATAGAAAACACCAATTAATAGGTCCACAAATCAGATCACAAGGAAGAAAACTCGGTTTAAATCTAATTTTTTATGGCCAAACTCGTCATTGTTTGAACTATTGTGGTTTGTGAAAAATGTAAAAATAACATATTTGCGTGCCATATAAGTGTTGAAGGATTAAGAAATCATGACCTTTTAATCGTCCAAGGTCAACCATAGCCTAATCCTTTAGTATATTACGTTGAAATTTTTGACTCATTTTATATTTGAATAAAGGTTAAGGTCATGGACGTTTTTTCTGTGACTGCAGAGCATATTGATACATTTATATTGCCGATTTAGTATCATTTAACATAATTATTGTGAGAGTGCATAGACAATAATGTGCCTCTATCCCCAACCTAATGTTACATAGAACCACCAGCGGTGAATGGATGGATATGCTTCTTCTGATAATGCGTCACAGTTCACCCACAACACCTCTCCCCTATCCAATGTGACTAACTGTGGGTGAGTGCATAATTAATTCAGATAATGCGTCATGGACCACACTACCATCGAGCACTGAGCCTTATCATCTGCAGCTGCAGTACTGAGCCTTACGAATAAAGCAGATAATGCGTCATGGTACACCCCCACATCACCACCAAAATAAAGTGCTTCACGACCCTCTGATCCCCTGACCAATATGACTGTTCTTGGGTGTCAGATAAAGCGTCATATAACGCCCACATTGCCACCGACCCTCACAAATAAAGACCCCCTGTCCTGTTTTTCATTCACACACTAATGCTATTAATAACACCCTCCCCTGTGAATGTAATCATACTATTAGAAAACGACGGAAATGCATTTAGAAACGTGACAACCGAGTAAATGTTAAGTCCTCGATATATTTTTATTGTAATAGCTTACACGTGATAGATTGTTTTAGGATGACTATAATAGTTTGGGGGTAGGGAAAGGGGTGGAACAGGGGTTTCAAATGGGTTGAATTTTACTTTTGATAGAGAAGAGGGTTTATCTGAGGGGGGGGGGGGAGTAAATTACATTTGTATAGCTTAAGATTTTATATATTAACAGCATTTGAACTCTTATTGTGAGAATGTTATTTCGAGCTTATTTGTCTATCAATGTATTTCTGTATTAAAAGGATTCTTAACTCGGATTTTTGTTGAAGAAAATAAAGAAAAGATCGATATAAGATATCAATCTAATGTCTATAAGAAGTTATTTTAAAAATATATTGAACAGATAAGACATATAGAACAATACTTGAATGTGAAAAATCGATGTAAGCTGTTAAGGTTTAATAACTATACCTTGAACAAGAAGGTTAATCCTCTGTATTGAAACGAGTCCATCTCTCTCTCACTTTCTCTCTCTCGTCAACAAATAAACAAACAAACAGTAGTTGATACACAGCGTTCATACAAACTCGAGGCCGACTTCTCCCCACAATACCCGCCATTGTTTCAAATCTATTTAAAGATCTGGTTTGATATTTATTTCGGTCATAGAAAAAAATAAAATGATGAAATAATAACCAGAGAAAAATAGGGAGAGATGCTTCCGATCCAAAAATTCCTCTCATTTTCGAAATAATAGTCTGCACTACAAAATTACCAAACTAACATCCGATTGATCAAATCCAACTACCAACTACCTAGTTTGCGAATTGCGATATCAGCACCCACTGGAAGCGAACGTTAACTTGTCATCTACCAACAACTACCTAGTTTGTGATATCAGCATCCGCTGGAAGCGAACGTTAACTAATAATAATAATAGTAATACTTGTCCTCTATCATCCAACCAAGGTCTGCCCCATGTCAGCCTTCAACACACAGCTAAAATTCCTCACATTTTCGAAATAAAAACATAAGTAATCAGCCTCGACAGAATCACTGTCATTAATGTTCACAAGCCAACAGTGAAAATATTTACCAGCCAACAGCTTGCCAAGAAATGCATCAACGATGTCTATACCTGCGTCAGGTGCCAAAATACCTGTAATTAACGCACGGTTAATTAGATTATCATTCTCCTACTTCACTTTACCTCCGTACTGTAGAAATGGGAGGACGGTGCCGTAGGTTCGAATTTCTAAACTAATGATAGCTTATACTTTACAAGTATGTAACCTTGAAATATCGTAGACCATGCTAACTCTTCGAAACACCTGATGGTACTTCTCTTTGGGGTAGTCCACTACTATAGAACTATTACTCTCGATTTTGCCATGATTTTGGATGCGATATTGACGAACGGAATTGTTTTGCTTGTACGGATTTTTATTTAAGGATTGAATGCAGATTTTTTTGCGTTCATTGGGTGATGAACGCAGAATTTTCACGTGTTAAATCGAATGAATGGCGAAGCCATTCATGTCAGGTTTAACATGTGAAAATTCGGCGTTCATCACCCAATGAACGCAAAAAAATCTGCATTCAATCCTTATATTTACATTCGGTAGAGTTCGGGTATTTTTTACCATATTTTAGCGGTAAATTTTTAGCTTTAATGGCTGTAATATAGTTACAAATGAAAGAAAATTGGGAATAAAATCGGCAACAGAACTCCTGTCAATTAATATGACGTCAAAACTTGAATGACGTCAAAGAGGAAGATCGTCAAGGCAGATCACTCAAATAGTCCACGTCTACGATTTTTATATTTATTGTTTGTCCTAAATGAGACTTTATTTCATATCAAATTAGTTCAAATATCTTATTTTTCGATTTCTTAGTGTACCCAGGCCGAGGTTTGATCCATCTTTTGTCTAATCCTAATATAATGATGGTGTGTATTCATACGCCGCAATCTACGTTGTCAGGGAAAGATTTTGTTTACCGACGTCACGGGAGATCACTCTAGAATTTTGCGTTCATCGGTAAATGAATGCAAAATTTTCACAAGGGTTCACTGAAGCGCGTGACAATAAAATGTAAATATTACATTATGAATGAAGTGATATCAATTGAGTCTTACGTCCTATATTTCTGTTCTCGATTGGCCACACCTTATCGTAGTTCTAAGACTTAAAACTAAGCCAGCATATTGTGCACTGGGGTTGTATTCTAAAATCTAGATTTTAAGAAATACAGCATTTTGATTGGATGATATAGTCAAATTTAAAATCGATTTTAGTGATCGACCAATCAGATGACTAAAACACTGAAATTATCTTAAGTTAAGTTTTGCACGAATTAGGTCCCAGGGCAGCACGACATCAAGGCGCTGGATTAGAATAACCTAATATCAAAGACGGAAGTAATCAAATATATACAGGAATTGAAAATGAACAGGTGCCCGTTAAATATCTTCTTACCTCATAGTGTATCTAAATCTTAACTACCAGATGAGACAACAATACACTACAGATATTACAAGCACTGTGAAATACACCTCCACATCTTTTAAATCCAGGCTATGATAGACCAATCTCGGTCTCAATTACTCAAGTATAATGCCTTCACTGATGCACATTACTATTTATGTGACCTTTCGTGACATTTCTATATCTCTATTATGGTTCATCAATTATGAAAACTATATACAGTCAAACCGGTTCGATGGAAAAGCGCAACAGGCAAAACGGATCTAGAGCAAAACAGGCTAAACGGATCCAAAGCAAAACTGGCAAAGTAAACCCAAAGCAAAACTGGAAGCACAGCTAGCAAAATGGACACTGACAAAGACTACTGGCAAAATTGACCCAAACGAAAACTGGCAAAATTGACCTGAAACAAAACTGGCAAAAAGGACTTCATGCCAATGGATCGAGAACTTTTATCATACATCACTGGATCGATGTTTATCTGCGCCATTTCGACCAAGAGTTTGAGCGAACTGATAATGTTAAATAATGTATGAAAATTGGAATTGCTAATATATACATGCATATAGAAAGATAGTATCAATACACCCCCACTAATGATGATTGAAACACAAATAAAATGGAAATAAAATAAAGTCTATCCCACGCCAATTAATCATTACGATAGTATCAAGGGTTATTAATAGCGGATGAAATTTTAATAGCATTCTCCTACCACTGATTCCATTTTGATTGGAATATCAACCGTGTGATCGTATGATTGTCTATTGTTACAAAATAACACAATGTTTCATTATACTGATTATCGAAATGATGAATGAATGAATGAATAGATGGGTGGTGGATACGGGATGCATGATGCCAATACTGATGATGATGATTATGGAAATGATGAATGAATGAATGAATAGATGGGTGGTGGGTACTGAATGGATGATGACAATACTGATGATGATGATGATGATGATGATGATAATGCTTTAGATGATGCCGGTGATGATTGTTGATGATGATTATGTAATTGCTTCCACTTAAGATTATGATGATGCAGATGACGATGATAAAATTGATGAGGATTATGATGGTGAATAGGACTCTGAATGAATTGTTGATGCTGAGGATGATGATGATATTTTATGCTGCTGCAATTGATTCTGTGTTTGATGCCACTTATGAAGATGATAATGCTGATATTTGATGCTGCTGCAGAAGCTGATGATGATGGTATTCATTGTTGATGCTGCTGCAATTGATTCTGTAATTGATGCCACTTAGCATTATGATGCTGAATGAACAATTGATGATGCTGATGATGATGATTGTTGACGATGGTGATGATGATGATAATGATGATGATGGGCAGGATGATTGTTGCTACAACTGCAGATGATAAGGCTGAATCTTTATGCTAAGGCACATGATGAAAAAATGCTGAAGATGGAGATGAAGACGATGATGCATATGTTACAGAGATAGTGATGATTAATGAAAGAATGATGCAGCTGCAGATGAAGATGGTAATAATGACGAAAAAAAAAAAACTACAATGATTATGGTCTTTAAAGAATAATTTCCAGTGATATCGGATCTCCTTTTGCAATTTATGCAAAAACGTTCCAAAACAGTAAGACCCGAAGGGAATTGTTCAGTTTACGTAAAAAGCACAACTCGTTAATCATTTCAAACAGTTCTTGCATTAATCACGAATGCAGCAAAATTAAAGGACAACTTTTTGTGGAAAACAATCGGTTCTGAAGCAGTTGACTAATGAAAACAAATAGGTCTCTGACAATCAAACCACTCATTGGCATTTAACATGCGTCATTTACTGAACTGTCAACCTTTCGAACATGTAACATGATTGGTAAAAAGAGATCATAGTATTTGAATTTTGTTTAACGACTTCAGTAATCGATAAAAAAAAACCGGTAAATGTCATGGAAGCCGAATATAGAATATTGCAACAATCAATCAATTACTGTACTGTTCTAAAAGTTCAAACTTAAAAAAAAAACAATATCAACAAAACGTTCGAAACTACAGTTTACCACGTGTGGCTTCCTACATATGAGTATTGCGACATTATGATCAAACGTTATATATTATATATTTATTTACAAGTATATGACCGAGAGGTCTAAACTTATCTTTTGGAAATCCCAAATTAGCTATCTATAAAAGACGTGCGTAGTTGAGTTAAACGTAACAATTAAATGGGCTGAGAGGAGCGAGAAGACTGGACTCGCGTTGCATTCTGTTCTCAATAGTAAAGTTGAGGGCCAAAAATAAGCACCACCTCTTTGAAAGCAGCCACGTTTAAGCATTCCCTTGACTGGCTTCTTAATACAAGTTTGACTGTAGTTTGGGACTTGAGAACACCCTTCCAGTAGATGGCACTTTGATGGGTGGCAAACCTACCGTCGAGAACTTTCTTACTCCACGTCTTTGTGAAGTATCTTTTAACTGATAAAAGCCGGTTGTAAGGTCTAGCCTAGTAAAGCACACTGAACATCACGACGTTTTGTTGACACGGAAGCGTGGACTATGGAAAACGTGACTTTCTGTGAGAATCTCAAAATAACATTAATAATCTATTTCAATACTATTGAACTATTTATTTTGAAAAATATATCTTTGAATTCTAAAATTAAAAAGTCTAAAAACGGCGCACATTGTCATTAGATATACAAAAAAATGAAAAGTTCATTAGCTGCTACAAATACATTGCCAATGTGTTTACATGGATTTTGTTTTACGGTTGGGCTCGTTCGAGCTTGGGTTTTATTATGTATTACAAAGACATTTTGAACTGAGAGTCTCGGTTGCAGAGTGGCAATGGGTGTTTTAGAACAGTGGACATGTTTATGGATGGTATTTCTGCCAAAACAATGCAATTAATCTTGTTATGTATGTTAAAACCCCTTTTCATCTATTTTTAAAATTTGTGAATCAAATACATCTTAAACAATTTGGTAAAATTTTGTGTTTTTCTACTTCCAGGATGGTAGTACCAAAGACCATGAAAAAAACCCAGAAACTGGCTGCAGAAAGTCGATCTGTCAACCAAATTAAAAGTACGTATCGAAATGGAGTAAGTCACTGCCCTAGTCCGATTTGTCCAATTTTCTTCGCTTAAACTGTTCTAGTCCGATTTGTCCAATTTTCTTCGCTCAAAGGTAAATTTGATTCATCTTCCTGTGCCTCAATACTCAACATAAAAGCTGGATTCGACCTACTGCTCTGTGTAGGTAGAGGTATGCTTACAGATCAAGTGTAAGACTCTCAGTTCCATATTGCCCGTTCCCGTTCCATGTAAAATTAGCTTATAATCTTTATATGCCTCAATACTCAATAAAAAATAGTCATTAAACTGTCATTTTAGGCCATCAAAAGCTGGAATTGACATTAAGCGTCCATGGCTCTGTGTAGAGGTATCGTTACAGACCAAGTGCCCGTTCCATGTAAAATTAGCTTATTATCTTGCTTTCCCGGATGACAATCTGAATTGGTGGGAACTATTTGAGTACAAGATAATTGAAAATTGAGAATGATTGCTCATTATCACCTAAAATACTTGATTGATTCTGCTTACCTATGGCGTCCATCTTAAAGAAACTTAGCTTCTCATTTTCCACACACATATCGTGGAATTAATCTAAAGTTCCATTACAAATAAACGTAAGGTCCATAAGTCAGTAAAAACTGTACAACATTCAATAATTTGTTGTTACTCTATTTACATGTAAAAATCGTCCTCGACTTTTCCACAACACTTCTCCTATTTAAAATGTCCAAAGAATGCAAAAATGTAAGAAATGCAATGAATGAAATAGTCCAAGAGTTCTCAATCCCACTGTTTTATAAAGTCATTCACAGAATCACATTCAAGAAGCAACAAGTTGCTTTCCAATCTACAGAAATTCATTTGAAAATTGATTTCCATCTGTCAGCATCGTCTGCTATCATCCAAATCACATCTTCTCTCGTGTACCAGGTAACAAACGAGATTAAACGTGATTTGTCTCCATTGATTTTTAGTTTCGATTATCCAGTGCTAATGCTATAAGAAGTCTATGAAATGCGTCTGGGTGATAAAGAGTATTGATTTTGGCCTGTCCTCGTCACGTTCTGGCTGGTCAATGGTGTTGAAATGTTCATTAATATATCATTATACTAACAGAAGGCTATTAATCAGATACCGTCTCGGGTTTAAAGGAGCAAACCCTTGTTATATGACCCACAGTCTCGGGTTTAAGGGGCAAACCCTTTTTCTATGACCCACAAAGTATCAGGTTTAAAGGTGGATACCCTTGTGATTTTAATGTATTTTAATATCTGGTACAACAGCTAAGCCTTAAATGGGTGAATGCATTAGGTAAATAAAAAATGTAATGCCACATCAAGGGATTTTTAGTGCCGACCCAGTGACGTTACAGTTATTCTAGTCTCCGTTTCCTTCTCGAAAATGACCCACATAGGGGCTATTTCTGTCTCAAGTTAAAGGTGGCAACCCTCTGTCATAGCTTGGGTTCGAATGCCATAAGTAAATACAAATTCTAATGCCATGCTTACAGCCCCTTCACCTAACTACAACAATTCTAGACTCTTTTTCTTCCTAAAGAATGACCCACAGAGAGATTGAAGTCATTGTCAGGGCTATACTGGCCTAATGTCAGCTTCCCACCCCTAAATCTTAACCGTGATTGTCCCAGCCTCTACCACAGACCTTCTCAATTAATTTTTGCAAAGGGCCAAATGCATTGTATGAAAAATATAAGGACCGAATAGAGCATAGCCATCATAGCGTTTTAGAGGAAGGGGTCATTTTTAAGGTCCATTCTCAAGGGCTCTACCGTTTCGTCCTCGCAAGTGACCCAAATAGCGACTATCATGTACAATGTTGTTGATGTTTTTGTTTCGTTATTGAATGAAGTTTGTTTGCCAATGATCAAGATGGCGTCTTAAGGTTGTGACATTCCGGTTTCAAGGCCAATATTTCTATTGACTTTAGAGTTATCCGTGATTAATTTGGTTTGTTTTAACTTCTTGTATGTCTTGGCATTTTTTTGTCGCCAAGGTCCATGTTAAAGACCCGTCGACAATAGGATGTTCCCAATGTCCTGGACAATGTTCCCTCGGATGTTGCTTCTCCCCGGGAAATATGTCCTCAGTTATAAAGGGATGACTTTATTGATAATACATGTAGTTAAAAAGAAATGCTAACCTGAAGTGCTTAGTATCTGATCTTTAACACCAACAGATCTCCCCATTTTATCCATGATCCAAATAAAGATAATTGTTTCACGACAGAAACCACTGCATCTCGTCATCTGGTCCAATACTCAATTTAAGTTCTCATTCAGCCCATGTTTCCGATATATAACGAAATTAAAAAAAAAGGACAATTTTGAACCTAATGTTGTTACACTTGGTCCATAACGATTCGAAATAATCTTTAGATTCATAAAACTAAAATGCAATCCCCTTGAAAACGTTAAAGATACATTCAAATGTATGACATCACTACGAAATAAAAACACAATAATCCAACACAATATTATTATCCTATATTATCCTCATGATATCCAGTCCTCAAGTTTGTCTTATCCTTAAGTTCATGATTTAGTTAACAGGACCAAATGTTCATCAGATATGCCTGAATATTATGCCCTGAAATACCGCATTAGATAAACCTAAAAAATTATGCCAACTCTCGACGGAATAACAAAACTATGATCCAATATTTAGTACAATATATCCTCAACCCCATAGCATTACAAAAGGTGAAATGTCCCCCAAAAATACCATCAATATACATCCAAAAATTATGCCTCGACGAAATAACTCGACAATGTGATAGTACAATATATCCCCAAGCCCATAGAAATACACTCAGTCTGTTAAAAATGGCGGAATGTCCCCAGAAATACCATCAATATACATCCACAAATTATGCTAACTCTCGACGAAATAACAACTCGACAATGTGATACACAGTACAATATACATTATGTAGGTGTAACTGGAAATGTCAGGCTAATTTTCTACCAATTATTTCATTTGTTTTATCATAAATACATTCACTGCAGGCTTGGCTTGAATTATTCATTCTGAGTTATTCTAATTCTAGACTTGGCTTAGTTTAATAACAGTCAACAACAGTCAAGAAGTGGCGTTTCTAAAAATATTTAGGTGGAGGGGCCGAGTTGGGGCCAAATAATTGTAGGGGGGCAAGACCGGGCCAGCCCCTCCCGCCCCTCATCGAAGAAACACAACAGTCAAGTGAGTTGTACAGAGTGTAAAGAGAAGTTCTGTGCATCGTAGACACTCATAGCATCGATTTACACTAATCCTATTTCCAATCGGATTTCTTTCCTGTTCTCCTGGTTAAGGGTAAGGGTGGTTGAAAGGTTACGCATTTAAACCACTATCACTAAGCAAAAGTGGTGTTTGGAGCAGGATCCCTTTACACAAATAGAGAAATCAACTTTATTGATATGTGAGCCCAACAAAGGTATCAGGTATCAAGTGCATTAGGACCTCCAAGACCTTTGACTTTTCTTTAAATTGTAATTTGGGCAATTCCTTTTTGTAAAGTCTGCTCTTATCTCAAGCCTTTTAGTTTTATGGTTTTAAGCCAACGACCCATATTTGGAATCTAGTCAGTTGGCATGTCAACACTTTAGTGACGTCTTATTTTCATCATCACCAAGGTAGCACGTAATATCGTTCCTAACACGTGATAACGTGAGATAAGACGAGATATGGAAACTAATGAAATCACGACGTCTAATAAAGGAGATAAAGCATTAATGAAAACCTTGGCTAATCGTCAGAGTGTTCAAATAGATTCTGAGTCATTTCTATTGTTGTTCTGGCCATCTTGTTTTAGATTTAGCCAATGAACTTGATTTAGTGCTCGACCTTGACCTTCCATTTTCTTTTAAGTCTTTACAAAAGTCAATTTTCACGTTATGTAGGATGAAAGTTATAAAATTACCCAAAATAGTCTACTTCTGAAATGTATTCATAAAGAGGATTGTCTGCTTGATCAATGTGAAAGCATAGTAGCTGCAGATGCTTCGAAATGGAGAGCCCTACTAGCATTTTGATGTCTTCTTCAAAGCAAAATAGACTCTTTTCATGCAGTTGAAATATTATGTTTCCTTATTTAAAAACAAAACATCAAGAATGGATTCTACGTAGGCGTGGATCAAAGACAATTTTAATAATAAAACCAGGAAACTGAAGCACATTCGATAGCCTTTTGAGCGCCAATATACCGGAAGTGATTTGTCGATGAAACCGGAAGTATGGAATCAACAGGCTCGCAGCTAATGACTATCATCCTGCAGTAATTGATTTTCTGTTAAATGATTGGTTGATGCCATTTTTGTTATAAAACTCCAATTAATTGAAGAATAAGAGAAATAACGAGGCGGTCGATTGGGATGTCGGTTAATTAAAGGGATTTTTCTTTTGATGCGGGAGTTTTTCTGCCTCGTTGCTCGGATTCTCCGTAATTGGAACATGGGAATTATTGGCTTGTTAACAGTCCAATGTTTTGAAGTATTTTAGTTGTATTTGACTTAGACTTAACGATGTTCATGCCTGAGTCTTACCAGGTGTTAATGCGTACGGGCACCCAGGAAAGTTCAATACCAAGAGGAAATGTGCTTTCAGAGAGAAAAACTCATTATTGAATTATGTCCTAGCCGCATATTGGCACACATTTACTAGAAGGGTTCACTAGAGTTTCTTTATCAAGTAACGTGTTTGTCCTTTTATATAAAAAAATAGTGCGATGTGTCAAAGGTTTCATTAAAAAAATGTGCTTTCAGACATTAGAATTCATTATTGAATCTTGTTATGGGCGCTTATTGGCATACATTTACTGAAAGGGTTCACTAGTCTTGTTTTATTAAGCAAAAGTAGGTCTTTTTATAGAAAAAATAGTGCCATGTATCAAGGTTTCATTAGGAAAATGTGCTTTCAGACTGAAGCCATTTAGAAAGATCTTCTAAAAGAGTTCCATCCAATTTCATTATGATGCATCTATTTGTAGATCTACCACTAAGTGTGTTTGTCTGGAACGGTATATTTCAACTGGGGACCCGTCAGTTTTCATTTAGGATGGATATTCACTCAGACATTACTTAGTGACTAACTAAGTTGTTACATCAGTGAAGATTAACTATCTTGATAATAAATAGGGAACTATTTTAAGTTTTCGGGCACGGAACGTTTTAAGGGTTGTTATTTGCAAAAATGATAATTTACCAGTGAAAAAATCTAGAAATTTCGATAATAAGGAAGCATAACAATTGTGCTAACTCTCCGAGGCAGTCATTTATTCTACCATAGTTAGGGGTTGGTTTTATATGGCAGAAATGAACCAAGAGTGTTCATCATCAAATAAGTTAATCTTATGCGAAAGCTACATTATTTGAACCATCCACTGTCAACAGCGGGAATAACCTGTACTAAAAAGGACCCCTTGAGAAGACTCGCTGTTTTTGCCATCCATCAAAATTGGTAAGGAAATTTGACTGCCCTACCCTAGTGAGTTGTTGGCGGATTCTTATTTATTTGAACGATTCCACTGTCAACAGCGGGAATAACCTGTACTAAAAAGGACCCCTTGAGAAGACTCGCTGTTTTTGCCATCCATCAAAATTGGTAAGGAAATTTGACTGCCCTACCCTAGTGAGTTGTTGGCGGATTCTTATTTATTTGAACGATTCCACTGTCAAATGCGGGAATAAACCTTGTATCAAAAAGGACCCCTTGAGCAGACTCGCTGTTTTCCCAACCATTACAATTGATTAGGAAATTTGACTGCCCTACCCTAGTGAGTTGTTGGCGGAATCCTATTTATTTGAACCATCCACTGTCAACAGCGGGAATAACCTTGTATCAAAAAGGACCCCTTGAGAAGACGGTGCTGTTTTTGCCATCCATCATAATTGATCTGGAAATTGAGCTGCCCTACCCTAGAGAGTTGTGGGCGGATTCGTATTTATTTGAACCATCTCACTGTCAAATGCGGGAATAACCTTGCATCAAAAAGGACCTGCTTTTGCCATCCATCACAATTGATCTGGAAATTGAGTTGCCCTACCCTAGTGAGTTGTGGGAGATATCTTATTTATTTGAACCATCCACTGTCAAATGCGGGAATAACCTTGTACCTGTACTAAAAAGGACCCCCTTGAGAAGACTCGCTGTTTTTGCCAGACATTACAATTGAATAGGAAATTTGACTGCCCTACCCTAGTGAGTTGTGGGCGATATCTTATTTATTTGAACCATCCACTGTCAAATGCGGGAATAACCTTGTACTAAAAAGGACCCCTTGAGAAGACGGTGCTGTTTTTGCCATCCACTGCCATTGATCAGGATTTTGTCTGCCTTACCCTAGTGAGTTGTGGGCGATATCTTATTTATTTGAACCATCCACTGTCAACAGCGGGAATAACCTTGTTTCAAAAAGGATCCCTTGCGAAGACGGTGCTGTTTTTGCCATCCACTGCAATTGATCAGGAAATTGAGCTGCCCTACCCTAGTGAATTGTGGGCGACATCTTATTTATTTGAGCCATCTCACTGTCAATTTTGGGAATACATGTAACCTTGTACCTGTACTAAAAAGGACCCCTTGAGAAGACTCGCTGTTTTTGCCATCCATCATAGTTGGTAAGGAAATTTGACTGCCCTACCCTAGTGTGTTGTGGGCGATATCCTATTTATTTGAGCCATCTCACTGTCAATTTCAGGTTTAACTCCATTATATAACTCCAAGACATCTCATTAGCCTCCATACAGTAAAAAATTGAGATGGGTTCAAATTCATTTGAAGCTTGTCATGGCCAGAAACGCGTGGGCTTGAGCGCCTTTAGCTTTAAAGTGGTGTACGACCTCCCACAAGCTGGGGCACTCGTGATCTCGGTTGTTTATCCATTAATTCCGTAGGACTTTTGTTGTGACCTTTTCTTGGTTCGTTATGACTAAAGATGTTGTCCCTTTTGACCACAGATTAGACCATGGGTCCATTTTACCCATAATCCGTGGTAAACAGGGTGTATTGTCGTGGGCTGTAGGCCCATCATTTTGGGGGACCTCATCATCAGAATGCTATATTCAAATATAAAGAAAAATAGATGCTTACCAAAGTGTTCTGGAACATAATCCGATTACTTCTGTTTCATGAATACCACATCCTCATTGGACTTTGAACTGAAATTATAAATATTGGTCACATTACTCTTTGACCAAGACGAGTTTGAATATACACACTGACTTTTTGAGATTTAGAGCATTAAATATGTCCACGGATATGTCCTTCTAGTACAGATTTTAATTCACTATTGAAAGCAATCCTTGCTCACGTAATTCGGTCTATTCCTTTATCCAGAGGACATATTATACTAACACATACTTTAATCATGCCCAACGATGTTTTTAAAGAAATCCTTGGTTACCTAATTCGGTCTATTCGTTCATCCACATACTAACACATACTTAAATGCTGCTGTGTGATTCAACGATGGAGATAAATCCTTGGTTTCCCAACGGTTTACTCTTTAAATCAAGCTTAATTTGGTTCATTCATTCATTCATTCATTCCGGATGACACACAGTCCAATAGATATAGATATCCAGTAATTCACATCCAAGTTAATCCAAGCCTTGTGAAGAGACTGTCATCTTCGTCTTCTCATTACACCCAATGAATAACACCGTATATCATTAATATCCCACGACCTTTGACCTTACACACTAATCTAGTGTCTTGATAATTAGTAACTAAGAGAGCACGCGCTATAGGTAACTAATCAATCTCAGATCGATATTAGTAAATGGTACTGGAATACAAAATGACAGCAGGTTTTCTGCTCTAAGGTGTTTCAGCTGTCAGAGCTCTAGGCCAACCTTTTCTTGTTATTATTAAATCACGTAAACACTATAAGCAAGGTGGACTAACTGAAACTGATACTAATGTCAATACCTAGCTCTAGTGCAGGCCTTCTCAATTAATTTTTGTAAAGGGCCAAATGCATTTTATGACAAAAATATAAGGGACAAATATCTTATCTAGCATAGCGGGCAGAGTGGAAGGGTTAACTCTTGAAAGGCCATCCCCAAGGACCAGGGAAGGCCTGCTTTAGAGCGTGATATCAAGCGATCAGTATTAACTATGTTGACTCTCTGAGAGTGATGCCAACCCATGTAATCATGGCTTGATTTGCATTTTATACATGCAAACACGATTTTCTTGTTGGTCTTGGTGTTTATCTTTCCTGGATTATCCGTACCCATATACAGCTGGGTTGACTTGAATTATGAGTGAAGATGCCTTACTCATTTTGACATATTCAACGACAAGGCATCTTTAGCTTTTTCGACGTGGGGGCGATCTTTCCTTGTCAGGTGTTCAACATTCCACACGTCAAAATCAGTGTAAATATTATAATTTAATTTATGTCTCATTCAGACTCAACTATGATCGACATAATTTCCATTGACGTGCAAAATCAATCAAATAAGATCGATATTTTTTGGCAGTTGACCTTTTAATTAGGGTCAACTACTTCCCCCTTGTCGTCAATAGAGTAAAGTAAGGCGTTATTTTGATTTATCTCCATAGACAAATCTTCACACTATATTAGTGTTTCAGACATCTAACGCTCGTCAGTGATGTTGTATTTTGTGTTTTAAAAGATACTCTCCGACACAAGCAATGTTTTGGTGAAGATGATTTCTAATGCCTATAAACGGTTTTGACAATTTATTCAACGTAAGCAAGCATACGCATAGATCCTTTGCTCAAACCGTTATCCTCATTAAAACCGACTGTATGTTACGAAATACATGTAATAAGGACAATCATTAGTTCGACACAAAAAAATCAAACGAACAAATCCCAACCTTCACACCATCGGGCCATCGAAATTGACTGAGTAGAGCGGTGTAGAACGGCCTTGAATGCTATAGTTCGAGTTAATTACATTATGTTTTCTCGACAGTTCAGTAATGTTTATTGTAAAAGTTAGTAAAAGTTTTGGAGTCGATCCAAGGCCGCGATAACATCGGGTTGAGTTGACCCAATTTGATTTCACTATTATCATCAGCCATTCTCTGGCAGTCGAGTTGGCTCAGAGTGTTTGTCGCTTGGTTCTGGGTTTAATCCCAGCTTTTTTCAACCCGGTTTCCCCTGCCAGTGATGCAATTCAGGGGGCTGTCCAGTAGTTCAGCTAGACAATATAAACGAGGTCCTTTTGAGATCAAATTGTTTAATATCTCTCAACAGGTGGACGTAAAACTCCATTATCTTTCACTCCAACCATTCGTTTTTAACTCGACTTTGCCTATAGGTGCAGAAAAGCAGGACGTAAAACTCCATTCATTTCATTTCGACTTTGTCTGATTGTTTACGAAACTTCTTCAACTTGATCAATTCAGTAAACTTTCTATGTTTTTTCTATATTTTTACCGAATACTTGAATCGATCTGGCTTCCCTCTTAATTCTACAAGTCTCTTATCTTTAGATATCGACAGATTGTGACGTAAATATTCTTATCTATTGATGTGTACACTCGGCACCCCTCTACCTCGGTCTTCATTGCCACCAGGAGCTGATCCAGGGCACGATTCCTAGCCTTTAGCTTAAGACGATTTCGTGCTTAAAATCACAAGTCGATGAATTAGAATAAGTAAGACAATCTCAAGAGGAATATCAGACTTAAACTTAGTTAAATGCTCAGGTGATTTCTTAATTTTAATTCACATAAAGTTCCATATACATGTATATTCCGATTTGTAGTGGAGTAGGGCCACTGAAACCTCAAGAAGGTGTTAGGTCACAGGGCAACCAACAACTCAATAGTGCGTCTTGTCTTTGCCTGTTTATCATCAAGATGTGGAATATAGACCACTGGGACCGAGTGTATCGACCCAGCTTGTTTGTATTGGTGGTAGTAGGAGTTGATTGATAAACCATACATACACTTATCTAGAGTCAATAGATACTTTACTAGCTCTTAGCTTTTCCGATTACTCGTTGACTTCTAGAAATAACAAGACGTTTAGAATAAAGAAACCATGTACTAACGATCCGAACCGCAAAACGAAACTCGTAATCAAAAAAGACATTTTGACGAAAAAAACGTAACAGCTTATGAACTTTTCACATGAGGAATTATATCAATCATACATGAGTAAGTATATCATAATGAAAAGTGGTATCTAACGGCACTAGAAAGAAACGACATATTCCTCCTTAGTACTGCTGTTACGGCGCTTGAAACCAGAGTTTCACTTCGTCATAGGGTGATTTTGTTAGGACTTGTGTTGGAATTAGAATTATAATAGAAAGCCGTACATAGGTTTTTGTTTAACACGCATAGATTTTGTTGGGACTTGTGTTGGAATTAGAAATACAGTACAGGTCTCTACACAGATTGTTGTTTAACAGGCATAAAAAGTAAATCAATTGGAACAAAAACAAATGTCGGATTGTTCAAATTGTCGGAATACTCAGAATAAGAAGACACGACTGACCCATATTCCAACCAATGTCTTTCAACGTTTGATCTAAATGAGACCGAGTTTTAATATGGAATGTCATATGTTTGTATTACTGACATCTCGTTTCACGCCTTATTCTTGTTACTTAGTTACCGTAAATAATTAAAGATCCCTTACTGGTTAATGAATAATGCAAATACTGGATAATCATAACTATCTGTCTTTATTATCTAGTCCTTCATAGTTTAAGATAAGGCATAAACCGCAAGTAGACTTTTTGGAATTTATGCTGAATAAATTCTTACAAGATAAAAAAAAAAAAGACTTTGGATTAAGAGACAAATTTGCAGGGAGGGTAGTAGAGAAAGGGGCATGTGGGGAGGTCGGAATAGGAGACAGGGAAAGTAGAGAGGAGGGAAGTAGGAGAGACAGGAAAGTAGGGAGGTGGGAAGAAGTAGAAAGGAGGGAAGTAGGAGAGAGACAGGGGATAGAAAAGAGGTGGGAAGTAGGAAAGAGACAAGGAAGGTAGTGGGAAATAGGAGAGTTACAGGGGAAAGAAAAGAGGTGGGAGGTAGGATAGAGACAAGGAAGGTAGAGGGGTAGGAAGTAGGAGAGAGACGGGGGAAAGATAAGAGGTGGGATAGAGACAATGAAAGTAGAGAGAGTGGTAAGTTGAGGATGGGATTAGGAAAGGTAGAAAGAGTAAAGACGGAAGAAGTTTAATGGCCCATGGGGGTACTCTCTTAAATTGAGAGGTATGCATTGTACCTCCGTGCAGTGCTTCGGATTACAGTACTCCGAAGACTTATTTATCGCTGGTTACCAGCTTACTGTTTGCTGTCTAACATAGACTTGACATTATATTTTTCAACGACTAAAATTGAATTAAAATATTTTTATAAGTAGTCTCCGTGGTCAACCGAAATTGCAAAATATTGAGAATTATCTCCCTTGGAGTAAAACGTATATAGAACGTTACTATCTAATTACATCTCTAGCTATTTGACATGTGTCATAATACCTGTCAGAAGCTTGTAGAACGTTCAAGGTAATTTTATAATTTCATGTTAATACTAAAGTATCTTAATTAGGTTTGTAATCATGCATCATTAAAGTTTAATTATATATAACTTAGTTAATTAGACAGACTACTTTGATTGTGGTGGCCTCATTGCACACTGCATGGCGTTTGCCCGTCCTCATTTTGCTCATAGGTTCAGAAAAGCAGGACGAAGACTCCATTCATTTCATTTCATTTGATTGTGGTGCCTAAATCTACGGTAAAGCCTCTTTTAAAGACCAACTTGTTATTACGACCAAATTCCTAGGGTGGTTTTGGTGGTGGCTTAACGCACATTAGAGCCCCCCATAAAGGCCAGCTTGATACTGTCACCCGTTTGCTAAGGAAATCTGGTAGGGCTTGTCTCTTATACGAGCCTATGGTAGTTTTGCCCAACATTAGAGCTTCTTGTATTATTTTAATAATATTAAGCTTACGTTAAGACAGTATTCATTATTACATCGATAAAACTTGTCAAGAGCACTTGTATTCTCTATTTATCAAAAGTCAAAACTGTTGATTGAATTATCGCCCCTTTATTCGACCTTCTTCACCTTTTTCTCGTCTGCGTTGTCTCTAAACGAGAATTGTGACTTTTCTTACAACCAATCATCATGAATTATTGTAGTCTCCATCGTCAAGTAATTAATGAAAGAGGAATTTGAATACAAGACTGAGCAATCAATGGTTGAATTATTGTTGTTATTGTAGCCCCGATCATCAAGCAATTAGTGAAAGGGAATTTCAAAGTAGACATCTGAATTTTGAGAAAATAATTATTGAAATGATCATAGACTTGAACAAATGGAAATTGAATTTGTCGCTTGTTTTTCATACAGTCTTGGGACATAGTTTAAACATATTTTTTTGAATTTTGTATTTTTATCTGGGTTAGGACCCTCTAAGTGTCTGAAACCTTCATGGGGAGTTGCTTTTGAAAACAAGTCCAAATGATAGTGGAAGCACTGTTGCATGGTCTGTTTTTGCAATAGCTTCAGAAATTCTAAGCCCATTTGTCCGGAATGACACTCAAGTACATTAACCGACCATATGTTGGTGATTATTACATCGTTACATCACCACAATAGAGATTAATACAATAACATAATGTCAACATAACCATTTGTTTAGTCTGCTATAGTCATTGTTATTAATTGCTTTCTACGTCATCGATTTCTGCATTGTCAAGGGAATTCCGTCATCATTAAGTGATTACGTCATTTGTTTCCTTTTATTCAATGCATGTTTTCATTACGTTGTACACAAATATCGATCCACAGGTCAAAGTCCATTGGGGAATAACGTGTAAACTTTTATCGAATGTCTGACACACGTGCTCGAGAACAAATGCACGAGCTAGTGCCACATTATTCTTGTATCGTCTGTGGTTTTTATCGAATTCCGACACTCGAAAGGAATCTTTATTGAGCTAATTTCCATCATGTATTTTACTCGAGAACATGTGATTTTTATGTCAGGACGAAATTAATTTCTCTTTACGCCATTTTGTCGGCCATAATGAAATTAATCTGGTAATTGCACGAAATTGAATCAGGGTCATTTTAATCAATTAATTTCATTCTTTGGAGCAGACGACAATATCGAGTGTGGCAGACGACAATTTCTTGTGACAGGCGACGAATTGCTTTGAATTTAGTATCAAGCTGAGCTTTAGAATTCCGATACCAAATTGATCAGGACAGAGCAGTTCACCAAAGCTAGCAGTAGACCGATCGAAACAGCGCTTTTAATCTTTACTGTAGCTACTTTGCAAAGGATTGGATGAGATCATTTTTATCTAGCAAGAAAACTCTGCCTTACTGCTTCAAATACAGAAAAGTTATGCCAATCAAAATCTTCTTTCCCTTCCAAATTCCAGTAGCAATCCGCATGTATCTAAAAAAAAAAATGGCACTTGTCACTTTTAGAAGCAATGGAGTAATCGAATCATGCGTCTCGAGAAGGCCCAATATTTTCAACAGAGATTCATCATATGCATAATAATAGAATCATGCATAATTTGATTCCAAAATCCCTGCATTTTGGTTATTGAATCAGTGAAAAGCTAATAAACTGCGTCTATTTTCGCCTAGTGGATTAGAAGTTGTATTTTTATAAGAGATTGTGGAATATTAGATTTTGATTGAAGACGAATATTCAATTTAGGATTTCATTTGAATTGGTTAGACTAGTTCTAACGTGACCAGAATTTAAGTAACGCAATTCTTTCAAAGATGTAAAAACGTTCAGGAAACTTTAAGATGTGGTTGGGTCTGGTTTAGGTTGACTCAATGCCTCCTTCTCTTTGTGTGGTTCATAACCTTCCTTCTTTGCCTGCTTGTGTGGTTCAACCCACCGTTCATTGCCCTCTGTATGGTTTAATGCCCCTCCTGATTGTTTTTATCCCTCCAAATGTCTCCTTGTGTGGTTCAACCCCTTCGTTCAAACTCTCTTTGTGTGGTTCAACCCCTTTATACAAAGCCTCATTATGTAGTTCGACCCCTTCGTTACATGTCTCCTTGTGTGGTTCAACCCCTTCATTCAATGCCTCCTTGTGTGGTTCAACTCCTTTGTACAATGCCTCATTATGTTGTTCGACCCCTTTGTTCAATGTCTCCGTGTGTGGTTCAACCCCTCGTCATGTTGTTCGACCCATCCGTTACATGCTTCCTTGTGTGAATATCATGTACGATTCCGTCCATCCATTCGAGTATTTCTTTAAGAGTAGACTTCACTGAACATTACTGTCAAGAACTAAATAGTGTATTTTTTCCTTAAGTACTGAAGATTCGATTTTTCTTTTCAAATCATCGAGAGAGGAGCATTAACTCTTGTAGTAAGGATTTACTTAAGTACACTCTGATCGATTTCTTGTTGGCTCTGTAAGATTATAAGTAGGTTGGTTTAGAAGATTTTGTACTGATTCTCTCTTAGTCATAAGGAGGATAAAAAACAATTTTTGAAAATATTTAGAAAATGATATTAAATGCGTGGGCTTTGGAATTTTTTTTCGAGGTTGCTTCAGATGTTCAGAAAGGCAAACATTTAAAACGTCATTTCAGTTTTATGAAAAATCAGACGAATATATGAATGAAATATGAAGTCCGTATAAGCAAAACAATTCCATTAATCAAAATCGCATCCAAAATCATGGCAAAATCGAGAGTATATATGTTATTTGTAGTTAGTAGATTCCAGGGAAGATTACCTTTGGTAACTGGATTTCTAATTAAGATTTTATTAGTAATAGTTGTGTAATAGTGGACTACCGCAAAGAGAAGTACCTTTCCTTTCCTTTCATTTCCTTTTGACCAATTGCCGTTCTTTGATCATCGTGTGTACAGTTCCGGTTGTGTATATCGAGCGATTAAATTGTTTTTTGTTTGTGAGTCTGAATTTCCTCCCCAGTGGCCCCAGAGTGTTTATTAGTAGAAGAAAGATGTTTTGAAGCAAGGAAATATACAACTTGTGTCTGTTGCTTCCAGCCTGAATTCTAGATCATTTGATAAACATCACTACTCTCTAGGCTTTCTTTGAACTTAAAGGGATTGTGAAGCGGTTTTCTAAACTTTGTATGTGTATCAGGGACACTGATAGCATCAATTTGTGCCATTCCAATTTCCATTCCGACGTCTGTGGTTCTTGAAATTCCACTAAAACTAACGCGTTTTATGACGTCACTGAAAGTGGTCTGCATACATATACATTGTAGCTTCCGGTAGATCACTGTGTAAAAGTTCATATCACGAATTATTAGTTACCATGATTTCATACAGTTGCAAAAAAGAACGTAAGGCTCCATGTGAACAAGGGTCAGAGTTGGTTGGTTCGTAGTTAACGTTCGCTTCCAGCAGCAGCTGATATCGCAAACTAAGTCGGACGTAAGAAGCAAAGCTCTTTATCATAAGTAGAGTAAGGTAAAGAAACCTTAAATGTAAAGCTTCATTTAAGGTCATTCCACTAGATAAGTAAGACGCCAAACTCAATTTCATTTTCATTTTCCAACGTTAATAACGTCCTACCTCAAAAGCTCGTGATGGTGTTCATAAGCCGCTGTTATTAGTACATGTTATTAGTTTATAAGCATGTCTCGTTCATTAGAAAATACATCAACAAACATATTATCGCTCCCAGCCAAAACATGCATTATCCTGCATTAATACCCATCTTACTTATTACGGCTAAATGGCTCGAATAATTACTCTGAAAGACAAAACCGCTATCGTGTCTGATCAAAACATGCCAATACCAGCCTAGGGCAATATCACCTTTGACTTTCATATTCGCACTAATGGACGAGGCACTAATTAGACAAAATGACCAACATTCGCGACATTATCAGCCGTCTTTGCTCTCGGCATGGACACATAAGAATTATAATGCTTACTCCGCGGTCCGCGTTTATAATGACATTTTTTTAAATCGTGTTTTTCATGGGTACATGACTTTATTTTTCAACTTTTTCTTTCTAAAATATGAAGGCATTATGTAATTCTAAATAGTGGAATAGGTAATTTTCACAAACAGTGCTTACTCCGCGGTCCGCGTTTATAATGACATTTTTTCAAATCGTGTTTTTCATGGTTACATGACTTTATTTTTCAACCTTTTCTTTCTAGAATGTGAAGGCATTGTGTAATTCTAAACAGTGGAATAGGCAATTCTCCAAAAAAGTGCTTACTCATAGGTCCGCGTCCAAAAGAACTTTTCTTTCTGAATATCTTTTTAGTGAATTTCTCTGCATTTTTTGATAGATTTTCAATTCTTTAACATTATAAAGATATTGTAGACAAGATTAGTACTTTTCCACACGTGCTCACTACGAGGTCCGCTCTTACAACGATGATGAACTTTCGAGAACAAATTGTTCTACGCTAACACATTTTGAATGTTTAGAAAGGTGAACACAGAAAAGAAGAAAAGGACGTTAAACTAACTCGATGAAAATAAATAAGGCACCAAACTGTGGGCGTAAAATTCCATTAAATATGCCATTATTGGATAAGGTGCAGCAGCTATTAAAACGTTATTAAATTTTCAATTTTATCTGCTCGAATTCCAGTCCTCACCTGCCTTCTTTATCTTTTCTTTAAAAATAACTAATTAAAACGATAAATTCTAAATTGTGTTATCAGAAACTCACACTTTACATCATACATTGGCAACAATTCCAACTCAAAAACTCGGTTTCACTCGGTTCATTTCACGACATTAACATCTAATTCTGTAGCAAATTTTGTTTTTCTCTAAATTCTGGATAAACTCCAAGAAAATCGGTTAAAAAATAATTTTAAAATTTTTAATTATAACAGAAAAAATCTACAGTTTTGAAGGCGTAATGGATTTAATGAAACGTTAAATTTCTGACAAAAAAACGTCTGCAAAGACAAAAAGATTGAGTTTATGAGGCGAATCCAATTAAAACTTCAACCTAAGTCAGCAATTTCTTTTTAACACCTGCAAAGTCAAATTTTAAATGATTTTAAACCTTCCACTGTTTTGTGTCTTTGTGGAGGTAATAAAATGAGATAAAGGGTGCGCATTGTGTCCTATTGGCAAAGTCCTTATCGCGTTTACATGAGGTACTTTATGCCTTACTGTTTTGTACCTTTATTGGTAAAATGTAACGTATCCTTATACTTTTGAGCACATGCTTGTTTGCTTATGAAGCGAAGCGTTCTTATGTCAAATGCCCAATGCATAAAACTTATCTCTATAAAGAAATCTTGTATTGGGTGTTATAGAAGATACTCTCCTATAGAAGCACTGGCCAAGATCACAAGAAGACAGTATACATTTCAATTAAGTTTCACTCAATGAGAAATATGTCTCTAGAATTTCAAAGAGGAAGACATATTTTGATTTTTTCTTGCCATTTCGAAATCCGTTTTTTTTTTTTTTCGAAGCTCGTAGATTTTCCTCTAGATAAGATAAACGATAAGAGAAATATACACTCATTAGATCAGGCGATGACTAGAAACAATCGAAGATTTCACTCGTATCCAAATAAAAGTTTCATTCTCTTTGAAAAAAGCAGTTAATGTCTTTATAACGACTGTAATGTACTACCCAGACATGTGGTTTACCATTCGTAACAACTTCGGTACTAGACTAGCATGCTAGGTAACGTCGTTTATAACTGAGAGTTCGCCATTTTGAAAATACAATGTAGTTTAGCCAATTAGAATCATTCTCAAGACAGAGTCTGAGTCTCCTGCGTCCAAATCAGCCAATGCTAATCAATCTTCGAAATGTTGTCTGCTCTTGCCCATTAACCTGGCAAGATGACTGTAGATCATGACCGAGTTCTAATTTTATTACCAATGGTTGTACCGAATTGGTGGTTTACGTCAAGACAAAAAATGATGACGTCGTTAAAACATGTGTTAAATTGATCTACAATTTACGTCATGAGTCAAAATGGCATGATGACGGATGGTGGTGTGTTGAAATCATCCAAACATAGATTAACCTTTCGCATTTCTATCACTAAGTATCATCTCTTTCACTTGATATCTATTTTGAATTCTTCTTAGCATTGTTTTTTACAATTCGATACATGAGTTCAAAGAAAGCTTTCGTGCATTTGGCTGGTATCATGGGTCGTTTGACATAGATAGATGTGCATTTTGGTACAAAAGTTAGCCCATCTCAATTTGTCTGGCAGCCACAGTGGCTTAAGTAGATTGGCGCTAGCTAATAGTCTTAAAATCCAGACCAATGTACCCACTCGTATCAACTTCGGAAATATACTAGATGATAGATAACCTCGTATACTGTACGGTAGTTGCCATATTGAATAAATTATATCATCTTTCTCGGAAATGACAGCCAATCAAAATCAACCTTGAAACAAGAGTCTTTTCCTGCCCAAATACCTGGCAAGATGGCCGACTATCATTTTATAGTCTCGAACATAGTCTCGAAACAATGACGAAGATTGAGCCGAATGCGATGTACCCTATATTCTTTAAATAAACCGTTTTACCACCAACAATGATATATATGACTACTACCTAACAAATCTGTTAACACCTTCCGTTATCAGATTGTTCAGTGAGAGAGAAGGAAACCACATGGAAAGGTAAACACACATTGTATCATATGATGTTATTACAGATGCAGTAATATACCGCAGTCACCTGCCAAACATAATAGGTATAATATCATAGTATGTAAACATCCTCTGCTGGTAGAATACAACTGTTCGTTCGCTTGTACACATACCACATCTACATACTGTATTAGCTAGCAATTAAGTCTTTGCTTCGATACTGACTGGCTGGACTGTACAGCACAGATATTGTACATACAGTGTACTCTGTGTAATCCAACATGCATTTGGACCATAAAAATATGACGGATTACGCAGAGTGACGGAGTACACATAACATATATTGTACATACAAGTGTATATTGTACATACTGTATTAGCTAGCGATCAAGTCTTTGGTTCGATACTGACTGGCTGGACTGTACAGCACAAATATTGTACATACAGTGTACTCTGTGTAATCCAAAATGCATTGGGACCATAATATGTCGGATTATAGAGAGTGACGGAGTACAGATAAAACATATTGCACATACCACATATTGTACATACTGTATTAGCTAGCGATCAAGTCTTTGCTTCGATACTTGTATAGTGTACTCTGTGTTATCCAACATTCATTGGTACCATAAAAATATGTCGGATTACGCAGAGTGACGGAGTACACATAATAAGGATTTACCAATCTAGATTCCTAAATGAATCGTTTGTTTGAAACAACCACAACCAGATCGTCCTATTGTAGATCTGTAAGACGTATCTAAGTGAATCAAGTAAAGGGTGACTCGAGATGGTTGTTGTCTAAACACATCTAAACATCCGTATTAATATTTCCATTATAGAGATTTATGAGGCTTTGTTGCATTAGATAAGTAATTAAGATACTGGTATGATAGAGCCTACAGATTATGCCATAAAAACTGGTAAATCGAATAAACAGATGTGCATTATACTGTTGCACAACCGCATCAAAATGAAATTCAGTTTTTCTAGTTACTGCTGGTGACTTGGATTCTTGTTCGCTAGGTTCCAGATCATCTTTTAGGCATTTTTGCGTTTTTTGATGAAGTTTGTTTTTTTCTTTCGAATAACAACTGAGCATTATCGAAACAATGGTATCTTTAGCTCATTTACGTCAAATTTACGACACAGTTTTCGTCTGTTTCTGTACTTATTTCTTATCATAGTAAACAATCGGTGAAAAAAACTAGGTAACGACGAGTGACTGCTGAAAGAGTTGCCTAGATATCGTGTTTTTATATTTCTTGTATACCTAACACATAAACCTGCTCTTGTCATTATGTAGGGTGACAATAGCTTCACCAGATGTGTGTTTTTCCGAGATTGATCAGGCGGGCTTTTAGATGACACATTTACGCTAAACAATGTATTTTTCCAAAAGATTGTGGCATTACCACGAAATGCGTTCTCTATGCAGTTCGCGCTCTTTCCTCTTATGGTTACGGCACTGATATGCTTTACCCAACGTACACTTTAATTGATCAAAACCCCCGAAAAATTAGTGGATGCATTCAGTAGAAATTCTAGCACAATATGCTCTCTCCGCAGTCCGCGTCCAAGATCACGTCCTTTTCTGAAACTAAAACAGATTCCTCTCCCCACCCTCTTCCTCGGCTCATTACCAAGATGACGACCATATAACTATGGTGATTAGCTAGATCAGCTGAATGTCTTGTCAGAAATTACTGGCTTTATTGACCTAGTAACATGGTTCTCGGTTAATAAAAAGAAGCCCCACTGTGGAAGCAGTAATCAGAAGTAGAAATTTTCTGGCTTATCGTATCTTTCTATCTTTTTATCTTAATGTGATTTAAGTGGACTTGAGGCCAATATCAACCACTTTTCTCATTACTTATTTTTAAAACTTGAAACTTGACCCGAAATATGCTTAAACCCAAAGATGTTCTTCGCAAAGAGTTCTTTTGATTTTTCAATACAAATGGTTTCCGTAAAAGTTACGCTAGCGCTCTGTAACATGTTGCCGCTTGTTTTCATCAATGCTTGCGAATTGTTGTGGGAAATTGAAATAATAAAACCAAGCACGAACGATCCCAACCGTAAAACAAATCTCCAAATCCATGCGAACACATTGACAATATATTGGTAGCAGCTAATGAACTTTTCATTTGAGGAAGTATATCAATAAATGAGTAAATGTTTCATAATGAAAAGTGGTATCAGGTGTCTAGAAGAGTTAGCATACACTGCTTGGCGCCACCAAGATTAAGGTGAATCGGAATGGAGTACATTTCGAATGTTATGGGCCCGTCACACCATGACGTTCTAGTCAACGTTCTCTGAACGTTTCAATCGTTCAAATTTTGAGCGTTCTAGAGCATTCGATGACACATCTGGCGTGTGATGAACGTGTGCCTAGCGTTTGATTAACGTGTGTCTAACGCGCGAGAAGCGTGTGACGAACGATTTGTCAACGTTAGGCGAGCATGTGACTAACGTTTTAATAACGACAGAAAAGCGCTTTACTGGCGTGTGCGCCAGGGAACAGTTCAGTGGTCGTTAACACTGCAAAGCATACGATTAGTATTAAACAACCAAGTAACGCTAGAGTAACGAATGAGTAACGGTGGCCGAACGCGTGCTACGCTCGTCGAACGTTAGTAAAACGTTCAAGGAACGTCCTTAACGTTCTTCGGCGTCTAAACTTAAACGTTGGAGAACGCTCTTCTCGGTGAAAACTTTTGTGCATGTTCAAAACTTTTTTTCCGGACCAGCGTTTTCCGACGATAAACGACGATCACCGACGTTCACTGGTGATAACTCAACGGTCTTCTGGCGCTATCCTAGCGACCGTGGACGACTGCTAACGTTTCCTCTAACGTCAAAGAACGTTGGCCAGAACGTCATGGTGTGACGGGCCCATTAAGTTCAATTTTACCCAGTAGATCTCTAATCGTAATTTCCGCTATCAATCAATAGATAGGCGAAAGTTCAATTTGTTTTCATGAATATCAAATTAATAGAATTCGTGGTCTCTAGTCTTGGTATAGATAGTCAGATAAGACTTCAGCACTTCTGAATAATCAATACAAGAGATTTTTCTTCGGATTTTGTCAGGATTGGTAAATTGGGTAACGCAGTTTTATCTTAATTCCATCTCTGACTGGTTTCGAAATATTATTTTTTTTATTTTATTTATTGATAAACTTATTAACTTTGGAACTGAAATTGAATTTTTGGTCAAATATTCGTATCAAAAAACCAAAGCTTATAAAGATGGTTCTCTTTGGAGATCATCTTTCACTTTGAGGGAAGTTTCGACAGTTTAAAGTGGAAACGAAAAAAAATCATTTTGAAAATTTTGATTACTGGTTCTAAAAGTATGAATTCAAATTCACTCTAAAAGTATGAATTCAAATTCGCTTAACCAATCAGCTGTGTCAATTTCAAAATTGGACCAATGATATAAAGACTATTATGGATAAGTGGAATTGGTAGTCTAAATACCAACCAAGTTAATATTCATAGATCGTTGATTTATCGGCCTACTTTAAGAGACAATTATACAAAATTAGACTCAGTATGAATCATATTGAAATTAATATCTCGACAAATTTATTGCCTCTTTTTTCTATTAATTTGATTCCGGTTTGTCAAAATTCAAGATTAGCATCTAAATGGAAAAAAGTTTCTTGAGAAAAATTACTCTTTTATGAAGAGAAGGGATGGCATGAGTCGCATCTAAGACACTCGAACCCGTAGGAAACAAATTCATATTGGAGGAGGAGGGGGGGGGGGGGGTTAAATTGTGTAAAACTCATTCTCAAGAGGGGGTGTGGGGGTGCAGAATTCAAGGCCTTGGGGTTGTCTGCTCCTGTCTTGTAACAACATACCAGTAATTTCTTTATATCTTGAGAATAAAAAGAATCATTTTTCAGTCATAAATGCCAAAGTTATAGGAGGGCGGTTTCCCTGCCTGTCCCCCTTGTTCCTACGTGCCTGAGAGAACAACTGAAGGACCCACACAACAATCGACATATAGTAGGCTATCGTAATATTACACTATTAGTATCATAAAAACATATTTTCTTACCTTCGACATTAGAAATAGTAAACTGGAGGTTATAGTGGAATAACGTGTGGAATATTAGCACCAAGCTTTCTGTCTTCTGCTACACACTTCCTCATACATATATCACGTCTGCTGTCATTCCGCGCGTGACATAACTGTCATCCATTTTGAATATTCAAAATGATAAAAAATATTCCATGAAGAAGACGAAATTCCTTCAGATCAACACGTTACAAATAGAATACCATCAGTAAATACAGCATGCTTCAATAGTTCCTTTTAGCGCGCGACTTGATTCCAAATAGCAGACGAGATTTCAAAGAGCAGACGATCGATTTTTAGACGCGATTAACACGGCGTAATTCTTAGAACAAATGTAATAGAAAAACGTTTTTCGGTCGTCCAGCTGGCAATCAAAGATCTGAAGGAACTTGGTAAATAAGATGTATTCGTCACTATAGCCTGAGGCTAAAATTGCGAAACACGAAACAAATGTTGGAAGTTTTTTTTCTTTGATAAAACAGGATGCTGGTATCTTTTCAAATCTTTAAGAAAATATTCTTAATCTTTTAATAGGTCAGTTCTAGACTTTACTTCCTCTCTGATATATTGATAAAAAATAATTGTGGGACTTTGTTTCCCCAAAACCTAACACCAATCTGCGATTATGTCTATCAGTATCAATTTGATAAAATTTGATAATTTCATTTCATTACCACAAATGTTCAAAGCAATACTTCACAAGAAACCAATCAAAAATATAGGCCTATATGTGTATATGTGTTTCATCAACACAAAACTTAACACCACTCCGCGATTACGCCCATCAACTTGAAGGTTCCACTAAGCTAGGTCATTGTCAGTTTATGCCTATACACACTGCAATTTACCGTTACGTAAACCATTATTTATTGTCATGAACCCAATCAGGGACTGAAAAGGCAGACGTATACTCCATAAGCCCAACCGGGAGCAGATGGAAGACCTAGGCTACGTTTCAGCGGAAGGGATCACTCTTGAGGGGACCACTCTCAAGGCGTCGAGGACCGCCATTTAAGAAGGCCTGCGTTTAATACACGAATTACCAGTGTTGTTATTCGATCTATTACAACATATTTAGCTGGTAGACAAACCCAAGTTGACTCGGTGCCAATTCAGTGCCTGACGTTTGAACTATAGCAGAACATTCACTAGATTGCTATCGGCTTTTTTCTTTACTGCCAACTTTCTAACAGTGGTTCTTCCTGGCAAAATTTCCATTGCACACTGCATGGCGTTGCCTACTGCCAACTTTCTAACATAGGCTGGCTCTGGTACAATTTCCATTGCATACTGCATGGCGTTGCCTACTGCCAACTTTCTAACACGGGTTCTTCCTGGCAAAATTTCCATTGCATACAGCATGGCGTTGCCTATTGCCAACTTTCTAACATAGGCTGGCTCTGGTAGAATGTCCATTGCACACTGCATGGCGTTGCCTTCTGCCAACTTTCTAACATAGGCATGCTCTGGTAGAATTTCCATTGCATACTGCATGGCGTTGCCTGTCTTCATCTTGCGATTGCATGGGTTCTACATGCAAGATGGTGTACCAATTTGGAACCATTCTACCAGTACTTGCGAATGTTAAGCAAATTAGGCCCTTCTGTTTCAATCCCTGTGTATACAGGGCTATTATGAGGCTATTTACAAAAAATATCTTTTCATAAGAACCACCTGTCCACAAATATCTTTCACGCACGTTTCAAATTTTTAATGAATGGAATTTTTTAGCCGCCTGCCGTCTGTTACTAAATATTCGGATGTTTTAGCGGGAAGCTCGCGCTGATATTTAGCGTTACGTTACATTAGATGATAAACAGTTTTTGATTGGTTACTTCTGGTGTTTTTTAATTTTAAAAATAGATGCCTGCCACCTGTTGGACTCACTTATTATATTATTTTAACAATTTCGTTTAAAAGCTTTGAAACACAATATTATTCCGTTAAAGAAAACATTTGCTTTACATTTAACTGGAATAACAAACACTTTGAAACCAATATTGATAACGGTATGCTTGACCTTGTGATGCTTTGGTTGTTATGTTTGAGAGTTCGGTTCTCGATCAGGGTGTGAAAGTCTGATGACCTTGAATAAGTCATAATTCCAGTCCACCCAGCTGTAAATGGGTACGGATAATCCGGGAAAGATCAATGCCAAGAGGTTTGGCCAAGGACCAGCTGGGAGAAAGGATCCACACGGAACCTAAGTTGTTATCCTTGTATTGTTTCTTTCTTTCCTTAAAAGCTAAAACGAGCCATAATTTTAGAGTAAAGGCTCACACCTCTTACATTTTGTTTGATTGAATATCATAATCGATTTAATTTACATAGGCTACTAACAGTAGCGTATATTATCGATTCCTTAATAAAATGTATAGCAAAATCCATTTATATCATTAGAGGGGCTGACATGGAAAAGCGTCTAGTCGTTCGGATGGGACAATAAACCGAGGTCCCGTGTGCTATTGGCTGTGCACGTTAAAGATCCCTCGATAGTTGAAAATCGAAGATAAGAGTAGGCTAATGCCGCTGTCCTGGCAAAATTTCCCTCATTGCACACTGCATGGCGTTTGCCCGTCCTCCATTAGCCCATATACATGTAGGTGCAGAAAAGCAGGACGTAAAACTCCATTCATTTCATTTTCATTTATATCATTAGGGCATGAAGATTTATACCATAGTTACTTTTTGAACAATACAATGTTTCGATAATTTACATTGTCACTATCGCATTAGATAAAATTTAATTCAATGTGGATGTACTTGATAAACTGGCCATATATCTTGTTTTATTATCACGTTTCGTCAATTTACATTGTCACAATCGTCCAGATATATGGCAATATCAATAATTCCATAATAGTCCAAAAGGACTGGACATCAGTGTAAACAAAGTCATTAAATAAATTGGACTTGGAGGTTAAGTAAAGGTTATCCATGGCATGTTTTGGGAATAAACGCTTCCATAGCAGATCTTTTAATAGAACGGGTACTCAATGACGTATGACTCATCGTGACAGACGATAAAAACAAACAACCAATCAAAATGATTGGTTTCTGCGGCATTGACACTTAAACGTCATATTTTACGCATGTTTAGCCTCTTTCATCAAGTCTTTAATGTATAATTTGTAGTACAAAGTGACTGGTTGTTCGAGTGTACTGATTGTGATAAATCTCCCGCGGAAAATGATTCATAAAGATTTGGCGCTAAAATTTTTCTTTTACCGCCTGCCACTTGTTGCATTTGTAGTATTTGATAGGAAATTGACTCAATAAAACCTCGTGAATAATTCACCAGGATTCCAGTGGCATGTTGAAGGCTTGATTGCCGTCGCTATTCTGTTTATTTCAAGTAGATCTCCTTTACGAGTTGTGGTTTTGTATGGGGAAAGGTTCTACGCAATGTTGTTTGCTCAATTTCTCACTTAGCTACCAAAAGGACTGGTTGAACCAATTCCACTAGTACCCATACCAAGGAAAATGTATGAAAATGACAAGTTTACGTCAGCACTCAGTTAAGAATTGTCCTCGGCTATGTCAACCCCCACCCCTCTCTATCTCACCCGCCCATTTGAAAAGTATGTAACCCCGTTGAAACGCCACTGTAGAAACAGTCGTCCCTCTAGAGACACATTCAGCATAGCAGGTCGTATACCACCGCAATGAGTTATTGAGGACAGAGTCCATTTCATGTCAGTTTACTAGTACTTTAATTCATATTCAACTCTATTGGGACTGTTGATTGGAATTTTATTGTGTTCTGTTATCATTTATATCGATCATCTCCCTTTGATGAAGCCAGTGCTGCTGATCACGAGGTCAATTATGGTGCTGACATTGATTCCTCGTGATGGAACGAATGAATGCATTAGTGATGACATTCTAACTATAGTTGTGTATTGCAGTCTAATTTTAGAGACTAAGAGAGATAACTCCATTTAAAGTCGTCTTCAGACTCCCGTCAATTAATGAATGCACACAGAATTGCACGTACCTTTCCCAAAGTCTTGAATGAAAGAACCACAATGCTAATGTTCAATTCTTGAGACATGGTGCCCTCACACCAAATATATCAGCTGTACAGCTTTAGTTTTGATCAATCCACCACTTGTACCTCTAGTAATAAGAGACCCACCTCACATAGCCATAGGGGCCCACGACTTAACGAATTTTTGTAATATTTTGCCCGATTTTCTGGATTTTTGCCCAAAAAATACGGCTATGATCACTCAATGACTGCCACACTAAAAATCAGCCGCTGAAACTCCGAATTATCAACCCATAAAAGCCCCTTTTAGCCCACAAATTGGGAAAGGAACAACTCAAAGGGTTGAATAGAGAACGATTTATTTCCTCTTTGAACAACAAAGCAGCACAAGTTCAATACAAAATGGATAACAAACAAGTTAAAAACATAACAAAGTAACAAAACAAGTCATTTTGACTAATAACGCCTTAGGCGTGGCCTATTTTGGAATTGAATTGAAGGGTCTATACCAGTGGTTCCAAACCTTTTTCAAACTGTGGCCCAAATTGATGAAACGCCTGGAGCCCCTGTTCATTACCAAATTAGCCGGGGCTCAAACACGAATTAGTGAGTTGAGTTAAAGGCATTGTAAATTGCATTTCTAAACTTTATATGTGTATCAGGGACACTGATAATTCCAATCTCTTTTCCGATGTCTGTGGTTCTTGCAATTTCACTACAACTAACATGTTGATGTTATCAGTGTCCCCGATACACATACAAAGTTTAGAAATACGCTTTAAAATCCCTTTAACTGTTGGTATGTTCCAGTATAAATCACATTGTGAACGCTACAAATTGACTCTTTGCAGGCCAGTGGATTTTGTAACATGATCATAACAAAAGTTTTGAAATTCAATATCAACATTTCTGCCAAGCATATATCACAAATCTAACAAGTAACTTACACAGAGTATGATCAGCGTTACTGACGAGGGGTTAATTTCCTAAAACACGGGTGCAAAAGCTTTGCTCTAATGTTACCGTTAATTTTTCATGATACAAGTTTAAATATCAAAGCGTTGGTTTATGGTTTGAATTTGGAGTGTTCTAACCAATCATATTTAAGAATTTGTCTCCGGAAAGTCTTTTAACACAATCACCGATTGTGATTGGTTGATTTCATTGGCTGATCCCGGTCGCGAAGGGATATCCATCGAAGACGTTGATTGGCCACTTGGTTTTATAACAGTTTTTGATTGGTCAACTGAATGCGATCTTAACACTGATTGGTTGGTTTCTGTGTGTGATTTTGAGTGGTCGAATGATACTGTTGGTCTAAGTGGTGATTGGATGAATTGAGAATTGGAGGATGATGATTGGTCCATTGATTTAACCGGAAGTAGTGTTGAATGAGTTGACATGTGGAGATGAAGGTCATCAGCTTGAGTGAAAGTGTCGCCACATCTTCCACACACATACGGTCTTTCCTGAAATATACAAAGTATCTTTATAGTAATTTAAAAATCATTGGGGAGTGTTGTAGCTCCATTAGTTTAAGATCTTTCTAAGCTCTTTCTAAGGTTCCATAGCCACATTAATCCGAGTGTCATTTAGCTCCTTAAACTTTATTGTGAGGCTTTAGCTCACTCGGTCAGTTATGACGACAATTGACTTCTTACCCTGTGAAAATTAAAATCCGTACAAGCAAATCAATTCCGTTAATCAAAATCCCATCCGAAATCATGGCAAAATCGAGAGCAATAGTTATATAGTAGTGTTACCCTGTGGAAGCATCTACATCCACTAACAAGGAAACGTTTCTGAGATGCATGGGCGCTTGCATGAAACCAGCTTACTCACTAAGCCTCTTCAAACTGCCTGGGAGAGCTTGAAAAGGGTCGATAAACTAACCTGCATGTGTGTATGTAGGTGAGTCTTTAAACTTTGAGCATTAGTAAAACCAGCATCACAGTATTCACAGACGTACGGTCTCAACTCAGCATGGGTAAGAATATGGGCCTGAAATAGTAGGTTCAACTGATACTTTAAGCTGATTCAAATAGTTTCATGTCCGAAAATGGAATCTGGAGCAAGAAACAAAATGTTTCAGTGGCAAGGATGAAATATGTAAAGTTGTTATTGTTTCAAGGGTAACGAAAGAAAGAAACGCCTATATTTTACATTGATAATAACTGAGGTTCACAAGGATTCTTTCTACAAGCTGGTCCTTGACAAAACCTATTGGCAATGATCTTACAAAGAAAATAATTTAGGCTTATGTTCCCAAGAGGATCCTTTCTATCTGCTACTGGTTCTTAGTCAAACCTAGGGGCATTTATCTTACAAAGATACCGACTTAGGTTTCCAAGAGGGTCCTTTCCACCAGCTGGTCCTTAATGAAACCTCTGGCATGATCCTTCCCAAAGTATCGATAATAACTTACCCTAAGCTCTTGAATGTCCTTGAAGCCTTTCCGACAAATCCCACACAGATGCGGACCTCCATCCACACCATCCTCTACTTTTATTATTTTAGGAATTATCGGCCCTTGAGGAGCTTCCACAATTTGAACATCGTCATCTTCCGTTTGATTGGTTGATACGAATCCCCCGCGGCCGATTTCCCCCATATCTATTGGCTCATGCTTGATTTCAACTGTCACTCGTTCATTGGATGCCTCGTCGTGCTTTTCATAGTCTAATCGTTTCGGGAACTGATTATCACCGGAAGTTGAAGACTGACTAGACTGGATAACCGAGTTATTTTGATTAGAGTTATCTCCCTTAGTCACATTGTCCAGACGTTGGGATAATTCAGTCGATTTTGAGATCAGGTATTGAAAATACTGTTCTGCGTCTTCCACATCCAGCCTGTCTAACTCTCCGTTTGCTTGTAAATATTCATACACCCCGGAACTAATCACACCCAAACCTTCCAACTCCTTAAAATGTGCACGTGATCGAAAATGCACATGCAATTGGTCCATTTCAGTAAACTGAACGCCACAATACACACATTTGAAAGCATTCGATTTCACACGTTCTTTGTGTTCTGTCGATTGTAAATGTCTCACATACGCATTTTCTGAATGGAATTGGATCTCACAGCGATTACATTTAAAGGCAGAGTCGGGCGCATGCGTCAGTTTGTGAACTGTCAAGTCTTGACTATCCAGACATTTATGACCACAATCACATTCAAACGAACTGTTATCAGAAGACTGGTTGTTCCAGACTTCAAATCCCGAATCATCGGTTAGGAATATCTTGATCTGATTGGTGGCTTCTGTGACACCTGGTATTTTCGATTGTCCAGTCTTTTCACGATCACTAACGGGCACTTTGATTGGTCCTGATCGTCCAGTACCTTCAACTGAAGACTCGTTCATTGAGTTTGAAAGAGAAACACTTTGAATAATGTTATCCAAAAAAGGATGACTGAATTGAAATGATAAACCGGAAGTAGAACTTGAGGCAGACGACCTGACGGGTGTCATGACAACGCTATCTTGCTGAATGATCTGCCCAACGATTGGTCCACGATAATTTGAATCTTTAGTGGCGGCAACTTTAGTGGATAGACATGGCGGAAGATAGGACAAGATAGATGCATTGAGGGGCGTCTGTGGATAAGCGGGTACTTCTTTCTCTTTGGGTGTCTTCGCAGGCGAGGCTGGAACGTAGAATCTCTTGCGACTTGGTAGTAACTCTACTCCTAAGAACAAATCACTTGGTCGTTTGGTAGAGGACACACCCGAATCTGGATCCTGAAAGGGACGAAGGATTTAATTTAGGTCTTGTTATAACTTTGGGCTACATCAAAATGTATTTTCATGATAATTCAGAGGTTCTTTCTCTTTAATGAAGGACGGAAATTTGAATACGATAGTAAGATAACAACTTTGGTTCTCGAGGTTCCTTTTTACCAGCTGGTCTTTGAGCACGAGTCGTATTGCCCGATAATACTTACTAAAAGAAGGAGAATGGGTTACAGGGAAGTCGTTAATACAATGTGAAAGGGCAGTAATGGGAAACAGGGAAGATGTTTATACTCACAGTAATATCCTGGTCCATGTTGATGATTTGTTGAACTGGTACAGACTGTGACACTGTAAGACTGTCATCCTTGGGTTGCAAACCGGACAGTGGTTTGGTCCGGGACATCAGTGCACCTATCAGATTACCCAATCGTGTTTCTGAAATAGATACATCAAATATATCATCGGCTATATGGACTATCTGCAAGGGATGCCAAACCCTGTCACATGGGTTGCATCTGTTTTCCCAAAAAGTTCTTGTTCGAGGAGTGGACTTCCAGAGTGGTCCTTAAAAGCCTGCTTCTGTCCACAAGTTGACCAACCGAAATAGTAAAAAAATATTCCCAAAAGAAGAACATAAATACCTCGCTTTTCTCCGCCTTCAATGGAGCTATCATCTTTTTCGTCTGATTCAGCCTTTTTAGACAATTCTAACAGACTTCTGGCAATTTCGGTATCCATCACTTGAGCTCTGGCTGGATCCGAACCTAAAAAACGTTAAAAAACAAGTTTAAATGTAATGAAATGTTTTTGGATCATCCAAAACTTCATACATATTTGTTATAAAAATACACTGTCTGGAACAATAAAATTAAGTTAAGATATTCAAAAATATGACCCCACAGAAGAGAGTCTGCTGTGTCCTGTCTTAAGATTCAAAATCAATCCGTTAAGTGTACTTACTTTTATCAGGAGTCATTGCTCTATCAGCATAAGATGTACCGTCAAATCCATAGACTGTACCAAGACTGAAAATATAAAAATAAAATACATTTTATACCACACACACAAAACTGCACAGACACCCACCCACCCACCCAGAACCCCACGTGTCACTGGGACATGGATGGTATTGTTGGCCACATGGCGGCATAAAAGCAGTCAAATGCCCCATGAATTTTAGCCTCTACTATTTCAATTTCTTACCTAGCAGACGATCCCTTCTGTATGATTTTCATCAAGGCAGGCTCGTCGCTCTCTGATACTTGGACAGCTACATAAACAGGAGAGGATGGCGGTACTTCACTTATAGGATCCTCCTCTACTGTTAACCTAGAATTAAAATGCACATGCATATATGTATATTGTATAGGATAGTCAAATATAAGTATTTTAAAATGAAAACTACACTTCAGTTACGCCCTGTGAAAAATAATATCAGAAGGATTAAAAGCCTCATAATCTATTTAGACGAACAATTTCATGGTATTTCCAAAGCCAAGTCATAACGGGAAACCATAATTATTTTCCAGTATCGGTAAGTGTATCAGTCAGAGACATACATCGAGTCAATACAAACAGCTTCGTTGGATTCCCTTAAACGAGACTAAGGCAATAAGCTTACCTTTCAAATTCATATTCTCTCTTTTCATTTTCATCTTCCCCATCCAAAGACATAGAATCATCTTTATCGTCTTCACCATCATCATCTTCAATGGATTCTTCCGTCCAAACACCACTTTCTTTATACGAGGACATCTGGGCCGCAAGTTCTTCATCATCGATTTGACAATCCTCGACTGAAGTTGGTACAGGAACGACTCCTAACTCAATGCATTTCTTCTGATGAGCTTTAGACTTCATATGTTTGGTCAAGTTGCCCTTGGTCTTAAAGGAGAACTTACAGTGACGGCAATGGTACGGTCTGTGGTCGGTATGAGTCCGTATGTGCTTCTTCAGCATGCTCGGTTTACGGCAACGTATTCCACACGTCTCGCAGACGTAGTTACCCCGACCACGTCCTCTGATGTAAGTGTATTCCGCATCCGTTTTGAATCCACCTCGACAAACTTTTTCTTTCTTCAACGCAGCCATTTTAGATGCATCCGTTTCCTTTTTAGAAGTCTCCGGTGTGGTTTCTCGGATTTTTGTTAAAACTTTTTCCAAGGTAGTTGAGCTGACTTTTTCTCGCTTGTTCAAATCCTTTTCTTTTGAGTGAGACCAGCCTGGCTTCATATCGTGTCCTTCACGTTGTTTGTGGTATGTCCAGTACGTACTGTGGGTTACGAATCCTCCCAGTGAGCTCGGAATGGAGTTACCTCCCTCAGCATAAACCGGATTACTGGTATATCGAGACTTATACAGGGTCAGCAAATCCTTGGAAGTCAGGCCAGCAGGGTTGGGGTTATACGGTGCAGCCTTCCAGTTCGAATACATGGAAATCTTCTTGTTGGCTGATATCGGAACATAAAATGGCTGAGGTCTTTGGACACAGCAGTACGACACATGAGTCGTGCTCCGTAATGTTGCTATCAGGTGCCCGTAAAGATTTAAAGGTGCGGTTGCTTTAGTTTTCTTCGGAGTTGATGGTGGCACCGGATCTGGTTTTCTCTCATTGGGTTTTTCTTGACTGGACAATTTCTCTCGCAGCTGTTGAGTCGTATTCGAGTTCACTCCCTTGTCGTACTGAAGAGGCTTGCTGGCTTGAGTTGTTGAAACTTCAGAGAAAGAACGATTGAAGCTTGGAGATCGAGCAGCTTCTTGTGACTTCTGTATCAACAGCTCTTTAACAGTTTTGGATCCGGGAAAGGATTTTGATGACGTATTCGGACTAATCAAAGTTATGACGTTCTGTGAACCAGACAACCTGCTGAGGTTACTACGGTAACCGGCGCTTAATCCTTTAGTCTGGGAATAAAACGGTTGTGCGATAACTACGGGTACACTGAAGAACTGTACTGGATCACCATCTGTCGGACCGCCATCTTTGATAAGAATAGCAGCAGTCATAGTACCTAGTCTTGTTTCGTCAAAGCTCTGAGACATGGACATGGGTATCACCGACCCTTGTTTGGACAAAGACGATCCCAGCTGACATGTCGATCTGGACTTCATCAGTTTACTTCCGGAAACTGGTGCGTCATCTTCTGTGTAATCCACTGCTTTCAACTGACCAGAATTCATTTGTTTTAACTCTCCTAATTTGGGTCGTTTAGAGTGCGGACATCCTTGGGCATCCTTTGTCAAAAGCTGGGCTAGTTTACTACCATCACCGAACTGTGGTCTGTTCGCAGATCCCGGTGTGTCAGGCGTTCTGTTACCGATTCCTGGACTATCAAGTGAACCTTCCCTCGTTTTCTCCGCACTCATGGACCTCTTCAACAAAAGTTTTCCCTTCAATCGCATCTTCATGTTGGAAACGGCTTGACTTTGAGTGTGTGGTTCCGGAATGTCAGGGGTCATCGGTGATATCATGGGTTGACCTATCAACGGGAGACTGGTGTTGGGCAGAATAGCTTGGAATGGAGTAGGAGTACCCGGAGTTTTACTTCCGGATCCCATTGAAGCAGATCGTGATGTCGCAGCAAGGTTGATTTGAGGGAATGCTAGACTACGGGATCTTAGAATCGCTGGAGACATCTGAGCTCCGGACTCTGATATCAAAGGTGATTGAGGAATGAAGAGTTGTCGTTGCTGATTCAAATTCAACATGACTGGGATAGACGTTGGTGTCATTATTCGCGGACTTTGGATCATAGGAGAGTTCGGATGCATTTGGAGAACCGGGGTTGAAGCTTGGAGTATCTGCATTGGTCCTGTAAATACTTTTCTTTCAACACTGGTCAAATCTGTTGGTTTCTGATCAATAACATAAGAACCGCTTTGAATCTTCATTGAGTCTGGTAAGGCGAGTTTTGGATAGCCATAAGATGATAATGGCAGCTCTGATGGTCTTGGGCTGGATTTCAAACTGGTCGAAGGTGTCCTCTCAAGCGGTTTGGCTAGTGGTTCAGCCCGAGGATCTATTTGCGTCTTTTCTTGTTTACCAGGAGCTCCTACTGGCATTGAAACAGATCTCTTCAATCCCGAGCTCGCTTTTTTGAAATAATTCGCTATCAAGACTTTCTGCTTCTGTTCAAAATCTTGATTATTTCTGGTCTGTGCGTCTGCAGTGCAATATAAGAGTTGATGCAGCTCCAGAGTGTCCACGTGGTTGAAACTGTCCCCACAATTTTCACAAATACTAGCAGGAAGAATACTGGAAATATTTTTCACGATATTCACCGGGTAAATATCAGATCCTGGAGGAGCAGATACGGAAATTTTCGGAACTCTGTTTGGAGTCACGGATGGCCTGGGAGGATAGACAGAGAACGTAGGGGGCACGGTTTCCCTTCCTTGAGTTGATCCAGTCAGCATGTCTTGAGGCGTCGACAGTAGGGATGTTGCTATTTTGGATTGAGATGGATCCAAAGAAGGGACTGTACTTCCTGATTCACTTTGCGTCTTCGATAACTTTATTTGGATCTTAAACTCGTTAGCAGCTGAGCTCATTTCTTCGACTGTTGTTGATTTGGACAGAGTGTGTTGAGTCGTCAAGATATTGAGACTTGATGATCGTTCTATAGATCCTCTATGGCTTTCACTGATTGATATTGGAAGTTGAAGACTGGTTGATGAATCAAAAGAGACATGAGTTTCCTTTGCTGGTAGATTGAGGCTACCAATTCGATTAACAGTACTCGTTGATGTAAGGGAGTTGAAACTCGAAGACCTGTCTATTCCACTTCGTGCGCTTTCGCTACTGGGAATGTTCAGACTGGCCGATCTGTCGATTTGGCCTCTCGGGAGATCGCTGGTAAGACTCAAAGTCTGGGAGCCTGTGAGTTCATTCAGCATCTTGAGCTGGTCCGTCTTCCGAGCTAAATTTTCTTTCTTGATGATTTCGGAACTATTTGGCAGAGATAATGCTGAGAGTAATGGCTTCCCGACTAAAGGTTTTCTGTATACCTCACCGGGTAGTGAGAGCATTGGAGACAGTGGCGTCGAGACGAAAATGGGTGTGTCTACCTTCTGGGAGAAAGCCGCGTTATCGCTGATTTGTCGAAAGATGTTTTTGGCTCTAGGTCTTGGTGCATCGGACATGGGTTTATCCACAATTGCAGCATTGGCAGATATGAGTTGTTGGATGTGCTCTTTGATATGTTCTGAGGAGAAGTTCTTGCTGTCGGATCGGTTGAATGACGGCGTGGAGCTCAGACTTGGTGTAGACGTTACTGGCGGCGTAGGCCGCGTCGCCAGAGCCGTTGATGTTGCGGATACGAGAGCGTCGATCTTTTGCTTCAGCTCGGATTTGCCAGTAATCTGCCCTTCGGACGAGCTTGCGACGTGAACGATCACTTCTAAGGATTTGTCAGGCAGTTTGTTAAAGGATGTTGATATCTGTATCCCTTGGAAATTTGGAGAATTAATCTTGGCCATGAGCTCCTCGAGGTCTTTTAGTCCCTTTTTAGAAGCTTCTCTTCCCATACTTGGGTGTGGTAGTTTTACCGTTTCTGTGCTGATAGTGATGGAAGGTTCCTTTGTGTTCAGAATAGGCGGGGAGTTGAGAACTGGCGGGGACCCTAGGAGTTGTGGGGTACTGGGTCCAGGGGGTTTGGTTTCCGTGCTCATGATTACCGGAAGTGACATCTTTCCAGATTTGTTAAGTCTAGTAGGAGTTGCCACAGTGGACGAGTCCATGCTTGGTATTTGGCCTAGTTGTGGTTCGCTAACGGAGTACTCTGGCGTGCTCTTTTGTGAATACAACCTTGGTCGAGCTTCTGCATCAGGGATCATCAAAGATTCCATGCTAATTCCATGTTTAGGAGCAATCTTTATGGGATAGTGACTATGGACTTCCAGCATTGCATGAGACTTCTTTTTCTCTTGTATTTCCAAATTTTTAGACCATTCAATCAGCTTTTCAACCTCCATTTTTTTCTTGTAACTAGGAAGTGACGTAGATGCCGCTGTGATCAACTCTGTTGTTTCGATGGATTGGATAGCCATCGGAGAAGGTGAAGCCTCAAAGGATTTTTCGGGGTTGTGGTCGTCGTGGTCACTAGCAGACTCCGTTTCTTCTTCGTCCTCTATAGTTCTGGTCGCGATGCCGTCCTCAGAAATTTCATTAGATTCCGTTTCTACGATTTCTTCTACTAAATTCGGGTCCACCATTGTTGTTTGCTCGGACATTGACCCTTGGTTCACCTTCAACGCATGCGCTCTTGATTTACAATGCTTATACAAATTACTTTTGGTTTTAAAAGAAAAGCCACAATCGAGACAGGGAAATGGTCGTTCTCCAGTATGTGCTCGTAGATGCTTCTCCAAAACACTTGGTTTTGCACATCCACGACCGCAGTATGAACAAATATGTCTACCGGGTTTCTGGGGATGTTTACGCCGTCGCCCTACCATGGGTGTTGTTTCAATTTCGACACTTTGTCCTATGATTTCACTTTGACTTTTGGCAAATGTTTCCACTCTTTTGGATTTCTGCATGAGCTGCAACGGCAGGCTAGACTCCGATGCTTGTTTGGTATACATTAATTTGGGACTCAATCGGTCGTATGCTTCGGCTTTGAGAAGGATCTTTTGCTTCAGCTTCTCCGTTGACGGTTGGCCTTTCTCGTCCGTCTGCGTTATCACAATCTGTGCGTCTTCGATCTCGACTCCTTGCAGGTCGTTGAGGACGATGACTTGATCCTCGTCCAGCTCTTCCGTATCTGGTTGACGTGCTGCAATGTTCTGCAACTCGTTGTCAGTGACCACAAATAAAGCTTCTAGGGATCTGTTGCGCTTGTCTGTTCCGGACGCCGAAGGATTAGGTGACGAGTCGCCTCCCGTGTCCACATCTTCTTCAGTCGAGGCATCTAAAATGAAATAGAAAAACTGATCTAGCTCACATGGTTATTTAAAAAAAACTTGGTCATTTAACATACCAAATAATTACAGTATACCCAATCAAGAATATCATTTGTTTATTTGCACTTGTAGTCACATTATCAAGTATTCAAGATGATCTAGGGACATACGCTACAAAACCCACAACATTGGACGTTTAGACCATTACAACAAGCATATATGTACTTTTAGCTCCAACATTTCATCTCCATTTGTCCATATAATATTGGACGTAAAACTTAAGTATAATACATTACAAGAAACAAAAATATCGTCCAAAATCGTGGCAAAATCGAGAGCAATAGTTATATAGTAGTAGACTACTCCAAAGAGAAGTACCACCAGGTGTTTCGAAAAGAGTAAGCGTGTTCTGCTTACAAGAAAACTCAATGTTCCTTTACCTGTCTTAGCTTCACTGGCGGAGGTTTTGGGTGAAGTACTGCTTCCGGTTTCTGCCTCTTTTGGGCCGTTTTCAGGTGTCGTTTCAGATGATTCTGATGTTTTTCTTTTCTTTTCAGGGACATCTTCCTGGTCAAAACTTTCATCAAACGTTCCTGGAAAACAAACAGTGAGTTGTGTTATTATTTTTAAAATAAATTGAAAGGGGGTGGGGGTGGTTACTGTGTAAGTGTTTGCTGCTCTTCCCCCAAAACAAAAGACCCTCGTTGCTGACACCCCTTCCCCTTTTTCAAAGCATAGTATTGTCGAACAAGTGATAATTTAAACCTAGATATACATGAGTCACCTCTGCCCTCACCCCTCCCTCCAATGGACGTACCGTGGGTCCCTATTACTTGCCCCACGCCAACTAAACCCTTCCCTCTTTACATGTATATAGGACAATTTAATCCTATATATAGCTATGAGTCACCTCGATATACTTTGTTTGCTGGTCGGTTGCTTATAATCGATATACACGTAAACACGCTGTTTCAATGGTTTAAATGGAAAATAAGTAGGCCAGTATTGGCTTATGTATATCTAGAAAGGTCTTCTGCATTGAATATTACGTCTTACTTTTCAGCTTCAGAAATGAAATGAAAATGAATGGAGTTTTACGTCCTACTTTTCTGTACCTATATGGGCTAATTGAGGACGGGCAAACGCCAGGCAGTGTGCAATGAGGGAAATTTTGCCAGGACAGCGGCATTAGTTTGCTCTTATTTTCGATTTCGAGGTATCTTTAATGTGCACAGCCAATATTTTCAGCTTCAGGGAGCACAAGGTCATGCAGTGTGCAATAAGGGAGGTTATCTGAAATATAGCATGAGCATATTCCTTTTTGAATTCTGTATACCGAATGAGATAGTGGCTCACGGTTACTTGATTGAATGCCCCACCCCTTCCCAAAACATTTTGCTCTTGACATTAAAACCGGTTGAAATATTGTCAGCATTGCTTCAAAGGTTTTTATGGGTTGGATTTAGCTAATATTAAAGTATGACAATATATATGGGAAGGGGGTGTGGGGGGAACTAAAGATCAAAGCAACTATCTAGTCCAACAAGCAAGTCCTTATACTGATGAAGTCATTTGGTAAAAAGAGGACGTATCGCATTAAAGGCCAAAGCCACGTTAAAGTCGAATCGTCATTGATTGGACATTTGAAAATTTCAAATTGATCACATAAGTTTTCCGGTAATGTATATCTAAATAGGCGTATTATATGTATATGAATTATTGGTATGAGAAATGGTTACATGTAGGACATTGATGCATACGTGTACTTTTATACAAGACAACTACCCTAAGCCACATCATGCCTGAACCACGCCACCATTTGAAGGATATGTCCGAGCTTGCCCACGTGTACCGTCATTGTATCATCAATATGCTTTACATTATGCAGAATTTCTAAAATGTGTGATCTTTTAAGATTGACTTTGTGACTTTGTTGAAATTTAGCCCCAGTTTTTTCACCCGACAAATTGCAATCAGTAGTGGGAAACACCCATCTGACACTTGTTACCAAAGCGACAATGACGTCATTAAAAATTGGGGATTCCCACGGGTTTTCTACTCGTGTTTTACCCGATTCTGTACTTCTCGTTTGTGCATAGTGAACAATTTTATTATGAAATGAACTTTGTACAATTCACTACAAATATAGATGAATTTCAATGGAAAATTGGTTGAAAAAGTAAAGAAATTGTTCTTCACGGGGCCTCAAAAATCCACTACCGGTTTGGCGCAGTCCGGACTATTCGGGAGAACCCACGCGATTGTTAAAATATGTCGCCCTCATTGATTTAGAATCCTGGGCGGATTTCTTAAACCCGGATTTTCAAACCATAAGAGATTATTTCGTAATTCTGCAGTTTCGAGTAAAACGAAAGTCACTAAGTTAGTTTGATCGATGGTTGCCAAGAACCAAGCCGTCTGTATATTTGGGTCACCCCGAAACTCCACACAATATTGGCAGTTTGCCAAGGGGAGTTTTAGATGGATTAGTTCATTATTTAATCCGGGGGGAGTTTGACTTAATGTATTGTTCATTAATCTCATCGCGTGTTAACAAATTTTTATCTGACAAAGTTACAGGATCTTACGCAACATTTCAACGAATCAAATCACTAAATAGCGGCTTTTTATGCATTATTCGCGTATAAAGCACTTGATGGGATAAGAAGATTAAATTTATCCTATTACAAGTGTTGCCAGTTTCGTATTTTGGGCTGATATAGATATACTTAGAGTTAGATGTTATAGTACAACACTTGATCTTCTTTAGGAGATTCTCTCCTATAACACCTATAACTTGATAATACGTGTTAATGTCGTCTGCTTGCTTATTTGTCACGATGGTTTAGCGTTTCGCGCACAAATCTAAAGTGAAGGCGAATACTTCAAAAAAATTGTACAAAGCGATTCTCAAATTTTAGGCATCAGTCCTTCTATGCGGCAACCGAAAATATACGCAATTGCTGTGGACATAACAAGACCAAACCGGTAAAAAAAAAAATACATGTAGTCCCATATCTAAGCAAATTGCATAATATGACAGTCAACAAACCATAACCACTTCAATATAAAACCGATGCAACAAACAAATTTTTCTTGCTAAAGTAATAAATTATAGGAATTTATTTTCTGGGAAATTGTACATGACATAGCATAATATATCTTAAACGCTTCATAAATCACGGCCTCAACGCCAATACAACCCGTCACCCCTCCACATATTTCAAATGGAACGTTCCAATATGACCGCCATCCCCATAACGAAGTGGCTTGTTTACCAAATTTCTCAGAATTTCGACACGAATTCGAAAGTTCAAGCCTAATTTCCCCATTTTTAAACTGAACGATTGCTTAGAACAACTTTCCCGCCTTAAATTCATCGTAAAAGCAGAAATCACGAGGCCGTCTGCTGGGTAACCTAATTAAATTTCCTGCATAAATAATGATCGAAAATGCCGAGCAAAATAAGGACACCCCAATGGCAATCACTTAGTACGAGTGGTATTTCCCCCAAAATCTTCGCCTCAAACTCGACCCCCTTGATACGAATGACCACAATACTTGCATATTTCGACAATACATACATTTATCGTCCTATACCAAGCGAGAAATGTTTGAAAATATTTCTATATAAGCTATGCTAATGAGAAATAAAAAGAAAAATACATACGTTTCAACGGGGACAGAGCCGAGAGTTTTCTCGAGCGTGGCATCCCCCACACCGAATCAGCTCTCGTGAGCTTTACACCGTTTGAATGTCACTCATTCTTTCACTAAACATTTAGTATAATGTCATTGAACACAACAATCCACAAAAGTTGAAAATATTCCTTACACTTTGTCTACAATTAGCTATTAAATGTCGGGATTCTCGGCTAAAATGGGGAAATTCTTTCGTTCCAACATGAAGTGTGACGTCACTAATGGGAGATGACCTTTTTGAAAACGAGGCTTGTGGGTATCCCGTGTAATCTCCCTTGAGTTAAGCTGGGTTTTCATTCACATTGAAGTCACGTCTGCGTTTAGATAGTTTGCAGAATGCATTATACACACGACAATGTATGGTACGTAGCCTTTTTCATCTAGCGCTAAACAGCTAGTAACATACACTTTAGAACAGTGACACTTTTTTCATGAAGTGGAAAAATGGTCCACATAAGGGCAAAATAATGTAAATATTTGTACAGGTATTTGTAGTCTGTAGCACATGAATTTGTTAGTTGTAGTTACTTCCCTTTGCCTATACTTTCTTGTCAATCAAGGAAACGGGGTGTTTTTTCCTTCTTTGGATACGATTTGTGATAATAGAATTGGCCTGATTATATAGAAACTCGGTGCTTCCGATTGTCGAACTGCTGTCGGCTTTTAATCTCTGTCATGAGTTCTGTTTCACAGGCTGTGGGATGTATTTGCTGCCATGTAGCCTACTGTCGCCCGTCGGATTGTTTTTCTGTACACAGTTAACAATTAGTCTATTTTAAAGTAAACTTTCCTTTCGTTTGGCTTTTAAAACTACATTTACGTACAAATTGGAGTTTTAAAAACCCTAACGGAACGAATTTTGGGTCTGATTGGGATGACAAATAACTTTGTGGACCAACACTCTGATCAACTGCACTACAGTCCTTCCCCATTACAAATAAACACAACGTTTTTATACAAAATATGCAATTTATTAAAGATGAAAATTAACAAATTTGTGAAGAATAAAAATTATGCAAATTCAAAAAGACAAATTATTTAATAAAAAAAACAAGAGCTAAAATTCTTAAATACAATAAAGAGTAACTACTTATATAAAAAAAAATGTCAAGGGCAATAACTCGTGTAATGTAAAGCGATAAAGGTTTTGTGTGGTGTGATACTCTGGGAAAAATCAAGAGGGGAAATGGACGGTCTTATTTGTTTTGATGCCGCTTTGCGTTTGAGTTGGTCAACTATGCATGACTTTAGAAGACAAGGCTAAAAAGATGGAATAGGGGCCAAAAAATCGTCGAGGGGAGTGGAGGACCAGCCTCATTATTAAGAGTTAGGGGTGCCGGACCATCTTAACTTTTAAGGGTGCTCCAGTCACTACCTAAGACTACTGACGATGGTTTCCTAACTAAAATGTGCTTCTGATAACTACGCTATCCAGGCACTATGGCTTCATTATAATACTGGAATTATAAAGGCAACATTTTGAGTTGAATAGTGTATCTTAATTGGACATATTGTCCTTTAAAGGGCGTAGCCTCCATGTAAATAAGAAACCTGCGACGAGCTATAGTTCATGTACCATTTAACGCCTTTTATGACGTCACTGACAGTGATCTACCTTCCGGTACTATTGATATCTATGCAGATCATTGTCAGTGACGTCATAAAACGCGTTAGTTTTAGTGGAAATGCAAGAACCACAGACGTCGGAATAGAAATTGGAATAGCACAAATCGATGCTATCAGTGTGCCCGATACACATACAAAGTTTATAAATACGCTTTACAATCCCTTTAAGTTAAAAGAAATAACGTTTGACCTATATTATGTGGTCAAATCTTTGCAAGTTGATTAATATCTGGAATAGTATACACACAAAGTTAAAAGCATAACATTCAAATTAAAGGCAAGATTTTCCTCATCCTCATCCAATCCATTTAACAATCATGATGCAATTTTACAAACGTGTTCAAGAAAAATCATAACTTTCATAATTGAAGATCCCCATTTCGTGGAATATTGTAATTTGATTGGTTAAAAGAAATCATGATTTGACCAATCAGCTACCAGCACCAAACTTCCCTTGTCCAACTGTGCTGAATTTCAAACGTGACGAAACATGAAAACACGTGCAAATTTAAAAAGAGCACACATGGTACCTGGTTGCATGAAGCACACACGCTGTTGAGCTCATCCGCAGATACTGTTCGGAATCCCAATCGCTTGCCATACACCATAAAGGCCACATAAAGTACATGAAAACGGCATCCATTTCATCATAAGTCTGGTAATGCCCGACTACAGAAATTTGAGCAAAAATATCCAGTCAGCAGCACCATAGATTATTACGTGAAACACTGTTATTGATGACGTCATTCTTTGACCTTTGATCTGGGTCTTTCAGTCAACCAAACTTTGATAAATTCTGAAAAGAAAGGATACATGATTAGAGTAACTTCCCCTTTCATTTTAAAAACAACTTTTGTTCCATCTACTATGACAGTTCTTTGGGAAAACGGCGCCTATCTTCTTTGCACTGACGTCAGAATCCCCGCACTCTAATCTATTGAGCAACAGTCCGTCCTTTTTAAAAACAAAATGGCGTCTTACTCTTACCTTCATAATCGATCTTACCATCCTCTCTTACGTTGACAATTTTGAGCATGTCGTCGAGTTCCTCGTCCGTTAACGGTTCTCCTAACGTCTTCATGGTGGACTTGAACTCGGACAGCTCTATCAACCCTTCCGACTCTTTATCAAACACCTTAAAGGCACTACGGACAGCTTGTTCTCTATGGGCAGGGTTTTCTGCCTTCTTTAGTTCCTCTTGCATAAAACTGTGGAATTCTCTATACTCTATTCGACCACTACCTATAAATTAAATTAAATGGAGTTTTACGTCCAACCTTTTTTCACCTATGAGGGAAATTTTGCTAGGACAGCGGCGTTATTCTGCTATGTACGAGGACTATTCATAATTTCATCTGCATCTTTATCCAAGCTTTTTTCTACATTAGATATATACTTCTTCATGTCATGTCGCTCAATGATTATATTCTATGACACGCAAGTTGGACGCACAAAATCAGAGTGACACTAGGTGCACATACCTTCTTTATCAAGCTCCTCCATATACATCCCAATCTCTTCATCCGACATCTGCATCCCCATGCATTTCAACACCTTCCCCAACTCATTGGACGATATCGTATTGTCGTGATTCTTGTCAAAAATACGAAACAACTCTCGAATTTCTGAAATAGTTAATGGTCAGGTGTCAAAGTTCATTTGTTCATCATTTGTGGAAGGGACGTAGATCAGTGTATTGGAGTGCCAAAGAAGATATCTGGAAGAGAGCCTACAAAAGCGTATCTTTGTCAAAAATACGAAACTATATACTGAAATAGTTAAACATGTGATGCACAACTCTAGTGAAGCAACAAGACGTTACATCTTCTGCAGAGGCGTCCATTTGTGAGCTATGACGGTGACATACAATTGTTTAACGCTACGAAAGTTCATGCGAATGCAGACAATGATGACCGCCATTAAAAAGTACATTGTCTTACCTGAATCCATTTCTTTGTCCTTCTTTCGTCCCTGAAAAACAGAAAATAAAAGATGTGAATCCTTTTTTTAGTTCACCAATGTTCACTGTCTTGCTCTGCAGTCTTTGAATAATGCTTTCTGCATTCACAAGGCCACCAATCAATTCAAACGCATGTACATCTTCTGCAGTGGTCGTAGTCTTGAATTCCTCATCCGCTGGAATGTGGAAGCGAACGTTAAGTTGTCATCTACCAACGGAATACAGATTGCCTTTGATGAGTTTTAAAGAGCTTTAAATTGTCACAAACATTGACTAAGTCCATACTGCTTTTGATGGGCGGAGTAAAGTGTCACAAAAATCAATGACGTGGACCGCAAATGTTGTCGTCTGATGGTCCGCCATTTTGTTAGTTCCGATGAGGAAATCTCAGTCATATTTGAGTATTATATTTTGACTTAAAGATTTCCCGCTAGACAAAGATGATTTAAAAGCTTTATTTCTGCTTAGAATGTCTTTTTTACTTGTCTGAAAGTTGATTTTTGTTCACCTTTGTGTACTTCTTTGATGGAATGGCTAGTGAATTCCTTCACTTCGATCCTACGTTACCCAATTTGGAGAAAACAATCCTATCCTAATGAAGCTTTCTTTACATACAACCCGAAAGCATATTAAGGTGAGCTATACACATCTCATAAATTTAAGCTAAGTACCAGAAAACATAACTCTAAATGTGGAACAGCATATTAGAAATTCATTGGTAGCATCTAATGAACTTTTCATATGAATTTAAATAAGCCGCAAAACGAAACACGAAATATGAAACAGCATATTGACAATTCATTGGTAGCTCTAATGAACTTTTCATATGAAGTAAGCCGTAAAAAAAGCATATATTGACACTACATTGGTAGCAGCAGATGAAGTAAGCCATAGTATGAATTGAACCTGAGTGAAAAAAGTAATTTTGTAATTAATGGAAGTTAAGTCATTTACTGATGAATTATTAAAGCATATCCCAGTATCGTTACATCGGCTCTATTCCGATATTGGATATACTAGTACACGATAATAATAATCTTTTGTATAGCGCTGGTACATTTGGTAAAAACAGCTCAGTGGCGCACATTCTTTTGATATCTCACAGTCAGTTTAACTGCTATTGAAATAGAGTTTTACGTCCACTATTTTTCTTTTGTTCGAATCAAATAAATACACAATTTTCAACTACGATGGGTATTAAAACTGTTGTTCCGGCATTGTAATCCACTGAGCAATGATCTCCTCAATAAAACTATATACTACCTTGTCTGCGATTTCAGTTAACTGGAAGCTGAATTAAACTTTTCATCTACCAACCAACCAACAATTACTTTTCCTTAACGAGTACCTCTAGGTTAAAGGGATTGTAAAGTGGATTTCTAAACTTTGTATGTGTATCGAGGACACTGATGGCATCAATTTGCGCCATTCCAACGTCGACGTCTGTGGTTCTTGCAATTCCATTAAAACTAATACGTTTAGTGACGTCATAAAACGATTTAGTTTTAGTGGAATTGCAAGAACCACATACTAGTACGTCAACAACTACAACAAATTGATGCTGTCAGTGTCCCAGATACACATACAAAGTTTAGAAAACCACTTTACAATCCATTTAAGGCTGCAGCAACCTTTTTCATCAACTTTCTTCCTATAAATGGGCACTGATTTTTCAAAAAAAACTTCACAGACTAAACATAATAAAATCAAACAATCCTAAACTACTTCCACTCCAAAATTGGTATTAATAAACTTCATAACAATATTCTGGTTCTAATCCAGAACTTTGTCTCGTTAAATCTCTCGAGAGATGACGAGAGAGAAATATGTGTTAACGTCATCAATTCATGTGTAGTTAATTGAATCAGTGGTGAAATCTCTTCGCACCTCCGAAGATTAACTCTATTTCTGTTTTTCAACTCTCTGATGGAAGACCCGTTTCTGAAAGACTTATATATTCTATAGGCCATATTGAAATGTTCAATAAGCCCCCCTGACCAATTCTAGAAAGCGTCTAGTCGTTCGGATGGGACAGTTAACCCATCTGTGTTCAACTCTTTGATAGAAGACCCGTTTCTGAAAGACTTATATCTTCTCCGTAGATCCTATTGAAATCTTTATTAAACCCTAAAATTTTAGAAAGTGTCTAGTCGTTCGGATGGGACAGCAAACCGAGGCAGCATATGCTACAGGCTGTGCACGTTAAAGATCTCTCGGCAGAAGATGAAAACAGAGACGGATGATGTCAATGTCCTAGCAATTCTCTTACCACACACTGCATGGTATCTGTCCGTCCTCATTAGCCCAAATACATGCAAAATATTTGGATTTTTCTTTGAAAAGGATGAAACTGATGAAAACATGTATGGATGGATTCATTTCCAAAATGTATTTCAGTAGCAAGTTGACAGTCAAACATCAACGGGTCACATCATTCTGCTATATCAAATGCTTACGAGTCCCTGTGGTCAAGAGACAAGCACTTCCTATCATTGCCTTGCGATAGTGTGATACCTAACACTTTACACTAAGTGTTCTTTCATGACCCGATTGGGAGTTACTTCGGGTGACCACATATCATAATGTCTAAGTCTCTTGACAAATTTTAGATTAATTTCAAAGCAATAAAGAGTTCATAACCCAGGCCTTCTCAATTAATTTGGGGCCAAATAGAGCTTAGCTAGCATAGCGAGCAGAGCGTTTGGTAGAAGAGGCCACTTTTGAGGGTCAGATTTGTCCCGCAGGCCGCCATTTGAGAAGGTCTGTCAAAACCCTTAACGATACTGAATAAGTGCAGAATAGTAGAACGTAAAACTTCTTCCTATGCAGCCAGACACTAATTATACCACTCGCAGCGCATAGTTTGGACACGCTCCTTCCTTAACCTCCAAAACCACCTTTATTATGCTTTCCGTTTGTTCAGAGTTCAGGAGAACATAAGCTTGACATTACTACAAAGAAAACTCTTATGGTCCAAAAACATATACAATTTACAGCCTTGAATTCCGAAGCATATAGGTTCGAAACCTAAATTTAAGATGAAGTTCCTACCTTGATTTCGAAATCTTCCCGCATTTTGTGTAGCAAGCACCTGCTAGAGTTGAAAGCACGTGTGTATATATAAAAGCTAGTATGTATTCATATAAAAATAGACATCATACTACTACTGTATCCACTGATAACAATGACAACGATTTTTTTTTTATTTTTCATTATTTTTTACTGTTAATATTTTAATACAAATCGATCAAAAGACAATAGATTTATCTTCGATTAACCAGATATTGAAATACTATTGATTATTATGTAGCCTTTGTTATCCAGTATACGTTATAAGGATGGTTGTAATTATATAAAACAGGATTATTGTTGGCTTGATTCTTTTCTTTATTAATTCATTTATTTATTTCCCGTTCTGACCCTTTGTTTTTCTTTGTTTACAACGTATATAGCTGTTTGATAACGATTGGAAAAAATCACGCTGATCCTGACTTGTAGGACAGATTCATTAATTCATTTATTCGGTTGCTTTTTTGGTCATTCATTAATATCGTCACATTCATTCATTCATGGTCTTATAGTATCCTATTCTATTCTATTTCCTATTCTATTCTATTCTATCTTTGTCCTATCCTATCTTTGTTCTATCCTATCCTATCTTTGTCCTATCCCATCATATCTTTGATTTATCCTATCCTATTTTTGTTTTATCCTATCCTATCTTTGTTCTATCCTATCTTTGTTCTATCCTATCTTTGTTCTATCCTATCCTATCTTTGTTCTATCCTATCTTTGTTCTATCCTATCCTATCTTTGTTCTATCCTATCTCCTATCTTTGTTCTATCCTATCTTTGTTTTATCCTATCTTTATCCTATCCTATCTTTGTTCTATCCTATCCTATCCTATCTTTGTTCTATCCTATCTCCTATCTTTGATCTATCCTATCCTATTCTATCTTTGTTCTATCATATTCTATCTTTGTTCTATCCCATCATATCTTGGTTTTGTCCTATCCTATCTTTGTTTTATCCTATCCTATTTTTGTTCTATCCTATCCTATCCTTGTTCTATCCTATCGTATCCTATCTTTGTTCTATCCTATCCTATCTTTGTCCTATCCTATCTCCTATCTTTGTTCTATCCTATCCTTTCTTTGTTCTATCCTATCCTATCCTATCTTTGTTCTATCCTATCCTATCTTTGTTCTATCCTATCCTATCTTTGTCCTATCCTTTCCTATCTTTGTCCTATCTTATCCTATCTTTGTTTTATCCTATCATATCTTTGTTCTATCCTATCGTATCCTATCTTTGTTCTATCCTATCCCATCCTATCTTTGTCCTATCCTTTCCTATCTTTGTTTTATCCTATCCTATCTTTGTTTTATCCCATCCTATCCTTATTCTATTTACTTATCCATCCTATGATAATCCATCCCATCTTATCGAATCTCATCCATGAATAATGCATATATAATTCTCTTTAATACCGTAAGTTATTCAATATCTACAATAGCAGACCTGTTTATGAAATCATTCGACTGTCACCGATTAAGAAAAGGACAAATTCATAAGAAAACAATGTCTTTTTTTCGATCGATTTTACTGCTCTTGAAGCACACTACACGTGATGGTCCATCTTCAGTAACAAGTAGAGCAAAGAATAGTTCGAGTACTTAACAACTTGTAATACAGAAACACAAAGGGCAAAAAAAACTTCGTGGACAAATATAGCGCTTGCTTGAAAAGGGCGTTTGGTTCAAGTGGAATACATCAGATTTTCATTTTTCTTCTGCTTTTAAAGTGAGCATATCTTGATTTCCTCTGAAGTATTTTAGATATTTACATAAAAGTATACAAGAAACACAAAGGGCAAAAAAAACTTGTATTCATGGACAAATATAGCGCTTGCTTGAAAAGGGCGTTTGGTACAAGTGGGACTTAACAGATTGTCATTTGTCTTCTGCTTTTAAAGTGAACATATCTCGATTTCCGATGGAGTATAAACAATTCCGTTAATCAAAGATCTCGTCCAGAGCATGACAAAATCGGGTGCAATAATTATATAGTAGTGGACTTCCTATACGAGAAGTACCATCAGGTGTTTAGATAAATAAGTATATAGTATATAAAAAACGAAATTAGAATTCGTTTAAACCCCATATATCAAGTCTGTCCATATATCGTGTGCTTCGTGTTTCAAATTTCAGAATAGAATCGTCTTATGAAACTTTGAAAAACGAAAGACATTTTTCACGACAAGAATTCGGTAAAACCCTTTGAGACCAGATTAACTTGGTCTTTCATTACTGTCCTTTGACAATAATTTGAAATACTCGATTATCAAATATGACCTTTTTATGTACAAATTGAATGTCATGTGTAGGTCTGGATAATGAGGAAGTATATGGTTTGAAAGTAGTCTCGAACATTGAAAAAAAACCGTTATTAACTGCTATTCAGCAATGTTCGTTGGTTTCCGAACGTTGAACATTTTAACTCGTTCACAGGCGGACATCTTGTCTGGTTAATGGGCAAGATCAGATAACTCTTGTTCGAAGATTGTTTTTAATCGTCTGTTTTGAACCCAGGAGAAAACGACTCTGCCCGAAAAAAAAAGATTTTGGTTTTAATATGGCGATCTCCTTGTAATTTACGAGGTTACCTAGAAGCTTGTCTAGTCAAAAAGTTGATACGAGTAGATCAGATCATTATAGCGCGAGAGACTTGAAGATGGGGACTATTCCTATGACGATACATTAAGGATTTGAGTAACAGATTATAAATCGAGGAAAGCGACATGTCGGCCATCTTGAAAGTCCCAAAGGAGGTAACTTGTCATAATATTGCAATGAATTCTAGTCTACTGTATATTATTATATATTTTTTGTCGTGAGGTGATGAATATCTTAGAATATATTGATCACATTACTGTGCGGAAAGAATTTAAGAAATGAAATACAATGAAATAGAGTTTTACGTCCTGCTTTCTGGACATGGTTGGGCTAATGAGGATGGAAAAAAATTAGGAAAAATTAATATTCTCTGTAAAAATAAAGTCGGAACTATTAGAACATTTGTAGATCTTCAATTAGAAGAAGAAAACTGACATTCATTTATAAAAACGGTTATTGAATATCACAAGGAGAAAACTGACAAAGCTTTCAACCATCAAAACTCGACCGATAATCTTATAAAGGAATGTATTAACTACCTACCGCGGAACGGGGGGCCTTTTTCTTCTCAGAAGTAGCCATTTTGTAAATATTAATGCTTGACTTAAATTGTTTTCCTTGCAAACTTTTAAGTCCAGGACCAGCTGATAGAATGTCCCAAACTGCTATCCCTTTAATCTACGAGCGTTAGGCCAAGTACCAGTTCCAGCTGGTAGAAAGGATCATCGAAATCTTAAGTTGTTATCCTTGTAAATTGTGGATGTTTGACCTAGAACCAGCTGATAGAAAGTCCTAAACTGCTATCCTTTTAATCTTTGAACGTTAGGTTAAGAACCAGCTCCAGCTGGTGGATAGGATCATCGAAATCTTAAGTTGTTATTCTTTTAAATTTATTCACTGCAGTTTTTCCGTTTGAGAGTTGGAGCCCGGATCCACCCTCACTTCAGTTGTGGATTGTAGAACGTGGTCACATTCAAACGTAGTTGACACATAAAAAATGTACACAAGGTCTCCTGATGATAATATGCGCTTGAGTTTATCAGTTGTTCTTCGTATGAAATTATGCTTCCAATGGCTTCAAATATGTATAACTGTGGAATTTGGTTATTTTCCTGAAATCTAGTTAAAACACAATGAAAATTCTGATTCTTTGGTAACGTCTTGAGCAAACTCGAAAAATCATGACATAAAAATAGGCTGGCTGGTATTTTAGTCTTAAGCACTCAAGATTACATGGGGCACTTCAAAATTCTGGCTTCACTTATTCTTGGATTGCAATTTCTAGGAATCTTCATAACCTGTTCTTAAGTTTGTTTAGCCGGAGCCCTTTTGTATAGCAGGCAGTCCACACAGCTAATACAGTTCCTTTGCCTTATCAGTTGGTTCATCTGGTTATTTGGTTATTTGGTACTTTGGTTTCTCACCCCTTGCAGATAATCCACATAGCTAATACAGTTCCTTTTGCCTTTTCAGTTGGTCCACCTGGTCAAATTGGTTATTTGGTATTTTGGTTCATCAATCCTTCCAGAGAGTCCACATAGCTGATAATATTTATTACGTTTATATATTTATATTAATATCTTATTCACTTTCTCGTTTCAGGTATTCATGGAATTACTTTTGGTGAAGTATTTGTACTTCCGGTTCCGGTTCTGGTACTCTAAAACAACTTAAAGTAACAATTTAACTTAGAAAGGTATGCATACAAATCCAAAGTCACTCTGTCACAAAGCTTGCCATAAAGCAATGTCAATGATGCTTTCTAGCAGAACTTCCGGTTCCAGCATATATAAGAATACTCTAAGAACTGAACAATATACATGTAGCTAGTTAACAAAACCTTGGTCTCGAACCACCACCATACTCAAAGAAATTAATTTCCACATGTTCATTCTAAAATTATGCCAATCGTTTTCCTGTTAATTCTGCTGCACTTCGGATTAATAATGCAACATCACAAATTTCTAGATAATTTGAAGCACTGGTGCAATTGAGCAGATTTCAGTGCAGCGTTCTTATATTCCTGCTTTTTAGTGGTCGAGGAACAGTTCAAGTACTTTTACCAAGCGCAACTTTCTTATATTCCTGCTTTTTAGTGGTCGGGGAATAGTTCAAGTACTATTACCAAGCGCAACTTTCTACTGTGTAATGTAGCACAATGGCCCTTCACCAAATGTAGAAGGGAACAGTTAAAAATTTCCACAAATCAAGCGATTGGACAATTTCGAATATTTAAAAATAAAAGCTCTGATTTAATTGGTTGAAAAAATTTGCAAAAAGATTCAATTATATGAACTCAAAATTAATTGGATAATGTAATTTTTTGTAATAGAAACAGCGATTTTGATTGGTTGGTCCTTCCTATCTGTCAATGAGTTTGATTAGTTAAAAAAAAGTGACAAATTTTTCACTGGAAATGATTAATGTGAAAGGAAACCTTGTAATTTTCATGAGCACTTTTCCAAAGATTGACAAAGGCTGGCAAAGGCTGGCATTTCCAGCACTGCTGTAGTTGTTGAAAGTTCTTGTCTTACATTGTATTTGCTACTTTGTTGCTTGGTGTGAAGGTAGATGTACTGCTAAGGATTATTGTAAGACATACAGGATAAGGTCATTTTACATGATGTATGGACTAAATATTTTCTCTTAATTCATTGGTTGAGCACGATATGAGATTCAGAACGCATAGAGATTTAAAACAAAAAGATTCATAAGCATTTTGAGGTACAGATTGTTAAATTTGTTTATTTAGCTCAATAAGATACATAACATCAGTCGTATTGAGGGGCCCTATCTGAAATATCAGACATTAAAGCATGGTTTGGGATGTAAAACTTTAGTGAACTTGGTTCGGATGTTAAACTCATATAATTAAGATTTTTAAACTCTTATATGTGGTATAGACTTTTGATAGATGTTCATGGAAAGATCGATGCCAAGAGGTTTGGCCAAGGACCAGCTGGAAGAAAGGATCCTCACGGAATCTAAGTTGTTATCCTTGTAAAATACAAAGAGTTTGGCCAAGGACCAGCTGGGAGAAAAGATCCTCACGGAACCCAAGTTGTTATCCTTGTATAAATATAGATATTTCTTTCAATCTTTTAATAGGTGGTAAGGATGTCAAATTCTTGTAAAATATATTTTTTAGTACTTTCGTACTTTTAACAGAACATTGATTTTGACCGAAAGATTCCAGATTTTTAAATTGAAAGTATAAATAATTTAAGAGCAAAACGGTGTTTAATAATTGGAGGCAGACGAAACTTGGTATTTTAAGCGGGAAAATTTAATTATCGAAGCCTGACCTTTGCAACCAAAAACTATTTTTAGAAGCCCGTAGCCATAGATGAACAAGGAAAAGCTAAAATGAATTGTAACCCTGCAAAAAAAATCCTCTGGTCACCTATATCAATAAATCTTAGCTTCGGCGCTAAAAAATTTATGACGTCATTTCCTGGATACTGGGAAGATAACAGTCGTTAGTTCTTATCTCTGTTTGCATATGAGTCATTAGATATCGTTGATAACATTGTGGCTGTTTTCAGGGATTCATTCTTATCTTTAAAAACCTTTGTTATCAGTTTTTAAGTTTATTAGAATTTTAATCTAAAATGTTATCGTCTTGACGACCTTTTCCCGCCTTTTACTTGTATTGCCTGACCTTTTCCACTCTCCAAGGTAGGAGAATTTTACTTGGAGCGTGGAGACACGTTTGCATATTCAATTGGTTGTGTTCAGTGTGTGGATTTTTTTAGTCTTCCCCTTAATGTCCTTCAACAAGCAACGCAGAAGTATTCCTATACGAATATCTTCAATTGATAATCTCTATAATGTTCAAAAGTAACGAATATAAAAATGTATCTGATTCCGCAGCCTTTTCCATAGCCACCACAGATATGCAACAAAACTCTCCTTATTCATATCGTCAGCCTAAGCTCTATACTATTTAAGTATACCAAAAAGTAGGATGTAACACTCCTTTTCATTCCATACCAACTTCAATTTCCACAGAACTATGAACCAAATCATCATGTTGATGATTGGAAATACAACAATATTGCCTACAACAGGTAAATATTGTCATTCGACTCTCGGAATAATTCTTCCACAAAACTTCAAACGGACTACATTAATGCAATAGGAAAAACAAACAAAACAATCATCGTTTTTTTCATGTAAATTGCATTTCAATATAACTCCTCTTAATTGTAGTAACAAAGAATAAAATCATGTATCGAAGTACTCGAATCTGTTGCTATTTTCGGAATCAAATTCAAATTTTCAAGAGTGTACCGGAAGTGATGTTAGAGTTATTGCGCCTTGTATCCTAGTAACTAAAATAAACTCAGATTTACATTGTTGACTTCCTGTTTGTGTTGTGTGAAGAATTAATTCATTCTGGGGTTTGAATAACGTAGTTTTGATGTTGGCTAGTTGGTTGGTGACATGTTAGCATCCACTGATATCACTAACAAGTATTGCAGACTCTGCCATCTGGTCCAACAAAAATGGAACCATGTTTTCATGCTAGAGTCAGAATCTGGCCTGTATTTTGTCTCAAAGGTGCAGACTTCATTAGAACGCCAAATTCTTGCCTTGTGGTCTGCGAAAAAGGAAACCATTTTGTTCTACAAGAGACAGAATTTCTAGAACTCTAGGACACATAATAGAAAAAGAAACAATTGTCGACAAAACACTTGATTGATGAAACAACCAAACGTCAAAACTCGACATATTAAACTCTCGTCTTCATTAATAATTCACGCGAGATAACACGAGACTCTACATTTCACTTATTGCTTGGATAATGAATTAACAAAATGTTACAACGGTTTCAGGCAATTGATGGAATTAGATTAAAAATAAAACGAAGAATAATTGTGAATATATAACGACTGGTTAAAAATATCATTTTTCCTGGACATCAATTCTTGGTTTTATGGCTCACGATTGGACCAATAATTGGGTTTGTTTTCCCTGAACCTGGTCCACGGTCCAGGGGCCTTATTCTCGAAAACTTAATTTAAGATGATTTTAGTGATGCAGTAATCTGATTGGTCAGTTACTAAAATCAGTTTTAAATTAAGTATTACTATCCAATCAGATTGCTGTATTTATTAAAATCTGGATTTTACTGTATAATTATTTCCAGTTTAATTTTGACTGCGATTCATCTTCATTTGCTTCATTTGACGAGGTTTAAGACTTTAAAACCAAATAGCTTAATCGCCAGGCCAGTCTTGAAAAAAATCAGATTATACGTAGGGAAAAGGCACAAAGTTTGCATCTGAGTTTTTTGTCCCACTTTTCTGAACTTGTTGTAAAGGTCATTGACAACAGCAACCTTCTTCGGAGACGTTCGTGCCTAAATTACATCTTATATCAGTCAAAGACTATGAACACTTTTCTTCGGCAAATCGCACAACGTTTCGCAAAGTGATATAAGTCAACTAAAACCAATTAAGCGAGGAAATTGCGCGTTAATGTAACTTACTTTTAACGATACAGCCAACGACAGATAACACCATCAATTCCAAACGTGTCATATTTTTTCAAAAAAATCGCCTTTGACAAAATCTCTAAACGCAATATTGCAATTTAAAGACACAAAAAGTGGCAAACCATTTAATGTAAGGAAATAGGTTTCAGAAAAATAACACGACATAATGTAATTGGATTTTTTTCCCTGCAAATTTTAGAGATAAAGCGCCTTTGTCTAAGACAAATTTAAAAGAGCTTCCTGGTCTTTGAATGTGTAGTTAAAGTACTTATGGCTTCTTTTAGCACCATTCTCGTTTTGGTCTACGTCAGTGACGTCGATTAAAAATTGATGTCATGATATTTTGACGTCACCTTTGAAAAAACCATTCAAGAAACATATCGACATCATGCTTTTGAAAACAACATTTAATATTCGTATGCAATGTTACGGAATAATTTAAAGGACCCTAAATTCAATGCGCATTTCACTAATAATAAGCATGCTTCGTTGTTTACCCATTGATAATTTTTAGAAACATTTCTTAATTTTTGTGTCCCCTGTATAGATGAGCTGAGCATCGTGGACGGACCTTAAATACCTTAAAAAGAACTTACGACATGTATGCAACTTAACCCGGGAAAATATCCATCGTTACATTAAATGAATACAATATCCAGTTGTACTTTTGGCAAGAATGGCATGCAGATAGATAAGAGACTAAACGTAGAGAAAATAGAAAATCTAAACCTCGAACTAACCTCTGAAATATTAGAATCCCACGATTCACACTTGCTCACCGATTTTCGTTTGGCCATTTTGAAATTCGTGTCGTCTGCTAGGCCAAATTTAGCGGGCTCGTCTGCTCGGGTGAGGAAGAAACACTTGACGACATGTCATTTGGCAGCAACTAGTGTGAAGTTATTTAGTCTCTTATTTCCAGTGCTATTATTTAATGACAGTGACAAATAGACTCGATCTACAAGTCACACACTTGTTTCTGTGACATTGGATCATTTTTAGATTAATTGCTTTGTGTCGTTTTCATTGTCTCTGGGCGTGTTGGTTTGAAATTGATCGTGCTGCTTTTTTTTCCAAAATATGCAATTATTTCCATATAATGTACTGATGTATTAGAAAATGGATGTCTTGGGAATTAAAATAAATAATATATATTCCCTCAGATTTTACATGAGGTATAATCTCCGCTGAAAATCTAAATCATGCTTGCACACTGTTTACATCAACTAATGTATTTCCACTCTTATCATAGTGGTAGCCTATAGAAAAATATTCTTGTTTGCCTACAGCCCGCCGTTTCGTTTAGGCATTAAGGAGAGGGGGTTTCACGAATCGTTTTAAGGAGGAGGGTCGCCGAACTCTTGTTGTTTCCATTAACTAATACAATTATTTCCGATCTTAACTAAAGTGGTAGTCTATAGAAAATTTCTTCTTGTTAGCCTACATCCCGTCGTTTCGTTGGCATTTTTTTTAGTCATTCACGAATCGTTTAAGGGAGGAGGGTCGCCTAAATCTTTCTTTCATTTTACTGGTACTAGAGTGTGATAGAGCCCTGAGTAAAAGTGTTCTATATGCTAGAATCCTTTTTCTTGTGACCTAGGCTAACTATAGTCAGGGCCCTTTATAGAGTATCCCCATAACATCTTGCACTGTCTTGAAGTGTTCGCTCCTTAGCAGTTTAGGATTCTTGGCGACTTGATTTAGTTTGGTATTGTTCGGATTTTAATCAACGTAGATATTCCATTCTGCATTATTTTATTCCAGTTTTAGTCAGAATGTCATCTGCATTTTTTTGCAATTTTCGTGACTATCCAATCTGGCCATTAAGGAAACGGTTTGTTGGAAAATGATAAACGATGAAATCCAATACGGCCTTTTACAATAAAAGCGAGTGTTTTACGTTGAATGAGAATGTGGTCTGTTATTTATTGGGTACTGACACGCTATGTGTAAAATAATACTTTAATATTACTTTGTGGAACATTTAATCAAAATAATATACTTTGTGACATTGTGTTACAGTGGTGCCGCTCCCAAAATTTCATGCGCAGATATTTAGAATATATCAACCCTCCCCCCCCCCCCCTCCAGCTTCCCCCCCCCCCCCTCCCCTCCAGCTTCCCCCCCCCCTCCTCCTCCACCTTACTGAACGAGTCATATTCACGACGCCTAACTCTATCCAATCAGAAACATGTCACCGCGATTTTAATTGTCACACCATTATTGGCGACTTATCACTTATTGATAAACGTTCAGTGAATATTAATCAGTCAACTGTTGAATTGTATTTATAACACCAGAGACAGGTGCGTGGACAGATATTGGATGTATATCTGTGTGATATATTATATATCATTGCTTCGAGGAATTTCAAATTTTGATCTTTTGCACTTGTTTTCCTGCTGACTAAGCCAGCTTTCGATCTCTATGAATGAATGATAAGCAAAACGTAAGGACGTAAACTTTTTCCATTTGATTATGGAATAATGGACATAATGGTCAAGACTATGTCTGTCACGAATAATGAGTCTCTTTAGTGTATAACATATCTTAGACCTATCCTTTAAAGAGTTGCACATTGCATAGAGTTCGATCGTTGTCATTAGCCCCAAAAATGTAAAGGTTCATTTCAAAATATAATGGAATATGTAAAATGATCATCATGATCGAGACTATGTCTGTCACGAATAATGAGTCCCTTTAGTGTATAACATATAAAGTTCCCTCATTGCACATTACATGGTGTAAGATCGTTGTCAATAGCCCAAAATGTAAAGGTTCGTTTCATTACATAATGGAATATGTAAAATGGTCATCATGATCGAGACTATATCTGTCACGAATAATGAGTCTCCCGAGTGCTGTATATCATACAATAACAGCAAACTAAGTGATTCCATCAGTCCAACATTGTTATTAGTTTTTTTGGCATTATAGTATAAACTATTCGTCGCCTAATGCTTTTACTATGTCATTAGCATGATGATGTGTCACTGGCATTAGCATGGCCTTTGTACACTTATTACAATTATTACGCTACTGTTCGTTACACAACTAACTTCAGCATTGATATCATTGGATGTGTCACTGGTACTAGCATGGCCTTTGTACACTTAAACTGTTCGTTACAAACTAACTTCATCATTGATATCTTTGGATCTTGCTTGCATATACGTCAGTTAATAAGTTGCTACCAATGTATTGCCAATGTGTTTACGGTTGAGATCGTTCGTGCTTGGGATTTATTATAACACCCTGAATTCTTTTCTACATCCGTTACCTTCTTTGCTTTATGGACTATTACTTTGTAAAATTACGAATTAAATCAAATCTGGAAACATATTCGTGCCCAACTGAAAAAGTCTTTTTTGCTTTCCTTCTTCTCTCTTTTCGCTATTACCTCTTTGCTTTGAAAATGGACTATTATTTTGTAAAATAGCAAATAAAGACAAATTTGGAAACATATTCATGCTCAACTTTTCTGCTTTCCTTCTCTCTTTTCTCTATTACACTCTTGGCTTTGAAAATGAACTATTACGTTGTAAAAATGTGTATAAGGACAAATCTGGAAACATATTCGTGCTTAACGTTTCTGCTTTCTTTCTCTCTTTTCGCAATTATCCTCTTGGCTTTGAACATGGACTATTACGTTGTAAAATTGCGAATTAAGTCAAATCTGAAGGCAATATTCATGATGGACTGCTATAAATTCTCCGATTGTTACTAGTCAAACAATAAAAATATTAGTTGCTTTAAACCACAGTCAATAAAAATTAACATATAAAAATTATTAACGGCTTTTATTGATGAAAAAAATATTGTCCCAGGAGAAGCTGATGTTATTCTTGTTATTAGAATGAATTAAAGAATGAATGAATAACGGAATAGACCGTATTCACGCGTTGACTATCTTGGATCCATATCGTAGCTCGCTGTTGATATGGTACACGTAATTAGTGACGTCATATTCCTTTTCATTCATTTGACGTCACATATATTATAAATGGGTGGCGTCATTTGAGTTATGAACCTTCAGTTTCAAAGCGAAGCAGTAGGAAAACTAAATGAATTCGTTGATACTAAATGCAGTCATAGTTTCTCAATAAAGTATTTGTTCCATCCTAGGCCTGTACATTTGGAGATTCAAACCCTCCCCTCCCTGGAATCTAATAAAAAAAATGAATGAAAACCAAAGCATACTAAAAGCCAAGATTTGCGGTATAGAGGTACTGAATTGATGGAGTGAATGATTTACTCCGTCAAACTAATGGAGGGGAGGTTCCGATTAAGACACAACCACCAATTCAACAGTCTTTAAATTGACCACGGAATATAATTAAGGACGGAAGCATGATTACGAATGTCACTGCAAATGGATGACATCGTTTTAAATCTATTTATACATTCGCCAACCCTCGGCAGTTTCCGTAAAGTATAATCAATACTTTGCAGTACGCCAGTTGTATTGCTTCAGGGCTGACATAGGATTGCTGTCCACGACCGAACGCTGGCGGTCCAGATGACCCAAAATATGCCACAAAATTGACCCATTTCCTTCTTTCGTGACTCTTGAAGTTCAACACCAGGTTCTAATAGATTCTATAGTGAGGAAGGTTGCGTCCTTTAGAACATTCATGCAATGATGCCTTGCAATTCAGATTTCGTTACTTTTCAGAATCGCATCTTCTGAAAACTACCTTCTGTTGACCCACAGGATTCCATATAAGTTATGGCTCTAGGATCGTCAAATAGAGCTTGAAGGGTGTACTTAAATCATAATTGACGAAGACAACCAAGAAATTCATCTCTTTAACTTTCTACTTGTATTGTTATTAAAGAGTTATTTCCCATAGAAGGGATTTTCAGCGAAATGAATATTTTTCATAAACTCTTTCGATATGGATTCTTCATCTAAAAGCAAGTAATTAAAAAGTTACCCGGATAACCAGGCGTTCTAGTGAGAATAGACCATGGAGCCAATCCTATTTGGGCGTCTTTGAAGCAGTGGCGTTTCTTGTACTTAAACACCCCTTGAATTGAGATTTAGAAACGCCACTGCTTCTGGGGCAGGTCATTAAAGGTGTCATTCTCGGGTCGATCTCCAAAGAACTTTCAAAAGTTAAAGTTTTCAACTGACCTTTTTCTTCTTCTTGCCTTCGTTCGAAATCAAACTGGCCGACTCTAGGGTGATGGTTACTTGTGCAGTCGCCATCTTGGTTTCTGTTTTTGATTCTTGCTTGAGATGCGTTTAGTTTCTGAAAATAAGTCCAAGAAATCCAGATAACTTCTGATTGAAGTTCTTTAAGTCCTTTCTAAGTATACATGTACTACTAAGTGACACTTTCCAGAAACAAATTCTTAATGCTGTGCCAAACTAAACACCAATCTACTACAGAAGCATTTCAGTTCCCTCTAAGGATACCACTGAAGTATTTCGAGACTAATGCTCACCCGTCAAAGTATTTGGAGATAGTTTCTATTCTGAAGCAAATGCTCATCCGTCTAAGTATATAGTAGGCCTACTGAAGCATTTCCAGCCAGTTTTAGAATGGAAGTCAAACTCAAAAGAACATCACCCCGTTGTTATAACTCTATGAAGCAAGACTAAAGTTATGAATTTTTAAACAAAAACCATAATATACAAAACAACGCTGTGTATATCTTCAGGAATTTAGTCATTGTCTCCGATAATCTTGTTAAGACTTGTCTAGCGTCTAGGCGAATTGCTTTGAAATTGTGTACGGAAGTTTCCCTCATTGCACATGCATGTGGCTTACTAGTCTATGTGAGACTTTGTCTCCTTTCTTTTCAATTGCTTTCTCTTTTTTCCAAAATTTCTTTGAGCTGCTCAAACTTAATCAACGACTTAAGAAAAACTCTGCTTTCACTGCAAATGGCCGAACTTTAAACTTTATACCAATCTGAACTGCTGTTCACCAATAATTGAACCCTCAGACGTTTTGAGTACCTTGATGTCACTTTTTGATAGAGCTCACCAACAGTCTTCTCCAGTTAATCTATCTTAGGAGGAAGAGCTTCTGAACTGGTCAAATATTTCTCAGAAGACTCTGTAAATCATGTTCCCTGGCAGTTTAGGTATTTTGAAAATTAAGTAAAAGAATTTTACCCCTGAGTTTCTGTAGATACCTTCAACAACTATCCATGGAACATTTAAGTTAAAACTATTGCTAAAGTTCGTTCCAGTTCTTCAACAGTTCTTCGTTATGTCCAGTACTAAAACCGGTTGCAATTATCATCCGACAAACGTTTGCGTTCAACCAATACTACAACAACTTCTTGTAAACATCCGACGAACGTCCACGTTTAATACTACAACAAGTGCGTGTAGTCCGACTAACTTCCTATGTAAAAACAATACCAGATCCGACAAACGTCAGTGATACAACCAATACCAAGTGATTATTATCATCCGACTAACGTCCACGTTTCATCCAATACTATGACGACTGTTATAAAAGTTGACAACATTAGTACTAAGTATAACAATGTTCTATATGACTCTATTATTTTTATGCTAATAGATAAATTACCTTTCACAGGTGAGATAGACTCCATTTACCAGTCCTTTTAGACAGTTCTACATAGGACTGCGTCAGTTCTACCTTAGTTCAACCAACTACTACCTAGTTAGCGACATCAGCTGCTGCTGCTGGAAGCGAACGTTAACTTGTCATCTACAAACCAAACTACCTTAGTTCTAGCGATACCAGGTTTTGCTGGAGGCGATAAGGCGAACGCTTCCTTACATCCACCATCCATTTAGTCAAGGCCTTCTCAATTAATCAAAAAGCCAAATGCATTTTATAAATGAAATATATGGGCTAAATAGAGATTAGCTAACTTTAGGCGGAAGGAGTCACTTTTGCGGGCCGCCATATAAGAAGGTCTGATTTAGCCTTTATTTAACCTCATGCACAGTGTTGTGTGTCCTATTTCTGATTGCTTGCTGGTTTTATTTGCCTCATGACCATCTGTTAGGACAAGTTTGCTCAAGGACTATCATTCTTTTCCCTATATTTTTGTCTTATATTTCTTTTCCCTTTATCTACGTCTGTTATCCGAAGGACTGTGAATGTTTGCCCAGGGTCTATGATTGCCCAAAGTAAAAATTTCCAAAAGGATTTCGGTTGGTTGGTAGATGACAAGTTAAGGTTCTCTTCCAGCAGCAGCTGATATCACAAACTAAGTAGTTGTTGGTAGATGCCAAGTTAATGTTCGCTTTCAGCAGCAGCTGATATTGCAAACTATGTAGTCGTTGGTAGTGGTAGTTGGATTGGTTCAATTGGATGGTACTATGATGTTGGTTTCAAATTCGTTATGTTATGTATCACTTATGTAGTCACGTCTTTCCAGTACCTATGAAATGAAGCTTGAAATTACGAATACATCAGGGACCAGTCTGCATTGTCGTCCAATTTTCAAATTTATCGACAAAACAATTGAAACGAAGCCAAGGGGAAACTTGTGACTTTTGTTATCATTATTATTTAATACAGTTATTCATGTAGAACGACTGTATTTTACTAGGATTTCATATTGAAAAATGATGCTATGTAATTGGTGATGATTTGCCTGATTACTATCCCTGTGCTTATGATCAATTGCATGTTCGTAAACTTAAGTCAGTGGTTCTTGCAATTCCACTAAAACTAACGCCTTTTATGACGTCACTGACAGTAGATCATTATTAGTGACGTCATGAAATGCGTTAGTTACAGTGGAATTGCAAGAACCACAGACGTCGAAATGGAAATTAGAATGGCGCAAATTGATGCTATCAGTGTCCCCGATACACATACAAAGTTTAGAAAACCACTTTGCAATCCCTTTAACTTTGCTTGTTTAGAAGTGTTCATATATCATCGTTGGCAGTTGTTTTAATTCGAATTTAAATGCTCTAATTCCCGGACTGTTTTGACATCCTAAAAATCGATAATTTGACACAGAGATGCTATTATCTATTTGTCATTTTAACAATTCAATTAATATTGTTCGACTTTATGGTTGTGTGAGTTTGTCAGTCGCTTGCTATCTAATTTAAGGTCCAGGGTCCAGGTTCCTGCATAGGTTTAGAATAATCCTTTCAGCCCAGTTTATGCCTTTAACTGGAACCACGATGGCTGGATGAGTTAGGCCTACTATCCTATAACGCCATACTCAGTGCCCGTGTAAAAACTGCATAATAATGTGGTATTTAAAGCATATTTGCGGGATAATAATGTACCATTAAGGAGCAGGGGGTCGATCCATTATTAGGTGAATACATTTAACTCGCAGTTTGAAACTAATTACTATGAAAGTTTATGTTGTCAGTATTTTTCCCTATAATTATGTCAGTTGATCATCGTGCTGACGACTGTTACCATCGCTTGATATCAATGATCAAAAAATGTCAGTGATGCAAGTCGGAGGGGCTGACAGAAAGCGTCTTGTCGTTCGGATAGGACAATAAACCGAGGCCTCGCTTGCTTAGGCTGTGGAAAGATCGAAAGGGCTTCCAATAAAAGCGCCCTCGCGTTTGGATGAGACAATAAACCGAGGCCCTATGTGAAACAAATTGTGCACTGATCGGAGGGACTTACAATAAAAGCGCCCCGTCGTTTGGATGGGGCAATAAACCGAGCACCGTGAACTACAGGCTGTGCATGTTAAAAATTTCCGATTAAGTAGACCACTGCCACTGTCTTTGCAGAATTCCCCTCTATGTACGCGGCATGACGTTGCCTGTCTTCATTATGCCAAACATAATAATGCAGAAAGTAGGACGTAAAACTCCTTTTCATTTCTAAAGAATCTCAGTGTATTGTCCTCTAAGATAATTCTTTCGGGATTTTCTCGTATTGTTCCAACGTTAATTCTAAAGATAATATATTTATATAGTGTAATTCCATTCAGGCAGTCTGAATATTCAGAGCAATAAAGCCACACATTAAAACCCAAGGGACTCCCATGATAATCTTTCTACATATTCTAAGAATCTATTCAGAATAATTCATGAATTATGTATTTTGAGATTACAGCAAGACAGGGGCGTAGACTTGGAGGTAAGGGAATGTGGAGGGGTGTTTCAGGCCGGGCGGATACAGAAATTAGAGAAAAGGGGGGCTCTGAAGTATAACATGCTTCAAACTAAACGGCACAGCGAGCGTCAAATTTTTAGAGAGTTCTGACTTTAGTCATAAAATAGGAGGGGAGGGGCGCCGGAGTCAGTTCCGAAACTCTGTTAAGTTTTGAAATTTGTACTAGTTACCCCCGTAATTTAAAAAGTCAAGGTCACTTTATGGGGCAGCTGGTGACATATTTCAAACAATGAATGTTGCGACATATTAATGACGAGGGACGACACGAATTTGACTACTCGGACGCATGTCAACCGTGGCATTTGAAGAAATAGTGTAAACATGGAATCAAATATGACCGACATTTCAACGACGCCGATCATAACAATTCGTCATATATGTCGATACTGGAAGTCAAAATAAGAAAACAATCAAATTATTTTGTCTACTATACAAGACCATTGATCCATTTCGGTATCTTGCATCTTTTGAAATGGCATGGTCAAACAAATGATCGGATCAGAACAGAAGAAAAGTTTCTCAAAAAAATTACGATTAATTCTGTCTTAAATTCTGATTTTTGCAATGAATAATTCCACACTTACGACAAATTTTAATCGTAAAACTTTTTGAGAAACAGGCCCCAGACCCTCAATCCCAATCCCCCACTAAAGTATTTTGTTCCATCCTAGACCTGTACATTTGAGAGATTCAAACTCTCCCTTCCCTGAAAACTAATGTTATATTTCCCTGAAAACTAATGTTATATTACAAACATTTGAGATGGAAAATTAATTTCTAGCAGACTACAGTCATAATTAATGTCTTAGTTATAGTTACTTCCCCTTTAATATCATCTTCCATGGACCTGGTTGGACAGACAGTTAACGCTATGCAATGAGCAATGGGGGAAATTTGATTAAAATAGCAACACGAGCCTACTTCGTTTGGGTTTCCAGCTGTTGAGGTTTTTTGTCGTGCCTTGCACATTCCGTTGTCCAGTAAGAGACGATGAACTCTTTTGTGATAGTCCGGCAGCACTATTCATTGTGCAATGAGGGAAAATATCTTTGGATGGACAGCATTTGCTTCTTTGGAAGAGTTCATATTAATGAATAAATTTGCACATTAAGTTATTCAGTCAAGGGTGTGTATTTGTCCAAAAAATGAGGATGTCCAACGACGTTGCGAAGAGCTTTAGGCCTCACCCCACACCCAGTCTAATTAAAATCAGACCCTAATTTCGTTCGTTCGTTTTTTTTTTAATCCGGTTTTTAACCACTACATTAGGTTCTGAGAACCAGGCGCGGCAACAGCCGTTCACGTTAACTTTGACCTTACCTTATCAAATTAGGGTCTGATTTTAATTAGACTGACCCCACACCCTGAAGTCCACTCCCCTGCATCCAGTAAAAGCTTGAAATGTGCAATGAGGGAAATTTTGCCAGGACAGCACAAATAAAAGACGATGAGATCTTTTGGGATAAATTTATTTAAGTATAACAATAAAGAATTAAAATTTAAGTGCAACAAGTTGAAAGAAAATTAAATTGTAATTTTTTCGATAAAGAAACGTAAATTTAATAAAAGGCCTCAAATATTAAATTTCTTAAAGAAATTCCAAAAATGTTTCAAAGAATTTAATATATACTTAGTCATATATCGAGTGTCCCATAAAAAACGTCCCCAAATTTGACAGTAAGTATCTCAGCTGCTGATGAGCCGATCTCTTTCAAAACTCTCACAGATTTACTTCAACATTCGGTTCATCGCAGCTGAGATATTTACTGTCAAACTTGTGGACGTTTTTATTGGAACACCTGATATATAATATATCATTCGGCAATCCTCGGCAATTTCCGTAAACCATAATCAGAGCGCCATCGTAACTTTCGTGTAGGCCGTTTAATAACATTTAAGGCCATTGCCTTTGACCACATTTTCAAATCCTTAAATTGAGTTTCGCAGAATCTGTTGACGGTTCGATGGATATTACCAAAAGGCTCGTTAAACAAGTATATATTACATATTTCAATAAACTTCATTTGTAATATCGCTTAATAAGGACCTAATAAATTAAGACAATGCATATATTTAAATCATTTTAAATTTTCTGATTTCGTTTTTAATTCTCTTTTCAGGTAGAAGTCCACTGAATTCAAATATACCCAAGATATAAGCACACAGGTGCCCGTTACAAAATTCATATCACCCGCTTTTACTCATCATTTCGGGTCGCCCCTCATTTAAATATTGGAGAGTACACAATTCATGAGGTATGTATAACTTATATAACGTACAACGATCGTTAATATGTCGGCCATTCTCGCTACGGACAATAAACCCGTATGCAGCTAGCGGATAAAGCGCACTACTTTCAAGTCTCCATTGTTGACTTCTGACTATTCTCTGACAACCAGACATCTTCTATCTACGAAAGATAATGTACAAGGGAGGTAATAAGCATGAGCTCAGGAACTTTTTTATTGCGTATTCTACTTCCGACCAATAATCTTGGAAGGTTTTCTTCTATCTGCATACGAGGTTATTGTTAGAGACAATGACCGCCGTATATACGATTGTATAACTGACAGAAACAGTTTAATCTGGAACATCTTAAAGGAATAGTGTCGTGTGGATATTTACTTTGCCAGCTGTTAGAGCTCTCAGCCACATTTACTGATTTTTATTTCCAATCTCTGCCTTGTTTGATCGAGCTTTCACCCAGCTGTACCCCTTTCTGGATTCTTGTTTTACAATTAAAAGCGGAAATAATAGCCAAAAATCAGCCTTGGAAAAAGAATTCGTGTTTTACGATCAGAAAACAACATCTGTGGGAATTATAGCTTAGGGCATGCACCCCTCCCACCCCCCAGAATTTAGGCTGGCCTGGTCTTGCCCCCTCCAACTGTAGCTGAAATTAAGCTCTATCAATTGGCAAAGCATCTATATTCGACCGTATCCCTGTAAGATTTACAATAACCAGATACAAATTGGAATGCAGTTCGATGATTGATAATATTTGGATAACAATTTTCATGATACAAGGGGAATGGGAAAATGAATTGACCTTCATATACCGGCCACGTTTGGAAACAAAATAAAACCGCTCCCATCCATAACGAGAGGAAAGAATCGGGGTTTATCGGTTTATAAATAAATAGATGCAGCCCTAATAACTGATTTGAAAGTTGATGGTTCAACTACCAGTAACACTGATGTCCATGGGCCCTCATCCAAATCAACAAAAGTTCAAATTGATAAAAGCATGTTAAAAAAATCACTTGGGATTTCCCTTCTCCGGGCTACCCTTGTAAGGGACTCAGAATCTTAATAGGTCAGTTCTTAAAATGCACGTGCTTATAGAGAGAGTTCTGGATGGGAGCTGTTTAGCACAAAATAACAAAGATTATAAAATAAAATATATGAGCTTAAATAAAAATCGGTTAATAAAGCTGATTTTGAAATACATGTAGATTTTAATGCTTAACCAATAAAAAGACAGCGATTTCAATGATTAACCAATCAAATTCCAGAATCATTTAAATCAGTTTGATTTTCGTAAACTGGATCAGGACGAAAGCAATCCATGTGAGAAACAGCAGCATCATATGGATTTGAACCTACATTGCAGGATAAAAAAAAATAGATTTCCCTTGAAATGCTAGAAAATACAATGACTTAAAATTGAGCAGAAAAAATGAAAGAATGATATGAGTGAAAGAGAATTGACAAAATTAGGAGTTTAGATAAAAATAGCATTTAGTTAGATAATAGAAACATTTCTTATCTTTAGGAGATGCCAAGGTGAATTTTATATATTTAACTCCAGGTCGATGTTTTTTTATATGAAAAGAATTTAAAAATTACGAGTTTGTACTTTAAAATTGTTGTTATAGCTTATTTGACATGACATGACACGTCGTTGAAGTGTCATTGACATTGCTTACATGTCATTGGCATTGTTGACAATTCATTGGCATCGCCGACATGTTATTGGCATTGTTGACAAGTCACTGGCATTGCTAACGAATCATTGGCATCGCTGACAAATCATTGGCATCACTGACAAGCCTGTGAACCATTGTCATGACATTGAACTTATCGCACCATCATTTGAGAAAGAATGCACTTTAAACAGTCTGCGAGTAAAAACACACAATATGAAGTAGATTCCAAGTGAACTATTTTTAAATATTTCTTAATAACTGAAATTTATATTGGCACATTCACATCTTATCTGACTTGGGCGGATAACTTTGCCATTCTTTCAATATACACTGCAGATTTTTGACGCCGTTTCAAAATTTGTTAGCAGGTTATGAACTAGTATTATTTGATATTCAAGATTTGTATTAAGCTACGAATACGTAATTTTGCCAATCTCTTTATTATGCTACATGTATTTAGATTCTAAGGTATTAAAAGGGATATGCACTTTGTATATTGTATAATTTCGAATATAATGCGCACTTTATATACCGTATAATTCCGAACATAGTGCGCACTTTATGTACCGTATAATTTCGAACATAGTGCGCACCTTCTGACTTGCAATCAGCCTAAATTTGCATAAATATATTTGCTTGACTGTTATAAGTTTGTAGAACATTATCATTATCATGAAATGAAAAAGAAAAAACTTAATAGCTTATATATCACATAATTAAAGGAATGAATTTGAATATTTCGTGGTTTTAGATATAATCTCAATCTCTTATGGAACCTAGATTTTGACAAGCAGAACCCTCAATTAACCATCTCTACAGATACAGCAAACCGTTTTCTTTAGTACGTTGTTTAGATTTGTTTGGTTCAAAATTTCAGAAGATGTTTTAATTAAGTTCTTACAAACAATAAAAATTGAGATCACGTAATAATCTTAAAAGTGCCGGTGAAAAAAGTGCTGACTTCTAACATTACTGTGAAAAATTCATTAAAACTCGTGAAGTTATTTATTTAGCCAGGGGGAAAGGGTAGTGTAAATGTTTCTTGATAGTGATTAAACAAACTTGCGATTGTGTTGTTAGTTAGTTAGATTGCCTTTAAGAATTATATCTTAAACGTGATTTAAGGTTTCATATCGAATGCCAATGGTTAAATCGCAACAAATTGGAACCAACATATTAGAAACCCTATTCTATTAAGGCCTTAGAAGGAATTATTTTTGATCATCTTTTTAGTAAATTGCAAGGGTACTGATAATTAATAATCTCCTGCATAGATGTGAAAAGTAAGTGCATCGTGAAAAAATATAAATAAAGGGCTAAATTTAGTACAGCCCAAAAATGTAAAAAAAATATTATTTGAAAATGGGGTTTTGAATAATATGAAATATTTGAAGAAAACTAGTATATACATATAGTGATATGTTTAAAAGGCGAATTGATAGAAAAAGTGAAAATATGAAAAAAGACCAATGTGCTGCTCTGTAAAAAATGAATTAAGAAGAAAAAATTGAAAAAAAGTAAATGTATAGTGCTCTCCTCAAATAAAATTTCGGTGACGTAACAAATCTTCATCACGCCCTTTCCAATTCCATCCAATGAAATCTCGGGCCTTAGATTTGAAATTTAAGGCATCAAATTTGAGATCTCATTACAATCTATCCAGATATTCTTCCCGTGCAAAAAAATTCCTAATAAGGAATAAACGAATCCAGTGCAAGTAAGTAAGATGTACGTGCTGTGAGTGTTAACCTTTGACCTTCAATAATTATCCAGTCTGGTAACCAAGTGACGTCATGTGTCTGCGACGACGTCAACCAATCTGTAACCAAGAGTGATGTGATGTGTCCTTTCACGTTTGAATGTGTTGAACGGCTTTCACTAGATGTAAAAAAAAGAAACAAAAATCCATAGAGCATAGAACATAAATGACAAAGAAAAACATGTAGACAGAACAAGGAAATACCGATGTTATTTGAGTGTATTTATCGGTCAATGCTTGTCCTAAGCATAGTCTTGTAAAGGTGTAAATACGAGATGACCAGCATAAGAATCCTAGACTCATTTATGTGCAGCAATAGGGCGTTTAATTCTCTTCCCGAAAAGTCAAAGAACATTGGATACTTATCTTTATAGTCTATGACGTCTTGATCCGATTTGGTCGTGCATTCTACTAACTCTTCCACCTCTTCTACCGACATTTGTTCTCCCATTGTCATCATAAAATGTTTGAAATCGGCTACCTGAAACACAACGTCATCAAATCTTTATCTAAACGTCACTATTCTTCTGGACAACGTCGTTTACAACGTCTTCAAATCAAATCTTTACGTCATTAATATTAGTGACTTTGTCATCATTTCTTTTAACGACACGTCTTGCTCTCGTCATGAGTCAACCAATTCCCTCTTCAATTCATGTTTTCAGCATTCTCGTTTCAAAACTTCACATGATATCAAAGTTTCGAAGTCTAGTAATTCGGGCTGTTACGAGTCTAGTGATTCTACGTACCTTGATTTTTCCAGAACCGTTTCTATCTAAAGCTCGGAATGCAGTTAAAATATCTTCTTCGTCATTGTTATCCCAATAAATTCCACCTCGCCTGGCTACGTAACGTTCTATATCAGCGAATGGTATATGACCCCGTTCTATAAAAAAAAATGCACACGATTTAAGTGTACATATTAAAGAGGCACAGGCTTCATTATCGTGGGTCGATTTTTCCAAGTCTCAGAAACGTGGACTTTTTTAGCTCAGCAATTTAGTACTGGTCATCACAACTCACCATTGAAATTTGAGTCTTCAAATCCACGTGAATCCATAATTATTAGCATTTGAAAGTTATAATGCCCTACTACACATTATGGATACTATGCAATATATAGAAAAGTCATCTATAGAAATAGAAGGAGAAATGTCTAATTTAAGATATATTTGAAGGAAATATGCAATTTTCGTACATTTCTAGTGCTTCTGAAGGATACTTAAGTATATTCAAGACCCAAATCAACCAATAAAAATGAAGACTGGTCCCCTTTAAGTTGAATAACGTTCGCCTTTGTAACAATGCATGGTTTATGATCTCTTTCTGTAATTAAATACTCAAGATTTAAAGATGTAAAATTAACTAAACGTATTTAGTCGAATAACATACATCTTTATAATTGAAATGCACACGTGAACTAATGGGATATGACCTCGTTCTATAATAAAATGCACTCGAATAAGTCAGAAATGCAATATCATTAAGCTACATAACCTTATAATTATTATAATGATTGCACAAGGTAATCTTCTCGGAGATCTTTCGACATTAAAGAACTTAAATAAATTAAATTAAATAACTACTTCTAAAAGTACAGATGGTACTTCTCTTTGGAGTAGTCCACTACTATACAACTATAACTCTCGATTTCGAAACACCTGATGGTACTTCTCTTTGGGGTAGTTCACTACTATATAATTATTGCTCTCGATTTTACCTTTTTTTGGATGCGATATTGACTATCGGAATTGTTTTGCTTGTACGGTTTTTATGAACTGATCCAAAATTTAGGTCAGGTGAAGGAAAGTTTTCAAGAAAAACAAGACATCCTTTTCGATCTTGTCGTCCATAATTAAAGGAATCGTAATCCTGACTGAAAGATACTAGTACCGGAAATCGATGAGATTATGGCGACACCTATTGGTGGAGTGTGGGTTTAGTCTAATTCAAGAGCTTGTACATCTATAGACACTAGTAAAATAAATCACGGCTGTGTTTGTTTTAACTATCGAGCGACGTCCTCATGTCGTATAATTAGCTCAAACAAATACCGCCATTATTACAGAACGTGCTATTTCCCGCCTTCTTTCCAACTCATTCAAATATCACGAGGTAGGATATTACAAAGGGGGATAATCTCGTATTGATTGGCTGAAATTGAATGGAGAGTAATCCGACAGAAGACCCGGAATCAGATATTTAAGAACGACTGACCTCATTTCTATAGTTCTAAAAATAGAAACATGACCTAAATACGAGATAGTACCAAAACATGATTGTTATATGTGGAAGAGTCCTCATTAAAGTCTTTTGGTTACTACGCATGATTTTCAAATGTCTTTCTCTTCACGATGACGTCTCTTTGGTCATACTTCATTCTTGGTATTTACGTCCACCCCCTTTATGTCTTTGACTATCTAGATATTTATTTAAGAAATGTCCCCGTCATGCCCTCCACAGTCTTGTCGCCCCTGGTGTCAAAATTCTTACTTACTGTTCACTTCCAGCTCTCGTTTAGCCTCTTCCATGTCCTGTTCTGAAGGATTCCACCCCAGACTCCGTAATAACATCCCTAAATCTTTCACGTTGATTCTTCCTTTTCCCGTCTTCTCAAATAATGAAAAGGCTTCTCGTAATTCTGGAATTGAAAATGAATTCGAAATGGAAGTTTGTTTTGCATTTCTCCTCTAGTCTTGACTCGGAGCCTCAATGGCTCCATGAAATAGACGATTGCTCGCTAATCTGAAGGTCCAGGGTTCAACAAACCGACAGCAGCAAACGATATATTTACATTAGGAATCATCAGCATCAGATGAGCAAGTTTGCATGAGCAAATACGTTACCAGTATATTTGATAATAATCTTAAATGTAGATCAAGCCAAAGTTAAAAGATAGCTGGTAACATATACATGTATTTAAGACAGGCCTTCTCAATTAATTTTTGTAAAGGGCCAAATGAAAAGGACCAAACAGAGCTTAGCTAGCATAGTGAGCAGAGCGTTTAAGCGGATAGGTTTCTATTGAGGGGCCATTCTCAAGGCCGGATTTGGGCCGCCATTTGAGAAAGCCTGATTTAAAATGTTCAATATCAAAACATGCCACGTGTGGGTGTTATGCGACAAATATTCATCTTCATTATATCCAATGTCATTGATTTAGGTAATATATCCATATTTAAATCGACCGTCTGGCCCAAGACAAGTAAATTGGTTGCTAACAAAGTTAAAATGTCTTTAAACAAATCATGTGACAGCTGAACTCTGTCCAGATCCCCGGGATAAATGATTCCAGCACGCAATACGTCTCCTCGGCTTCCGTCAGTCTCCAGTCTGATGTAGACTTATTAAAGGGATTGTAAAGAGGTTTTCTAAACTTTGTATGTGTATCGGGGACACTGATAGCATCCATACACATTCCAATCTCCATTCTGACGTCTATGGTTTTTGCAATTCCACTAAAACTAACACGTTGATGCTATCAGTGTCCACGATACACATACAAAGTTTAGAAAACCTCTTTACAATCCCTTTAAGCAACTTTCAAGTTTGGTTTGTAGGATGAATGTCTTCGATTCGCCAGTTCAATCCACATGCAAAGCATAAAAATCTTGAACCGAATAATGACAATAGAATGGTCACATTGCGCTTAAGCATCCTATCGAAACCGTCTCCTTATAATGCTAACAGTAATGTATTGCTAATGTACTGCATATGGTGCATTCGATTCCAACAGACAGAAAAAAAGACCAAAAAGTAAATTAATCGAACACATACCTAATCTTTGGTCCTCTGTTAACGTATACTCCTCATCCGACCTCGTCGTCTGAAAATAGAGAAAATGAACGATAAGCATTTTATTAAAAAACTGTTTCAAACTTCAAACTGTATGTTGCAAATCTATTTTGCTAAGTCGCAAGATTTGTCTTTGAAAGAGCTCAATGAAAAGTACTAAATCGTTACGAAATGTCTAAAATGACATGCTACGAATCGACTCTTGATTTGTTTCTGTTACACGTGCATTTTAAACCTAATATATCAAATACTGTGTCATTTCAGCGAAAACAAATCAAGAAAAACACGTTATCCTCGAACAAGAAAGATTTTGGTAAGTTGACATTTTTTATTCATGCACGTACGAGAGATGACCTACTTTCCAGTATTTCTGCACGTGTATTTTCAAGAACGGTTTCCGATTTTTTCCATATGAACAATTTCAAGATTTCTTGGTTGTTCTCTAGTAGTTTGACGTTTATAGAATATGGAAGGTATACGTCATATTCCCTGCTACCTTGTTCAGAGGTAGTAACTGTTTGGTAACGTGTCACACAGCCAAATTAAAATGTATATACATGTAATTGAAATATACAGAATAAAATATTGCTGCTTGACGTTTTCAGCCACAAAAAGATGCTTCACATCAAAGTTGACTTTTGTCAGCCACTTTAGTCTAATGATCATAATGTTTTAATTTGAAACTGGAGGGCAAACAGGTATACACGATACAGGTTAATCTATACTTGTACAACGTGTAGTATACATATACATATATTATAATTGAAATTGATACAAGAAAAGAGGAAAATGAACAGCAGCTGTTGATATCCATCAAGCTCTTGTATAGTCCGAAATTTTGTACCTTTTTGTGTTGTGAGCACTACTTAATTGCAAGTTGCTCTGAAATGTAATTTTGAATCCTAGCGTCCCACCACAATCTTGGTTTTATTGTGGACGATATGTCTCCCATGTCTTCCTAGCTCTTACGAAACCTCTCCATTATCCCCTGGAAACATTTCCTGTCCGTGGTCTTCAAATTCTTCTCCTGATAAAAAGCAACTTTTGCATACGGAACACAAAGAGCATACTAAGGTTTATTATTGGCAGATGAAACGGGTTATGTTTAGTGTAGTTTACTTGTGTAAGAAGAACAGTGAATTATTACTGAAGTTATTTAGTAAACAAACCACGAGGAATTCTGGTGTTTAATAGAAATATACACCGTTTACAAAAAACAAACAATGTTAAATCTTAATGTTCTGTATCAGACTCATTGAGAGTAAGGAAATACAGTGTATCAATTTATACCATTACATCAAATACCTAGGGCAAGAAAGACGTTAAATATAGCCAACCTCAACTCCAGTATCAGCACTGCACTGATGAGGCCCAGAAGGCCGAAACAGTATTGTTTGCTGTTAAATCTTAATGATAACAATAGAAGAAAGGGAAAAAAATCCAAATTTTACTTGAGCAAGAGCTTAAGTTCTTAGTGGGATCTTTTTAAAAGAGACCTGTCCGTCAGATGAAACTGACAATAAATCGAAGAATAATCATTTGAGATCTCCTTCCGAGGGAAGAGGGGCTGGGGCACGTGATGTCTCTGTATAGACCAGTGATGAGTGGTTCTCAACCTGGGAGCCATGGGGCATCTGTCAGGTGGCCATGGGGCTTTGTAAAACTGAATTTAAAAATCGTATTTACATCTTTGCAGAATTGTATCTGTAAAAAACCTGAGATTAGCCCATTTTAGCTAGTTTGGTAATGAACAGGGGGCCATGGCTCTGAGAGCTTCGTGAATTTTGGCCCGGGGCAACAGCTCGACAAAAGGTTGGGAACAATTTCCCTCATTGAACACTGCATGGCGTTTGCCCGTCCTCAATTAGCCTATATAGGTGCAGAAAAGCAAGACGTAAAACTCCATTCATGTTCACTATTATATTAGTCATTTTTGTAAGAAGTTGAAGTAGAAAAGAACTGAACAATAAAGTAATTAGAAGACAGTGATATCCAGACCAACTGTTACTAAATATAGAACATAGATTGTAATCACCCTAATTCTTGGCTCTGACTGACTTAGTTCGAAACTTCTGCTTGTTGTGGCTGATATCGAGGTTGATTGATCTACTAGGCTATCATTCTTTCCCCAATACGGTTTGTGGTTCTATTATTCAAGGGCCGATGAGGTATGAAGGCGTTCTTTGGACACGATACCAGGCTACTAACGTTTGAAATGAGATTAAGATTTTTTTTCAGTTCGCTGAGTTGGGACGTTCTTCTGTGAATTGCCATTGCTTCTCTTGGTATTGGCTGATGTCGAGACTATCTGGCTTTGGTCCCTAGCTTTCAAAATCTGTAAACCCTCCTTGACAAGTCTGTACCCTCTACGACCCCACCAAGCCGTTTCTAAGATTCAAACGCCATAGTTGAACTTCTTTCGGATAAGCCACTTCTTTAAGATACACTTTCTGTTTGGTGTTATTCTGTTTTTTTTGACAGTGGAAATTTAAGGATAGCAAAGCACATATATATAAAGTATAAACAATGTCCCCAAGTTTGTCGATGAATATCTCAGCTATTGATGAACCAATCACTTTCAAAATTCTCACAGATTCACTTCAACATATCCTTGCCAGACCCTGAAAACAGCCGAGATATTTACCATCAAAGTTCGGGACGATTTTTTTAGGACACCCGATATATTATATTGCTTCGACCTGTCCATTGGTAATCCCTTTACGAGAGTCCACATAGCTTAGTAGTGTTCATCTGGTATTTTTAGTACTTAAAGACGTCTTACAACTAATCATTAGACAAAACCTTGAGGAAAGAGAAAAAACCCGAATGATTATGTTGGTAATCAGACTTTGAGTGAAAACACGTGGCTTTTATCAATTATGACTATTTCTTCTTGTAATTTCATTATTCCTTCCCTTTCTAACGGTAGGATTTCTTTACAAATCAACAAACTCGACAAACTTTGTGTAGATCATATCTACAGAATTAGTTGCTTAACACTTAATGAGCCCAAACATATACAGATAAAACTCCATTTCATTTCATTCTGCGATGTTATCTCATTCAACCATTCGTTGCTTTGCACTTGAGCACCCACCTTTATTAGCCTATACAAGTACAGATAGGACGTAAAACTCCATTTCATTTCATTCTGCTATGTAATAATAATAATAATAATAATAATAAAATCTTTATTAGAAATCCAGTTACCGGAGGTAATCTTCCCTGGAATCTACTAACTACAAATAACATATATACAAAGAGTCATCGTAAAAATGTTGACATATTTACAGGAGAGACAAAAATAATTATAAGTAGAAAAATGCTTATACATAATATATAAGAGGGGATCTATTTACTGACAACATTTAACATAAAAAGGTGAAAAAGTAACATGGTTTAAATGTGTATCAAATTATTATAACTGTAAGGCAGAATAATAGAATATTATAAAAAATGCTTCAGTAATATGAAATAACAATACAAGGAGAAACAATCAGAAGATAATATGAATAAAAACATAGTTGCAATAATAGAAAATGAAGATTTAGTCTGCAATCGGCATCAGCTCCTTCTTTAGTCCTACTTTAAAATGATGCAACTCAGAAGACAATTTTAGACATTGGGGTAGGGAATTCCAAAGTGAACTTGCCTTATATTTAAACGTTCTTTTCATTGCCTCGAGACGGCATTTTGGAATGTACAAAGAATTGTTGATTTCTGAACGTAGACAGAGAGTTGTAGTTGAAATTGAAGATTGTAAACAAAGGTAATTTTGAAAATATTGAGGACATTTTCCATTCATAATTTTGTATGTGCTGTGTATCTCATTCAACCTGGAATTTCTCTCATTGCACACTGCATGGCGTTTGCTCGTCAGTAAAGCAGGGCGTAATGCCAATTCATTTTATTCATCCTGCGATTTTATCTCATTCATCCATTAGTCTCTCATTCTCTGTTAATCACTCTCATTGCACACTGCATTGCGTTTGTCCGTCAGTAAAGCAGGACGTAATGCCAATTCATTTCATTCATTCTGCGATGTTATCTCATTCATCCATCACTCTCTCATTCTGTATCGACAGGCAGACTAACCTAGCTAGTAATCGGTGCCAGCTAGGAAACTAGACCAGGTAATTCGACCTCAGACATAAAAACATATTGTTAAACCTGATTCTTTCACGTTAATTAGGCCAATTTGCTAAAAATAGATACTGACTCTATTGTTGCGGGTTCGAAACTTACAACTTGAATGATTGATTTACATTCAAAGCCTTTTGACCCTGATTTCTTGACGTTGATGAGGCCAATTTATTAAAAAAATAGATATTGGTTTACTGGAGTATTTAAACCGTATCTTCGATGGTTATGTATTGACGGAAGAGTAATGCAAAGCTTCTAAAACCTATAAAGCACATTAAAATAGATCCAGCTCGGCTGAATTCAAATAAAAACACCCATCACAATTTGAAATGTGAAGTTTATTACACAAATTCACCCAAATATCTCATCCCCAGATATTCTTCTTTTGGAGAAAAGCATGGTTGTACCCTTTTTCCGCCTAGGGGCACCGTGCCCCGACCCCCTTTCCACAATTTACACCTGAAACCGACCATTGACACCGTGTCCCCCGCTCCCTTTCCCTTCCCTTTTGCACAATTTACACTTGTAAATCGAAAGATAGTTGAGCTTTTTCATACCTTTTCCTATCTGGTCCCTTTGATAAGAATTCTCGCTACCCCACTACACCCCCCCACCCCTTTCTTCCTCTCACCCTCCCTCCCCCTCTCTCTTATACCACATTCGACCTTCTGGTATACTATAGTAGAGTATAGTATGGCGATACAAAAATAAGCAAATAACAATAATAACCCTGATGAAGTTCAGAAGAAACAATTACCGCTATTAGAACAACACTTGTGTTTTAATGAGGCGAACAGAATGACTATAATATGGTCTTTAGTATCACTAACTGCAATTTATAATAACTAGTATTCTAATAGCTTATATTACCCAGGGGCGATACAGGCCCGTAGGAAGCAATTTCACATGGGGGTGGGGGCAATTTGCGAAAAATTCCTACGGGTCTGCGATAAGGGGAAAGGGGGTGGCCTTGCTATTCCCCCGGAATTAAACTCCTATAAACTGTAATTTATAATAACTGGTTCTCCAATAGCTTATATTACCCACGGGTGATAAGGGGGTGGGGTGGGTGGCGGTGTTATCCCCCTGAATTAGACTCACTAACTGCAAATTATGATAAGTATTTTAATAGCTTATATTACCCACGGGCAATAATAGGTAAGTGGGTGGGAGTGGCGGTGTTATCCCCCTGAATTTAACTTACTAGCTGCAAATTATAATAACTTGTATTCTAATAGCTTATATTACCCACGGGCGATAAGGGGAAAGGGTGTTATCCCATGGAATTTAGCCAGAAATGGGAAGTACTGCGGTTTCTGTCCATCGTTACTTACAATATTTATGTTTAAGTCAATTCCTTAATGTAAATCAGATACCCGATCATCAATAATAGATTTATTTTTATTTTTGAAAATGATTATTATCGTTTTTATATGATCTATGATCTATATGATAGTAAATTCAATTTTTGTTTTATTTCCGCAATTTGTTAGTGTCATAATTTCAAAAGCCGATCATTAATAATAGAATGCAATTTAAAAATAAAACGCCTGATTTTTATATCTGAAACCTATATCATTTGTTTGTGTCATAATTTCGAAATCCGATCATTAATAATGAATGCAATTTAAAAATAAAACGCCTGATTTTTATATCTGTAACCTATATCATTTGTTTGTGTCATAATTATGAAATCCGATCATCAATAATCGATGGTAATTATCAAAAAAACAATTTCCCCTTTTTCACTTAATATGACCTAGTTATAAATGAAAAACTCCTATTTCATTTCCCCAATTCGTTAGTGTCGCAATTTAGAAATGAAATCATCCATAATCGAACTATTTATCATAAAACATTCATCATGGTTACAAATTATTAAAAAATAATGTTCCTTTTCACCTGTCGTGACCGAGTTGAAAATCAATCAGGGTGAAAAACTACTATTTCATTTCCCCAATTCGTTAGTGTCGCAATTTAGAAATAAAATCATCAATAATCGAACAATGGAATTGTTTTGCTAGTGTCGCAATTTATCATAAAAAATTCATCATCGTTACAAATTATGAAAAAAAATAATGTTCCTTTTCACGTGTCGTGACCTAGTTATAAATCAAAAAGGGTGAAAAACTCCGGTTTCATTTCCCCAATTCGTTAGTGTCGCAATTTTGAAATAAAATCACCCATAATCGAACAATTTATCATACAAAATTCATCATCGTTACAAATTATAAAAAAATAATGTTCCTTTTCACGTGTCGTCACCGAGTTGAAAATCAATCAGGGTGAAAAACTCCTATTTCATTTCCCCAATTCGTTAGTGTCGCAATTTAGATATAAAATCATCCATAATCGAACAATGGAATTGTTTTGCTTATACGGATTTTCATCATAAAAAAAATCATCATGGTTACAAATTATTAAAAAAATAATGTTCCTTTTCACGTGTCGTGACCTAGTTATTAATGAAAAACTCCTATTTCATTTCCCCAATTCGTTAGTGTCGCAATTTTGAAATAAAATCATCAATAATCGAACAATGGAATTGTTTTGCTAGTGTCGCAATTTATCATAAAAAAATCATCATGGTTACAAATTATTAAAAACAAATGTTCCTTTCGTGACCCAGTTATTAATCAATCTGTTGAAAATATGTCATACCCAACAATACATTATTAATTATGAACAATAGAAACCGGCGATATCAAGTTCTCTAATTCTTATTCGCTTGGGATTTCGCAGGAAATTCGATATAACTTTGAAACACATCATATGTAAAGGCACAATCGAGAAAAAGTGAGGCATAAAACGCAATAATCTGTAACTAAATACATATGAAATAATACCATCGTTAATCAATGAGGCATGAGGAGAGATATTTCCGCTGTTTTTGAAGCATACATGCAGTGAAAACATAGCAGTATGTTAAAGTTAGTTCATTCATTCAACAAACGAATCTTGCCAGTACCGAGTGCCCTTTTTTCGATTTGCAACTATCGATGTAGGCCTACACAGAGCCTTCCACCTGGGGCCAGTTTCACAAAATCCTAACTTAGAATGATTTTAGTATTCAATTTTAAATGTTGTTTTATTATCCAATCAAATTACTCTATTTCTTAAATCTGGATTTTATCTTTGTTAAAATTTTGTGAAACTGGGCCCAGATGCGGTCAAAGATTTGTTGTCTTTTTTTCATGGATAAATAGGAGCGAAGTGAAACACTTTGGAATCCTTCGGATGCTAATTCAGCTAAAATTTTCTACCAAAAGTTCAAAGGTCAAAGAGTACGAAATTGAATGATTAATAAATATAAGTTAATTTATGTTAATGAGACATAATTATTTAGCCCATATCAATCAAAGCAATTATTCTCTATTATAGGTCATTATGCTTGAAATTCGAACCCTTAAACACTTTCTGCCATTCGAAGAATGCGACATTGTACATATTTTGTATCATAATATATGACGCAATTAAATAAACCCAAAAACGAAAAACGAAAGCCAAAAGTTTGGCAATACATTGATAGCAGCAATAAACTGTTCATGCAAAGAAGTAGATTTATACAAATGATGAAGAACATCATAATGAAAAGTAGTATCAGGTGTCTAGGAATATAAATAATTAAAAAACGATTCAGTCCACAAAACGAAAAGCGAAATTGCAAATAACACCTTGGCAAAACAAAGTAATGTACATTGGTAGCAGCAAATTATTATTCATATGGAATGGGGCAATCGCAATCTATTTAATTAAATTCCAACAATTAGATTATCTGTAATTATATCATACTCTTAATATGGTTTCTCATAAATAAATCAGTTATTTGCATAACACCAACGCAGTAATTTGATTAACATAAACAAATCTTAATGTGGCACAGCATATGCTTTCTTGACACTTGCAGTTCTGTTTTGTTATTTTTATTACGATCTTTTTGAGAAGCTTATTTCTACTGTAGAAAGGCACACGATATAGCCCTGAATAAGTCATCTTCACTCATAATTCCAGTCCATCCAGCTGTCTATGGGTACGGATAATCTGGGAAAACTCTATGCCAGAAGTTTGGCAAAGGACCAGCTTGGAGAAAGGATCCTCAAGGAACCTAAGTTATTATCCTTGTGAAATATAGATATTTCATTGTCGTTCGGATGGGACAATAAACCGAGGCCCCGTGTGCTATTGGCTGTGCACGTTAAAGATCCCTCGACAGTTGGAATGCCGCTGTCCTGGCAAAATTTCCCTCATTACACACTTCATGGCGTTTGCCCGTCCTCAATTAGTCCATATAGGTGCAGACAAACAGGAAGTACACTAGTTTTCATTGCTTATAATACAAGCTCTACACTAGCCGGAATGGTTTTAAAAAAGATGTAAACTTCATGACATTTAATTTCATGTCTTTTACAAACTCCTTCCTAATTGTTTTAGGATTATTTATCACTCTTTTAAAACCAGGAAGAAACTTTATCATCCATTAATTCAGTTTGACAGACAAGCTGCTAGAAATTTATATTTTCGGAATGAGAATTGCGAAATCGGTGAGACTTAATATAAAAAATAAAATAGCGTGGATACAACAAGCACATCGTGTCACAAACACTCGGAATGGAGGAGATATTTTCGATATTATAATGCCTCATACTCAGTACGATTTGTGGACGAGGTTGTTGAACCAGGGGTGATCTGGGGACTTTGTTGTGGGGTCCGAAAATGTATATAGGGGGTAATTTTTTGTGCTTCATAAAAGTGGTCGCACATGAGCAAGATTCATTGTATATACATATAATCTGTAATTGTTGGAAAATTCAGAAAATTAATGCTTATCTACAGGCATGTAATTTCAACAGCAGCGAGAATCCAGCATTATTCAAACTAACATAAAATTGTGCTCATGTGCTGTCTCCTCTTCCTTTTCTTGGTAGGTATGGTGTCCGCTTCGGTCCATATCGCAGACGTTGAGTAAGGTGTTCCCTTTTAGGAGTTGTTACACTTTAGCTTCGAGGTCCTAGCACAATCATGTCCTACGGCACAATGTCTCTTTCTGCCCTTTCTATCAGATTGTGCAATTTACTGTTATTCAGAAAATGATGGTGGTCGTGGGTTAATCAGTCTGTAACCTTATTTTGTAAAATCTTTAATGAGAATGTCAGATTATGACGATATTTAAATTGAATTTTGCAGATGAATTCCACAATTTAAATACTGAAGATAATAATACCCTTATCAGACAAATTTAATTATTTTTTGGATTAAAAAGAATTTTATCATCTCGTAGCATAGGAGTTCAACGTTCAATTAATTAAATTTTTTCAAACTTCATTAATTATTTTTTTTTATTTTAAAATCATTTAATCATAGAAAAGGCGAGTTTTGTGGTAATGCACACGTGCTTTTCGAATAATAATACCCCCTTACTACTAACGGTCTAAAGACATGTTAAGAACACATGTTTTTCGAAGGTCCCTAAACATACCCCCTCACTACTGTCAAAAAAAATGGGGCTATGTACACCCCCTCACTACTATCTCCTATAGAGAGAGGGTGTGGAATGGAATTGGGGGTTAAAATTTAACAGAATAGAAAGGGACGAGCTCGAAAAATAGGATTCTTGACTATACAATGGTATCACCGCCAAAATCTAAAAGGTACCCACAAATACCCCCTAACTACTATCAAAAAAGGGGCTGTGGTATACCCCTACTACTATCGTCTATGCAAGAGTATCACCGTCGAAACGTCATAGTATATCTGTGAAAGTCATTATTATGTATTATTGTGTCTATGATCGCTTTAATTCCTTTAATATCAGTCCATACACAAAACTGATGACGTCAATGACACATTTAATGACGTCATTGTTAAAAAAAGATAAATATTTTAATATCGGAATAAACTTTTGAATACAAAGACCAGAGTTTTTAAATCGGTTTAGAGTTTTTAAGAAAATAATTCTGTTTTTGTGAAGTTTTTCGTGATAACACATAGACAATGTAAAATATGAATAAATATTTTGAAAGATAGAAAGAATAGGCAGCTTATCGATTGATCAAACAATCTTCTGCGTTTTTGTTATGATTCCAGTATTGACGATGGCTTAATTGTTTGAAAACTGTTTCTATCTTGTATGTACCGAGAAAAAAAAGCCTTCAAAGACTTAAAGGGATTGTATAGCGTATTTCTAAACTTCGTATGTGTATCAGGGACACTGATAGCATCAATTTGCGTCATTCAAATGTCCATTCCGACATCTGTGGTTCTTGTAATTCTACTAAAACTAACCGTTTTATGACGTCACTGACAGTGATCTACCATAAGCTACTATTAATATCTATACAGATCACTGTCAGTGGAAATAAAAAATTAAAATTGACAATAAAAATTGAAATGTAGACATTCAAATGAATGTATAGCTGTGACATTTCAGTTTCCTAAAGCGATTGACCTTTGAAAATTTCCCTTATAAATACCAAATAACGACAACATTTTAATCTGTAGCTATTTTATAACAAGTCTCTCTGCCAGCAATAATCGCTCTTTTAAAGGTCAAACGAATTTTTTTTTTCAATTTTGTGAAATTATTAGCTTCTGTTGCTGCGATATATGATAAAAAAAAGTCCATATCAATTTGTTTTTGTTATTAACATTTTATGTTAGTTTTGTATATAGACACTACTGTTAAATTCTTTGACGCACGCCTAACTATCGTGCTGACCATGTTTTGTAGCCAAACAAATGCTGAACTTATCACAAAGCTTGCACCCTATTAATTAACTTTGGCTCGAATTTTGGAAAAGAAGGAGGAGTTTTGTCATTCTAACGCAGGCATGAAAGTCTTTCAACTATTGCATTTAGTCCCACAGATGACTTTTGCATAAAATAAAAATCCGTACAAGCAAAACAATTCCGTTAATCAAAATCGCATCCAAAATCATGGCAAAATCGAGAGCAATAGTTGTATAGTTGTGGTCTATTCCAAAGAGAAGTACCACCAGAACCCATTGACTCGACTGTGAATTGCGTACTTTGTATTTTACCCTTGCATGAGCCTCAGCTAGATGCATCTTTTGAGCGTTTTGTCCATGTTTAATACACTATTTATTATCAGTGTTATTACATTGTTTGCTTCCTCGCCCAACAATATTCTTGATGACAGAAAAGCTCATATTTGGAGAAATTTGAGGTCTAAGAAAAGGATTAGCGGAATCTTTTCAACTTCAGCCAAAATCGATATGAAGTCTAAATATAGAGAGATTGAAAGAAATTGGAGTCTCTGTCAATTAAAGGCAATTTAATATCACTAGAAAACACATGGTCCACGATCGTTAGACAATCTTACGGGCTCGTGTATTCCTTCACAGTCTCTGATGCTATGGGCCTGGCAGCCATATATAGGGGAAACTTGCAGTACCTGATAGATTTAGGGAGAGGGGGGAGGGAGAGATATTACTAGAAAACACATGGTCTACGATCGTTAGGCAGTCTCATGGGTTTGTGATATTCCTTTACAGCCTCTGATGCTATGGGCTGGGCAGTCATATATAGGGGGAACTTACAGTAGGGAGAAAAAGAGTTACCCAGGCTGTCAAAAAAAGCTTGCTTCCATAGATAACGATATGTCTGAAGAATACTGTCTTAGCAGTTGCCTAGCTTGAATTTTGGCTCAGTGGGCTTGAGCGTTGAAATGGGTGCATATAATCCGGAAAAATCATTGTGAAGAGGTTTGCTCAAGGATTTTAAAGAAGAATAACCCAACAAAATGCCAGCCCTTCACAATTAGGAATATCCTTCAGTCCTTCAGGCTTATTTGCTGACTCGTCGGAGTCTCTTCCGGTCTGATTCAGCGTATTGATACAACTTTAATCTTTCATTATAATCGCTTGTCGGAACTATTTCCGCTCTGTGGACCGCCTGGTGCTACAATTTCATTAAAAACTCATCGCTGGTGATAAAACAGAATTAATACACTTAAAGTTAGCAGTGATATCATTAATATTTGGTGTATCTTAATTATGTTATAGTACGGCAGCTTTTAAGTAATGCTATTTTTAGATATTTATTATGAATTATAAATGACCCATTTATTAAATAAACACTGTGAGTTATGTCAATGGAGATTGTCTTAAAGGATCTCTTGTTCAAGAGCCAAGAGATTGGTTCTTCATCCACACAATCCAACATTTTTCCCCGATTCTGCAGTGAACAAGGTGCTTCTTATGGGACAACACTTTTTCGTAAGCCCGTGTTTTATGGGTTCTACAGTGTGCAAGTCACAATACTTTACCATTAATCCCGGTCTGTGAAACTTCGACAAATGTATTGTAGAAAAGAGTCACGTTTTGTCTGTCGTTGGACGACGATCATTTTGCTGAGCACATCTAGAATTACAGACTTGCTCAATACTGAGTCAGGTTTCTTTGGTTGGACGAGGTCATTTTGCTGAGCAGTTATGACAATTCGAGACTTGAAGCAAGCGAATACTGCAGCCGTTAAGATGGGGTCATTTTGCCAAGCAGTTCTGACAATCCGAGACTTGCAGCAAGCGAATACTGCAGCTGTTAGGACGAGGTCATTTTGCTGATCAGTTCTGCCAATTCGAGACTTGCACCATGTGAATTTTACAACTGTTATGGCCTGATTCAATTTAATATTGTAATGCAATAAAAATATTAAATAAAGCCGGTGGTAATATCAATATATCCTTCATCTATTATTTAAATAATTCTTGATATTATTAGAACACTACCATACGAGATCAACACTGTTTATATCTTGGATATATCTCGCTTGCTCAGTATTTCAAGGACAAGATGGTTGGCCAACGACCAGCTGGGAGAAAGGATCCTCACGGAACCTAAGTTGTTATCTTTGTAAGATCAATGCCAAGAGGTTTAGCCAAGGACCAGCTGGGAGAAAGGATCCTCAAGGAACCTAAGCTGTTATCTTTGTAAAAACTGATGTTGCGGTATATCTTTATCTTTCTTTCCTTGGTGGTTACTCTTCTTAAATCGTTACACTGAATTTTACAGAGTTCCAAAGACAAACTTCAGCTATCCTTTCCTCGGATGATTTCTAACCATATGACATATTTTTTTGCTCACTGCATTGGCTTTATATCTTTATTTTGGTCAGTGATAGTCGGTTAATGTTGGTCCAATATTCGTTAAAATGGTTCATAAACCACGAAGATGGCCTGCCGATATGGATGTTCTATTTTGGGTGTGTAATTAAATAAATGAATAGGTATACAATCATGTTGGTTTAAATTTACATCTCTTGGACCATTGACAAGTTGAAGCGTATTTTATCCTCTTAAAGTCCTACCAACACCATCATCCCAATGTCATACCTTTCTCCTCTACGATAGTTAAAGAGAATAACTTGACCACGGGAAGATGACCAACACAGAAGTCGATCAAAGTCCTTTGCCCATGCTTCTCCAGACGTATGCGCTGCTAAAATAAATTGTCGTATGTCACTGTAAGGCTCATGGAAAAGTCTCGTAGCATTTTTGTCGTGGCTAGAAATCATTAATATCATCTCCCTCGTCAACTTTTCATAAGAGCTAAAAAGCCAGAACCGGAAAGTTGATGAGAAGCCCCATAGACCCACCTCTAAACAGCTGATGGGAAGCCCTCTTAGCAGTTATAACTCAGTGGCTCGAGAGCTGAGGGGAAACTCCATGATAATTTTGTTCATAAGAAACACCTAATCATTTCACCTAGTTCAAAACTTGCTTTATAATTTTGCTCCAGACGAAATAAAATATCTTTCCACTCGCTTTGAAAGTGTGTATTGCACTCTACATGAATATAGACATACATTGTAATTATGATGTCAAGATAATGGAACGCTTCAGATAATAGAAATAAAAATACTCCGTTACAAAAACATGTCTATAGACATTACTCACATTCATGTGCATTTATAATGATGTCTACGCGTGGCACATTTTGATAAACTCTGTCTTCTTTTGTAAACATGTTTATTAATTTTTGTTACATTGTTGAACTTTTTAAGACCGCCTTGGAAATTGATTGATCAAATGGAGGAAGAGGGGGGTGATGCGCTAGCACAAGAACTTATTTTATTCTACATAGGTGAAACTTTGCATTATTCCAATGTTACTTTGTCCCGTCTAGCATTCAGCCGTATGGACAAACATAGACATTTTACATGGGTCAGAATCAGCCCATGGATCTCGCATTCAGCCCATGGATCTCGCATTCAGCCCTTGGATCTCGCATTCAGCCCATGGATCTCGCATTCAGCCCATGAATCTCGCATTCAGCCCATGGATCTAGCATTCAGTCCATGGATCTCACATTTATCCCATGGATCTCGCATTCAGCATTCAGCCCATGGATCTCGCATTCAGTCCATGGATCTCGCATTCAGTCCATGGATCTCACATTCAGCTCATGGATCTCGCATTCAGTCCATGGATCTCGCATTCAGCCCATGGATCTCACATTCAGCCCATGGATCTAGCATTCAGCCCATGGATCTAGCATTCAGCTCATGGATCTCGCATTCAGTCCATGGATCTCACATTCAGCTCATGGATCTCGCATTCAGCCCATGGATCTAGCATTCAGTCCATGGATCTCACATTTATCCCATGGATCTCGCATTCAGTCCATGGATCTAGCATTCAGCCCATGGATCTCGCATTCAACCCATGGATCTCACATTCAGCCCATGGATCTCGCATTCAGCCCATGAATCTCGCATTCAGCATTCAGCCCATGGATATTGCATTCAGCCCATGGATCTCACTTTCAGCCCATGGATCTCACATTCAACCCATGGATCTCGCATTCAGCCAATGTATCTCACATTCAGCCCATGTATCTCGCATTCAGTCCATGGATCTCACATTCAGTCAATGTATCTCGCATCCAGCCAATGGATCTCACATTCAGCCCATGGATCTCACATTCAGCTCATGGATCTCGCATTCAGCCCATGGATCTCGAATCCAGCCCATGAATCTCGCATTTAACCCATGGAACTCGCATTCAGCTCATGGATCTCACATTCAGCCCATGGATCTCGCATTCAGCCAATGAATATCGCATTCAGCCCATGGATCTCTCATTTAGCCCATGGATCTCGCATTCAGCATTCAGCCCATGGATATCACATTCAGCCTACGGGAACACGCATAGATTCAACGTATACACACATGTAATAAAATAAACTTGGCATCATTTTTTAAGAACTGTGAAATCAGTCAGTGTATAATTTCCTAGTAATTAGATTGTTGTTACGAGAGAAGTTTACCATACACCGTCTCACTGTTAGAAACGTTTGCCAAATTAATTTTATTGTTTTCATTATTTCCCTCCCTTAATGATATAATACGTTACACCATATTTTATAAGTGAAAAACATATAATGGCTTCGTAATAGTTTAAGCACTTGACGTTTGATATTTTGATCAATTTTTCCTCATTGCACACTGCAGATCTATGCATTATACCATAATTTATAAGTGAAAAACGTATGATAGCTTCGTCATAGTTATAGCAATAGTTTAAGCACTTCAGAAACGGTTATCATGTGTCCTGGAAAAAGATCTTTGCGTTAAACATAATTTAAATTAAAGTCAGAAAAAAATATGATAGCTTTGCACTTAACGGTTATGTTCCCGAAACCTTAGTTAATTTCTGTAAAACAATATATGTAATGTAGAAATAAAATATTGTTTTAATCAACGGTTATGTCCTGTTTTCGCACTGCATGGCTTTGCGATATACCATATCTAGAAGCGAGAACCCTAAAAAAAACAAAACCAGCACATGAAACTGTGCAACTCATTCCATCACTTGAAGTGTTTAACGTTTCACCTATCTGCACTTGTTTGGATTACTGAGGACAAAATTTGATTTTGAATGGGCAAAATTATTAAAATATGCTCTGAAATTCCTTTCAATATTAGATAGAACTCAATATAAGTAAGGCATTTCACACTGAACACATTTACTGTCAAATTTATTGAGTAGATTCGTGAACAGTTCTCAAGGGACCAAATTATCAACGCCTACGTATCGAGGTTCTTTCCCGATTTTCATTTTAAGTTGCGCAATTCATTTCCAAACTCTCTCTCAAGGGATTTTTACAAAATCAGAGATTTGGATTGAAAAGCAAATAGACTTGTAAGCGAAAATTCATTTCATGCTGTCAACGATTTTTAGTCATAACTTGCGACTGACAAATGATAAATTCTATTGTTTAAAATGTCACAGTGTCATTTGGCTTCCATTTTGTTTCTGAATCATTTGTAGTAAATAAATACTTTGATAGCGTTTTCATTCATTTGATTGTTCTTTTGTTCTTTCTATCGATCATTCATTTGTTTTTTGTTCGATTCATTTCAAGTTTAGTTCATTCATTCAATCATTCATAAGAATCCGTACAAGCCAGTCAATTTCGTTACAAAATCTGGTCCAAGGCATAGCAAAATCGAGAGCAATGGTTGTATAAAAGTTGACTCTTCTAACTCAAAGCACCATCAGGTGTTTCGAAAAGAGTAAACATTTCCATTACATCTCTTTCAAACCAGACCATTTCGTTAATCAAAATCTCATCCGAAACATGGCAAAATCGAGAGCACTGGTTGTAAAAAAGTTGACTCCTCAAACTCAAAGCCCCATCAGGTGTTTCGAAAAGAGTAAACATGCATTCAATTCAATCTCATTCAAGTTCATTAGGATCACTCTACAGCTGAGTTTGCTGTCTTTGTGTTAAAGATCCCTGGATAGTTGGAAATTGAAAAAGAGAAAGCTTTTTCCCTATTTGCACACTGCATAGAGTTAGACTACCCATCATTAATAGCCTAATCAGATGCATTAATATGATGATTATTATTGCTTGATGTTTGATATTTTGAAACATCATATAAATTTCAAAGTTGGATGAATTGGTAAATATTTGTTGGTAATGCTTTCATTCATTCATCCATTCAATTCCATTCATCCTTCACTCATCTGTTTATTCATTCTATATCAGCAACGTTTGATATATATTGCTTAATGTTTGATATTTTGAAACATCATATAAATTTCAAAGTTGGATGAATTGGTAAATATTTGTCGTGGAAATATCGTGTAACTGCGTTCCAGACAACTACCTCAAACAATAAAACAATAAAACACGAGTGTTTGAATTCCGCCTTGTCTTTGTTTTTCTCATTGCTAAGGAGATCGCATCCTTTACTGATACAACAAAACCGGTTTTTTCCCATTTTTCAATAAATATCTAAAGTTTCCAATCGATTTGTTGGTTTTGTGATAATTTTTTTTCAAAAATAAACAATGAAAAGTTTGAATTAAAAAAACAGGAAAAACAGAAAAATCAATTTTTGTGTTTTTATATTGAAGTTTTGCACAGTTTTCAACAAAAAATGAAATGAAGTTTTTGCACGCACGTTATTGTGAAATATTTTGCGAAGTTTTTATGTCCTATATACTATTTTTTTTATGTCTTATTGAATATGTTGTTTTGCAGTTTAGTGAGATTTTGAAATAAGATGGAAGTTTTTGCATAACTATTCTGTATATTGCATTTTTGTTCGAGTTTAATATCCTACTGATTAGACATCTTGAAAGGGTGGTAAAGTGGTTTTCTAAACTTTGTATGTGTATCGGGGACACTGATAGCATCAATTTGCGCCATTCCAATTTCCATTCTAATGTCTGTGGTTCTTGTAATTCCACTAAAACTAACACGTTTTATGACGTCACTGACAGTGATATACCGGAAGCTACTATTCATATCTATGCAGATCACTGGTAGTGATGTCATAAATCGCGCTAGTTAAAGTCCTACTGCACGTTACATTTTGTTGTAAGTTACTTGACTAATGAATGTGAAATGTTACTTCAACGTTGCACGTTAAGCTATATATGCAGGTTTTATAGGACAGGTGGATGTAAAACTCCATCTATTACATAAAACTCAATGATATTAATATCAGCTCTCAGTAATGAGGTCATGTAACTAATCTTGAGAATTGTTTCATCTTAGCCTGTTTAAAAACACGAAACAATAAGTTTTATGTGTTTACCAGCCCCCACAGTCACTCTAGTGCCAAAATCATACTAACTAGGTATACTTCTACATAGGTTTAAAACTTAAAACTTGAGAGAATACCTTTACCAAATAATTATTATTAGCGAAAAATATTACTTAAAACGTTATTAGCAAATCAAATTAATAACTAATAAAATCAAAGCATTATATACAAAATTAAAACATTAGAAATTAAAAGAGCATGACATTTACATTTACATTTGGCCGATATTCAGGGGAAACCGGTCTTCAGGGTGTGCGGTCTTCAGGGTTTTCACTGTTTAAGGAATTAAAGTTTTTAACCGCGTTGACTATTCGATTGAGTGCTTCATGCAAACGCAAGTAAAGAAATCACTACAGTCCTGCGTCCTACTTTTCTGTAATCGACCTGCGGTTACATGTACGTTTTTCATTTAAGCAGTCCGTTCAATCAAGTACACATAGCTAATATTGTTTATTTTGAATTTTAGTAATATAAACATTCTGTTGCTATTTCTGGAGACGAATTAAAAACCGTCAAATCGATTTATTTACTTAAATTTTCATCTAATGCCATTGTTTAAATTCTTTCAATAATTTTTAGTCCCTAGTAATTTATATTTTCAAGCTAGTTCCATACCACTTGTCTTCTTTTAATTCATTAAAATTAAATCGATTATGAAAATACAAAGTACGTTAAAATTCTTTCAACATGTCATCTAATTGATCTATTGAAATATGTGAAGTTCGTTTTAAAAATAATATTCAAAGCCTTAATTATTGTTTTCGTTCAACAATTTTCATCAATAAATTCATTTAAGATTTTTGAGTGCATTCAAACTCAATTGGAGGCAAAAAGAATAGGCAGGGAGCCCCCTGGAACCCCCACTCTGCTACATCTGATAGGGATGCCTGTAAAATATATTCGAACACTGTGAAAGGACTGTAAATCAAGTGGAATTTTACATCCATCTCTTGGTGCTAGCAATGTTAACTCCATATAATGTATTATGCAGACTTTTGTCCAAGCATTAAGTTTTACAATCCTACAACTTGATTGTGAACCACCCTAAAATGCCCATCTTATGTTGTCATACACAACTACCACTGACAATGTGGAACTTTTCGTCTGTACCTCATCACATCATTTAAGGGGGAGGCATGGCAGTGGACAATTGGGCAATTTCTACTGACTTGAAGTCAGTCTTTGTTGAACCAAATTGTCCTCTGTGTCTCATCTTCAAGCTAAGTAATGTCTGAGTTATATTTGTCTAGTGAATTGTAAATCAAAAATACTCTGTTCTATTCATAACGAACTGTTTGGTTGTCGTTTCCTCTCTTAATGAGTTTCGTCTAGCGAGAATAGAAATGGAATGGAGTTTTACGTCCTACTTTTCTGAACTGGTTGAGCTAATGAGGATATAATATAATACCTTATCATTAGTACCCACATGAATCATAGGTAAGAATTCCAAGAAAAGAGGGACAAGGGAATGGGGGCAGAGTGGAAACAAATCCCAATAGTAATACCTTTTATACCTGTCTATATAACTAAGAACTAAATCTGTACATTAAATACATGCCTATCTGGATTCGTATTGTGACTTTTCGGACTTGCATTCTACTAAATGGTGAAAAAATAAGTAAGATATTTCGGACAACATTTAGGCTTACATTATACCCAAAGTTTCTACAATTCAACATTACAAGTGCACTGACTGCATAAACTGGTTGACACTTTTCAAACAACGCATGGCATGGACAGGTAGACCAAATTTTAACTCAAGGAGACACTATTTTGACGAGTGTCTGACGCGTGTCAACCCTGGCATTGGTAAAATAGTCAAAACATTCATCTAAATATGAGCGACGCTTGAAGGACACTTTTCATAACAATCGGTCAAACATTCTTGCTAAGGAAACTTAAGTCAAAACAATAAATATAAAATCAAATATTCTATCAATTTTGAAACAAACACGTGCTCGGCGATTCAGGCTGCAGTCCGAAACTTTCCACCCCAGATTTCCGTCAACAGTTTGAAACACTAGACATCTCCTTAGTCTGGTTTATTTAAGCAACAATAACTTATAAATAAATTGTCTTATTGGTCCTCTATTTTCATTTAACTTTATAAAGACGTTTGTGAGAAAGATCCATCTCTCTTATGTCAGAAAATTGTAAGGAAAGGAAAGCTGTAATATACAGTATATGAAGAATTTGTGCAGTATAGTTGCAGTAATGACGTCATTGTATATAGTATAGCTAGTAATTTCGCGATGATATCTCACCGTCTTACAGAGATAGTAAACTCATTAAGATTGATAAGATCCCCGGTATTTACGTTTAAAATCATCAATTTCAGTGTAATGTGGAAAAGTACGAGCTATGGGGCACCGTGACATGGTAGTCAAAGATCAGGCGGCGTTATTTTTTTTGCACTCTCTATCTCAATGCCTGCTATTGGACAGTGTAGTTTTCGCCCAGTGTAATGTGGAAAGGTAGGAGAGATCTGGGGCATCGTGACATGTAGTCAAAGATGGAGGCGCTAAAGCAATTTGGTATTTTTTGCACTCTCTATGCGTTAATGCCTGCTGTTGGACAGTGTAATTTTCGCCTAGTCCTATCCCACGAATTTTGACATACATGGGTAGATCTGGGTCCCGTATCTAAGAACAAGTTGTAAGTCTAAAAATTTGACGTTGATAAACAGAACTATGGATCACAAAACTTAAAACAATCACCATTGGCTTTCCTAGTCATATGCCCTCTGAACAGGTGCCCGTCCTATATACATGTATGTATTATAATTAGAAACAACTGTATTCGGTAGTCTGAAATTAAACATAACCACAGATCACAAGGCTTAAAACAATCGCCATTGACTGACCACATACACTCTGAACAGGTGCCCGTCCTATATACGTGTACATGTATGTATTATAATTAGGAACAACTGTATTCACTGATAGAAATAAAGCTCTAGAAGCTAATAACAGATTTACCTTGATGACAAATGGAGCTTGAAATGAGAACAAACATCCACGATAGTTAACTATACCTTGAACTCGACTAAATTATATTAACAGCGGTTCAGAGTAGTGCTACAGTATTCAAGAAGCATGTTGTGTGGCGCCAGGCAGGGTATGCTTACTCTTTTGCGGTTCTGATCATTAGTACTTGGTTTCTTTATTCAAGAGGCAATGGGAAGAGGGGAGAAGAGGGATTTGGAAGGGGAAGACAGCAGTGATGTCATTGTGAAGTAACGTCAACGCCAACTGCGTTTCTGAGTTGTAGAGAACCACCTTTCAAAATCAACCATGCTCATACTGGCCCCTGAAGGAAAGATCTTACTTTAATGTGCATCTTGTGGGTGACGCTTAGCTGTAAAAAAGAAAGAAAGAAACATCTATATTTTACAAGGATAACAACTTAGGTTCCGTGAGGATCCTTTCTCCCAGCTGGTCCTTGGCCAAACCTCTTGGCATTGATCTTTCTCGGATACCCATTTACAGCTGGGTGGACTGGGTATCAGAACATGCTATCCGTTTCCAGAACGCATGAAGTAACTGAGCGACTAGGAAATCCAAGTGTTTATTTAGTATATTTTCTTTAATAACGCCTGTAATCTTGAAATGAATTACGTTACATTGTAAAATGCTGATATTAGTTGGTAGCAGGTGCCCGTTGAAGCAGGTGGTCTAAATAATCACTTTATATTATGTTTTATTAGAAACACTCTTAATACAATACAAACTCTGCTACATATGTTATATCTTTATATCTATCATTCATTCTGACTGTAAGACTCGTTCCTTTCGGCAAGACATTTAATATCCTACTATACCTGGGTTTATTTATAAACATACTACCTTCTATTATCGTTCTTCATCATTGTCAGAAAATTTTGAATGTTTTAGTGCAGATTGCCAAGGCCACATTATTTTGCTTAGAACTAGGCAGTAAAACTTCAAATATTGATGGGAAAGTCCGAGTTGGGGCTTCCAAAATGTTATGAGTTTGAGCATTAAAAGGTCGCTTTTAGAAACCCAAAATGTTACGAACATCAGCACATTGTCAGAAATTTTGAATGTTTAAGTGCAGTCATCCAAGGGCACATTATCTTGCTTAGAACCATGCAGTTGAACTACAAATATTGATGGGAAAGTTTGAGAGTTTGAGCATTAAAAGGTCGCTTTTAGAAACCCAAAATGTTCTCCACACATCGTCGAATAGTTTGAGAGGGTTAGTGTAGATTACCAAGGCCATATTATTTTGCTTAGGACTAGGCAGTTGAACTACAAATGTTGATGGGAATGTCCGAGTTGGGGCCACTTTCAGACACCCAAAATGTTCTGAATATCCACACATTGTCGGAAAGTTTGAGAGTTTTAGTGCAGTCATCAAAGGCCACATTATTGAAACTGCAACTATTGATGGGAAAGTCCGAATTTGGGCATTAAAAGGTCGCTTTTAAAAACCAATATATTATGAACATCCACACATTTTCGGAAAGTTTCAGAGTATTAGAAGATCGCTTTTTAAACCAAAATGTTCTACATCCACGCATTATCGCATTACCACACAATTTGAGAGTTAACCATTGACCAAGGCCATGTACTCAGGAGATCTTGCAGAGGCCTTTTCAGAGACGATCTAGTTCGTGAAATCAAAACCTACAAATCGTAAGAGGTTTCAGAGCTTTGCTGTAGACTACCAAGGCCACAGTTAAAAGGAAATCACGCAGAGAAAACCAAAACATTGTCTGGAAACAATCGAAGCTTTTAGTATTACAAGACCACCTCCAAAAAACAAATCTTGGTGGTAATGCACAATTTAATTCTTAATTTCTAAACTAAGTGATATTTCTACAGTGAGATATTCCAGATCTTCTTGGTATTATTATTATTTTACATTGTATATTATATTAATATATTGCAGGTCTACTATGAAACGACATGGAATGCGTTATGTATGTGCTCCAGAGGAATAAGCAACACAAGCCTCTATCAGTATTAAGAAAGACGAAAAACTAGGTACGTATTATGCTGTTCTGTGGCCTTATTCTCGAAAACTTTACTCCGATAAAATTAAGATTTAAGAAATACAGCAATCTGATTGGATAATGATACTTAATTTAAAACTGATTTTAGTAACTGACCAATCAATCACTAAAATCATCTTAAGTTTTCGAGAATAAGGCCCCAGTTTTATAACTGAGCTGCAAAGCTGTCAGTGACGTCGAGGCTTTCTTAATTTTGCATAATAAAAAACTTTTAATTTGTTTGAAATTACAATACACATGTATGTATTGTAGCCTACATTAATTTCCAATTTCCTGCTGATATAAAACGCATATAAAAGAAGCCTACAAAAGGCTTAGTATTTATTCAAAGGAGGTTTTTTATGGCTTTTGTTTGAGAAGCAATTAACGTTTTTACATGCACCATTAAAAGCTACAATAATGTGCACTGCCAACTAAATAACTATTATTTTACCAGACTGGGTATTCGATTTCAATATATGTGTTTAGGATGTCAAATGGGCGGTAAAAATAAGGAAGTGTCGACATAAAGAAGTATCCTCAAGATATTAAAACAGTTTTACTAGTGTATTTGACAAATGAATGCATCGAGGAAATCATAGTAATGCATATACAGCACCGTATAAAACAATTCCTAACAATGGAGAATAATATACCTAGACTATCAATATAAAAGAGATATTATCATTTAACCCCCTCCCCCCTTCCATAAAGATTATAGTATCGCCTAAACAATTCATGACCGTGGAGAAGAATATTCCTGGTCTATTTCAATGTAAAAGTAATGTGTGATGCAAAGTCAAGTGCTTTTGATAGTCGAACATGTATTGCCCTTTGACCCCCACCACCAACCCTCCCCCTTTACCCTCTAAACAATTCCAAACCTTAACACAGGTGTCCCCAGTGATGCCTTTTCACCACCCCTTTCCCTCTCCCGAAAAAAAATCAAAACTTCGTCTTACTTCATTAAGGGTGGCTGTGGATGATTTTCGTCGTTCGTTGGAGTCGCTGACGGATGCAGAACTTGAGGATTTTCTATCTTCTTGCATAGTTACACGCTTTCCCATTCCAGGAAAGCCTAACTGTGAGTTGCCAGTGTCAGCTACGAATTCCTAGGTTTAATTTCACAGAGTAATATTCACTATCCGCTAATCTTCAGATCCAGAACGGGCACCTGTTCAGATGCTATATAAGTTTTGACAATTGGTCCTCAATAAATACCGCAATCCAAGAAGTTCTCAAGAAAACACTTTTGCTATATTTGCAAACGTAGTGCAACAGTTGCAAAGATATTTCTTCACAAGATCGTGTTTTCCAAACTGTTCTTTCAATGTTTGTTTCTTAGCTTTTTTTCAAAGCTTAGCAGTCGCAATGCTGTTCTTGTTCTTCGTTTTTAAAACACTAAACTACACTTCTCTACAACTACCAAAAACGTCCACTATGCTGCACTATCAATGACAATTCTGTCCAAATATTATCACTTGTGGATAAAGGCTTCTTTTCTACTCTACGAATTAAAGATGTCTGTTTTTACGGATTCATGTCGTCTTCGTCACAAAGTCACATAAAATCAAAACACTTCCTCTGATATAGCTTCTTGGAATATTGTCACGCTCTCTCAAGCTGCAATTGGTGAACCTAACACTAGCAAATCTTCTCCGCGAATGATACCAATTAATTTATACCTCGGCCAGTGCTGTTACAGCATAATATATCACTTCCACTGATTAAACCTCCAAACTGATGATTTATTTATGTGTGTATGTGTAATTGGTACTATTTCACAGCTAGCTTGTCGTTGTTGAGTCAAGTTGTAGCCGTAGGCTCTAATAAATGCACATATAATCGGCACAATTATTCCAATTTCCCACTCGTATTTGATGAACGATCACGTATGACATTTCCGTTACGACTGCGAATAACTGGCAGCCACTTTTCAAACTACACTCACACAAATTCTAAAGTTTGACGATATCCTTTCTTGATAATACACTTAGCTACCAAAACGTTCAATATCGGCGAGAAAATTTCAAGTGATGTATTTTCGTTTCTGACTATACAAGTTGTGTGTATTTTGTACAATGTTCACAACCAGGAATCGTCTGCTACTGGTTCAAGCGCGTGAATATAGAGTTCTGTGATGAAGTTTCGTCTGCTAGAATCGATTCGACAGAAATGACCGACATATACATCTTCATATACTGGATAATCCGAAACATGTCAACTTCCGCTTTTGATGACGACCTATCTTGGAAAATTGTCTACCCATTGCACACTATATGGTGTGGTTGGTTGGATCAGGTACAGTAAGTATGACGTAGGCCTGCATATATCTTTGCTCTGTCTAAGTCTTCATTATATGATGCATACTGTCGCATACTTTCCCTCATTTCCATTCTCTTCGTTTGCTAACGCTTATCTTGCTTTCCCTTGTGCTTTTCCTGGTAGTTCTTTAATTAATTTAATGAGAACGATGTTGCAAACGCTGAATCAATATCTAGCATCCAACCAATTGCCAGAAATTAAGAGCCTTTATTGACAATGTTTGCAGGTCAATTTAGAGACCATCCAATGATGTTGAGGCAAAGTTTGGATACGAAACAAGTCATCAAGACAGTTGGTGCAGCAATGCAGTAAACTGAAGTTAAAGTCAGAATACTTCGTGCTAATAAACTCGAAGGAATACAAAGTGATTAAAAGGGGAAGAAGTTGGCGTGAAAACGTCAACATGGAACTTTATCATGTAGAATCGTTCTACGCATAGCGTGCTGTATGGAATTAGTTTAAGTGTTATTATTCTATTAGTGGTGAGATCGCGAGTAGCACGTCAAGATTGGAAGCCAGTCTCGATCATCCGCTCATTTCAGTCAACGTCTCCTTCCGGAATAGATTTCAGAACTGTCATCTAATGTCTTGTTAATCTGGACTAATTGGGACTCAGTAAGTAGCCTTTGGCACTGCGTTCGCTTTCGTGGCTTTAGTGTCATTTATCCAGTCGTAATTAGCCACAAGCGGAGTTTAGGTTAGGTAAGCTCGCACTAAACTAAAAGTAAAGTACCTCTCACATGTACACCGTATGTTGTCCACGCCTGTAGACAACGTATCTGCATATGGCATTAATGACTTCTTGTAAACTTAACATACTTTGGTGTATGGTTCAAAAGGTGTCCTGGCTTAAGGTGTGGTGCAAGAGTCAGCATCTCCTGCCTGTGCCACCTGCCACAGTATATTTAAGTAGAACTCAAATTTAATAAGCTTAAAGTTTTGCTAGACTGTTTGCATATCTGCTTGAGCCTTTAAATGCTGCAGTAAACGCAAAACCGTCTTCAATCGTGCTGTAAGAAAGAGCTACATCTCTGAAGTTTATTGGACAATGATACGTGGATCTTTACTAGTTTATCTGCACTCGTATCAACTTCGAAACTAGACAAGTGGCTAGATAACCTCGTAAACTATACGGTAGTCGTCATATTGAATAAATTATAGCTCAGACAATCACAATCAGTCTTCAGAGAGTGTCGTCTTCTTTCGCGGTAAAAACAACCAATCAAAAACGATATTCGAACAAGAGTTGTCTTTCTTGCCCATTTACCGGGCAAGATGGTGTCCTATCATGGAGGAGTCATAACATAGGTTCGAACAAAATGACGAAGGTTTGAGCCGAATGGTTTATCTGCTGAAGCAGAAGACGCAAATCAGTCTCCAATCGTGCTGAACAGAAAATCTACACAATGCACATTGTCTTACTTTGTGTTATTATGTTCTTTTAATAAATTTTACTATAATCTTTGTGCATTATTAAAATGGAATTGGATTTTCACCAAATCCCTTAAGACCTTGCGTTTTTTTTAAAAGAACATTATGGAAATTAAACCATAATTTAAATCGCTTTTGTTTTATACATTGAACCAATAGAAAGAAGGATTGTGTGCACCCTTCCCCTCCTCCTCCCCTAAGCAATTTGACTTTACAGATACCCTCTTCCACCTTCAACCATCACCATGTCCCCCACACCCCGTCCCTTCTTCCCACCATTGAAGAATCGTACGATCTGATAATAGAAAAAAAGCTCATAGAAAAATATATTGTATGCACAAATGTAGCCCCCCTCCTCCTACCCAATTTGACCTTACAGATACCCTCTTCCCCCTTCAACCACCACCAATTCCCCAAACCCCGTCCCTTCTTCCCACCATTGAATTGAAGAATCGTACGATCTAATAATAGAAAGTAGCTCATTGAACTGAAAGATAGAAAGATTGTGTGCACCCTTCCCCTCCTCCTCCCCTACGCAATTTCACGAAACAGATACCTGCTAACCCCCCTCAACTACCACCAATTTCCCCAAACCCCGTCCCTACTTCCAACCATTGAGGAATCATAGAAAGTAGCTCATTGAACTGGTAGAAAGAAAGATTTTGCACACATGTAGTCCCCCCTCCCCCCACTCTCCTACCCAATTTGACCGTACGACTTTTGCAGTCCAATCCACCTTCCTCCAAACCCCAACTTTTCCCTCAAACGCCGTCCCTACATCCCACCCTTGAAGAATCGTACGGTCTTATAATAGAAAGTAGCTCATTGAACTGAAAGATAGAAAGATTGTGTGCACCTTCCCCCTCCCCTACACAATTTCACGAAACAGATACCCTCTTCCCCCTTCAACCTCCAACGATTTCTCCAAACCCCGTCCCTACTTCCCACCATTTAAGAATCTTACGATCTAAAAATAGAAAGAAGCTCATAGAAAAATATATTGTATGCACAAATGTAGCCCTCCTCTTCCTACCCAATTTGACGGTACGGCTTTTGCAGTTCACCCCAAACCCCTTCCCTACTTCCCACCATTGAAGAATCGTACGGTCTATTCATAGAAAGTAGCTCATTGAACTGAAAGATAGAAAGATTGTGTGTAATTCGGAAAGTCTATTTATTATTGATGGAGTCATTTTAACAGTAGACAACAGCAGGTGTAAAAATACTTCCTTCATTCGTCGTCTTATTGATCGCCATTTTCTCTTTATTTCAATGACATTTCAATAAGGTTTGTGTACCTTATAAGGGTCTGAATTGATGGAAACATTTTCACAAAGGTTTGTGTGTCTTTTAAGGGCCTGAAGGGGTGGATGTTGAGGGCTCATTTGTTGTTGTAGTGGTTTAGCTGTTGCTGTATTATTTTATCTGTTGCAATATATTGTCCATGGTTGTTGTCGTGGTTAGTAGAGCTGCTATTGTAATTTTTTGATTGTTTTTTTTTTTACCGCGAAAGAAGTGTAATTTATTCAATATGGCGACTACCGTATAATATACGCGGTTATCTAGCCACTAGTCTAGTTCCGAAGTTGATACGAGTGCATGTACATGTGGCGAGGTCCTTTACTTTTAGTTTAGTGCGAGCTTACCTAACCTAAACTCCGCTTGTGGCTAATTACGACTGGATAAATGACACTAAAGCCACGAAAGCGAAAGTAATTTAGCTGTTGCTGTATTATTTTATCTGTTGCAATATATTGTCCATGGTTGTTGTCGTGGTTAGCTGATGCTGTTTTAGTGTAGCAGATGTCGTTCTATTGCCTTCTCCGAAGCCCCGTGTGCTACAGGCTATGCACGATAAAGATCCCTCGGCAGTTCTTAATCCATAAATTATAGTAGGCTTATGCCACTGCCCTGAAAACAGCGTTTGCTCGTCCTCATTATTTCAAAAGATGCAGAAAAGTAGGACGTAAAACTCCATTTATTTCAGCTGTCACTCTGCTGTTGTATTAAATGCCTAACTACCCTCTGATAGATGGTTTCGAATTGAAGTAAATGTACAATTAGTTGCCATTAAAATAATGCGTTACAATTTTTCTTGAAGGCTTATGGCGACAGCAAGATTCAGACGAATCTTGTAAATTATTTCGCCATCCATCAACTCAAGACAATTATCGAGATTGTTTGCCCTTCATTACAAATTAAAGGTTAAAGTTGGCGGGAAACCTCGAAGGACCAAACGACATCTGTTAATTCAGAAATAAAATCGGTTGACATGTAACGAGGTTCCCTATTGGCCAATTATTCTAATCTCTACCAATCAAATCAGTTGTTTAATTCTCCCTGGATAATTCCGATGCAGCTCTGATTTTGTGTCGTTAAGTCAGATTATTCTCATGAACAGAAATTAAGGAAATAATACGGAGTTTTACGTCTTGCTTCTCTTATTGAACAAGACACATTTGTGTGTCCTACAGTTTACGTTTTATCCGAATCATTTTTAGTTTGCCCGTCTTTATTAGCCCCAAATGTGCAAAAAAGTGGGCCCTAAAACACTATTTCATTTCATTTCAAACTCATGTTTCGCTTAGCTTAGCTTAAATGTCCTTGTGAATCTCTCCAACTGTTTGTTGAATGCAATTTGAAGAAGATCAAAGGGCGATAACTCCATTTTAGGATGTTAAAGTGGAAATGAACAGATATTGCAGTTGATTACTTTGAAAATTTAGCTGCTAACATGATCAAATTGATGTATGCCCTGCTCTTGCTGCTAATGAAATATTACATCGTCTATAATAATAATAATAATAAACTCTTTATTTTACAAGTCTTGCCATTTGCAATGAGGGAAAATGTACATGTATCACCTTCTTCTGTTTAATGCCGTCAAATGTTATCGCTGTTGTCAGTCAATTATTGCATATCAATTGTTTAAGCCAATTCTTCCATATCCCGATCCCCAGAGATCTTTGTAGATAGTTAGCAAGATTGAATTATGAATTCTGACGCTCGACGACTTTCTGTGTAAACAATGCATCGTCAATAAATTATAAGTCATTGCATCAAATTAGAAACCAAAAGTGTTGAAGCGCTTCAAGGACTAAAAAAGACATTTTAAATAAAGTGTACGTGATGCGTTCTTATTGTTCAAACAAGTGTAACCAAAGATGCCTAGATTATATTCTGCATCGGGTTCTGACCGATTCTCCTTCATTGCACACTACTACCAGTGCCAGTCATAAGCCATATTAACCTGTGTGGACTGCCTAATCACATGGAGATTGAACTACAGCAAGGCTCACCAGTTGTGCTATCTCTGCAGCTAAAATCTTGACAAATTCACTTTACTTTCTTTTCATTGTTTATACTTATAATGATTGCAAGCCATGTAATCATTCGTCATAGCAAAATATTCCTCATTGTACACTGCATGGTGTTTGCAAATATCTATTAAAATGACTTACCACCAACTTGACTGGGTCTTGTTTCTTCTTTTTGTTCTGTATGATCCTAGCATTCCTCGCCATGATTGTGCTGCAATTCTACGTTGCAGCTTCCATAATAAACATCTGAACGTGCAAATTGCAATATTTTGTCCTGGTGCTGATCGGTCTTGAAATGTTCGCTTCTTTCACTAAGGCTATTCCTATTTATGTCAAATAAATACCAAGAGTTATGACCAAAGACAAGCAGAAATGATCCTCATGAACTTAAGTGAATACCGTTGCTTTTTTCTATCTTTCAAAACGTAATGCACAATAATAACTCTTGTTATGGCGTCAGCTCAGCGTTCTGGAAGGATAACTCCATGGAACGTGATCTAGCAGACATAGTTTTTTTTTTAAATCTTTAATATTATGTAGTCTAAGTTGAATTGTTCCGATCCAATTCACATCCTCGTCGTCTTTCGAATTCGCTGTCAATTCTATCTGTAGTCGCCTCCTTTCCAATATTAGCCCAAGATTTAAATACCACCAAGACCATAATTAAGCGGCATCGTATCTTTGCTGGTGCAAATTCTTAATCCAAGTTGCCGTCAGCCTTTGCTCAAAATGAAAAGAACTTATGAAGTATTAGCTTTCTTTTTCCAATATTAGTCCTGGATTTCAATACGACCAAGCACATAATTAAGATGTATTGAATCGCGCCTGTCAACCCCCTCGATAATATCTCAAGTGTTTATGAATCCAATATATTATCTGATTACTCAACCGATTCCTTTCATTTCTAATTTCCAATACCTTGACTCGTGGCTTTTAAGGTACTGGCTTTCTTATTATTGGAACTCCTTGAAGGCTTACTATCGATAGCTTGACTCATGGCTTTAAAGGTAGCCTACTAGAGTTCTTATTATTGCCTTGGTTCCCAACCTTGGGTGCTAGTACCCCTGGGGGTACCAGCGAACACCACAAGGAGTACCCGAGAAGTCTCTTAGACTATTTTAAAAAATTAAACATAAAACTCAATCAACCGAAAAAATATCCGTTAACTTTCATGTTGGCTCTTAATTCTACTTAGGGAGGGTGAAGGGGTACCAGGAGATTGATTGAACAAAATAGGGGTACGAAGAGTCCAAAAGATTGGAAACCTGGGTATTATTGGAATACGTGATAGCAGACAAACTCAAGATCATATTGCTTTCAAAGCTTACCAGAAAGGTACCATAATTGTTATTACTTTGAAAGCTAACTACCAATACCTTGACTGTTAGCTTCAGAGGTACCAACGTTGTCCAGAAAGGGGCAAGCATGTCCTTAGTCACATTAAGGTATCCTTCACTCCCTTTGAAGCCTTGTCGGAATTCGTTGACGAATATCAGCATTAGATAATTCGGTCTTGTGTCTTTTCGTCTCTTGAAAGTCGATTTTTATCAAGTTTTTTATTAGCTCTGTGTACTTGATAGATTATCAAAGCAAACAAAAGTTAAAATCATTTCTCCATAAATCGAAAGTAGGATTGTTTTTACTTCTCAGTTTCTGTCAATATTGTTCTCTTGTCGTCCATTCAAATTCACCATTAGTCTAATCTATCAATACCTTCTTCTCGCTTTCCATTATTTGTGTTTGAGATAATGCAATCCTTTAGAAACGTTTCCTCTTCAAAACAGCTTTGATTTCTTTCATGCTATTCTAAGCCCGGTGTTGATTAAACACTACTGCATACCGTTTTGTTGTTTTTTTACTAAGCTATTTGCGGTATATCAACGCGGGTCGCCGAAGGAAGATACGCCACTTTGTGAAATCAACTTATGAAAGAGGACAACTATGCTGGCAATGCATGATTCAACTGTTCCATGGTCCCCACTAAAAACTGGTCAAATCTCGAGAAAACAACCACTGCCCACCTTGATGCTTCTGGTTGTTGGCTTCTGACTTTACCGCAAACTATGTATTTATAAAATGAGTTATTTCCCTTGAATGTGTTTCTGCATTAGTTGTAGGACTATTAATAGTTGACTTCAAGACTTTCATTTTCTCCTAAAGGACCTTTCAATAACAAAAGGTGTTTCCATATTAGGCTTTAGAAGAGGTATTATTACACTATTAATTATCTTGGGATCTGAAAATGATAGTTATCTCCCTTGAACTGTTATGGTAGTCACTGAGTTTTTGACACTGAACAGCTTGTAGATGTGAATTATGTGAAAATGGCTTTTTCAATCTTTCTTGCTTCTTGGGACTATTCTTAACCGTGACAATAGTCTCAACCCTGGAACAAGCCCCTCCCCTTTCTTTTCTCCGACGGGGTATAAGTAATAAGATGGACAAGTAGAAAGTAGTATTTGGGATTTTCTCGTCATTTTGTTTATCACTAGAGCAAGCTTCGGTTGCACTCATGTGTAATTCTGATTTTAGAGAACTTAGATATAAGCTTTCCATTATCTGTGGCTAGCATGAAATAAACAAAACATTAACAATTGATATAGATTTTATTGTGATAACATAACATACTAGAAATGAGTCTATAATATATTTCTTTATGATCATAATAAGGATAATGATAAAATAATATTGCTTGAAAGTGATGATATAAACATGAACTGTTCCACCGGAAACTTTGCCTCAGACCAGGTTACCAGGGCCCAGTTCCTAGCCTTGTGATCAATGCTTAAAACCCTTAGTCGACTTGAGTCTATGCAGGAATTAGTAAGAAAATCTCAAGTCGAATATCGAACTTGGACTTACTTAAATGCTAGGAACTGGACCCAGCAAGTGTACCATAAAATGCCACCGTACAGCTTGGGCGTGTATGAAGCAAGCATCTTCAGTAAGCAAGCAATTGAATCATTCTCTTGACCGATTACTTAATACACATTTGACTGTACCAGCCATGCCTTCACAGACTCCTTTAGTGCGGTAAAGTCAAAGCATTCTCATGAACTGCTTGATTTACAAGTTTAACTATACATATATAGATATATATTATTATTATGGTGCATAATGCTTGCATTTTGCCCGCCGCTGAAGTAACGCCAACGTTTGCTTCTCAGATTTCAGATATAAACAAGAATATACGAATAAATGTTGATATATATATAGCTTCTCATAATGCCCTCTTTAAACTCCCAACATTTCAGAATTCTGACCTGCAAAATCCTGTAATTCCCCTCAATATTCCTATGAATTTTAACATTTTCATGATTTCAAACATTAAATTTCGATAACATATAAACTGGTACCAAGAAAAATACAAAATTAACAAAATGTACCAAAGTTAGTAACTGAAAGGGGCCCAAACCAACCAACCACATTTCATTGCAACTTTTCTCCAATTGTAAGTTTTATTGCGTCCCAACACATTTGTAGACTAGGTTTTCCAAGACCTGTGCGAACCAGCGCACTAGAGACTACCTTAAAATCACTGTTTAGAATTTAGATTATATTGCAACATGTTACCGTACATTCAAAATGTTCATCACCGATAGAAAATGTCTGCTGGTATTTCTTCTTCACCTTTTTGACTAATTGTCATTCCTCTTCATGCAGATCTCGATAAAAAATAATGGTCCCAATGAAAGTTTTATCGTTCATTTGACCACCCATGGGTAGGAAGCCACATCGCGAGAAACCACCAACGTTTTCCACGATTTTAATCATGCCCTTGTTATTGCTGAAACAGTCCACGTACATGCCGATGTAGTTCAAGTCCATAGCATGATTTAAGGCACAACGAAGACAAAATTCACCAATTCCTTTTCGGCGTTCCGACTTCTTCACTATAATGAACGGATCCGCAACTTTGGATCCGCGATAGAACTTGCTTACGGTAATCACAAATGCTGCTATCAGCTCCTTTGTCTTTTTGTCGGTGATCCCAAAATGGTGGCCTCCTTCAATGTCCTTTTGAAACTCTTTAATGTTCGGAAATTCGTTGATACCAAAGCCTTCGCCTTCTTTCGCTGCTTCTTGGATCATATGGAACGTTTCATCGAGCTGGTCATCTGTCAGGTAGTCAATGATGACGTCACGTCCTTCAGGAAGTGACGTAACGTAAGGAATGATGGGAGGAACTCGGATGTTCTGTTTTATCAGCATTGCGTCTGTTGGTCGCACGCCCACTGAAAAGAGAAAAAAAATCAGTAATTAGCAAAATGGGTCTACATACAATTTCATCGACTGTTCCGACCAAAGGCTAATATTAGGCCCCATCACAATCGTATCACCCCATCCGAAGCTGCAGAGGAGGTTGACAAACACAAAGACGTCCTGTTAGCCATTTTTCAATGATGAGTCTAATAACTCCATGACAGATCAAATAATTACATATTAGAAGCCTACTGATACTGTTTCATCCTTAATTATATTTCCGACTGATATAATTTTTACTCATGATGTATCTTGTGTTAGTGTATTTCTGTAGACATCATTTTGGTCGATATCGGAGGACTACGTGATGTACAACAGAAACAATGTCGCATTTCTTGGTTATGCTTTTAATCCGTATTTATTGAAATAAAAATACCAAGTAAACAATAGCTTTGACCTCTTATAAAAAACTAAAGTGGTATTTTAATGGTATAAAAAAGGATCAAATAATAATAATATCAGAATTACAAAAAAGTAGCAAAACCATTTAAATTAAAATTCGAATATCGGACATCATTGAGCTTAGGTAAGCTAACAGTCCTGAGCTTAAGAAATAAAAATCCGTACAAGCAAAACAATTCCGTTAGTTAATATCGCATCTAAAAACCTGCAAAATCGAGAGTAATAGCTGTATGTAGTGGACTACCCCAAAGAGAAATAACATCAGGTATCGTAATAAAATAAACAACATTTGATTAAATATATCTTACTATATAAAATTTTAAAGCACATCTGTCGGTATAAAATCGTAGTTATTTATTAGTCAAAAGCAGCACAGTCAGTCACTGAACAACAGAATCGTTTGTCTTTACAAAGTCACACTCGGAGATCACGGACCATCAAAAGTACCGCCAAGCACATCTGAAACAACGTTCCTCTTGCCAAATTTCAACAAATAAACATATCACAAGGAACACCAAAGAATAGATTTCAATAACCGCCCTTATGATGAATAGCAACAATATTAATTCCTTATATCCATTAAATCATATAGCAAAAGGATCTTCCAAACAACACAAGCACACCGACACCGACAGTGCTCATCAGAATTTCCCTCCTGGCAAAGTTACAGTCGCACTGACCAGCAATGCGTTCGTCGGAACCAACGTTGCTAATGTGAAAGTCTTAGAAAGAGAAAAATAACTACGTTTATCAGAGCAAAACCCAACACATCGACAGACACCGACCACCAATGCGTTCAACTGAACCGACGTTGCTTATATGAAAGTCTTAGAAAGGGAAAAATGACTACGTTTATCAAAGCACGTCTGTTTAAATTTATTAGAGAATTTATCGGCAGTTAGAAATTAAAATTATCTGGTATAATCCGAGGAACTTTTTTTAAACCATGCCTTATCATTCTGTTATTGCCCTCGCGAAATTAAAGATTACACGAAACATTATAATATCGAATATCCGCATGTAATCTGAATTTGAATACGAAATTAAAGATGCAGAGGAGGGAACAGAAGCTTGGGAAAAATCTGGGAATCTTCTGAAGATATTCGTTTCACATTTTACAATGTGTCCTGATGTTCATTGTTTGTCCGAAACGCATGGTGTTAAGGGTGCAGAGAGTGAACTGAAGCTCGGGAATCTTTGGACGAGTTTCGTTTTTATTTTTTACGAGGTGTCCTGATGAGTATTGTATGTCCTAAAAGCATGATCTTTGGTATTATATGTGGACCAAAAAACCCTTGGTATGTAGTGTTACCACATTGAATATACAAGACTTTTATTGGTTCCATATTTGTTGCTCTTCACAGCAATAGACAATCATTTTGGTCTCTCTTTAAACTTCGAACAAAATGTCATTTGTTTGTTCTAGTTCTAGTGCACATTTTTAATGGCACAGTTCCAAGGTCTGGGATGTGAACGACATATGGCGTTCATTTTGTAAGATTAGGTGAACCCCATGCTAGGTTGAGATAGAAATGAATTATGTAAAGAACAACCTAGTGGTTATTGAACGTAAGATGAAATCCAGCAGCTCCTACTGTGACTTTTATAGAAATTATAAAGATATAGACCTACACCATGGTTTTGCATGTACATAGCACGTACTTCCAATTGGCTTAAAGTGGTCGCAAAGGTCCTTGGGTGTATGTAGTAGACTTTTGAGACAGTGGCGTCATAAGAAGCTTCAAATGAATAACAAGAACCGATATCTAGTTGAAATGGAAATGGTGCAAATTCGTTGCACCGATACACATAAAAGCAACATTTTCAACTAATAATTTGAAAAATTAAAAGACATTTGAAACAGTGGCGTCATTAAAAGGTTTAATGAATTGCAAGACCCACAGACATCTGACTGAAAAATGAAGCTATCATTGTCTTCAATAGAAAAAAAAGCATGTTTCATCTATTAAATACAAAAGTCTTCATAAAAGAGTTCACCAACCTGCAGCGTTTTTCCGAATCACCTACACCAACTTATATCGTTCAAGGGTTTGTCATGAGGACACAATCGCGTTTATGACAATATTAGGTACACTTTTTCCTAGTAAACAAATCGTAAAACATAACATCAGCTGTCTACTATAACAGATTGTATACATCCCATAATTTCTTAACCTATATATTGTATTGTATTGTTGTTTGAGTTTAGAGGTTATTGGCCGTTGTATGTATACTAGGGGTGCATTTATAGGCCGATAGGCGTCGAGGGAAAAGCATTACAAGCTTGATGGTCCTTATATATTCTCTTATCGTGGTTTAGGTCTTGAGGTTATTGACCGTTGTATGTATCCCAGGAGTACATCGGTCCATGATATAGGTCGATCGGCCTCAAGGGAGAAGTATTACCAGCTTTGTATTGTCTTGCTTTATTTGATATCGGCCAATTAATTCTGGATCGATACAAGAACAAGTCATATCCATATTTAAAGGGATATTTATATACATTAATATGATATACTGCTTCTGAGGTTTATTGTACACAACGTTTCAACAATTTACATTGTCATCATCAGGTGGTAAACTTCACCAAAATTGACTTTTGTGCATAGCTTTACAGAATACTACCTCTTTCGGATTTTTGCATCATTTACATTTAAATTGCCCAATTTTCGTTAGTCTGTTTTTTAATTGGATCTTGTACGTACGCCAAGCATTGTTCTTGATATAAGATTATACAGATTGACTAGGTCTCCAAACGAGCAAGGAAAAATCTCACGTTACTAATTGTGTCAAGACAGAGAAAGTATGTCATATCATAAAAAGATTATAGCAAATTAAATATGTAATATGTAGGTCTTGGCTGTGGATCAATAATTTCTTTGTTGTGTCCTCAATAAGTTGACTTAGTTCGTAAGGTTAGTAAGGCATGTTAGTCATTGGAGTAATAAAAAAGTAATTGTATATACTTAAAGAAAACGAAATAAAGGGTTTACATTGTACTATTGATGTTACTTCTCAGGGTTTTCTGATGCGTCCTCGATGTTTTGACAGAGAGGCATGTCTCTGTTTGGATTAATAAAAAGTAATTGTATATACTTTAAGAAAACGAAGAAAGGGACAAAGATGATGCTTTTTAAGGGTTCTCGGTTGCGTCCTCGATGCTTTGACTGAAGATAAGTAGAGCAGATCTGTGATTGAAATTTGAGCTGTTCTCTGGTGCGTCCAAAAGGGTTTTTAATTCCTGTATAAAATGAATTTTATAAGAATGTTTTTATTTTATTTTTCAGGTCGTCCTCGGTCCAAAATCTGATGTTCCAAAATGGTAAGCATACTCTCTATATATATTAATATCCCTCGTCAAAAAAGGGGCAGGGGCAGAGCATCAACGTGTGGTGAAGATTGTCTCTGTCACTCAACAAGATGTAGTCCCATAGGAGTTGTCTATCCTTGCAAAGGCAGAAATGAGTTCTTGTGATCGCATGTTGAAGGTGATTATCTCGTTGCACCTCATGATTTTGACCTTTACAGTAGTGGCGGGTGCCGCGCGCGAAGCAGACCATGCTTACTCTTTTCGAAACACCTGATGGTACTTCTCGTATGGGAAGTCCACTACTATATAATTATTGCATCCGATTTCGTCATGCTCTGGACGAGATTTTTGATTAACGGTATTGTTTTCCTCGTATATACGGATTTTTATTCTCAATAAAGGTATTCATGTGAGCACAATTACCATTACTCATCAATAAGTTTAGTAGCTTATCCTGGCTTATCAGTCAATAATACACTTTTAAATGTCTTTGGAGGACCATATTTACGGTTCTAAATAATAGTTCAACTTTCTGGGTCGTTTATTGTTGTGATTTGAAGGTTGTAATCTAATCCAATGATATAAGAAAATATGTTTACCCAGCACTCTAGATTTTCGTACACTACACTGTATGATATATAGGTAATATAAGAGAGATATCGGTGATATATGTCACATGTGAAGTTTATTGGTGAATGTTAGGACACGTGAATTACTGTCAAAATCACCTGTTTATTTCAATTGATCCACAGTTGGTTAAGAAGTATATGCCTTTAGCAAATGGGTTATTGGGAAAGCTTGTACGAACATTCTTAGGTTGACGTAGTTCGAACACTTAGATGAACCACTTAGATTACATGTATGCACAACCTTTTTAGTTTTATAATCTCTACTTTACTAATGATTGTAACGCTCTGCATTCTTCATCAGTGAATCTGCATACGCAATAATTCGAATTAGAAGCCTACATACGAATTTTGATCGACGACTTAGATATCCATATTGCACAACAATTTATTTTTTTCATCTCCACTTCACTAATGAATGCATCCATGAAAAGCAGCTCGTAATCAGAGAGTCCACATGAGTAATAAAACTATAATAATGCGCGAATTAGAGGCACACTTTCGAGGTAATGCGTTCAAGTGTTAAATTGTGCACATTACATGTATATATTTGATAATGGGTTTGTAGGGCATTCACTTCAACCTGTACATATACTTATATTATGTACCTTAAACTTTATTCTAATTAAATAACGGAACACAATTTTATGGTATACTACTCCTTAGTTTTATTACACACAACGTTTCAACAATCTACATTGTCATCTTCATAAACTTTATTCGTATGTTTACATCCTATTTGTATTTGGCGAGACATCGTTCATATCTGATTACAACATAACATAACATAACATTATAACATAACCGATGAATAACATCATAAATCAGTCAATGAAGCCTCTTCTCTGAATCCGAGTCTGACTTTGTTTACTCTTAGTCTAAGGTGATTTATTCGTCCATAATTTTGTTGGCAAAATGAGAACCATGAAACTTATGGACGGCTGATATTTCATTCACAGATTTGACAGAGATTTTAACATTATGAAGCTCTTTTCAGAAGGGAAACATTACTTCAGATTCTACAATTTCGTATATTGTACTTGCTAGATATATATTGCACGTCCGTAACATCAGGTTGCTTCATTGAGATACTCAACTGTAGGAGCAATTGAATTCAATCCTGTTGACCTACTTTATACAATTATGCACGTGCATTCATCTTACAGTTTAATTTGTCTTTACGTTATGATTCAGATACCAGTGTTGAAGTGTATATTATTAAGATCTTACAAATACAAGTACCCATCATACCCAAAGAGCAAAAAGCTAATTCGAATTTCGAATCTATGCAGTTGTCTATCCGTGGAGAGCCGTCTAATTATCTCCCTTGAACCCTGAAATTATAAACAACCCCCGTAATTCAGACAAAACAGTTTTATTATGGCCAAGTATATCTATATGTACTCAACTGACAGCACGTGGAATGAGAGATAAATCACTTCTCTGATTAGACATAAACAACATCAACCTAACTGGGTCACCCTGGCCTACATATAGGGTCATACAGGGTCATATCGGGTCACCCAGGGTGAACCTTGAGGAGGCTGTTATAGTGCAGTTTACCTGGTAATAATTCTGCTACCTGGCCAGTACTAAGATGACCCAAGTTGGTGGAGCAGGCCATTATTTTTTGTAAAGGGCCAAATGCATTTTATAAAAAAATATAAGGGTCAAACAGAGCTTAGCTAGAATAGAGAGGAGAGCGTTTCAGCAGAAGGGGTCACTCTTGAGGGGCCATTCTCACGGATGTGTCCCGCGGGCCGCCATTTTAGTCTTGGCCCCCCACTTTGAAATTTCGTATAATGTTACATACTGATAACAACACGCCACTGTTTACGAGGATCCTTTCAATCACCTGATCGATTATTCGCAACCAATTACAGCTGGGTCGAATGGATAACCAGGAAAAGATGACTTATTCAAAGGATTTCAACTTTGATATTTGCTACCTTTTTATTTCCCTACTTTTATTAGTGTCATTTAGCACTACCTGGTCATTTTCTCTAATAACTAAGAGCAATAAATTTCTCTGATATTAAAGCCACCTTTATGTCCTAGCCCACGCACTTCAGAAGTAATAACACTACATCGGTAATAACACACCCCCGGAATGCTACAGTGTGATTTATCTATTCATAGGATACCAGTACTTCTAAACACAAAACTATTTATTTACATGTATTACCAGCTCTTCCAAAACAATATACATGTACCTTCTTATGTCATTTGAATAAAAGGGAACGAATCATTGATGCTATTTGCATAGGACTAGAAGTCGCAAAATTTGGCCTTTTCCTCATACAAGTTCCCTTTATGAATTACCAGCTCTTCCAAACAATACACCTCTTTATGTCATTTGAATTAAAATGGAACGAATCATTGATGCTATTTGCATGGGACTAGCTCATTGCACGATGCTGCCGACATGCCAATCACTGATGCAAGTTGATGCCATTCCTTTTGTGAACAATTGTAACCAAAAGTCTGAAGATATTGTTAATGTCGTTGCAATGTCGAGTTCATTATGGTGTTATTTGCGCCAGGCAGGGTATTCTTACTCCTCTAGACACCTGATACCACTTATCATTATGAAATACTTACTCATGTATGATTAGCATTAGTATAAAAAGTGGCTTTGAGACCCATAAGTGGTTATCGTCAGATCTTAGTATATGACATAGATTCAAGGACCAGGTTGTCCTTCTAATACACGTACAGATGTTCTGGTACAGGTGTATGCCAAGCCGATGGTTCATTGGTTTTAGACAGATGAAGAATTAGCACTAATAGTGGCTTTGATATCCATAAGCTGTTATCGTCGGACTCAGATCTTAGTATTGTTCTTAAAGAATTAGTACCTAGTGGCTGTGATACCCATTACTGGTTATCGTCAGACTGAGATCAGTGACATAGATTCAAGGACCAGGTTGTCCTCTATACAGCTGTTCAACTTACATCTGACTCATATCTGACCTACTGTCGACAGTAAACAATAATATCATTTTATATTGTCTCGAATATAAACACTTATAAACAAATATACCAAGTAAACATCAGCTATTTACACTCTAGCGAAATTATCACCGTATGTTCTGCAACAGAAGAGAGAATGAGTGGAGGAAGGGGGAATCCGTACAAGCACGACAATTTCTCCAAAGAGAAGCTGCGTTAATCAGCCCTTCTGCAACGGCGAATTTCGATTCATTTAAGTTGACATTGCAAAAATCAATAGCCGTCCTAACTGCACCTAAAGCATTCTTCAATGAAAGGCATGTTCGGTGCTGCACTAAAGAATCCGGGTATGACGTACCGAGTTCTCAAAAAGCGTTGACTATATTCCAAGAATAGTGTTCATTGTTGGAAGCTCGTAATTTTAAGTTATTTAAACGTTTCTATGAATTACAATGAGCAAGTAAGGGCACAGAATTGCCAAGGGGGGCTCGAGGCAAAAGCGGGGTTGGCAATGTTTCACATCCTCGTAAAGACAAAGTAGGATGAAGTACGATGAAGGACAAATTGGGAGTGAGGGGTTCGAGCGGGCGCCACAAATTCACATGCTCTCAACCAGATGATGCATAAAGCAAGCACCAATTGAGTGTAGGGCAGGTCTTCTCAATTAATTTTTCTAAAGAGTCAAATGCATTTTTTGAATAAAATATAAGGGCCAAATTGAGCTGAGCTAATATAGAAAACAGGGCGTGTTAGCGGAAGGAGTCACCTTTGAGGGGTCATTCTTGAGGGCGTCTCGGGCCGGATTTGTCCATTTGAGAAAGCCTGAAGCGGGACCCAAATGCTTATTATACTCATACATACAGCGTTACCAGATGGTATAAAGAAGAACTAGATGTATGGTATGATATAGATATTCTACTGTATGTATAAAGTACTATTGTTGGTATATGACTAGTAAATATTTATAGATATATAGGTATAATAGGTATACTGTTGGATATCGGTTACTGGGTCGTATATCAACCTGTCAATCAATCTTCTCAGCCAATCATTGCATTCCTTACATCATCAACTAGGTCGACATACATCGTACGATTTTTCAGATCCTTTCATCTTGTTCAAATGATTTAGCGACAATTGTATGGGCTCTTTAACCTTGATTTGTTTTGGTGGCTTCATACAGGGTATGCTTACTCTTCTAAATACCCTAATATATGAAATCATTCATGATTCCTCATATAAAAAGTTCATTTGGTGCTACCTATGCATTCTTCTACTGCCAAACTATTATTTTAGACTCGTTAGTACTTTGGTATTTTATTCGGTTGCTTTTTTCGTTTATAGCTACATATGATGTTTAGTCAAACCCTGATGACAGTAATGGATTCGATTAATTAAGCAAGCTGAGTGCTATTTATACCAGTTAATTTGTTATTGTGAGATAAGCCATTGTTTCCTATCGATCCTGACGGATTGTAGCTATATTGGCTCGGTCTCGATTACATCCTATTTTTAGATCCTATATCCGACGAGATTAATCACTATCTTTAAAGACTGTTTATCTATAAATCGATGCATTAATCTATTCCTAATTTCCCTATCTGAAGGACATGATACTTCTTCCATGGTAAAATGAAAGAACACTAACAACATTCTACCAGTTAATCCTTTGTCAAAAGAGGTGAACTTTTCAAGCAGCTAGTCCAAAACCAAAACCTCCCACATTGATTTTACCACTAAGGTTCATAAAAATCATTTCTACCAGCTGGTACTTTTACCACTAAGGTTCAGGGAATCCCTTCTAGCAGCTGGTCCTTGGTCATACATTTGAACCTTTCAGGCAGCTGGTCCTTAACTAACTTAAGTTCAAAGGAATCCTTTCTTGTTACTAGACCTTGGTCAAACCTCTTGGCACTGATTTTGCAAGGATAACAATATAGGTTCCGGAGGATCCTGTCTACCAGCTGGTGCACCAACCCCCAAAAACACGAATATCCGTGGAAGTTTTAGCGCCACTGAGTCTCAGAAGAAAATTCCGAAAACAGCAGAAATCTTATTTAGAAATCTTAGGAAACAATAAGAAAGAAATTTTTATCTCGTGTAATTTATTTTCTCTAATCTGATAAAGGTTTTGATATAATCCCGCTGTAACGAATTTCCCATTTTAATTAGTTGACTTGGAATTACTGATATAAATGGAGTTTTACATCCTACTTAGATTCTAAAAGTGATAACCATCCTTTGTATTGCTGTTCTTTATCAATGTTACATTTATAGACAGGGTTATTTTGAAAATTGTTTTCGATATAATCCTAATTTTGTGGTCACATTTTTGTATTTGAAAGAAGTATCGCATGTAATCGAGTAGGCGGAATAAGCAATTAATGTTTTTGGATGACTGCTTCAAGACCTTGGAAGTCTGTAGGCAATAAATCAGCTAAAATATTCATGAAGCGATATGTTCAGGGAATGGCTTTTAAAAATTACCCACAGTTATAGCAATTCTTTAATTAAAAATAGTAGAAAGTCTTATTAGATATTCAACTGCACGTTTGGCCTGGAATGGAGCTAAACATTGCTCATGGTAAGCCAAAGTAAATCTATACATTAAACTATGTTTATTCTTCTCCGAAGAAAAACCCTACTATTCTACCTACAGGCTATGCAGAAAGCCAATGATAGTGGGCTAATACTGGATTCCTACAAAATAGTCCCATCACTGTTTTCATCTCATATTCGAAATCATGCCAAACGAAACTTAGCCCATCTACATTTAATACAGTATCAGTAGCCCAAGGATGAGGACATCCACACTCTAATTTCACCAATTTAAAGTCATGCCAACCCCAATCCTCCCACAACACTTGCAGTAGCCCCAGGATGTTATAATAAATTATTAACCCTTCAATCGACTAATTTCATCAAAACAAAGCTTGTTTATAAGTTACACTCATTGCGCACTGTTATCCTAATTGTTCCCTTGAGATTTAAACAGCCTTGTCTGTTGTCAATAAATTACGTCAAGTCGGGGAGATATTGAATAAGATAAACGACTGATAGTCTATGAGGCCTGTAAATATCGTAGGCGTTCAGACATAAACAAACTGATGTTAGTTCTCTGCTAGTCTTTACCAGTGCCATTCTATGATTATCGATATCCCCTTGTAGGCTGTTCACAGCACAGTGGATGATGCCACTTTGTGTGTGGATCGTGAAAGCCAACATGACATGTCTCTCTGTTAATCCCCCCCCCCCCCCCCCATTTTCAGTCATTTTGGAAGCAGAGTTAAGGAATGCCAAGACCAACATCATATTATGTCATTTGACCTTCTTTTCCAAATTGCATACTGTGTGGTGTTACCCTTCAGCAGTAGCTTTTAGGAATGGTATATCCCTATCTTCCCTGATATCCATTTATTTCATGAAAAGATCTTTTTACAGTTGAAAATCGAACATTTCGAGCAACCCTACCAGTTGTTTATGTTACCAAAAGCGACAGTGCTACAGGATGTGCACTTAATTAAGATCTCTCTACAGCTGGGAAATCAAAAAAAAAAAGAAAAGAAGTTGGCTATTCATATTAGCAACCGTCGAGGAACAACCCTAGCTGTTTATTTCAGAGTCAGGTATATCTAGATGATAATGTTTATTTCAAAGAATGACATCTAATAAGCTAAATTTGGAAAACAAGGTGGGCGGTCGACATTCCAGACAATTATAAGTTTGATTGAGTAACAATACATGGTTGTTATTAATTCATTAAGAGCCTTCTCTCAGTCCATTCCTCCATCAATCATTTTCAGATCGTCTATATTTGGTTTGGAACAAACACAGCAATAACTTTGATAAACAAACCGAATATTGGAACAAACATCTTTGATGTTGCGGACCGGAAGGTTTGCTCACGAGTTAAAGACTTGGTGGGTGTGAAATTTACACCTGATGGTACTTCTCGTATGGGAAGTCCACTGCTATATAATTATTGCACCCGATTTTGTCATGCTCTGGACGAGATTTTTGATTAACGGAATTGTTTTGCTTGTACAGACTTTTATTATTATTTAGGAGGATTACATCTTTTTCGACCGTCCTTCTCTTGATTCGTGGCAACAAAACAACAAAATAGGCACAGAAAGCCAATGTCGTGAACCCAAAAAGGGTAGTGCCGGTAGTGGGTTATTTTTTTGATGGGAATTGCAAGAGTGGCTGTGCTTCCAGCTTCCATAAGTAAAATATATACACGTCATGTACTGTAATTATTAAAATTACTCCAGAAAATTGTATGTTTGTCTGAAATTTTGAAATTGGAGACCTATAACAGATCTAGCTAGACTTGAACATGAAAATAAACTTAACTGGTATTGCATGATAGCTTATTTCCTGACAAGCAGTGATCCTTTTATATTGAAATTGATACCTTAATTGGTGAACAATTATCGATACCGGTTGGCGTGTGGAAGTCTTATGACCTTGAATAAGCCATCTTTCCAGATTATTCATGTGAACCCAGCTGTAAATGATCACAGACAATCCAGAAGATCAATACCAAGGTTAAGGTGTGGCCAAGGACATACTCGTAGAAAAAATATTCGCGAACTGAAGTTGTTGTCCGCCACCGTCAACGTTCAAAAACATTTCGAGGCAGGCAATGATATTTGTAAGTTGCATCAGAGAGGTGTCCGCCACTATCAACATTTAAAAACAATTCGAACCAGGCAGTGTTTTTTTGTGAGTTGCATCAGAGAGGTTTCCGCCACCATCAACATTTAAAAACAATTTGAGGCAGGCAATGGTATTTGAGGGTTGCATCAGAGAGGTTCCTAAGAAGGAGTGCAGATTGGTAACAGATGATGTAGATTCAAATCATTGCATTTGATCTTAAGTACACATAGTTCAACATTGTTATTGAATACTTTTCCATCTGTAGAAATAACACAACAAGGCGATAAGGTGCCGTATGTTCGAATCATCAATGGCGAAATAATTCTAAATCCACGGCCTGTGCATGCGAAAATCGACCGTTAACCCAATTGTGATAGATAAGGCGCCGCAGGTTCAAACCTTCCTCGAGGTAAATACAAAATCCTGATGCTACGGCGAGTGCATCCGAAAGACCGATGTTGTCTTTCAACCGCTCATTACAACGAGTTTGATGGCACATCCAGTGCTTCAGAAAGTCAGCTCGTTTACAACTTTCAACCGTTATCAGCAAAAGTGATGGCTTCCTTCCGAATTGTAGGTCAGAATCGTAGGTTTGAATTAATGTATATCATGTTAAGTGCAGACAGTTCATGTGCTAATTGAGCTTGGAGACATTATTAATTAAATACTTTTAACGTAATTGTTAAAGCCTTTTAGCACTGGTACAAATATGACGTACACTATCCATAATCATTTAGGAGCCTAAGTTTACTACTAGGAAAGGCGACAGGGCAGCCTTAGAGCGGTCCTTGGGCTGATGCTTAACAATAACTTTAAACGTAATTGTTAAAGCCTTTTAGCACTGATACAAAATTGACCTACACCATCCATAATAATTTAGAAGCCTAAGTTTACTTCTGGGAAAGGTGACAGGGCAGCCTAAGAGCAGTTATTTGGGCTGATGCTTAACAATAACTAAGTCAAAAGCCAAGTCCAGAGATGATCACGGAGTTCTTCATGATGTTAAGACTGCAAGTTGCCTACCTTCTCTCTGTTTTTGCAAATGAAAAAAAAACAACTAACAAGCCCCTTAAAAAAAAACTTCTAAAGCATCTCTTGCGACACTCCGTACTGCTTCCAATCCTTTCAGCGTGTACGCCTACCTATTCTCACAGCATATACTGTACATTTATTATTCATTATGTCTCTTTAAGACCTTGGACCACATAACATTAACAATACCAGCTCAAGCGACTTAATCGAACTAAGACCCCGGCGAAGTCAACAGGTCACATGTCCTTGGCGTATTGACAATTTAAAAGATTGGCTTGATGCCAGGTAAATCGATGCTAAAGGTTCGAATTTTCGTACTTTATTGATCGATTTTACGGTTGATTCCAGCCGAATCCGGAAATGACCATGAACATTTTGCAAATGGAAAAATAAAGCTCAGCTCTAATTCTGTTTTCGATGATAACGACATGTGCATAAAAAATGCAATGATAACGCAATATGCCTCACAGTATGATAAGAAGGGGGTGGATCGGTTCGTCTAATTGTGTCGCGATGACGCAATTTCTTAGGATCATTTGCTCGATAGGCCTACTTCTTGCAGCAAGGGAATTAAGACACCCATTTTAGCAATTTTAGCATGCCAAGATCGATTATTTAAAAAAAATCCTGTATTTTTAATTGTAAGAAAATAACTGTCGATTTGACGAAATTTGCTCTGTGCGAGAATGAGCTATACTCCTTGAGGTAAGGAATTAAGACACCTTTCAAAACAATTCTGATCAAGTCAAGGTCAATGCTTCAGGAATCCAGTTTCTTAAAAAAAATAAAGTAAACTTACTGTATATACGAATGAAGAAGCAAATTTCGGGAACTCCGTGCAGCAGAACGTCAAAAACCCACTGAATGGAACTATACGTACAGTGGACGTGATTTCACAAGACTGTGAGAATTCGGTGAATCAATCATAGAACTATAGCACGAGACAACAATATCAGGAATCTCTCCTATGATATAGTTGAGGGAATTCTGTCCTATACACCATGTGCTTGTGTTTATATACTTTACTAAACGAGGTTTGTTTACAATCGAAAACGAGGCAATATCTCGTGCGGTGAGATAATGAGTGAAATAAAAGTATTGTATATGTAGTAATTGTTTTGTTTTTCACTGATATCAGTAATCCTAGGGTTATATGAAATGAGTGTAACCTTTCGCCCACTTTCCTGTATTATAAAAGTGGACAGGATGTGGACTTGGTCAATTATTAGAACATGCTTAGTCTTATTGGTGCACCAGTCATCACCTGTTAAATTATGACGTACGTTTGAGTAATTGGGGTTTATTGTTTTTGTGTATATGCGAACTCCGACCGCCTTCTTTTGTCAACTTCCTGCAGTCGTATTTACTTTGCATGAGAACTGGGCCATGTCCCTGAATGTATATTATATATAGGGCCTATACAATGTACTAGTTAAAAAGCAATTTCAAATCTAATAGATTCCATGAACACAGACATTTTTCAATTCATGTCTTTAAAATTCTACACGCAATTTCTCCATTAGTCTTGTCAACCGGATAACCCTGAGCCGTATTTTTTCATCTTCTGAAGGTCATATCGAAATATTTTTCATACTAGATTCCAGCTCATGCCATATCGTTCGCTTTTTCCATCCCTTGGTATACTCATTTTTACCTTCTTTTCCTTTCAACAGCTGGTCCATGTGAGCGCGGACCTATGAGAGGCCCTCATATTTTACCACCACAAAATTACATTGCACTTCAGTGCACTTAACAGAAAATTTCAACCCTTGTCATCCTCAAATTCAACTCAGAACCTCGCGTCTGTTGACTTTCAACAGCTGGTCTACATGAGCGCGGACCTATGAGAGGCCCTCATATTCTACAAGCACGCATAATCATATAGTACCAAACAGAAAACTTCAACCCAGGAATAATTGACATTCGGAAAACTTCTTTTAAGTACGTGGGGAGACAACTGTCAAAGATTGGGGATATTCAGGGGTTGCAGAGCTGGGGTGGTGGGGGTGCGGGTGCCCTTTTTGGAACTTTTTTTTTTATTCATAAATTTTGTAATTTTTATAATTTTCTTTTTATAATTTCCGAAATCTAAAAATCCGAGAAATTTTCGTGGTGGTGGTGAGCCCTCTAATTCCAGAAACGCTCCGCGGGCTCTTGCTATTGGAGAATCTACAACTTTCACTTTCAGTTTAGTCTCGATCATCTGCAGTGATTAACGTTGAGAGACTGGTACTCCAGTTGCATCACCAACCAGCTGTTGTTGTTACTCATAGTCAGAGTCCCGTGATTGCGATTACTATGTATCAGCTGGGTAAATCAATATTTCCAATAACTAGCACATTTATTGCATATTTTGAAACCCATATTAATAGTGATGACGGCGCTATATAGGGGAACAATGGGTATAACTGACTGATTAACTTGGGCACAACAGAACTGTGAAAAGACAGATTTGGAGGTCTGATAGGTTCTTTCCCATGAACAATTTGAAAATAGAATAGTTTTGTGCATTTGGATTAAAACTTATATAAATCATACATGCAAATGGGGGTACAAAGTATTTTCCGTACAAACGCCGACATCGCCATTGTTATTAGGGTGTAAAAACCGCTATTTTTTACTCTACATACTACGACAGGCCTGCTCAATTAATTTTTGTAAAGGGCCAAATGCATTTAATGAAAAAAAGATAAGGGCCAAATAGAGCTTAGCTAGCATAGAGAGAATAGAGTTTTAGTGGAAGGGCTCACTCTCATGGGCGTCGTGGGCCGCTATTTGAGAAGACCTGTACTACTGTATCTTTAACCTGAACGTGGATATACTCGTTAACCGATTTCCATGCTCCAAATAACAAATTACACATTATTGTGACACAGGAATGCTTTTATGAAAGGGTGATGAATCGAAACTTTTAACAACAGAAAACTGACAATTTTCAAAAAGGTTTTCAGATTTTTTTTTACGGTGACTTTGTCTGATGAATTTGATCTGTCCGGAGGAATGAAGTGTCTTCTTGCCTGATGATATCCATCAGCTGACCGAGTAGGATCAGTATAAACTAATGCATCTCAAAAGCTTTTATTGCTTTAGAGCTGTCAACTAATGCAGCGGAGGGTGTCACTGGGAAGCTGGTCACTCTTCCATGATTATTAAATGAGGCCGAGCATCACCATGCAGTGTGCAATGTCAGATTTTTTTTCAGTACAATGACATATCCTATTCTTTTTTCCGATTTCCAAATGTCGAGGGATCTTGAACATGCATAAATTACAGCGCATGGGGGAACATGCATAGATTACAGCGCATTGGGGAATATGCACAGATTTGGTATAACGTCTTAACTAAGATAAACACGGATTGAAGCTCATGGGACTTTTGTATAACGTCTTGACTTAGACAGCTTCGTCTACTAAGCTATTTATATAATATAGACGTCTAATATTGCTATTTACTACTACCCAAAACAAAGGGTTCGTTTACCTTTAAAAATGATGACATAAGAATTCCTTGAGCTGCCACAAGATGATATATTGTCTAGTTTGATTGATGGGACTCTTTGAAATGAGCTAATGTATTGGTTTGTTTACTGGTGAGATGGGTACATTTCTACCAAGCTGTACCAGCACCGGGGAGACCTTCAGGTTGTGGTCAGGTCAGGTCGAGAATTGGGAGCTCTGGAGTGTTCTGGAGTGTCCCAAACTGACCGTAGTTTGTCGACACATTAATTGGACTCTTTGAAATGAACTAATGTATTAGTTTGTTTACTGGTGAGTTGGGTACATTTCTACCAAGCTGTACCAGCACCGGGAAGACTTTCAGGTTGTGTTCAGGTCAGGTCGAGAATTGGGAGCTCTGGAGTGTTCTTGGAGCTAACGGTCCCATCAATATCATGTAAGACATCGCTGTATCAATTGAATTACATGTATTTAATATTCATAATAAACTGTACCAGCACGGGGAGACTTTCAGGTTGTGGTCAGGTGAGGTCGAGAACTTGGACGATATTTTTGTTTGTAGGGATGTGGATTATTGAAATACTTCATATCGAGGTCCTTCTGAAACGCCACTCAAGACTGAATGTTCCCATCTGCCAAATATTACCATAGCGTAGTGTGTAAAGTATGTTAAAAGGTTTGATAAGATGCAGTGGTTTGTATGACATGAAGTGCACATTACGGTGCAACGTCCTTGACCCTATTATCTCGTATACAGACAAGGGTGTTCTTCCGTCACGTGATTAAATATCAAGGACATCGACGTGAAATTTGATGCATTAAATAATTGAACATGATAAAATAATTGTTGTCACTTTATTGAGGGTTGTAGCTTGGCTGAGAGTTTTAGGCAGCCGTGAGGAAATAAGAGGGTCCTTTCTGAATTAGCTGCAATTTTCCTGAAATATAACTAAGAATTCTGCATCCCAGAGCCCCTTAAAACAGAGAATTGGACTACAACAACAAGACTCAAACCTTTCGCCCCCTATCATTTCTGCATTTAAACGAAGTAGACGTCCTTATGGCGGTAATCGTAGACGTTTACGGAAATAGGTCGTAATTAAGGATCAAAGAGAACCCTCTGATGGCTGATGCTGTACCTGTCACCTTGGAATGTGGGACATGAAATTTTTGAGGATCATTATTACGGTAGTAACGTTGACTAGGTCAACTGAGAACAATAGGTTCGACAATCTGATATCATAAACCTGAAGGTATTTGTCTGTTTGTTGGGTTTAACTACGGCCTTTCACGTTTGTCCTACCCGACTCTCTGCCTTGCCTCACGTCCATCTCGATGAGTCTAATGAGGCAGCGTACGGTTTACCAACCCAACTCTCTGCTTTATCTCACGTCAATCCCAATGTGTTCACGGTGACCGCCGTATTATCGAGTTGTGTATGTCATTAACAGACGTACAAGGATCATCTTCACACCAGTTTCTGCTATTTACTTGCAGTTCTGTGATTTTACTTCTAACGTTTCTAGGTGTGAGTTATATTTAGATCCTGGCAAGAGGTGGGGGGCAGGGGTTTTGGGGCGTTGGTTTACTATCTAGGTTAACTACTCTGACCTAATTACAAGACCCCAAACACCTTCACCTGTAAGATCATGACAAAACTGTCGCGATATTATTGATCGGGTAGTTGTAAAAGATACATATATTATCAATATTAATTTCTTGACATTTTTGCGAGCGTTTTACTCACATTTTCTCAATTTGTGAGATTTTGTTGACATGGTTATGGTCTTTTTAGATTAGGTGATCAAACGTTTCGTAATTTATTGACATTTTTCCCATATTTTCAAGACGTTTGAAATAGTTTTCAATACATCATAATAAAAATTCAGATTGTGACTTTTTACGAGTCAGTAGTAAACGTGATAGTAACCTGGTTTTTACGCACCAACTTAGTTTTCTTAGGAATCTTTAGGTTCGGGGGAGGGGCGAGTTGGGGCAAAATAATTGTCAGAAAAGGGGAGGGGGGCTACCAGCACCAGGTATAGGTATGTAACATTATACGAAATTTCGTAGGAGAGGAGACCAAGACCGTGCCAGCCTAAAAGAAAGTAGAAACGCCAGCAGTGGGGAAGGGATTCGTTTGGATTGGGAGATCTGGCATTGTGGACTAAAGAGGACCTGACTTGAGACGTCGGCTTGGTGCAGATTCTGCCCACCTTGTTCTTCTAACTCCTGCTCCCTTTTTCACGTAAAAGAACCCTCGATAGATTCAAATCACAATCGAAAAAAGCTGAAGGAAGCTTTGAATGTCTTCCTATATAGATTCTAAGACTTACTTGCAAGTAAACGTAATCTTCAACGACCTTTTTCACATCTGAAATTCTCGTTCCAAAAACTGTATCACTCCAGAAGGAAACAAATTTTACTGAAAGGGTGGGTTACGGCATGTGCTTTTACTCAGAAGGAAGAAGAAATTGTTCAATCGATCAAAATTTGATTTAATGTAACCTTTGATGTTTATCAAATTGTTTACGAAAATTTAATTAATTAGCTTTTTATTAGTGAAGCCATTGTTGTATAGACTTAAAGGACGACGTTCTCAAATTTTCTTGTCTGCTTTTCGTCCTTTTATCATACCTTCAGGAGTCCCACCTGCACTTTAAAGCTATACAACCACTAAGAATGAACAAAATATCTAAAACTTTTTGTTCGTTCTAATAGGTGGTGTCGCTTTAACGTGTCATCACAGAATCAAGGGTACCATAACTTCTAAATCTGCACGCAAATGATATGAATTCTGTGTAATTTTTTTTATAGCAGTCCAATATAAAATATATGGAAATTGACTTATTATTGCCTTTAATTGATTAAATTTTAAAAAATCGATCGTTTTTAAACACTGGTTGTTTTGTAGAAAATAACAGCATCAATCAAACCCTAACTTGACATCTCCACCCATCTCAATGTCATTTGATACACGCACGACCTTGAATCTTCTGTCGTAAACAAATCTAAAAGGGGAACAACAATGAGTAGCTTATCTCCACAGCGCTTTGATGTAAAATTTGAAAGACTGTTTTCTATTGAGCATTTCTTTGTTTAATTTTAGTCGAGGCTTTGACAAACCTTTCCTTATTGCACACTGCAAGGCTATTCAAGTGCACTGAATCCTTAATCAATTTGGAACGTCCATGAGAAGCACTTTGAGGTAAAATTAGAAAAGTCTGTTCCTCATTATCAAATTTTACTAAATGCTCTGACTGGTTTTTCCTCATTGCACATTGCATTGTTTTTCTTCCTTGAGTGCTCTTAATTATCTATGATTGTGGACAATAGACGGAGATGGTTCGCTGCCCTTGACCTTGTAGGCAACCGTCAGCTTTAGAATGTGGAGCGTTAAAGTTCCAATATCTCCATTTCCAATATCTAACAGAGGGATAATTCATTTTACTCGTGTTATCAGACCCATGGGTACAGGGGGGAGGGGGGCAACCACCACCCTTGAAAATGAGTTTTGCGCAATTTGCCCCTCTCCCTCCAATATGAAATTGTTCCTACGGGCCTATTGTTGTCTTCCTTGTGCATTGCAGATTGTACTTACTCTTTTCGAAACACCTAGCCACAGTTCTATATAGTAATTGAACTCGATTCTGGCATGCATTGGACGAGATTTTTGGTTAGCAAGCATAAATTTGCTCCAAGGCATCAAGGAAACGCTTCTTCCCTCCTCATCAATCAAAACATTATCTATTTTGGAACTAAATTTATCAATAATACTAATTGTTTGTCTGGCACGACAGGGTGTGGTCGATCGATGATAATAAGTAATTAGAAATTTTGTTTACGTTTGTTGATGCAGCACAATAGGGATACGAACATATTAAAGGGATTGTAAAGCGTATTGTATGTGTATTGCGGACACTGATAGCATCAATATGCGCCATTCCAATTTCCATTCCAACGTCTGTGGTTCTTGCAATTCCACTAAAACTAACGCGTTTTATGACTGCACTGACAGTGATCTGCATAGATATCAATACATGTAGTAGCTTCTGGTAGATCACTGTCATTGACGTCATAAAACGCGCACATTCAAACTATCATTTTTCACGATACACATACAAAGTCTAGAAATACGCTTTACAATCCCTTTAAAACAATAATTAATAACCATCATGATTAGAATTATTATTATGGTTTCTTTAAGACATGCTTTACAGTTGTTTACATTATATCTGGTGTTTACTGTTACCGAAATAGACCATTCTTCCAGGGCAGGCAGGCCTTCACCCGGCTTGGAAGGTCATCGTGATCTACTTGTACTTGATTACACATGGCCAGGTGGTCACATCTGACAGTTTGAGGTAGGGGGGTGTAGGAGGTAGGTTGGTGCAGTATCGTGTATCGCGAGAGGGAGCGTCTGGTTGTGGCAAGGGGATAGGGTTGGCAAGGAAGTCATCCGAATCACGGAGAGAGGTGATGGGGAAAAGGAAATGGTGGTAGTGCATCTGATAAGACAAAGTCCTTCAAAGTCCTACATAGTCATCAAATATGACAATTTGAAGCACCTGCAGGTTCTCTGCGACCTATATTCCCTTGCACAAGGTTGCATTGTGTTTCCTCATATTTTTTCAACCCGGGCGTTTGCCTATTAAACACCTGAATTGTTTAACTGTTTTATTGCATGCACCAGTGCATTAAGTGTGTGTGCATTCTTTTTTGACAGCAAACATCAATTTTGCATCTGGTGATGACGTCATATACTTGATTTTAATGCATTTTATAGTAAATTTGCGAGGTTTTTGTGGTATTTTAAGGCGTTTTCCGTCAAAGAAGATGAATGATTTTGTGGTTTGTGGTCTTTGTGGGGTTATCGTATTGTTTACAGACTTCTCACCTGTTTGGATGACAGATCTTTATTAATTTTTCTAAACAATTATGACAGACAGGACTTAAAAAGTGCAATTGGGATGCATTGTTGTCTACATAAGTTCGATAACCCTTTACGGTTTACCAAAAGTGAAACAATTAAAAAAGACAGCTGTCAAAACAAGGAGCACTCTGCCATTAAAAAGTATGCCGCTTAGTATAGTGGTGCCACCAGGGAAGATAACTGTTAATGAAATAGCCCCATTACAGTCTTAGTGTCGATCAAATACAATCCCAACCAAATCCAATAATGAACGCAAATCATTTCTGAACTTATAGCAACAACAAAACAATCAACAAATGCTCTTGTTTATAACCCAGATGTCTAAACAGAATGCATATCCAAAAGTTTGGCCCTGACATTTAGACTTATACAACAAGGCCTCTGCTTGTTTGCTTTCAAGGACATTTCCTTCCCTCTTTTTGAATTCTAAAAATTCGTGGTCTGAAATGCCAACTTTTAAATAGTTTGGACCAAAGGCAATCGTCGTTGATGCATATTGATATTAAAATAACATTGACGTCAAGAATTTATCAAAATGGCGGCCACAGTTGCCATGGGCGTCGTTTACCATAGATTACGTGACCACGTTGAGCTTCCGGCGTCATTTAAAAGTGGAACTAGAGCCTTGTGGATGTTTTGATACCTATTTTAGTTCTATATAGAGACTTGTCTTACAGCAATTGCCTTACTTCGAACAAGGTTACGAAATCTACGTTGTAATTGCACTTCCATATTTTAATGTTGGATGTTGCAGAACTTTAGACAGAATTTGCAAGAATTAAGAATAATGACGAGGATGCATTATGTCATGCCTTCTCAAATGGCGGCCATCGATCTAAATCCGGCCCTCATGAGTGACCACTTTCACTAAAACGCTCTGCTCGCTATGCTAGCTAAGCTCTATTTGGCCCTAATTTTTCATAACATGCATTTGGCCCTTTACAAAAATTAATTGAGAAGGCCTGCATTATGTTATTGTAGACAATGAAAGTGTCGTTTGTACGCAATCTACTTTCTCCGTCGTAGGACGAATACTGGGTAAATATGACACTGATGATAGTTGGTAATTAGAAACTTGTAACCCAAAACCATCTTATCAATAAATCGCCTTCTCCATTCCACATTCTTGGGGTCACGAACAACGACGTTTCATCCTTTTAAAGTGGCAATATGCGTCAATTGCCCATATTGTCACTAGACCAGGAGGCCATTCTTCCAAAGCAGTAAAGCATCTGATGCTAATGACTCTTTGCTTCTCTGCTGTTCCGGACAAACAACCTTCAGTATGTGTCGATTGCCTGATATTCACCCTTTAAAGAAACGCTCATATATATTGGCGCTAGAGCAGGAGGTGATCATTCTTCCAAAGCAGTAAATCCTGACTAGATCCTCTTTGCTTCTCTGTTGTTCCGGACAAAGAACTATTAGCCCAATGTTGTACAGAGCATGGTGTGTGTGTCTTTCGATGGTCCTCACATGGGAAGATGAAAATACCTTAACTGTCGAAGATGGATTAAGTCATGGACTTAGAGTCTTTTAATTGATGTTACTAAAAATAGATTGTTGTTTTGTGTCCGGTGAGTAGTTGTCTACCCAGTTTCTTTTAATAGTTTGGATTGTCCTTCAATTTCTTCATACTCATGGTCGTGTTACTATTTATAGTGACAATAATTCTCAATGTTTGTCCATAGACCTTGAACTTTGACCCGTGACTATTTGACCGTAATGTTCGGTCACTTTGATATATTTTTTATTTACTTTGTCAAGGTCGCTTGAGTTGTTTTCACTGGTAATTAGTGACATTTATCTATCAGAGCCAAAATACATCGGCACGGATGATGATGTCCTGCTTGCACTTAGCAGTATCATAGGGACTCGTCAAACCGATTCCAACAGGGACTTTACCCCATAGGGATTCTCCTCTCGCAGACACACACAATATGCACTACATAATTATGAGATATGCATCAACCAAACTAAAACTTTCATTACAAGCACTAAATCTTTTTAAAAAGCTTGCATATGTTAAAATGTTTCCCAAAGGAGAATGCCACAACACTCTCTAGCATGGGACCTCATCCCATATTATTATGTCCTAGAGCCCATATATTATCTATCACCAAAGGTTAGTGTGCTGCTTGCACATCTTTCCAAATGGAAGGTTTTCTTCCTTCTTATATAACTCCAAAAATAACGAAATAGCTTTTTTCAGGTGCACGGAATGTCATTTAAATGCGTGGTATTACAGTCTAATTAAAATCAGACCCTAATTTCGTTTCGTTCGTTTTTTTTTTTAAATCCGGTTTTTTAACCACTACATTTGGGTCTGAGAACGTGGCGCTGGACCTGCCGTTCAAGTTAACTTTGACCTAACCTTGATAAAAAATGACCTAATAAACTAGTCTACAGCACTTAGGAATCCTAGAATGCACCTATTGTTCGAGAACAAAATCCCAGCGCAGGAGAGAAATGAAAATGAAATGAATGGAGTTTTACGTCCTACTTTCTGCACCTATATGGGCTAATTGAGGACGGGCAAACGCCATGCAGTGTGCAATGAGGGAAATTTTGCCAGGACAGCGGCATTAGCCTGCTCTTATTTTCGATTTCCAACTGTCGAGGGATCTTTAACGTGCACAGCCAATAGCACACGGGGCCTCGGTTTATTGTCCCATCCGAACGACTAGACGCTTTTCCATGTCAGCCCCTCCGACCTGCATCACTGACAGGGGGAAACCGGGTTGAAAAATCCGAAGGTATCATCTCGACCCATGCCGGGATTGAACCCTGGACCTCCAGGTTAGCGAGCAAGCGTCTAACTCACTGAGCCACCGCGGCTCCCCAGCGCAGGAGAGGGCAAAGATCTGATTGGTTAAAACAAAGGTCATTAAGGTTAGGTCAAAGTTAACTTGAACGGCAGGTCCAGCGCCACGTTCTCAGACCCAAATGTAGTGGTTAAAAAACCGGATTTAAAAAAAAAAAAAACGAACGAAACGAAATTAGGGTCTGATTTTAATTAGACTGGTGGTATTGTAACTCTATGTCTCCATTATTTATTGGAGCATCCTCTCTGAAATTAACACGTCGGTGACATTGCGCAATGGTTAAGTTTTGGGATTGACTCTAAAGCAATGTCCAGAATGTTTTGATCAAACAAACTGACCCGACCTCTTCCGGCCATCGTGGTGTAAAGGTCAAAGATCAATTCAGGGGATTCCCCGTGATTTCCACTGGATTATACTGACAAATAGTTCACAACGTTTGATCTTTACCGCACCTTACAACATCTGAACTTAATACGCACCTTTACCAATTGTTACTATTATTAGTAACAGCGTGTACTGTTGGTTTTAGTTCTTTAAAGATGCGGTTTCCCCTTCTTCAGCTTAGGACCTTCACATTTACTACAAAATCCAGTGCTCCTTTGGTGCAATCTTGCATGAGACACTTCTTGACGTTGCTTTCGTCGTGGCGCAGCAAGAATTTTTTCGAGGGGGATGATGACATGAAAATGCTCAAATTTTGCGCTTTTTAAGTGAACATATAGCAAAATATATATAGCCACTGTTCTTATCATTGCAATCTATCATTGTTCCTTCCCATCTGCTAACACGTCCTTCGGGACATTTTACATTCTCAGGTAACCTGTAAAAGTTGATATTGCTTATGCCAAGCAATGTGCTAGGTGATGAAACTGAACGAGCTCCATTTTTTCACGAAGAATGCTTATTTCAGTATATTCCCTTTGGAGTAGAGGGTTCTCTTTAAACGTTCGAATATCTTGAGTAATTCACCGTCAAATATCGAAAAGAAAACGGTGTTAATCGGTGATAATCCAGTTCGTCCCACCTTCAAAAGTTCCTCGCACTGGTTTGAAATTGGTGAAATTCTTTACATGGTCTTCTTATGACAATGGCAAGATGCATCGTCCTCGTTTCGTCACCTTTATTTACTTATGGACTAACACAGATCGGAAAGTTTCAATAAGTGTGGCAACTGCGAGTTAATTTTAGAAAAAAATTGAGAAAATGTTAGGAAAAAGTCAGCTAGTTGATGGAAAGTTCAACGATCTAGGCTGGGATACAAAATGTGTTGAAATTTCATCATCTGTGACACGAGGCAGGTGCGTGAATCTGCATCCACATGAAGTGAGGGCTGTTATAGACGTAAATGATCTTGGTTTTTAGATGGGGGTCGCATTGGTTCTCAGAATTTTGAAAGAGGTTAACAGTACCATTTTATGTAAAATGATTTGAATTTTTAGATTGGGGGTGGCGCAAATCTGGGCATGTCTCAGTTAAGCCTGCCCCCTTAGAAATTACCTCTATTTGTTCCACAATTTATTCCTCCGTTCAACCAATACCACAGAAAGGACCTTTAGCTTCATTCATCCCTCCTTATTCATTCGTTCATGCCAATTCGAAGATCCGTGAAATTCAATACACAAAATTACGTCGTTGACATTTTATTCCAATACCTACGTGTTGATTGACACCTCAAACAGTTAACACACCACCGAGATAATTTGTCAGGTTTGTTAATTGCACAAAGCTGTGTCGTTATTTTAATATCATATTCATTCACTCAATCTGATATTGAACCCTTAATACTCATTTTCCTGTTGTTTTCAAAAGTATGACGACAATGTATATATATATTAATAATGTATAATTGCATTTTTGATTCTATGGTGTACAAAAATACGATATGATTGACCTTTGATTTGCATTTTCCTGTTTTTTTTTTCAAAGCATGACGACAAATTTTACCGTGGGCCTTTACCGGAATACAACGTCAATGTTTGTTTAACACACAAAAATATTGAATGATAATTCTTTGATTTGCATCTTCCTGTTTTTTCCCAAACCATGACGCCAACATACCCGTGGGTCTAACTGTGACCATGCAGACCTAACTGCGAGCTTTTCCCAAGCTACAATATCAACCTTATAATTGCATATAACATATTGAATGGAAATTTTAGCATTAAAAAATAATATAGGCCTAAAGATATATGGAAGAGTGCATGGTGCTGATGTTCCCAAAGCCTTATAGTGTTACTTCTGTTCAAATTTAACCTTTTGGCTTGTTAGCATCTGCCTGAAGTGTACTTCAAAGGCACAAAGGGCCTACAAAGCTAACGGATGAAAAAAAAAATCTAGTTCTTTATTATTCACCTTCATTTTAATTTTGGTTGTTTATTTTCATTAAGCACGTCCAATAACAAAGAGGAAGGGAAGTCGCAACTAATTTTGTCACAGGTATTTGTTTGTTTTGTGAAAGAGACCAAATATATCCACTTCATCCCGTTTTGGTGTCCGTAATTCGGTTACTTGGCTAGTTAAACAAATGATGTAATTTGTAGGCTAACCTGTTGTTTCAACAATAAATCGGTTAACTTTTCAAAACATAAAATATCGAGTCGAATCTGAAACATTCTAGTTAACTCTCGAAGGCAACTCATGTATTGCTGCAGCTTGCGAGGATGGACAGACTTTATGTTTTGATTTTAGGCTAAGATATTTTGGAAATTTTTTTCAATATTTGGCTTTTAATCATGTAGCTTTTACCCACCCCCAGCCCCCTCCACTCCCGGAGGCACAGCACAGTCTGTTTCCCAAGTAATATCCTCAAAAGCGAGCTTCAAAGAATAAAAAGAACTCATCCACCCTCCCTGTCATCAATTCAGAGACGTCACCGTCGTTAGGAAGATGACATCATCAAAAACTAGACTTCTGCACTCTTGGTTACGTCTATATTTAGTAACACTGACATCAACGAAATGGCGGGAATGTCTATGTTTATCCTCAGACATTTGATTTCACTCGACGCGCATGTGTCGGGAGATTCAAAATCCTTTGAACGTGCTGGTACGAAAATTACGTATCCAATTTTTAAAAATTATGAAAAGACATTTTCTTGAAGATGGAGTTCCACAGGGAGACTCTTTGCATTCCGTACAATTTAGTAATGTTGGATAAACAAGGCACAAATCGACTTCTAATTTTGGAGACAGCCTCTACTTCTCTTCAACATTTTCTGTTAAAGTAAATTTTAAGTGCAGACGCGCGAAGGAAGGGAGGGGTTGCACAATCTTTGGTCACCAAGTTTGTCAGCGACGACCAGATCAACACGTGTGTGGTACAGTTATAGCTGAAAGCGTTACTCAATGGCGGTTTCAGCTCCAATTTTTGAAGCTCTTATAGTTGAGTTCTTCAACGTCGGATGTCTTGAGCCCGCGGGAATATAGGGGCTCTTACTCGACCCTTCTACCTAATGTCTCGGTCGGTGGCACCGGACATTGTCATAGTCTGATACGTTTATTTTACAACGTGTGTGGTACAGTTATAGTTGATGGAGGTTTCAGCTCCAATTTTCTTAATTTCTTGAGTTCTTCAACGTCGGATGTCTTGAGCCCACGGGGAATGCGGGGACTTACTCGACCCTTCTACCTAATGTCTCGGTCGGTGGCACCGGACATTGTCATAGTCTGATACGTTTATTTTCCCGCCATAGATCGTAATTAGGTCAAATCCAGTGCAATAAGTTAAATCTGGGGTTCAAGTGCATTAACTAAATGAACTTACTCGTATCACCTCATTACAGAAACAGTATCGTCCGATTCATATACTTTTTCCCATCAATGTTTGATCTCAACTGGGCCGATTTTGCCCGATTTATTGAAATCGTTGCCCAAAAACATAATATTTGGAGGGGGTAGGGTGGGGGGGGGGGGGACAAGTTGTGTCACGACTCAGACGTATGCGCCTTAGTAAGTCGTGAGTGTCTGTACTGTGTCATGGGTATGATTCAAGGCTAGGAAGTCAACTAAGTTCGTACCCTCACAGAACTCAATATCTCAGTGTCTTTGACCGCCCAACCCGAATTGTGACAGGCAGGGCAGTTATCGTCTGTTACATAAACGTTCTCACTATAGAAGAAGGTCGTGCACAGCTACCTTCTTCTCATAAAAGGTCAGTCATTTTGGTGCAGGATGGTGGGGACGTAACCTGTTCCATGTCAATTCAGTTCAGCAGACGTCGTATCATTTCCCGCCATTTTTTACCGGTACACGTGGACTTTGATCTGCTTTGGTCCACGTGTTGGTGATTGGGTAAACTTTTCCAAATTAGGAATTCCAAGGACACTTAAGTTTCGTGCTTATATTTGATTCGTTGATGGGTATATCGATGGTGTTTTTAGTTTGGGTGTTTTTAGTTTGGGTTTTTTCCATCACATTGGTAATGGGCATGTACTCGACCCCAGACCGAACGAGAATACCATTTCTCCATGAGAAAATGTCAAAGATCGTGACTGCTGGTGCTCATCCTGTTGATGCCAGTTTGTTCTAGAATTTCTTCTCAAAACATGTCCTTGATCTGGCAATTTACCTCATTGCCAAGGTTCTTTGTAAGAAATAGCAGCTATACCCACTGGACAAAGATCCCCGTTTGTTGACGAGAATGCGTACAAAGATTTGGGTATCTGGAGCTTAATTCTCGAAAACTTAACTTACAATGACAATGAAGTGTTCCAGTCATCTAATTGGTCAATCACTAAAATTGATTTTAAATATAGCTTTATTAACCAATCAGATTACTCTGTTTCTTACGACCTCGATTTTATCTCAGTTAAGCTTTCGAGAATAAGGTCCCTGAGTATATACGATAGTGTAAGCGGTGTAAAATTGGAAATGTTTTGATGAAAACCGCATTTTTGCACCGAAATGTATCAAAACATGGCTATTTTTCTGATCGACTTTCCCTCGAGTTGTAGGTTGAAATGTGAACGAAATTACACGATAATATTGTCAAACTGTCGTCCGAATTATTACAACTTGTTCCCACGATATTCATAGTACTATTTGACTTCAGAGCTATGGCGAGTGCAGAACCCAGAATTTGGGACAAGAGTGCAGTACCTGGAAGCCATTTTAAATGGTGTTACGGGCTTGTCTACCAAGAAAGTTTTAATAAGGGGTAGCCTCTGCTTCTAAGGATATAGCACACGTTTTATCAAAATATGAACTTGTATACTGTTTATTTCATGTTCTTTTTCTTTAATTTCAGATTTAAAGCTGGAGACATTTCCACAATAGCTTAAAAGGTACTTATAATATTTTATTAATTCTTATACACTTTGCAAGAAAGAAAGAAAGCAAGGGGTCGCCCACAGCATTGGCAGAACTGGTCTGATCTTCTAAAATAGCAGCCCACTGGCTAAATTCGGCCAGCGGTTCCCTTGAGAATACCCCCACCCCTAAAAATTAATTGAGAAGGCCTGCCTAACCTATCTTTGTCATAGATAAGGTGCACGTGGACAAAAATGGAAACGGATTTCCCGTGAAGGTGCATTTCTTGTTTTTTTTATTATTAAAAGAATCATCATGTCAGCCTTGACACGTGAAATGTTGTGAGAAGTGTCAATCAAAATTACCGAATATTTTGAAGGTTGTCAACCTGTATTTTAGTCATCAATGTTAAATGATTTACTTGTATTTTCCCCCAATATATCGTGGGCTGATCACGTTTATGAGAATATGTTATTTATGTGATCAACCTATTTTAAGCAGGGGAAATTCATAAATCCATCTCTTTAGTTTCTCTTAATGTAAGAAAACGTAACAGCTTATGAACTTTTCACATGAGGAATTATATCAATCATGCATTCATGAGTAAGTATTTCATAAAAAGTGGTATCTGGTGTCTAGAAGAGTAAGCATACCCTGCCTGGCACCAACCCGCCCTATCTATTAAATGAAGAAACGTCATTTTGTAAGCAGAAATTTTGAATGCATTCCGACATTCGAGGGAGTCAATCAAATAATAGAAAAGAAGTTAGGAGATTGACATTGGTAAGCACAATAATTTGAATGCATTCCGGATTTCGAAAAAGTCAATCAAATTTAGAAAAGAATTGCGAGAGGTGACTGACATGTTTGATGTGTGAATTCGGTAGAAGTTTAACAGTTGAATTGTGCATCAGGTGCATAATGAGTAGATTCTATAGTAAACACGCCATAATTAGAATGATATGTTATATTTTTAATCCCTTCAATATGAAATAATGAGGCTAGTTGGTCACATCGTACCATGTGAATGTTTGCCAACTTGCGAGAGGATTCTAGAAATCGTTGGAATATTATTTCATATTTACTAGTTTATTGCAAGAAGGTTTTCACCTCTTGTTGGTCGTAAGCAGCATCCCTCTACGGGTTGTAAGAACCCGTAGGTCAAGCGACGTCCTTGAGAATGACTCCTCAAGGGTGACCCCTAAACTAAAACCCTTTTCTCGCTGTGTTAGCTAAGCTCTATTTGGCCCTTATATTTTGTTCACGAGATGCATTTGGTCTTGGTATAGGGCTTGCAACTCATCTACAGGTTGTAGGTACAACGTGTATCTAAACACAAGTTGTTTAATTGAAATTTAATGGTATAATATCCTTATTTGTCCGTATTCATAGCTTATTTGGCAGGTGTTTTTAAGAAGGCTAATCCGCCAACCCAACGTGTATCTAAACGCAGGTTGTAATTAAAATTTAATCAGCAAAATTGACTCTAAATCTTAATACATACAAATCTTTAGTACTTTTTAAAAAAAAATATTACAAAAAATAATTAAGATGGAAAATTATATCGACCTACTTTTATTTAAATGAAAAAAAAAAAAATACCTACATCACGACTACGAATGAGATGAATTATTTACGACTACTAAATGAAATTATAGAAAAATAAAAGGAGTTTTACGTCCTACTTTTCTCCTTCTGTTTGGGCTAATGAAGAAGTTCGACGACTTGATGTGCGCTAATTGAAAGATTTGCAAGGACAGCAGTATTAGCCTCGAGTTGAAGAACAATGTGAACAGTCTGTGGCACTCAGGGCCTTACTGTTGCAGCCAAGCATCTTGTTATTCAGGCTACAATAGCAGAATTTCATCATCACACAGTCTGAATGGTTTCACATTCCCTACATCACGTATGTGAACGATTTAATTTATAAACTAGAGTAATATTTGGTGCCCCCCCCCCCCTCTCTCTCTTAGTATTAGTTGCTTGCATAAAGCTGATCGATGCTGTTTTCGTCACGTAGTTGACCCACCTATAATTGCTGCATCCTGTATGCATTATTATGGCACGTCGACTTAGTCTTGTTGACTTATAAATCGTACTATGTTTTCTTTGACAGATATTAACCCTAGCACTCTTCGAAGAGGAAACCTAAAGAGCAATAATTGCTTACTGGGTGCTTACTGGGTGCTTACTGGGATAGGGAAGTATCTAACCCAGATCTCGGTCAGGTTCCTTGAATATTGTTAGGCATTATTCCTGAGAAGTCTGATAAAACTAGTGTCATCTAGTGTACTTTTATTCAATTATGGGAAGTGTTTACAATGGTCTGATTATATAACATGCCACAACATGGAAGAAAAAAGCTTTCTTACGTAACAAATTATGTAAACATGTTATTGATGGCTTAATTCTTTAAGAGTCCGTCGCATGGTCAATTTGTGTGTCACAAAAGACATTCCATTCCTTCTATGGCCTCGGTTCCCAACCTGGGGTACTAGTACTAGCGAACACCACAGGGGGGTACCTTAGAAGCCTCTCAGACAATTTTAAAAAGTATGGAATAGTTTAAATATCAAACTCCATCAACCGACAAATATCCCTTTACTTCGATGTTGGCTCTAAATGTTACTTAGGGTGGGCGACGGGCTAGAACAAAATAGGGGTACGAAAAGTCCGAAAGGTTTGGAACCTAACTTCTATGGGTTTGGTTACTTTAGCATCCATCGAACTATAGTATAAGAATACTTTGTATTAAAAGGTAACGTCTTCTCACTCTTCAGAATATGCTTATAACCCTCTCTCTGTCCCTTCATCTTATGTGTTAGCAAGCAGCGTTTTGCCTTACTTCGCTGTTATTCAATTTCTAATAGATCATAGGTTATTGCATACTGGGCTTATTCCTGTCCATAAAGCAACGAGTATTCATAATTATTTGCGAACCCTGGGGGAAATGCCCCCCCCCCCCACACCTCTCCAACAGTGTACAAACACAGTGTTTGCCTTTCTGTACTGTTATTCAATTTTCATTATATCCGAGGTTATCGAAGACTGGGCTAATTTCTATTCATAAGGCCATATTTCCTGCGGCTAAACTGTTTACTGTCAATTACTTCAACAATTACAGAGCAGAGGTGTCCTAATTTCCCTAATCATTACCTTGATAAGAGAGCAATATCCTTTAGCTGGTAAATAGACCCATTACAGATAATCAGGAAACACGTTTATAATTGGGATTAATTGGATAAGTTAAAAATTTGAATCATCATTAAAAAATTTAAATGCTGGTTGACGTTATGATCAAATTGTTTGCGGTATATTACTATAATAATATCGTTATGCTTATTGGGGTATATGATGGTATAATGTCCATATTTGTCATAATCATAGCTAATTATGCAGGTGTTTTTAATGGAGAAACACCAACGCAATGTTTCTAGTGGTAATTTTATGTTTCACGTGTTATACCATTTATTAAATCTTAACTTTCACGTGCACACATTGATCTGAATTTATTTTGATTCTTTGATGTTTGATTTTACATTTACAACACGGGACACAGACATGCAAGACACTGATTTATTGCATTGGATTTCAAGGCTCTCTGTGTGTTTGCTTCTGGTGTTTTGATTAAGACTATGTCTTGCACAAAATTTAGGCGATAAATACAGTAAGATCGAACAGAAACGATAGCCAAAGCCAAGGAGAAAATGAAATAGAGCATCAGCTCTCCTGCATCATTTATACGCTAGATCAGGCCTTCTCAATTAATTTTTCTAAACGGCCAAATGCATTTATTGAATAAAATATAAGGGCCTAATTGAGCTTAGCTAACATAAAAAGCAGAGCGATTTAGCGGAAGGGGTCACCTTTGAGAGGCCACTCTTGAGGGCGTCATTTGAGAAGGTCTGCGCTAGATCTTTTGATTTTTGCTGGGCAGATATCCTTTGTTCCTCCCATCGCACCGCCCTACCAACAACCCACCCCGTTCCGAAATAATTCAGGCCGCTACGCCCACATGTTCGTGTCTGTATAATCCATGTTGAAACTGCTGATAATCGAAACATGAGATAAGAATTAAATAAATAAGGTTGCGTGAGTCGAAGATTTTCTTGGAAATATCTTATAATACGTGTATTTTATTAAAATAAATTATTTTTAAATCTCTTCTTTTTAAAGTAATATTTCTTTATAATAAAGATCTGCACAAGCAAACAACCATCCGTTAACGAACCTACTACAGTCTGGTAGACTGTTGAAGCTCCGTTTGATTCCATTAGTTCCCTAAGGATCTACACATTGGAACTAATTTGGGATAATTCTTGCATTAACTCAATCAGAACCAAAAACAGTTTCTGAGATCCTTATTAGGGTACATGTATAGAGAAAAATCCATCCAAATCCAAGTAGCAGTCGGATACATTGCAATAAGATGTTAAACTCCATTTCATTAAAGTTCCGTCGTTCGGATGGGACAATAAACCGAGGCCCCGTGTGCTATTGGCTGTGCACGTTAAAGATCCCTCGACAGTTGGAAATCGAAAATAAGAGCAGGCTAATGCCGTTGTCCTGGCAAAATTTCCCTCATTGCACACTGCATGGCGTTTGCCCGTCCTCAATTAGCCCATATAGGTGCAGAAAAGTAGGACGTAAAACTCCATTCATTTCATTTCATTTTTCATTTAAGTTCCAATAGTTAGGATGTTGACTGTTTTTAACATCAGGCAATATTGACCATCAGAACGAATATAGAATAATCCAATTAAAATAACCATTTATAGCCTTGGTATTGTATGTAATACGTTTATCGATATTGCTGATAATGGTTCTTAATTTGGTACGAATCTATAGAGTATCGTTTAAAACGGTCTGTAAGGATGAGATCATTGGCCTTTTAAAAGGGGCATTATTCGTTTAATCTTTCTTAATATGGTACAGATCTTTTGTTTTGTTCGGCTATTTTCTAAGATCATTGCCCTCGTCCTTTTAAAATGACAATTTATGGTTTAATCTGTCTTAAAATGGTACAGATCTTTTGTGTTGTTCAGACATTCTCTAAGATCATTGCCCTCGTCCTTTTAAAATGACAATTTATGGTTTAATCTGTCTTAAAATGGTACAGATCTTTTGTGTTGTTCAGACATTCTCTAAGATCATTGCCCTCGTCCTTTTAAAATGACAATTTATGGTTTAATCTGTCTTAAAATGGTACAGATCTTTTGTGTTGTTCAGACATTCTCTAAGATCATTGCCCTCGTCCTTTTAAAATGACAATTTATGGTTTAATCTGTCTTAAAATGGTACAGATCTTTTGTGTTGTTCAGACATTCTCTAAGATCATTGCCCTCGTCCTTTTAAAATGACAATTTATGGTTTAATCTGTCTTAAAATGGTACAGATCTTTTGTGTTGTTCAGACATTCTCTAAGATCATTGCCCTCGTCCTTTTAAAATGACAATTTATGGTTTAATCTGTCTTAAAATGGTACAGATCTTTTGTGTTGTTCAGACATTCCCAACGATCATTGCTCTCTTCCAAAAGGACCATGTTTGGTTTAATCTTTCAGACATTCTTCAAGATCATTGCCCTCATCCCTTCTGATGGTTTGGTAACTAAAAAATCTTTCAGAAATTCCCTATGGAAGCTTAAATTTTAATTTTGATTTTAAGTGACTCTTCCATATTGCCCTCTCTCTATCTCTCGTTAACAAGGAAGCAAAACAATAAAGGGCAAAACAACGATTTCTGGCAACGCCCTTCTTGTCTTATACATTAACATATCCATAGTACAGTACAGTATATAGAACCTCGATTCCCAACCTTTTAGATTCTTAGACTACCCCCAAGGGATTCTAGTATCCCTGGTTGGGAGTCGAGGATATAGAATAATAGGATGTAAAACTCAATTTCCAGTTGTTTTGTCAATTGTTCCCATGTTCCCATATCTTATCATCATCTTTATCACGGAGATTGTTGATGATAGCGATTGTTGTTTATCCGCAGCATCTATTTATCGTGCTGATTCAAACTTCCCAATCTTATCAATAACTGATAGGTAATAAATAGGCGTATGACGGTCGCGGCACAAATTAGGGGTGGAGTGGGTTCTGTATCTACTGGATTGAAGAGGAGGGGGGGGGGCAGACTGACTTATTGCTCGAATTTTAATGATATTTTGCCCGATTTTAGGGATATTTGACCGAAACCATAATATTTGGGGGCCTCTGCCTCTGCCCCTGTCGCCTACGGATATGTTGGGATGGAAACTACTTGTTTTAACCCTTAAGCGACGTCCTTACTACTAAGGAGTAGTATACCATAAAATTGTGTTCCGTTATTTTATACTTGTTTTAAGGGATGTGTGTTACATTCTGTGGAGAATTTTATATTGGGGGTTGAGCACAGCACTTTTGATGGTGGTCATAGGGAATTTGGGTTGCATGATAGCAGCTTCTTACAGGATTTTCGCATTCTGATCCTTGTTCCAAGAGCATAGCACAATACTATTTTCAATATTTCTCCATGTTTGTCATGTTTGTCATGTTTGTTGGTGAAAATCCGTTTCAAATGGTGTAAACGTCCTATCACTTCGCAGCATCCTTTGAATCGACTTAAAGTACCACCATCGATGAAAGCTGTCGGCGTCCTGAAGTCGCCAGATGATGCAGAAATCGGTCTGTCTTGGACGTTCACCTCTCTGTTTGTGCTCACAGATTTTCAGTGGGTGTTCTTGTTGCGAAAGGATTAAACAGACAATGTCTTCTAGCGAAAGTAGAGTTAAGGTCAAATGAATGGAATACTAAAGAAGTACTATTGACTTTGTGAAATAACCAATCTTTCCATAGCTACCGGAAGCTACTATTCATATCTATGCAGACCACTGGTAGTGACGTCATAAAATGCGTTAGTTTTAGTGAAATCGCAAGAACCACAGACGTCGTAATGGAAATGGAATGGAGCAAATTGATGCTATCAGTGTCCCTGTTACACATACAAAGTTTAGAAAACCTCTTCACAATCCCTTTAAGCTGTTACGTCCTCATCTTCCTAAAAGGGTGCAGAAATGATAAGCTCATACATTGTTTGTTTCATGTCCTTTTCTGTTCTTTTCTATTCTATTCATTCTAACCACTGCTTACCTACCACATGCTGTCTTATCCAACCCTATCCTTTGCTGCCCTGCTCCCATCTATGCTGCTTAGCCCATACCCTGACCATTTCTACCATACCTGCTTGTTTTGGAACAAGGAAGAAGCCCAGATAAACAATCTATCTCAGAGCAACGTCAATGCGTCCAGTGACCGGATTAGGCAAAACCATACCTGCTAGTTTTGGAACAAGGAAGAAGCCCAAATAAACAATCTATCTCAGAGTAACGCCAATGCGTTAAATGACCGGATTAGGCAAAACCATACCTGCTTGTTTTGGAACAAGGAAGAAGCCCAGATAAACAAGCTACGTCAATGCGTCCAGTGACCGGATTAGGTGAATTTAATGTGTATTGTAAACAGTTTGAGATCTACTCGACCAGCTGATGCTTTCTCAGTGCCATAAATTAAGACTCTTAGGTGAATATCCTGGTGGATGGAGTGTTAATGTACTATGAGAGGCTTCTTCATTATACAACAACTAAGACATCTTCAACATCTTAGCTTCAAGTTGTAAATATTTGGTGCTTTACTCGATATGAGGTCTATGACTCTGAGAGTCAGCTCTAAAGTCCTTATTCCAAACACCAGACATAAACGATCTACTAGTAATGGATCCTTAAAATCCATATATTTTGCCTTACATCAGATTATGAAACCCTACGTCCTGTAGGATAGCTGAAATGAGACAAAGGTTTACGTCCCACTTAAGCAAATTGGAATTACTAAAGTAAAAGTACAGCTTCTTAGCCAATACGAAACTAAGGCCACTTAAGGATTACACTTGATACTACTTACAAATAACCTTCAGTAACCGATTTGATTCTTTAATCATGATATAGACTCCCTCTGCGTCAGAAGATTAAATTTGTCTCAAATTTTCTGGTAATCGCATTTGAAACAAAAAATCAGACAATACCCTCATTGTTCGCCCGTTACCTAACCTCAGAAGGTACAAAAAGTTCGCATTAAACTCCGTATTACTTTTATAACAGTGTCAGGGTTCAATATCCTGCCAAGCAGGGTATGCTAACTCTTCTAGACACCTGATACCACTTTTCGTTATGAAATAATTACTCATTTATTGATATACTTCCTCAAATGAAAAGTTCATTAGCTGCTACCAATTTATTGTCAATGTGTTCACATGGTTTTCAAGATTTGCTTTACGTTCGTGCTTGGTTTTATTATTTCCACATAGAGTAAATGACGCCATACGAATCTGATTGCACCGTCGCAAAGGACGATGCCCTAATATCGATGTCTTAACCCTTGCTAAGGTATCACTGTTCCATATCGAGCGAATGACGTCATAAGAATCGAATTCACCCTTCTTTCCAGGACGATGCCCCGAGAGAAAGATATTTTCAGTGTGTCGATATATTTGCTGAGAATGCAATGATAACCGTAAGTGTGTAAGCGTTCAATAATCTTTCAGATACCAGAGGATATTGCCTTAGGTTCTTAGATGACGTTAGATAAATCTATAACGATTCCATTTCTACGGTTTCGTCAACTTAGCCCACTCATACCAAGAGTTCAAACAAGATAATTTCCTGTATGCAAACCATTGAGACCACACACGAAGTCTTTTAAATTCAAGTACAGTCGGATTCATCCTTGTCCTATAAATTGGGTTGAGGTCTTCGATAACTGAGGTGGAGCAAGAAAGTCACACGGCAAGGCACCCATAGCCGTAGGGGTCACGACTTAACGTGGGGTGGGGGTGATTAGCTTCTTCTGCCCAGAACAGCGGGCACTTAGTCCGTTGCAGTGCTATCAGTGTCATCTTAGTGATAAGTGCAGCTACACCAACACCCTGTCGTTCCTGAATCACCTAACTGTAAACCCACCCTTACGTCGAGTATTGACGTTTCATATATCGCCCTTCTTACGTTCTCACCAACTAACCCTTTGTAGAGAAGAGCACTGCAGTTGTACCGAAGGCTTTTTACCTAAATAACTTAAAGGGATTCGAAACAGGTTTTCACAGGAACCACAGGCACCCAATGAGAATTTTGACTGCACCAAATAGATGTTAGAAGTGTCTTTCATACACATAAAAAGGCTAGAAAACCTCTTCGAATCCCTTTAACTGAAAAGGTGATGTACCCTGCTTACGGAGTTCGGTAAACTTAGCACCTATGTGGTAGCCCTTAAACGACAAAGAGCCCTGCTGTTGTACCGAGAAGCCTTCTACCGAGATAACCCAATTGAAAAGGTGATGTATTGCTGATAAGGTTTCATCGTAATATTTATTCAATTGACAACTATAAGTGTTTTGATACGAAGTGTTATTTATTTACTCTTGACATAGGCGTTTATTAAAACCGTAAATTCTAGCTGTCTGGAATCGGAATCTTAAATTATTACATAAATTATTCATTGAATTTACAGGTCTCATTGGGGTCGTTTTCTTTTAGCCAAGCTTGATGATTTAAATGTGCGTTAACGTTATAAATATTACTAGTCAATTGTGTGGAATACGCCGTCGCCTTTTATATTTTATCAAGGAGCTTGTTGTTATTTATAATCCACAAATGCCTTATACCTAATCAGATTCAGCGCCATTAGAAGCCCTATTTATCTCTGGCCCCTGTCACCCCTTAGTTCAGTAACCAGGTTGTTATTGCGGACAGGTTGCCAGCTGGTGTGACGTTATCAAGGAACTTGTTGTTTAGTACAATTATAACCGTTCTATACTTCCTTCGTGGCTTCAAGTGGAAAATATTTGCCGAAGCTGACAAATTATATTTGTATAATCGACGGAGTAAAGTATTTATCAATTCATTATTGACAAAAAAATGGGATCGTCGTCCTCACTCTACAAAACACTTCAGTTTGATTAGGGTTAGATCGACTTTTTTTTAACCAAGATGGGAATTCGGTCCTTTGAATTGTCTTATAGCCAGAGCGAAATACTGGAATCTACATCACCGACAGGGTAATGCAGCACATGGGTTGTAAGGATTAGGTCAACTTTTTGTCTTAACTGAGATGGAAAAACAATTCGGTCCTTTGAATTGTCTTATAGCCAGAGCGAAATACTGGACTCTACATTACCGACGGGGTAATGCAGCACATGTGTTGTAAGGGTTAGGTCGACCTTTTTTTTTGACTGAGATGGGAGTACAATTCAGTCTTTTGAATTGTCTTATAGCCTGAGCGAAATACTGGACACTGTATCGCCGACTGGGTATATTGCAGCACATGGGTTATCATGTTCCTTTAGCAACGGCTAGCATTTCATTTCATTACATTAATCCGTTGCTATCATGATAAGACTTTCTCGTCATTAATTTTGATTGGTCGAACGATTATTGTTCGACCAGTTATATTCCTTGTAACAAATTATTGCGGGAAAACTTTCGAATGACAAGACGTCAAATTTATTGTAGCAAATTTACCTTGTGACAATCGAGTCTCAACGGTCATAAATTGAATGTGACGTAGTGTTTTTTAAACGAGGTTATTAGTTGTCAATCCAGCAACGGTAGATAATGCCAATGTCTAACGTTGCTGAAGGAACATGATGGGTTATATACTTATGAAGGTTTATTCCACTGAGTTATGATATTTAATAAGAGGTTAGAGTATCATTTAGGTGTAATACACCTCGAGAGGATCATACTATGCTACCATATCTGATGACATGTGAGAGTCTGCGTTTTGATGGTACAACTTGTGTGAAATGGCACCACTTTCTATGCTTTGAAATGGGTTGACTGAATCAGTATGTGCTTGCTCGTGACTCAATGCCCCCCAGATCTCCTCAATTTGCTTTTTACAAGCTACCCCTTATACTATCAGGTTTTGATGGATAAAAAACATTTTTTAAATTTAATTTATCATTTATTAAAATAACATAATATGTTTTAAAAAAAACTGGCATATAAGATCATTTAAAAAATATATTTAGTGACTTTTGGCACTATGGAATTATTAAAAACAAACAAAAATCTTCATCATTTTCTTTTAAAACATTCATTCAAATGTTCTTTTTGATTTTTGTTTAGGAATGTGTTCATATCACTTTAATGTTCGTAAAAATCATTCACTTATGTTCATTCAGTCTTTCCATAGTCAAGCCAAGCATCCAAATGTTCTCCAGATTAGAACATCAGTCTTTCCATCTCCTCTTTTTCTTCTTCATTGTGTATCTTACACTAAAAACAATCGCTTCATTCTCTCAATATCTTTGGTGTAAAAATGTTCAAATGCTCACAATAAAATGCACAAAATGTTCACAATAAAATGCTCAAATGTTCACAATAAAATGCCCAAAATGTTCGTAATTAAATGCATTTTTATTATGCTTCACCAACAGATCGTATAGTTCAAAATGTTCTTTCTGGTAGCGTTCTGCTATTTTCAATGCCCGGATGTGTAGGCAAGGTCAGTGAGGTCTTTCCTCTGACCAAGGGTTCTCTCCCTTAGTGGTTTGCACGTTGTACTCTAATGTCCACGCTAGTAACAGCAATCTTAGCAGCAATAAACGAAGGAGGCCGAATGCACTTCGAAAATGTTTTGTCGAGCTGTATCTAGGTAACTGCGAGCTGATCCTCGTGTGGTTTCTAACCGTTCACGTGCCTGCTGAGTTTTGATTAGCTGGCCGCTAATGATATGGTTTGAAAGTTATCCACTGAGGTAATCGGTCAACCATGTGGGACAGGTCCTGCTTATTCTTCTCGTCGTAGGTCTCGATAAAAGATCACTGAACCAACTATTGTACCGTTCTTCATCTGACCACCAAGGGGCAGACAACCCACTCGAGCAAAGCCACCAGTGTTTTCGATGATCTTCAGCATGCCTTTGTTGTTGCTGAAGCAGTCGATGTACATGCCAATGAAGCCAAGATCTGAGGCGAAGTCGACAGCATTCTGAAGACAGAATTCCCCAATTCCCTTTCTGCGTTCAGTGGATTTGACTATGATGAAAGGATCAGCTACGGTTGAGCCCCGGTAAAATTTGCTGATGGCAAGGATGAAGGAGGCGATGAGTTCGTTGGAATCGGCGATAGTCACAGCGAAACAGTATCCGCCTTTGATATCTTCTCGGAATTCATTTTCGTTGGTATATTCGTCGATTCCGAAACCATTGCTCTGTTGAGCGGCTTCTTGGATCATGGTGAACGTCTCTGACAACTGGATGTCAGTCATTGGTTTGATGATGACGTCTCTGCCATCCGGAAGTGACGTATGGTAAGGTGCCATGGGAGGCACTCTGGGATCGTCGTTGTTTTCTAGGATCATATTATCAGTTGAAGTTAAACCCACTGAAAAGATTAAAAAAAGAATCATAAGTATTTGATTTTCTAAGTTTTTCTCATTAAGAGCATATCACATAAGTACATTACATAATCTAATAAAAAAAAATCTTTAAAATGGTATCTCATCTTTGATAATCAATTTTTTAAAAAATGATAAAAGGCAATAATTATATAGGACGATTCACATTAGGGAAACTACCATATTTGGACAGATTTTGCTTCGGTTTGTTTTAATCAATTAACATTTTTAAGATAAGAATGTCTGAGATTGCATTATTTTTTTCATAGTTCAACGCGACCTTGATCAAAGGTCCTTCTTTAGTGCACGTGTTATCTCTCTTTAGCTGTCAATATCGAAGTACTTGAAATTGGAGAAGAACAAAACAAACAAATTATGGATATTTATGGTCGTGATATATGATACTTCAAAACAATATACAATATACTAGATTAATGTAATCTTAAAATTTGATCCTTAGGAACCATATATTACAATGATATTATCTTTTTATATAATCCTACACAATTTGATTATTATTTTAAAGACCATTCTTGCGCAACGAATTGGAAATACAAGTCGTTTTTCACTCATATTGAATGTTTGAGTATCCCAAAGGGTATCAATCATTTTAAATAAACCAAAACTTACTTATTAAGGTATTTCAAAAACCAAAGTCAACAACCTTTATTTATTTAAATATGAATTCTGCCTATTGATAGTGGTTTATGTCGGTAAATGATACTGGTTATAACTTTCAAACGGTTTATATAACCAAGATTCATGGCCATTGACCATCCCTATACCGCAGTGACATCACTAACCACTAAAATGGCGTGTCATTGTAGCAGCTCATCACTTTTATGGACTTTTAAATTTTTTTACTACTAATGCAATTCAAATCTGAACTATTTTTATTTAATTTATCTTTTGTTAGTTAAGTTGTAATGGTTGTTTTTTTTTTTTTTTTTTGTATTTTTCTATCGATGGTGAGTAGATTCGATTTTTTTTTTCAAATTGCTATCAATTCGTATCTAGAATTTTGACAGTTTCTCATTATCACTGACCTTTGAACGAACTCATAAAACGTTACGGTTTTCACGTGAGTTGCTGTGGGTGCACGTGCCAGTTATCAGGTTTTCATAGGGCTAATCGTCACTTATCCTTATTTGACCTTTGGGGCATCAGGTGTCAAACGATCAGATATGAAAAAAAAAATCTTTTTATTCTCGAAATTGAACGAAAGCTCTTGAATACATTATCAAAAGTAAAACACTCTTTTTCATACCCAATATTTTGCATTTCCATATAAAATACCTTAATAAAAAGTTCCTTTAAGACTCATGATTTCGTGACGTTACCCTCGGTTTTGCGTCATTTCCGCAAATAAAACTGCCTAGAGGCATTAGTCATATAGTAACTTTATGTTTTCTGCTTCACGTTTTAACTTTTATGAGACTATGTCTATGACTATATAGTGGTAAGTCGTGATAAAATCATAAATTTTGTTTTTATTTCGTTGATATTACGTTGTTAGCTAAATAACTGGACTTTAAAAAAAAAAAAAAAAAATTGAACAATAAATTGAATTCATATGATATGACAGGAATTTGGGAAAGCCAATGTCTTGCTGAGAAGATTACTACCTATCAGAATACTGCATTAAAAACACTTATGTATGGGCGGTATTCGATAATTTAGGAAGGCTCGAGCAAAATATTCGGTACCATGCCAAAATCCCACTGTGAAGTCAAAAGAATTTTGTAAATCTTATCAAAATGATAGCGTCGATACAGTCCCACCCAACATAATTCAGATTACGTGAAATTTTTCAATCCTTATGAATTCACTGGAAATCTAATTTAACTTTCATGATATCGGAATGCAATAAATAATATTCTTTATTTGATATACAAATATTGTAGCGATATTATAAATTTATATCAATTCATTAGACACGTTGTCAGTAAAGGGCGGGAAAAAGATCGTCTGCGGTTTTTGTGGTAACCAAGCGTGTCCACGTCAACAAAAAGGGGACTTTCCAAGAATTTGACCTCCTAAGGGTACATATCGCCAAATATGGTAATATAGCATTCTGCCCTTAAAGCTACCATTCATGTAGTTATTTACGCTAGCGTGCATCAATGGAAAGAAGGCGTTTCGAGACGTTTCTCTTTGATCGCATCTTATCATACCGTCACCCTTGAGCAAAAGTTTGAAAATGTACGTCATAAATTGAAAATGGTCGTAGTTTTTGACAATAAGTTCTGATCGTATCTGTATCGCCCACTGACTCATAAATAAAAGCCCCGGGCATCTAATGCAGCAATCTAATTCATTAGAAGGGTTTATTTCGTGCACCTGCTAAAATTGAATAATTATTTTTTTTTTACGTCTAAACAACAACAAAATTGTTTTTTTATTTATAATGCCCCTGTTTTCATTGTATACGATCCCAGGACCTGACCATCGTTTCTTTAAAATATTGTCTGGTATTACATTTTCAATTGCTATATATATAATATATATCATGACGTTTTGATATTTCATTTTTAATGAATATTTTAAGTGTCATTCAAGTCATTATTTGCAAAATTCAAATATATTACAAATATTATTTACATTGTCATGCTAAAACAAAGGATCGTTTGGTGAATAAATACATATTTTTTCAAGTCTGACGTTCTGCACGTGAGTTATGGTGTAATGGTCAATTAAGTGACGTGTTTCATTTTAAAATCTAAATTTGACAGACAAGTACGTGGTCAGTTTCACGTGGTCTGCACGAGAACCTGATGCAATTGAGACAAGAAATGTCTCAATATAAGTTCACCTTTTGAACCCTACAATTTTCACCGGCTGGGAAATGTAACGGCTTAGTCGAAAATTCAACTCAAGGGGAATGATGTAACACAATTGACGACTTCATTCAAGGTCTGATGACGTCGCTATTCCCAGCTCGTGATGAACTTAATGGAGTCCACATGGCAATTTGACTCATTCATTCATAAATGTGAACACTCCTTATAAGGCAACTCAATGTCAATGTTAATGTACAGCAACAGTGAGAATTTAAATTCAATCCTTGAGAATATTGATTCAATGAGATCATTTTTAACCAATCGGAAATAATCTAAGCCACAAGCCCTAATCAATAAAATGGCATTACATCATTTGTTTTGTTGCTAAATTTAGACTGAATTTGATTTATTGGTTTGGTATAAATTTGAATGTTTACGTCTAGTACATGTCTTAATGTCTGTACCAAAGACTTTATGAGGACCTTAACATTTACTTGAATCATGATTTCCACAAGATCCAATTCTTTGAGCTCCTGCATTAAGTGGTGTCCTATGGACTGATGCAAAGCGTACAGTCTTTTTCACACACAGAAAAGTGCACATTAGTCAAAATTGATAGAAAACTTTTTGATGCATCTACGAGAGCACGCGTTGTTCATGATTGTTACCACTTTAAACCATTGTTTGCAGGTCGCTTCTCGCATGTGGTTCAACTAAAAGCTCTAACTACCAAACCAGATGTTTGTGAAAACATTACTCATTCGAATGTTCTAGTTAAAACCAGTTTAAGGTGACCCGGTCATTCTATTCTGCTCGATCGATCGCCTGTCGCGAGTTCGCATTCTTTATTTCAATGACAGCTCACACTAAAGTGCTGCTAATGCAATTTCTGAATAGATTCATTTCTAAGAGGTATGCTTTACAATTAATAGAGCTCAAGGCATTTTCATTATATTTCTTTACCTATCTCATATCGAGGACAATGGCTCTTTATGCTATATGAATGTAATCCTAATATGGAAATATGAGCTTTTCTTTTTATGGTTTGTACAATTGGAGCGAGATGCTCGAAATGACAATAGCTAACAAAGCATGGGGTATGAAAGCTTTCACCAAAAGTGATTTTGTCGTTGAAGGCGATGTTTTTAGACATGCTTGGACAAATAGCTCTAAGCTTTGCTTTTGGACGAGTCACCAACAACGCAGCAACATCTTTCCAAAGTTGGCTTTTCGACAAAGTTCCTTAAATGCTGGCAACAACATCGAAATCATCGAACTTCAGATTTTTTTTCAGCCAAAAATTCAAAATATGTGACTGTTGTTATTGTTTTTCATGTCCTAAATGTTTTGTTTATTTATAACACTGACCTAACACCAGAGCGAATTCATCATGCATTTTATTCTCACTTGGGAATTTTCCTGTTCATGCTTGCCAATGTTATCAAATTCTTTTTGGGCTCATTTAATGTTTATAATATTCTTGGCGGTGTCCAGCTTATCTTGGTGTTACAATTGCATATTAATTATTTCAGTGAGTGTACTCACTACGGACTGTGTCCCGAAGAATGACAAGATATTGTCCATTTTTTCTGATCTACTCTACTTATTTGGTCTCTATTCATTAAAATCCAAGGCTACACTTTTTATTCGTAACAATACGAAACATTATGAAAAAATTGCTTAAAACCGTTCATCAGATACGCTCCAGATATCGCCTAAAGAAGGTGAACAGTGAGCTTCAAGATAATATCACTGTCCATTGTGGACGTGTAACTGAATAGAGTAAATGAATATTGTAACAAAGGGGAGCATTTCATTCAAAAACATTCTCAATGTATTCATATAGAACTTGAGAAGACGATTCGCTTGAGTTCGCAAGATCAATGAAGGCATTGTGTGCGTTCTAATGCTGAATTGAATGGTACATTTGGCCAAGAGTTGGGGAAATCCCCACGCACGAGTTTACCAAACTTATAAATTCACGATGAAGCACGAGATCTATACCAGCTGCAGAGAACTTCAGAAATTTGACACTTCAACCTGCCAAAATCTGGAGCAAATGTTGTACACATTGTTTTCCTGCATATGATTTTTATTAATCGTTTAATTAAAAGTAAATTTTTGTACTATCTTATTATCTGTAAAATAGCTCGTTTAGTTAACCTAACCAAAGTTATTCCTTGCACTTAGTCCTTCACTTAGCATATTAAGCAGATTATTGAAAAAATTCGTCCCATATAGAGTTACCTATTAATCGTATATCGGATTGAAATTATTAAATATTGGCTCTTATATCGCCTATATTATTGAAGTGTTTTGAGTCAAAACATGCTACAACATGGAATTCATTAACAATACCTTTACCGCAACCGCGAGAGAGAGGGGAATTTTACACGTGTGCGCGCGCTTATTGATCTCTTTCTAACTTTACTCTAGAACTTTCCATGACCTAATGGTTGCTATAATCAACTCACTTAGACAATGACTAGGGTTTTTCCGATAATTGTAATAAGGTAGTTCCCCTAGATAAGGCGTGTCAATTTGAACTATGATGGCGATTGCTTCGGGCATCATGTCCTATTGAATCATGAACATGATGCAATGGATTTGATGCACATTTTGGGTTATTTGTTCCACTTTTAATATAATAATGCTTCAATTTAATCATTTGAATGCATGCCAATAAGAAAATTTAACACGAGGAAGCATTCCAGCCCGATCCAACCAAACTTTCAATCCAATTGACACTGCCTTATCTTAGCTAAGTCATTAAAAAATGCGGAATGGTCAAACAAATTTGCATGTTTTGAAAGTAAGAATTAATTTAAATTAAATGTATTTTCAGGATCTTACACTACATCAAATGCAATTTGAATTTCAACATCATAATGAAATAAAACAAAACTTCCTTAAAAAATTGTAAGTATGAGCATTATTTTTCATTGCAATATACTAGATTAATTTTTACACTTTCAAAATATGCAAATTTAATAAATGAATAAAAAAGATTAAATTAAACTTACTTTTTCTATTTAAATTCTTGGATGCTTTGCGATGAAGTTTTGTTTCTATCATGAAGGTTTTCGCTTTGGTTGTAAGTCCGTTTGGTTTAGTTATTCGTCTTATAACAGCGGTTTTCAATATCTAGTCGTGAATTTATTGTTTATCTGAAGTAAGACCGACTGAGCCGAGCTTTTATACCGCGCTGCTACTTTATTAATGTAGCCTTGATCACCAAGTTTCGCGTGTTCAGTAGCGTCTGGTGTAACAAAGGCTAGCCATATCGATAACTTATCATTTCGAGGCTGTGAAATATGATGTCATGTTTGTCACATGACTTGTGCTGGTCGATATGATTTTTTTTCTCACCTTGTATATTTGACAATATTGCTATAGTTAATCCAGTAAGTAGGGCAGCTCATACAGGGGTGAATATTATAGGAAAATCCCCACTAGTTGTAGATTTTACAAGGGAAGATATTGCCCAGTGGAGATTGATGGCTAGGAAATTAATCTGGCCCTCACGAATTTTGCTAGGGGAGCTATTGTTTAATGTATAGGCCTATAGAAAGCCACGGTACTCGTTCGCTAAGAATGTATCAATCATAGACCAATAACAATTGGTAATGGTCTATGGTATCGATGATGGTAGCTACTCCATTCGCTTGATCCTCGAATACTGTTTACGGATCACGGAAGCATGTTTAAATGTGGGCGACTCATTTAGGATCTCATTTGGGCTTTTATGTTAGGTGGTTTGAAGTAGCCTACTTCTTTCAATATGTCCCCTTAAAGTGGCACAGGCTTCATTTTCGTGGGTCGATTTTTCCAAGTCTCAGAAACGGGGACTTTTTTAGTTCAGCAATTTAGTACTGGTTATCACAACTCACCATTGAAATTTGAGTCTTCAAATCTATGTGCATCCATAATTATTAGCATTTGAAAGTTATAATGCCCTACTACACATTAGCGATACTATGCAATATATAGAAAAGTCATCTATAGAAATAGAAGGAGAAATGTCTAATTTAAGGTATATTTGAAGGAAATATGCAATTTTCGTACATTTATAGTGCTTCTGAAGGATACTTAAATATATTAAAGACCCAAATCAACCAATAAAAATAAAGACTGGTCCCCTTTAAAGAACGATAAAGAGTCAGAAAAGGACGAAGACTAACACTCATAATTTTAAGACTTAGTATACATGAATATACAGTGCATTAACAGAAAAACTCATTTGACAAATCCAGTCTTGGAGATGCATCTGACTGAACTTAATAAGTCAAAGTTCTGAAGACTTCGTTGGTTCGACCCCTTTGAGTTCAGGGCATACTCCTTGAGAAAGTGTTATCTTTAATATATATGCTTCATCCACTTCCTCTGCTAGTTCAGTCACTGAGAGGGCGATATAGCTTTTGAAGCCAGCACGTTCCTTGCTATAACTCCAGGCATATTTAACCTTGACCCAAAATAAACAAGGAGCTCGCCCTGACTCGGGTCACTGTGTGATATTGATTCAGTAAACACATCCCTACTTTAAACTAGCTAATCAGGGGCGGATCCAGGATTTACAGAAAGGGGGGGGGGCTCTGAAATATCAGTTGCTTCAAATTCAATGATACCGCAAGCGCAAAATTTTTGGAGGGTTCTTACACCAGTCGGCCAAATATAGGGGGGGGGGTGGTGCCCCTTGGATCCGCCCCTGTAGCTGTTTGCTATTCCTCGCCACATCTTTCACATATTGTTCATTGCCTATCTTATCAATGTCAGAAATTACCAGAAAGTTTTACAGTGTTTGATCAATTGAACTTCGGTTATTTACCCGTCTCTTATGTACCTTAATAGGCGAATGAAATGTGGTTTCATATCTCCTGTTTTGTACTGTATTGAATTAATTTTTCTCTCCTGACACATAACCTTTGCATGCAATTTGACTTTTTCCCTTTTTCCCGCTCTTTATTTCTCCCTTTCACGCCCTTTACGTTATCTTTTCCCGCGCTTAACTTCTTTCCCGCGCTTTCCCTCCCCAACCTCAGTATTGATTAGTTCATTATTATGTTTTCAGGGTGAATTTCTTAAACGTATTTTTTGACTGTTCGCGTTTTTATTGTTTATTTTTTGTGTAAAAGTTTTTCTTTTAAGATTTTTTTTGGACTATGATACAATAGAACGTCACCCACCTCGCGTTAATTTGTCATCATGGTCACTGCTATGAATAAATTTATGGTTGGGCGTGCATTTTTGTGTAGTCTACCACACTTGAATGATAATAATACATTCAGGTTCCCATGGTGGTATATTCTCTTCTTCAATACATGAGGTATTCTGCGGAAAAAACCCAGACCTACGTATTAGAATTTGTCGAAAATAATTGATGCTGTTTTCTTCCTTAGCTTCTTCGATTTTTTTTTTTTGATTTTTTTGGAGGTTATGTACGACTAAAAGTCCCAAGTATTATTTTGTATCGTAAGCAAAACTTTAGTTTTGGACTCTGCTCGTAAATGATAACCACAAATCTAAATATTTTAACAAACTAACGCGTTAAATATGTAATCAAAATAGATTTATTTTCATACACATGAATTTAAAAATGTTTTGTTTTCTTAAAGCATGCCAGAACTAAATTAATGTTTTCTATGTAGAGTAAACGTCACAAATTATCTCCATGGAAAATGACGTCACGGACATATTTTGTTACCATTGGTGAGATACGTCATAAGTCTTCAAAAGTACCAGAAATTTGTGCTGTACGAAGAAGCTGTTGCTCATTTTCGTCTAGGCTATCATCATAAAGATTTGAACATCATAGTTCTCATTTTGAAACAAATCGTCTATCATCAACCAGAATATTCTAGAAGGTCGACGTGACCATTTGCTTCGAAATCTGTGACTGTCTTGGCTAGTCATCGATTTTTTGTCTTGGGGCCATAATATACCGTCTTAATATTTCAATATTAGAACCAATGCTATATGAATTTTCTTCCAAGAAAAATCAAATCACTCTTTTCTGTTGGACAGCCATGCCCTTCTCCCGCTTCCAAAGGTCCACACCCATCCAGTGAAATTTGTGCTCAAGATTATCAAATATGTGTCGTTCCAAGTCGTTCGTTGTCGTGTAGATCCAAATTAATGAACACGGCATCTATTTTCAACTCGAAGCTTCTAGAATATCGAGAGGACATCTGCGTCTGTGACAGGCCATTTGTCTCCGCCATCGATTCAGGCCCGTTTTAGAAAGTACTAGAAAGAAAATTTTAAATCAAATGGAAAGGATTCATGAGGCGGCATTTTTTTTTCTTCTTTTCTTCAGACGTCATTTGTTTTATTTGTCTTAATGAAGTCGTTTTGGATTCACCCTTCCCTTCTTCGTCAGCGTTAGCTCAGAATTATTTTCGGTGGTGAAATATGTATGCCAAACAAAGCTAAGCTAAGCTATATATGGATTCTTGAAAAAATGTCCTGGTTGGTTGGATGGATGGTTGGTAGATGACAAGTTGACGTCAACTTTGAGTAAACTGATGTCACAGACTGAGAAGTTGTTGGTTGGTTGGTTGGTGGGATGGATGGATGGATGGATGGTAGATGACAAGTTAACTTCAGCTTCCAGTAAACTAATATCACAGACTAGGTAGTTGTTTGTTGGTTGGTAGATGACAAGTTAACGTCAAGTTCCAGTAAGTCACAGACTGAGAAGTTGTTAGTGCAAAGTTAACGTTCGTTTCCACGGAGCGGAATGCTGATATCGCAACTTGACATTGACCTTTGACTTAAGTACTCACCGAAAGAATGTTCTTCAATTTCAAAACATTGCCTCACCTTCGTCTAGAGAGTCAAGATTTGGAGGAAAGAATCCGCTTATTGTAGACTGTGTGATGATGAAACGTCAATCAAGAACGTCGACAAGGATGTTACTAGTGGCATCAGGTGTCTGCTTAAAATTCTTCTGAGAAATACCAAAGATTTTTTAGTCATCATCTTTGTTGATGAAATGGTTTGCACTTGTCGAAATCAAAAGGAGTTTTACATCCTGTTTATACTCCTGTAGGTAGAAGAATAGGAGTTAAAGTTTGTGGAGAGCAGAGAATCTTATGGAAACAGACATGCAACTAACTTTATGGCTTTCAGTGGGTAGAACAATCGTTAAACATCCATGAAGACCTTTTATGAAATAAGACCGGAATTTTCCACTGCTTTTCAAAACAATGATTGCAAGAACGCCACAACCTCCTTCAAACAAAAGACTTTTCTAGATTAGGGAACTGTATACCTCTTCTCGATGGAGAGGATGACCCTTTTGGTCACTCGAGGGCGCCATCTTGAAATTAACCTAGCAACAAATTAAATAATACAAATGCTTGTCGTCTGCCAAATGTTTACTATTTTATGACGAATTAAAATTTCAAATTCCTAAAATTGTTGGTGTTGGACTAATTTTTTGTTGACACAGCCAAATTAATGGGGTTAACAAGATCGCAATTATCACTTTAACATAACTCGGTTATTGACATTATTCTTATATATAATTCAGTGACGCAATCAAACGCTTTTCTTATGGTTCAAATAGCGCAACTGCATACATAATGGGCTCAAAAAGGTATTTAAGGAAGTCCTATAGTGGCCCAACAAGAATCATGGACATTATTCTTGCACAAATTTGTGACCCAACCAAAGATTTAAGTTGAGTCTAGTGGTGCTATTACTTTGAAGCACGCAGCATGACTACTTCGGTGGCGCAACCGCAAACAATTATACTTTCGGACAAGGAGCACAATTTCAAAGCTCATTTTTGTCACTTTCTAGAATGCAACAGCGACGTGTGGATTGTCTATAATTAAATGATGACTTCGGTAATTAAAATGAATGAATGACTGACTAAATTAATTAATGTTTCACGTGGTTTATTGTCACTTGTTACTTTTGCTCTGTCATTGTTTGGACTTCACACTTTAGCGGCTGATGCAACTGGACCGAAGACTTGCAAGAGACCCAGTAGAGACTGTTATTTGGCTAAATTTGTTGTTGTGTGTTAGTGAATTAGGGCAAAAGTTTATGTTGCCTCTCTGGGATGTCTTACGGTTTTCGTAACGTATTTATTATAGCTCTGCAACCTGCCTAGGATTGCCTGTTATTCTGTGGTGCAAGTTCATATGAAGTTCTATCTTCCCGCTTTTTGAATCCATAGCATTTCAATTTTGCTGCAATCGGGTTGCAAGTGTGGGAACCTTCCCTATCTCAATCCGGACAACCCTTTACTCCCCCACGTACGGCCATGCCCAAATGTCCGAGGATTTTAAGCTTCAGGTCGGTGTGGGCTGTTGTCCCTTTACGCCCACTGATTGACAATTTGGAGGTGACGTTAACACGTTTAGCTTTTTCTCATTCTCAATACAGGAAACAATAAAATTACATCGACGGAGACCTGATTAACTTTTAAATCCGGTATATCCGCCTTAATTGAAATCGTTGGTCTTAATTCCCTGTAATGGCAGTTATAATCATCGTATGATTGACCATCTACGTAACTTGATTAGACCGTTCTAGATTGTTATAGGCTTAAAGGGACTCTTCCCAGACGAAATGGAGTTTTACCTACGCTGTATCCCCGATTTTGCCATGATTTTGGACGAGATTTTTGATGAATGGAATTGTTTTGCTTGTACGGATTTTTATACTTTTACGTCTTACTACTGGTTTGGTAGCGTCATACGAAACATTGTGATTATTATCTGTGCTCGGTACATTGGCAATTTTCTGTGGACAGATTGAGGGTATCTCGTGTTCGCACAAAATCGAATACAGCGGACATCCCACTGCGTCAAAACTCACTGGTCATTGATGACCCTTTTGTTGCGTTCCACATCCAACCACAGGCCGCTTTTGATTGTAAATAACGCTTTTTAAACATTTATGTGGCCATTTTGACATGACATAGCTCACCAGCTGGCCTTGGTCTAATCTGTGGGAGCTACTTTAAACAGTCACCCTGCTGTGAGTCAATTACGCCCGAGTGGACTAATGCCTCCCACAAATTATCCTTAATCCTGTCAAAAAAAGTCTCACTCGAGAATATTTTGAATTCATTCCAACAACTCTGATGACGTCAGTCGTAATTTGTATCCAAGGTCGCCATATTGTATTTCCAACGTAACCTTTTAAAGGTGCTTCATAAACAATTCGAAAATTGGTGGCTTACGACATTACAGACCACAAACCATACATACTTGTCGGTTCAGCTCATTGCACACTGCATGGTGTCAGCCTATAGGTGCAGTTTTAAAATCGGTTTATGTCATAAGAATTGCATGTAACCCCACGCATGCCTTTGACAAGTTGTCTAGGAAAAGTGTCTATCGTGTCCACCTGCAGTCATGGTTGATTTTTGCCAATGAGTAATAATTTAGCAAACAGTATAAACATCTGCATCAAACCCCGAAGCGACAAGCACTTTTTAAATTTTTGACTGTATGACAAAACGAATCAATGTAGGCCTACCACCAGTCGAATTGTTGCATTTGTACAATTTTGACACTTAGCCTATCTGAACCATGAACTTTAGAATTTAGGCTGTCCCTGTCTTGCCCCCCCCCCCCCCCCCCCCCACATACTTGAAATGTCGTATAATGTTACATACGGATACATGGTGCTGGTAGCCTCTCTCCCTCCCCCCTGACAATCATTTGTCCCCAACTCGGCCCCAACTCTCCACCTAAAGTTTCCTGGAAACGCCACTGGGGTTGACTAAAATAATGTTCGACTTCGACGACCTCTTCATAAGGGACTTTCCAGATATTGGAAACGTAATTCAGACCAACCTATTAACCTGGCTATTCAGTGAACTGGAAATGATTTGTGGATGATGGAATTTCATCAGATTAAAGGGGCTCGGCTTGAAATAGTGATTAAAGGAACGCAATTAAAGGGGCAGTCCTATACTCAGAATTTGTTTTTATTAGATAACGGTAAAACCACTTTGTTGTAAATAGGCAATACAGGCACAGGTTAAGTGATGATTTATGCCTGATTTATGCCTGATTTATGGTTGATAGAGTTCAATAGCTGAGACCCTCCTCCTTTTTGAACGATGTCCACAACTTCCCTTCACACCCAGAGCGACATTGGGCTAGCCACTTATCCAAAAATCCAAAAATATATGTTACGAAACGTTTCAATTGCACAAAAGAATAGCGAAATAAACACCAGTAAATATGACAAAAGTTTCTAAAGAAGGAGCGCCCTTGATTGTATTATCTTTCTATCAGTAGCTCTTATCTTCTTCGCTCTTAATAATGTTGAAATTGATACTTTTACTCCATCCCTTTATTAGATTTTAAAGGGATCTGCAAGGGGTCTTCCTTGGGACTTATGGTGGATGAGGGGTTGTGAGGGTTGAGGGGAGAGGGGGTGCATAGAACTGCATGGGGACTGACATCAGGCATTTGATAAATCTATGACAAGTAAGGGCAAAAGCTGGGTCACCTTCCTGCCTACATTAACTGGAGAAACATTAATATCAAATGGTAAAAGACTAAGTCACCTTAACTGTCTATGTGCTTTTCTGTAATGACTAAAACCCCTCTCCCACCTACAGGAGCCCAATTTGGATACAAATCGGGAAACTCCTAATATTCTCGGAAGAAACTCCTGGTCAACTCGACAAATTCGGCTGTGGCTTGGCTGTGCTCCACCGAGCACATCTAGTTTTTTTCCGTAATTCAGTTTATGTAATGCAATGTGAACTTTGTGAACATGTAAAAGTCGATGTGGTATCGGAATCATTAGAGCTTACGGAGTTGTCTTTCTTTGTTGTTTATTCGCTGATTCGTTTCTAGTGTAGAATGGCAGGAAGTTTAACAGCATTTCATTTGGTTTTATGGGCATTGCAACAAAAAACAACTGCTGCATCTCACTGTTCAGTGTTTCTCTAAAGATTTTTTATCTGTGTCCTCTTAACGACAGTTACTCAATTAGTAAGACCCTTGCTCTCTAGCTAGAAGGTCCACGGTTCAATTATAAAATGGTGCATCTACTTCCTCATTGTGCACTCTAAAGCGTTGCTCGTCCTCCATAGCCCAATTAGGTGCAGAAAAGTAAGAGCAAAACATCAAAACACGAATCACACACTTGAGTTTATTTTAATCATATTTTGATCCTATTCTTATCTGGTGAAAATTGAAATATAAAAATTTGTTTACGATTTGAAATAAAGTTGTTGAGTAAACAGGATCCTTGGTCATAGTCCGAAACTGTCTTCACCACTGAAAACACTGACACTGGCTTATTTCGGGGGCAACTGCAGGATAAAGAGGGAATCTTCTTCCATCGTCCAGTAAACTTTGAGAACTAGCCCCCCAGGTGATCCAAGACCAAACCATTTGGCCATCTTTATTCCAATGATAACTTTCCATACCAAGATTTTGTTATATTCTTAAGTGTAAGGTCGGAGATATGTGACCCTCGGATCTATGACCCTCGAGAGCAGCTTGCGATCCCCATACCCTCCACAAAAAGAAAATATAGCTTTCATATAGCCTTCTTTGCGGTGTCAATACCAACCCCAACTTCTTTCCATCCCCAGAACTCCACCAAGAGCATCATCATCGCCCTTTAAGAGCTGTGGTAGTGAACACTCTATTGCATTCTTTATAACAGCTCAAAACCTTCCAAAATATATAGGCGAAACCTCAGCCAGTTTCGGGCTAAGATATAATATGACTCAACGTGTTATGCTATAGTAAGGTATACTATATATGTAAGGGCAAAAGGGGCAGTTATGAATAATAGCTTCTATTACTCATTCATCTTGTTTACCTGTACAATTTAAAAATATTTTTAATGTAGTATTTTTAAAAGTACCTTTAAAGTATATCATTGGCTAACTAATACGTCATCGTGTATAATTATGTCTTATACGGTTATATTTACGACAGTTGCGTTGTGTTGTTTTGTCTGCACGTAATGGTACGAAACACTGATATTCATCAGAGGTTAATTTTTAGGGGTATGAAGATACTGAGTACTTTTTTACTTCAGTACACTCTTTGCCTAACTAGCTGCTCATGGCAGAAGTTACTCGGTATTTGTACGTACCGTACCAGGCCACAAATGGTCCTGGTAACATTCCTGTCCCTCTACTTGCAAAAGCTGACGAATTGGTGTCATTTTGCACCCTTTTGCATGCCTCTACCCTTTTATGAACTCGAAGTAGAGGTTAATAGACGTTATGCTCAAAAAAAGGGCTCATGTGAAGGTTATTTGAACGCCATTGTAGAGCATTATTAAATCACCAAGAATTGAAGGCTACAAGCTCTTAGATCTCCCTGCTTACATCTACAATTTTTTACCTCGATCAAAGACTTGGGTTCTAAAGGGCAACTGACATATCAAGGACATTTCTTATTTACTGGGCTACAAATCGTAAAATATTTAAGTTGTCTGAATAGATACGTTAAAGGGGATGTTTACCGTCATCAGTTAATCCTTAAATCCTAACTACATGTTCTTCTTCTTAACAGCTTCTTTCTTCTAACAACTTCTTCCTTCTAAACAGCTTCTTTCATCTAAACAACTTCTTTCATCTAATCAGCTTCTTCCTTCTAAACAGCTTCTCCTCTATACAGATTCCTTCTTCTAAACAACTTCTTCCTTCTAAACAGCTTCTTCCTTCTAAACAGCTGCTTCCTTCTAATCAGATTCATCTTTCTAAACAGCTTCTTCCTTCTAAACAGCTTCGTCCTTCTAAGCAGCTTCTTCATTCGAAACATCCTCTTCCTTCTTAACAGTCTTCTCTTCTAAACAGCTTCTTCCTTCTAAACAGCTTCTTCCTTCTAAACTGCTTCTCCTCTAAACAGATTCTCCCTTCTAAACAACTTCTTCCTTGTAAACAGCTTCTTCCTTCTAAACAGCTTCTTCCTTCCAAACAGCTTCTTCCTTCTAAACAGCTTCTTCCTTCTAAACAGCTTCTTCCTTCCAAACAGCTTCTTCCTTCTAAACAGCATCTTCATTCGAAACATCCTCTTCCTTCTTAACAGCTTCCTCTTCTAAGCAGCTTCTTCCTTCTAACAGCTTCTTCCTTCTAACAGCTTCTTCCTTCTAAACAGCTCCTTCCCTTTATCCCTTTAAGCACCTAAATTACCTAGTTTATCTTCGGATAATTTGAAGCAAAAAATGATAATAAACAGTCATTCAGACCTAGATCTGGGTCAGATATGATTCATTCTTGAAGTTATTTATTGATACAGGGTCGATAAAGGGATTTGAAGGGTAATATTATGTTCAAAGAGCATTACTGTACTATTAATAGACTTGTGACCGACTTTACAGCCTCTTAATGGATTACAGTATAGATAAACAAGTTATTTTTAGATTTAGGTGAATAAGGGATCCTTTGATCTGAGCTATTTTAAGGATCTTTAGTTGTTTTGATATCTTTGACATACATGTAGCTAAGGTTAAAGTGTTTTACATTGTTGATATTGTAGAATAAAACGTTATTAAGATTCACTACTGATAAATTTATGTTTAGGCCAGTCCCTTGAGTTGTTTTTGTAACCTTATATGGTAAATTTAAAAAAGAAAATACGTGGATACGCAAGAGCATAGCCAATGTGAAGTCAATGGGTGTTCCAATTGTCTACAAGTTTCCATTTTGGTAATGTCTCTTTATAGAAACACAAGAAATCACTTAACAATATAGTCAGGGGATGATCTAGCGTTGTATTATTGTTGTACATGTATATGAGGGAGTAATACAAGGGAACCGTGGCACAACTTATTATGAATTAGGTCTAAAAGGTGGTTCGCCCTTCTCTGTTCTTCATCTACATGTTTTGTGACTTTTCTTTCAGATAATTCGTATCTACGACGGCCATTGTCTAACCAGGCGTAGCGAGAATGGCCGACATATTTACGAATGCTTTTGGATGTGGTCGGGGGCCCATTTTATCTCCAGACAATGTCCATGTTCACCTTACTTCAGACAAATTTCACATAAACAAAGTTGTTGATAAGGACTGTTTGAAGACTACAAGAGTCACCGCTATCTATAGATAACTAATCTAGTAAGTTGTAGACAAGATAACTTGAAGGACGTTATCCTATCTATATCTATCTATAATATTAGGAAACTTAAGTATCGATAACCGCATTGATTTGGGTCCGTTGTCGATGAAGTCCGAATTAGTTAACCCCTTCCAGCTCCTTGATAGATAATCAAGCAAGACAGACCTCCTTTAGACGAACAAGGCGTAAGAGTCTATCTAGTCTTACGGCTTGTTTGGATAACGAACGTTTAACTCTATACAGAGAACAACTAAAGAACAACTAAGGGCGTAACATCCTCGGGCGTTCCATTTTTTTTTACTCCAAATACACCTATTCTTACTAAGCCTCCGATTAACTGCCAAGCCGAATGAAATAACCAAAATAACAAGACTATAAGGAATACTGGGGTGTAAAACTCCATAGCGTCTCGACAACGGACCTCCTTCTACCACTAAGTACGTCCATTGATAATAATGTCCTACATTTGTGACATTATCTGAATGAACATTGTTTACTACATGACCTTAATCTTGTTAGATCTTAATTCAGATATCAGGGTTTGATTTTCAGATATCAATATCTGACTAGATTTGATACCAATTCTACAATTAAGCCAAAATCAAAATCGTTTGAATAATGACTGTCTTGGAATCCCACTGTAGTTTGTTACAGCGTACTAAAGGCTTATTACAGTATTATTTCAGTATACATGTACATCCAAAACGTATTACTAAACAATTTCTTTATATATTTCAGGGCAAGTTTAAAAGATAATGCAGTACCATAGTATCCAGGGGAAGCTCTTTGTGTTATAGTTATCATTTACCAAATAAGTGCTGACAATACTTATATATACGTGCTGACAATGCATGTAGAAGTGCTGACAATACAATATAAGTGCTAACTAGCTACTGAAGGGGTGTAACTCAGTTAAAGGGACATAATTCATATTTTTAAGACCACATTAAAGAGAGGACAAAATATTGTTTTGAAATAAAGTATAGATGTTAAAAACGGTCCTTTTCATGGCCATCCACAGTTATGTCTTTTAACGTTGGTCTGAGTTTCATAATGGCTCCAGTTGCATTTAAAAGACTGTTGAATTCTGTAGAACCCTGTTGATAAAGTATATTTATAATGGATAAAATATATCTCTTAAATAGCACACTGGACGGCAGAGCGTTAGTCTGATGATATTACAAAGCAATTTTTAAACTCGCTGAGCACAATGAAATTACCATTATTGAGTGTCAAAGTTGATAGCTCGGGACTAGAGTGTTGATCTGGATCGAGAAAGATGTGGTTTCGATTTTGAGCTCAGGTAGGGCCTAATTAGAAGCCCCTATGTTTTTATTCAATGTTGAAATTTCTTAATGGTATATATTGAATTTAAACCGTGTAATTAACGTGTCCTCTGTAGCTCAGTCGGTTGCGCATCAGCTAGACATATGTATTGATACAAAGGTGTGGGTTCGATCCCGCTGAGATTTTATTTAATGTTAAAAATTTCTTTATAGGATATATTCCATTTAAACTATTGGAATAATGTGTCCTCGGTAGCTCAGTCCGTTGTGCGTCCGATAGAAGGCTCTAAAGGTTAAGGGTATGGGTTCGAGCCCGCTGAGATTTTATTGAATATAAAACATTTCTTAATGGGATATAATCTATTTAAACTATTGGAATAACGTGTCCTCGGTAGCTCAGTCGGTTGTGCATCCGATTAGAGATTGATTGGGTTCGATCCCGTTAAGATTTTATTCAATGTTAAAAATTACTTAATGGGATATAATTCATTTAAACCGTTAAGTTTAACTGTCCTCTGTAGCTCAGTCGGTAGCGCATCCGAATAAAAGTGGAAAGGTTTGCTGGTATGGGTTCGATCCCGCTAAGATTTTATTTAATGTTAAACATTTCTTAATGGGATATAATACATTTAAACCGCTGTATTGTCGTGTCCTCGGTAGCTCAGTCGGTTGCGCCTCCGAATTTAAACTGATAAGTTAACAGGTATGGGTTCGATCCCACTGTGATTTTATTAAATGTTAAACATTTCTTAATGGGATATAATATATTTAAATCTATTAATTCTCGTGGCCTCGGTAGCTCAGTCGGTTACGCACCCGAATTAAAACAGATAAGTTAAGAGGAACGGGTTCGATTCCACTGTGATTTTATTAAATGTTAAACATTTCTTAATGGTATACAATCCATTTAAACAGCAGTGTTAACATGTCCGTGATAGCTCAGTCGGTTGCGCATCCGATAGTTAACTGGTATGGTTATGAGATATGGGTTCGATTCCGCTGAGATTTTATTTAATGTTAAAAATTTCTTAAAGGTTCTTAATGGGATAAAATACATTTAAATCTAATAATTCTTGTGTCCACGGTAGCTCAGTCGGTTGAGCATCTGATTGCAGATTGTGAAATGTCGGAGTTATGGGTTCGATCCCTCTGAGATTTTTATTCAATATAAAACATTTCTTAATGGATATTATTCATTTAAATTGATGTAATGACGTGTCCGTGGTAGATCAGTCGGTTGCGCATCCGATTGTAAGATGATAAGGTCTGGAGGTATGGGTTCGATCCCCCTATGATTTTATTAATGTTAAAAATTTCTTAATGGGATATGATTCATTTAAACCGAAATACTAACGTGTCCGCAATAGCTCAGTCGGTTACAGCGTTGAATCTTGGCAAGTACATTAATCTCTGAGACAGGGTTCGAATCCAGATTTAAGAAAGTTTTTTCTGTTCCTTTAACATTCCACTTTAACAAAACAAGTTAAAATTCAACACTAATATGTATCCGCGGTAGTACATGCGTTGCGCGCTCGACTTTCATCACAGCGACCCGGGATCGAATCCCGTCCAAGTCCAAGAAAAAAAGGTATGTGAAAGGTAAGATTTAAAAATATTCATTGTTGTCTGTTACTAATTTGAATTATCTCCCTTGTAAATTGAAACCACCGCACGCGCACGCACACTTAAATCACAGTCACATGCCACATCACACTGTTACTTAAATACACAGTCACTCAACACATGCCACCGATATACAACTACCACTGCACCATTCACCCGTCCTAATGTTTCAACAAATATTTAGCATCGATATATTTCGACCAAAAAAAAATTAGGGACAAAAAATCTGGAAATTCCAGAAATTGGAAGAAAAACCACATTTTTCTTCATTTTTAGGGTCTTAATTCCTGTACCGGCCTAGGTTTAGCTCAGCCTATGCATTTTCCCTATAGAAATGACCTGTACCGGCCTGAATATAAGCCATTTGTCAGAAAATTTGTCTTCTACCTATTCACCTACCATCTCCCTTGCCTTTCACCCCCTTTCACTGCCTCTTTCACCTCTCCCGTCCGTTCGCAACTCATTTGCCTTTTCATCCACCTCTCTCGTCTCTCTCACCTTTCCCGTACCTTACCATATATCTCATAGTCCCTCTCCTTCAACTTTCTCCTCTCCCGTCTTTTTTCATTCCATTTCTTATCCTCCATCTACATGGCATGTCTTCTACCGTCTCCCGAGACCTTCCATCTATGAGAATCGCCCCTTCTGTTACCTTCTCTTTTTCGTCCGCCGATTTCTACCATCTTGGCTCAGTGTGGGATTCGAACCGCCAACCTTAAGACTTCTGAATTCTATAAGGTTAGTAGGAAAGCGTCGGACCCACTGAGCCAGATGTTAATTGTCAGTAAACATGTTTGGAAGTAATATTTAAGGTTGACAAGTTAATTTGAATTTTCAATAAATATAGTTAGTGAAGGAGTTCTGCGTTTGATGGGATTCAAACCCCGGACCTTTAGGTTGACAGAAGTACGTCCAACCGACTGAGCCGTCTCATTCAGCTGATAACGTATATTTAGAAGTCGTATTTAACCTTTACCATATATGAACCGTTAGCAATATATACAATGCAATTCGCCAGGGCTCACATGGGAATCGAACAGTCGACAGCCACCTTCCAACTCCAGTACTCAACCTACTGAGCTATTTTTCGGCTGTCAATAGTTTTGTTTGGAAGTAATATTTAAAGTATATAAATTGATCTGGAATTTCAATAAATATAGTTAGTGAAGGTGTTCTGCGTTTGGTGGGATTCGAACCCCGAACCTTCAGGTTGACGTACGTACTTTCCACGTCCAGTGCTTAACCGACTGAGCCATTATTCAGCTGTCAGAATATCTATTTGGAAGTAATATTTAAAGTAGATAAGTTAATTTGAATTTTCAATAAATATAGTTACTGAAGATTTGCTTCTGATAAGATCCGAACTCTGAACCTAACACTTGCCAGACTTACGAACAACCGACTGAGCCACCTATTCGTTCTGTTGATACGTGTTTGGAAGTAATATTTAAAGTCTATTAATTAGTCTGTATTTTCAATATATATAGTTTGTTATAAAGTTTTGCGTTTAGTGAGATTCGAACCCCGGATCTTCAAGGTAACAGATATACGTCCAATCGACTGAGCTATCTCATCGTTCCGAATGAATGCGTTTGAAATTAGCATTTAACCAATACCTCTATGTGGACCGTCAGCAATAATAAATGATCTGAGTTTTCAAGAAATAGTTTGGGTTTGAGGCTAGAGAGATACGAACCCCGAACACTGTCAATGGCAGGTTAACGTCTAGCCGACTGAGCTATCTCATCGATCTCATTTAGAGTATGAAAGTAGTAACTCATCATCCAACTGATCAAGCTATCTAGATCTCGTATCGAAATGCGTTTGGATATGGTATTTGACCTAAGCACGTGCATACCATCAATGATAACAGAAATTCTTCTATCACCTTCGGATTTATTTTTGCCCAACAAAGCAGTTATTCAGATGGAATAATACGGCGTAAAACAAGTTTTTGCAGGCCCGTAGGAACAGGAAGGGGGGGGGGGGGGGGGGGGGCTGTTTTGTCCCTGATAGAAACTAAGAAACAAGCCATAGAAAAACAATATTTATTTTTATTAACACCCATCATAATTATACAGAATTCCAATTCACATTGAGGCTCCATTTCTTTAGCACCGTTTGTCTTCCCATCTAGAATTCTCTTTCCAGACGCCACTTCAATTTAGTCACATATCGAGCTATCTGCTGAAAAAGAAAAGAAAAGTTTTAGATAAGGAAAAGCCACCCATCTAGAAATCACTATACTCTATCTAAATAAGTGACAAACATTACGATTAGCTACTTGACATAACATGTCAAGCTGGGATGAGGCGACATTGACCTACGATAAAAAGCGACAAGATGAAGGCGAGGTCAGTCAACATCAAGATCAATATGGCCACTTTAGTCAACGTCGAAATAGCGACGTCCACCAACGTAAAAAAAAGCGACGTCAGGAAGTCGACGTCAAAATAGCGACGTCAGCCAACTTAAAAGGCGACGTCAGGCAACGCCAGTCGACGTCAACATGGCGACATAGTTTGACATAAAGATGACAACGACCTATCACCAACTAAGAACCATAGCCACATCAACGTCAAAATAGCGACGTCAGCCAACGTCAACATAGAGATGTCAAGCGACGACAAAATAGTGACGTCAGTCGACGTCAAGATAGCGACGTCAGCCGACGCCAGAATTTCTACGTCAACATGGCAATATAGAAACAGTTTAGTTACTTAGATTCAGTTAATAATAACAGAGTAAAGGCCGTTTTCCACGGGACGATTTTTTCGCGCGAAGCGTTTTTTTCGTCGCAAAATAAAAGCGCTCGACGATTTTTAATTTCCACGATCTCCGCCAGCTAATGACGTCAAGATAATATGACGTTGATATTGTTAGCGCATTTGATTGGATCATTGGATAAAATGTTTACGCGAAATACTTCGTCGCGAAAAAGTTGAAACTATTCCTACTCTTTTTGCAATCGTCGCGACGATTTTTTTCGTAGCAAATTTGAGTACCTACTATCAATACGCATGCGTGAGTGCGAAAAAATCGCTTCGCGCGAAGGAAATCGTCCCGTGGAAAACAGCCTTAACAGTTCAACAAGAGCTTAAGTATTACCGAAACAGCAAGAAAACTGAATTCAACTAATCTACTGTAATAACAGCTAAACTACTTGAACAACAACTAATATTCTGTAGCAACAGGCAATTGACTACAGAATCAGCTTAATTACTGCAGCATCATCTAGACTTAAGCAGCAACAGTTAACTTACAGTAACAACAGCTAAATTACTACGGCATCAACTGCATCATAGCTGTCTAGCGTGTAATTAAGCTCTCTAGAGTGTGAGTAAGTGTGTAAGTTAGCTGTCTAGCGTGTCATTTAGCTCCCTAGAGTGTGAGAAAGTGTGTAACTTAGCTTTCTATTGTGTAATAAGTGTGTAAGTTAGCAGTCTAGCGTGTAATTTAGCCCCCTAGAGTGTGAGTAAGTGTGTAAGTGTGTAAGTTAGCTGTCTAGTGTGTAATTTAGCTCCCTAGAGTGTGAGGAAGTGTGTAAGTTAGCAGTCTAGCGTGTAATTTAGCCCCCTACAGTGTGAGTAAGTGTGTAAGTGTGTAAGTTAGCTGTCTAGTGTATAATATAGCTCCCTAGAGTGTGAGTAAGTGTGTAAGTTAGCTGTCTAGTGTGTAATTTAGCTCCCTAGAGTGTGATTAAGTAAGTAAGTGTGTGAGTAAGCTGTCTAGTGTGTAATTTAGCTCCCTAGATTGTGATTAAGTGTGTAAGTTAGCTGTCTTGTGTGTAATTTAGCTCCCTAGAGTGTGAGAAAGTGTGTAAATTAGCTGTCTAGTGTGTAATTTAGCTCCCTAGAGTGTGAGTAAGTGTGTAAGTTTGTTGTCTGATGTGTCATTTAGTCTCCTAAAGTGTGAGTAAGTGTGTAAGTTGTCTGATGTGTAAGTTAGCTGTCTGGCGTGTCATTTTGCTACCTAGAGTGTGAGTAAGTGTGTAAGTTAGCTGTCTAGTGTGTAATTTAGCTCCCTAGAGTGTGAGTAAGTGTGTAAGTTAGCTTTTTTTTGTGTAATTTTTTAGCTCCCTAGAGTGTGAATAAGTGTGTAAGTTAGCTGTCTAGTGAGTAATTTAGCTCCCTTGAGTGTGAGTAAGTGTGTAAGTAAACTGTTTAGTGTGTAATTTAACCTCCTTGAGTGTGAGTAAGTGTGTAAGTTAGCTGTCTGAAGTGTAATTCAGCTCCCTAGAATGTGAGTAAGTGTGTCAGTTAGCTGTCTATTGTGTAATTTAGCTCCCTAGAGTGTGAATAAGTGTGGAAGTTAGCTGCCTAGTGAGTAATTTAGCTCCCTAGAGTGTGAGTAAGTGTGTAAGTGTGTGAGTAAGCTGTTTAGTGTGTAATTTGCCTTCCTAAAGTGTGTGTAAGTGTTTAAGATAGCTGTCTAGAGTGTCATTTAGCTCCCTAGAGAGTGAGTAAGTGTGTAAGTTAGCTGTCTAGTGTGTAATTTAGCTCCCTAGAGTGTGAGGAAGTGTGTAAGTTAGCTGTCTAGTGTGTAGTTTAGCTCCCTAGAGTGTAAATAAGTAAGTTAGCTGTCTAGTGTGTAATTTAGCTCCCTAGAGTGTGAGTAAGTGTGTAAGTTAGCTTTCTGAAGTGTAATTCAGCTCCCTAGAATGTGAGTAAGTGTGTCAGTTAGCTGTCTAGTGTGTAATTTAGCTCCTTAGAGTGTGAGTAAGTGTGTAAGTTAGCTTTCTATTGTGTAATTTAGCTCCCTAGAGTGTGAATAAGTGTGTAAGTTAGCTGTCTAGTGTGTAATTTAGCTCCCTAGAGTGTGAGTAAGTGTGTAAGTTAGCTTTCTATTGTGTAATTTTGCTCCCTAGAGTGTGAATAAGTGTGTAAGTTAGCTGTCTAGTGTGTAATTTAGCTCCCTAGAGTGTGAGTAAGTGTGTAAGTTAGCTTTGTATTGTGTAATTTTGCTCCCTCGAGTGTGAATAAGTGTGTAAGTTAGCTGTCTAGTGAGTAATTTAGCTCCCTTGAGTGTGAGTAAGTGTGTAAGTAAGCTGTTCAGTGTGTAATTTAGGTCCAGAGAGTGTTCGTAAGTGTGTAATTTGCCTTCCTAGAGTGTGAGTAAGTGTGTAAGTTAGCTGTCTAGTGTGTAATTTAGCTCCCAAGAGTGTGAGTAAGTGTGTAAGTTAGCTGTTTAGCGTGTAATTAGCTTCATAGAGTGTAAGTAAGTGTGTAATAACTTCACATCGATGTGCCAAATCAGTGCAAATTTCAACCTTCTATCTCTAATAGTTTGTGAGTTACAGCCTGTCAAACATTTGGTATTTCTTGCAAATTTGCCAAAACTAAAACATTCGTAGCACCCAAACTAATTACGTTAGGAACTTGAAACTTGCGCCGAAAATTAGTTCACGGCGATGTGCAAAATCAGTGCAAATGTCAACCTTCTATCTCTAATAGTTTGTGAGTTACAGCCTGTCAAACATTTGGTATTTCTTGCAAATTTGCCAAACCTAAAACATTCGTAGCACCCAAACTAATTACGTTAGGAACTTGAAACTTGCACTGAAGATTAGTTCATGGCGATCAGCAAAATCAGAGCAAATTTCAACCTTCTATCTCTAATAGTTTGTGAGTTACAGCCTGTCAAACATTTGGTATTTCTTGCAAATTTGCCAAAACTAAAACATTCGTAGCACCCAAACTAATTACGTTAGGAACTTGAAATTTCCACCGAAAATTAGTTCACGACGATGTGCAAAAAATCAGTGCAAATTTCAACCTTCTATCTCTAATAGTTTGTGAGTTACAGCCTGTCAAACATTTGGTATTTCTTGCAAATTTGCCAAAACTAAAAAATTCGTAGCACCCAAACTAATTACGTTAGGAACTTGAAATTTGCACCGAAAATTAGTTCACGACGATGTGCAAAAACTCAGTGCAAATTTCAACCTTCTATCTCTAATAGTTTGTGAGTTACAGCCTGTCAAACATTTGGTATTTCTTGCAAATTTGCCAAAACTAAAACATTTGTAGCACCAAACTAATTACGTTAGGAACTTAAAACTTGAACGAAGATTAGTTCATGGCGATGTGCAAATTCAGTGCAAATTGCAACCTTCTATCTCTAATAGTTTGTGAGTTACAGCCTGTCAAACATTTGGTATTTCTTGCAAATTTGCCAAAACTAAAACATTCGTAGCACCCACACTAATTACGTTAGGAACTTGAACGAAGATTAGTTCATGGCGATGTGCAAAATCAGTGCAAATTTCAACCTTCTATCTCTAATAGTTTGTGAGTTACAGCCTGTCAAACATTTGGTATTTCTTGCAAATTTGCCAAAACTAAAAAATTCGTAGCACCCAAACTAATTACGTTAGGAACTTGAAATTTGCACCGAAAATTAGTTCACGACGATGTTCAAAATCAGTGCAAATTTCAACCTTCTATCTCTAATAGTTTGTGAGTTACAGCCTGTCAAACATTTGGTATTTCTTGGAAATTTGCCAAAACTAAAAAATTCGTAGCACCCAAACTAATTACGTTAGGAACTTGAAATTTGCACCGAAAATTAGTTCACGACGATGTGCAAAATCAGTGCAAATTTCAACCTTCTATCTTTAATAGTTTGTGAGTTACAGCCTGTCAAACATTTGGTATTTCTTGCAAATTTGCCAAAACTAAAAAATTCGTAGCACCCAAACTAATTACGTTAGGAACTTGAAATTTGCACCGAAAATTAGTTCACGACGATGTTCAAAATCAGTGCAAATTTCAACCTTCTATCTCTAATAGTTTGTGAGTTACAGCCTGTCAAACATTTGGTATTTCTTGGAAATTTGCCAAAACTAAAAAATTCGTAGCACCCAAACTAATTACGTTAGGAACTTGAAATTTGCACCGAAAATTAGTTCACGACGATGTGCAAAATCAGTGCAAATTTCAACCTTCTATCTTTAATAGTTTGTGAGTTACAGCCTGTCAAACATTTGGTATTTCTTGCAAATTTGCCAAAACTAAAAAATTCGTAGCACCCAAACTAATTACGTTAGGAACTTGAACGAAGATTAGTTCATGGCGATGTGCAAAATCAGTGCAAATTTCAACCTTCTATCTCTAATAGTTTGTGAGTTACAGCCTGTCAAACATTTGGTATTTCTTGCAAATTTGCCAAAACTAAAAAATTCGTAGCACCCAAACTAATTACGTTAGGAACTTGAAATTTGCACCGAAAATTAGTTCACGACGATGTTCAAAATCAGTGCAAATTTCAACCTTCTATCTCTAATAGTTTGTGAGTTACAGCCTGTCAAACATTTGGTATTTCTTGGAAATTTGCCAAAACTAAAAAATTCGTAGCACCCAAACTAATTACGTTAGGAACTTGAAATTTGCACCGAAAATTAGTTCACGACGATGTGCAAAATCAGTGCAAATTTCAACCTTCTATCTTTAATAGTTTGTGAGTTACAGCCTGTCAAACATTTGGTATTTCTTGCAAATTTGCCAAAACTAAAAAATTCGTAGCACCCAAACTAATTACGTTAGGAACTTGAAATTTGCACCGAAAATTAGTTCACGACGATGTTCAAAATCAGTGCAAATTTCAACCTTCTATCTCTAATAGTTTGTGAGTTACAGCCTGTCAAACATTTGGTATTTCTTGGAAATTTGCCAAAACTAAAAAATTCGTAGCACCCAAACTAATTACGTTAGGAACTTGAAATTTGCACCGAAGATTAGTTCACGGCGATGTGCAAAATCAGTGAAAATTTCAACCTTCTATCTCTAATAGTTTGTGAGTTACAGCCTGTCAAACATTTGGTATTTCTTGCAAATTTGCCAAAACTAAAACATTCGTAGCACCCAAACTAATTACGTTAGGAACTTGAAACTTGCACCGAAAATTAGTTCACGACGATGTGCAAAATCAGTGCAAATTTTAACCTTCTATCTCTAATAGTTTGTGAGTTACAGTCTGTCAAACATTTTGTATTTCTTGCAAATTTGCCAAAACTAAAAAATTCGTAGCACCCAAACTAATTACGTTAGGAACTTGAAATTTGCACCGAAAATTAGTTCACGACGATGTGCAAAATCAGTGCAAATTTCAACCTTCTATCTCTAATAGTTTGTGAGTTACAGCCTGTCAAACATTTGGTATTTCTTGCAAATTTGCCAAAACTAAAAAATTCGTAGCACCCAAACTAATTACGTTAGAAACTTGAAATTTGCACCGAAAATTAGTTCACGACGATGTGCAAAAAATCAGTGCAAATTTCAACCTTCTATCTCTAATAGTTTGTGAGTTACAGCCTGTCAAACATTTGGTATTTCTTGCAAATTTGCCAAAACTAAAACATTCGTAGCACCCATACTAATTACGTTAGGAACTTGAAACTTGAACGAAGATTAGTTCATGGCGATGTGCAAAATCAGTGCAAATTTCAACCTTTTATCTCTAATAGTTTGTGAGTTACAGCCTGTCAAACATTTGGTATTTCTTGCAAATTTGCCAAAACTAAAAAAATTCGTAGCACCCAAACTAATTACTTTAGGAACTTAAAAATTTGCACCGAAAATTAGTTCACGACGATGTGCAAAATCAGTGCAAATTTCAACCTTCTATCTCTAATAGTTTGTGAGTTACAGTCTGTCAAACATTTAGTATTTCTTGCAAATTTGCCAAAACTAAAAAATTCGTAGCACCCAAACTAATTACGTTTGAACTTGAAACTTGAACGAAGATTAGTTCATGGCGATGTGCAAAATCAGTGCAAATTTCAACCTTCTATCTCTAATAGTTTGTGAGTTACAGCCTGTCAAACATTTGGTATTTCTTGCAAATTTGCCAAAACTAAAAAATTCGTAGCACCCAAACTAATTACGTTAGGAACTTGAAATTTGCACCGAAAATTAGTTCACGACGATGTGTAAAAAATCAGTGCAAATTTCAACCTTCTATCTCTAATAGTTTCTGAGTTACAGCCTGTCAAACATTTGGTATTTCTTGCACATTTGCCAAAACTAAAACATTCGTAGCACCCAAACTAATTACGTTAGGAACTTGAAACTAGAACGAAGATTAGTTCATGGCGATGTGCAAAATCAGTGCAAATTTCAACCTTCTATCTCTAATAGTTTGTGAGTTACAGCCTGTCAAACATTTGGTATTTCTTGCAAATTTGCCAAAACTAAAAAATTCGTAGCACCCAAACTAATTACGTTAGGAACTTGAAATTTGCACCGAAAATTAGTTCACGACGATGTGCAAAAACTCAGTGCAAATTTCAACCTTCTATCTCTTATAGTTTGTGAGTTACAGCCTGTCAAACATTTGGTATTTCTTGCAAATTTGCCAAAACTAAAACATTTGTAGCACCAAACTAATTACGTTAGGAACTTAAAACTTGAACGAAGATTAGTTCATGGCGATGTGCAAATTCAGTGCAAATTGCAACCTTCTATCTCTAATAGTTTGTGAGTTACAGCCTGTCAAACATTTGGTATTTCTTGCAAATTTGCCAAAACTAAAACATTTGTAGCACCCACACTAATTACGTTAGGAACTTGAACGAAGATTAGTTCATGGCGATGTGCAAAATCAGTGCAAATTTCAACCTTCTATCTCTAATAGTTTGTGAGTTACAGCCTGTCAAACATTTGGTATTTCTTGCAAATTTGCCAAAACTAAAAAATTCGTAGCACCCAAACTAATTACGTTAGGAACTTGAAATTTGCACCGAAAATTAGTTCACGACGATGTTCAAAATCAGTGCAAATTTCAACCTTCTATCTCTAATAGTTTGTGAGTTACAGCCTGTCAAACATTTGGTATTTCTTGCAAATTTGCCAAAACTAAAAAATTCGTAGCACCCAAACTAATTACGTTAGGAACTTGAAATTTGCACCGAAAATTAGTTCACGACGATGTTCAAAATCAGTGCAAATTTCAACCTTCTATCTCTAATAGTTTGTGAGTTACAGCCTGTCAAACATTTGGTATTTCTTGGAAATTTGCCAAAACTAAAAAATTCGTAGCACCCAAACTAATTACGTTAGGAACTTGAAATTTGCACCGAAAATTAGTTCACGACGATGTGCAAAATCAGTGCAAATTTCAACCTTCTATCTTTAATAGTTTGTGAGTTACAGCCTGTCAAACATTTGGTATTTCTTGCAAATTTGCCAAAACTAAAAAATTCGTAGCACCCAAACTAATTACGTTAGGAACTTGAAATTTGCACCGAAAATTAGTTCACGACGATGTTCAAAATCAGTGCAAATTTCAACCTTCTATCTCTAATAGTTTGTGAGTTACAGCCTGTCAAACATTTGGTATTTCTTGGAAATTTGCCAAAACTAAAAAATTCGTAGCACCCAAACTAATTACGTTAGGAACTTGAAATTTGCACCGAAGATTAGTTCACGGCGATGTGCAAAATCAGTGAAAATTTCAACCTTCTATCTCTAATAGTTTGTGAGTTACAGCCTGTCAAACATTTGGTATTTCTTGCAAATTTGCCAAAACTAAAACATTCGTAGCACCCAAACTAATTACGTTAGGAACTTGAAACTTGCACCGAAAATTAGTTCACGACGATGTGCAAAATCAGTGCAAATTTTAACCTTCTATCTCTAATAGTTTGTGAGTTACAGTCTGTCAAACATTTTGTATTTCTTGCAAATTTGCCAAAACTAAAAAATTCGTAGCACCCAAACTAATTACGTTAGGAACTTGAAATTTGCACCGAAAATTAGTTCACGACGATGTGCAAAATCAGTGCAAATTTCAACCTTCTATCTCTAATAGTTTGTGAGTTACAGCCTGTCAAACATTTGGTATTTCTTGCAAATTTGCCAAAACTAAAAAATTCGTAGCACCCAAACTAATTACGTTAGAAACTTGAAATTTGCACCGAAAATTAGTTCACGACGATGTGCAAAAAATCAGTGCAAATTTCAACCTTCTATCTCTAATAGTTTCTGAGTTACAGCCTGTCAAACATTTGGTATTTCTTGCAAATTTGCCAAAACTAAAAAATTCGTAGCACCCAAACTAATTACGTTAGGAACTTGAAATTTGCACCGAAAATTAGTTCACGACGATGTGCAAAATCAGTGCAAATTTCAACCTTCTATCTCTAATAGTTTGTGAGTTACAGCCTGTCAAACATTTAGTATTTCTTGCAAATTTGCCAAAACTAAAAAATTCGTAGCACCCAAACTAATTACGTTTGAACTTGAAACTTGAACGAAGATTAGTTCATGGCGATGTGCAAAATCAGTGCAAATTTCAACCTTCTATCTCTAATAGTTTGTGAGTTACAGCCTGTCAAACATTTGGTATTTCTTGCAAATTTGCCAAAACTAAAAAATTCGTAGCACCCAAACTAATTACGTTAGGAACTTGAAATTTGCACCGAAAATTAGTTCACGACGATGTGCAAATAATCAGTGCAAATTTCAACCTTCTATCTCTAATAGTTTCTGAGTTACAGCCTGTCAAACATTTGGTATTTCTTGCACATTTGCCAAAACTAAAACATTCGTAGCACCCAAACTAATTACGTTAGGAACTTGAAACTAGAACGAAGATTAGTTCATGGCGATGTGCAAAATCAGTGCAAATTTCAACCTTCTATCTCTAATAGTTTGTGAGTTACAGCCTGTCAAACATTTGGTATTTCTTGCAAATTTGCCAAAACTAAAAAATTCGTAGCACCCAAACTAATTACGTTAGGAACTTGAAATTTGCACCGAAAATTAGTTCACGACGATGTGCAAAAACTCAGTGCAAATTTCAACCTTCTATCTCTAATAGTTTGTGAGTTACAGCCTGTCAAACATTTGGTATTTCTTGCAAATTTGCCAAAACTAAAACATTTGTAGCACCAAACTAATTACGTTAGGAACTTAAAACTTGAACGAAGATTAGTTCATGGCGATGTGCAAATTCAGTGCAAATTGCAACCTTCTATCTCTAATAGTTTGTGAGTTACAGCCTGTCAAACATTTGATATTTCTTGCAAATTTGCCAAAACTAAAACATTCGTAGCACCCACACTAATTACGTTAGGAACTTGAACGAAGATTAGTTCATGGCGATGTGCAAAATCAGTGCAAATTTCAACCTTCTATCTCTAATAGTTTGTGAGTTACAGCCTGTCAAACATTTGGTATTTCTTGCAAATTTGCCAAAACTAAAAAATTCGTAGCACCCAAACTAATTACGTTAGGAACTTGAAATTTGCACCGAAAATTAGTTCACGACGATGTTCAAAATCAGTGCAAATTTCAACCTTCTATCTCTAATAGTTTGTGAGTTACAGCCTGTCAAACATTTGGTATTTCTTGGAAATTTGCCAAAACTAAAAAATTCGTAGCACCCAAACTAATTACGTTAGGAACTTGAAATTTGCACCGAAAATTAGTTCACGACGATGTGCAAAATCAGTGCAAATTTCAACCTTCTATCTCTAATAGTTTGTGAGTTACAGCCTGTCAAACATTTGGTATTTCTTGCAAATTTGCCAAAACTAAAAAATTCGTAGCACCCAAACTAATTACGTTAGGAACTTGAAATTTGCACCGAAAATTAGTTCACGACGATGTTCAAAATCAGTGCAAATTTCAACCTTCTATCTCTAATAGTTTGTGAGTTACAGCCTGTCAAACATTTGGTATTTCTTGGAAATTTGCCAAAACTAAAAAATTCGTAGCACCCAAACTAATTACGTTAGGAACTTGAAATTTGCACCGAAAATTAGTTCACGACGATGTTCAAAATCAGTGCAAATTTCAACCTTCTATCTCTAATAGTTTGTGAGTTACAGCCTGTCAAACATTTGGTATTTCTTGGAAATTTGCCAAAACTAAAAAATTCGTAGCACCCAAACTAATTACGTTAGGAACTTGAAATTTGCACCGAAAATTAGTTCACGACGATGTGCAAAATCAGCGCAAATTTCAACCTTTTATCTCTAATAGTTTGCGAGTTACAGCCTGTCAAACATTTGGTATTTCTTGCAAATTTGCCAAAACTAAAAAATTCGTAGCACCCAAACTAATTACGTTAGGAACTTGAAATTTGCACCGAAAATTAGTTCACGACGATGTGCAAAAAATCAGTGCAAATTTCAACCTTCTATCTCTAATAGTTTGTGAGTTACAGCCTGTCAAACATTTGGTATTTCTTGCACATTTGCCAAAACTAAAACATTCGTAGCACCCAAACTAATTACGTTAGGAACTTGAAATTTGCACCGAAAATTAGTTCACGACGATGTGCAAAATCAGTGCAAATTTCAACCTTCTATCTCTAATAGTTTGTGAGTTACAGCCTGTCAAACATTTGGTATTTCTTGCAAATTAGCCAAAATTAAAAAATTCGTAGCACCCAAACTAATTACGTTAGGAACTTGAAATTTGCACCGAAAATTAGTTCACGACGATGTGCAAAATCAGTGCAAATTTCAACCTTCTATCTCTAATAGTTTGTGAGTTACAGCCTGTCAAACATTTGGTATTTCTTGCAAATTTGCCAAAATTAAAAAATTCGTAGCACCCAAACTAATTACGTTAGGAACTTGAAATTTGCACCGAAAATTAGTTCACGACGATGTGCAAAAAATCAGTGCAAATTTCAACCTTCTATCTCTAATAGTTTCTGAGTTACAGCCTGTCAAACATTTGGTATTTCTTGCACATTTGCCAAAACTAAAACATTCGTAGCACCCAAACTAATTACGTTAGGAACTTGAAATTTGCACCGAAAATTAGTTCACGACGATGTGCAAAATCAGTGCAAATTTCAACCTTCTATCTCTAATAGTTTGTGAGTTACAGCCTGTCAAACATTTGGTATTTCTTGCAAATTTGCCAAAACTAAAACATTTGTAGCACCAAACTAATTACGTTAGGAACTTAAAACTTGAACGAAGATTAGTTCATGGCGATGTGCAAATTCAGTGCAAATTGCAACCTTCTATCTCTAATAGTTTGTGAGTTACAGCCTGTCAAACATTTGGTATTTCTTGCAAATTTGCCAAAACTAAAACATTCGTAGCACCCACACTAATTACGTTAGGAACTTGAACGAAGATTAGTTCATGGCGATGTGCAAAATCAGTGCAAATTTCAACCTTCTATCTCTAATAGTTTGTGAGTTACAGCCTGTCAAACATTTGGTATTTCTTGCAAATTTGCCAAAACTAAAAAATTCGTAGCACCCAAACTAATTACGTTAGGAACTTGAAATTTGCACCGAAAATTAGTTCACGACGATGTTCAAAATCAGTGCAAATTTCAACCTTCTATCTCTAATAGTTTGTGAGTTACAGCCTGTCAAACATTTGGTATTTCTTGGAAATTTGCCAAAACTAAAAAATTCGTAGCACCCAAACTAATTACGTTAGGAACTTGAAATTTGCACCGAAAATTAGTTCACGACGATGTGCAAAATCAGTGCAAATTTCAACCTTCTATCTTTAAAAGTTTGTGAGTTACAGCCTGTCAAACATTTGGTATTTCTTGCAAATTTGCCAAAACTAAAAAATTCGTAGCACCCAAACTAATTACGTTAGGAACTTGAAATTTGCACCGAAAATTAGTTCACGACGATGTTCAAAATCAGTGCAAATTTCAACCTTCTATCTCTAATAGTTTGTGAGTTACAGCCTGTCAAACATTTGGTATTTCTTGGAAATTTGCCAAAACTAAAAAATTCGTAGCACCCAAACTAATTACGTTAGGAACTTGAAATTTGCACCGAAAATTAGTTCACGACGATGTGCAAAATCAGTGCAAATTTCAACCTTTTATCTCTAATAGTTTGTGAGTTACAGCCTGTCAAACATTTGGTATTTCTTGCAAATTTGCCAAAACTAAAAAATTCGTAGCACCCAAACTAATTACGTTAGGAACTTGAAATTTGCACCGAAAATTAGTTCACGACGATGTGCAAAAAATCAGTGCAAATTTCAACCTTCTATCTCTAATAGTTTGTGAGTTACAGCCTGTCAAACATTTGGTATTTCTTGCACATTTGCCAAAACTAAAACATTCGTAGCACCCAAACTAATTACGTTAGGAACTTGAAATTTGCACCGAAAATTAGTTCACGACGATGTGCAAAATCAGTGCAAATTTCAACCTTCTATCTCTAATAGTTTGTGAGTTACAGCCTGTCAAACATTTGGTATTTCTTGCAAATTAGCCAAAATTAAAAAATTCGTAGCACCCAAACTAATTACGTTAGGAACTTGAAATTTGCACCGAAAATTAGTTCACGACGATGTGCAAAATCAGTGCAAATTTCAACCTTCTATCTCTAATAGTTTGTGAGTTACAGCCTGTCAAACATTTGGTATTTCTTGCAAATTTGCCAAAATTAAAAAATTCGTAGCACCCAAACTAATTACGTTAGGAACTTGAAATTTGCACCGAAAATTAGTTCACGACGATGTGCAAAAAATCAGTGCAAATTTCAACCTTCTATCTCTAATAGTTTCTGAGTTACAGCCTGTCAAACATTTGGTATTTCTTGCACATTTGCCAAAACTAAAACATTCGTAGCACCCAAACTAATTACGTTAGGAACTTGAAATTTGCACCGAAAATTAGTTCACGACGATGTGCAAAATCAGTGCAAATTTCAACCTTCTATCTCTAATAGTTTGTGAGTTACAGCCTGTCAAACATTTGGTATTTCTTGCAAATTTGCCAAAACTAAAACATTTGTAGCACCAAACTAATTACGTTAGGAACTTAAAACTTGAACGAAGATTAGTTCATGGCGATGTGCAAATTCAGTGCAAATTGCAACCTTCTATCTCTAATAGTTTGTGAGTTACAGCCTGTCAAACATTTGGTATTTCTTGCAAATTTGCCAAAACTAAAACATTCGTAGCACCCACACTAATTACGTTAGGAACTTGAACGAAGATTAGTTCATGGCGATGTGCAAAATCAGTGCAAATTTCAACCTTCTATCTCTAATAGTTTGTGAGTTACAGCCTGTCAAACATTTGGTATTTCTTGCAAATTTGCCAAAACTAAAAAATTCGTAGCACCCAAACTAATTACGTTAGGAACTTGAAATTTGCACCGAAAATTAGTTCACGACGATGTTCAAAATCAGTGCAAATTTCAACCTTCTATCTCTAATAGTTTGTGAGTTACAGCCTGTCAAACATTTGGTATTTCTTGGAAATTTGCCAAAACTAAAAAATTCGTAGCACCCAAACTAATTACGTTAGGAACTTGAAATTTGCACCGAAAATTAGTTCACGACGATGTGCAAAATCAGTGCAAATTTCAACCTTCTATCTTTAATAGTTTGTGAGTTACAGCCTGTCAAACATTTGGTATTTCTTGCAAATTTGCCAAAACTAAAAAATTCGTAGCACCCAAACTAATTACGTTAGGAACTTGAAATTTGCACCGAAAATTAGTTCACGACGATGTTCAAAATCAGTGCAAATTTCAACCTTCTATCTCTAATAGTTTGTGAGTTACAGCCTGTCAAACATTTGGTATTTCTTGGAAATTTGCCAAAACTAAAAAATTCGTAGCACCCAAACTAATTACGTTAGGAACTTGAAATTTGCACCGAAAATTAGTTCACGACGATGTGCAAAATCAGTGCAAATTTCAACCTTTTATCTCTAATAGTTTGTGAGTTACAGCCTGTCAAACATTTGGTATTTCTTGCAAATTTGCCAAAACTAAAAAATTCGTAGCACCCAAACTAATTACGTTAGGAACTTGAAATTTGCACCGAAAATTAGTTCACGACGATGTGCAAAAAATCAGTGCAAATTTCAACCTTCTATCTCTAATAGTTTGTGAGTTACAGCCTGTCAAACATTTGGTATTTCTTGCACATTTGCCAAAACTAAAACATTCGTAGCACCCAAACTAATTACGTTAGGAACTTGAAATTTGCACCGAAAATTAGTTCACGACGATGTGCAAAATCAGTGCAAATTTCAACCTTCTATCTCTAATAGTTTGTGAGTTACAGCCTGTCAAACATTTGGTATTTCTTGCAAATTAGCCAAAATTAAAAAATTCGTAGCACCCAAACTAATTACGTTAGGAACTTGAAATTTGCACCGAAAATTAGTTCACGACGATGTGCAAAATCAGTGCAAATTTCAACCTTCTATCTCTAATAGTTTGTGAGTTACAGCCTGTCAAACATTTGGTATTTCTTGCAAATTTGCCAAAATTAAAAAATTCGTAGCACCCAAACTAATTACGTTAGGAACTTGAAATTTGCACCGAAAATTAGTTTACGACGATGTGCAAAAAATCAGTGCAAATTTCAACCTTCTATCTCTAATAGTTTCTGAGTTACAGCCTGTCAAACATTTGGTATTTCTTGCACATTTGCCAAAACTAAAACATTCGTAGCACCCAAACTAATTACGTTAGGAACTTGAAACTTGAACGAAGATTAGTTCACGACGAAGTGCAAAATCAGTGCAAATTTCAACCTTCTATCTCTAATAGTTTGTGAGTTACAGCCTGTCAAACATTTGGTATTTCTTGCAAATTTGCCAAAACTAAAAAATTCGTAGCACCCAAACTAATTACGTTAGGAACTTGAAATTTGCACCGAAAATTAGTTCACGACGATGTGCAAAATCAGTGCAAATTTCAACCTTCTATCTCTAATAGTTTCTGAGTTACAGCCTGTCAAACATTTGGTATTTCTTGCAAATTAGCCAAAATTAAAAAATTCGTAGCACCCAAACTAATTACGTTAGGAACTTGAAATTTGCACCGAAAATTAGTTCACTACGATGTGCAAAATCAGTGCAAATTTCAACCTTCTATCTCTAATAGTTTCTGAGTTACAGCCTGTCAAACATTTGGTATTTCTTGCAAATTTGCCAAAACTAAAAAATTCGTAGCACCCAAACTAATTACGTTAGGGACTTGAAATTTGCACCGAAAATTAGTTCACGACGATGTGCAAAAAATCAGTGCAAATTTCAACCTTCTATCTCTAATAGTTTGTGAGTTACAGCCTGTCAAACATTTGGTATTTCTTGCAAATTTGCCAAAACTAAAAAATTCGTAGCACCCAAACTAATTACGTTAGGAACTTGAAATTTGCACCGAAAATTAGTTCACGACGATGTGCAAAAACTTAGTGCAAATTTCAACCTTCTATCTCTAATAGTTTCTGAGTTACAGCCTGTCAAACATTTGGTATTTCTTGCAAATTTGCCAAAACTAAAACATTCGTAGCACCCACACTAATTACGTTAGGAACTTGAAACTTGAACGAAGATTAGTTCACGACGATGTGCAAAATCAGTGCAAATTTCAACCTTCTATCTCTAATAGTTTGTGAGTTACAGCCTGTCAAACATTTCGTATTTCTTGCAAATTTGCCAAAACTAAAAAATTCGTAGCACCCAAACTAATTACGTTAGGAACTTGAAATTTGCACCGAAAATTAGTTCACGACGATGTGCAAAAACTCAGTGCAAATTTCAACCTTCTATCTCTAATAGTTTGTGAGTTACAGCCTGTCAAACATTTGGTATTTCTTGCAAATTTGCCAAAATTAAAAAATTCGTAGCACCCAAACTAATTACGTTAGGAACTTGAAATTTGCACCGAAAATTAGTTCACGACGATGTGCAAAAAATCAGTGCAAATTTCAACCTTCTATCTCTAATAGTTTCTGAGTTACAGCCTGTCAAACATTTGGTATTTCTTGCACATTTGCCAAAACTAAAACATTCGTAGCACCCAAACTAATTACGTTAGGAACTTGAAATTTGCACCGAAAATTAGTTCACGACGATGTGCAAAAACTCAGTGCAAATTTCAACCTTCTATCTCTAATAGTTTCTGAGTTACAGCCTGTCAAACATTTGGTATTTCTTGCAAATTTGCCAAAACTAAAAAATTCGTAGCACCCAAACTAATTACGTTAGGAACTTGAAATTTGCACCGAAAATTAGTTCACGACGATGTGCAAAAACTCAGTGCAAATTTCAACCTTCTATCTCTAATAGTTTCTGAGTTACAGCCTGTCAAACATTTGGTATTTCTTGCAAATTTGCCAAAACTAAAAAATTCGTAGCACCCAAATTAATTACGTTAGGAACTTGAAATTTGCACCGAAAATTAGTTCACGACGATGTGCAAAAAATCAGTGCAAATTTCAACCTTCTATCTCTAATAGTTTGTGAGTTACAGCCTGTCAAACATTTGGTATTTCTTGCAAATTTGCCAAAACTAAAAAATTCGTAGCACCCAAACTAATTACGTTAGGAACTTGAAATTTGCACCGAAAATTAGTTCACGACGATGTGCAAAAACTCAGTGCAAATTTCAACCTTCTATCTCTAATAGTTTCTGAGTTACAGCCTGTCAAACATTTGGTATTTCTTGCAAATTTGCCAAAACTAAAACATTCGTAGCACCCACACTAATTACGTTAGGAACTTGAAACTTGAACGAAGATTAGTTCACGACGATGTGCAAAATCAGTGAAAATTTCAACCTTCTATCTCTAATAGTTTGTGAGTTACAGCCTGTCAAACATTTCGTATTTCTTGCAAATTTGCCAAAACTAAAAAATTCGTAGCACCCAAACTAATTACGTTAGGAACTTGAAATTTGCACCGAAAATTAGTTCACGACGATGTGCAAAAACTCAGTGCAAATTTCAACCTTCTATCTCTAATAGTTTGTGAGTTACAGCCTGTCAAACATTTGGTATTTCTTGCAAATTTGCCAAAACTAAAAAATTCGTAGCACCCAAACTAATTACGTTAGGAACTTGAAATTTGCACCGAAAATTAGTTCACGACGATGTGCAAAAAATCAGTGCAAATTTCAACCTTCTATCTCTAATAGTTTGTGAGTTACAGCCTGTCAAACATTTGGTATTTCTTGCAAATTTGCCAAAACTAAAACATTCGTAGCACCCAAACTAATTACGTTAGGAACTTGAAATTTGCACTGAAAATTAGTTCACGACGATGTGCAAAATCAGTGCAAATTTCAACCTTCTATCTCTAATAGTTTGTGAGTTACAGCCTGTCAAACATTTGGTATTTCTTGCAAATTTGCCAAAATTAAAAAATTCGTAGCACCCAAACTAATTACGTTAGGAACTTGAAATTTGCACCGAAAATTAGTTCACGACGATGTGCAAAATCAGTGCAAATTTCAACCTTCTATCTCTAATAGTTTGTGAGTTACAGCCTGTCAAACATTTGGTATTTCTTGCAAATTTGCCAAAACTAAAACATTCGTAGCATCCAAACTAATTACGTTAGGAACTTGAAATTTGCACCGAAAATTAGTTCACGACGATGTGCAAAATCAGTGCAAATTTCAACCTTCTATCTCTAATAGTTTGTGAGTTACAGCCTGTCAAACATTTGGTATTTCTTGCAAATTTGCCAAAACTAAAAAATTCGTAGCACCCAAACTAATTACGTTAGGAACTTGAAATTTGCACCGAAAATTAGTTCACGACGATGTGCAAAATCAGTGTAAATTTCAACCTTCTATCTCTAATAGTTTGTGAGTTACAGCCTGTCAAACATTTGGTATTTCTTGCAAATTTGCCAAAACTAAAACATTCGTAGCACCCAAACTAATTACGTTAGGAACTTGAAATTTGCACCGAAAATTAGTTCACGACGATGTGCAAAATCAGTGTAAATTTCAACCTTCTATCTCTAATAGTTTGTGAGTTACAGCCTGTCAAACATTTGGTATTTCTTGCAAATTTGCCAAAACTAAAACATTCGTAGCACCCAAACTAATTACGTTAGGAACTTGAAATTTGCACCGAAAATTAGTTCACGACGATGTGCAAAATCAGTGCAAATTTCAACCTTCTATCTCTAATAGTTTCTGAGTTACAGCCTGTCAAACATTTGGTATTTCTTGCAAATTTGCCAAAACTAAAAAATTCGTAGCACCCAAACTAATTACGTTAGGAACTTGAAATTTGCACCGAAAATTAGTTCACGACGATGTGCAAAACATCAGTGCAAATTTCAACCTTCTATCTCTAATAGTTTGTGAGTTACAGCCTGTCAAACATTTGGTATTTCTTGCAAATTTGCCAAAACTAAAACATTCGTAGCACCCAAACTAATTACGTTAGGAACTTGAAATTTGCACCGAAAATTAGTTCACGACGATGTGCAAAATCAGTGCAAATTTCAACCTTCTATCTCTAATAGTTTGTGAGTTACAGCCTGTCAAACATTTGGTATTTCTTGCAAATTTGCCAAAATTAAAAAATTCGTAGCACCCAAACTAATTACGTTAGGAACTTGAAATTTGCACCGAAAATTAGTTCACGACGATGTGCAAAAACTCAGTGCAAATTTCAACCTTCTATCTCTAATAGTTTGTGAGTTACAGCCTGTCAAACATTTGGTATTTCTTGCAAATTTGCCAAAATTAAAAAATTCGTAGCACCCAAACTAATTACGTTAGGAACTTGAAATTTGCACCGAAAATTAGTTCACGACGATGTGCAAAAAATCAGTGCAAATTTCAACCTTCTATCTCTAATAGTTTGTGAGTTACAGCCTGTCAAACATTTGGTATTTCTTGCAAATTTGCCAAAACTAAAACATTCGTAGCACCCAAACTAATTACGTTAGGAACTTGAAATTTGCACCGAAAATTAGTTCACGACGATGTGCAAAATCAGTGCAAATTTCAACCTTCTATCTCTAATAGTTTGTGAGTTACAGCCTGTCAAACATTTGGTATTTCTTGCAAATTTGCCAAAATTAAAAAATTCGTAGCACCCAAACTAATTACGTTAGGAACTTGAAATTTGCACCGAAAATTAGTTCACGACGATGTGCAAAAACTCAGTGCAAATTTCAACCTTCTATCTCTAATAGTTTGTGAGTTACAGCCTGTCAAACATTTGGTATTTCTTGCAAATTTGCCAAAATTAAAAAATTCGTAGCACCCAAACTAATTACGTTAGGAACTTGAAATTTGCACCGAAAATTAGTTCACGACGATGTGCAAAAAATCAGTGCAAATGTCAACCTTCTATCTCTAATAGTTTGTGAGTTACAGCCTGTCAAACATTTGGTATTTCTTGCAAATTTGCCAAAACTAAAACATTCGTAGCACCCAAACTAATTACGTTAGGAACTTGAAATTTGCACCGAAAATTAGTTCACGACGATGTGCAAAATCAGTGCAAATTTCAACCTTCTATCTCTAATAGTTTGTGAGTTACAGCCTGTCAAACATTTGGTATTTCTTGCAAATTTGCCAAAATTAAAAAATTCGTAGCACCCAAACTAATTACGTTAGGAACTTGAAATTTGCACCGAAAATTAGTTCACGACGATGTGCAAAAACTCAGTGCAAATTTCAACCTTCTATCTCTAATAGTTTGTGAGTTACAGCCTGTCAAACATTTGGTATTTCTTGCAAATTTGCCAAAATTAAAAAATTCGTAGCACCCAAACTAATTACGTTAGGAACTTGAAATTTGCACCGAAAATTAGTTCACGACGATGTGCAAAAAATCAGTGCAAATTTCAACCTTCTATCTCTAATAGTTTCTGAGTTACAGCCTGTCAAACATTTGGTATTTCTTGCACATTTGCCAAAACTAAAACATTCGTAGCACCCAAACTAATTACGTTAGGAACTTGAAACTTGAACGAAGATTAGTTCACGACGATGTGCAAAATCAGTGCAAATTTCAACCTTCTATCTCTAATAGTTTGTGAGTTACAGCCTGTCAAACATTTGGTATTTCTTGCAAATTTGCCAAAACTAAAAAATTCGTAGCACCCAAACTAATTACGTTAGGAACTTGAAATTTGCACCGAAAATTAGTTCACGACGATGTGCAAAATCAGTGCAAATTTCAACCTTCTATCTCTAATAGTTTCTGAGTTACAGCCTGTCAAACATTTGGTATTTCTTGCAAATTTGCCAAAATTAAAAAATTCGTAGCACCCAAACTAATTACGTTAGGAACTTGAAATTTGCACCGAAAATTAGTTCACGACGATGTGCAAAAACTCAGTGCAAATTTCAACCTTCTATCTCTAATAGTTTGTGAGTTACAGCCTGTCAAACATTTGGTATTTCATGCAAATTTGCCAAAATTAAAAAATTCGTAGCACCCAAACTAATTACGTTAGGAACTTGAAATTTGCACCGAAAATTAGTTCACGACGATGTGCAAAAAATCAGTGCAAATTTCAACCTTCTATCTCTAATAGTTTCTGAGTTACAGCCTGTCAAACATTTGGTATTTCTTGCACATTTGCCAAAACTAAAACATTCGTAGCACCCAAACTAATTACGTTAGGAACTTGAAACTTAAACGAAGATTAGTTCACGACGATGTGCAAAATCAGTGCAAATTTCAACCTTCTATCTCTAATAGTTTGTGAGTTACAGCCTGTCAAACATTTGGTATTTCTTGCAAATTTGCCAAAACTAAAAAATTCGTAGCACCCAAACTAATTACGTTAGGAACTTGAAATTTGCACCGAAAATTAGTTCACGACGATGTGCAAAATCAGTGCAAATTTCAACCTTCTATCTCTAATAGTTTCTGAGTTACAGCCTGTCAAACATTTGGTATTTCTTGCAAATTTGCCAAAACTAAAAAATTCGTAGCACCCAAACTAATTACGTTAGGAACTTGAAATTTGCACCGAAAATTAGTTCACGACGATGTGCAAAAAATCAGTGCAAATTTCAACCTTCTATCTCTAATAGTTTGTGAGTTACAGCCTGTCAAACATTTGGTATTTCTTGCAAATTTGCCAAAACTAAAACATTCGTAGCACCCAAACTAATTACGTTAGGAACTTGAAATTTGCACTGAAAATTAGTTCACGACGATGTGCAAAATCAGTGCAAATTTCAACCTTCTATCTCTAATAGTTTGTGAGTTACAGCCTGTCAAACATTTGGTATTTCTTGCAAATTTGCCAAAATTAAAAAATTCGTAGCACCCAAACTAATTACGTTAGGAACTTGAAATTTGCACCGAAAATTAGTTCACGACGATGTGCAAAATCAGTGCAAATTTCAACCTTCTATCTCTAATAGTTTGTGAGTTACAGCCTGTCAAACATTTGGTATTTCTTGTAAATTTGCCAAAACTAAAAAATTCGTAACACCCAAACTAATTACGTTAGGAACTTGAAATTTGCACCGAAAATTAGTTCACGACGATGTGCAAAAACTCAGTGCAAATTTCAACCTTCTATCTCTGATAGTTTCTGAGTTACAGCCTGTCAAACATTTGGTATTTCTTGCAAATTTGCCAAAACTAAAAAATTCGTAGCACCCAAACTAATTACATTAGGAACTTGAAATTTGCACCGAAAATTAGTTCACAACGATGTGCAAAAACTCAGTGCAAATTTCAACCTTCTATCTCTAATAGTTTCTGAGTTACAGCCTGTCAAACATTTGGTATTTCTTGCAAATTTGCCAAAACTAAAACATTCGTAGCACCCACACTAATTACGTTAGGAACTTGAAACTTGAACGAAGATTAGTTCATGGCGATGTGCAAAATCAGTGCAAATTTCAACCTTCTATCTCTAATAGTTTGTGAGTTACAGCCTGTCAAACATTTGGTATTTCTTGCAAATTTGCCAAAATTAAAAAATTCGTAGCACCCAAACTAATTACGTTAGGAACTTGAAATTTGCACCGAAAATTAGTTCACGACGATGTGCAAAAACTCAGTGCAAATTTCAACCTTCTATCTCTAATAGTTTCTGAGTTACAGCCTGTCAAACATTTGGTATTTCTTGCACATTTGCCAAAACTAAAACATTCGTAGCACCCAAACTAATTACGTTAGGAACTTGAAACTTGAACGAAAATTAGTTCACGACGATGTGCAAAAACTCAGTGCAAATTTCAACCTTCTATCTCTAATAGTTTGTGAGTTACAGCCTGTCAAACATTTGGTATTTCTTGCAAATTTGCCAAAATTAAAAAATTCGTAGCACCCAAACTAATTACGTTAGGAACTTGAAATTTGCACCGAAAATTAGTTCACGACGATGTGCAAAAAATCAGTGCAAATTTCAACCTTCTATCTCTAATAGTTTCTGAGTTACAGCCTGTCAAACATTTGGTATTTCTTGCACATTTGCCAAAACTAAAACATTCGTAGCACCCAAACTAATTACGTTAGGAACTTGAAACTTGAACGAAGATTAGTTCACGACGATGTGCAAAATCAGTGCAAATTTCAACCTTCTATCTCTAATAGTTTGTGAGTTACAGCCTGTCAAACATTTGGTATTTCTTGCAAATTTGCCAAAACTAAAAAATTCGTAGCACCCAAACTAATTACGTTAGGAACTTGAAATTTGCACCGAAAATTAGTTCACGACGATGTGCAAAAAATCAGTGCAAATTTCAACCTTCTATCTCTAATAGTTTCTGAGTTACAGCCTGTCAAACATTTGGTATTTCTTGCACATTTGCCAAAACTAAAACATTCGTAGCACCCAAACTAATTACGTTAGGAACTTGAAACTTAAACGAAGATTAGTTCACGACGATGTGCAAAATCAGTGCAAATTTCAACCTTCTATCTCTAATAGTTTGTGAGTTACAGCCTGTCAAACATTTGGTATTTCTTGCAAATTTGCCAAAACTAAAAAATTCGTAGCACCCAAACTAATTACGTTAGGAACTTGAAATTTGCACCGAAAATTAGTTCACGACGATGTGCAAAATCAGTGCAAATTTCAACCTTCTATCTCTAATAGTTTCTGAGTTACAGCCTGTCAAACATTTGGTATTTCTTGCAAATTTGCCAAAACTAAAAAATTCGTAGCACCCAAACTAATTACGTTAGGAACTTGAAATTTGCACCGAAAATTAGTTCACGACGATGTGCAAAAACTCAGTGCAAATTTCAACCTTCTATCTCTAATAGTTTGTGAGTTACAGCCTGTCAAACATTTGGTATTTCTTGCAAATTTGCCAAAACTAAAACATTCGTAGCACCCAAACTAATTACGTTAGGAACTTGAAATTTGCACTGAAAATTAGTTCACGACGATGTGCAAAATCAGTGCAAATTTCAACCTTCTATCTCTAATAGTTTGTGAGTTACAGCCTGTCAAACATTTGGTATTTCTTGCAAATTTGCCAAAATTAAAAAATTCGCAGCACCCAAACTAATTACGTTAGGAACTTGAAATTTGCACCGAAAATTAGTTCACGACGATGTGCAAAATCAGTGCAAATTTCAACCTTCTATCTCTAATAGTTTGTGAGTTACAGCCTGTCAAACATTTGGTATTTCTTGTAAATTTGCCAAAACTAAAAAATTCGTAACACCCAAACTAATTACGTTAGGAACTTGAAATTTGCACCGAAAATTAGTTCACGACGATGTGCAAAAACTCAGTGCAAATTTCAACCTTCTATCTCTGATAGTTTCTGAGTTACAGCCTGTCAAACATTTGGTATTTCTTGCAAATTTGCCAAAACTAAAAAATTCGTAGCACCCAAACTAATTACATTAGGAACTTGAAATTTGCACCGAAAATTAGTTCACAACGATGTGCAAAAACTCAGTGCAAATTTCAACCTTCTATCTCTAATAGTTTCTGAGTTACAGCCTGTCAAACATTTGGTATTTCTTGCAAATTTGCCAAAACTAAAACATTCGTAGCACCCACACTAATTACGTTAGGAACTTGAAACTTGAACGAAGATTAGTTCATGGCGATGTGCAAAATCAGTGCAAATTTCAACCTTCTATCTCTAATAGTTTGTGAGTTACAGCCTGTCAAACATTTGGTATTTCTTGCAAATTTGCCAAAATTAAAAAATTCGTAGCACCCAAACTAATTACGTTAGGAACTTGAAATTTGCACCGAAAATTAGTTCACGACGATGTGCAAAAACTCAGTGCAAATTTCAACCTTCTATCTCTAATAGTTTCTGAGTTACAGCCTGTCAAACATTTGGTATTTCTTGCACATTTGCCAAAACTAAAACATTCGTAGCACCCAAACTAATTACGTTAGGAACTTGAAACTTGAACGAAGATTAGTTCACGACGATGTGCAAAATCAGTGCTAATTTCAACCTTCTATCTCTAATAGTTTCTGAGTTACAGCCTGTCAAACATTTGGTATTTCTTGCAAATTTGCCAAAACTAAAAAATTCGTAGCACCCAAACTAATTACGTTAGGAACTTGAAATTTGCACCGAAAATTAGTTCACGACGATGTGCAAAAAATCAGTGCAAATTTCAACCTTCTATCTCTAATAGTTTGTGAGTTACAGCCTGTCAAACATTTGGTATTTCTTGCAAATTTGCCAAAACTAAAAAATTCGTAGCACCCAAACTAATTACGTTAGGAACTTGAAATTTGCACCGAAAATTAGTTCACGACGATGTGCAAAAAATCAGTGCAAATTTCAACCTTCTATCTCTAATAGTTTCTGAGTTACAGCCTGTCAAACATTTGGTATTTCTTGCACATTTGCCAAAACTAAAACATTCGTAGCACCCAAACTAATTACGTTAGGAACTTGAAACTTGAACGAAGATTAGTTCACGACGATGTGCAAAATCAGTGCAAATTTCAACCTTCTATCTCTAATAGTTTGTGAGTTACAGCCTGTCAAACATTTGGTATTTCTTGCAAATTTGCCAAAACTAAAAAATTCGTAGCACCCAAACTAATTACGTTAGGAACTTGAAATTTGCACCGAAAATTAGTTCACGACGATGTGCAAAAAATCAGTGCAAATTTCAACCTTCTATCTCTAATAGTTTCTGAGTTACAGCCTGTCAAACATTTGGTATTTCTTGCACATTTGCCAAAACTAAAACATTCGTAGCACCCAAACTAATTACGTTAGGAACTTGAAACTTAAACGAAGATTAGTTCACGACGATGTGCAAAATCAGTGCAAATTTCAACCTTCTATCTCTAATAGTTTGTGAGTTACAGCCTGTCAAACATTTGGTATTTCTTGCAAATTTGCCAAAACTAAAAAATTCGTAGCACCCAAACTAATTACGTTAGGAACTTGAAATTTGCACCGAAAATTAGTTCACGACGATGTGCAAAATCAGTGCAAATTTCAACCTTCTATCTCTAATAGTTTGTGAGTTACAGCCTGTCAAACATTTGGTATTTCTTGCAAATTTGCCAAAACTAAAACATTCGTAGCACCCAAACTAATTACGTTAGGAACTTGAAATTTGCACTGAAAATTAGTTCACGACGATGTGCAAAATCAGTGCAAATTTCAACCTTCTATCTCTAATAGTTTGTGAGTTACAGCCTGTCAAACATTTGGTATTTCTTGCAAATTTGCCAAAATTAAAAAATTCGTAGCACCCAAACTAATTACGTTAGGAACTTGAAATTTGCACCGAAAATTAGTTCACGACGATGTGCAAAATCAGTGCAAATTTCAACCTTCTATCTCTAATAGTTTGTGAGTTACAGCCTGTCAAACATTTGGTATTTCTTGTAAATTTGCCAAAACTAAAAAATTCGTAACACCCAAACTAATTACGTTAGGAACTTGAAATTTGCACCGAAAATTAGTTCACGACGATGTGCAAAAACTCAGTGCAAATTTCAACCTTCTATCTCTGATAGTTTCTGAGTTACAGCCTGTCAAACATTTGGTATTTCTTGCAAATTTGCCAAAACTAAAAAATTCGTAGCACCCAAACTAATTACATTAGGAACTTGAAATTTGCACCGAAAATTAGTTCACAACGATGTGCAAAAACTCAGTGCAAATTTCAACCTTCTATCTCTAATAGTTTCTGAGTTACAGCCTGTCAAACATTTGGTATTTCTTGCAAATTTGCCAAAACTAAAACATTCGTAGCACCCACACTAATTACGTTAGGAACTTGAAACTTGAACGAAGATTAGTTCATGGCGATGTGCAAAATCAGTGCAAATTTCAACCTTCTATCTCTAATAGTTTGTGAGTTACAGCCTGTCAAACATTTGGTATTTCTTGCAAATTTGCCAAAATTAAAAAATTCGTAGCACCCAAACTAATTACGTTAGGAACTTGAAATTTGCACCGAAAATTAGTTCACGACGATGTGCAAAAACTCAGTGCAAATTTCAACCTTCTATCTCTAATAGTTTCTGAGTTACAGCCTGTCAAACATTTGGTATTTCTTGCACATTTGCCAAAACTAAAACATTCGTAGCACCCAAACTAATTACGTTAGGAACTTGAAACTTGAACGAAGATTAGTTCACGACGATGTGCAAAATCAGTGCTAATTTCAACCTTCTATCTCTAATAGTTTCTGAGTTACAGCCTGTCAAACATTTGGTATTTCTTGCAAATTTGCCAAAACTAAAAAATTCGTAGCACCCAAACTAATTACGTTAGGAACTTGAAATTTGCACCGAAAATTAGTTCACGACGATGTGCAAAAAATCAGTGCAAATTTCAACCTTCTATCTCTAATAGTTTGTGAGTTACAGCATGTCAAACATTTGGTATTTCTTGCAAATTTGCCAAAACTAAAAAATTCGTAGCACCCAAACTAATTACGTTAGGAACTTGAAATTTGCACCGAAAATTAGTTCACGACGATGTGCAAAAAATCAGTGCAAATTTCAACCTTCTATCTCTAATAGTTTCTGAGTTACAGCCTGTCAAACATTTGGTATTTCTTGCACATTTGCCAAAACTAAAACATTCGTAGCACCCAAACTAATTACGTTAGGAACTTGAAACTTGAACGAAGATTAGTTCACGACGATGTGCAAAATCAGTGCAAATTTCAACCTTCTATCTCTAATAGTTTGTGAGTTACAGCCTGTCAAACATTTGGTATTTCTTGCAAATTTGCCAAAACTAAAAAATTCGTAGCACCCAAACTAATTACGTTAGGAACTTGAAATTTGCACCGAAAATTAGTTCACGACGATGTGCAAAATCAGTGCAAATTTCAACCTTCTATCTCTAATAGTTTCTGAGTTACAGCCTGTCAAACATTTGGTATTTCTTGCAAATTTGCCAAAATTAAAAAATTCGTAGCACCCAAACTAATTACGTTAGGAACTTGAAATTTGCACCGAAAATTAGTTCACGACGATGTGCAAAAACTCAGTGCAAATTTCAACCTTCTATCTCTAATAGTTTGTGAGTTACAGCCTGTCAAACATTTGGTATTTCTTGCAAATTTGCCAAAATTAAAAAATTCGTAGCACCCAAACTAATTACGTTAGGAACTTGAAATTTGCACCGAAAATTAGTTCACGACGATGTGCAAAAAATCAGTGCAAATTTCAACCTTCTATCTCTAATAGTTTCTGAGTTACAGCCTGTCAAACATTTGGTATTTCTTGCACATTTGCCAAAACTAAAACATTCGTAGCACCCAAACTAATTACGTTAGGAACTTGAAACTTGAACGAAGATTAGTTCACGACGATGTGCAAAATCAGTGCTAATTTCAACCTTCTATCTCTAATAGTTTCTGAGTTACAGCCTGTCAAACATTTGGTATTTCTTGCAAATTTGCCAAAACTAAAAAATTCGTAGCACCCAAACTAATTACGTTAGGAACTTGAAATTTGCACCGAAAATTAGTTCACGACGATGTGCAAAAAATCAGTGCAAATTTCAACCTTCTATCTCTAATAGTTTGTGAGTTACAGCCTGTCAAACATTTGGTATTTCTTGCAAATTTGCCAAAACTAAAAAATTCGTAGCACCCAAACTAATTACGTTAGGAACTTGAAATTTGCACCGAAAATTAGTTCACGACGATGTGCAAAATCAGTGCAAATTTCAACCTTCTATCTCTAATAGTTTGTGAGTTACAGCCTGTCAAACATTTGGTATTTCTTGCAAATTTGCCAAAACTAAAACATTCGTAGCACCCAAACTAATTACGTTAGGAACTTGAAATTTGCACCGAAAATTAGCTCACGACGATGTGCAAAAACTCAGTGCAAATTTCAACCTTCTATCTCTAATAGTTTCTGAGTTACAGCCTGTCAAACATTTGGTATTTCTTGCAAATTTGCCAAAACTAAAAAATTCGTAGCACCCAAACTAATTACGTTAGGAACTTGAAATTTGCACCGAAAATTAGTTCACGACGATGTGCAAAATCAGTGCAAATTTCAACCTTCTATCTCTAATAGTTTGTGAGTTACAGCCTGTCAAACATTTGGTATTTCTTGCAAATTTGCCAAAACTAAAAAATTCGTAGCACCCAAACTAATTACGTTAGGAACTTGAAATTTGCACCGAAAATTAGTTCACGACGATGTGCAAAATCAGTGCAAATTTCAACCTTCTATCTCTAATAGTTTGTGAGTTACAGCCTGTCAAACATTTGGTATTTCTTGCAAATTTGCCAAAACTAAAAAATTCGTAGCACCCAAACTAATTACGTTAGGAACTTGAAATTTGCACCGAAAATTAGTTCACGACGATGCGCAAAAAATCAGTGCAAATTTCAACCTTCTATCTCTAATAGTTTGTGAGTTACAGCCTGTCAAACATTTGGTATTTCTTGCAAATTTGCCAAAACTAAAACATTCGTAGCACCCAAACTAATTACGTTAGGAACTTGAAATTTGCACCGAAAATTAGTTCACGACGATGTGCAAAATCAGTGCAAATTTCAACCTTCTATCTCTAATAGTTTGTGAGTTACAGCCTGTCAAACATTTGGTATTTCTTGCAAATTTGCCAAAACTAAAACATTCGTAGCACCCAAACTAATTACGTTAGGAACTTGAAATTTGCACTGAAAATTAGTTCACGACGATGTGCAAAATCAGTGCAAATTTCAACCTTCTATCTCTAATAGTTTGTGAGTTACAGCCTGTCAAACATTTGGTATTTCTTGCAAATTTGCCAAAATTAAAAAATTCGTAGCACCCAAACTAATTACGTTAGGAACTTGAAATTTGCACCGAAAATTAGTTCACGACGATGTGCAAAATCAGTGCAAATTTCAACCTTCTATCTCTAATAGTTTGTGAGTTACAGCCTGTCAAACATTTGGTATTTCTTGTAAATTTGCCAAAACTAAAAAATTCGTAACACCCAAACTAATTACGTTAGGAACTTGAAATTTGCACCGAAAATTAGTTCACGACGATGTGCAAAAACTCAGTGCAAATTTCAACCTTCTATCTCTGATAGTTTCTGAGTTACAGCCTGTCAAACATTTGGTATTTCTTGCAAATTTGCCAAAACTAAAAAATTCGTAGCACCCAAACTAATTACATTAGGAACTTGAAATTTGCACCGAAAATTAGTTCACAACGATGTGCAAAAACTCAGTGCAAATTTCAACCTTCTATCTCTAATAGTTTCTGAGTTACAGCCTGTCAAACATTTGGTATTTCTTGCAAATTTGCCAAAACTAAAACATTCGTAGCACCCACACTAATTACGTTAGGAACTTGAAACTTGAACGAAGATTAGTTCATGGCGATGTGCAAAATCAGTGCAAATTTCAACCTTCTATCTCTAATAGTTTGTGAGTTACAGCCTGTCAAACATTTGGTATTTCTTGCAAATTTGCCAAAACTAAAACATTCGTAGCACCCAAACTAATTACGTTAGGAACTTAAAACTTGAACGAAGATTAGTTCATGGCGATGTGCAAAATCAGTGCAAATTTCAACCTTCTATCTCTAATAGTTTGTGAGTTACAGCCTGTCAAACATTTGGTATTTCTTGCAAATTTGCCAAAACTAAAACATTCGTAGCACCCAAACTAATTACGTTAGGAACTTGAAACTTGAACGAAGATTAGTTCACGACGATGTGCAAAATCAGTGCTAATTTCAACCTTCTATCTCTAATAGTTTGTGAGTTACAGCCTGTCAAACATTTGGTATTTCTTGCAAATTTGCCAAAACTAAAAAATTCGTAGCACCCAAACTAATTACGTTAGGAACTTGAAATTTGCACCGAAAATTAGTTCACGACGATGTGCAAAATCAGTGCAAATTTCAACCTTCTATCTCTAATAGTTTGTGAGTTACAGCCTGTCAAACATTTGGTATTTCTTGCAAATTTGCCAAAACTAAAAAATTCGTAGCACCCAAACTAATTACGTTAGGAACTTGAAATTTGCACCGAAAATTAGTTCACGACGATGTGCAAAATCAGTGCAAATTTCAACCTTCTATCTCTAATAGTTTGTGAGTTACAGCCTGTCAAACATTTGGTATTTCTTGCAAATTTGCCAAAACTAAAAAATTCGTAGCACCCAAACTAATTACGTTAGGAACTTGAAATTTGCACCGAAAATTAGTTCACGACGATGTGCAAAATCAGTGCAAATTTCAACCTTCTATCTCTAATAGTTTGTGAGTTACAGCCTGTCAAACATTTGGTATTTCTTGCAAATTTGCCAAAACTAAAAAATTCGTAGCACCCAAACTAATTACGTTAGGAACTTGAAATTTGCACCGAAAATTAGTTCACGACGATGTGCAAAATCAGTGCAAATTTCAACCTTCTATCTCTAATAGTTTGTGAGTTACAGCCTGTCAAACATTTGGTATTTCTTGCAAATTTGCCAAAACTAAAACATTCGTAGCACCCAAACTAATTACGTTAGGAACTTGAAATTTGCACCGAAAATTAGCTCACGACGATGTGCAAAAACTCAGTGCAAATTTCAACCTTCTATCTCTAATAGTTTCTGAGTTACAGCCTGTCAAACATTTGGTATTTCTTGCAAATTTGCCAAAACTAAAAAATTCGTAGCACCCAAACTAATTACGTTAGGAACTTGAAATTTGCACCGAAAATTAGTTCACGACGATGTGCAAAAACTCAGTGCAAATTTCAACCTTCTATCTCTAATAGTTTCTGAGTTACAGCCTGTCAAACATTTGGTATTTCTTGCAAATTTGCCAAAACTAAAAAATTCGTAGCACCCAAACTAATTACGTTAGGAACTTGAAATTTGCACCGAAAATTAGTTCACGACGATGTGCAAAAACTCAGTGCAAATTTCAACCTTCTATCTCTAATAGTTTGTGAGTTACAGCCTGTCAAACATTTGGTATTTCTTGCAAATTTGCCAAAACTAAAACATTCGTAGCACCCAAACTAATTACGTTAGGAACTTAAAACTTGAACGAAGATTAGTTCATGGCGATGTGCAAAATCAGTGCAAATTTCAACCTTCTATCTCTAATAGTTTGTGAGTTACAGCCTGTCAAACATTTGGTATTTCTTGCAAATTTGCCAAAACTAAAACATTCGTAGCACCCAAACTAATTACGTTAGGAACTTGAAACTTGAACGAAGATTAGTTCACGACGATGTGCAAAATCAGTGCTAATTTCAACCTTCTATCTCTAATAGTTTGTGAGTTACAGCCTGTCAAACATTTGGTATTTCTTGCAAATTTGCCAAAACTAAAAAATTCGTAGCACCCAAACTAATTACGTTAGGAACTTGAAATTTGCACCGAAAATTAGTTCACGACGATGTGCAAAATCAGTGCAAATTTCAACCTTCTATCTCTAATAGTTTGTGAGTTAAAGCCTGTCAAACATTTGGTATTTCTTGCAAATTTGCCAAAACTAAAAAATTCGTAGCACCCAAACTAATTACGTTAGGAACTTGAAATTTGCACCGAAAATTAGTTCACGACGATGTGCAAAATCAGTGCAAATTTCAACCTTCTATCTCTAATAGTTTGTGAGTTACAGCCTGTCAAACATTTGGTATTTCTTGCAAATTTGCCAAAACTAAAAAATTCGTAGCACCCAAACTAATTACGTTAGGAACTTGAAATTTGCACCGAAAATTAGTTCACGACGATGTGCAAAATCAGTGCAAATTTCAACCTTCTATCTCTAATAGTTTCTGAGTTACAGCCTGTCAAACATTTGGTATTTCTTGCAAATTTGCCAAAACTAAAAAATTCGTAGCACCCAAACTAATTACGTTAGGAACTTGAAATTTGCACCGAAAATTAGTTCACGACGATGTGCAAAATCAGTGCAAATTTCAACCTTCTATCTCTAATAGTTTGTGAGTTACAGCCTGTCAAACATTTGGTATTTCTTGCAAATTTGCCAAAACTAAAAAATTCGTAGCACCCAAACTAATTACGTTAGGAACTTGAAATTTGCACCGAAAATTAGTTCACGACGATGCGCAAAAAATCAGTGCAAATTTCAACCTTCTATCTCTAATAGTTTGTGAGTTACAGCCTGTCAAACATTTGGTATTTCTTGCAAATTTGCCAAAACTAAAACATTCGTAGCACCCAAACTAATTACGTTAGGAACTTGAAATTTGCACCGAAAATTAGTTCACGACGATGTGCAAAATCAGTGCAAATTTCAACCTTCTATCTCTAATAGTTTCTGAGTTACAGCCTGTCAAACATTTGGTATTTCTTGCACATTTGCCAAAACTAAAACATTCGTAGCACCCAAACTAATTACGTTAGGAACTTGAAACTTAAACGAAGATTAGTTCACGACGATGTGCAAAATCAGTGCAAATTTCAACCTTCTATCTCTAATAGTTTGTGAGTTACAGCCTGTCAAACATTTGGTATTTCTTGCAAATTTGCCAAAACTAAAAAATTCGTAGCACCCAAACTAATTACGTTAGGAACTTGAAATTTGCACCGAAAATTAGTTCACGACGATGTGCAAAATCAGTGCAAATTTCAACCTTCTATCTCTAATAGTTTCTGAGTTACAGCCTGTCAAACATTTGGTATTTCTTGCAAATTTGCCAAAACTAAAAAATTCGTAGCACCCAAACTAATTACGTTAGGAACTTGAAATTTGCACCGAAAATTAGTTCACGACGATGTGCAAAAAATCAGTGCAAATTTCAACCTTCTATCTCTAATAGTTTGTGAGTTACAGCCTGTCAAACATTTGGTATTTCTTGCAAATTTGCCAAAACTAAAACATTCGTAGCACCCAAACTAATTACGTTAGGAACTTGAAATTTGCACTGAAAATTAGTTCACGACGATGTGCAAAATCAGTGCAAATTTCAACCTTCTATCTCTAATAGTTTGTGAGTTACAGCCTGTCAAACATTTGGTATTTCTTGCAAATTTGCCAAAATTAAAAAATTCGTAGCACCCAAACTAATTACGTTAGGAACTTGAAATTTGCACCGAAAATTAGTTCACGACGATGTGCAAAATCAGTGCAAATTTCAACCTTCTATCTCTAATAGTTTGTGAGTTACAGCCTGTCAAACATTTGGTATTTCTTGCAAATTTGCCAAAACTAAAAAATTCGTAGCACCCAAACTAATTACGTTAGGAACTTGAAATTTGCACCGAAAATTAGTTCACGACGATGTGCAAAAAATCAGTGCAAATTTCAACCTTCTATCTCTAATAGTTTGTGAGTTACAGCCTGTCAAACATTTGGTATTTCTTGCAAATTTGCCAAAACTAAAAAATTCGTAGCACCCAAACTAATTACGTTAGGAACTTGAAATTTGCACCGAAAATTAGTTCACGACGATGTGCAAAATCAGTGCAAATTTCAACCTTCTATCTCTAATAGTTTGTGAGTTACAGCCTGTCAAACATTTGGTATTTCTTGCAAATTTGCCAAAACTAAAAAATTCGTAGAACCCAAACTAATTACGTTAGGAACTTGAAATTTGCACCGAAAATTAGTTCACGACGATGTGCAAAATCAGTGCGAATTTCAAACTTCTATCTCTAATAGTTTGTGAGTTACAGCCTGTCAAACATTTGGTATTTCTGGCAAATTTGCCAAAACTAAAAAATTCGTAGCACCCAAACTAATTACGTTAGGAACTTGAAATTTGCACCGAAAATTAGTCCACGACGATGTGCAAAAAATCAGTGCAAATTTCAACCTTCTATCTCTAATAGTTTCTGAGTTACAGCCTGTCAAACATTTGGTATTTCTTGCACATTTGCCAAAACTAAAACATTCGTAGCACCCAAACTAATTACGTTAGGAACTTGAAATTTGCACCGAAAATTAGTTCACGACGATGTGCAAAATCAGTGCAAATTTCAACCTTCTATCTCTAATAGTTTGTGAGTTACAGCCTGTCAAACATTTGGTATTTCTTGCAAATTTGCCAAAACTAAAAAATTCGTAGCACCCAAACTAATTACGTTAGGAACTTGAAATTTGCACCGAAAATTAGTTCACGACGATGTGCAAAATCAGTGCAAATTTCAACCTTCTATCTCTAATAGTTTCTGAGTTACAGCCTGTCAAACATTTGGTATTTCTTGCAAATTTGCCAAAACTAAAAAATTCGTAGCACCCAAACTAATTACGTTAGGAACTTGAAATTTGCACCGAAAATTAGTTCACGACGATGCGCAAAAAATCAGTGCAAATTTCAACCTTCTATCTCTAATAGTTTGTGAGTTACAGCCTGTCAAACATTTGGTATTTCTTGTAAATTTGCCAAAACTAAAAAAATCGTAGCACCCAAACTAATTACGTTAGGAACTTGAAATTTGCACCGAAAATTAGCTCACGACGATGTGCAAAAACTCAGTGCAAATTTCAACCTTCTATCTCTGATAGTTTCTGAGTTACAGCCTGTCAAACATTTGGTATTTCTTGCAAATTTGCCAAAACTAAAAAATTCGTAGCACCCAAACTAATTACGTTAGGAACTTGAAATTTGCACCGAAAATTAGTTCACGACGATGCGCAAAAAATCAGTGCAAATTTCAACCTTCTATCTCTAATAGTTTGTGAGTTACAGCCTGTCAAACATTTGGTATTTCTTGCAAATTTGCCAAAACTAAAACATTCGTAGCACCCAAACTAATTACGTTAGGAACTTGAAATTTGCACCGAAAATTAGTTCACGACGATGTTCAAAATCAGTGCAAATTTCAACCTTCTATCTCTAATAGTTTGTGAGTTACAGCCTGTCAAACATTTGGTATTTCTTGCAAATTTGCCAAAACTAAAACATTCGTAGCACCTACACTAATTACGTTAGGAACTTGAAACTTGAACGAAGATTAGTTCATGGCGATGTGCAAAATCAGTGCAAATTTCAACCTTCTATCTCTAATAGTTTGTGAGTTACAGCCTGTCAAACATTTCGTATTTCTTGCAAATTTGCCAAAACTAAAACATTCGTAGCACCCAAACTAATTACGTTAGGAACTTGAAATTTGCACCGAAAATTAGTTCACGACGATGTGCAAAATCTGTGCAAATTTCAACCTTCTATCTCTAATAGTTTCTGAGTTACAGCCTGTCAAACATTTGGTATTTCTTGCAAATTTGCCAAAACTAAAAAATTCGTAGCACCCAAACTAATTACGTTAGGAACTTGAAATTTGCACCGAAAATTAGTTCACGACGATGTGCAAAAAATCAGTGCAAATTTCAAACTTCTATCTCTAATAGTTTGTGAGTTACAGCCTGTCAAACATTTGGTATTTCTGGCAAATTTGCCAAAACTAAAAAATTCGTAGCACCCAAACTAATTACGTTAGGAACTTGAAATTTGCACCGAAAATTAGTTCACGACGATGTGCAAAAAATCAGTGCAAATTTCAACCTTCTATCTCTAATAGTTTCTGAGTTACAGCCTGTCAAACATTTGGTATTTCTTGCACATTTGCCAAAACTAAAACATTCGTAGCACCCAAACTAATTACGTTAGGAACTTGAAATTTGCACCGAAAATTAGTTCACGACGATGTGCAAAATCAGTGCAAATTTCAACCTTCTATCTCTAATAGTTTGTGAGTTACAGCCTGTCAAACATTTGGTATTTCTTGTAAATTTGCCAAAACTAAAAAAATCGTAGCACCCAAACTAATTACGTTAGGAACTTGAAATTTGCACCGAAAATTAGCTCACGACGATGTGCAAAAACTCAGTGCAAATTTCAACCTTCTATCTCTGATAGTTTCTGAGTTACAGCCTGTCAAACATTTGGTATTTCTTGCAAATTTGCCAAAACTAAAAAATTCGTAGCACCCAAACTAATTACGTTAGGAACTTGAAATTTGCACCGAAAATTAGTTCACGACGATGTGCAAAAACTCAGCGCAAATTTCAACCTTCTATCTCTAATAGTTTCTGAGTTACAGCCTGTCAAACATTTGGTATTTCTTGCAAATTTGCCAAAACTAAAACATTCGTAGCACCTACACTAATTACGTTAGGAACTTGAAACTTGAACGAAGATTAGTTCATGGCGATGTGCAAAATCAGTGCAAATTTCAACCTTCTATCTCTAATAGTTTGTGAGTTACAGCCTGTCAAACATTTCGTATTTCTTGCAAATTTGCCAAAACTAAAACATTCGTAGCACCCAAACTAATTACGTTAGGAACTTGAAATTTGCACCGAAAATTAGTTCACGACGATGTGCAAAAAATCAGTGCAAATTTCAACCTTCTATCTCTAATAGTTTGTGAGTTACAGCCTGTCAAACATTTTGGTATTTCTTGCAAATTTGCCAAAATTAAAAAATTCGTAGCACCCAAACTAATTACGTTAGGAACTTGAAATTTGCACCGAAAATTAGTTCACGACGATGTGCAAAAACTCAGTGCAAATTTCAACCTTCTATCTCTAATAGTTTGTGAGTTACAGCCTGTCAAACATTTGGTATTTCTTGCAAATTTGCCAAAATTAAAAAATTCGTAGCAACCAAACTAATTACGTTAGGAACTTGAAATTTGCACCGAAAATTAGTTCACGACGATGTGCAAAAAATCAGTGCAAATTTCAACCTTCTATCTCTAATAGTTTGTGAGTTACAGCCTGTCAAACATTTGGTATTTCTTGCAAATTTGCCAAAACTAAAACATTCGTAGCACCCAAACTAATTACGTTAGGAACTTGAAATTTGCACCGAAAATTAGTTCACGACGATGTGCAAAATCAGTGCAAATTTCAACCTTCTATCTCTAATAGTTTGTGAGTTACAGCCTGTCAAACATTTGGTATTTCTTGCAAATTTGCCAAAATTAAAAAATTCGTAGCACCCAAACTAATTACGTTAGGAACTTGAAATTTGCACCGAAAATTAGTTCACGACGATGTGCAAAAACTCAGTGCAAATTTCAACCTTCTATCTCTAATAGTTTGTGAGTTACAGCCTGTCAAACATTTGGTATTTCTTGCAAATTTGCCAAAATTAAAAAATTCGTAGCACCCAAACTAATTACGTTAGGAACTTGAAATTTGCACCGAAAATTAGTTCACGACGATGTGCAAAATCTGTGCAAATTTTAACCTTCTATCTCTAATAGTTTCTGAGTTACAGCCTGTCAAACATTTGGTATTTCTTGCAAATTTGCCAAAACTAAAAAATTCGTAGCACCCAAACTAATTACGTTAGGAACTTGAAATTTGCACCGAAAATTAGTTCACGACGATGTGCAAAATCAGTGCAAATTTCAACCTTCTATCTCTAATAGTTTCTGAGTTACAGCCTGTCAAACATTTGGTATTTCTTGCAAATTTGCCAAAATTAAAAAATTCGTAGCACCCAAACTAATTACGTTAGGAACTTGAAATTTGCACCGAAAATTAGTTCACGACGATGTGCAAAAACTCAGTGCAAATTTCAACCTTCTATCTCTAATAGTTTGTGAGTTACAGCCTGTCAAACATTTGGTATTTCATGCAAATTTGCCAAAATTAAAAAATCGTAGCACCCAAACTAATTACGTTAGGAACTTGAAATTTGCACCGAAAATTAGTTCACGACGATGTGCAAAAAATCAGTGCAAATTTCAACCTTCTATCTCTAATAGTTTCTGAGTTACAGCCTGTCAAACATTTGGTATTTCTTGCACATTTGCCAAAACTAAAACATTCGTAGCACCCAAACTAATTACGTAAGGAACTTGAAACTTGAACGAAGATTAGTTCACGACGATGTGCAAAATCAGTGCAAATTTCAACCTTCTATCTCTAATAGTTTGTGAGTTACAGCCTGTCAAACATTTGGTATTTCTTGCAAATTTGCCAAAACTAAAAAATTCGTAGCACCCAAACTAATTACGTTAGGAACTTGAAATTTGCACCGAAAATTAGTTCACGACGATGTGCAAAATCAGTGCAAATTTCAACCTTCTATCTCTAATAGTTTCTGAGTTACAGCCTGTCAAACATTTGGTATTTCTTGCAAATTTGCCAAAATTAAAAAATTCGTAGCACCCAAACTAATTACGTTAGGAACTTGAAATTTGCACCGAAAATTAGTTCACGACGATGTGCAAAAACTCAGTGCAAATTTCAACCTTCTATCTCTAATAGTTTGTGAGTTACAGCCTGTCAAACATTTGGTATTTCATGCAAATTTGCCAAAATTAAAAAATCGTAGCACCCAAACTAATTACGTTAGGAACTTGAAATTTGCACCGAAAATTAGTTCACGACGATGTGCAAAAAATCAGTGCAAATTTCAACCTTCTATCTCTAATAGTTTCTGAGTTACAGCCTGTCAAACATTTGGTATTTCTTGCACATTTGCCAAAACTAAAACATTCGTAGCACCCAAACTAATTACGTTAGGAACTTGAAACTTAAACGAAGATTAGTTCACGACGATGTGCAAAATCAGTGCAAATTTCAACCTTCTATCTCTAATAGTTTGTGAGTTACAGCCTGTCAAACATTTGGTATTTCTTGCAAATTTGCCAAAACTAAAAAATTCGTAGCACCCAAACTAATTACGTTAGGAACTTGAAATTTGCACCGAAAATTAGTTCACGACGATGTGCAAAATCAGTGCAAATTTCAACCTTCTATCTCTAATAGTTTCTGAGTTACAGCCTGTCAAACATTTGGTATTTCTTGCAAATTTGCCAAAACTAAAACATTCGTAGCACCCAAACTAATTACGTTAGGAACTTGAAATTTGCACCGAAAATTAGTTCACGACGATGTGCAAAAAATCAGTGCAAATTTCAACCTTCTATCTCTAATAGTTTGTGAGTTACAGCCTGTCAAACATTTGGTATTTCTTTCAAATTTGCCAAAACTAAAACATTCGTAGCACCCAAACTAATTACGTTAGGAACTTGAAATTTGCACCGAAAATTAGTTCACGACGATGTGCAAAATCAGTGCAAATTTCAACCTTCTATCTCTAATAGTTTGTGAGTTACAGCCTGTCAAACATTTGGTATTTCTTGTAAATTTGCCAAAACTAAAAAATTCGTAACACCCAAACTAATTACGTTAGGAACTTGAAATTTGCACCGAAAATTAGTTCACGACGATGTGCAAAAACTCAGTGCAAATTTCAACCTTCTATCTCTGATAGTTTCTGAGTTACAGCCTGTCAAACATTTGGTATTTCTTGCAAATTTGCCAAAACTAAAAAATTCGTAGCACCCAAACTAATTACATTAGGAACTTGAAATTTGCACCGAAAATTAGTTCACAACGATGTGCAAAAACTCAGTGCAAATTTCAACCTTCTATCTCTAATAGTTTCTGAGTTACAGCCTGTCAAACATTTGGTATTTCTTGCAAATTTGCCAAAACTAAAACATTCGTAGCACCCAAACTAATTACGTTAGGAACTTGAAACTTGAACGAAGATTAGTTCACGACGATGTGCAAAATCAGTGCTAATTTCAACCTTCTATCTCTAATAGTTTCTGAGTTACAGCCTGTCAAACATTTGGTATTTCTTGCAAATTTGCCAAAACTAAAAAATTCGTAGCACCCAAACTAATTACGTTAGGAACTTGAAATTTGCACCGAAAATTAGTTCACGACGATGTGCAAAAAATCAGTGCAAATTTCAACCTTCTATCTCTAATAGTTTGTGAGTTACAGCCTGTCAAACATTTGGTATTTCTTGCAAATTTGCCAAAACAAAAAAATTCGTAGCACCCAAACTAATTACGTTAGGAACTTGAAATTTGCACCGAAAATTAGTTCACGACGATGTGCAAAGAATCAGTGCAAATTTCAACCTTCTATCTCTAATAGTTTCTGAGTTACAGCCTGTCAAACATTTGGTATTTCTTGCACATTTGCCAAAACTAAAACATTCGTAGCACCCAAACTAATTACGTTAGGAACTTGAAACTTGAACGAAGATTAGTTCACGACGATGTGCAAAATCAGTGCAAATTTCAACCTTCTATCTCTAATAGTTTGTGAGTTACAGCCTGTCAAACATTTGGTATTTCTTGCAAATTTGCCAAAACTAAAAAATTCGTAGCACCCAAACTAATTACGTTAGGAACTTGAAATTTGCACCGAAAATTAGTTCACGACGATGTGCAAAATCAGTGCAAATTTCAACCTTCTATCTCTAATAGTTTCTGAGTTACAGCCTGTCAAACATTTGGTATTTCTTGCAAATTTGCCAAAATTAAAAAATTCGTAGCACCCAAACTAATTACGTTAGGAACTTGAAATTTGCACCGAAAATTAGTTCACGACGATGTGCAAAAACTCAGTGCAAATTTCAACCTTCTATCTCTAATAGTTTGTGAGTTACAGCCTGTCAAACATTTGGTATTTCTTGCAAATTTGCCAAAATTAAAAAATTCGTAGCACCCAAACTAATTACGTTAGGAACTTGAAATTTGCACCGAAAATTAGTTCACGACGATGTGCAAAAAATCAGTGCAAATTTCAACCTTCTATCTCTAATAGTTTCTGAGTTACAGCCTGTCAAACATTTGGTATTTCTTGCACATTTGCCAAAACTAAAACATTCGTAGCACCCAAACTAATTACGTTAGGAACTTGAAACTTAAACGAAGATTAGTTCACGACGATGTGCAAAATCAGTGCAAATTTCAACCTTCTATCTCTAATAGTTTGTGAGTTACAGCCTGTCAAACATTTGGTATTTCTTGCAAATTTGCCAAAACTAAAAAATTCGTAGCACCCAAACTAATTACGTTAGGAACTTGAAATTTGCACCGAAAATTAGTTCACGACGATGTGCAAAATCAGTGCAAATTTCAACCTTCTATCTCTAATAGTTTCTGAGTTACAGCCTGTCAAACATTTGGTATTTCTTGCAAATTTGCCAAAACTAAAAAATTCGTAGCACCCAAACTAATTACGTTAGGAACTTGAAATTTGCACCGAAAATTAGTTCACGACGATGTGCAAAAAATCAGTGCAAATTTCAACCTTCTATCTCTAATAGTTTGTGAGTTACAGCCTGTCAAACATTTGGTATTTCTTGCAAATTTGCCAAAACTAAAACATTCGTAGCACCCAAACTAATTACGTTAGGAACTTGAAATTTGCACTGAAAATTAGTTCACGACGATGTGCAAAATCAGTGCAAATTTCAACCTTCTATCTCTAATAGTTTGTGAGTTACAGCCTGTCAAACATTTGGTATTTCTTGCAAATTTGCCAAAATTAAAAAATTCGTAGCACCCAAACTAATTACGTTAGGAACTTGAAATTTGCACCGAAAATTAGTTCACGACGATGTGCAAAATCAGTGCAAATTTCAACCTTCTATCTCTAATAGTTTGTGAGTTACAGCCTGTCAAACATTTGGTATTTCTTGCAAATTTGCCAAAACTAAAAAATTCGTAGCACCCAAACTAATTACGTTAGGAACTTGAAATTTGCACCGAAAATTAGTTCACGACGATGTGCAAAAAATCAGTGCAAATTTCAACCTTCTATCTCTAATAGTTTGTGAGTTACAGCCTGTCAAACATTTGGTATTTCTTGCAAATTTGCCAAAACTAAAAAATTCGTAGCACCCAAACTAATTACGTTAGGAACTTGAAATTTGCACCGAAAATTAGTTCACGACGATGTGCAAAATCAGTGCAAATTTCAACCTTCTATCTCTAATAGTTTGTGAGTTACAGCCTGTCAAACATTTGGTATTTCTTGCAAATTTGCCAAAACTAAAAAATTCGTAGAACCCAAACTAATTACGTTAGGAACTTGAAATTTGCACCGAAAATTAGTTCACGACGATGTGCAAAATCAGTGCGAATTTCAAACTTCTATCTCTAATAGTTTGTGAGTTACAGCCTGTCAAACATTTGGTATTTCTTGCAAATTTGCCAAAATTAAAAAATTCGTAGCACCCAAACTAATTACGTTAGGAACTTGAAATTTGCACCGAAAATTAGTTCACGACGATGTGCAAAAACTCAGTGCAAATTTCAACCTTCTATCTCTAATAGTTTGTGAGTTACAGCCTGTCAAACATTTGGTATTTCTTGCAAATTTGCCAAAATTAAAAAATTCGTAGCACCCAAACTAATTACGTTAGGAACTTGAAATTTGCACCGAAAATTAGTTCACGACGATGTGCAAAAAATCAGTGCAAATTTCAACCTTCTATCTCTAATAGTTTCTGAGTTACAGCCTGTCAAACATTTGGTATTTCTTGCACATTTGCCAAAACTAAAACATTCGAAGCACCCAAACTAATTACGTTAGGAACTTGAAACTTAAACGAAGATTAGTTCACGACGATGTGCAAAATCAGTGCAAATTTCAACCTTCTATCTCTAATAGTTTGTGAGTTACAGCCTGTCAAACATTTGGTATTTCTTGCAAATTTGCCAAAACTAAAAAATTCGTAGCACCCAAACTAATTACGTTAGGAACTTGAAATTTGCACCGAAAATTAGTTCACGACGATGTGCAAAATCAGTGCAAATTTCAACCTTCTATCTCTAATAGTTTCTGAGTTACAGCCTGTCAAACATTTGGTATTTCTTGCAAATTTGCCAAAACTAAAAAATTCGTAGCACCCAAACTAATTACGTTAGGAACTTGAAATTTGCACCGAAAATTAGTTCACGACGATGTGCAAAAAATCAGTGCAAATTTCAACCTTCTATCTCTAATAGTTTGTGAGTTACAGCCTGTCAAACATTTGGTATTTCTTGCAAATTTGCCAAAACTAAAACATTCGTAGCACCCAAACTAATTACGTTAGGAACTTGAAATTTGCACTGAAAATTAGTTCACGACGATGTGCAAAATCAGTGCAAATTTCAACCTTCTATCTCTAATAGTTTGTGAGTTACAGCCTGTCAAACATTTGGTATTTCTTGCAAATTTGCCAAAATTAAAAAATTCGTAGCACCCAAACTAATTACGTTAGGAACTTGAAATTTGCACCGAAAATTAGTTCACGACGATGTGCAAAATCAGTGCAAATTTCAACCTTCTATCTCTAATAGTTTGTGAGTTACAGCCTGTCAAACATTTGGTATTTCTTGCAAATTTGCCAAAACTAAAAAATTCGTAGCACCCAAACTAATTACGTTAGGAACTTGAAATTTGCACCGAAAATTAGTTCACGACGATGTGCAAAAAATCAGTGCAAATTTCAACCTTCTATCTCTAATAGTTTGTGAGTTACAGCCTGTCAAACATTTGGTATTTCTTGCAAATTTGCCAAAACTAAAAAATTCGTAGCACCCAAACTAATTACGTTAGGAACTTGAAATTTGCACCGAAAATTAGTTCACGACGATGTGCAAAATCAGTGCAAATTTCAACCTTCTATCTCTAATAGTTTGTGAGTTACAGCCTGTCAAACATTTGGTATTTCTTGCAAATTTGCCAAAACTAAAAAATTCGTAGAACCCAAACTAATTACGTTAGGAACTTGAAATTTGCACCGAAAATTAGTTCACGACGATGTGCAAAATCAGTGCGAATTTCAAACTTCTATCTCTAATAGTTTGTGAGTTACAGCCTGTCAAACATTTGGTATTTCTGGCAAATTTGCCAAAACTAAAAAATTCGTAGCACCCAAACTAATTACGTTAGGAACTTGAAATTTGCACCGAAAATTAGTCCACGACGATGTGCAAAAAATCAGTGCAAATTTCAACCTTCTATCTCTAATAGTTTCTGAGTTACAGCCTGTCAAACATTTGGTATTTCTTGCACATTTGCCAAAACTAAAACATTCGTAGCACCCAAACTAATTACGTTAGGAACTTGAAATTTGCACCGAAAATTAGTTCACGACGATGTGCAAAATCAGTGCAAATTTCAACCTTCTATCTCTAATAGTTTGTGAGTTACAGCCTGTCAAACATTTGGTATTTCTTGCAAATTTGCCAAAACTAAAAAATTCGTAGTACCCAAACTAATTACGTTAGGAACTTGAAATTTGCACCGAAAATTAGTTCACGACGATGTGCAAAATCAGTGCAAATTTCAACCTTCTATCTCTAATAGTTTCTGAGTTACAGCCTGTCAAACATTTGGTATTTCTTGCAAATTTGCCAAAACTAAAAAATTCGTAGCACCCAAACTAATTACGTTAGGAACTTGAAATTTGCACCGAAAATTAGTTCACGACGATGCGCAAAAAATCAGTGCAAATTTCAACCTTCTATCTCTAATAGTTTGTGAGTTACAGCCTGTCAAACATTTGGTATTTCTTGTAAATTTGCCAAAACTAAAAAAATCGTAGCACCCAAACTAATTACGTTAGGAACTTGAAATTTGCACCGAAAATTAGCTCACGACGATGTGCAAAAACTCAGTGCAAATTTCAACCTTCTATCTCTGATAGTTTCTGAGTTACAGCCTGTCAAACATTTGGTATTTCTTGCAAATTTGCCAAAACTAAAAAATTCGTAGCACCCAAACTAATTACGTTAGGAACTTGAAATTTGCACCGAAAATTAGTTCACGACGATGCGCAAAAAATCAGTGCAAATTTCAACCTTCTATCTCTAATAGTTTGTGAGTTACAGCCTGTCAAACATTTGGTATTTCTTGCAAATTTGCCAAAACTAAAACATTCGTAGCACCCAAACTAATTACGTTAGGAACTTGAAATTTGCACCGAAAATTAGTTCACGACGATGTTCAAAATCAGTGCAAATTTCAACCTTCTATCTCTAATAGTTTGTGAGTTACAGCCTGTCAAACATTTGGTATTTCTTGCAAATTTGCCAAAACTAAAAAATTCGTAGCACCCAAACTCATTACGTTAGGAACTTGAAATTTGCACCGAAAATTAGTTCACGACGATGTGCAAAATCTGTGCAAATTTCAACCTTCTATCTCTAATAGTTTTTGAGTTACAGCCTGTCAAACATTTGGTATTTCTTGCAAATTTGCCAAAACTAAAAAATTCGTAGCACCCAAACTAATTACGTTAGGAACTTGAAATTTGCACCGAAAATTAGTTCACGACGATGTGCAAAAAATCAGTGCAAATTTCAACCTTCTATCTCTAATAGTTTGTGAGTTACAGCCTGTCAAACATTTGGTATTTCTTGCAAATTTGCCAAAACTAAAACATTCGTAGCACCCAAACTAATTACGTTAGGAACTTGAAATTTGCACCGAAAATTAGTTCACGACGATGTGCAAAATCAGTGCAAATTTCAACCTTCTATCTCTAATAGTTTGTGAGTTACAGCCTGTCAAACATTTGGTATTTCTTGCAAATTTGCCAAAACTAAAAAATTCGTAGCACCCAAACTAATTACGTTAGGAACTTGAAATTTGCACCGAAAATTAGTTCACGACGATGTGCAAAATCAGTGCGAATTTCAAACTTCTATCTCTAATAGTTTGTGAGTTACAGCCTGTCAAACATTTGGTATTTCTGGCAAATTTGCCAAAACTAAAAAATTCGTAGCACCCAAACTAATTACGTTAGGAACTTGAAATTTGCACCGAAAATTAGTTCACGACGATGTGCAAAAAATCAGTGCAAATTTCAACCTTCTATCTCTAATAGTTTCTGAGTTACAGCCTGTCAAACATTTGGTATTTCTTGCACATTTGCCAAAACTAAAACATTCGTAGCACCCAAACTAATTACGTTAGGAACTTGAAATTTGCACCGAAAATTAGTTCACGACGATGTGCAAAATCAGTGCAAATTTTAACCTTCTATCTCTAATAGTTTGTGAGTTACAGCCTGTCAAACATTTGGTATTTCTTGTAAATTTGCCAAAACTAAAAAAATCGTAGCACCCAAACTAATTACGTTAGGAACTTGAAATTTGCACCGAAAATTAGCTCACGACGATGTGCAAAAACTCAGTGCAAATTTCAACCTTCTATCTCTGATAGTTTCTGAGTTACAGCCTGTCAAACATTTGGTATTTCTTGCAAATTTGCCAAAACTAAAAAATTCGTAGCACCCAAACTAATTACGTTAGGAACTTGAAATTTGCACCGAAAATTAGTTCACGACGATGTGCAAAAACTCAGCGCAAATTTCAACCTTCTATCTCTAATAGTTTCTGAGTTACAGCCTGTCAAACATTTGGTATTTCTTGCAAATTTGCCAAAACTAAAACATTCGTAGCACCTACACTAATTACGTTAGGAACTTGAAACTTGAACGAAGATTAGTTCATGGCGATGTGCAAAATCAGTGCAAATTTCAACCTTCTATCTCTAATAGTTTGTGAGTTACAGCCTGTCAAACATTTCGTATTTCTTGCAAATTTGCCAAAACTAAAAAATTCGTAGCACCCAAACTAATTACGTTAGGAACTTGAAATTTGCACCGAAAATTAGTTCACGACGATGTGCAAAAAATCAGTGCAAATTTCAACCTTCTATCTCTAATAGTTTGTGAGTTACAGCCTGTCAAACATTTGGTATTTCTTGCAAATTTGCCAAAACTAAAAATTCGTAGCACCCAAACTAATTACGTTAGGAACTTGAAATTTGCACCGAAAATTAGTTCACGACGATGTGCAAAATCAGTGCAAATTTCAACCTTCTATCTCTAATAGTTTGTGAGTTACAGCCTGTCAAACATTTGGTATTTCTTGCAAATTTGCCAAAACTAAAAAATTCGTAGAACCCAAACTAATTACGTTAGGAACTTGAAATTTGCACCGAAAATTAGTTCACGACGATGTGCAAAATCAGTGCGAATTTCAAACTTCTATCTCTAATAGTTTGTGAGTTACAGCCTGTCAAACATTTGGTATTTCTGGCAAATTTGCCAAAACTAAAAAATTCGTAGCACCCAAACTAATTACGTTAGGAACTTGAAATTTGCACCGAAAATTAGTCCACGACGATGTGCAAAAAATCAGTGCAAATTTCAACCTTCTATCTCTAATAGTTTCTGAGTTACAGCCTGTCAAACATTTGGTATTTCTTGCACATTTGCCAAAACTAAAACATTCGTAGCACCCAAACTAATTACGTTAGGAACTTGAAATTTGCACCGAAAATTAGTTCACGACGATGTGCAAAATCAGTGCAAATTTCAACCTTCTATCTCTAATAGTTTGTGAGTTACAGCCTGTCAAACATTTGGTATTTCTTGCAAATTTGCCAAAACTAAAAAATTCGTAGCACCCAAACTAATTACGTTAGGAACTTGAAATTTGCACCGAAAATTAGTTCACGACGATGTGCAAAATCAGTGCAAATTTCAACCTTCTATCTCTAATAGTTTCTGAGTTACAGCCTGTCAAACATTTGGTATTTCTTGCAAGTTTGCCAAAACTAAAAAATTCGTAGCACCCAAACTAATTACGTTAGGAACTTGAAATTTGCACCGAAAATTAGTTCACGACGATGTGCAAAAAATCAGTGCAAATTTCAACCTTCTATCTCTAATAGTTTCTGAGTTACAGCCTGTCAAACATTTGGTATTTCTTGCACATTTGCCAAAACTAAAACATTCGTAGCACCCAAACTAATTACGTTAGGAACTTGAAATTTGCACCGAAAATTAGTTCACGACGATGTGCAAAATCAGTGCAAATTTCAACCTTCTATCTCTAATAGTTTCTGAGTTACAGCCTGTCAAACATTTGGTATTTCTTGCACATTTGCCAAAACTAAAACATTCGAAGCACCCAAACTAATTACGTTAGGAACTTGAAACTTAAACGAAGATTAGTTCACGACGATGTGCAAAATCAGTGCAAATTTCAACCTTCTATCTCTAATAGTTTGTGAGTTACAGCCTGTCAAACATTTGGTATTTCTTGCAAATTTGCCAAAACTAAAAAATTCGTAGCACCCAAACTAATTACGTTAGGAACTTGAAATTTGCACCGAAAATTAGTTCACGACGATGTGCAAAATCAGTGCAAATTTCAACCTTCTATCTCTAATAGTTTCTGAGTTACAGCCTGTCAAACATTTGGTATTTCTTGCAAATTTGCCAAAACTAAAAAATTCGTAGCACCCAAACTAATTACGTTAGGAACTTGAAATTTGCACCGAAAATTAGTTCACGACGATGTGCAAAAAATCAGTGCAAATTTCAACCTTCTATCTCTAATAGTTTGTGAGTTACAGCCTGTCAAACATTTGGTATTTCTTGCAAATTTGCCAAAACTAAAACATTCGTAGCACCCAAACTAATTACGTTAGGAACTTGAAATTTGCACTGAAAATTAGTTCACGACGATGTGCAAAATCAGTGCAAATTTCAACCTTCTATCTCTAATAGTTTGTGAGTTACAGCCTGTCAAACATTTGGTATTTCTTGCAAATTTGCCAAAATTAAAAAATTCGTAGCACCCAAACTAATTACGTTAGGAACTTGAAATTTGCACCGAAAATTAGTTCACGACGATGTGCAAAATCAGTGCAAATTTCAACCTTCTATCTCTAATAGTTTGTGAGTTACAGCCTGTCAAACATTTGGTATTTCTTGCAAATTTGCCAAAACTAAAAAATTCGTAGCACCCAAACTAATTACGTTAGGAACTTGAAATTTGCACCGAAAATTAGTTCACGACGATGTGCAAAAAATCAGTGCAAATTTCAACCTTCTATCTCTAATAGTTTGTGAGTTACAGCCTGTCAAACATTTGGTATTTCTTGCAAATTTGCCAAAACTAAAAAATTCGTAGCACCCAAACTAATTACGTTAGGAACTTGAAATTTGCACCGAAAATTAGTTCACGACGATGTGCAAAATCAGTGCAAATTTCAACCTTCTATCTCTAATAGTTTGTGAGTTACAGCCTGTCAAACATTTGGTATTTCTTGCAAATTTGCCAAAACTAAAAAATTCGTAGAACCCAAACTAATTACGTTAGGAACTTGAAATTTGCACCGAAAATTAGTTCACGACGATGTGCAAAATCAGTGCGAATTTCAAACTTCTATCTCTAATAGTTTGTGAGTTACAGCCTGTCAAACATTTGGTATTTCTGGCAAATTTGCCAAAACTAAAAAATTCGTAGCACCCAAACTAATTACGTTAGGAACTTGAAATTTGCACCGAAAATTAGTCCACGACGATGTGCAAAAAATCAGTGCAAATTTCAACCTTCTATCTCTAATAGTTTCTGAGTTACAGCCTGTCAAACATTTGGTATTTCTTGCACATTTGCCAAAACTAAAACATTCGTAGCACCCAAACTAATTACGTTAGGAACTTGAAATTTGCACCGAAAATTAGTTCACGACGATGTGCAAAATCAGTGCAAATTTCAACCTTCTATCTCTAATAGTTTGTGAGTTACAGCCTGTCAAACATTTGGTATTTCTTGCAAATTTGCCAAAACTAAAAAATTCGTAGTACCCAAACTAATTACGTTAGGAACTTGAAATTTGCACCGAAAATTAGTTCACGACGATGTGCAAAATCAGTGCAAATTTCAACCTTCTATCTCTAATAGTTTCTGAGTTACAGCCTGTCAAACATTTGGTATTTCTTGCAAATTTGCCAAAACTAAAAAATTCGTAGCACCCAAACTAATTACGTTAGGAACTTGAAATTTGCACCGAAAATTAGTTCACGACGATGCGCAAAAAATCAGTGCAAATTTCAACCTTCTATCTCTAATAGTTTGTGAGTTACAGCCTGTCAAACATTTGGTATTTCTTGTAAATTTGCCAAAACTAAAAAAATCGTAGCACCCAAACTAATTACGTTAGGAACTTGAAATTTGCACCGAAAATTAGCTCACGACGATGTGCAAAAACTCAGTGCAAATTTCAACCTTCTATCTCTGATAGTTTCTGAGTTACAGCCTGTCAAACATTTGGTATTTCTTGCAAATTTGCCAAAACTAAAAAATTCGTAGCACCCAAACTAATTACGTTAGGAACTTGAAATTTGCACCGAAAATTAGTTCACGACGATGCGCAAAAAATCAGTGCAAATTTCAACCTTCTATCTCTAATAGTTTGTGAGTTACAGCCTGTCAAACATTTGGTATTTCTTGCAAATTTGCCAAAACTAAAACATTCGTAGCACCCAAACTAATTACGTTAGGAACTTGAAATTTGCACCGAAAATTAGTTCACGACGATGTTCAAAATCAGTGCAAATTTCAACCTTCTATCTCTAATAGTTTGTGAGTTACAGCCTGTCAAACATTTGGTATTTCTTGCAAATTTGCCAAAACTAAAAAATTCGTAGCACCCAAACTCATTACGTTAGGAACTTGAAATTTGCACCGAAAATTAGTTCACGACGATGTGCAAAATCTGTGCAAATTTCAACCTTCTATCTCTAATAGTTTTTGAGTTACAGCCTGTCAAACATTTGGTATTTCTTGCAAATTTGCCAAAACTAAAAAATTCGTAGCACCCAAACTAATTACGTTAGGAACTTGAAATTTGCACCGAAAATTAGTTCACGACGATGTGCAAAAAATCAGTGCAAATTTCAACCTTCTATCTCTAATAGTTTGTGAGTTACAGCCTGTCAAACATTTGGTATTTCTTGCAAATTTGCCAAAACTAAAACATTCGTAGCACCCAAACTAATTACGTTAGGAACTTGAAATTTGCACCGAAAATTAGTTCACGACGATGTGCAAAATCAGTGCAAATTTCAACCTTCTATCTCTAATAGTTTGTGAGTTACAGCCTGTCAAACATTTGGTATTTCTTGCAAATTTGCCAAAACTAAAAAATTCGTAGCACCCAAACTAATTACGTTAGGAACTTGAAATTTGCACCGAAAATTAGTTCACGACGATGTGCAAAATCAGTGCGAATTTCAAACTTCTATCTCTAATAGTTTGTGAGTTACAGCCTGTCAAACATTTGGTATTTCTGGCAAATTTGCCAAAACTAAAAAATTCGTAGCACCCAAACTAATTACGTTAGGAACTTGAAATTTGCACCGAAAATTAGTTCACGACGATGTGCAAAAAATCAGTGCAAATTTCAACCTTCTATCTCTAATAGTTTCTGAGTTACAGCCTGTCAAACATTTGGTATTTCTTGCACATTTGCCAAAACTAAAACATTCGTAGCACCCAAACTAATTACGTTAGGAACTTGAAATTTGCACCGAAAATTAGTTCACGACGATGTGCAAAATCAGTGCAAATTTCAACCTTCTATCTCTAATAGTTTGTGAGTTACAGCCTGTCAAACATTTGGTATTTCTTGTAAATTTGCCAAAACTAAAAAAATCGTAGCACCCAAACTAATTACGTTAGGAACTTGAAATTTGCACCGAAAATTAGCTCACGACGATGTGCAAAAACTCAGTGCAAATTTCAACCTTCTATCTCTGATAGTTTCTGAGTTACAGCCTGTCAAACATTTGGTATTTCTTGCAAATTTGCCAAAACTAAAAAATTCGTAGCACCCAAACTAATTACGTTAGGAACTTGAAATTTGCACCGAAAATTAGTTCACGACGATGTGCAAAAACTCAGCGCAAATTTCAACCTTCTATCTCTAATAGTTTCTGAGTTACAGCCTGTCAAACATTTGGTATTTCTTGCAAATTTGCCAAAACTAAAACATTCGTAGCACCTACACTAATTACGTTAGGAACTTGAAACTTGAACGAAGATTAGTTCATGGCGATGTGCAAAATCAGTGCAAATTTCAACCTTCTATCTCTAATAGTTTGTGAGTTACAGCCTGTCAAACATTTCGTATTTCTTGCAAATTTGCCAAAACTAAAAAATTCGTAGCACCCAAACTAATTACGTTAGGAACTTGAAATTTGCACCGAAAATTAGTTCACGACGATGTGCAAAAAATCAGTGCAAATTTCAACCTTCTATCTCTAATAGTTTGTGAGTTACAGCCTGTCAAACATTTGGTATTTCTTGCAAATTTGCCAAAACTAAAAATTCGTAGCACCCAAACTAATTACGTTAGGAACTTGAAATTTGCACCGAAAATTAGTTCACGACGATGTGCAAAATCAGTGCGAATTTCAAACTTCTATCTCTAATAGTTTGTGAGTTACAGCCTGTCAAACATTTGGTATTTCTGGCAAATTTGCCAAAACTAAAAAATTCGTAGCACCCAAACTAATTACGTTAGGAACTTGAAATTTGCACCGAAAATTAGTCCACGACGATGTGCAAAAAATCAGTGCAAATTTCAACCTTCTATCTCTAATAGTTTCTGAGTTACAGCCTGTCAAACATTTGGTATTTCTTGCACATTTGCCAAAACTAAAACATTCGTAGCACCCAAACTAATTACGTTAGGAACTTGAAATTTGCACCGAAAATTAGTTCACGACGATGTGCAAAATCAGTGCAAATTTCAACCTTCTATCTCTAATAGTTTGTGAGTTACAGCCTGTCAAACATTTGGTATTTCTTGCAAATTTGCCAAAACTAAAAAATTCGTAGCACCCAAACTAATTACGTTAGGAACTTGAAATTTGCACCGAAAATTAGTTCACGACGATGTGCAAAATCAGTGCAAATTTCAACCTTCTATCTCTAATAGTTTCTGAGTTACAGCCTGTCAAACATTTGGTATTTCTTGCAAGTTTGCCAAAACTAAAAAATTCGTAGCACCCAAACTAATTACGTTAGGAACTTGAAATTTGCACCGAAAATTAGTTCACGACGATGCGCAAAAAATCAGTGCAAATTTCAACCTTCTATCTCTAATAGTTTGTGAGTTACAGCCTGTCAAACATTTGGTATTTCTTGTAAATTTGCCAAAACTAAAAAAATCGTAGCACCCAAACTAATTACGTTAGGAACTTGAAATTTGCACCGAAAATTAGCTCACGACGATGTGCAAAAACTCAGTGCAAATTTCAACCTTCTATCTCTGATAGTTTCTGAGTTACAGCCTGTCAAACATTTGGTATTTCTTGCAAATTTGCCAAAACTAAAAAATTCGTAGCACCCAAACTAATTACGTTAGGAACTTGAAATTTGCACCGAAAATTAGTTCACGACGATGCGCAAAAAATCAGTGCAAATTTCAACCTTCTATCTCTAATAGTTTGTGAGTTACAGCCTGTCAAACATTTGGTATTTCTTGCAAATTTGCCAAAACTAAAACATTCGTAGCACCCAAACTAATTACGTTAGGAACTTGAAATTTGCACCGAAAATTAGTTCACGACGATGTTCAAAATCAGTGCAAATTTCAACCTTCTATCTCTAATAGTTTGTGAGTTACAGCCTGTCAAACATTTGGTATTTCTTGCAAATTTGCCAAAACTAAAAAATTCGTAGCACCCAAACTAATTACGTTAGGAACTTGAAATTTGCACCGAAAATTAGTTCACGACGATGTGCAAAATCTGTGCAAATTTCAACCTTCTATCTCTAATAGTTTCTGAGTTACAGCCTGTCAAACATTTGGTATTTCTTGCAAATTTGCCAAAACTAAAAAATTCGTAGCACCCAAACTAATTACGTTAGGAACTTGAAATTTGCACCGAAAATTAGTTCACGACGATGTGCAAAAAATCAGTGCAAATTTCAACCTTCTATCTCTAATAGTTTGTGAGTTACAGCCTGTCAAACATTTGGTATTTCTTGCAAATTTGCCAAAACTAAAACATTCGTAGCACCCAAACTAATTACGTTAGGAACTTGAAATTTGCACCGAAAATTAGTTCACGACGATGTGCAAAATCAGTGCAAATTTCAACCTTCTATCTCTAATAGTTTGTGAGTTACAGCCTGTCAAACATTTGGTATTTCTTGCAAATTTGCCAAAACTAAAAAATTCGTAGCACCCAAACTAATTACGTAAGGAACTTGAAATTTGCACCGAAAATTAGTTCACGACGATGTGCAAAATCAGTGCGAATTTCAAACTTCTATCTCTAATAGTTTGTGAGTTACAGCCTGTCAAACATTTGGTATTTCTGGCAAATTTGCCAAAACTAAAAAATTCGTAGCACCCAAACTAATTACGTTAGGAACTTGAAATTTGCACCGAAAATTAGTTCACGACGATGTGCAAAAAATCAGTGCAAATTTCAACCTTCTATCTCTAATAGTTTCTGAGTTACAGCCTGTCAAACATTTGGTATTTCTTGCACATTTGCCAAAACTAAAACATTCGTAGCACCCAAACTAATTACGTTAGGAACTTGAAATTTGCACCGAAAATTAGTTCACGACGATGTGCAAAATCAGTGCAAATTTCAACCTTCTATCTCTAATAGTTTGTGAGTTACAGCCTGTCAAACATTTGGTATTTCTTGTAAATTTGCCAAAACTAAAAAAATCGTAGCACCCAAACTAATTACGTTAGGAACTTGAAATTTGCACCGAAAATTAGCTCACGACGATGTGCAAAAACTCAGTGCAAATTTCAACCTTCTATCTCTGATAGTTTCTGAGTTACAGCCTGTCAAACATTTGGTATTTCTTGCAAATTTGCCAAAACTAAAAAATTCGTAGCACCCAAACTAATTACGTTAGGAACTTGAAATTTGCACCGAAAATTAGTTCACGACGATGTGCAAAAACTCAGCGCAAATTTCAACCTTCTATCTCTAATAGTTTCTGAGTTACAGCCTGTCAAACATTTGGTATTTCTTGCAAATTTGCCAAAACTAAAACATTCGTAGCACCTACACTAATTACGTTAGGAACTTGAAACTTGAACGAAGATTAGTTCATGGCGATGTGCAAAATCAGTGCAAATTTCAACCTTCTATCTCTAATAGTTTGTGAGTTACAGCCTGTCAAACATTTCGTATTTCTTGCAAATTTGCCAAAACTAAAACATTCGTAGCACCCAAACTAATTACGTTAGGAACTTGAAATTTGCACCGAAAATTAGTTCACGACGATGTGCAAAAAATCAGTGCAAATTTCAACCTTCTATCTCTAATAGTTTGTGAGTTACAGCCTGTCAAACATTTGGTATTTCTTGCAAATTTGCCAAAATTAAAAAATTCGTAGCACCCAAACTAATTACGTTAGGAACTTGAAATTTGCACCGAAAATTAGTTCACGACGATGTGCAAAAACTCAGTGCAAATTTCAACCTTCTATCTCTAATAGTTTGTGAGTTACAGCCTGTCAAACATTTGGTATTTCTTGCAAATTTGCCAAAATTAAAAAATTCGTAGCAACCAAACTAATTACGTTAGGAACTTGAAATTTGCACCGAAAATTAGTTCACGACGATGTGCAAAAAATCAGTGCAAATTTCAACCTTCTATCTCTAATAGTTTCTGAGTTACAGCCTGTCAAACATTTGGTATTTCTTGCACATTTGCCAAAACTAAAACATTCGTAGCACCCAAACTAATTACGTTAGGAACTTGAAACTTGAAAGAAGATTAGTTCACGACGATGTGCAAAATCAGTGCAAATTTCAACCTTCTATCTCTAATAGTTTGTGAGTTACAGCCTGTCAAACATTTGGTATTTCTTGCAAATTTGCCAAAATTAAAAAATTCGTAGCACCCAAACTAATTACGTTAGGAACTTGAAATTTGCACCGAAAATTAGTTCACGACGATGTGCAAAAAATCAGTGCTAATTTCTACCTTCTATCTCTAATAGTTTCTGAGTTACAGCCTGTCAAACATTTGGTATTTCTTGCACATTTGCCAAAACTAAAACATTCGTAGCACCCAAACTAATTACGTTAGGAACTTGAAATTTGCACCGAAAATTAGTTCACGACGATGTGCAAAATCAGTGCAAATTTCAACCTTCTATCTCTAATAGTTTGTGAGTTACAGCCTGTCAAACATTTGGTATTTCTTGCAAATTTGCCAAAACTAAAAAATTCGTAGCACCCAAACTAATTACGTTAGGAACTTGAAATTTGCACCGAAAATTAGTTCACGACGATGTGCAAAATCAGTGCAAATTTCAACCTTCTATCTCTAATAGTTTCTGAGTTACAGCCTGTCAAACATTTGGTATTTCTTGCAAATTTGCCAAAACTAAAAAATTCGTAGCACCCAAACTAATTACGTTAGGAACTTGAAATTTGCACCGAAAATTAGTTCACGACGATGTGCAAAAAATCAGTGCAAATTTCAACCTTCTATCTCTAATAGTTTGTGAGTTACAGCCTGTCAAACATTTGGTATTTCTTGCAAATTTGCCAAAACTAAAACATTCGTAGCACCCAAACTAATTACGTTAGGAACTTGAAATTTGCACCGAAAATTAGTTCACGACGATGTGCAAAATCAGTGCAAATTTCAACCTTCTATCTCTAATAGTTTGTGAGTTACAGCCTGTCAAACATTTGGTATTTCTTGCAAATTTGCCAAAATTAAAAAATTCGTAGCACCCAAACTAATTACGTTAGGAACTTGAAATTTGCACCGAAAATTAGTTCACGACGATGTGCAAAATCAGTGCAAATTTCAACCTTCTATCTCTAATAGTTTGTGAGTTACAGCCTGTCAAACATTTGGTATTTCTTGTAAATTTGCCAAAACTAAAAAATTCGTAGCACCCAAACTAATTACGTTAGGAACTTGAAATTTGCACCGAAAATTAGTTCACGACGATGTGCAAAAAATCAGTGCAAATTTCAACCTTCTATCTCTAATAGTTTGTGAGTTACAGCCTGTCAAACATTTGGTATTTCTTGCAAATTTGCCAAAACTAAAAAATTCGTAGCACCCACACTAATTACGTTAGGAACTTGAAATTTGCACCGAAAATTAGTTCACGACGATGTGCAAAATCAGTGCAAATTTCAACCTTCTATCTCTAATAGTTTCTGAGTTACAGCCTGTCAAACATTTGGTATTTCTTGCAAATTTGCCAAAACTAAAAAATTCGTAGCACCCAAACTAATTACGTTAGGAACTTGAAATTTGCACCGAAAATTAGTTCACGACGATGTGCAAAAAATCAGTGCAAATTTCAACCTTCTATCTCTAATAGTTTGTGAGTTACAGCCTGTCAAACATTTGGTATTTCTTGCAAATTTGCCAAAACTAAAACATTCGTAGCACCCAAACTAATTACGTTAGGAACTTGAAATTTGCACCGAAAATTAGTTCACGACGATGTGCAAAATCAGTGCAAATTTCAACCTTCTATCTCTAATAGTTTGTGAGTTACAGCCTGTCAAACATTTGGTATTTCTTGCAAATTTGCCAAAATTAAAAAATTCGTAGCACCCAAACTAATTACGTTAGGAACTTGAAATTTGCACCGAAAATTAGTTCACGACGATGTGCAAAAAATCAGTGCAAATTTCAACCTTCTATCTCTAATAGTTTGTGAGTTACAGCCTGTCAAACATTTGGTATTTCTTGCAAATTTGCCAAAACTAAAACATTCGTAGCACCCAAACTAATTACGTTAGGAACTTGAAATTTGCACCGAAAATTAGTTCACGACGATGTGCAAAATCAGTGCAAATTTCAACCTTCTATCTCTAATAGTTTGTGAGTTACAGCCTGTCAAACATTTGGTATTTCTTGCAAATTTGCCAAAATTAAAAAATTCGTAGCACCCAAACTAATTACGTTAGGAACTTGAAATTTGCACCGAAAATTAGTTCACGACGATGTGCAAAATCAGTGCAAATTTCAACCTTCTATCTCTAATAGTTTGTGAGTTACAGCCTGTCAAACATTTGGTATTTCTTGTAAATTTGCCAAAACTAAAAAATTCGTAACACCCAAACTAATTACGTTAGGAACTTGAAATTTGCACCGAAAATTAGTTCACGACGATATGCAAAAACTCAGTGAAAATTTCAACCTTCTATCTCTGATAGTTTCTGAGTTACAGCCTGTCAAACATTTGGTATTTCTTGCAAATTTGCCAAAACTAAAACATTCGTAGCACCCACACTAATTACGTTAGGAACTTGAAACTTGAACGAAGATTAGTTCATGGCGATGTGCAAAATAAGTGCAAATTTCAACCTTCTATCTCTAATAGTTTGTGAGTTACAGCCTGTCAAACATTTCGTATTTCTTGCAAATTTGCCAAAACTAAAAAATTCGTAGCACCCAAACTAATTACGTTAGGAACTTGAAATTTGCACCGAAAATTAGTTCACGACGATGTGCAAAAACTCAGTGCAAATTTCAACCTTCTATCTCTAATAGTTTGTGAGTTACAGCCTGTCAAACATTTCGTATTTCTTGCAAATTTGCCAAAACTAAAACATTCGTAGCACCCAAACTAATTACGTTAGGAACTTGAAATTTGCACCGAAAATTAGTTCACGACGATGTGCAAAATCAGTGCAAATTTCAACCTTCTATCTCTAATAGTTTGTGAGTTACAGCCTGTCAAACATTTGGTATTTCTTGCAAATTTGCCAAAATTAAAAAATTCGTAGCACCCAAACTAATTACGTTAGGAACTTGAAATTTGCACCGAAAATCAGTGCAAATTTCAACCTTCTATCTCTAATAGTTTCTGAGTTACAGCCTGTCAAACATTTGGTATTTCTTGCACATTTGCCAAAACTAAAACATTCGTAGCACCCAAACTAATTACGTTAGGAACTTGAAACTTGAACGAAGATTAGTTCACGACGATGTGCAAAATCAGTGCAAATTTCAACCTTCTATCTCTAATAGTTTGTGAGTTACAGCCTGTCAAACATTTGGTATTTCTTGCAAATTTGCCAAAACTAAAAAATTCGTAGCACCCAAACTAATTACGTTAGGAACTTGAAATTTGCACCGAAAATTAGTTCACGACGATGTGCAAAATCAGTGCAAATTTCAACCTTCTATCTCTAATAGTTTGTGAGTTACAGCCTGTCAAACATTTGGTATTTCTTGCAAATTTGCCAAAACTAAAAAATTCGTAGCACCCAAACTAATTACGTTAGGAACTTGAAATTTGCACCGAAAATTAGTTCACGACGATGTGCAAAAAATCAGTGCAAATTTCAACCTTCTATCTCTAATAGTTTGTGAGTTACAGCCTGTCAAACATTTGGTATTTCTTGCAAATTTGCCAAAATTAAAAAATTCGTAGCACCCAAACTAATTACGTTAGGAACTTGAAATTTGCACCGAAAATTAGTTCACGACGATGTGCAAAATCAGTGCAAATTTCAACCTTCTATCTCTGATAGTTTCTGAGTTACAGCCTGTCAAACATTTGGTATTTCTTGCACATTTGCCAAAACTAAAACATTCGTAGCACCCAAACTAATTACGTTAGGAACTTGAAACTTGAACGAAGATTAGTTCACGACGATGTGCAAAATCAGTGCAAATTTCAACCTTCTATCTCTAATAGTTTGTGAGTTACAGCCTGTCAAACATTTGGTATTTCTTGCAAATTTGCCAAAACTAAAAAATTCGTAGCACCCAAACTAATTACGTTAGGAACTTGAAATTTGCACCGAAAATTAGTTCACGACATAGTGCAAAATCAGTGCAAATTTCAACCTTCTATCTCTAATAGTTTGTGAGTTACAGCCTGTCAAACATTTGGTATTTCTTGCAAATTTGCCAAAACTAAAACATTCGTAGCACCCAAACTAATTACGTTAGGAACTTGAAATTTGCACCGAAAATTAGCTCACGACGATGTGCAAAAACTCAGTGCAAATTTCAACCTTCTATCTCTAATAGTTTCTGAGTTACAGCCTGTCAAACATTTGGTATTTCTTGCAAATTTGCCAAAACTAAAAAATTCGTAGCACCCAAACTAATTACGTTAGGAACTTGAAATTTGCACCGAAAATTAGTTCACGACGATGTGCAAAAACTCAGTGCAAATTTCAACCTTCTATCTCTAATAGTTTCTGAGTTACAGCCTGTCAAACATTTGGTATTTCTTGCAAATTTGCCAAAACTAAAAAATTCGTAGCACCCAAACTAATTACGTTAGGAACTTGAAATTTGCACCGAAAATTAGTTCACGACGATGTGCAAAAACTCAGTGCAAATTTCAACCTTCTATCTCTAATAGTTTCTGAGTTACAGCCTGTCAAACATTTGGTATTTCTTGCAAATTTGCCAAAACTAAAACATTCGTAGCACCCAAACTAATTACGTTAGGAACTTGAAACTTGAACGAAGATTAGTTCACGACGATGTGCAAAATCAGTGCTAATTTCAACCTTCTATCTCTAATAGTTTGTGAGTTACAGCCTGTCAAACATTTGGTATTTCTTGCAAATTTGCCAAAACTAAAAAATTCGTAGCACCCAAACTAATTACGTTAGGAACTTGAAATTTGCACCGAAAATTAGTTCACGACGATGTGCAAAATCAGTGCAAATTTCAACCTTCTATCTCTAATAGTTTCTGAGTTACAGCCTGTCAAACATTTGGTATTTCTTGCAAATTTGCCAAAACTAAAACATTCGTAGCACCCACACTAATTACGTTAGGAACTTGAAACTTGAACGAAGATTAGTTCATGGCGATGTGCAAAATCAGTGCAAATTTCAACCTTCTATCTCTAATAGTTTGTGAGTTACAGCCTGTCAAACATTTCGTATTTCTTGCAAATTTGCCAAAACTAAAACATTCGTAGCACCCAAACTAATTACGTTAGGAACTTGAAATTTGCACCGAAAATTAGTTCACGACGATGTGCAAAAAATCAGTGCAAATTTCAACCTTCTATCTCTAATAGTTTGTGAGTTACAGCCTGTCAAACATTTGGTATTTCTTGCAAATTTGCCAAAACTAAAACATTCGTAGCACCCAAACTAATTACGTTAGGAACTTGAAATTTGCACCGAAAATTAGTTCACGACGATGTGCAAAAAATCAGTGCAAATTTCAACCTTCTATCTCTAATAGTTTGTGAGTTACAGCCTGTCAAACATTTGGTATTTCTTGCAAATTTGCCAAAACTAAAACATTCGTAGCACCCAAACTAATTACGTTAGGAACTTGAAATTTGCACCGAAAATTAGTTCACGACGATGTGCAAAATCAGTGCAAATTTCAACCTTCTATCTCTAATAGTTTGTGAGTTACAGCCTGTCAAACATTTGGTATTTCTTGCAAATTTGCCAAAATTAAAAAATTCGTAGCACCCAAACTAATTACGTTAGGAACTTGAAATTTGCACCGAAAATTAGTTCACGACGATGTGCAAAATCAGTGCAAATTTCAACCTTCTATCTCTAATAGTTTGTGAGTTACAGCCTGTCAAACATTTGGTATTTCTTGTAAATTTGCCAAAACTAAAAAATTCGTAACACCCAAACTAATTACGTTAGGAACTTGAAATTTGCACCGAAAATTAGTTCACGACGATATGCAAAAACTCAGTGAAAATTTCAACCTTCTATCTCTGATAGTTTCTGAGTTACAGCCTGTCAAACATTTGGTATTTCTTGCAAATTTGCCAAAACTAAAACATTCGTAGCACCCACACTAATTACGTTAGGAACTTGAAACTTGAACGAAGATTAGTTCATGGCGATGTGCAAAATAAGTGCAAATTTCAACCTTCTATCTCTAATAGTTTGTGAGTTACAGCCTGTCAAACATTTCGTATTTCTTGCAAATTTGCCAAAACTAAAAAATTCGTAGCACCCAAACTAATTACGTTAGGAACTTGAAATTTGCACCGAAAATTAGTTCACGACGATGTGCAAAAACTCAGTGCAAATTTCAACCTTCTATCTCTAATAGTTTGTGAGTTACAGCCTGTCAAACATTTCGTATTTCTTGCAAATTTGCCAAAACTAAAACATTCGTAGCACCCAAACTAATTACGTTAGGAACTTGAAATTTGCACCGAAAATTAGTTCACGACGATGTGCAAAATCAGTGCAAATTTCAACCTTCTATCTCTAATAGTTTGTGAGTTACAGCCTGTCAAACATTTGGTATTTCTTGCAAATTTGCCAAAATTAAAAAATTCGTAGCACCCAAACTAATTACGTTAGGAACTTGAAATTTGCACCGAAAATCAGTGCAAATTTCAACCTTCTATCTCTAATAGTTTCTGAGTTACAGCCTGTCAAACATTTGGTATTTCTTGCACATTTGCCAAAACTAAAACATTCGTAGCACCCAAACTAATTACGTTAGGAACTTGAAACTTGAACGAAGATTAGTTCACGACGATGTGCAAAATCAGTGCAAATTTCAACCTTCTATCTCTAATAGTTTGTGAGTTACAGCCTGTCAAACATTTGGTATTTCTTGCAAATTTGCCAAAACTAAAAAATTCGTAGCACCCAAACTAATTACGTTAGGAACTTGAAATTTGCACCGAAAATTAGTTCACGACGACGTGCAAAATCAGTGCAAATTTCAACCTTCTATCTCTAATAGTTTGTGAGTTACAGCCTGTCAAACATTTGGTATTTCTTGCAAATTTGCCAAAACTAAAAAATTCGTAGCACCCAAACTAATTACGTTAGGAACTTGAAATTTGCACCGAAAATTAGTTCACGACGATGTGCAAAATCAGTGCAAATTTCAACCTTCTATCTCTAATAGTTTGTGAGTTACAGCCTGTCAAACATTTGGTATTTCTTGCAAATTTGCCAAAACTAAAAAATTCGTAGCACCCAAACTAATTACGTTAGGAACTTGAAATTTGCACCGAAAATTAGTTCACGACGATGTGCAAAAAATCAGTGCAAATTTCAACCTTCTATCTCTAATAGTTTGTGAGTTACAGCCTGTCAAACATTTGGTATTTCTTGCAAATTTGCCAAAATTAAAAAATTCGTAGCACCCAAACTAATTACGTTAGGAACTTGAAATTTGCACCGAAAATTAGTTCACGACGATGTGCAAAATCAGTGCAAATTTCAACCTTCTATCTCTGATAGTTTCTGAGTTACAGCCTGTCAAACATTTGGTATTTCTTGCACATTTGCCAAAACTAAAACATTCGTAGCACCCAAACTAATTACGTTAGGAACTTGAAACTTGAACGAAGATTAGTTCACGACGATGTGCAAAATCAGTGCAAATTTCAACCTTCTATCTCTAATAGTTTGTGAGTTACAGCCTGTCAAACATTTGGTATTTCTTGCAAATTTGCCAAAACTAAAAAATTCGTAGCACCCAAACTAATTACGTTAGGAACTTGAAATTTGCACCGAAAATTAGTTCACGACATAGTGCAAAATCAGTGCAAATTTCAACCTTCTATCTCTAATAGTTTCTGAGTTACAGCCTGTCAAACATTTGGTATTTCTTGCAAATTTGCCAAAACTAAAAAATTCGTAGCACCCAAACTAATTACGTTAGGAACTTGAAATTTGCACCGAAAATTAGTTCACGACGATGTGCAAAAACTCAGTGCAAATTTCAACCTTCTATCTCTAATAGTTTCTGAGTTACAGCCTGTCAAACATTTGGTATTTCTTGCAAATTTGCCAAAACTAAAAAATTCGTAGCACCCAAACTAATTACGTTAGGAACTTGAAATTTGCACCGAAAATTAGTTCACGACGATGTGCAAAAACTCAGTGCAAATTTCAACCTTCTATCTCTAATAGTTTCTGAGTTACAGCCTGTCAAACATTTGGTATTTCTTGCAAATTTGCCAAAACTAAAACATTCGTAGCACCCAAACTAATTACGTTAGGAACTTGAAACTTGAACGAAGATTAGTTCACGACGATGTGCAAAATCAGTGCTAATTTCAACCTTCTATCTCTAATAGTTTGTGAGTTACAGCCTGTCAAACATTTGGTATTTCTTGCAAATTTGCCAAAACTAAAAAATTCGTAGCACCCAAACTAATTACGTTAGGAACTTGAAATTTGCACCGAAAATTAGTTCACGACGATGTGCAAAATCAGTGCAAATTTCAACCTTCTATCTCTAATAGTTTCTGAGTTACAGCCTGTCAAACATTTGGTATTTCTTGCAAATTTGCCAAAACTAAAAAATTCGTAGCACCCAAACTAATTACGTTAGGAACTTGAAATTTGCACCGAAAATTAGTTCACGACGATGTGCAAAACATCAGTGCAAATTTCAACCTTCTATCTCTAATAGTTTGTGAGTTACAGCCTGTCAAACATTTGGTATTTCTTGCAAATTTGCCAAAACTAAAACATTCGTAGCACCCAAACTAATTACGTTAGGAACTTGAAATTTGCACCGAAAATTAGTTCACGACGATGTGCAAAATCAGTGCAAATTTCAACCTTCTATCTCTAATAGTTTGTGAGTTACAGCCTGTCAAACATTTGGTATTTCTTGCAAATTTGCCAAAACTAAAACATTCGTAGCACCCAAACTAATTACGTTAGGAACTTGAAATTTGCACCGAAAATTAGTTCACGACATAGTGCAAAATCAGTGCAAATTTCAACCTTCTATCTCTAATAGTTTCTGAGTTACAGCCTGTCAAACATTTGGTATTTCTTGCAAATTTGCCATTACTAAAACATTCGTAGCACCCAAACTAATTACGTTAGGAACTTGAAATTTGCACCGAAAATTAGTTCACGACGATGTGCAAAATCAGTGCAAATTTCAACCTTCTATCTCTAATAGTTTGTGAGTTACAGCCTGTCAAACATTTGGTATTTCTTGCAAATTTGCCAAAACTAAAACATTCGTAGCACCCAAACTAATTACGTTAGGAACTTGAAATTTGCACCGAAAATTAGTTCACGACGATGTGCAAAATCAGTGCAAATTTCAACCTTCTATCTCTAATAGTTTGTGAGTTACAGCCTGTCAAACATTTGGTATTTCTTGCAAATTTGCCAAAACTAAAAAATTCGTAGCACCCAAACTAATTACGTTAGGAACTTGCAATTTGCACCGAAAATTAGTTCACGACGATGTGCAAAATCAGTGCAAATTTCAACCTTCTATCTCTAATAGTTTCTGAGTTACAGCCTGTCAAACATTTGGTATTTCTTGCAAATTTGCCAAAACTAAAAAATTCGTAGCACCCAAACTAATTACGTTAGGAACTTGAAATTTGCACCGAAAATTAGTTCACGACGATGCGCAAAAAATCAGTGCAAATTTCAACCTTCTATCTCTAATAGTTTGTGAGTTACAGCCTGTCAAACATTTGGTATTTCTTGCAAATTTGCCAAAACTAAAACATTCGTAGCACCCAAACTAATTACGTTAGGAACTTGAAATTTGCACCGAAAATTAGTTCACGACGATGTGCAAAATCAGTGCAAATTTCAACCTTCTATCTCTAATAGTTTGTGAGTTACAGCCTGTCAAACATTTGGTATTTCTTGCAAATTTGCCAAAACTAAAAAATTCGTAGCACCCAAACTAATTACGTTAGGAACTTGAAATTTGCGCCGAAAATTAGTTCACGACGATGTGCAAAAAATCAGTGCAAATTTCAACCTTCTATCTCTAATAGTTTGTGAGTTACAGCCTGTCAAACATTTGGTATTTCTTGCAAATTTGCCAAAACTAAAAAATTCGTAGCACCCAAACTAATTACGTTAGGAACTTGAAATTTGCACCGAAAATTAGTTCACGACGATGTGCAAAATCAGTGCAAATTTCAACCTTCTATCTCTAATAGTTTGTGAGTTACAGCCTGTCAAACATTTGGTATTTCTTGCAAATTTGCCAAAACTAAAAAATTCGTAGCACCCAAACTAATTACGTTAGGAACTTGAAATTTGCACCGAAAATTAGTTCACGACGATGTGCAAAAACTCAGTGCAAATTTCAACCTTCTATCTCTAATAGTTTCTGAGTTACAGCCTGTCAAACATTTGGTATTTCTTGCAAATTTGCCAAAACTAAAAAATTCGTAGCACCCAAACTAATTACGTTAGGAACTTGAAATTTGCACCGAAAATTAGTTCACGACGATGTGCAAAAACTCAGTGCAAATTTCAACCTTCTATCTCTAATAGTTTCTGAGTTACAGCCTGTCAAACATTTGGTATTTCTTGCAAATTTGCCAAAACTAAAACATTCGTAGCACCCAAACTAATTACGTTAGGAACTTGAAACTTGAACGAAGATTAGTTCACGACGATGTGCAAAATCAGTGCTAATTTCAACCTTCTATCTCTAATAGTTTGTGAGTTACAGCCTGTCAAACATTTGGTATTTCTTGCAAATTTGCCAAAACTAAAAAATTCGTAGCACCCAAACTAATTACGTTAGGAACTTGAAATTTGCACCGAAAATTAGTTCACGACGATGTGCAAAATCAGTGCAAATTTCAACCTTCTATCTCTAATAGTTTCTGAGTTACAGCCTGTCAAACATTTGGTATTTCTTGCAAATTTGCCAAAACTAAAAAATTCGTAGCACCCAAACTAATTACGTTAGGAACTTGAAATTTGCACCGAAAATTAGTTCACGACGATGTGCAAAACATCAGTGCAAATTTCAACCTTCTATCTCTAATAGTTTGTGAGTTACAGCCTGTCAAACATTTGGTATTTCTTGCAAATTTGCCAAAACTAAAACATTCGTAGCACCCAAACTAATTACGTTAGGAACTTGAAATTTGCACCGAAAATTAGTTCACGACGATGTGCAAAATCAGTGCAAATTTCAACCTTCTATCTCTAATAGTTTGTGAGTTACAGCCTGTCAAACATTTGGTATTTCTTGCAAATTTGCCAAAACTAAAACATTCGTAGCACCCAAACTAATTACGTTAGGAACTTGAAATTTGCACCGAAAATTAGTTCACGACGATGTGCAAAATCAGTGCAAATTTCAACCTTCTATCTCTAATAGTTTGTGAGTTACAGCCTGTCAAACATTTGGTATTTCTTGCAAATTTGCCAAAACTAAAAAATTCGTAGCACCCAAACTAATTACGTTAGGAACTTGCAATTTGCACCGAAAATTAGTTCACGACGATGTGCAAAATCAGTGCAAATTTCAACCTTCTATCTCTAATAGTTTCTGAGTTACAGCCTGTCAAACATTTGGTATTTCTTGCAAATTTGCCAAAACTAAAAAATTCGTAGCACCCAAACTAATTACGTTAGGAACTTGAAATTTGCACCGAAAATTAGTTCACGACGATGCGCAAAAAATCAGTGCAAATTTCAACCTTCTATCTCTAATAGTTTGTGAGTTACAGCCTGTCAAACATTTGGTATTTCTTGCAAATTTGCCAAAACTAAAACATTCGTAGCACCCAAACTAATTACGTTAGGAACTTGAAATTTGCACCGAAAATTAGTTCACGACGATGTGCAAAATCAGTGCAAATTTCAACCTTCTATCTCTAATAGTTTGTGAGTTACAGCCTGTCAAACATTTGGTATTTCTTGCAAATTTGCCAAAACTAAAAAATTCGTAGCACCCAAACTAATTACGTTAGGAACTTGAAATTTGCGCCGAAAATTAGTTCACGACGATGTGCAAAAAATCAGTGCAAATTTCAACCTTCTATCTCTAATAGTTTCTGAGTTACAGCCTGTCAAACATTTGGTATTTCTTGCACATTTGCCAAAACTAAAACATTCGTAGCACCCAAACTAATTACGTTAGGAACTTGAAACTTGAACGAAGATTAGTTCACGACGATGTTCAAAATCAGTGCAAATTTCAACCTTCTATCTCTAATAGTTTGTGAGTTACAGCCTGTCAAACATTTGGTATTTCTTGCAAATTTGCCAAAACTAAAAAATTCGTAGCACCCAAACTAATTACGTTAGGAACTTGAAATTTGCACCGAAAATTAGTTCACGACGATGTGCAAAATCTGTGCAAATTTCAACCTTCTATCTCTAATAGTTTCTGAGTTACAGCCTGTCAAACATTTGGTATTTCTTGCAAATTTGCCAAAACTAAAAAATTCGTAGCACCCAAACTAATTACGTTAGGAACTTGAAATTTGCACCGAAAATTAGTTCACGACGATGTGCAAAAAATCAGTGCAAATTTCAACCTTCTATCTCTAATAGTTTGTGAGTTACAGCCTGTCAAACATTTGGTATTTCTTGCAAATTTGCCAAAACTAAAACATTCGTAGCACCCAAACTAATTACGTTAGGAACTTGAAATTTGCACCGAAAATTTGTTCACGACGATGTGCAAAATCAGTGCAAATTTCAACCTTCTATCTCTAATAGTTTGTGAGTTACAGCCTGTCAAACATTTGGTATTTCTTGCAAATTTGCCAAAATTAAAAAATTCGTAGCACCCAAACTAATTACGTTAGGAACTTGAAATTTGCACCGAAAATTAGTTCACGACGATGTGCAAAATCAGTGCAAATTTCAACCTTCTATCTCTAATAGTTTGTGAGTTACAGCCTGTCAAACATTTGGTATTTCTTGCAAATTTGCCAAAACTAAAAAATTCGTAGCACCCAAACTAATTACGTTAGGAACTTGAAATTTGCACCGAAAATTAGTTCACGACATAGTGCAAAATCAGTGCAAATTTCAACCTTCTATCTCTAATAGTTTGTGAGTTACAGCCTGTCAAACATTTGGTATTTCTTGCAAATTTGCCAAAACTAAAACATTCGTAGCACCCAAACTAATTACGTTAGGAACTTGAAATTTGCACCGAAAATTAGCTCACGACGATGTGCAAAAACTCAGTGCAAATTTCAACCTTCTATCTCTAATAGTTTCTGAGTTACAGCCTGTCAAACATTTGGTATTTCTTGCAAATTTGCCAAAACTAAAAAATTCGTAGCACCCAAACTAATTACGTTAGGAACTTGAAATTTGCACCGAAAATTAGTTCACGACGATGTGCAAAAACTCAGTGCAAATTTCAACCTTCTATCTCTAATAGTTTCTGAGTTACAGCCTGTCAAACATTTGGTATTTCTTGCAAATTTGCCAAAACTAAAAAATTCGTAGCACCCAAACTAATTACGTTAGGAACTTGAAATTTGCACCGAAAATTAGTTCACGACGATGTGCAAAAACTCAGTGCAAATTTCAACCTTCTATCTCTAATAGTTTCTGAGTTACAGCCTGTCAAACATTTGGTATTTCTTGCAAATTTGCCAAAACTAAAACATTCGTAGCACCCAAACTAATTACGTTAGGAACTTGAAACTTGAACGAAGATTAGTTCACGACGATGTGCAAAATCAGTGCTAATTTCAACCTTCTATCTCTAATAGTTTGTGAGTTACAGCCTGTCAAACATTTGGTATTTCTTGCAAATTTGCCAAAACTAAAAAATTCGTAGCACCCAAACTAATTACGTTAGGAACTTGAAATTTGCACCGAAAATTAGTTCACGACGATGTGCAAAATCAGTGCAAATTTCAACCTTCTATCTCTAATAGTTTCTGAGTTACAGCCTGTCAAACATTTGGTATTTCTTGCAAATTTGCCAAAACTAAAACATTCGTAGCACCCAAACTAATTACGTTAGGAACTTGAAATTTGCACCGAAAATTAGTTCACGACGATGTGCAAAATCAGTGCAAATTTCAACCTTCTATCTCTAATAGTTTGTGAGTTACAGCCTGTCAAACATTTGGTATTTCTTGCAAATTTGCCAAAACTAAAACATTCGTAGCACCCAAACTAATTACGTTAGGAACTTGAAATTTGCACCGAAAATTAGTTCACGACATAGTGCAAAATCAGTGCAAATTTCAACCTTCTATCTCTAATAGTTTCTGAGTTACAGCCTGTCAAACATTTGGTATTTCTTGCAAATTTGCCATTACTAAAACATTCGTAGCACCCAAACTAATTACGTTAGGAACTTGAAATTTGCACCGAAAATTAGTTCACGACGATGTGCAAAATCAGTGCAAATTTCAACCTTCTATCTCTAATAGTTTGTGAGTTACAGCCTGTCAAACATTTGGTATTTCTTGCAAATTTGCCAAAACTAAAACATTCGTAGCACCCAAACTAATTACGTTAGGAACTTGAAATTTGCACCGAAAATTAGTTCACGACGATGTGCAAAATCAGTGCAAATTTCAACCTTCTATCTCTAATAGTTTGTGAGTTACAGCCTGTCAAACATTTGGTATTTCTTGCAAATTTGCCAAAACTAAAAAATTCGTAGCACCCAAACTAATTACGTTAGGAACTTGCAATTTGCACCGAAAATTAGTTCACGACGATGTGCAAAATCAGTGCAAATTTCAACCTTCTATCTCTAATAGTTTCTGAGTTACAGCCTGTCAAACATTTGGTATTTCTTGCAAATTTGCCAAAACTAAAAAATTCGTAGCACCCAAACTAATTACGTTAGGAACTTGAAATTTGCACCGAAAATTAGTTCACGACGATGCGCAAAAAATCAGTGCAAATTTCAACCTTCTATCTCTAATAGTTTGTGAGTTACAGCCTGTCAAACATTTGGTATTTCTTGCAAATTTGCCAAAACTAAAACATTCGTAGCACCCAAACTAATTACGTTAGGAACTTGAAATTTGCACCGAAAATTAGTTCACGACGATGTGCAAAATCAGTGCAAATTTCAACCTTCTATCTCTAATAGTTTGTGAGTTACAGCCTGTCAAACATTTGGTATTTCTTGCAAATTTGCCAAAACTAAAAAATTCGTAGCACCCAAACTAATTACGTTAGGAACTTGAAATTTGCGCCGAAAATTAGTTCACGACGATGTGCAAAAAATCAGTGCAAATTTCAACCTTCTATCTCTAATAGTTTGTGAGTTACAGCCTGTCAAACATTTGGTATTTCTTGCAAATTTGCCAAAACTAAAAAATTCGTAGCACCCAAACTAATTACGTTAGGAACTTGAAATTTGCACCGAAAATTAGTTCACGACGATGTGCAAAATCAGTGCAAATTTCAACCTTCTATCTCTAATAGTTTGTGAGTTACAGCCTGTCAAACATTTGGTATTTCTTGCAAATTTGCCAAAACTAAAAAATTCGTAGCACCCAAACTAATTACGTTAGGAACTTGAAATTTGCACCGAAAATTAGTTCACGACGATGTGCAAAAACTCAGTGCAAATTTCAACCTTCTATCTCTAATAGTTTCTGAGTTACAGCCTGTCAAACATTTGGTATTTCTTGCAAATTTGCCAAAACTAAAAAATTCGTAGCACCCAAACTAATTACGTTAGGAACTTGAAATTTGCACCGAAAATTAGTTCACGACGATGTGCAAAAACTCAGTGCAAATTTCAACCTTCTATCTCTAATAGTTTCTGAGTTACAGCCTGTCAAACATTTGGTATTTCTTGCAAATTTGCCAAAACTAAAACATTCGTAGCACCCAAACTAATTACGTTAGGAACTTGAAACTTGAACGAAGATTAGTTCACGACGATGTGCAAAATCAGTGCTAATTTCAACCTTCTATCTCTAATAGTTTGTGAGTTACAGCCTGTCAAACATTTGGTATTTCTTGCAAATTTGCCAAAACTAAAAAATTCGTAGCACCCAAACTAATTACGTTAGGAACTTGAAATTTGCACCGAAAATTAGTTCACGACGATGTGCAAAATCAGTGCAAATTTCAACCTTCTATCTCTAATAGTTTCTGAGTTACAGCCTGTCAAACATTTGGTATTTCTTGCAAATTTGCCAAAACTAAAAAATTCGTAGCACCCAAACTAATTACGTTAGGAACTTGAAATTTGCACCGAAAATTAGTTCACGACGATGTGCAAAACATCAGTGCAAATTTCAACCTTCTATCTCTAATAGTTTGTGAGTTACAGCCTGTCAAACATTTGGTATTTCTTGCAAATTTGCCAAAACTAAAACATTCGTAGCACCCAAACTAATTACGTTAGGAACTTGAAATTTGCACCGAAAATTAGTTCACGACGATGTGCAAAATCAGTGCAAATTTCAACCTTCTATCTCTAATAGTTTGTGAGTTACAGCCTGTCAAACATTTGGTATTTCTTGCAAATTTGCCAAAACTAAAACATTCGTAGCACCCAAACTAATTACGTTAGGAACTTGAAATTTGCACCGAAAATTAGTTCACGACGATGTGCAAAATCAGTGCAAATTTCAACCTTCTATCTCTAATAGTTTGTGAGTTACAGCCTGTCAAACATTTGGTATTTCTTGCAAATTTGCCAAAACTAAAAAATTCGTAGCACCCAAACTAATTACGTTAGGAACTTGCAATTTGCACCGAAAATTAGTTCACGACGATGTGCAAAATCAGTGCAAATTTCAACCTTCTATCTCTAATAGTTTCTGAGTTACAGCCTGTCAAACATTTGGTATTTCTTGCAAATTTGCCAAAACTAAAAAATTCGTAGCACCCAAACTAATTACGTTAGGAACTTGAAATTTGCACCGAAAATTAGTTCACGACGATGCGCAAAAAATCAGTGCAAATTTCAACCTTCTATCTCTAATAGTTTGTGAGTTACAGCCTGTCAAACATTTGGTATTTCTTGCAAATTTGCCAAAACTAAAACATTCGTAGCACCCAAACTAATTACGTTAGGAACTTGAAATTTGCACCGAAAATTAGTTCACGACGATGTGCAAAATCAGTGCAAATTTCAACCTTCTATCTCTAATAGTTTGTGAGTTACAGCCTGTCAAACATTTGGTATTTCTTGCAAATTTGCCAAAACTAAAAAATTCGTAGCACCCAAACTAATTACGTTAGGAACTTGAAATTTGCGCCGAAAATTAGTTCACGACGATGTGCAAAAAATCAGTGCAAATTTCAACCTTCTATCTCTAATAGTTTCTGAGTTACAGCCTGTCAAACATTTGGTATTTCTTGCACATTTGCCAAAACTAAAACATTCGTAGCACCCAAACTAATTACGTTAGGAACTTGAAACTTGAACGAAGATTAGTTCACGACGATGTTCAAAATCAGTGCAAATTTCAACCTTCTATCTCTAATAGTTTGTGAGTTACAGCCTGTCAAACATTTGGTATTTCTTGCAAATTTGCCAAAACTAAAAAATTCGTAGCACCCAAACTAATTACGTTAGGAACTTGAAATTTGCACCGAAAATTAGTTCACGACGATGTGCAAAATCTGTGCAAATTTCAACCTTCTATCTCTAATAGTTTCTGAGTTACAGCCTGTCAAACATTTGGTATTTCTTGCAAATTTGCCAAAACTAAAAAATTCGTAGCACCCAAACTAATTACGTTAGGAACTTGAAATTTGCACCGAAAATTAGTTCACGACGATGTGCAAAAAATCAGTGCAAATTTCAACCTTCTATCTCTAATAGTTTGTGAGTTACAGCCTGTCAAACATTTGGTATTTCTTGCAAATTTGCCAAAACTAAAACATTCGTAGCACCCAAACTAATTACGTTAGGAACTTGAAATTTGCACCGAAAATTTGTTCACGACGATGTGCAAAATCAGTGCAAATTTCAACCTTCTATCTCTAATAGTTTGTGAGTTACAGCCTGTCAAACATTTGGTATTTCTTGCAAATTTGCCAAAATTAAAAAATTCGTAGCACCCAAACTAATTACGTTAGGAACTTGAAATTTGCACCGAAAATTAGTTCACGACGATGTGCAAAATCAGTGCAAATTTCAACCTTCTATCTCTAATAGTTTGTGAGTTACAGCCTGTCAAACATTTGGTATTTCTTGCAAATTTGCCAAAACTAAAAAATTCGTAGCACCCAAACTAATTACGTTAGGAACTTGAAATTTGCACCGAAAATTAGTTCACGACATAGTGCAAAATCAGTGCAAATTTCAACCTTCTATCTCTAATAGTTTGTGAGTTACAGCCTGTCAAACATTTGGTATTTCTTGCAAATTTGCCAAAACTAAAACATTCGTAGCACCCAAACTAATTACGTTAGGAACTTGAAATTTGCACCGAAAATTAGCTCACGACGATGTGCAAAAACTCAGTGCAAATTTCAACCTTCTATCTCTAATAGTTTCTGAGTTACAGCCTGTCAAACATTTGGTATTTCTTGCAAATTTGCCAAAACTAAAAAATTCGTAGCACCCAAACTAATTACGTTAGGAACTTGAAATTTGCACCGAAAATTAGTTCACGACGATGTGCAAAAACTCAGTGCAAATTTCAACCTTCTATCTCTAATAGTTTCTGAGTTACAGCCTGTCAAACATTTGGTATTTCTTGCAAATTTGCCAAAACTAAAAAATTCGTAGCACCCAAACTAATTACGTTAGGAACTTGAAATTTGCACCGAAAATTAGTTCACGACGATGTGCAAAAACTCAGTGCAAATTTCAACCTTCTATCTCTAATAGTTTCTGAGTTACAGCCTGTCAAACATTTGGTATTTCTTGCAAATTTGCCAAAACTAAAACATTCGTAGCACCCAAACTAATTACGTTAGGAACTTGAAACTTGAACGAAGATTAGTTCACGACGATGTGCAAAATCAGTGCTAATTTCAACCTTCTATCTCTAATAGTTTGTGAGTTACAGCCTGTCAAACATTTGGTATTTCTTGCAAATTTGCCAAAACTAAAAAATTCGTAGCACCCAAACTAATTACGTTAGGAACTTGAAATTTGCACCGAAAATTAGTTCACGACGATGTGCAAAATCAGTGCAAATTTCAACCTTCTATCTCTAATAGTTTCTGAGTTACAGCCTGTCAAACATTTGGTATTTCTTGCAAATTTGCCAAAACTAAAAAATTCGTAGCACCCAAACTAATTACGTTAGGAACTTGAAATTTGCACCGAAAATTAGTTCACGACGATGTGCAAAATCAGTGCAAATTTCAACCTTCTATCTCTAATAGTTTGTGAGTTACAGCCTGTCAAACATTTGGTATTTCTTGCAAATTTGCCAAAACTAAAACATTCGTAGCACCCAAACTAATTACGTTAGGAACTTGAAATTTGCACCGAAAATTAGTTCACGACGATGTGCAAAATCAGTGCAAATTTCAACCTTCTATCTCTAATAGTTTGTGAGTTACAGCCTGTCAAACATTTGGTATTTCTTGCAAATTTGCCAAAACTAAAACATTCGTAGCACCCAAACTAATTACGTTAGGAACTTGAAATTTGCACCGAAAATTAGTTCACGACGATGTGCAAAATCAGTGCAAATTTCAACCTTCTATCTCTAATAGTTTGTGAGTTACAGCCTGTCAAACATTTGGTATTTCTTGCAAATTTGCCAAAACTAAAAAATTCGTAGCACCCAAACTAATTACGTTAGGAACTTGCAATTTGCACCGAAAATTAGTTCACGACGATGTGCAAAATCAGTGCAAATTTCAACCTTCTATCTCTAATAGTTTCTGAGTTACAGCCTGTCAAACATTTGGTATTTCTTGCAAATTTGCCAAAACTAAAAAATTCGTAGCACCCAAACTAATTACGTTAGGAACTTGAAATTTGCACCGAAAATTAGTTCACGACGATGCGCAAAAAATCAGTGCAAATTTCAACCTTCTATCTCTAATAGTTTGTGAGTTACAGCCTGTCAAACATTTGGTATTTCTTGCAAATTTGCCAAAACTAAAAAATTCGTAGCACCCAAACTAATTACGTTAGGAACTTGAAATTTGCACCGAAAATTAGTTCACGACGATGTGCAAAACATCAGTGCAAATTTCAACCTTCTATCTCTAATAGTTTGTGAGTTACAGCCTGTCAAACATTTGGTATTTCTTGCAAATTTGCCAAAACTAAAACATTCGTAGCACCCAAACTAATTACGTTAGGAACTTGAAATTTGAACCGAAAATTAGTTCACGACGATGTGCAAAAACTCAGTGCAAATTTCAACCTTCTATCTCTAATAGTTTGTGAGTTACAGCCTGTCAAACATTTGGTATTTCTGGCAAATTTGCCAAAACTAAAACATTCGTAGCACCCAAACTAATTACGTTAGGAACTTGAAATTTGCACCGAAAATTAGTTCACGACGATGTGCAAAAACTCAGTGCAAATTTCAACCTTCTATCTCTAATAGTTTGTGAGTTACAGCCTGTCAAACATTTGGTATTTCTTGCAAATTTGCCAAAATTAAAAAATTCGTAGCACCCAAACTAATTACGTTAGGAACTTGAAATTTGCACCGAAAATTAGTTCACGACGATGTGCAAAAAATCAGTGCAAATTTCTACCTTCTATCTCTAATAGTTTCTGAGTTACAGCCTGTCAAACATTTGGTATTTCTTGCACATTTGCCAAAACTAAAACATTCGTAGCACCCAAACTAATTACGTTAGGAACTTGAAATTTGCACCGAAAATTAGTTCACGACGATGTGCAAAAACTCAGTGCAAATTTCAACCTTCTATCTCTAATAGTTTGTGAGTTACAGCCTGTCAAACATTTGGTATTTCTTGCAAATTTGCCAAAATTAAAAAATTCGTAGCACCCAAACTAATTACGTTAGGAACTTGAAATTTGCATCGAAAATTAGTTCACGACGATGTGCAAAAAATCAGTGCAAATTTCTACCTTCTATCTCTAATAGTTTCTGAGTTACAGCCTGTCAAACATTTGGTATTTCTTGCACATTTGCCAAAACTAAAACATTCGTAGCACCCAAACTAATTACGTTAGGAACTTGAAACTTGAACGAAGATTAGTTCACGACGATGTGCAAAATCAGTGCAAATTTCAACCTTCTATCTCTAATAGTTTCTGAGTTACAGCCTGTCAAACATTTGGTATTTCTTGCAAATTTGCCAAAACTAAAACATTCGTAGCACCCAAACTAATTACGTTAGGAACTTAAAACTTGAACGAAGATTAGTTCATGGCGATGTGCAAAATCAGTGCAAATTTCAACCTTCTATCTCTAATAGTTTGTGAGTTACAGCCTGTCAAACATTTGGTATTTCTTGCAAATTTGCCAAAACTAAAACATTCGTAGCACCCAAACTAATTACGTTAGGAACTTGAAATTTGCACCGAAAATTAGTTCACGACGATGTGCAAAAAATCAGTGCAAATTTCAACCTTCTATCTCTAATAGTTTGTGAGTTACAGCCTGTCAAACATTTGGTATTTCTTGCAAATTTGCCAAAACTAAAACATTCGTAGCACCCAAACTAATTACGTTAGGAACTTGAAATTTGCACCGAAAATTAGTTCACGACGATGTGCAAAAACTCAGTGCAAATTTCAACCTTCTATCTCTAATAGTTTGTGAGTTACAGCCTGTCAAACATTTGGTATTTCTTGCAAATTTGCCAAAATTAAAAAATTCGTAGCACCCAAACTAATTACGTTAGGAACTTGAAATTTGCACCGAAAATTAGTTCACGACGATGTGCAAAAAATCAGTGCAAATTTCAACCTTCTATCTCTAATAGTTTCTGAGTTACAGCCTGTCAAACATTTGGTATTTCTTGCACATTTGCCAAAACTAAAACATTCGTAGCACCCAAACTAATTACGTTAGGAACTTGAAACTTGAACGAAGATTAGTTCACGACGATGTGCAAAATCAGTGCAAATTTCAACCTTCTATCTCTAATAGTTTGTGAGTTACAGCCTGTCAAACATTTGGTATTTCTTGCAAATTTGCCAAAACTAAAAAATTCGTAGCACCCAAACTAATTACGTTAGGAACTTGAAATTTGCACCGAAAATTAGTTCACGACGATGTGCAAAATCAGTGCAAATTTCAACCTTCTATCTCTAATAGTTTCTGAGTTACAGCCTGTCAAACATTTGGTATTTCTTGCAAATTTGCCAAAACTAAAAAATTCGTAGCACCCAAACTAATTACGTTAGGAACTTGAAATTTGCACCGAAAATTAGTTCACGACGATGTGCAAAAAATCAGTGCAAATTTCAACCTTCTATCTCTAATAGTTTGTGAGTTACAGCCTGTCAAACATTTGGTATTTCTTGCAAATTTGCCAAAACTAAAACATTCGTAGCACCCAAACTAATTACGTTAGGAACTTGAAATTTGCACTGAAAATTAGTTCACGACGATGTGCAAAATCAGTGCAAATTTCAACCTTCTATCTCTAATAGTTTGTGAGTTACAGCCTGTCAAACATTTGGTATTTCTTGCAAATTTGCCAAAATTAAAAAATTCGTAGCACCCAAACTAATTACGTTAGGAACTTGAAATTTGCACCGAAAATTAGTTCACGACGATGTGCAAAATCAGTGCAAATTTCAACCTTCTATCTCTAATAGTTTGTGAGTTACAGCCTGTCAAACATTTGGTATTTCTTGTAAATTTGCCAAAACTAAAAAATTCGTAACACCCAAACTAATTACGTTAGGAACTTGAAATTTGCACCGAAAATTAGTTCACGACGATGTGCAAAAACTCAGTGCAAATTTCAACCTTCTATCTCTGATAGTTTCTGAGTTACAGCCTGTCAAACATTTGGTATTTCTTGCAAATTTGCCAAAACTAAAAAATTCGTAGCACCCAAACTAATTACGTTAGGAACTTGAAATTTGCACCGAAAATTAGTTCACAACGATGTGCAAAAACTCAGTGCAAATTTCAACCTTCTATCTCTAATAGTTTCTGAGTTACAGCCTGTCAAACATTTGGTATTTCTTGCAAATTTGCCAAAACTAAAACATTCGTAGCACCCACACTAATTACGTTAGGAACTTGAAACTTGAACGAAGATTAGTTCACGACGATGTGCAAAAAATCAGTGCAAATTTCAACCTTCTATCTCTAATAGTTTGTGAGTTACAGCCTGTCAAACATTTGGTATTTCTTGCACATTTGCCAAAACTAAAACATTCGTAGCACCCAAACTAATTACGTTAGGAACTTGAAACTTGAACGAAGATTAGTTCACGACGATGTGCAAAATCAGTGCAAATTTCAACCTTCTATCTCTAATAGTTTGTGAGTTACAGCCTGTCAAACATTTGGTATTTCTTGCAAATTTGCCAAAACTAAAAAATTCGTTTCACCCAAACTAATTACGTTAGGAACTTGAAATTTGCACCGAAAATTAGTTCACGACGATGTGCAAAATCAGTGCAAATTTCAACCTTCTATCTCTAATAGTTTGTGAGTTACAGCCTGTCAAACATTTGGTATTTCTTGCAAATTTGCCAAAACTAAAACATTCGTAGCACCCAAACTAATTACGTTAGGAACTTGAAATTTGCACCGAAAATTAGTTCACGACGATGTGCAAAAACTCAGTGCAAATTTCAACCTTCTATCTCTAATAGTTTCTGAGTTACAGCCTGTCAAACATTTGGTATTTCTTGCAAATTTGCCAAAACTAAAACATTCGTAGCACCCAAACTAATTACGTTAGGAACTTAAAACTTGAACGAAGATTAGTTCATGGCGATGTGCAAAATCAGTGCAAATTTCAACCTTCTATCTCTAATAGTTTGTGAGTTACAACCTGTCAAACATTTGGTATTTCTTGCAAATTTGCCAAAACTAAAACATTCGTAGCACCCAAACTAATTACGTTAGGAACTTGAAACTTGAACGAAGATTAGTTCACGACGATGTGCAAAATCAGTGCTAATTTCAACCTTCTATCTCTAATAGTTTGTGAGTTACAGCCTGTCAAACATTTGGTATTTCTTGCAAATTTGCCATTACTAAAACATTCGTAGCACCCAAACTAATTACGTTAGGAACTTGAAATTTGCACCGAAAATTAGTTCACGACGATGTGCAAAATCAGTGCAAATTTCAACCTTCTATCTCTAATAGTTTCTGAGTTACAGCCTGTCAAACATTTCGTATTTCTTGCAAATTTGCCAAAACTAAAAAATTCGTAGCACCCAAACTAATTACGTTAGGAACTTGAAATTTGCACCGAAAATTAGTTCACGACGATGTGCAAAAACTCAGTGCAAATTTCAACCTTCTATCTCTAATAGTTTGTGAGTTACAGCCTGTCAAACATTTGGTATTTCTTGCAAATTTGCCAAAATTAAAAAATTCGTAGCACCCAAACTAATTACGTTAGGAACTTGAAATTTGCACCGAAAATTAGTTCACGACGATGTGCAAAAAATCAGTGCAAATTTCAACCTTCTATCTCTAATAGTTTGTGAGTTACAGCCTGTCAAACATTTGGTATTTCTTGCACATTTGCCAAAACTAAAACATTCGTAGCACCCAAACTAATTACGTTAGGAACTTGAAACTTGAACGAAGATTAGTTCACGACGATGTGCAAAATCAGTGCAAATTTCAACCTTCTATCTCTAATAGTTTGTGAGTTACAGCCTGTCAAACATTTGGTATTTCTTGCAAATTTGCCAAAACTAAAAAATTCGTAGCACCCAAACTAATTACGTTAGGAACTTGAAATTTGCACCGAAAATTAGTTCACGACGATGTGCAAAATCAGTGCAAATTTCAACCTTCTATCTCTAATAGTTTGTGAGTTACAGCCTGTCAAACATTTGGTATTTCTTGCAAATTTGCCAAAACTAAAACATTCGTAGCACCCAAACTAATTACGTTAGGAACTTGAAATTTGCACCGAAAATTAGTTCACGACGATGTGCAAAATCAGTGCAAATTTCAACCTTCTATCTCTAATAGTTTGTGAGTTACAGCCTGTCAAACATTTGGTATTTCTTGCAAATTTGCCAAAATTAAAAAATTCGTAGCACCCAAACTAATTACGTTAGGAACTTGAAATTTGCACCGAAAATTAGTTCACGACGATGTGCAAAAACTCAGTGCAAATTTCAACCTTCTATCTCTAATAGTTTCTGAGTTACAGCCTGTCAAACATTTGGTATTTCTTGCAAATTTGCCAAAACTAAAACATTCGTAGCACCCAAACTAATTACGTTAGGAACTTAAAACTTGAACGAAGATTAGTTCATGGCGATGTGCAAAATCAGTGCAAATTTCAACCTTCTATCTCTAATAGTTTGTGAGTTACAACCTGTCAAACATTTGGTATTTCTTGCAAATTTGCCAAAACTAAAACATTCGTAGCACCCAAACTAATTACGTTAGGAACTTGAAACTTGAACGAAGATTAGTTCACGACGATGTGCAAAATCAGTGCTAATTTCAACCTTCTATCTCTAATAGTTTGTGAGTTACAGCCTGTCAAACATTTGGTATTTCTTGCAAATTTGCCAAAACTAAAAAATTCGTAGCACCCAAACTAATTACGTTAGGAACTTGAAATTTGCACCGAAAATTAGTTCACGACGATGTGCAAAATCAGTGCAAATTTCAACCTTCTATCTCTAATAGTTTCTGAGTTACAGCCTGTCAAACATTTGGTATTTCTTGCAAATTTGCCAAAACTAAAACATTCGTAGCACCCACACTAATTACGTTAGGAACTTGAAACTTGAACGAAGATTAGTTCACGACGATGTGCAAAAACTCAGTGCAAATTTCAACCTTCTATCTCTAATAGTTTGTGAGTTACAGCCTGTCAAACATTTGGTATTTCTTGCAAATTTGCCAAAATTAAAAAATTCGTAGCACCCAAACTAATTACGTTAGGAACTTGAAATTTGCACCGAAAATTAGTTCACGACGATGTGCAAAAAATCAGTGCAAATTTCAACCTTCTATCTCTAATAGTTTGTGAGTTACAGCCTGTCAAACATTTGGTATTTCTTGCACATTTGCCAAAACTAAAACATTCGTAGCACCCAAACTAATTACGTTAGGAACTTGAAACTTGAACGAAGATTAGTTCACGACGATGTGCAAAATCAGTGCAAATTTCAACCTTCTATCTCTAATAGTTTGTGAGTTACAGCCTGTCAAACATTTGGTATTTCTTGCAAATTTGCCAAAACTAAAAAATTCGTTTCACCCAAACTAATTACGTTAGGAACTTGAAATTTGCACCGAAAATTAGTTCACGACGATGTGCAAAATCAGTGCAAATTTCAACCTTCTATCTCTAATAGTTTGTGAGTTACAGCCTGTCAAACATTTGGTATTTCTTGCAAATTTGCCAAAACTAAAACATTCGTAGCACCCAAACTAATTACGTTAGGAACTTGAAATTTGCACCGAAAATTAGTTCACGACGATGTGCAAAAACTCAGTGCAAATTTCAACCTTCTATCTCTAATAGTTTCTGAGTTACAGCCTGTCAAACATTTGGTATTTCTTGCAAATTTGCCAAAACTAAAACATTCGTAGCACCCAAACTAATTACGTTAGGAACTTAAAACTTGAACGAAGATTAGTTCATGGCGATGTGCAAAATCAGTGCAAATTTCAACCTTCTATCTCTAATAGTTTGTGAGTTACAACCTGTCAAACATTTGGTATTTCTTGCAAATTTGCCAAAACTAAAACATTCGTAGCACCCAAACTAATTACGTTAGGAACTTGAAACTTGAACGAAGATTAGTTCACGACGATGTGCAAAATCAGTGCTAATTTCAACCTTCTATCTCTAATAGTTTGTGAGTTACAGCCTGTCAAACATTTGGTATTTCTTGCAAATTTGCCATTACTAAAACATTCGTAGCACCCAAACTAATTACGTTAGGAACTTGAAATTTGCACCGAAAATTAGTTCACGACGATGTGCAAAATCAGTGCAAATTTCAACCTTCTATCTCTAATAGTTTCTGAGTTACAGCCTGTCAAACATTTCGTATTTCTTGCAAATTTGCCAAAACTAAAAAATTCGTAGCACCCAAACTAATTACGTTAGGAACTTGAAATTTGCACCGAAAATTAGTTCACGACGATGTGCAAAAACTCAGTGCAAATTTCAACCTTCTATCTCTAATAGTTTGTGAGTTACAGCCTGTCAAACATTTGGTATTTCTTGCAAATTTGCCAAAATTAAAAAATTCGTAGCACCCAAACTAATTACGTTAGGAACTTGAAATTTGCACCGAAAATTAGTTCACGACGATGTGCAAAAAATCAGTGCAAATTTCAACCTTCTATCTCTAATAGTTTGTGAGTTACAGCCTGTCAAACATTTGGTATTTCTTGCACATTTGCCAAAACTAAAACATTCGTAGCACCCAAACTAATTACGTTAGGAACTTGAAACTTGAACGAAGATTAGTTCACGACGATGTGCAAAATCAGTGCAAATTTCAACCTTCTATCTCTAATAGTTTGTGAGTTACAGCCTGTCAAACATTTGGTATTTCTTGCAAATTTGCCAAAACTAAAAAATTCGTAGCACCCAAACTAATTACGTTAGGAACTTGAAATTTGCACCGAAAATTAGTTCACGACGATGTGCAAAATCAGTGCAAATTTCAACCTTCTATCTCTAATAGTTTGTGAGTTACAGCCTGTCAAACATTTGGTATTTCTTGCAAATTTGCCAAAACTAAAACATTCGTAGCACCCAAACTAATTACGTTAGGAACTTGAAATTTGCACCGAAAATTAGCTCACGACGATGTGCAAAAACTCAGTGCAAATTTCAACCTTCTATCTCTAATAGTTTCTGAGTTACAGCCTGTCAAACATTTGGTATTTCTTGCAAATTTGCCAAAACTAAAAAATTCGTAGCACCCAAACTAATTACGTTAGGAACTTGAAATTTGCACCGAAAATTAGTTCACGACGATGTGCAAAAACTCAGTGCAAATTTCAACCTTCTATCTCTAATAGTTTCTGAGTTACAGCCTGTCAAACATTTGGTATTTCTTGCAAATTTGCCAAAACTAAAAAATTCGTAGCACCCAAACTAATTACGTTAGGAACTTGAAATTTGCTCCGAAAATTAGTTCACGACGATGTGCAAAAACTCAGTGCAAATTTCAACCTTCTATCTCTAATAGTTTCTGAGTTACAGCCTGTCAAACATTTGGTATTTCTTGCAAATTTGCCAAAACTAAAACATTCGTAGCACCCAAACTAATTACGTTAGGAACTTAAAACTTGAACGAAGATTAGTTCATGGCGATGTGCAAAATCAGTGCAAATTTCAACCTTCTATCTCTAATAGTTTGTGAGTTACAACCTGTCAAACATTTGGTATTTCTTGCAAATTTGCCAAAACTAAAACATTCGTAGCACCCAAACTAATTACGTTAGGAACTTGAAACTTGAACGAAGATTAGTTCACGACGATGTGCAAAATCAGTGCTAATTTCAACCTTCTATCTCTAATAGTTTGTGAGTTACAGCCTGTCAAACATTTGGTATTTCTTGCAAATTTGCCAAAACTAAAAAATTCGTAGCACCCAAACTAATTACGTTAGGAACTTGAAATTTGCACCGAAAATTAGTTCACGACGATGTGCAAAATCAGTGCAAATTTCAACCTTCTATCTCTAATAGTTTGTGAGTTACAGCCTGTCAAACATTTGGTATTTCTTGCAAATTTGCCAAAACTAAAACATTCGTAGCACCCAAACTAATTACGTTAGGAACTTGAAATTTGCACCGAAAATTAGTTCACGACGATGTGCAAAATCAGTGCAAATTTCAACCTTCTATCTCTAATAGTTTGTGAGTTACAGCCTGTCAAACATTTGGTATTTCTTGCAAATTTGCCAAAATTAAAACATTCGTAGCACCCAAACTAATTACGTTAGGAACTTGAAATTTGCACCGAAAATTAGTTCACGACGATGTTCAAAATCAGTGCAAATTTCAACCTTCTATCTCTAATAGTTTGTGAGTTACAGCCTGTCAAACATTTGGTATTTCTTGCAAATTTGCCAAAACTAAAAAATTCGTAGCACCCAAACTAATTACGTTAGGAACTTGAAATTTGCACCGAAAATTAGTTCACGACGATGTTCAAAATCAGTGCAAATTTCAACCTTCTATCTCTAATAGTTTGTGAGTTACAGCCTGTCAAACATTTGGTATTTCTTGGAAATTTGCCAAAACTAAAAAATTCGTAGCACCCAAACTAATTACGTTAGGAACTTGAAATTTGCACCGAAAATTAGTTCACGACGATGTGCAAAATCAGTGCAAATTTCAACCTTCTATCTCTAATAGTTTGTGAGTTACAGCCTGTCAAACATTTGGTATTTCTTGCAAATTTGCCAAAACTAAAAAATTCGTAGAACCCAAACTAATTACGTTAGGAACTTGAAATTTGCACCGAAAATTAGTTCACGACGATGTGCAAAATCAGTGCGAATTTCAAACTTCTATCTCTAATAGTTTGTGAGTTACAGCCTGTCAAACATTTGGTATTTCTGGCAAATTTGCCAAAACTAAAAAATTCGTAGCACCCAAACTAATTACGTTAGGAACTTGAAATTTGCACCGAAAATTAGTTCACGACGATGTGCAAAATCAGTGCAAATTTCAACCTTCTATCTCTAATAGTTTGTGAGTTACAGCCTGTCAAACATTTGGTATTTCTTGTAAATTTGCCAAAACTAAAACATTCGTAGCACCCAAACTAATTACGTTAGGAACTTGAAATTTGCACCGAAAATTAGCTCACGACGATGTGCAAAAACTCAGTGCAAATTTCAACCTTCTATCTCTGATAGTTTCTGAGTTACAGCCTGTCAAACATTTGGTATTTCTTGCAAATTTGCCAAAACTAAAAAATTCGTAGCACCCAAACTAATTACGTTAGGAACTTGAAATTTGCACCGAAAATTAGTTCACGACGATGTGCAAAAACTCAGTGCAAATTTCAACCTTCTATCTCTAATAGTTTCTGAGTTACAGCCTGTCAAACATTTGGTATTTCTTGCAAATTTGCCAAAACTAAAACATTTGTAGCACCCACACTAATTACGTTAGGAACTTGAAACTTGAACGAAGATTAGTTCATGGCGATGTGCAAAATCAGTGCAAATTTCAACCTTCTATCTCTAATAGTTTGTGAGTTACAGCCTGTCAAACATTTCGTATTTCTTGCAAATTTGCCAAAACTAAAACATTCGTAGCACCCAAACTAATTACGTTAGGAACTTGAAATTTGCACCGAAAATTAGTTCACGACGATGTGCAAAAAATCAGTGCAAATTTCAACCTTCTATCTCTAATAGTTTGTGAGTTACAGCCTGTCAAACATTTGGTATTTCTTGCAAATTTGCCAAAATTAAAAAATTCGTAGCACCCAAACTAATTACGTTAGGAACTTGAAATTTGCACCGAAAATTAGTTCACGACGATGTGCAAAAACTCAGTGCAAATTTCAACCTTCTATCTCTAATAGTTTGTGAGTTACAGCCTGTCAAACATTTGGTATTTCTTGCAAATTTGCCAAAATTAAAAAATTCGTAGCAACCAAACTAATTACGTTAGGAACTTGAAATTTGCACCGAAAATTAGTTCACGACGATGTGCAAAAAATCAGTGCAAATTTCAACCTTCTATCTCTAATAGTTTCTGAGTTACAGCCTGTCAAACATTTGGTATTTCTTGCACATTTGCCAAAACTAAAACATTCGTAGCACCCAAACTAATTACGTTAGGAACTTGAAACTTGAACGAAGATTAGTTCACGACGATGTGCAAAATCAGTGCAAATTTCAACCTTCTATCTCTAATAGTTTGTGAGTTACAGCCTGTCAAACATTTGGTATTTCTTGCAAATTTGACAAAACTAAAACATTCGTAGCACCCAAACTAATTACGTTAGGAACTTGAAATTTGCACCGAAAATTAGTTCACGACGATGTGCAAAATCAGTGCAAATTTCAACCTTCTATCTCTAATAGTTTGTGAGTTACAGCCTGTCAAACATTTGGTATTTCTGGCAAATTTGCCAAAACTAAAACATTCGTAGCACCCAAACTAATTACGTTAGGAACTTGAAATTTGCACCGAAAATTAGTTCACGACGATGTGCAAAAAATCAGTGCAAATTTCAACCTTCTATCTCTAATAGTTTGTGAGTTACAGCCTGTCAAACATTTGGTATTTCTTGCAAATTTGCCAAAATTAAAAAATTCGTAGCACCCAAACTAATTACGTTAGGAACTTGAAATTTGCACCGAAAATTAGTTCACGACGATGTGCAAAATCAGTGCAAATTTCAACCTTCTATCTCTAATAGTTTGTGAGTTACAGCCTGTCAAACATTTGGTATTTCTGGCAAATTTGCCAAAACTAAAACATTCGTAGCACCCAAACTAATTACGTTAGGAACTTGAAATTTGCACCGAAAATTAGTTCACGACGATGTGCAAAAAATCAGTGCAAATTTCAACCTTCTATCTCTAATAGTTTGTGAGTTACAGCCTGTCAAACATTTGGTATTTCTTGCAAATTTGCCAAAACTAAAACATTCGTAGCACCCAAACTAATTACGTTAGGAACTTGAAATTTGCACCGAAAATTAGTTCACGACGATGTGCAAAATCAGTGCAAATTTCAACCTTCTATCTCTAATAGTTTGTGAGTTACAGCCTGTCAAACATTTGGTATTTCTTGCAAATTTGCCAAAACTAAAACATTCGTAGCACCCAAACTAATTACGTTAGGAACTTGAAACTTGAACGAAGATTAGTTCACGACGATGTGCAAAATCAGTGCAAATTTCAACCTTCTATCTCTAATAGTTTGTGAGTTACAGCCTGTCAAACATTTGGTATTTCTTGCAAATTTGCCAAAACTAAAACATTCGTAGCACCCAAACTAATTACGTTAGGAACTTGAAATTTGCACCGAAAATTAGTTCACGACGATGTGCAAAATCAGTGCAAATTTCAACCTTCTATCTCTAATAGTTTGTGAGTTACAGCCTGTCAAACATTTGGTATTTCTTGCAAATTTGCCAAAACTAAAACATTCGTAGCACCCAAACTAATTACGTTAGGAACTTGAAATTTGCACCGAAAATTAGTTCACGACGATGTGCAAAATCAGTGCAAATTTCAACCTTCTATCTCTAATAGTTTGTGAGTTACAGCCTGTCAAACATTTGGTATTTCTTGCAAATTTGCCAAAACTAAAACATTCGTAGCACCCAAACTAATTACGTTAGGAACTTGAAATTTGCACCGAAAATTAGTTCACGACGATGTGCAAAATCAGTGCAAATTTCAACCTTCTATCTCTAATAGTTTGTGAGTTACAGCCTGTCAAACATTTGGTATTTCTTGCAAATTTGCCAAAACTAAAACATTCGTAGCACCCAAACTAATTACGTTAGGAACTTGAAACTTGAACGAAGATTAGTTCACGACGATGTGCAAAATCAGTGCAAATTTCAACCTTCTATCTCTAATAGTTTGTGAGTTACAGCCTGTCAAACATTTGGTATTTCTTGCAAATTTGCCAAAACTAAAACATTCGTAGCACCCAAACTAATTACGTTAGGAACTTGAAATTTGCACCGAAAATTAGTTCACGACGATGTGCAAAATCAGTGCAAATTTCAACCTTCTATCTCTAATAGTTTGTGAGTTACAGCCTGTCAAACATTTGGTATTTCTTGCAAATTTGCCAAAACTAAAACATTCGTAGCACCCAAACTAATTACGTTAGGAACTTGAAATTTGCACCGAAAATTAGTTCACGACGATGTGCAAAATCAGTGCAAATTTCAACCTTCTATCTCTAATAGTTTGTGAGTTACAGCCTGTCAAACATTTGGTATTTCTTGCAAATTTGCCAAAATTAAAAAATTCGTAGCACCCAAACTAATTACGTTAGGAACTTGAAATTTGCACCGAAAAATAGTTCACGACGATGTGCAAAAACTCAGTGCAAATTTCAACCTTCTATCTCTAATAGTTTGTGAGTTACAGCCTGTCAAACATTTGGTATTTCTGGCAAATTTGCCAAAATTAAAAAATTCGTAGCACCCAAACTAATTACGTTAGGAACTTGAAATTTGCACCGAAAATTAGTTCACGACGATGTGCAAAATCAGTGCAAATTTCAACCTTCTATCTCTAATAGTTTGTGAGTTACAGCCTGTCAAACATTTGGTATTTCTTGCAAATTTGCCAAAACTAAAACATTCGTAGCACCCAAACTAATTACGTTAGGAACTTGAAATTTGCACCGAAAATTAGTTCACGACGATGTGCAAAATCAGTGCAAATTTCAACCTTCTATCTCTAATAGTTTGTGAGTTACAGCCTGTCAAACATTTGGTATTTCTTGCAAATTTGCCAAAACTAAAACATTCGTAGCACCCAAACTAATTACGTTAGGAACTTGAAATTTGCACCGAAAATTAGTTCACGACGATGTGCAAAATCAGTGCAAATTTCAACCTTCTATCTCTAATAGTTTGTGAGTTACAGCCTGTCAAACATTTGGTATTTCTTGCAAATTTGCCAAAACTAAAACATTCGTAGCACCCAAACTAATTACGTTAGGAACTTGAAACTTGAACGAAGATTAGTTCACGACGATGTGCAAAATCAGTGCAAATTTCAACCTTCTATCTCTAATAGTTTGTGAGTTACAGCCTGTCAAACATTTGGTATTTCTTGCAAATTTGCCAAAACTAAAACATTCGTAGCACCCAAACTAATTACGTTAGGAACTTGAAATTTGCACCGAAAATTAGTTCACGACGATGTGCAAAATCAGTGCAAATTTCAACCTTCTATCTCTAATAGTTTGTGAGTTACAGCCTGTCAAACATTTGGTATTTCTTGCAAATTTGCCAAAACTAAAACATTCGTAGCACCCAAACTAATTACGTTAGGAACTTGAAATTTGCACCGAAAATTAGTTCACGACGATGTGCAAAATCAGTGCAAATTTCAACCTTCTATCTCTAATAGTTTGTGAGTTACAGCCTGTCAAACATTTGGTATTTCTGGCAAATTTGCCAAAATTAAAAAATTCGTAGCACCCAAACTAATTACGTTAGGAACTTGAAATTTGCACCGAAAATTAGTTCACGACGATGTGCAAAATCAGTGCAAATTTCAACCTTCTATCTCTAATAGTTTGTGAGTTACAGCCTGTCAAACATTTGGTATTTCTGGCAAATTTACCAAAATTAAAAAATTCGTAGCACCCAAACTAATTACGTTAGGAACTTGAAATTTGCACCGAAAATTAGTTCACGACGATGTGCAAAAAATCAGTGCAAATTTCTACCTTCTATCTCTAATAGTTTCTGAGTTACAGCCTGTCAAACATTTGGTATTTCTTGCAAATTTGCCAAAACTAAAACATTCGTAGCACCCAAACTAATTACGTTAGGAACTTGAAATTTGCACCGAAAATTAGTTCACGACGATGTGCAAAATCAGTGCAAATTTCAACCTTCTATCTCTAATAGTTTGTGAGTTACAGCCTGTCAAACATTTGGTATTTCTTGCAAATTTGCCAAAACTAAAACATTCGTAGCACCCAAACTAATTACGTTAGGAACTTGAAACTTGAACGAAGATTAGTTCACGACGATGTGCAAAATCAGTGCAAATTTCAACCTTCTATCTCTAATAGTTTGTGAGTTACAGCCTGTCAAACATTTGGTATTTCTTGCAAATTTGCCAAAACTAAAACATTCGTAGCACCCAAACTAATTACGTTAGGAACTTGAAATTTGCACCGAAAATTAGTTCACGACGATGTGCAAAATCAGTGCAAATTTCAACCTTCTATCTCTAATAGTTTGTGAGTTACAGCCTGTCAAACATTTGGTATTTCTTGCAAATTTGCCAAAACTAAAACATTCGTAGCACCCAAACTAATTACGTTAGGAACTTGAAATTTGCACCGAAAATTAGTTCACGACGATGTGCAAAATCAGTGTAAATTTCAACCTTCTATCTCTAATAGTTTGTGAGTTACAGCCTGTCAAACATTTGGTATTTCTTGCAAATTTGCCAAAATTAAAAAATTCGTAGCACCCAAACTAATTACGTTAGGAACTTGAAATTTGCACCGAAAAATAGTTCACGACGATGTGCAAAAACTCAGTGCAAATTTCAACCTTCTATCTCTAATAGTTTGTGAGTTACAGCCTGTCAAACATTTGGTATTTCTGGCAAATTTACCAAAATTAAAAAATTCGTAGCACCCAAACTAATTACGTTAGGAACTTGAAATTTGCACCGAAAATTAGTTCACGACGATGTGCAAAAAATCAGTGCAAATTTCTACCTTCTATCTCTAATAGTTTCTGAGTTACAGCCTGTCAAACATTTGGTATTTCTTGCACATTTGCCAAAACTAAAACATTCGTAGCACCCAAACTAATTACGTTAGGAACTTGAAATTTGCACCGAAAATTAGTTCACGACGATGTGCAAAAACTCAGTGCAAATTTCAACCTTCTATCTCTAATAGTTTGTGAGTTACAGCCTGTCAAACATTTGGTATTTCTTGCAAATTTGCCAAAATTAAAAAATTCGTAGCACCCAAACTAATTACGTTAGGAACTTGAAATTTGCACCGAAAAATAGTTCACGACGATGTGCAAAAAATCAGTGCAAATTTCTACCTTCTATCTCTAATAGTTTCTGAGTTACAGCCTGTCAAACATTTGGTATTTCTTGCACATTTGCTAAAACTAAAACATTCGTAGCACCCAAACTAATTACGTTAGGAACTTGAAACTTGAACGAAGATTAGTTCACGACGATGTGCAAAATCAGTGCAAATTTCAACCTTCTATCTCTAATAGTTTCTGAGTTACAGCCTGTCAAACATTTGGTATTTCTTGCAAATTTGCGAAAACTAAAAAATTCGTAGCACCCAAACTAATTACGTTAGGAACTTGAAATTTGCACCGAAAATTAGTTCACGACGATGTGCAAAAAATCAGTGCAAATTTCAACCTTCTATCTCTAATAGTTTGTGAGTTACAGCCTGTCAAACATTTGGTATTTCTTGCAAATTTGCCAAAATTAAAAAATTCGTAGCACCCAAACTAATTACGTTAGGAACTTGAAATTTGCACCGAAAATTAGTTCACGACGATGTGCAAAAACTCAGTGCAAATTTCAACCTTCTATCTCTAATAGTTTGTGAGTTACAGCCTGTCAAACATTTGGTATTTCTTGCAAATTTGCCAAAATTAAAAAATTCGTAGCAACCAAACTAATTACGTTAGGAACTTGAAATTTGCACCGAAAATTAGTTCACGACGATGTGCAAAAAATCAGTGCAAATTTCAACCTTCTATCTCTAATAGTTTCTGAGTTACAGCCTGTCAAACATTTGGTATTTCTTGCACATTTGCCAAAACTAAAACATTCGTAGCACCCAAACTAATTACGTTAGGAACTTGAAACTTGAACGAAGATTAGTTCACGACGATGTGCAAAATCAGTGCAAATTTCAACCTTCTATCTCTAATAGTTTGTGAGTTACAGCCTGTCAAACATTTGGTATTTCTTGCAAATTTGACAAAACTAAAACATTCGTAGCACCCAAACTAATTACGTTAGGAACTTGAAATTTGCACCGAAAATTAGTTCACGACGATGTGCAAAATCAGTGCAAATTTCAACCTTCTATCTCTAATAGTTTGTGAGTTACAGCCTGTCAAACATTTGGTATTTCTGGCAAATTTGCCAAAACTAAAACATTCGTAGCACCCAAACTAATTACGTTAGGAACTTGAAATTTGCACCGAAAATTAGTTCACGACGATGTGCAAAAAATCAGTGCAAATTTCAACCTTCTATCTCTAATAGTTTGTGAGTTACAGCCTGTCAAACATTTGGTATTTCTTGCAAATTTGCCAAAACTAAAACATTCGTAGCACCCAAACTAATTACGTTAGGAACTTGAAATTTGCACCGAAAATTAGTTCACGACGATGTGCAAAATCAGTGCAAATTTCAACCTTCTATCTCTAATAGTTTGTGAGTTACAGCCTGTCAAACATTTGGTATTTCTTGCAAATTTGCCAAAATTAAAAAATTCGTAGCACCCAAACTAATTACGTTAGGAACTTGAAATTTGCACCGAAAATTAGTTCACGACGATGTGCAAAATCAGTGCAAATTTCAACCTTCTATCTCTAATAGTTTGTGAGTTACAGCCTGTCAAACATTTGGTATTTCTGGCAAATTTGCCAAAACTAAAACATTCGTAGCACCCAAACTAATTACGTTAGGAACTTGAAATTTGCACCGAAAATTAGTTCACGACGATGTGCAAAAAATCAGTGCAAATTTCAACCTTCTATCTCTAATAGTTTGTGAGTTACAGCCTGTCAAACATTTGGTATTTCTTGCAAATTTGCCAAAACTAAAACATTCGTAGCACCCAAACTAATTACGTTAGGAACTTGAAATTTGCACCGAAAATTAGTTCACGACGATGTGCAAAATCAGTGCAAATTTCAACCTTCTATCTCTAATAGTTTGTGAGTTACAGCCTGTCAAACATTTGGTATTTCTTGCAAATTTGCCAAAACTAAAACATTCGTAGCACCCAAACTAATTACGTTAGGAACTTGAAACTTGAACGAAGATTAGTTCACGACGATGTGCAAAATCAGTGCAAATTTCAACCTTCTATCTCTAATAGTTTGTGAGTTACAGCCTGTCAAACATTTGGTATTTCTTGCAAATTTGCCAAAACTAAAACATTCGTAGCACCCAAACTAATTACGTTAGGAACTTGAAATTTGCACCGAAAATTAGTTCACGACGATGTGCAAAATCAGTGCAAATTTCAACCTTCTATCTCTAATAGTTTGTGAGTTACAGCCTGTCAAACATTTGGTATTTCTTGCAAATTTGCCAAAACTAAAACATTCGTAGCACCCAAACTAATTACGTTAGGAACTTGAAATTTGCACCGAAAATTAGTTCACGACGATGTGCAAAATCAGTGCAAATTTCAACCTTCTATCTCTAATAGTTTGTGAGTTACAGCCTGTCAAACATTTGGTATTTCTTGCAAATTTGCCAAAACTAAAACATTCGTAGCACCCAAACTAATTACGTTAGGAACTTGAAATTTGCACCGAAAATTAGTTCACGACGATGTGCAAAATCAGTGCAAATTTCAACCTTCTATCTCTAATAGTTTGTGAGTTACAGCCTGTCAAACATTTGGTATTTCTTGCAAATTTGCCAAAACTAAAACATTCGTAGCACCCAAACTAATTACGTTAGGAACTTGAAACTTGAACGAAGATTAGTTCACGACGATGTGCAAAATCAGTGCAAATTTCAACCTTCTATCTCTAATAGTTTGTGAGTTACAGCCTGTCAAACATTTGGTATTTCTTGCAAATTTGCCAAAACTAAAACATTCGTAGCACCCAAACTAATTACGTTAGGAACTTGAAATTTGCACCGAAAATTAGTTCACGACGATGTGCAAAATCAGTGCAAATTTCAACCTTCTATCTCTAATAGTTTGTGAGTTACAGCCTGTCAAACATTTGGTATTTCTTGCAAATTTGCCAAAACTAAAACATTCGTAGCACCCAAACTAATTACGTTAGGAACTTGAAATTTGCACCGAAAATTAGTTCACGACGATGTGCAAAATCAGTGCAAATTTCAACCTTCTATCTCTAATAGTTTGTGAGTTACAGCCTGTCAAACATTTGGTATTTCTTGCAAATTTGCCAAAATTAAAAAATTCGTAGCACCCAAACTAATTACGTTAGGAACTTGAAATTTGCACCGAAAAATAGTTCACGACGATGTGCAAAAACTCAGTGCAAATTTCAACCTTCTATCTCTAATAGTTTGTGAGTTACAGCCTGTCAAACATTTGGTATTTCTGGCAAATTTGCCAAAATTAAAAAATTCGTAGCACCCAAACTAATTACGTTAGGAACTTGAAATTTGCACCGAAAATTAGTTCACGACGATGTGCAAAATCAGTGCAAATTTCAACCTTCTATCTCTAATAGTTTGTGAGTTACAGCCTGTCAAACATTTGGTATTTCTTGCAAATTTGCCAAAACTAAAACATTCGTAGCACCCAAACTAATTACGTTAGGAACTTGAAATTTGCACCGAAAATTAGTTCACGACGATGTGCAAAATCAGTGCAAATTTCAACCTTCTATCTCTAATAGTTTGTGAGTTACAGCCTGTCAAACATTTGGTATTTCTTGCAAATTTGCCAAAACTAAAACATTCGTAGCACCCAAACTAATTACGTTAGGAACTTGAAATTTGCACCGAAAATTAGTTCACGACGATGTGCAAAATCAGTGCAAATTTCAACCTTCTATCTCTAATAGTTTGTGAGTTACAGCCTGTCAAACATTTGGTATTTCTTGCAAATTTGCCAAAACTAAAACATTCGTAGCACCCAAACTAATTACGTTAGGAACTTGAAACTTGAACGAAGATTAGTTCACGACGATGTGCAAAATCAGTGCAAATTTCAACCTTCTATCTCTAATAGTTTGTGAGTTACAGCCTGTCAAACATTTGGTATTTCTTGCAAATTTGCCAAAACTAAAACATTCGTAGCACCCAAACTAATTACGTTAGGAACTTGAAATTTGCACCGAAAATTAGTTCACGACGATGTGCAAAATCAGTGCAAATTTCAACCTTCTATCTCTAATAGTTTGTGAGTTACAGCCTGTCAAACATTTGGTATTTCTTGCAAATTTGCCAAAACTAAAACATTCGTAGCACCCAAACTAATTACGTTAGGAACTTGAAATTTGCACCGAAAATTAGTTCACGACGATGTGCAAAATCAGTGCAAATTTCAACCTTCTATCTCTAATAGTTTGTGAGTTACAGCCTGTCAAACATTTGGTATTTCTTGCAAATTTGCCAAAATTAAAAAATTCGTAGCACCCAAACTAATTACGTTAGGAACTTGAAATTTGCACCGAAAAATAGTTCACGACGATGTGCAAAAACTCAGTGCAAATTTCAACCTTCTATCTCTAATAGTTTGTGAGTTACAGCCTGTCAAACATTTGGTATTTCTGGCAAATTTACCAAAATTAAAAAATTCGTAGCACCCAAACTAATTACGTTAGGAACTTGAAATTTGCACCGAAAATTAGTTCACGACGATGTGCAAAAAATCAGTGCAAATTTCTACCTTCTATCTCTAATAGTTTCTGAGTTACAGCCTGTCAAACATTTGGTATTTCTTGCACATTTGCCAAAACTAAAACATTCGTAGCACCCAAACTAATTACGTTAGGAACTTGAAATTTGCACCGAAAATTAGTTCACGACGATGTGCAAAAACTCAGTGCAAATTTCAACCTTCTATCTCTAATAGTTTGTGAGTTACAGCCTGTCAAACATTTGGTATTTCTTGCAAATTTGCCAAAATTAAAAAATTCGTAGCACCCAAACTAATTACGTTAGGAACTTGAAATTTGCACCGAAAAATAGTTCACGACGATGTGCAAAAAATCAGTGCAAATTTCTACCTTCTATCTCTAATAGTTTCTGAGTTACAGCCTGTCAAACATTTGGTATTTCTTGCACATTTGCTAAAACTAAAACATTCGTAGCACCCAAACTAATTACGTTAGGAACTTGAAACTTGAACGAAGATTAGTTCACGACGATGTGCAAAATCAGTGCAAATTTCAACCTTCTATCTCTAATAGTTTCTGAGTTACAGCCTGTCAAACATTTGGTATTTCTTGCAAATTTGCGAAAACTAAAAAATTCGTAGCACCCAAACTAATTACGTTAGGAACTTGAAATTTGCACCGAAAATTAGTTCACGACGATGTGCAAAATCAGTGCAAATTTCAACCTTCTATCTCTAATAGTTTCTGAGTTACAGCCTGTCAAACATTTGGTATTTCTTGCAAATTTGCCAAAACTAAAAAATTCGTAGCACCCAAACTAATTACGTTAGGAACTTGAAATTTGCACCGAAAATTAGTTCACGACGATGTGCAAAAAATCAGTGCAAATTTCAACCTTCTATCTCTAATAGTTTGTGAGTTACAGCCTGTCAAACATTTGGTATTTCTTGCAAATTTGCCAAAACTAAAACATTCGTAGCACCCAAACTAATTACGTTAGGAACTTGAAATTTGCACCGAAAATTAGCTCACGACGATGTGCAAAAAATCAGTGCAAATTTCAACCTTCTATCTCTAATAGTTTTTGAGTTACAGCCTGTCAAACATTTGGTATTTCTTGCACATTTGCCAAAACTAAAACATTCGTAGCACCCAAACTAATTACGTTAGGAACTTGAAACTTGAACGAAGATTAGTTCACGACGATGTGCAAAATCAGTGCAAATTTCAACCTTCTATCTCTAATAGTTTCTGAGTTACAGCCTGTCAAACATTTGGTATTTCTTGCAAATTTGCCAAAACTAAAAAAATCGTAGCACCCAAACTAATTACGTTAGGAACTTGAAATTTGCACCGAAAATTAGTTCACGACGATGTGCAAAAAATCAGTGCAAATTTCAACCTTCTATCTCTAATAGTTTGTGAGTTACAGCCTGTCAAACATTTGGTATTTCTTGCAAATTTGCCAAAACTAAAATATTCGTAGCACCCAAACTAATTACGTTAGGAACTTGAAATTTGCACCGAAAATTAGCTCACGACGATGTGCAAAAAATCAGTGCAAATTTCAACCTTCTATCTCTAATAGTTTTTGAGTTACAGCCTGTCAAACATTTGGTATTTCTTGCAAATTTGCCAAAACTAAAACATTCGTAGCACCCAAACTAATTACGTTAGGAACTTGAAATTTGTATCGAAAATTAGTTCATGGCGATGTGCAAAATCAGTGCAAATTTCAACCTTCTATCTCTAATAGTTTGTGAGTTACAGCCTGTCAAACATTTGGTATTTCTTGCAAATTTGCCAAAACTAAAACATTCGTAGCACCCAAACTAATTACGTTAGGAACTTGAAACTTGCACCGAAAATTAGTTCACGGCGATGTGCAAAAACTCAGTGCAAATTTCAACCTTCTATCTCTAATAGTTTGTGAGTTACAGCCTGTCAAACATTTCGTATTTTTTGCAAATTTGCCAAAACTAAAACATTCGTAGCGCCCAAACTAATTACGTTAGGAACTTGAAATTTGCACCGAAGATTAGTTCATGGCGATGTGCAAATTTCAACCTTCTATCTCTAATAGTTTGTGAGTTACAGCCTGTCAAACTCTTGGTATTTCTTGCAAATTTGCCAAAACTAAAAAATTCGTAGCACCCAAACTAATTACGTTAGGAACTTGAAATTAGCACCGAAAATTATCTCCCTTTATTTCAATGTAAATTATAGTAACTCAAGAAGATTTATGTCCCTTTATTTCAATGTAAATTATAGTAACATAATTAGAGTTATTTCCCTTTAATTTAATGTATAATTTAATGTAAGTATAGTTATCTTTCTTTATTTTAAGTAGAAAAATAATGTACAAAGAGAGTTATCTCCCATTTATTTAATGTTAAGCATAGTGTCTTAAGTAGAGTAATCTTCCTTCATTTTAATGTAAATTATAGTAACTTGGTTAGAGTAATCTCCCTTTATTTAAATGTAAATTATAGTCACTTAAGTAGAGTTATTTCCCTTTAATTTAATGTAAATTATAGATTAGGGTGATTGAACAGCAACAAGTTACCATTCAATATAAGGCACTGGCACAGGGTTAATTATAGTAAGCTAAGTAGAGTTATCTCCCTTTATTTTAAGTAGAAAAGTAATGTACAAAGGGGTTATCTCCCTCTTTCCAATGTTAAGCATAGTGTCTTAAGTAAAGTTATCTCCCTTTATCATAAAGTGAATTATAGTAACTTGGTTAGAGTAATCTCCCTTTATTTCAAGGTACGTTATACTACTATTTTAGCAGCTAAAACACTACAAAAACAGCTAAACTACTAATAAAACTACATAACTATAGCTCAATACTACATTTATGACTAAATTTCAACTTAAATACTACAAAAATAGTTGAATGACTTCAGCAGCAGTTTAATTAAATTATGGCATCTACCGTTTAACTCCTGTAATAACTTAACGACTACAGCTAAACTACTACATATGAATTATGTGCGAAATTACGTCATGAACATCAACAGCCAAAATACTACATCAACAGCTAAAGTACATAGAGTTATAATAAGAACTATTTATAACTCTATGCTAAAGTACTACAACAACAGAAAAACGACATAACATCTGCAACAACAGCTAATTTCTACGCCAATTTAGCGGAATCAAGGTGACGACGTCGATATTGGTTGTCGACGTCAAGATAGTGGCGTCGCTGACGTCAAGGTGACATCAATGACGTCAAAAGGACGACGTCGATCGGCGTCAAGATGACGACGTCGATCGGCGTCAAGATGACGACGTCAGTGACGTTAATTTGACATCGTATGCACATCAAGATGGTAAAACCAGTGAACAGCTACATGGGATTCACGTGTATTGTTTTATAAAATAGTACTTACATAATCATGATACATAGTCATCTTATAATGTATAGTCATCTATTTGAATAACTTTTATCTTCTTTGTTTTTCTAAAATGTAATAAATACGTATAATTACTTTAAAATTATTATTAATCTACTTGGTGCACGGAATGCAACGAATGATTCATCTTCAATGTACATGACAAGCCTGTCGGGAGGGAAGGGGGTGTCTGAACGTTGCGAGAAAATGGTATCTCGACGTCAAACTGGAGGCTACAAGATGACTAGGTCAAATTGGCAACGTCAAAAGGACGACGTCGGTCAACGGATGGCGACGTCGGTCAACGTCAGTAAATATGGGTGTGAATGTAAATAGTAGTATATCAAATACAGTTATTTTTTACGTTTACGTGGATGGACAATGCTATGCAGTGTGTATTGAGGGAAATATTGCCAGAACGGCGGCTTGAGCATATTTTTTTTTATTTCCAACTGTCCGGGATATTTAACGTATACAGCCAGTAGCAGACGAGACTTTTCTTATGGGAGCCTCCAGATTTTTTTTTGATAATTAGCAAAACTTGTGCATTTATCTCGTAAGAAAAACAGCTAAATAAACATTCCAAAGGTGTTAAAATCTGTAGGCTCTTAGCAATCAAAACATGCAGATTATCCCCCAAAAAATCGTAAAAGATGGCGACGATGAACAGAGAAAATCCTGACCCCTCGTTGATTAATCCTCAATCAGAAACTAGAATCGTGAGACGATACTGGGCAGTGCGCATCCGGTTTCGTCTATGGGTGAAAAGTGTCATTTACAATCCATACATATAAATTGTTTATATTCGAGAGTGAAAAGTAGAATAACCAGTTCACGTTCGGTGAAAAATGGAATAACAAGCGTGTGATCGGTAGTGAAAAGTCATCTGATTAAAAAGTCGTTGTTTTTATTTATGTACATTTTTATACATCATTGGAAGTATAATAGTTAAAGAATATTTATTGATATTTTTCATATGCAATATCATACATATGAAAGAAATGAAGTGAAATGAATGGAGTTTACGTCCTATTTTTTCTACACCTATATGGGCTAACTGAGGACGGGTAAACGCCATGCAGTGTGCAGTGAGGGAAATTTTGCCTGACAGCGGCATTAGCCTGCTCTTTTTTTCGATTTCCAACTGTCGAGGGGACTTTAACGTACACAGCCAATAGCACACGGGACCTTGGTTTATTGTCCCATCCTAACGACTAGGCGCTATTTCCATGTCAGCCCCTCTGACCTGCATCACTGACGGGATTCAATTCTGGACGTTCACGTTGGCGAGCAAGCGTATAGCTCACTGAGTTGCCGCTTAACACCATTACTTGATATGTTATGTAAATGACATTAGAATTCTGAGTGTTAACTTTCTAAAAAGTTCGCAGTTCAGCTTGTAATTTGTCATATTAAAATGAAATTAGCAAAAAATTTATATTATTATTTTTTTAAAAAACATTTTAATGGTCAACGTTTTTAGACATACAGTTTTAAAACTTTTTTTTTAATAAATGACAGAACCAGATTTTTAAAACGAATTTATTTCTTTTGGCATCGGATCGTTTTCTTCTATATTTAGATTTTATTTTTTCATTTTACTACATAATTTAAAACGTTAAAAGCGGAAGAGACAATGTAAGAAAGTAAGCACTTGCAATTGTCAGTTGAGGGGATAGAACTGCATTTGAACATATAGACAACAAACATTTGTCAGTTGAAGGGAGAGAACTGCATTTAAACATACAGAGAACAAACATGTAAGTTTTAATCTTATATTTTGCAAGCAAGTGTTTTTTCAGATCATTTGAAAAATTCTTAATATAGTTCAGTAGGATACAATTCTCCCCAAAAAATTTCATTGTTGTATTTTAGTTTTATGATATTATTAAAAAAAACATTTGTTGTACATTATATCAAAACATTGACCAGTGAGAAGCTTTAAATGAAACAATACACTGTACACAGTACACTGCTCCTAAAGTGTGTGACGTGCTGAGGGGATGATACATTGTAACACAGCAACGTAGACTCTCACATGCCATCAGGTATGGGAAGATGTAATGACCCTTCCTATGCGATATTAAAAGGTAATGAATGTCCATTACTCTTACCTCCTATCAGTGATGCAGGTGTAATGATTTGAAGTGGGTCCCGGTGGCTTAGTGAATCAGATGCCTGCTCGCCATCCTGAACGTCCAGGGATGAATCCCGTCAGTGATACAGGTCGGAGGGGCTGACATGGTAAGGGCGTTTAATCGTGGGTGTAAATAAACCGATGTGCTAATTGGCTGTGCATGTTAAAGATACCTCGACAAATGGAAATCAGGCTAATGCAAAAATTTTCCTCATTGCGCACTGCATGCCGTTTGCCCGTCCTCAATATAGGTGCAGAAAAGCAGGACGTAAAACTCTATTCATTTCATTTCATTTTTCAAAAATTATAAATTTTTATGATACTTTCACTGTAATATATTTTTCCGGGTCGCATTACATTATTTATTTCTTTTATGATGACCATTTTTAACATAATGCAAACAAATATTTTCAATTATCTCCAAAATTAAGGAAGTTAAAATTACAAGATTACAAGCAAATGACGTCAAAACCGGAAGTGATATAAAGATTCTAGAAATATTTTTTTGTTCAGAATCAAAATGTCTTTCTACCTGTAAATTTTTAGATCGATCGAAAAAATTTCAAAAAAAACACGCACAGTTTCAATGGAATTTGATACAAAATTTGCAAGTTTTAAAAAGCGCAATTTTGATTCAAATATATTGTGTCATATATCATTTGAAAGAGCAGATTTAGCATAGTAAAAACGAAATACAATTTGTGACGTATGTAAATTAGGTCACGTGACAGAGCTCTTTAAAGTTAAAAAATGCAATTTTCAAATGGCGATAAAACCGGAAGTAAACATCATAAATCGGAAATGAATATATCATCTGATAGATCTCGTCAAGGGCAATAATTTTTGTACAGGTCAAGAGGTCATCAAAGGTCAAGGTCACTAGATATGAGCCTTGAAAGTTTCGGTCATTACTGAAATTCTTGTTCCGGAAATGTAAAGAAATTGAAATCGAAATTCAAAAATCGACAACCTACATTTTTTTTGCAATCGATTACAGAAGTCGTAGATATCAAAATTAAAAAAATCCGATTAACCCCCGGTTCTGAATTAAAATTTTAAGAAACATAGGTCAGTTCAAGATGGCGGCTGATCCCTTACACCTGGAAAAAATTTCATCATTTTATTTTTTATGTTTGACCAAATCTATGATAACACAAAATAATTTTTTCAAATATCTTCAATATTCCGGAAGTTGAAATTGAAAGTCTAGAAGCAAATGACGTCAAAACCGGAAGTGATATCAAAACTTTGAAAATTGATTTTCTTTGGAAATTCATATGTCTATGTTATTGAAAAGTTTCAGATCGATCGAAATAAAATTGCAAAAGTTAAAAAAAATCCTTTAAAAAGTGCTCCAAAAGTCAGATACAAAAGTCAAAATATGAATTTTTCAAAATTGCAATTTGTAGCTATTGGGTTAAACAAATGAACCAAAAAAGACCGATCACAATGTGTTGGAAAAATGAGTTGAAAATGGAAAAACCCTGAAATACGACTTTTTGATATACGTCATTTCCGGTAAGGCAAAAATGCGCCATTTTACATTTAAGCAACACCGAGCAGTTAATCATCGCAGGAAATGATGTCAAGTTATGTGTGGTATGTGCAGTTTTGGCTGGGGAGCGTGACCAGAAATAGACAAAAAAAAAAAAATAGTCAATTGCAAACCAAAGCAGTGCGTTCGACAAATCGAACGCACTGCAATAAAAAGGGAAATCCGAATGAAAATGCTTGTTAATGATTTGTTACCACCTTCTTTATCAACCAATCAATTCATCGATATGATAATCTAGAATCAAGATGGAGGTTCGATTACTGGAAGCTCCTTTTTTTAAAGATAAATTCCTATTTTCATACATTAAGCAGTGCTAAGGATAGAAAACACTGATAAAACCGATGTAAGAGGTGTAGAATTTTACCCTTTTGATTGGCTAGTACGTTTTGGGTAACCAATCGGTGGGTATGGATTGAATTCTGAATGAGCTGGCTCGACCAACAGAATGATTGTTGGTTTAAGCGATTCACAGTTAATCCGATATGCTTGAACAACTGTGATCAACAAAAGATTATTTGGATGGGTGCTAATGACTGGATAGAGGTTTATCAGGCTCGATTTCGAAAAAAAAATCGAATGGACGAAAGAAAAGGGGAGAGGGGGCATCCTCGGCTCGACCCCCACCCCTATTTTTGGCCGACTAATGTCAGAACCCTCTAAAAAATTTGTCGCTCGAGCCTTCGGCGCACGCAGTGTCATTGAATTTGAAGCATGTTATATTTCAGAGCCCCCCCCCCCTTTTCTCTAAATCCTGGATCCGCCTCTGAGGAGAAAGCCCTATTGGAATTTATTTATATGCCTTTGCATATAAGGCAAGCTTAAAGGATGTTTGAAGACGTGTTTAAGTCAGACAGCTTAATGATCGAAACTAACCCCTTAAAAGATTAAATGCACTATGCAATAAAAAAAAAACTAGATTCGCAATATTGGGCGTGTAGTGTGCGCAAGGGATTAACATGTCGTAGGGAGCAAAATTTTTTGCATTTAGTGCATCTGAACGTCATGCAATACAAGGCTCATGGTAGGCTACAATGTTGGGCTTATAACTGTATAATTCTATGCTTAAATGCAAATTCGAAAAATAACAGAACTTAACCAAGTATAAATAACTCTTAACAATATAACAAAACAAAAAACCTAACCAAGCCATTAAGATAATAACTGTGATTTGAATCGTTATAACTGAACTGTTAACGACAGATAACGGTTTATTACAGTTGACCGCTTAACGGTTTTCACCATGAATTTTGTCCTTAACTCGGACCAGGGTATTTTTTGCACATTTGCCAAAACTAAAAAATTCTTAGCACCCACACTATTAATGATAGGAACTTGAAATTTGCACCGAAAATTACTTCACGGCGATGTTCAAACGCAGGGCAAATTTCAACCTTCTATCTCTAATAGTTTGTGAGTTACAGCCTATCAAACATTTGGTATTTTTTGCAAATTTGCCAAAATTAAAAAAATTCGTAGCACTATGAATTTTGTCCTAAACTCGGACCAGGGATATTATCCATATTCAAATTGTTTCTTCCCTGAATTCAATTATACTCAATTTCCGAAAATCTTTGGTTGAGAGCATCCATAGACGAAAGGTTCCGCCGGTCGTAAGCACACATCTCTTTAAGTCTCGGAGGACCGAAGAATTGCCGGCAATGAGCACTTACGGCACGGGTCAGCCGAGATAATAGGCTAGTCGATCTTCCAATTCCAAAAACAAGGGGTGCAAACACCAGGGAAAATGCTCCGCCAAACTTGAAATTCAATGATGAAGGGCGGCGAAAGCATTAGAGATTATTGATCGGCTAACCTTGAGACCTATTGACAACGGATGGCTGGGAGGCAAGGCAAGGATCCACCGATATTAGAGCATCTGGGGCCTGTTTCTCAAAAAAGTCTTACGATTAAAAATTGTGGAATTTTTCATTGCAAAATGCTGAACTTACGACCAAAATTTATCGTAAGATTTTTTGAGAGACAAGGCCCTGATCAAGGGTCCGCCTATATTAAAGCATCAGATCAAGGGTCCGCCAATGGTGATACTCACTGAAGCATGGCAGATTGTAACAACTGGTTAAAGCTTCGACCCAATGATTGGTCAGCTAATGTCAACATTGTTTGGCTTCAATTGTGATCGACCAGGACTGTTAATAGATAATTAGGCTCTTGGCGATTTGAAACCTAATACAGTCACTTCCACGTAGGGTCGGAGAACGGCAGCTGGTAACCGTTGCATATACTGTAGAAAATATGGAGTTAGGACACTGTTTTTGAGGATCAGATAAAAAATGTTGTAAAGACAACGTTTTGTTTACTACGAAATGTGATACGAAGATGTGTTTTTAATGCTGATTTTAATGTTAATGCTTTACGATATCATTAGTGCATATATTGAAAAAGAGAGGACATAATACATCGCCCTGCTGACTACCGATTTTGTTCAACTTATACAATCTTTGGATAAACAGCTGGATTTTAAAAACAAAAGGAGCTAAGTTGGATGAAATAAGAAATTTGAACAGATACACTATATTGTTCACATTGTTCCAGCTCTAAAATCGACCTTAATTTTAGTAAGTACATTTTCCTTATAGTCAATTTGCATAAGAATCAATATCACTAGACGAAACAAATCTTTTTTACTTTAAAAGACTAAAGAAAATTATATTTCTCACTCCAAAATTCACATTTGACGCAAATCTAAGCATATTTTTATTTCCAAAGTTAATTTTAATTTCTTTCATTGTTCGTAACGGAGCGTAACAATGATGTCCCTATTACGTAACCGTTAACGGTTTAATTACTATCTAAACAATCGAGACTACATCAGCCAATAGTTGAAGTCGGGGATCCGAATGACCTCGAGTTTTAAACAGTTATTCACTATTCAAACTTAAACAATCAATTTTCTAACGCGATAGAGATCTTCAAGTGAAGAGTTCACGATAGAAAAGTGTGTGTTTTAACGAAATGTCATAGCTAGTTGTTAAAAGTATGAAATAGTGAGTTTTGTTTGCGTGATGGTCGAGAAATTTTATCATTTGTGTTTGTAAAGAGTGTTTTTGAGAAAGGGTCGAATACGAATAAAAAACATTCTCGATGATTTGTGCATGGATGATTATTCGTAAGGAAAAAGATGTGCATGGAAATCAAACATATTAGATTGACCTTGTTATAACTGTACACATTGGTATAACGAATCGTTCCTTCTTTTGAATAGTAACTTGTTACGTTTCAACCATTCTAATGTTTGTGATATTGTTGACCACCGTCTCATTAAAGGGATTGTAAAGTGTATTTCTAAACTTTGTATGTGTATCCATTCCGACGTCTGTGGTTCTTGCAACTAACTAACGCGTTTTATGACGTCACTGACAGTGATCTACCTTACGATACTATTGATATATATATGCAGAAGTATGTTTGTGCATTTTCTGATGGTTATTCAGGTTCGTTGATGAACGTCTCATTAACTGGCTGAATGGATAAGCTCTGATGGAAGCATCTTGATATTATAGGAGACAATATGGACATTTTGTTTCGCGGATGCATGAGGTAACCAAACCAGTTAACTGGAAATCGAACTACAAATCGGCGTGATTTATTGAACTTTTGACATTGAGAATATTTTTTAAAAAATCGGTCTAGTCTATGTGACAAGTTTTTTGACAGTCTCCATACATCACTAATCAATTGTTAAAATATTTGTTTGTTGACAGCTAGTTTTGTTTACTTCATTTATTGGTGATGTGTGTCGTCTTAGGATTGCTCAAAGATGCATTGACAAAGGGTGGTTGAAAGGTAACAAGTTACTATTCAACATAAGGCACAAATTAAGGGTTATATGGTTTTAGGTTAACAAGTTACTATTCAACAGAAAGCATTGACAAAGGTTAAGGGTTTAAGGTTAACAAGTTACTAGACAACAGAAGGCACCGTATATGGTAAGGGTTAGGTAACAAGTTACTATAGAAAGCATTGACAGATGGTAGTAGAAAGTAACAAGTTACTATTCAACAAAAGGCACTAGCGGCAGTGTCATAACATCATACTAAAATCTTATAATTTTAGAGTAAGCTATGACCAATTTTAAAATTAGATGGAGTCTATTCAGAGATGTGCAAAGATTCACTTCTAGTACAGTTGCTTATCATGCGATGTCTTAATGGACACCTATTAATAGACTGTATTTGCACCGTTTTTGCACGACTTGAGGGCACCTAATACCATTTGACGATTACATTATCAACAAGTTACCATGGTAACGCCACGTTTATTTACCAAGTCTTTATTCAATTCTCGTGAAAGGAAAGTGTAGCCTTTGTTTTTAGGGTTTTATTGCTCCATTGTTTTGACACGTTTCGTTACTTTTTGTAGACGACACAGTAGAAAGCTACAGTTGCTGTTAAGTCACCGATATAGCTGTTGTATTTGAGCCAGAGATGAAGATGATGCAGTTACTTCAGGTATAGTTATCCTTTAATTCAAACTACAGTATCTATAAAATTTGATTCAAAATGAAATAAAGAGGATTGTAAAGTGGTCTTTAAAACTTTGTATGTGTATCGGGGACACTGATAGCATCAAAATGCGCCATTCCAATTTCGATTCCGACGTCTGTGGTTCTTGCAGTTCACTAACGCGAGAAGGTTAGGAGCTTGGGTCCTTGTATATTGAAACCTTAAGGGACTATAATAGCTCACAAAAAATAAAATGAGCCAATCCCACGGTCTAACACCTGGGCATGGCTGATCCTAAAGAAGTCAGATTATCTCCAAAAGTGGCAAAAAAATATGACCCTAATAAAAGGAAGGTGTGAACACAATACAGAGGGCAGGATAATCCGGATTATCTCACTTCAGATTATCCAGTCACTCCTCTTATTTTCATTATTAATTAGGGTACAATTGACAGCGATTTTAGTGTACTAATATGCCAAAGGCGATGGGATTTTGTCACTCTTTTTGCTTCTTTATGGGTTTTAAATCAATTTCAAGAAGGCCCTTAAAAGTGTCAAAGAGGGGGTGCCATAAGTATCTTGACAAACCACACTTTTCTGAATAAATTGCCTTTTTACAACTAGCAAGGGCCTCCCGAAGTGCCATCCTTATTGTACTTTTATGCAATCAAACGTAGCATGAATGTATCAAACTTCAAAAAGGACAATCCCTTTAAGGCATAGATACAAAGTGGATAAGAACACACAATGTACATCAGAAGAAAATTTTTGACAACGAACTTCCGACAAGAGATAAAGAGCAAAATGAAACTAATCATTTGTAATAATAATGTTTCCGTTATGAGGAAACCGAAAGTACATCAGTTCTAGATCAACTCTATTGAGTAGTAATAAACCATAAACCATATCTTTCCTCACAATATTCTTGGCCGTTCTATAGAGGTGAGGGTGCGATGGAATTGGGAATTCTTAAGTACCAGTAGACTATAAACTACACCTTCCCTAACAAACATTGCATTGGCGGTTGCAAGTAGGTTGGGGTTGACAATCAAAAAATAACCGAAACGAAATGTAATCTAATTTTAATTAGATTGGGGTTGAGGAAGAACAAAGTGCTCGGATCTACATCTACATAGATATCAATAGTACCGGAAGGTAGATCACTGTCAGTGTCATAAAACGCGTTATTTTAAGAGGAATTGAAAGAACCACAGACGTCCGAATGGAAATTGGAATGACGCAAATTGATGCTTTCAGTGTCTCAGATACACATACAAAGTTTAGAAATACGCTTTACAATCCCTTTAACCTTTAATTACTTATTTCAGTGATGATGCAGTTCAATCAAAATGGATGCAGATGCTAACATCTCCGGCTTGGCCGATCTAGGAGTCTTGGGGACAAGTACTATGGCATCAGTTATCTCGAGTTCCGTGCCTATTATGGAAAAACATTCGAATATAACAAACGTGGAACATTTTAACGATATGAAAGCAGTTGTTCTGATACCAGTAGTAGTGTACAGTGCATTGTGTTTGATAGTGGGTGCTACCGGAAGTGCTTTAGTGTGTTTCATCTGTGGTTTCAAACTTCGTAAAAATGTGACCAATATCTTTGTTTTAGCGCTAGCTTCTGTGGACTTTGTGAGCTGTTTAGTTTGTATTCCGCTTGAAATCATGGAGCTCCGCGTCCCCTTTATGTTTGATTATCCGATCTTCTGTAAGTTGCAGAGAACCATACGATCTCTGACCACTATCACTTCCGGTTTAATATTGGTTGCTATAGCAATAGAGAGATACAACCGGATATGCAAACCACTCAATAAACATATCAATAATGCGCAAGCGCATCGGACATGTGGAGCAATAGTGCTCATAGGCATTACGTGTTCTTGGCCTGCTGTGTTAGTGTTTGGCAGCAAATCTACGGAACTATCGCCTTCAATAGTCGGAGTAGAATGCTCCACTGGAGACGAACTCTCCCAAACATTCTACCCTTTCGCTTTTTATGTGTTCTTATTCTTAGTGTACTTTGCCACTTCTATGTCTCTATGTGTTCTATACTCGTTAATCGCAACCAAAATCTGGAAGAGACGCAAGCTTCTTACGGATTTACGGACAAAGGAGCGAGCACCAACGATGGCAGACAATTATAGCTCCGATGTCAACTCGCATGCGAAATTTGTAGAAAACCTGGCTACAAACATTCAAAATGGGAAAATGCCCCGACCAACGGTAGCTATTGACGCTTGTCCGCATACTATGAAACGCAAGAGACTGTACAGCCGGAAACGTACGACATGTATAGTGTTTTTTATGACCTTAACATTTATCGTTAGTTGTCTCCCTTACATAATTGTATCTATCTGTCGATCTATCTTGCCGGAGTTGTTCACGGACCTGTCGGACGCAGGTGAAGTGTTTTTTCACCTTGCGCTTAAGTCGTTTATGATCAGTAGTGCGGTGAATCCTTACATTTACGGCTTTTCCAACGGACAATTCAAGGAGGAATGTTACAAGATTTTCAGAAAGATTTACTGTTGTTCTGAGGCTGGACAATCTCAGAAGTATCTTACGGGTACGACTCCGAGTGGAAAAGCGACTATCCGATTACACACCGAGAGTGAAGCGTAATCCATTTGCTACTTTTCAAGGGCGAATCAGATTGATGTGATACCGCGCTTCAGACGCTAGAACCACAGGACTTGCTTGCGAAGTGAACTGGGGACGAAGTATAGTCCATCTTGGATAAACGATCCATATTTAGTGCTCGATTTTTGATTATTATTTCATATGACACTGACAGCCGGTATTTCCGGTTTGGTAATTTGTGCAAGACATTTTTATCTTCCCCAACCTCAAGTGGCATTTCGTGAATGGTCCCCAACAATGCAAATGCTATAAGGGACATGGGTGTGGGACCTCCTAATTTTAACTTCAAAAGACAGACAAAAGTGAACTTCTTTTGAATTTTATTGTAAATAGACCATTAACTTCCCGGGGAGACATCTTTCTTTCCGTATGTCGTATCAATCCGATAGAGATCCATTATTAAAAACGACTATTGTTAATTTTTGTTTTGTTTAATAATGATTGTACATAAATACAATGTAACATGAACATGAATAGCTTTATTATTAACATAAATTCCAACCCTACCCCCTCCACCACCCCATGAAGCTGCACAACGGGCTCGTTTAGAAAACAATTTTACACCCCTTTTAGTCAAAGCACTACTTAGATATTGTTCTGGTATATGCTTCTAACGTACGTTGCGTCTACACATTCTTTTAAACGCCTTACGACATTCACCACGGAATTTCTGGTTACCAAATCCGTAAACAATGGCGTTGGCAGTATTGCTTATCAGATAGGACCTCATGAACAGTTGAACCAGCATCTGGGAGTTGGGGGACATGGCGATATACCACATTGGCCCCTTGGTTGTCAGCAGAATGGAGACGATGAGAAAAGGGAGGAAACTGAGGATATAGACCATGGTGATTACGAACAGCATCATGGTCGCTTTTCCAGCTTGAAGTCCCGATTTGCTGATGCTAATGCTCCTGGAGAAAGTGGACGACAAGGATTTCAAAGGTGATTTAGACGTCGACGTTCTTGGTTCTTTCTTTTCCGACATCTTGATAGGGGCTTGAACTTGCATTTTCTTCTGTTCGTCAGAGGAGCTGGTTGCATTGTCATCGAACGCATCATCGCTGAGCTCTACCTCGTTGGTTTTTTCCACCTCGGCCAACTTTTTCACCGAGATTGTGGATATTTCCTTGTCGTTGGTTTGGGAATTCGATCCAGTGCTTCGTAACGATGCTTTGAGGGAACTCTTCCTCTTGTCTCCCTTAGATTTCTGCATCCATATCTTGACTCCGATCAGTGCGTAAAGGATAATCATCACAAGTGCGATGGCCAGAAACGCCACCCATAGATATGTATAGAATCCTATGGGAAACGTCGTCTTTTCCAGTCCATCAGCAACACTGCACTGGATTGCCCTGAACTGTCCATTCGGTGGTAACGGGAAGGTCTTGTTTCCGTACACAACTAGAGCTGGCCAGGACACCACCAACCCGATGATGGTCGATACGATACATGTGACTTTCGCCTTATGATAATCGAAGGACTTCTTGTTTGGGGTGCAGATCTTTATAAAACGATCGATGGCGATGGCGAACAGCAAAACCACACTGCTGTTGTTCATCCAAAATGTCGAGAACCGCGAGAACTTGCAGAAATAGTGTGCGTCAAAGGAGAAGAAGTTCACCAAAGTGGCTATTTCTGTTGGCATGGTGATGGTACAGTTGATGAGATCGAATACAGCTAAAGTTGTAATGAAGCATTTGATTGGGTCTCTCTGCCACCGGAAACCATATACATAGATGACCAGGATGTTGCCTGAAATAGAAAGCGAACACATGACAATTTAATAAGCGTTTCCAAAGAAAACCATTTGAAGACAGCAGTGAATCCAAGCAGGGAATGCTAACTCTTTCACCTGATACCACTTTTCATTATGAAATGTTTACTCATTTATTTATATACCTCCCCAAATGAAAAGTTAATTAGCTGCTACCAATGTATTGCCAATGTGTTCACATGGATTTCGATATTTGTTTTACGGTTGGGATCGTTCGTGCTTGGTTTTAGTATCTACGGGTATAACACTATTACTAATACGATTTGGAGACACATACAAATGGGGTTAAAACAACTGTTGTACATGTATAAATGTTTTTATCGTGCATATGACCGACTACGCGGATAAAGTTGCAGTTCTTGCATCAGAAGATGCTGTTACCAATACTGAAGAACTCACCTATTAATGTAGCGTTTTTTGGTGTTTCCTTACGGGTATAACACTATTACTTATACGACATATACAACAAGGGGTTAAAACAACTGTTCTAGACGTATAAATGTTTTTATCATGCATATGACCGACTACGCGGGCCACGTTGCAGTTATTACATAAGAAGATGCTGTTGCCAATACTGACGAACTCACCTATTAACCCAATAACCATCATCACTGCAACATATATTATAGGCACGATCATGACCCACACCATCCGTTCATTCAGCAATTGGACATAATTTGGTGGTAGGTCCAGATCTGTGGCGTTTCTCGATGTGGAGTTAGTCACTTTTCCCGTTACAAAAAAGGGCATTGTCCCCACGGAAGTGGTGGTAAACCCCGGTGTGGTATAATTACTGACGGAACTGGTTGAAAGAGTTGTGTCTTCCATTTTTTATCTGGAAAGAATCAAGACAAAATCAGCCACGGGGCATTTATGGAGGCACAAAGCAACGTAGAATCTTCGTAGCTTTCGCCTAAAAGAATTGATACAAATTTGGTCTCTGATAGACAGGACCATGTCACTTTGGGGCAATGGGTCTAATTCTGAACCATGTCAAAGGGGGATCTATGTTTGTCCCATGAGCTGAATGTTAAACAGGACCGTGTCACTTTGGGGCAATGAGTCTAATTCTGAACCATGTAAAAGGGGAATCTATGTTTGTCCCATGAGCTGAATGTTAAGCAAGACCATATCACTTTGGGGCAATGGGCCTAATTCTGACCCAAGAGGAATCTATATGTTTGTCCCATGGGCTGAATGTTAAACAGGACCATGTCAATTTTGGTTAGTGGATCTAATACTGATTTTATTGGTATATAGTATATACCCAAATTTATAGTGGTATTGTAGCTGTATAGCTGCATATCAGTCGCTCCGGATACGATGAGAGTTGACAGGAAATAAATAATTTCAGCGACGTGTATATGTAACTTATCGAATGAAATGAGGCTTTGTTTATTCTGCTCATAAAACCGGATACATGCTGACCTAACCCTAGCATATCCAGGCTCTAGTATTCATTTTCGATCGATATTTTTTAAATCAAAAGTAGGGTCTATACAGACGTTTCAGAATGACAAAAAGAAGTACGGATATAATTCCCACCCAAAGAAAATGGCCTCATTCATTCTTAAGACAGATTGCAATGCACCATTCCGTTACATTCTGCTTATTTACAGCTTCGAAGCCGAGACACATCGCATTATTGAACGATGAGTTTAACAGTTGGATCTGAAAGGGCAAAATTCAGCATTTCCAGGGTCGATTTGGGTCTTGAATATATGTAACTTCCCAATCATCTAATGGTGTCGCTGATTTAGGAAACTTTACAAGCTTCAAAGGATAATGTATCCAAACTAAATTGAGAAAATATCAACATACCTTATCTTTGGTGATGAACCACCTGGGCCTATGCTTTTGTAATTCCAATTATCTATTGCTGTTACAAGAACTGTCACCTACGACATACCAGCGAGTTGTTAACAGTAAACTTCTGAACAGTAAACCAGATAGAAACGGGGACGTATTTATCAAAGTGATCGTTTCCGTTCTTCGCGGATGTTATGTAGTATATTTACGTATTAAGCCCAAATTCATCATGTTTATGTCGATAACAAACTGTCTTGTCTTTCGCATGAGACAACCGTGCCCTCGTTCTGCATCCTGCCCAACTTTCCCTCACTGCACACTGCATGGCGTTTATCCGTCCATATTAGCATAATAGGTGCAGAAAAGTGAGAAGTAAAACACCATTTCATTTCTTTTCATTTTGTTTGGAAACAGAACAATTTCGACAGTTGGATTTCGAAAAGTGCATTAATGCTACTGATTGATCCACTGCAGACTGCATAACCTTGCACGTAACAGCATAAGCAGTAACTCTCAGTAAAGTACTGCTTTTTTAATGATTGTGCTTTTACGGAAATGGTGCATGAATAGTAGGGTGTGCCTAATTCCGGAACGAAACTATATATTTCCGTCATTTACATCTACCAACCAACAACTTCCTTATCTGTGATATCGGTTTACTGGAAGGAAAGTTAACTTGTCATCTACCAACCATTCAACAAAAATGAAGTTGCAGACGTTGCAGTGCAATTGCCCAATTTGTCTCCGTGAAAGTTACGCGAGTGCTCTATAATATATGGTTTGCAGAGGATGCCGAATGCGTCATTGTCATAAAAAAGCTAAATTAAGAAAGGGCCTACCTCTAGTCGAATCAGCTCTATTTGTTAGGTTGTGCCCCTCTCTCAAAACAATACATTTTCGCAAAACTGCCAAATATCAACATGTTTTAGTGAAAGTAGGTCAAGTACGTGCATGTTTGTACACACGAGTTACGTCCCCTAAAACTATAATTACTTTTCCCGCTTAAGCGCGTGATTTCAGGTCAAAGTGGACTAACGTCAAATCGGACTTTCTTAGTAAGTCAAAGCGTACACATTGTCACTGGTCACATTAATTGTTAATAAATAGGGGTTTTCAACCTAATTACCTTCTTTCTCATGTGGGATAATATTGTCTGACTTAATAGTCTAAAATCATAATCCTCAAAAATGTTCATACAAGATTACATGAAAGCAGTTCATTTTGTCCGTGCCTCCCTCCATGCCCCTTTAATTAATGGGTTTAATTATTTAAGAAAAACAATCTTTTCTTGAAACATATTTTATTTAGAAAAAAAAACAATAAGTTAAAATCATGCCAGTTAAAAATTTGATGGTTTGGATGATATATAAAAGACAGGTCTTCTAGAAATCATTAGACAATAGGACGACTACAGGCCACAGAATAGTCAAAGCACATGCATAAAGACCTTTATTCTAGGCTGAAAAACTCCTTTTTATTTACAATTTATTTTCCTACGATTTATGAAGAATTAATGAATGCTGGGTGAAATGATATTAAGTTTGACGCTCTACATGCACTGATGATTTCAAAAATAGCACTATTATTAACAAATAAATCATTATATCCTTAGTGTATCACAATCCTTGGGGTGATGCCCTATGCCATGTTTGCCATCCTTAGTGTGAATTGTGAAACCCAATTCCAGGTTTTTCAGGTGGTAACACTTCTTATGAACATGACTGACGGTCAAGATGTGAACTTGAATTTGGGTGATGCCAGGGCTTTAAGATGTGAGCTCATCCTTGAGTGATGCCAGGGCTTTAAGATGTGAGCTCATCCTTGGGTGATGCCAGGGCTTTAATATGTGAGCTCATCCTAAGGTGATGCAAGGGCTTTAAGATGTGAGCTCATCCTTAGGTGATGCCAGACCTTTAAGATGTGAGCTCATCCTTAGGTGATGCCAGGGCTTTAAGGTGTGAACTCATCCTAAGGTGATGCAAGAAATTCGAAGTGTGAGCACATTCAAGATGACAGCACATCCTTTGAGTGAAGCTCAGAATTCAAAGAGTGAGCACATCTTTAAGTAATGACAGGATTGACTTATCAGTAAGGACAATATTTGGAAATGTTACAATGCCAACAAAAGCCAGCTCAATCTAATACAAAGCTTAAAAACAAGCACTGTATACAATAACAAAATAAAGAACACAATAGCTTTTCATTTTTATAAAACTTAGTAGTATGTGACCTTATATATTGAACGCACATAGACATAATATGGTGAGTATATTGGCACAAAATATAAGGTCATATATACTGAACAGATTAAGAAACATTGCAAAACACAGTTTAAGTAATCAATAAAACAACAGAATTATCAGAATGCGACTGGTATTGTCAGTGGTATATCATACACTGGACGTTTAAAAGTCTAAAAATTATAGAAAAATATCAATTTTCATCGTGATTTTGCTCAAAAACTCTAAGAATGCGACATTTCTTTATCTATTTAGTATACTACTAAATTGTGACCAGAGCATGGTAGTCTTGATTTTTGGTTTAATATCTTCATACATAGAAATGGAGTGAACAATGATATCAACTCAATCTTTGGCAATTTGATTTTATATTCAGGTATCGATAAACCAGGCTAAAAAGCTTCAATTAAATTATATCCACCACTCTAAAGAAGTCTCTCCTATTTTAGATATATTTGAAACACTTTTGTTTGTCATGGGGCAGTCTAGTTTTAAATAACACAGAATCAACTCTATATTGAGTAAACAGTAAGGGCATGTACCCATACACTTTGGCAAAAAAGTTTATACACTGATGTCGCTCCTGGAAATGAGAATCATCACTGGAAAGAGTCTGTGGACAGCCGGGACATCGGAACGTCCAACGAGAAGTTACCTACAAGAAAAATGGGAAAAGTTTTTAAAGTCATATTAACTAAGAGAAACAGTTGATTTAGGTCAGGAATACATGTAAACAGTCTTCAAAAAAGTAGTATAAATATAATGAAATGGGTTTTTTTTTGTCTTACTTTTTACACCTGGGTTAATGAGGATGGGCAAACATCATGCAGCGTGCAATCAGGGAAATTTTGCCAGAACACTGACATTAGCTTAGTTATATTCTTGATGTCCAACTGTGGAGAGATTTAACATGCACAGCATGTAGCACCATGGGCCTCAGTTTATAGACGCTGAGAATGACCAATGAAAAACAAGCATGTCACATTATAAGGTGAGACACTTTTCACCATCAACTTACCTTAATTGGGGGTTTTCGTGTGATATGAGAGACTAGAAAATTCATAGCAATGTCTTCACAGTTAGTAAACTCATCAACTTTATCTCTGATAGCTTGAGGCATACTATATGTATAGAGGTAGGCATAATACTGAAATATAACATGAATAGTTGAGTGAATGAATGATTGAATGAATGATTGAAATTAAGGATGAATGATTGAAAAAAACATTAATCATACACAAAAATCATCATGCGAATACATAATTAATTAATACCAATAGAACCTATGTCAACAAATGTACTAATTGTCAACAAAACTTACATTAATTGTCAACAAACTGACATTTATTGTCAACAAACTTACACTCATTGTCAACAAACTTACACTCATTGTCAACAAACTTACACTCATTGTCAACAAATTTACACTCATTGTCAACAAACTTACACTCATTGTCAACAAACTTACATTAACCAACTTATACTAATTGTCAACAAACTTACATTAATTGTCAACAAACTTACACTAACTGTCAACAAACTTACACTAATTGTCAACAAATTTACTAATAGCAAATAAACTTACACTAACCGTCAACAAACTTACATTAATTGTCAACAAACTTACATTTATTGTCAACAAACTTACAGTAATTGTCAACAAACTTACAGTAATTGTCAACAAACTTACATTAATTGTCAACAAACTTACACTTATTGTCAACAAACTTACATTAATTGTCAACAAACTTACACTAATTGTCAACAAACTTACACTAATTGTCAACAAACTTACACTAATTATCAACAAACTTATACTAATTGTCAACTAACTTACATTGTCAACAAACTTATACTAATTGTCAACAAACTTATACTAATTGTCAACAAACTTACACTAATTGTCAACAAACATACATTAGTTGTCAACAAACATACATTAGTTGTCAACAAACTTACACTAAGTGTAAACAAATGTTCTTATTGTCAACAAACTTACTTTATGAAAGAAAGCAGCACCAGTTAAAACCATTGAGAGTTCACACGAATAATTTGAATTGTACAACCAACTTTTATGCTCTACGTCCCAGGTATGGAACCGTCCTGGAAATCCTACCACTCTTTCACGTTCTTCTCTCCAAACTCTGAAATTTTAAAACAGCTTAATTTCCATTTTTTCTGTCACAATATCATGCTTTTATAAACTCTATTTAATACCTTGTCATCATTAAGCACTTCTATTGTATTGCAGAAGTTTGTAATTATTGTAACCATTAGATTGGAGCCAATTACCTCTCTAGCAATTTAATCAAGGGCTGTATGTGCATACGATCCAATCATTTCTCTGCCTCAGCATAATTTTGCAGAGATAAGAGTTTTTTTTTTATCCAATCAGATTACTGTATTTCTTTAAATCTGGATTTTATCTTGAAGTGTTTGGGAATAAGGCTGCAGATGTATCAAAAAGAGTAAGTATAAATGCTAATTATGTACTTACCTGAAGCCAAAAACAATTTCGTCATGTCTTAGGTGAGCATCATCATCAATACTGAGTATAGCCTCTGTTTCAATCACGTTGTAAGGTAAAAATCTATTATTTAAACTATTTTTAGAAGTTTTAATCACCTGAAGGCAGAATAAAACATCCACATTTTACTAGAATAACAACTAAGTTTTGAAACGTCACTCAAATAAAGTTAGTAATTGTAATCCATAAGAATTGTTATCATATCCATCACCTTCACTAAATGCCATTTAAAGATTATAAGTTTTCAAACATAGGTTATCAAGATGACTAGCTTGCCCAGGACAAAACTCTTGGCATTGATCTGTTCCAGATAATCTGACACATTTACAACTGAGTCAAGTGGCATTATGCATAATGCATCTTGATTTCAAAGTTATTACATTTTACATGTAATTAGGTATTCTATTGTGACCCTTTATGAATGGCAATACCTATAACTTAGCTCTGCCAATGGTATATAAATGCATGGCTATTTCAAAGTTATTGAACATTAAAACCCCATTTCAAATGGAATAAGGTCTCTTTGTGACCCTGCTATGAATGGCGATACCCATAACTAATAACTGCCAACTGTTTATAAAAAGAAAATGCTTACATTGACTGGAACACCAATATCCGGCCAGCGTAACTCAACTGAAGGTGGTATTTGATTGTTCCACACTACCACCACTCGATTCAGAAATGGAAGACCTTTCAATCTTAATACAGCTTTAATCAACACCTCTTCTCTTTCATAGGTTAGCATCACAACTGAAAACAATCAAACACTGCTTCAAGAAGATTTATAAATATTGCTACATCTAAATCATAAGCTATGCTAGATGATGTTGTCTTAGAATTTTCCCTCACGAAAAGATGCAGATGCATAAATTCCAATTTATCTTATTTCATTTTCAGATATTTCAAATCAATATTTATCCAAAGCCCAAACTTACAAAGCTTTATATAAAAGCAATCCAAAACTGTCCAATAAAAAGTTATCACCCATAAAAGCTCCAATAATTAATTGACAGTGATCTACATCGATATCAATACTACCTGAAGGTAGATCACTGTCAGTGACATCATAAAATGTGTTAGTTTTAATGGAATTGCAAGAACCACAGACGTCGGAATGGAAATTGGAATGGGGCAAATTGATGCTATCAGTGTCCCTGATACACATACAAAGTTTAGAAATACTCTTTACAACCTTTAATCCCATAACAGCCTCAATAATTAATTATGAACTTACTAGTGAATTGTTCACGTTGAAGATTTCCACCCAGAGCCTCACTGAATTCTTTACCAGCGCCACCTGTACCATGTCCTATTGGACGATATCCAAACCCTGATCCTGAAATCAGATAGAATATTTCCTTGTTAGCCCAATCAGGGGCAGAAAAGAGGATGTAAAACTTCATTTCAATTCTATTCCTGCACCAATACTAAATTTGAAACCTTCATATTTCTCTATGACTACAAAATGAATTTGAACCAAATTGATAGAGAAAAATGCAATTTAGTCCTAGTGCATTTAAAGTTATCTTGTGACTCTTAATAACTCAATTCCCATAAAAGCTTAGTTTAAGTGCAATTGCAAGAAACACATCCCATTGCACAAGGGAATGATACCAATACAAGCCATACAAAAAGAGTTCTAAGAACCTTTTCACAACTCCTTTTAACAAGTATTTCAATTCAAACCAAAAATACATCTGACTGACCATTGCAGTGATACAAATGGACACCATAAATAGCCCTGATACACAGAAGTACTGTATATAAACAAGTATTTTAAATCAAACCTGGCCTCCTCACCTAAAAATTTAGCATCTGAAGACAAGATTGGATCGAATGGAGTAAAAGGGTAAAGATGGATGGGATCTCCAGGTCTGTTAAAACTGCTACGTAGGAAATATTTAGTGTAATTCCTGCGAAATTCTTCAGAAGGGAAGCGTTCCTCTTTAGGTCCGAGAAACTCATCTGTCTCAGGTTCTGTATCGAGTCCATTATATTTCAATGGGACAAACGAGGCATTAAACACGCTTGGAGAAGGTTCATCTATCACTGGTTTCGGTGGAATTTGTAAGCGAGTTCTTATCACAGCTAATGTTGTGTCTAAAATATTCTCAGTGGTAGAAAAATAAGATTCCCAAAAAAATCGACCTTGATGTCGCATGGCAGAAATATCGTTATCTGCAAATGTTCTTAGGAAGAAGAAAATTTCAGTCACACGTGCGGTAGGTAAAAACACCACTGCTTTATCCCAGTCTAAGATTTCCGAATACGGTAATGTCATATGATTACCCAGAATAATTGGCACCGCACCATATTTGAGAGATTCTGAAAGTCGAATTTGGAACACAGTTGTTGACACAATGGAAAAATTGCTTGGAGCTATGAGAATTGAAAATGTTGAGTCTTTCAGAAACTGAGCACGTTGAGAAGCGAGTCCACATAAAGCCCATTCTGACACGATGCCCTGTAGTTTCTGGGAATCACACGATAACGAAACGTGAACTTCTTCACCCATTTTACTCTGCATGTCTTTTAATGCTGTAACTACCTGTGTTTCTATGGAAACTAGAGTTGGCACGTCTGCTACACTTTGAAGACTACGAAGATTATTGTTTAATTTATGCGAATTCATTGTGTTAAAAAATTTACCCTGTTTGATTTCGTAATTTTTCGGAACGGAAACGGACTGACCCCAAAACGACACAAAATATTTTCTGCGCACTGGGGCAAGTGGAGGTAACTCTTGCCATGCAGGTCCGTCCGCTCTGTTTTCAACCATTGGAGGAATTATAAGATCAAATCCCGCCCTGTAAAAAGAGTCTACGAACTGTGACTGGATAACTATTGCACGACCAGTATTAACTCCAGCGAAAAAGTCTCTATTATGTACACTGCTGGCTAGATTGAGTAAGATGTGGTTTCTGCCATCACCATGCCAATGAGGCAAATTATGCAAAGTCGATTCAAAATTTGATTTATCAATATTTTGATTTTCTAGTTCCCCCACAATTAATAAATATACACATGCTGAATATGATTCTTCAGTCACATAATTATTTTTTCCTAAAGCTTTGATCATCGACGAGGCGACGAACTCCTCCACTTCGAAAGAATCGGCAAGCACATCCTGCGAATTGTACACATATACAGGAAATCCAGAAACCAGGGAGCATATCGAATAATCAAAACATGTGTGCATTTGACACGATTTGGCAGTCGTTGGTGACACTCTGGGAACAATTTCTTCGCGATCTAAGTTTAAATCTGTCAGGATTCTTTGTGGTGCTTTAATATTAGGTATATATTGAGAAATGACGTCTTCTTTCTCCAGTTTGAGCTGCTCTAAAGCTAATTTCACTTGGTTCATCTCCTTGTTCAGACTTTCATACTGAGATCTCAAAGCTTCCACATGGCCTTCGTAACCTGTTATTTCTGTTCGTAATTTCTGTCGCTTGCTTTCTAGGTTCCTTAACTCATTATTAACCGATGTTTTGATTCTTTGAAGATCGCTGATTGTGCTTTCCAACTTTGATGGTATCATCGGGTCTAATTCTCCATTTTGATATTCCAGCTTCACTCGTGAATGGTATCGGTGTTGTTCAGTGTCGCTGCTAATATTGGACAGGTAATAATGCGTTATAAATGGCACCGTCATAAACAACACGACGATTAGGAAGACCATTTTGAGAAGCGACAGTCCATTGAAGCAAAAACAGAATTTGGTTTTCCTCAACATTTTGATAAAGCCCATCTTGAACTTTGATCGCGGAGGGTTTCCACATCTGATGACTATTCAACCACTGTCAAGAAACGCACTCAGCATTTCATGAATATTCATGATATACTGCAAGAGCCTCATTCGTCTTCTTTACCATTAGTTCTGTAAAGAAAAGATACAAAACTATAATTCTTTAGGCTACCAGCGACTCCAAGGCACATAAAATAATTAGAAAACCTCATGAAATCTTCATATTGAGAGACTGCATGCTGGCAAGGTCCTAAAACCATGCTCAGAAAAATAAATTAAGATTAACTGGAAGTAAAAGGGTTTGTTTACAAAGCCCAAAATGGTGGGGTAGGGGTCAAATTTGGTCAGGTTACTAAACCTCTTGCCATTTTGAGAACAGAGCCACCAAGTTATTGACAATTTTATTTCTAATTTTGCTGTGAACACTTATCGAGGAAAATCAGGTTTTTACAACGATTAGTATCACACAAAAGGGTAAAAATAGAAAGTTAAAATGAAATTAAGAAATTTGACACACTTTCACCTCCATTTTGAATATCCTCAACGCACTTGCCAAAATGTTTAGCATTGAAATTTCAGGAAAAGGTAGATAACAACAAAATATTCATAGTATTTCTTAACACTAATAATTATCATGAATAGCAAAAGTAATATAAATATCGATACTTTCATTTTTTTGAGAAGTTATATAATTTTACTATAGAAACCGTTTTGCTTTGAGACTATGAAAAATCACATGATCAAATATTTCCAAGATGGTGGGTATTTTGCTCATTTCTCGAAAGTACCTTCCGTTTTTCGCAATCTGTCTCTTTCCTTTTGGTTAGATCGTCGAAAAACTGCATTGGACTTAAAGAACACATATTCGACTTCAAATCTGACAATTTTCGTCGTCGTAGAGGCTGCCATTTTGAAGTTGTGTCAATTTAACTGAATTAAAACTTGGTTAATCACAGTTCAAATGAGGTCAATAAACCCTAAAAGGCCTGATTAATGTCACGTGCCTTGATTAAGGACAGTTTTTATAACGGAAATATTCCTTCAGAGCTGAATTATTAAAAAAAAAAAGAAAACACTTATAGCATTTGAGTCATTCAATAATTTATGAAGTACCAGTATTTTCCTCCCATGTGATATCCACCTCTTTTTAATCCTATTAATTAAATGAATTCCACCCTTAAATTTTTAGTGTTTTCTTTTCCTAATTAACTCATCATTGATTAATTAGCACCTGTAAATCTTCCATCAAATATTAAAATGGTATCATTAGGATATAAAGAAAATAAATGATTTGTAATCAAGATTGAAGAATTAAAGGGATTATAAAGCGTATTTCTAAACTTTGAATGTGTTTTACGACGTCACTGACAGTGATCTACTTTCTGGTACTATTGATATCTATGCAGATCACTGTCAGTGACGTCATAAAACTAGTTAGTTTTAGTGGAATTGCAAGAACCACAGACGTTCAAATGGAAATTGGAATGGTGCAAATTGATGCTATCAGTGTCCCCAATACACATACAAAGTTTAGAAATACGCTTTACAATCCCTTTAACATAGTTCAACTGAATATATTAGAAAGTTATTTTATTTTTAGTCGTATACAGAAGATGAACAAGTTGTGGGGTCATTTCCAAAAGGTTTTGGTTATGGACCAGAGGAAACAGACTCAGATATTGGAGCCAGTGGAGGGGATGAAAAACCCAGAATATTGTTAATGGGACTTCGAAGGTATGCAGTTAGTCTATATGAACCCTGATTCTTAAAAAAACTTGTCCGCAGAAAAAGAGGATGTAAAAATCACTAAAATAAAATCAAGATGTTTTAATATCAAAAGATCTGATTGGTTACGATTTGAAATTAATTCTAATGATTGCCCAATCAATGAAGGGAATTCTAAAATATTTAAAGTTTTGAATGCTGACACGTTTTTGATACACAATCCTTATCAGGACAACTTGTGGAATTTGAAGCTATGTGAACACGCCAGATGTTGACCTTTGTTTCATTGTCCAATGTCCTTACCTATATTCTCTTTATTTTTATAGGAGTGGGAAATCTTCAATTCAAAAAGTCGTCTTTCACAAAGTATCACCAAATGAAACTTTATTTCTTGAGAGCACAAATAAAATCGTTAAAGACGGTAAGATCATTTTCTTTCAAATTTATGCTCTAAAGATTAGTCACGTGAAAAATAAACCACGACTTTGTGTGCTACAATATATGTGTGTTAAAGATCCTTCAAAAATTGGAAATAAAAATAGCTTAATGCTGCCATATTGGCATGACAACGTACTTGATAACGTTACCTGTATGTGTTTCGAAACGTAGTATGTAATAAATGCAGAAGTAGTATATCCATATATCTTAATGTTTTAATACAAATAACTTTCTCTGTCTGTTTTTAGACGTATCCAACAGTTCCTTTGTTCGTTTCCAAATATGGGATTTACCCGGTCATATAGATTTCTTTGATCCAACATTCGATTCAGAAAATATATTTGGTGGATGTGGGGCTTTAATATTCGTGATAGATGCCCAGGTAAGCCATAAAACAACCCTAATTTTACAAATGAGCTCTTCCAATCATATATCCTATTAAAGGAATGTATGCATGTGTAGAATAGTTCATTTTGTAGTAAAGGGGTGCCAGATACATGTAAATGACTGGTACACTATTTCAAATTATATAGAAGTGATGGGTGTCGCACATGATGTAGATCATGCTTACTCTTTTCGAAACACCTGATGGTACTTCTCTTTGAAGGAGTCTATGTAATTGTTGCTCTTAATTTTGTCATCCTTTGAAAGAGTTTTTGTCATGCTTGTACAGATTTGTATTCTTCAGCCTTGTTTATTAATCTTCTGGTATATCCATAGATCCTGAACATGCATAATAACTCACAAATCAATTGCCCCTTTGTTTTCCAGGATGACTATATGGATGCCCTCGTAAGACTTCATCTAACAGTAGAAAGAGCACATAAAATTAACTCACAGATAAAATTTGAGATCTTCATACACAAAGTGGATGGTTTACTAGATGACCATAAAATAGAGACACAAAGAGACATTCATCAGAGAGCTTGTGATGACTTAGAGGATGCTGGCTTAGAAAAAGTCAATTTAAGGTTCGTGCTCTATCAATCTACAAATTAAATGACTTTTAGAACCTACTTTTCTGGGCTTATTAAGAAGGCCATGTAGTCATGCTTTAAGAAGACTTTTTCTATTTAATTGAAATTGGAATGGTACAAAATGGAGCTATCAGTGTCCCCGATTCACATACAAAGTTTAGAAATACGCTTTACAATCCCTTAATATGTATTTTCTTATTTTTTTTCAGTTTTCATCTAACAAGTATATATGATCATTCGATATTTGAAGCTTTTAGTAAAGTGGTACAGAAATTGATACCTCAGTTACCCATTCTAGAAAATTTACTCAATATTCTTATTTCTGTAAGTTCTGTCATTATTGCCTTTTAATTTTGATAAATTGTCTTGTATTTTGGTTCTAATTAGCTTATATTGTCCTGTATTTAGGATCTAATTTGGGTAAATTGTCCTGTGTTTGGATCCAACTTGCATATTTTATCCAATTAATGTAAATATTGACTGGTATTTTTGATCGCTATTTGGTTAATATTGCCCTTTGATATTGATCTATTTGGTAAATATAGCCCTACACTATTTGGTAATATAGCCCTACACTATTTGATTCAATTTGCCCTAGACTATTTGATAAATATAACCCTTCACCATTTGGTAATATTGCCTTGTACTATTTGATTCATATTGCCCTATACTATATGGTTAATATTGCCCTATACTAAATGGTTAATATTGCCCTATATTATTGTAGAATTCTGGTATAGAGAAAGCGTTTCTATTTGATGTAGTGAGTAAAATTTATATAGCTACAGACAGTTCGCCGGTTGATATGCAGTGTTATGAATTGTGTTGTGATATGATAGACGTAGTTATAGATATCTCTTGTATATATGGGTGAGTATTACATTCACTGACAACTCACTTCAGCGATTGTAAAGAGCAGATAACAAGGATAATACATACCAGCAAGTTAAAGCGATTGTAAGAGGGGAAAAAAGAAAGGGATGATAGGGTTATTTTTTTGGAAAGTTAGAAGATTTATCAGAGTTTTAAAGCAATTATAAAGAGGTCCTGGTGGATTATGCATCCGGAACCACTTAGCAAGGGACTCATACCACAGGCCCCCCACTATCTAGTTGAGCCCCTAACTATATCCTGTTTGAAGCATGTCTATCCAGCATGTGTATTTTGTTTTTCTAACAATGAGCCTGTATCTTTATTTCATGTCTATCCAGAGTGAATGATGTTGTCATTTCTAGGTACTTAATTTTCTTTTTTTACTAATTATTAGTAGTAGTATTCTTGTGTTCACTTGTATATACCCTTGCATGTTCGAGAATCACAAAGCTTAGAACACTCCATGCAGCAATGTCTTAAGAGTATTGAGATTTTTCTTTCCAATTTTGCATGCTTAAGAACACTTCTAACTACAACTACTCTAGTAATGCTGTGAACATTGGAATTCATAAGGCTAAGAACATTGGAATTTCTAACTCCATTACTGCAGAGAACACTATCATTTCCAACTCCAGTACTGCTGAGAACATTGGAATTCCTATGGCTGAGTTTTCATATTCAGTACTGCCAAGAACATTGGACTTTAAATCTTCAACGAAAAGCATGGATTTTGCAATTATGTTCTGAATGTTTTATTCTTATTCATTTTTTGCCTTTTTTTCAATAACGTAATGATCTTTTTTATTTTACAAGAAATATTAAAAATCATCTGGTCTTATGTATATTCTGAATTTTAATTCTGATATTAGAATTGTAACTTTTTTTCAGAACTCGTGATGATGGAGCGTTCGATGATCAATCGGCAGCCATTATCAAACTAAACACAAATACTGTATTATATCTTCGCGAAGTCAACAAATATTTAGCGTTAGTATGTGTATTACGGGAAGACAATTATAACAAACAAGGTAGGTAACTCTAAAATAAATAAAAACATGGCACTTAGATGGTTTAACAAACACTCTTTACAACCTCTTTAACAAACACTCTTTACAACACCCTTTAACAAACACTCTTTACAACACCCTTTAACAAACACTCTTTCCAACCTTTTAACACTCTTTACAGCCCCTTTAACAAACACTCCTTACAACCCCTTTAACAAACACTCTTTACAGTCCCTTTAACAAACACTCTTTACAACACCCTTTAAAAAAACACTCTTTACAACACCCTTTAACAAACACTCTTTACAGCCCCTTTAACAAACACTCTTTACAACCCCTTTAACAAACACTCTTTATAACCCCTTTAACAAACACTCTTTAGAAGCCCTTTAATAAACACTCTTTACAACCCCTTTAACAAACACTCTTTACAGCCCCTTTAACAAACGCTCTTTAGAACACACTTTAACAAACACTCCTTACAACACCCTTTAACACTCTTTACAGCCCCTTTAACAAACATTCTTTACAACCCCTTTAACAGACACTCTTTACAACCCCTTCAACAAACACTCTTTACAACCCGTTTAACAAACACTCTTTCCAACCCCTTTAACAAACACTCTTTCCAACCCCTTTAACAAACACCCTATACAACCCCTTTAACAAACACTCTTTACAGCCCCTGTAACAAATATTCTTTAGAACACGCTTTAACAAACACTCTTTACAACCCCTTTACCAAATACTCTTTACCAAACACTCTTTACAACACCCTTTAACAAATATTCTTTACAACCCCTTTACCAAACACTCTTTACAACCCCTTTACCAAACACTCTTTACAACCTCTTTTAACAAACACTCTTTAAAACCCCTTTAACAAACACTCTTTACAACCCCTTTAACAAACACTCTTTACAACCCCTTTACCAAACACTCTTTACAACCCCTTTAACAAACACTCTTTAAAATGGCTTTAAATCTTACCCCTTTAATTCATTTTTGTCTCATTGCAGGTTTAATAGACTACAATTTTCACTGCTTTAGAAAGTCAATTCAAGAGGTTTTTGAAGTCCAGCAAAATAAATCAAGCGAGAGCTTAGTTGCCAATGGAACTGTCAGGTCTCATAAGACTTAGTGCTTCCAGGATTCCCAGTGAATAAAGACAAAGTTCCAAGAGTGATTCCTGTCATTTTTTTCAAAAAGTCTTACGATCAAATTCATCTTAAGTTTTAAATAAAATTCTGTACAAGAAAAACAATTCAGTTAATCAAAAAGCTTTCCGTTGCTAAAAGGGAGTAAAAGTTGTAAAGATGTGGTCTTCTGTAAAGAGAAGTACCATCAGGTGTTTTGAAAAAGTACTCTCCAAAAACTATTAGGCTTTTTAAACATGAAATTTGTTCGTAAGATTTTTTAAAAAGAAAATGAGAGAATACAGTATGATTGGGTATACATGTAGGAACTGTGGATTCAGTTGTTTAAACTGTTTGTGTCTGGATGAAATTTTCAACAGTTAACGTGGTGCTTGGGTGTTCTTATTTCCAATGAAAGCCAAATTGTGTTTGGGTGATCTCCCTTTTCACAGTAAAGTTGTGAATAACAAAGGCACATTATTCAAAGTGAGATTATTAAGTAGAAAATAGAACATGAAGTATGGGTCAAAGTGTAAGATTAGTATAGTTCCGAACAAAATGCAGATGAGATTCACTATTAGACATAGATAACCCTACGCCCCTGGACACTTTACTTCATCTATTCACAGCTTAATGCACTCAAAAAAGTAACACGGCTTTGTGAAATGCTTTAAGAGAAAAAAAAAGAAAGAGAAAGAATTTATACTACTATAATGAGTTGACCTTTAAGAGTGTGATATGCTTTTGTCAATGCATTTGATAGAATCGTCACATTGCTAGGACGGGTGTGGTGTCAGGCAAGGTATGCTTACTCTTTTAGACACCATTTGATTGTAGGCTAGAGAATACACCCATTCAAAGTCCTAGACAGAATTAAACAAAGTTAAAAATAGCATAACATTGTGAAGAGGAATGGATAAGTGCAAAATTTAAACTCAGCTTATTTCAAATATTAGTAATGTACTTATTGTCCTCTTAATATTTGTGCATTCAAGCTTTAAGTTCATATTATAAATGCATAATATTCTTCAATGATTTATTTTAAAGCTTTCAAAAATTTTACCCTTTTCGTGAAACTGATTTAGGTATTATTACATGTTATTACATGGCTTTGAAAGGACAGAGGGTTGTATCCTCAGTGTTTAGATGCATTGCAAGCTGTATAGGTTATTGCCAATCATGTTATGATATTGACTACACTACAGTACTTGTGTTTTTATTCTGAATTGTCCCAAATGTACACAACAAATATATATTTGTCCTTTTGTAAATTGTATCTGTGTAAATTTTGTATAAAGTCAAATTTGTTATGTGTATAGACTATTTATAATATAAAAACTCAAAAAGTTAGATTTGTTATAATTTTTTTCATTGAATATGGGTACAGATAAATGCCAAATATATTTGCCAAGGACCAGCTGTAAATGGGAACATGTAATCCTGGACCCAGGAAGAGCATGTACATAAATCTTCCTGAACCCATAGCTGTAGGAGATAGGGATGACAGAAGGGCAGATGCCCTCCCAAAAAGTATGTTTTTGGGCAGCTATTTAAAAAAAAAAAATCAGGCAAAATCAGCCAAGTGAGCTTAGCAAACATCATTAATATTCGGGCAAGACGTTCTGCTCCCGTTGAGTTGTGGGCCCCTAAGCTATGTCTGAACCAACCTAAATTGTGTTGGTTTAGAGTTTAAGGGTGTGTTTTTACTCTTTAAAATGTGTCTAGTCATTATGATGAACCAAAAATGTAGCCTTGTATGCTATAGATTGTGCACAATACACAGTGATTGCACAGAAAAGGAACATAACAACTGAACTATAATTGTTACAAGTTTTAATGATGACAATATTCGTCGCCTATCTTGAACATAATGATGGATGTAAATTTAACAAATGATTAACAAGATTATATACTCAAAAACAAAATGGCTGTATTTGATTCACCATACTCAAAAATACAAGAAGACGCCTTAATTCAAAATATATATATATATACCGTATATTTCCGAATATAATGCGCACCCATGTATAATGCGCACCCCTTCCTTAACCCATCAAAATTGGGAAAAATTCATTTGCGGCATCAATTTCATTAGGTTTTTAGTTACTAAGATCATCTTTTAAGTAAAATTTCAATGATTAAGGGGATTGTAAAGTAGTTTTCTAAACTTTGTATGTGTATCGGGAACACTGATAGCATCAATTTACGCCATTCCAATTTCCATTCTGACGCCCGTGGTTCTTGCAAATCCACTAAAACACAGATACACATACAAACATTAGAAAATCAATTTACAATCCCTTTAATATGATCTTATTACATCTTAAGGTAAATCAAGTTCAGCCACCAAGACACATTGAATATGTACAGCAATAAATCATAATATCATTCAATTGGTCAAAATGCTAATGACTTAACCAATCAATGACCAATGAAATAACTGATTAACCAATCAGCAATGATTTTAAATGAGTGACTATGATTGGGTGAAGAATAATTAAAATTTTCTGGCAACCAATGAAAATGGAGGTAGGGGATAAGTTCGTAATTTACATAAATGATTGTGAGCCTTTTTTGAGGTCACTGATTGAATTGATTTCATTTTAAAATTGGTGAATCAAACTAAAAGTTCACTATGCACAGCTGTGTGATAGGCCTTCTTACAAATGTGGTGTCAATTGTTTCTAAAGAGTTCTAATAACACTTGCTAGAATGAGCTCAAATTCAAATGGAACTGTATAGCCGAATGCTTACAAGCACTGGCATTTCTATAAAACATGACTCCCTCTCTCAATATAATTTTCTATTTCTTTATTCTTTGAAGGTTATCTTTCTCAATTTGCATCATCTTCACAAATTCTTTTAAGAACCTCATCTAATATCATAACATCCAGCGGCACACCATTTTCACAATGTCAAACTTCTTCAAATACATTGCTACCATTCCTTCACAAAGTCAAGCTATTACTTCGTCTTATACCTTGACATCACTAGGCATTTCATCTTCACAATGTCAAGCAATAACAAATTTCTTCTACCTTGGCATCACTAAACACTCCATCTTCACAATGTCAAACTTCTTCAAATACCTTGATATCATTTAACACTACATCTTAAGAAGAGGCAAGTTATTATTTCCGTCTAATACTTATGTCTTTTCCTCTTTAAAATGTCAAACTTAAAGGAACTTCATCTTATGGGTTGTAATGCAGAGACTGGTTCTATATTGATCAACTAAACCCACCAAAAGTCTTTTAAATTAGTTGCTTCACAATCTGTTATAATCATATTTTGGGAGCAGAAGTTGACCATTTCATTCATAATTCTAACACGTTCATTCTTATAACAAGCACTTTAAAAGATTCAGATTTCATTCAAATAACAAACTTAACAAATTTAACATGGTTAGTTTATTCTTGAATATGATTGGTCAGGACTGTTATTGTGACCAATCATATTGGAGAATGACATAACCAGAATAATATGGTACTTGGAATTAAGTAATCTGATTGGTTGATACTGTTCCATGCAATATCTAAGCCAATAATAGACCCTAAAAAATAATCTGAAGTTATAATAGAAGATACAAAACCCATGGATATGGCTACTTGTTCATAAAAGGTAAATATTCTCAAAACCAGGTGTGGTAAATAGCCACTGCCATTTTTATAAAGGCTGAACAAATCAAATCATTCAGAGACCTTAATGATATGCGCATAATTAATTAAGTATGTTAATATATACACAATATGTTCTACACTATCAAAGTAGTACAATTTATCAGGTAGTATAATACACAAAACACCCCCACTACGTGAAAATGAACCTTTCTAAATGCACCAACATTGCATTGCATTAAAGATAAAATATGCATGTGCGGAATAGTCTAAAAATGCCTAAGGGATGTCAACTTCAAAATAGAATACTGTCACACAAATAATACATGATCTTTGAGACTTTCACTTTATATGACACTATTTTGGAAGACATGTAACACATTTCAGCTTGAACTTTAGTCTTAAGAGGGTTCCAATTCTTATCAAGGAATAAGAAATTCTGATGCCATGGCCAGTACTTCAGAGAGTTAGTCCACTGTCAGCTTTCAACCTTTATCACCTACAGCAACCAACAAACACATAGGTAGGTTAGCTGTAGTGCACAGTGCACAGTATATTTCCAATTATCAAAATAAAGAGTTCACATCTGGGTTATATTTAACAAATTATTCATATCTTTTATCACATGTATTGGATATAATTTGTCAGTCAGTTCCTATGTCATCAATGAATAAACTGAGACAGTTAGTTATTTCACAGGGCAAAACATAGGCAAAATCTGGTTTAAAAAAAACAAAATCCATACACTAGTATCACAGTTATTTTTTCTCCAAGTTTGGTCATCTACATGAGGTTGCGGCTTCGCAAGAAACATATTTTTTATAAGTTCCAACTGGAGATTTCAACATGTAAATTAAGATCTTCCAATTTTTAAACAAGAATTCATCAAAAATCCAAGATAATTTAAGCAGATTTGCATAGAAAATGTCCTATAGATCAAAATTATGGTCAGTCATTTTGGAGCTCTAATCAGACATAACTGGCAAGTACTGATAAATCACCAGGATTTGTTTCGAGCTATAGCTGGTACTCTTGCATGTGTCAACTATAATTTGACAAAGAATTTGAAGCCAGTCAATTTCCATGGTTGTCGAATTACTTTTTGTCTTAGCACCAAACTTTCCACCATATTTCAAAATGGCTGCCATTGACAGCTCTCATTGCCAAATTTCCAAAACTCTTTCCAAATGACCTCGTTTGACATCTCTTTCTCAGATTTCCAAAAGGCTGCCAATGACTTCTAAAAGACTTTATTTGAAAACTATTTCCAAAATTTCAAAGAGGCTTCATTTGAAAACTCTTTCCAAAATTTCCAAGAGGCTTCAGTTGAAAACCTTTTCTCAAATTTCCAAGAGGCTTCATTTGAAAACCCTTTCCAAAATTTCCAAGAGGCTTCATTTGAAAACTATTTCCAAAATTTCCACGAGGCTTCATTTGAGAACTCTTACAAAAATTTCCAAGAGGCTTCATTTGAAAACACTTTCTAAAATTTTCAAGAGTCTCCAGTTCTAATCTATCCTAAGTCTGTTTAGTTTTTATTTGGTTTCATTTTCCAGTTTCAAAACATCCTCTCCTTGTAGACAATCAATGTCTAGAATGGGCTGCCTCCAATAGTTAACTGAGCTGAACTCATTAGTATGATGGCGTAAATGCAACGGAGGAAAAAAATGGTCTGTAATTTCACTGAGATTGGTATATCTGAAAGAAAAACAAAGAAATTTTATGAAGTTTAAGAGAAACAAAACAGGTGGTATTTAAAGAGGTGTGATTTGGATTTTGATTAATTACACCTTAAAGGGATTGTAAAGAGGTTTTCTAAACTTTCTATGTGTATCGGGGACACTGATAGCATCAATTTGCGTCATTCCAATTTTCATTCCGACGTCTGTGGTTCTTGCAATTTGGAATGGCGCAAATTGATGCTATCAGTGTCCCCGATACACATACAAAGTTTAGAAAATCACTTTTAACAAGATTAAATCTTATACTTACGAAGAGCGGAACTTGTAAGAGAGGTCATGAGTTAGCTCTCCTCGATGGTTAATGGTAAAAATACGGAAACTTGGGATCTTTAAAGCTCGATAAGCTACGACATCCTGCAAGATAATTGTTATATATTATATGCCTTTTCATGAGATTGGATGCATAGTGAATGTGACCCTTTAATCCAGGGGTAGGTATGAGTATTGCGCCTGCTCCACAAAAAATCTTAGTTTAACAAAATAATGCGCACCTCTTGTTTGAAAGGTACTTTTCAGGGTAAAAAAGTAGGCATTATATATGGAAATATACAGTAATCCTGACCCATATTATTATCATTATTAGTTAATTAATGAACTTATACTTAAAAACACTAAGATATATGGATATACTACTTCTGCATTTATTACAAACTACGTTTCGAAACACATACAGGTAACGTTATCAAATAAAATGAATTAACAACAAAAAACAATACAATATATAATGAAAAGTGTGAAGCCATTGGGAAGATTCAAGGAAAACAAATTATAACAACTTATACTTACATTAATTTTGTTACCGAATCCAGCGTAAAATGGTGAAAGAGGAAAAAGAGCTGCTACATCTTTTAAACAATTTATTTTAAATTCTTCTGGATTCTTTACTATCACTTCTCTATAATACAAACATAAATTTCTAGATAACAAGGGAGCTGTAGCGGATAAGTGAGTTAGACGTTTAATGCTAACCTGAAGGTCCAAGACCTTTGAATTTTTCAACCGGTTTTCTTACAAAGAAAGAAAGAAAGAAACAGCTATATTTTACAAGGATAACAACTTCAGTGAGGATCTTTTCTCCCAGCTGGTCCTTGGCCAAAACTCTTGGCATTGATCTTTACCGGATTATCTGGTTGCCTATTTTTTCTGCACTCATGTTATTTCTTAACTTATTTATGACTATACCAACAAAGGTGGGTGTAATTTTCCATTTGACTCTTACCTATGAAAAGCACTGATAAGAGAAGCAGGATTGAGTAAGAGGGGACCATCTGGCAAAACTAACTCTCCCTGTCGTATGTTCTTCAGCAAATCTTTGGTAATTTTGGACTGTCCTATAGCCCTGGCTGAGAGGTAGATGATTTTGTAGCCGTTTCGATCAATTCGGGTAAAGAGATCCGTTATACCACACTGGGTCCAATCCTGGCCTAAAATAGGCAGAATCTGGCCTAATACATCAGATCTGAAAGAAAATTATAAATATTGGCTTTCAAAAGCTGCTAGGATTGTCAAAATTCTTTTCAGTTATATTAGGGATACTGATAGCATCAATTTGCATTACCATTTGTAATCCGACATTTGTGGGTACTGTTAATCCACTTTTCATTAGCCCTTGGATGCATTTTTAGGACACAAAAGGTACAGAACATCAAATCACCATCTAAACCCAGCAAATGACCTCATATAAAGATTCTAAAGCTCATACCAATTGCGCTAAAACCTGCTTCAAGGACAGCAGAGTCTTAACCAGCTCATGTATCCAACTTATAAACGGAAGCTAATCAAAACTTACTTAGTTATGGTACCATCAATGTCTGAAATGACTATCTTGTCGTCATAGCGCCAGAGATACATATGAGAAGTACAGCGTGTGGTACCTTGGTATTGTGTGGTGACTGAAAACGAGATCTCATTGACTCCTGGCCGTAATTTCAATTTTCTCTGTAATCATAAAATAAAGAGCACACATTATACAGTGAAACTCCTGAATATCGGCCATGCACGGGACCAATTCATTTGGCCGGTTTTCATTGTATCATAGAGTGTTTTAATCAGGACTTTTATATTTGGCCGATATTCAGGGGAAACCGGTCTTCAGGGTGTGCGGTCTTCTGGTTTTCACTGTACAAATGAATTTTCTAGTAGGCAACTTTTGATATCACAGTGCATTTATTTGGATTCATTTAAAAGCATATTTCATACATATGCACATAAATAACTAGTATCCAGTATCCATCCAAAAAATTGTCTTACTTATCTATAACTTGTGCTTCTAATATGCCTTTGAAAGATTAACAAATAACTAATACCATTATTCATTCATTATTATATATTAGCAGTAACTTACAATTTGTTCAGTGGTTAAACGAAGACTTTTCTTACAAACATCAGGTGGGCTCTCTCCTCGGTGAATTGTATCCAAATTCAGGGGCGGTAACTCTGGTATCTGTTTACTGGATGACGAAGAAATAATAATTTCTTCCGAACCCTCTGAATCTATTTCACTTGGAGATAAACTACTCTCTTCTTTTGGTCTGAAAAATTTCATGAGACATAAGCATTAATACAACTACCAACAACTAGTTTGCGATATCAGCTGCTTCTGGAAGCGAACGTTAACTTGTCATCTAACAATCAACCAGCATAAGCATTAATAAGAACACAGTCCAATAGAGTCCAAACATAAGCATCACATGAGAGCACAGGTTAATAGAGATCGAGACAAAGGTACCACTCAAATGTACAGTTAAATAGATTGATACAAGCACAACAAGGGAGCAGGGTTGATAGATTTAGAGATACAAGAACCACACAAGAGCAAGGTTATAGAAGAAGAAAGAAGAAACAGAAGAAGCCAAAGGAGCACATTGCTCCTCACTGCGATATGGTCATTTTAACCGAAGCGGACACCATACCTACCAAGAAGAAGAAGAAGAAGAAGGCTATAGATATTGAGACTTACTTTTGTTCTTTTCTAGGTGTTGAATGAACGCTGGTAGGAGTGCTGGTAGGAGCACTGGTAGGAGCACTGGTAGGAGCACTGGATGACGCCCCACTGACAGATGTGGTCACATTTAATCCACTATCACTCTAAAAAAAAACATCATTTATAAGCATCTATCATCTATATCATAAGTTACAAAAATATAACTATTGAAGGCATTGGACTGCTTGAGACAATAAACCTACTTTAAATACAGATTAAGTATACAAAGACTTTAAAGTTATGGACTTAATCATATCGCTATGTTATGTAAGTTGACAATCCTACGTCATTGTAAAAGGCAGAGGACGGCTTTGAGACCATTAACCTACTTAAAAAAAAGCTATGGACATTATTCAAATCTCCATCAGTGGAAAATGACATAAGGAAGGAATCACAATTTATTCCATTAGTGTTTATAATGCACACATGTTCCACAGGTAATTTTTAGGGTAAAAATCTGTGCTTTTTCCAAATTACAATATTAAAAACATACCGTTTTATTAAAGCTTTCAGATTCTGTGGTTGTTGTAGATGAAGGGATTGTTGTTGGGATAGTATTTGATGGGATAGTAGTTGTGAGGGTAGTCGGGGTATTTATCGATGATGTGCTCACTTCCTGTGTGGTGTCTGCTGGTATAGTACGTCGCCATGGAAACCATGACCCGCCGGTTTTCTTCTTCTTTGGCATGTATTCTTTTGTTAAAGACTTAACGGTGTCCTAAAAGAAGAATCAAGTACGACATCTCTATTGTTCCATATCCTAAACGCACTGATTATTGACAATTTTGATGATAATTACTCAATCATTTCGTGGAAATCATGAAAAAGAATCAACATTTTCCATTTTAGAAGTTTCCACTGAGAAGCCCTTATTAGTAAAACAAAAACACTGTACAATAAGCAGTATCTACTAATGAATTACATGTTAGTTGTAGGGAAGAGGATTAGTATGAAGTGGAGGAAGAGAAAGAGGATGATGATGATGATTATGAGGAAGAGGATGATGATGATGATTATGAGGATGAGGATTATAATGACGATAATGAGGAGGATTAGTATGAAGTGGAGGAAGAGGAAGAGGATTAAGATGATGAAGAGGAAGAGGAGGGGGAAGAGGAAGAGGAAGAGGAGGAGGATGAGGAGGAGGAGGAGGAAGAGGAGTAGGAAGACAATGATGATGAGGAAGAGGAGGAGGAGGAGGAGGATTATTATGATGGGAGGAGGAGGTCAGGAGAAGGAGGAGGAGTGAGAGGAGGAGGAGGAGGGAGGAGGAGTGAGAGGAGGAGGAGGATGATTATGATGATGAGGATTATGAGGATGATGATGAGGATGATTATGAGGAAGAGGATGATGATGATGATTATGAGGAAGAGGATGATGATGATGATTATGAGGAAGAGGATGATGATTATGATGAAGAGGATGATGATGATGATGATTATGAGGAAGAGGATGATGATTATGATGAAGAGGATGATGATGAAGATGATGATGATGATAATGAGAAGGAGGATTATTAGGAAGAGGAGGATTATTATGAGGTTGATGATGATGAGGATGATGATTAAGAGGATAATTATTATCAGGAAGATGATGAGGAGGATGGGCAGGATGATTATGAGGAGGAGGAGGATGATAAGGATAAAGAGAATAGGGCTGATGAGGTGGATAAGGATGATGATGAGGAGATGCAAGATGATTTAGAGGTGAATGAGGAGAAGGGTCAGAATGATGATGAGAAGGATTGGGATGAGGAAGATGAGGAGGAGGATGCTGGTGATGATGATATAGGAGAGCAATTTCGCTGAAGTGCAAGAACACAATTAAGCTGTCATCATTATTGGCATACAGTCATGCAAAAACATGCAATATGTGAACAGTTTTAAAAATGGGAATGCCTTTTTTAAATATGTATATCATTTGACATCAAAATTATGTGATTTCACTTAGTAGCACATCCAAACATGTTTTGCATTGCCTCAAGTGCCCTGATTATATTACAGTCCATTACAATATTGCCTACTTGTTTAGTATATATTTTAGAAAGTATTTTGAAAGCAGGAAAGCAAGACAGGTTGGTACAAGTTACATGATTGAATTTATCCAGGGCAGACTGAAACAAAACAGGTCAAATTTTAAGCCCAAACTGTAAGCTCCAAAGCTTTTGAGTATTAGTCCTAAACACCTCTGCTTTGCGATATCAATTTCAATTTTTGCCTCTAATACTTTGACACTATTAGCCTATTTTCTTGCTTGGATTTGAGTAGTTTGCTAGAATCTTTGCAGTTACAAGCCAGGCTGGCTGTAGTGAACCTTTTGAGACCCCTGAACCTTGGACAAATCTTCAATCAAATTTAAACTGTATACATGTATCTATAAATGGAAGAGTTCATTTGTAAAATCTAGGGGTTAAACTTGATTAAGGTACATACCTCAGGGAGATCTTTATGAAAAACGACATTAGATAATAGTAATGGTGCTGCCACCTGCCAGTTCAGGTAACCCCTGCAAAAATAATACGATAGTTGAATTACAGTGAAAACTCAATAGGTTGAGACAAAATTCCTCAGCTTACTCTCAGTCATATCCTTCTTAAATCTCTTTTGAAAAACTGCTAGCATCACAGAAGACCTTTGCAATTGGTTACGTTATCAAACTCTTAGTTATAATCGAAAAGCTCAAACCACATTAGTCTGATTGAAATTTGGAATGGTTCATATTGATGTAATCAGTGTCCCAAATACACATATAAAATATTAAAAAACCTCTTTACAATCCCTTAAAGACACTTATAAATAAAAATCGTACAAGCAAATCAAAACTGTTAATCAAAAATCTTGTACAAAATCATGGCAAAATCGAGAGAAATAGTTCTATAGTAGTGGACTACTCCAAAGAGAACTACCACCAGGTATTTCGAAAAAAGTAAGCCTGGTCTGCTTCGCGCGTAACACCCTCTACTACTATATAGGTATATTTTAAAAGGTAACTTACTTGTCGTGAATCCGAACAACCAATTCAGGATCATTTATCATATTGGGCTTTTCACACAGATCACCAAACGTTACGACTTTCTGCATGAACTTCTCAAGATTCACTCCATCAGGGTCAGATAACCCTCCACACAGAGACAGAGAGACGTGGCCTAGATGGCGTACCTCAGACTCCAGGAAACTGACTGGTCCACCCACAGCGCCATCTACAGAATGAGGCGATTGAGGTAAAGACGCTCCACGACCCGATTCACAATCATCGTCATGTATAGACATAAACCTGAAAATAAGATTAATTGGAGTTTTACAGCCACTTTCTAAATTTGATTGAGTTTAAATAAATTACACCTACAAATAATTACACCTACAAGCTCAGACTATAAACAGAATGGAGCTTTAACTCATACTCTTATACTTTGTATTGAATTAAAATAGATGACCACAAGCATGCAGTGTGCAATGAGGGAAATTTTACATCCTTATTTTCATCTTTCAATTGGAGAGATATATGTAACCCAACACGCATTATGAATTGACAGAAATTTCATCTCGTATGTCTGTATGTTGAAAAGAGAGCTTCAACATTGATCTTAGATAAACATTTAATTGTGTGCAATTAGGTAAATTTGGAATGTACAGGATATCCACATTAACCTTACCCTCGAGGACTACCAAGGTATAATTTAGCAATCTCAGGATCTTCAAGTTGAAGGTCATCTAAATACACGCCGTCTGCTTCTTGTTGCTTCATTGAACTTTCACGTTTCCACAGTCTGAAGAGTTTCCCTGATTTATTCTTATCTGAAATTGATATTAAATTTGGTTATTACCGGTATCAACGGTACCCTCAATCTGTCCCAAAAAAAAGGATTCTTTTATCATAAAAATTTGAGAGCATGGTCTGCTTCACGCCACTACTATACAAGTGAAAATAATAAAACCAAGCACAAACGATCCCAAACGTAAAACAAATTCCTAGCTAATAAACTTTTCATTTGAGACAGTATATCAATAAATGAGTAAATATTTCATGATGAAAATAAGGTGTCTAGAAGAGTTAGCATACCCTGCTTGGCGCCAAGTGAAAATGATAAGATACAACTAGACCAGATCTAAAGACATACACCAACATGATTATACATATCAACACAAGTATACAGACCTTTGTCTTCTTTACTGTCTGAGCCATCAGCCATGGTGGACAATTTTTCAGATGAGGGAGGTTTAGGGAAGTCTCCCCACTCCCAAGTAGCAGTGTCCTCTAATAGAATGGATTGTTGAGCTTCCTCTACACGCTGTCGGTCTACTTCTGTATCACTGACTGGGCTTGGTGGTCTCGAAGCTTGGGGACTACAATTACAAAAGGAAGCAGAATTAAGTATCCTGCTTTCCAACCTTTTTCATAGCATGGCCCAAAATTCACGAAACTCCCAGAGCCATGACCCCCTGATTAAATTGAAATATGCCCCAGGGATGATTTTGTGCCTCATCATCATCGGAAGGTCAAATGCATTTGACCACACGCAAAATATAGTTGGGAACCACTGGTCTAATGAATATTGTGAGAGAGAACTTATGCTAGAGCAGGGGCTTCAGCCTATTTTCTTTCCACTTCCAACTGTCAAAGAATCTTTCCTAGACAGAAGGCAGAACCCATCATCATCTCATTATGTCAAAACAGTTTCATTATTTCAAGAACAAATCGACAGCTTACCTGCAAATGGGAGATAATTCAGGATCACTTAATGGATGAACAAAAGATGTCTTCCTCCACCCCATACCAGCAGTGTCATCGTATTCTAACACAGGAAAAGTCATACTTTTAGACAGTTTCATCACTTCGCCTTCTTCGGACGATGTTTCTGACACTTCCATGTCGAATATCCCATCACCTTCTGGCATCGACGCAGACATGACACGCGGGGACGATTTACCACCAACCTTTTTCTTCTTCAAAACTTTTTTCCGCTGTGGTTTTTTCTTTTCAATCTCTTTGTTTTCATCCAAAGAACTGTCACTTTTCATGTCCTTCAACAAGATACTCATGGCCGACTTGAAATCGTCTTCTGTTTGGTCCAAGGTTACCTCCCCTTGTGAGATAGAGGTTGGCATGGTAACGGTAGGTGTACTAGTGGTCGTTCCAGTTCCTTCCTTCATCTCTTTAATTCCCTGTTCCATAAGTTCCAAAGAAGAAGGAATGGGCGAAGTAGCCAAGTGAGCAGGTACTTCCTGGAAAGGAAAATAGTGTGTTTACATTAAATGAATGGAGTTTTACACCCTGCTGTTCTTCACCTGATTTGGAAAATAAAGACAAGCAAAACAATGCAATGTGTATCGAGGATAAGTTGTCAACTCTTAGTCTTCCAAGAAGCTCCAAAAGGCCTCAGTTTATTGTCCCATCCCTATGACTCAAACTTTTCCATGTCGAAACTGCATTCTTGACAGGGGTAATACTGGTAAAAATGTGAAGGTATTCTCTCGATCTTTTCAGGGATCAAAGCCAAGACCTTCATAAGGAATTAAGTCCCACCTCATCAACTTCCTGAACAAAGAAAGCCTCCCCAGCTTCCCCAAGCTTCATCTGTATATCAGCTGGTACACCATTAATCTCAATATCAACCTGAAAATAAAAGTAGTGGAGTTTTACGTCTTGCTTTCCTTTAATTGGTTGGTTTAATTAGGAGACAAACACCATGCAGTGTGCAATAAGGAAAATTTTGTTAGAACAGCTACATCAAATGCTCTTTTTTTCAAATTTCAATCAGTCATTGAAACACTGTGGCTGACCCATAAATAATTGGATGGATGGAAAATACACAGCAATTTACAAACATAATCCTTCAAATGACATCAACACAATTCAAGCACTCTGATAGATTGAGCTACATCCACCCTCAAACCAATAAATAATTCAACATACCACTTTTTCTCTGGCTCGTAACACACCCATTTTTCCAAAACGGACATGAAACGGGGAGCTGGCGTATGTTCCATCTTCTTGTTCTGTGATAATCACGTCTATAGCCCCTGTCAATGTGGCGGAATTAATTCCATTATAAAATCCTCTAACATTGGAGAAGATTCGACCGAATAATCCACTCATACTGATTGGTCAATAACCAGGTCAGCAAGGTCAAAGTTCAATCTATTAAAACTCTGAAGTTTTCCATTTCTGAAAAGATAAAATTGCAAAACATAAGGTATGGAAACAGGGATACATTCGTCATCCTTTTTATACCAATAACCACTAAGTCACCCTTATCTGTGATGTTAAAATTCATAGAAAAACTTCTTTAAAGATTCTAATATTAGTCCCTCATAAATTGTCCTTATTTTCACTTCACATAAACTTTACTTGAACTAATGACGCATTACAAATCTAAATCTCAAAGTCCAAATACCAATGATTTTTTTCTGGTAATAAACGATCATATTTTTTCATGTATTATGTAAGCAAGAAAGCAGTTTTTACAACCTTAAAGGGATTGTAAATAGGTTTTCTAAACTTTGTATGTGCATCAGGGACACTGATAGCATTGATTTGCGCCATTCCAATTGCCATTCCGATGTCTATGGTTCTTGAAATTCCACTAAAACTGACATGTTTTATGAAGTCACTGACGGTGATCTGCATAGATATCAATAGTAGCGCAAATTGATGCTATCAGTGTCCCTGATACACATACAAAGTTTAGAAAACTTCTTTACAATCTCTCTAAAATAACGTCTGACCTATATAAGAATAGACAAGCACTCAATATCAATATTTTATACTGGTAGAGAAATAATGGGTAGTAATGTATTAACAGTACTAGTGTTTTTACTGTTACTGTTAGTATCTCAGACACAACTGGAACAAATCAATATCTAGTCTCTAATTCTCGTAACTTTTATAGCTCTAGACTAATTAAATATTACATGGTCAGTTGCTTTGTAGATTTTTATTCAAAATCTATGTACGTTATGGCTTCCATTAAAGGGGAATATTCAGTACTTTCGACAGTTGATTTTGGCCTTCAATATGTGTAAATAGCCTTCAGAAGTACTAGAACTGCATGAAAATCACCTAATTCCTTTAAATGGGGATGTTCAGCATTTTTGAGGGTTGATTTGAGCCTTGAATATATGTAAATAGCCTCCAGAAGTACTAGAACTGCACAAAAATCGCAAAATCCCTTCAATTATATCCCTACCTAAACATTTATCTTCCAATTTCTGTATGTATGTATTTGTTTTCTATACAAGGCATAGTCTCACTAAAATACAGTTTCTGACTTTCAAATACTGATAATTACGGATGGATACACATGTATTTGAAGGCTAAAATTTCTAGGGAGAGTTGTGAACGGGAGAGTAATGAACACTTTTACTGGTTAGCTTACATACAAAAAAATCCAGGCATTTGATAATTGACAAAACAAACACAACACATTTGGATAGCTGTCTTAATGCTGTTGTTTTGTAGATTACCACAAATTACATTTAAAACATAACCAAAGAACTAATAAGATTACCTCTAGAAGATACAAGTATAACTTTATTGATTATTAAAGAAGGAAGGAAGGAAGAACTTCTAAAAATAAAGATGTTGTCACTATAGATTATTAGGTTTAAAAGTTCAATGGAAAAGTAAATACACTAAATCTTGACTTCAATTTGACCTCAAAACTAAATAAATATTTTCAATCACTTTTATCATTATTTATTGGTTGAGAGTCATAAAAGTGGAGACAGTTAACCCAGAGACAAAGTGAGTTAACCCACAGACACACTCGAGTTAACTCAGAGACACAATCTAGTTAACACAGAGACAAAGTGAGTTAACTCGGGGACACACTCGAGTTAACTCAGAGTTAACCTGGAGACAAATTTAAGTTAACACAGAGACAACTTTGAGACACACTAAAGTTAACACAGAGACAACTTTGAGTTAACCAAGAGACACACTCAAGCTAATTAGAGACAACTTTGAGTTTACTTAGAGACAACTTCGAGTTAACCCAGAGACAACTTCGAGTTAACCCAGAGACAACTTTGAGTTAACCAAGAGACAACTTTAAGTTAACCCAGAGACAACTTTGAGATAGCCTGGAGACACTGGTGGCATTAGTCCTTCGACTCAGAGCCCTTAATTGACACAGTTGTTTTTTTTTTAGATATAGCTAGGCATTTTTACCAGTGTAGGTATATTATTGTTTGTTTGTAAGTTTGTATACGGTAACACATCAATAATATTGATTAGAAATATCACCTGATCTTTTTTCCTTAAAGTTAGCTACTTATTTATTTATAGAAACATATGATTATACTATATAGATAACTTCAAGCAAGCTACTTATTTATACATATAGAAACATATTTGTCAAACTTTAGAAACTTCTTTGTCTTTATTTTAAGGGCTGACACATTTACAAAAAACTTTCAAATATAGGCTTGAATATCCATATAATCACACTTAGTTATTTTTTAAAAAATATTTATATTTTCAGCCTACGATGTTTTTCTTTAATGACGGAAATGGAAATAGAAACTTGAGTCATGATAATAAAGACTAATAAGTAACGCAAAATCCTCAACAATTAAATTAATGTAAACGAAGATATAGATTAATCATGGGAAATGTTGATTAAAGAGAATGTAAAGAGGTCTTCTAACTTTATTATGTGTACAAGACACTAATAGCATCAATTTGCACCATTCCAATTTCCATTCCGATGTCTGTGGTTCTTGCAATTCCACTAAAACTAACGTGTTATCATAATGACCAAGCAACAAATAATTTAGTAGGGCAGTTGGAAAGTGGAATGGTGAAAATTGATGCTGTAAGTGTCCCCGATACACATACAAAGTTTAGAAATACGCTTTACAATCCCTTTAGCACGGATTGTTGTCCAATTACGAAATATGGTAATGACCAAGCAACAATGAATTTAGTAGGGTAGTTGGTTATCAAATCTTTACCTTATCTAATCAATCTTTTAAACTGTTATACTACTTGACATTAACAATTAGACCATATCCTGTTGGCCTAGTAGTCTTTCATATATTGAAATGTAATCTTATAATAATTGATAACAACCTGGTCCATTCATCATTACAGGATGATAATACGCAATAGTGATATCTATGTTACTTGATAACTAATAAACATTAAAGGATTGTAAAGTTCTCAATTTTTTATATTTATCAGGGACACTGATAGAACCAATTTTCAATCAAACGTCTGTGGTTCCAACAATTCTACTTAAACTCAAGAAAATATGCTTGTTTCTCAGAAGAACTCTGTTTGTGATGTCATCAAACACTTTAAGTAGAATTGCTGGATCCACAGATGTCTGATTGAAAATTGGAATGGTGCAAATTGATGCTATAAGTGTCCTCAATACACATACAAAATTTAGAAAACCTCTTTACAATCCCTTTAACTCGACATCTACCAACCAATGAGTAAGCCTGCTTTGTGAATATAATCTGCGAATTATTAACTGCATTTGGTAACCACAATAATTACAAGATTTAATACCTTGAACTAATTATTCCTTTGTGAGATAATCAACTAATTAGTGGACTTTATCCCTTTAAGTATCAATCCTATTGTCCACTAATCAAATCAATCTACTGTACAATCTGTTAAAGGGATTGTAAAGAGGTTTTTTAAACTTTGTATGTGTATTGGGGATACTTACAGCATCAATGTTCACCAAATATCCCTTTAAGTATCAATCCCATTGTTCACTAATCAAATAAATCTACTGTACAATCGGTTAAACCCTTTGTCAATGGTGAACAAACAAGTGTTTCAAGGTCTATGTAATTCTGTTCACAGGTGTAGATCCCCTTAGGGGCCTGGAAGGGTTAACTTGTTAAACAGGATATAAGTGAAGTAGTTAACATTAATATCCACAAATGTACTGACCAAGGATTGAATACAAGTCATACAATATAACAAAACACAAGACAAAATTATGGAATATAACACACTTCTTTAATATAGTTAGGTACTTAACATTACTTATATGATTTGAACAACATATAGAAGCGAGGAGCACATATAATATAAAACACAAGACAATGTTATGGAATATGTAAAACACACTTATTTAATATAGTTAGGTACATAACTGTTCTTCTTGTCTTGTGTTTTGTTATGTTTCCTCACTTCTTTATGACATTCAAATTTTAAGTCGTACTAAAGTTATGCTCTTTGATAAATTTCAGAAAGTATAATTAACTCAAAACAGAAAAAAATAAGCTATAGGAAGTATAACATTTATATAATAACATTTATATAAATGTAATTACTGGCCAAGTATTGAATTAAACTATAAGATCAATAATTTATAAGTTATAACATAATCAATATAACTTCACTTATTACAAACCAAGATCACAACCCTTCACCTCACCTGCCTTATGGCAAAATCAAGCGAAAATATAACCCTTGACCTTACCTTAATTCAACTTTAATTCATAAATTGATTTACTGGTACTAATGATATGAAAATAGCCAATGTGTAACTGTTTGTTGACAAGTCATGTGACAGCTGGCTTGATATAGTAAGATAATACCTTAATTCTCATTGGTTAATATCTATATCATGTCATGTCAATCAACCGTGTCCGTCACATTCATAATATGGCCGGGTGTAAAAGGGTCAAGTTTGTTTTAACACATGAAAGGAAATTGAATTTATATAAATGGTATATTTTCTGTTCCTTATTGGACTAATGAAATAAAATCTACAACTTCTGGCAAAATGAAGCCAAACAATAACCCATGTAATAGATATCAATAGTAGCTTCTGGTAGATCACTGTCATTGACGTCATAAAACATGTTAGTTTTAGTGGAATTGCAACAACCACAGACATCGGAATGGCGCAAATTGATGCAATCAGTGTCCCTGATACACATACAAAGTTTAGAAATACACTATACATTCCCTTTAAGTTAAACATGCCCTATAAACAAAAAAAATAACCAGCCATTTCCTAGCTCATATCAGACATGTCTGGTTAAATTATCTAAACAAACAACCTTGGTGCCACCTTGAAAAAAAACGTTGGAGGTTAAACTTAATGAAGACAAAACGATTCATCACAGTTGGCCATTTCCCAAGTAGACTTTACACTTTCTAAATACCCTCATATACCATAGCTAATAACATTACCTCACAGATATTACATACTATTAACTTAATACTGCGTAAAAATAAGCTCATTGGCATTCGAAAAGTATTTAAAAAGGGAAATATTTTAGTAGACTTTACACTTTCTTAATACCTTCATATACCATAGCTAATAACATTATCTCATAGATATTACATACTCTTAACTTAATACTGCGTAAAATAAGCTTATGCCTTATTGGCAATCGAAAAGTATTTAAAAGGGAAATATTTGAGTATTTTAGTCAGACTTTACACTTTTTAATACCTTGATAAACTTATATCATAGCTAATAATGTTACCTCATAGATATTACATACCGTACTCTTATAACTTAATACTGGTAAAATACTTCATTACAGAGAAGTGTTGACGTTTGGAATATATTTAAAGGGAAATATTTTAGTATTTTCGTCAGACTTTACACTTTGTAAATACCTTCATATATCTATTCTAAAGACAAAACAGGTTGTTGTAACTTGCCTACAGTTATCAGATAGCCCATCTTTATTCATACTAAGCTATATATACAAAAATGTGCACTAAAAATAATATTATGAAATGAGATCACAGTAGCAACGCAGTAACTGAAATGTCAAACCACCATTTTTTCTACCCCAGTTTACTATGAATGGAGAAGTAGGCCATCACGACTCCAGAGTATTCTATATTTCCTATGTTACAATGTATGGTACTATAGACACTGATAAATCTATACAAGTTCTGTATTGATTAATGTTATGGTTATATAAGAATAAAATTCCCATAAAAAAAACACAGGCCTATAAAAAAAAATCTTTTAGTCTCAGAACCTGGCATTGTTTAACTAATCTAATCCGTAATAATGTTCTAAACTCTACCTTGAAATTTAAGCTTTCAAATCCCCATGTCTCCATAATTTTAAGTGTTTGAGAGTCAAAAATACGACTTGCTGTTTAGTAAGATTATGCGTTATATAGAAAACACATCATACGGTACAGAAAATGAAGAATAAATGTTAAGGTAGGGATATAATTGAAGGAATTATATGATTTTCGTGCATTAGTAGTACTTCTGAAGGCTATTTGCATATATTCCTGGCCCAAATCAACCCTAAAAAATCCTGGACATTCCCCTTTAAGTTTAAAACAGTGGAACAAACAACAAAGTCATTATTAGTTATTTTAAATAATTGATTATGTATTAATCAAACCATGCATTGCAGACAAACTAACATTAATAGCCCAATAAAAGTTGGCCAAAGTGAGATTTCTATGTAAATCAAAGCCATAAAACTAAATGACCCTCAAAGAACAGACTCCCATTTTAACAATTGCCATAAACAGGTTGAAACAACAAATTGGATTCAGGATGCAGACCATAAAACTATCTTACTCAACAACAATAAACAATTTTTCTGCCAACAATCCAAACTAGCTGACTATTCAACATTTAAAACGATAGTAAAGAGGTTCGTCTTATATTGTATCGGAGACACAGAATTGCACAATACCTGAATACACATAAAAGGGTTGGAAAACCCCTTGACAGTCCCTTTAAACAGGCTTTGTTTATTTCTGCATTTAGACCATTGTCATTTACACAATGACCTTTGAACTTTCACATGTAACAAAAGAAACAACAGCCAAAATATCCATCTAAACAAATAAGGGTCACACTGATAGATGAGTGAAAAACAACAGACTTCGGTGAACAAGTATCACATGTTTCCTCAAAGACAAGATCCCAAACTGATCCTTATTCCTTGCAAACCTAATTTGTAATCCTTGAAAAATCAATTCCAAAAGGATAAGCCAACTTAAGTTGTTACATTTGTAAAATATAGATGTTTCTTTTCTTGTTTGAACAAGTATTTTGCAGTTCAAAATAGAAGTTTATGACCAAGGCATAACTAACTTGCCCTTAAAACAAATAACAGTTAACAGTTCTAATATATGCAAATTGTATAAATTAAAATTTAAAGTATACAGTGGTACAAATATACATCAAGTACATGGGACAGAGACACACGGTAGTTACATCTAATTCATTGCATTTAACGAATCACCTCAAAATCGGGAAGAGAAGCAATTAAGCAAAATAGAGCGGAGTGAGGGTACAGAGACCCTTGAGGATGGTGGACTGTTGTAGAGACTGGGTGGAAGGGATGCTGAGATAGAGGGTAGCTCGACAAATAGGTAGGGGCTCACCATAGAGTTTAGGGATCACATAAGAGGGTAGGGGGCTCACAGAGTGGTTAGGGGGATCAGAATGCTTCGACAGTACACTACAGTTTGGGTTTGAAACTATCCTGCAAGTAAAAAACATTGTATCAGAATCTGCTAACTTTACAATCATGTCCACGTTGTATTCTTTCTTTGTTCAATGCTTTACATACCTCTACAGCCAGACGAAGTTGTGGTCTGAAGCCGTCATAACACAGTTTGACAGCACAACAAATCAACGACACAAACATGGCAATTTTCAGCCGATCGGTGAAACTTACCAAATTTTCGACTTCAATTTCTTGTTCGATTTGTACACGAAGGATTCAGCTTTCAGGTTATCCAATGGTAAACTTGTAAGAATTCACAAAATACTCAAAACTAAGTAAAAATCTCAGCTAATTTCGTCTTGTAACTTTCTTGAAAATTAAAATGAGTCGAATCAGCTGATCACGTGACTTGGGGTCAAATATTATGAGAGAGAATGATGACCTCTGAATACAGTATTCTGATTGGCTGAAAATGAGGTACACAAATTCCCCAACGTTTATAGTAAACTTTTCACCGTTTCGCGGACAAAAATAGAATTATGTGGCCTTATTTCGCAAAATGAGGCTTAAAAAATCAGTGACGCAGAAATTTCAGTCGAGACAAGGCCCATACACAAAGACATAATAAAATACATAAGAGTACATATACAGAGCATATTGCATCATCACCAAAGGAGGAAAAGTGGCTGGGCAATATGGGTGGGGGCAAATGAAATCCGTGGAAAGGATGGGGGGGGGGGGGGTATTTAGGGAGTTACCTTGTTGTCCCTATGGGCGACATAATATATTCAATAAACGAGCCTCTATATCCTCTAGCAATATGCAAAAAGGGGTCATAAATGAATCAAACAAAATTTATTAAATAAAAAAGGTGAAAAATCACTTATCATTTCCGTATTGAACCGGATTTCCCAACTTGAAGGCTCACGCCATCACGCGAACTTAGTAATAATAACATCAGATAAATTAATTTACCTGTCACCTAGCTATAAGGCATATTATGTATCATATGGCAGAGAAAATCAGTGTTGGGGGTTGCTCTGGTGAATGGGTACACTCAAATAACCTGCACTAACTAGCAGGGGTATATTACATAGCAGCCTGACATGTGTAGGTTTGGGGGTAGGGGGATAAAGGGCCTAACATACAGCAGAGACTGTCTATCCAGGTATAGGCTAGTTTAATGAAAAAATGCAGATCCTACACTCCAATTACCTGCATACGATTTGCGCAATCTATTAAAGCAAGCAGGATGTGCATTATGTCGTATATCGAGTCAGGCCCACGTGTTTAAAAAGGATCCGAGTAATAGTATATCATTTCAAGTAAATGTATTATAAGGTCCTTGACTTACTAACCGTTTTTCTTGAACTGTTATATGACCTCGATGAAGCACTTAAACAAATTCTTGAGTAGCTAACGACGAGGTCAAAATAAGCTTCTTTGTTTGTCCTCAAAATTCCATAAGACGCAGAAAAATATAAATAACCTTTGCCCTTAATTCATATATAATTTACTGAAAGAAAACTTTGCTGCCAACGATATTTTTTTATAATGATTTGTTGGGACTATAGTTTAGAATCTTTCGATAAGAAAATTTCAAGGTCATACGTCTGAAAGCGCGCCAAATCAAAGATCTATTGCTCGATTCTTAGCTCAGTAAAACCGCTGAAGAATTGAGCCCTCATCATCGTATCTACTACCAAAATAAAGCAATCGAATCAACATCTCTACACCCATAGATATCTTTATGAATTAAGAGATTTGGCTGTTTTGTTTGGCGCTTTTTATGCAGATTAGACCTAGACCTACTTATTGGAACTCTTTTATTGAACAGATCATTTAATTGGTTGAATATTAAACTTCCAGTAACGGGAGATGCTTAACAATTTCATCAGATCATAGATGACAAGTAGGATCACCTCTAGAAAAACACGAGACAATATCACATTATGACAAAACACAAGACAATGTTATGGAATATAACACACTTCTTTAATACAGTTAGGCACATAACGTTTCAACACAAGATACACATGTCGTCATCAGATTAAATGGTATCACATTATGATAGGCCTATATTTTTATTTGGACTGTTTATCAATCACATGGTTTATTTGATTATTACGATATACGGCCTTGAAATCGATCTATAATGCCGTCACATTATTAAATATATATTTTTCTACTGTAAGCCTTTATCACATGGGTTATTGGATCAGCCTTGATATCGATGTAATGACGTCACGTTACCAAAACACACTGATAAACAACTTACTTATGACTCGTACCAGAATAATTCGGTCATTATTGATAACATAACAACCTTCTATTATTGATTTGATTGACGTTATATTCGTTTAATCTCGTTTCTTATCAAACTTTAAAAAAATATCTTTGTTTCACCCATTAGCTTATCATACACCGATCCAATTTCATCTGATGACATTAGCCTATCAGTGCGATGTCGGTATCTATTGAAACAGATTAGATCCAGTTAAAATAGTATATTTCAGTTAAACTTGTGCCATAGACCCTCAATATAGTCAGATTTATTCGTATTTAATGCTGCAAACAGTTGAACGTAGTCTGGTTACCTTCATTTCAGGTAGAGTTATTTCCCTTGATTAGTGTAAATAAGATTTTGTCCACTGTTCAGTATGACAAGACGAGTTAACTCCCATTTTATTAATTCGGGCATTTCAATAATTATAAAAGATAATATATTTTGAAAGTAAGCAACACATTCTCTATGCTTTTTGGTTATTTTCATTTTGAATTCAAGTCTTTTTCATATAATAATAGATACATCTAAATCCAAACTTACATTTTAGACGCAGCCATGTTTATTTACATTTTTAAAGATGGTGGATTTGTGAAATTATAATCGCTAAAAATAGAAAAACTAGAACGTTTGCCAGGTAACGATGACTTAGCATTTCAAAATGTGGTCAATATTTGTTTATTGAAAGGTTTCGCAACAATTCTTTACTTTTTACAAAATTGTTATGTCATCTTAAGCGCATTTAGAGGCCAAACATAGCTGAATTTTTAGATGTCATTTGCAAAATTGCTTTCTCATTATTTGTCTTATGTAATAGCCTAGTAGTAGACCCCTCCTATAGTACTACTGTACACAAACCTATTGGCCCGATTGTTAGTATGTTTATTTAATATCAGTGGTTTTGTCCACGCTGTATGCATGGTGGGTTTCAATGAATAGAGTAGAGTAGGTAAAGGCTCATTAAAATTAGAGGCACGTTTTGTAAAGGCCAAACCAGTATGAGTGGGTGTACTGAACTGAACTTATTAGATGACTAGATGAAAATATAAAAGGAGCAAGCAAATTTTTCAGTCAAACTTTGTAGGGAAATTGTACAGAGGTAGCCTCTCTACATTAGGCAGTTCAATAAACTTGTGGACAGGTATTACTTTAGATTTTTTTGGATGTGCAGCTTTATATTTCTGTTATAGTTTGAATATTGTCAAAATAATAATTGCAATTTTGAATTAGCAATAAAATTTTGCATAAAAAAATTAAATTACATAATTTTGTATAATTAGGCTTGCATCATCTTTAATTGTTGCACTGAAGTTTTAGCTTTATCTATTGACAAAATCAGAAATTGATTAAATCTTTTATGATTTCAGAAGTGTCACTAACGTTGGCTAGATAAGATAAGAAGATAGCAGGATTTCCTTGATAAAGGTAGAGAGTTTTTATTCTGTACAGGACAGTCATTTGTTTGAATGATTTTTTCTGTTATTTAAAGTATGTGTGTGCATAGCTGTAGGGGCCCACGACTCAATAGAGGGGCAGACCGACTTATTGCCCAAAGTTTAATAATATTTTACCCGAAAACATAATATTTGGGGGCGAGGGTCAGCTGCTCCCTGGGCCCCCTGGGTTCCCCTGGCCCCCTGTCTCCTACGGCTATGTGTGTTTATGTTTGCTTATGATATACGTGGTTATCTAACATTATAAGTATTACGAGTAATAGATTGTTTGAAATCTAATACGGACAGAAAGTTGAATGTTATCTTGACTTTTTGTTTTAAGCTTACTAAAGATAAATATTAAAAAAGTCTAGAGAATTGAAAAGAAAACTTAACTGTAGACTAAAAGAAAGTAAAGAAGAATTTCATTGAAATGTGCTTTGAGTTGTTCCTTCTGTAAACACATGTTTTAGATATAGCTTCCTCATCAGGCATCTAATTTAAGATTAAGGGCTTTTTATCCTTTTCAAGAACTTTGTTTTCCATGTGATATGAAAATATTTGTCCTTTCCAGAACTGAAATAAAATCGGTCGCTTATAATGGGTTTACTGACAGAAGGAACAGCTTTGTCATGGGAGGACACCAAAAAACATGCTGACCATGTTCGGAAACATGGAATACAGCAGTTTATCCACCAATACCATAAATGTAAAGATTTAAAAAAAGATGTCTTATATTGGGGTGATGAGGTATGTATTTCAAATAAAATGGCGCTTTAAGCAATATTTGGGTCGAATTTTGGGGGCACCAGTCGTTACAGTGATGAGATATGTATTTGCCATGAAATGAAATAAATCTATGTGCATTCAAATTAAATGGTGCTTCAAGCAATATTTGGGTCGATTATTTGGGGCACCAGCTGTACATTGATGAGGATTTTAACCCACATGTAGGAAGGAGTAGGAAGGAGTGAAAATCAACTAGCTTACAGAAGCACTGAACATGGAATCAGATATGTTCTAACCTTAAGGGGGATTCAAACCCACAATTGGCCAAATTGCAATGTTGTAATGTTTGCTAGATATTTAATAAGATAGTGCACCTTTGAAATGTGTCAATGTTATGTACTGCAGGTGGAATATATGTTAGTCAAGCTAGACAAAGCCAACAAACAATGTAGATTAGTGTTAAGAGCTAAAGAAATCCTAAAGGTGTTACAGAAAAGAGAAATTGAATTTCCAGAGTTAGTAAAACACTTTGTTTTTAAGTATTTCTAATGGAAATATTGTGTTTTTTGTGAGAGCAAAATAGGGAACTAAGGACAATATTTTGTTGGCGTGGCATATATTTGAGCTGACAATGGCCAAGTGGCTCATATATTTGAAATGAAAATTTGAGCACATCTTACTCTATATAACCTTGCTTCCAAAATGAATCTTTGGCAACCGAAGAACTTCTCCTAGTTTATTATTACTTGAGCTATCCCAGCAAACTGACACTGAACTAACATTGGACTGACAGTGAACTACCTGACACCTTTTGTTTCTTTCAAAGGGAAGACAACTTCATCTGATCAACATAACCTTATTTGACAATCTCATTTTTCAGTGATCATCCATCAGCATGGAGACCAGAATACGCTGAATATATGATAGAAGGTACCCCAGGGAAACCTTACGGAGGTCTCATGGCTCATTTCAATATGGTGGAAGCTAACATGAAACTAAGGTAAGTCTTCTTGTCATTGAAATATCAGGCAATATGATACATACAGTGTACTCTGTCATTTCCAACATCTGAGTACTACGACATTCTGCGTAATCCGACATCTATGTCTGGTCCTGATTGAATTCCTTCTTATATCAGTTTAAAAAGCTCTTAGTATTCAGACAATCTGTGTTTGCATTTATTTCCCTTTAATTGATGATATTTTAATTTCTTTATAGACGGGAAGAAATCCAAAACTTACTCACTGATGACGAAGTTCCACTTTCACTTACAGTTTTTCCTAGGTATGATAACAAATTTTACTTAATTTAAGCTGTGGCGTACTGGAGCTATGCAACAACTATGCTAGAGCTATTCAACAACTATGGTAGAGTGTTGCAACATCTATGCTAGAGCTATGCAATATCTATGCTAGAACTATGCAACAACTATGCTAAAGCTATGTAACAACTATGCTAGAGCTATGCAACAACTATGCTAAAGCTATGCAACAACTATTCTAGAGCTATGCAACAACTATGCTAAAGCTTAGCTATGCAACAACTATGCTAGAGCTATGCAATAACTATGCTAGAGCTATGCAACAACTATGCTAGAGCTATGCAACAACTGTAATAGAGCTATACAACAACTATTCTAGAGCTATGCAACAACTAGGTTAGAGCTATTCAACAACTATGCTAGAGCTATACAACCATTATGCTAGAGCTATACAATAACTATGCTAAAGCTATACAAAAAATTAGCAAGAGCTATACAGAAGCTTTTCTAAAGCTATACAAAAACTATTCTATGCTAGAGCTATACAACAACAATTATGCTCTGCAACATCTATGATAGAGCTGTGCAACAACTATGCTAGAGCTATGCAACAACTATTCTAGAGCTATGCAATATCTATGCAAGAGCTATGCAACAACTTTGCTAGAGCTATACAACAACCATTCTAGAGATATGCAACAACTATGCTAGATGCAAGAGCTATGCAACAACTATGATAGAGCTATGCAAAAACTATGCATCATCTATGCTAGAGCTATACAGGAGCTATTTTACATCTTATTTGTAATCTTGTATAAAGAATAATGTCTTGAATTTCAGAATCGGGTGTGAAAATTTCACGTCCCCAGCGTTAAAAGCTACCCCAGACAAAGGTCACAGTCGTTCTCTGTTTTTTCCTGATGGTGCCATTAACCAGGGTCATCCTAGATTTCAGTGAGTTTAACTTATCTATTGTTTTGAGGACCAGGTGTAGCACAGTTGGCAAGAGTGTTGGTATGAAAAGATCAATGTGATGAGGTATTGCAAAGACCAGCTGGTAAAAAGGATCCTTGTTATCCTTGTAAAATAGAGTTAATCCTTATTTGTTTTGAATATTTTCAGTACCTTAACAAGGAATATCCGAGAAAGAAGGGGTAAAAAAGTTGCTATTAACATACCAAGTAAGTACGCGATTAAATCCAAAGTGTGATCCCTAATTGTTAATCTGGGGCCTTATTCTCGAAAACTTAACTTAGATATAATCCAGATTTTTATGAAATCCAGTATTCTGATTGGATAATAAAGCTACATTTAAAATCAATTTTAGTGTTTGTCCAATCAGTTGATTGGAACACTAAAATCATTTTAAGTTAAGTTTTTGAGAATAAGGCCCATGGAATACCATCATCAATGTTTAGGGGTTTTGATTTAATTTAACTTTTTTCCTTTAGCTTTTTCATGTATGAAAATTCAGTTTTGAGGCAGCATTTCTCTCATTGAACACTGCATGGCAATAACTGATCCACATTTGCTCAAACTAGTACAGAAAATTAACATAAAGCTTCATTTCATTTTGTAAAGTTTATTTCAGTTTTGGTTCATTTCAGTTTACAAAGACAAAAATACTGAAGTGCCATTTACAGAAGATCTGAGCAAGTATGGGGATGACGGAACTTCTCAATCAGCAGCCTTGACTGATCATGTCTACCTAGACGCCATGGGATTTGGTATGGGTGCATCCTGTTTACAAGTCACTTTTCAAGCCTGTAATATCAATGAAGGGAGACAACTTTATGATCAACTTGCTCCTCTCTGCCCTATTTTGGTAAGTCAAGATATATACTGGCTTATACTCTTTTAGAAGACATCTAAGATGTTAATTTCAGATAATTTTAGGACATCCTAACTTTAAGATCGTTTTAAGAATATTGGACTAGTATATGGACTAATTAAACAGCATATTCCAATGTACAAAAGAAAAAATTACAAATATTTGTTACGAATAGCCCAATGTATGGGACTAAAACATTTAAAATTGCTCAAAAGACTGGATAATGGGTAAGGACTAACTAAATATTGAGAAGAAATACACATGATAGAAAATCAACAAGAAGTTTCAGACTTGACAATCAAGTCTATCTTCTCTTCTTCATGAATGTATCTTCATACAAGAGATAGACGGTAAAGGCGTTGTAGTTGGCATGTACCCAACTCTCTCCATAGCCCCCATCGACCAGCATTACATAGACTTGATCACCAAATTCTAGCGGAGTCACCGTCTGAATACTGCTTGATGGATAGAAACCTACGTTCTTATTGTCGTCTGCCCAGAGTGCTGCGATTGGTCGATTGTTGATATAGATACGTGCATTGACCTTTGCCCCAGGATGTGACATCAGATACAAAGATACGACGTAAGTTCCAGGGATTGTGCAAATAAAAATACCAGTATCGTTGTCGTAATTGTCACCCAGATCCAGCAGCACAAGGTCAAAGGGTACAATGGTGTCCTTAGCTGGTCCAAAATGGTTGGTGAGAACAGTTGATAAGGCAGCTTGCATAGGAATACTTGGTGATGACCCATCTCCAGGTTCACCTTTTGGTCCTCGATCTCCTTTATCTCCCTTTGGTCCTTGATTTGGATTTGTTGATTTCTTCTTGACTGGTTTGGGATTGGTCGCTGTAAATACACAAAACATCTTTTAGTTGATACAATATTACCTATGTGCTGAATGTTAGGAAAGACTATGTCTATGAATGAAATATAAGGGCCAAATAGAGCTTAACTTACATAGAGAGCAGAATGTTTTAGCGGAATGAGTCACTTTTCTAAGACCACTTTCGAGGGCGTCGGGGGCCACTATTTGAGAAGGCCTGCATTAAGCATTTGTAAGCACAATGTATTGACATTTCTTTACGGAACAACAATCACTGGTTAAAGGCAACCGGCAACTGTAAACAATATAAGCAACTGGAGCAATATGGCCTCAATATAAAAGACCTATAATATTCTTACCTTTAGCTTTTGATTTGCTGCTTTTATCCTTTCTCTTGGCTGACATTTTTTCCATTTTTATTGAGTTTTTGGCATGATTTACACTTTTCTTTTTTGGTTTGACAATAGTTTTCTTGCCTTTATCTCCTTTTTTAGTTTCCTTTTTCTTGGCATCATCACCTTTCTTATTCTCTTTGGACTTTTTCATTGGTTCTTCATCACTGTCTTTAGCATCATCATCATCATCATCTTCTTCATCATCATCATCATCACTGGAATCATCAGTGTCTTCATCGCTTTCATCATCATCACTGGCAGTTTCATCACTGACATTTTCATCACTATCATCATCACTGGCATCATCATCACTTATAGCATTATCATCATCATCACTTTTAGCATCACTGGCATCATCATCATCACTTATAGCATCACTGGCATTATCATCATCATCATCATCACTTTCAGTAACTACATCATCTTTATTCTTATCTTTTGACACCATTTTCACTGTTTCTGTGTTTGGTTTCTCATTCTTTTGTGACTTTTTCACATTTTTACCGAAGTAAGGTTTCCACACATTTAGAGGATCTTTGTCAGGCACGGCATAAATTTGAATGATGGTGAAAACAAGAAAGATGGCTAGGATGAATTTAATGTCAGTCTTCATCTTTGTTCATTCCTGAAATTAATAGACAAAATATTAGAAAAAATTTGTTTTGTAATGAGCGAAATTAATGAATGCAATGAAATGTTGCTTCGCAACATACTTCAACTCAGTTTGTTCCCCCAAAATTTTGGACAAATCCACGCTCTTGTCTATAAGGATGGCCAGATTTATTTTAGCAGCCAACCAAAACACTTATTACCAAGAAAATTTCAAGCTCTTCAAGAGAATAAAATGAATTACCTTTTAAACGTTCCTCTAAATTCTGTTATAATTCACTGGTTGGTCTCTCACAATAATCACAAGTGGAGGAAAAAATCACAAACCAGTTGAAATGTTTAAAGACTCGAGACAATAACTGATTGAAACTCGCAAACTATCGAAGATGCATTTCTTGCCAATATCAAACAAGTTAAAGCTACTTTGGATCACACTTTTGATAAGTTCAGTAAAGTGTTTAGATAGAAAAATACTTGAAACACAAAAGGTCTCAGTGCATCAGGCATTTAAAAAACTCGATGGTTAAGAATTGAAAGAGAACCTGGCCGTATTCTCTTGGGTGTAATCCAATCCAATCACTTTATTGGCATGATACAAAAAAAGTTGCTTATGGTGTCAAAGTTTAAGACAGAGTGTGCAATAACACAGTCAAGATGATCTGTTGTGATCAGGGCCTATCTGAACTATAGTGATGTTAATGTTGATTGAATTCTATGATCAATACACTGTTTGTTTACATGTTGATCAACCAAACCCTACCCTATCCTACCCTACTGTACTCCTAACCTAACCTACCCTACCCTACCCGACCCTACCCTAAACCTACCCTAACAGTGGTCTGTAGCCTGTCTGAACTATAGTGATGTTAATGTTGATTGAAATCTATGATCAATACACTGTTTGTTTACATTTTGATCTTACTTGTTGTTTAGTTGTATTGACACTTGCCATTGATTTCCACCTGAAATCTTCTTCCTTGATATCCAACTTTATACCCCACTTGTCAACATTCTAAATACACATTTGGCCAGACATAGCTACAGTAAGGGAAGCCCAACAGGAAGCGGTTTTATATAAGCAGTTTTTGTCTTATAATCCTTCAATGACATTTAGAAGTAGATAGAACATTAAATAAGAAACACTATTATGGATATACTACTCCTCTTTAATTTAGATTCCTGTATATGAATTGAAACGTTGCTTTCAAACAGTAGTATGAAAAATCAGTCTCTATTTTATTTTATTTCATATATATAACGCAATGGTAGAAAATAACACTACATGTATTGTAGTCCACTGTATTTATGTTTCAGCTGGCATTAAGTGCTGCGTCCCCAATATACAGAGGATTCTTGACTGATATAGATAATAGATGGACAGTTATTGCTCAGTCTGTAGATGATAGGACAGATGAAGAACTGGGATTAAAGGTTAGGAGAAATTTCAAGAGTATTACTATTAATATGCAGGGGCATCTGTGCCAAAATTTAATTATATTTATTAGTTTATTAAAGGGTATTTGTGCCAAAATTATACCTCAGATTATGGGGAAGAAGTACTTGATAAGAGGCTTTGTAATGTTTAATATGCAGGGGCATCAATGTCAGAATTCAATTAATTTCAATTATGGAAGGGTATTTGTGTCAAAATTAATTGCTTAACATTTCGACTTTGCTTCTATTGCAATTTATTTTGTAGGAATTAAAAGAGAATAAATTCCGAATAAAGAAGTCGAGATATGACTCTATAGATAGTTATTTGTCTCCATTGGGCCAGTGTTACAATGACATCGACCTAGTCTACGATAAAGATCTTTATAATGATTTACGCAAGGGAGGTAAGTCCAAAGAGTTGATGGGTTTTTGCAGTGCTTATGGTGGTTACTTAATAAAATACTATCAAATACCAAGCTGATATTGCATAAAAATTAAATTTGATTATCTGTACTGTTTGGCCAGTTACATGTGGACCAATGAGGATGAACTGATATTAGCTAGGTGGCTCTGCTAGTAACACCTAATGGACTCTAATATCATTTGAGAATGACTTACAATTTTTTTCTATTATTTCTAGATGTTGATGATCTTTTGGCTAAACATATGTCACATTTATTCATTCGAGACCCAGTTTCATTATTCAGTGAAAAAATCAATCAAAATGATGAGGAAGAAATGGACCATTTTGAGGTATGGTTTTACTATAAATAGTACAATGTCCCTTACAATAGATGGCCTCCTAGTAAAAATGTTGTTAGTGTAGAATTTTATTATTATTTTGCTAAAGAGAGCTAATTTTAAGTATGAAAGGAATAGAGGCATCCAATTCTACAATTTCCCAGCTTTATACTTAAAAGGAATATATGTTTTTTAGAATCTAAAAACAATTTTGATGCTTTTTTTTCAGAATATTCAATCAACGAACTGGCAGACAATGAGATTTAAACCTCCACCTCCAAACTCTCCCATTGGCTGGAGAGTAGAATTCAGACCAATGGAGGTACAGTATTTTTTATTCTTACTTCATACTAAATAAACATTACAAACGTATCTTAAAGTGCAGACATGTCAAACTTATTCTGATATAGATCAGTTGTCTGGAAATCTCTACTTGTCAAACTTCAGTAGGGACGCAGGCTGAAATAGATCAGTTGTCTGAAGATCTCTACTTGTCAAACTTCTGTAGGAACTCAGACTGAAATAGATCAGTTGTCTGAAGATCTCTACTTGTCAAACTTCAGTAGAGACACAGGCTGAAATAGATCAGTTGTCTGAAGATGTCTAGTTGTCAAACTTCAGTAGGGACGCAGGCTGAAATAGATCAGTTGTCTGAAGATCTCTACTTGTAAAACTTCAGTAGAGACACAGGCTGAAATAGATCAGTTGTCTGAAGATGTCTAGTTGTCAAACTCCAGTAGAGAAACAAGCTGAAATAGATCAGCTGTCTGAAAATTTCTACCCGTCAAACAGGACACAGGCCAAAATAATCAGTTATATGATTGTAATATGAAATTCTTGAGTACCAACATGTGCACATTAGTAATACTGGTAACTTTTTTTGTGTATTATATAGGTACAACTGTCTGATTTTGAGAATGCTGCCTATGTTACGTTTATTGTACTGTTAACTAGAGTTATTCTAACCTATAAACTCAATTTGATCATACCTATCTCTAAGGTAAGTTCCTCAACTCTTTTCTGGCTTCATTTGCTCAATCAGATGCAGAAAAATAGGATGTAAAACTCATCATAATCAAATTGGCCAGTCATATTTTGGTATGAACGTAAATTGATCTGCTGTTACATCATAGGAACGAGTTGAAGCTATTGTCATCTTTCCTCAAAGCTTTTATTGCATTCTTGTTTTTCTTACTCAGTATTTACTTCTTTTTTTTTCCTTATCAGGTTGATGAAAATATGAAGACAGCTTACAAAAGAGATGCTGTTTTAAATGAAAAATTTTATTTCAGAAAAGATTTCTTCACAGGTATGTGTTGCTTTAGATTGATATACATTTTGTTAAGGGAACATGTGCCTGACAGAGTTTGATGGGCCAACCTATGTCTGACAATGAACTAACTAGTGTCTGACAATGAACTGACTTGTGTCTGACAATGAACTGACTTGTTTCTGACAATGAACTGACTTGTGTCTGACAATGAACTGACTTGTTTCTGACAATGAACCAACTTGTGTCTGACAATGAACTGACTTGTGTCTGACAATGAACCAACTTGTGTCTGACAATGAACTAACTAGTGTCTGACAATGAACTGACTTGTGTCTGACAATGAACTGACTTGTTTCTGACAATGAACTGACTTGTTTCTGACAATGAACCAACTTGTGTCTGACAATGAACTGACTTGTGTCTGACAATGAACTGACTTGTGTCTGACAATGAACTGACTTGTGTCTGACAATGAACTGACTTGTTTCTGACAATGAACCAACTTGTGTCTGACAATGAACCAACTTATGTCTGACAATGAACCAACTTGTGTCTGACAATGAACTGACTTGTGTCTGACAATGAACTGACTTGTGTCTGACAATGAACTGACTTGTTTCTGACAATGAACCAACTTGTGTCTGACAATGAACCAACTTGTGTCTGACAATGAACTGACTTGTGTCTGACAATGAACTGACTTGTGACTGACAATGAACCAACTTGTGTCTGACAATGAACCAGTCTAGAATATTATATTTTCTAATTTAGAATCATGGCCGCCGTCTGGAGAATGTTGTGACAAGAAGAAATGTGATAAAATAGAAGATGAATATGAACTAATGACCATTGATGAGATTTTTCATGGAAAGGTGGGTAACAAACATAAAGGACAAAAGTACAAACAATCTGAACTGCAAAATAGACAAATGATTATGTGTAATTAAATGGTACAAGAACAGCGACTGTTACATAATTTTTGTAAAGGGCCAAATGTATTTTATGAATGATTTATAAGGGCCAATTAGAGGATAGGTAACGAAGCGAGCTAAGCATTGGATTTGGCCAGCCAACAGTTACTTGAGAAGGCCTGCTCTAGTTGGTATATTTGAAGATAAATATATTTTTTTCAGGGCGAATCTCCAGGGTTATTAGGTGTAATAAAACATTATATATCAGAAGTAGAATGTGATGTTGATACCCAGTGTACTGTCTTACAATATCTTAAATTAATATCCAAACGAGCTTCAGGTTAGTTCTTTACGCAGTTGTCTCCCCTGGGTAATGACAGAAGTAGACGTTGATACCCAGTGTACTGTCTTACAATATCTTAAATTAATATCAAAACGAGCTTGTCTCCCTCTGATATCAAGAGACATATGCATTGATAATTACTCAATATAACCAACTGGTCTGCTGTTCCACCAAAAGCTTTGCCCCAGGTTTTGAACTGGTTTTGGAGCGATTGTCACATTAGTATTGTTTGTATATTGTTTCATATTAAATAGGAAATTTTTGCGGGTTTAGTTTTTTTTTTTTTTTTGCTTGAAGGATTAAGACAGGTTTTCTCAATTAATTTTTGTAAAGGGCCAATTGCATTTTATGAATGAAATATAAGGGCCAAATAGAACTTAGCTAACATAGCAAGCAGGGTTATTATTAAGGGGACACTCTTCAGGTGTTGGGATCCAGATTTGGATCTTAAGCTGCCGTTTGAGAAGGCCTGGCTGTTGTTAGTGTAGAGATAAATGATCACAGGTCAACAGTTTCAGAAGATCAATTATTTCTCTCGATTCTCGTTTCAGGTGAACTTCAAACAACGTCAAAATGGATGAGAAATTTCGTCACCTCTCATCCTGATTACAAACAAGATTCACGAGTCTCGGAAGCCATTGTTTACGATCTCATAGAAAAATGTGACAAAATCAGTAAATATGAATTAGAAGTACCAGAACTTTTAATTCCACCAAAATCAAAAACCACAGACACCATTCCAGAAGCTATTTTTGCTGCCTATAAATTAATTGATGATAAAAAGAATTCTATCACTGCCAATGGACAATAAATTTGCCTATAATCAACAAAAAAAATTCTAAGGCTACAAATAAAAATTACTTCTGCCTGTAACTTGATTAGCTGACAACAATTCTAATGCTGCCAATGGACATTTACTTATATTAGTGCATTGCTTGACATTTTCTGTGGTGTTAGTAATTAGCCAAATTGACAAGAGAAACGAACCCCATCATTGCTTACAAACTTGAGAACATACCCACTCTTTTATCAAATGAACCTTAGCTAAATTTTCTATTATTAAATGGCTCTATGTTTCTTAAGGGAAGAGACCTTTGCCTATAGTACCATAATATACAGATAAGGATAATCCGGGAAAGATCAATGCCAAGAGGTTTGGCCAAGGACCAGCTGGGAGAAAGGATCATGAAACCTAAGTTGTTATCCTTGTAAAATATAGATGTTTCTTTATTTCTTTTTACCATCTCCTAACATAAACTTAATATATGCCAAGTTATTTTGTCTGTTATTCTTCAATTGTATATATATTATTTTGTATTCATTAAGGCTTCAACATTTGGAAGTTTATTAATTTATATATTTTTACATGTTAAATGATATAAGATAAGATGCTGCCATAAGATATTGTATACAGTAATTAACTTAAGACAAAACCGTATACCGTATATTTCCATACATAGTGCGCACCTTTAATAGGTTTTGGTCTGGCCAAAAGTCAGGGGTTCTCCAGTCCAAGAGTGTCATTTTGTAGTTTGGCCACTATCCTGAAATTATTATGAAATACAGTGCAAATATTAAAATGAATTTAATTGATTAGTGCAATTAGTTATAGGGGAAACTTGGGGATAGAATCAATTTTGTTATAGGGGAGACTTGGGGATAAAATGAATTTTGTTACAAGGGGTAAAATTGAATTTATTGTTAAAATATTTTCTAATAAAAGTTCTTACTATTAAACTGTTTCATTGTACTTTGATATTAGTGAAATCATAAAACACTTAGTTCAAGTGAAATTGCTGGAACCACAGATGTCTGATGAAGATTGGAAATGTGCAAATTGATGCTATCAGTGTTCCTCATACATATATAAATTTAGAACAGCCTACCGCTTTACTAACCCTTAAAGGTAACTTGTCTTGATGGTATGTACACATGTATGTCTTGTACACATTCTTATGCCCAAGGACGGGATACTTAACGAAGAATGGCTTAGTATGAAAAAGAAATTGTCGTTTCAGAAGGATACACAAAATTTATTAAAGGTTATCTTATAAATAGAGAGACAAATAAAATAAGTAGCAAGCTAAACATACACCGTAACACAGCCTAACTAAATTCTCAAATTGTTCAACAACATAGTGTTAAACAGATACATTGGGTGAGGTCAAATTCCGTATTAGTGTTAACACTGGTGTTAGTACAGAATTTGGACTGGGTCAAATACAAATATTACCTTATTTTATTGATATTGAAACACTTAATTATGTAAAAGATATACTGGTTTCGCATGTTCACTCCCTAAAAGTACTACATTAACACGAAAAGTTAGTTCAATGTTATGTTAAATTTATGTTAACACTAACACGAGATTTGACCTTACCCAATGATTATGCAACTCATCTGTGCAACTTGAAGCACTTAACAATAAACATGTGCTTGCTGATGCATCATAACTGAACAAAGATTTATGAAGGTAGAACAGTACCCTTCATTTTCAAAAAAAATATTGTTTTCCATCAATATAAAACGTCTTTCAGAAACAAATCACAAATTCACAGAGTCTTAAATATGCTATTCTTATTCTAGGTTTAAGTCTTTTTAGCCTTTTTCTCTAATAATGCTTTGGTTATTTTCTTTTTCTGAACCTCTGTATAGTTGAAAATTTGGATCATAGCACGCATGTGGTCATCTTGAATCTTTTGGTCGGTGATGTAATGGAAGAACGAATCACGTAAAAATCTTAGAGTGGCCTCAGCTTCTGTTTCTGGCTTATCTACTTCATGATATGCCTCCTCCCTTCTTAATGATTGCCATTTAGCTAGCTCTGCTTGTGTCCTATTCAATTTCGCCAATAATTCTTTTGTATTGACATCGGGTGTCGTTGAAGTTTTCTTAAAAACTTTATCATCAACACTGCCAGCCATCTGCTCAATCTGGAAAAATTAGAAAAAAAAATAGACGTAGATATCAATAACGTTATGACTGCAGATAACGTCTCTCGGGTGTTATTTTGACGCCAGAAAACATCTTTAGTTTGACGCCATGGAGATGTTATATTAACGTTAGAAAACGTCTACGGTTTGACGTCATGGAGATGTTATTTTGACGTCAGAAAACATTTCAAGTTTGACGCCATGGAGATGTTACATTAACGTTAGAAAACGTCTACGGTTTGACGTCATGGAGATGTTCTTTTGACGTCAGAAAACATTTCAAGTTTGACGACATGGAGATGTTCTTTTAACGTAAAAAAAAACCCAATAGATTGACGTCACAGAGATGTTATTTTGACGTTAGTCAACGTCAAGAGTTTGACGTCACTGGTGTGTTAATTTGACATCAGATAACGTCTACTGTTTGACGTCATGGAGTTGTTCTTTGACGTCAAAAAACGTCATTAGATTGACGTCATAGAGATGGTATTTTGACACCAGAAAACATCTATAACTGTACGTCACGGAAACGTTATTATGACGTCATTCGACATACTTATATTTTCCTTAGCACTTCTACAAGACGGCGATGCTAGTTTAACTTTAGACTTTCGAACAAAAGTCCAACGTCACGGGGGCATGATTTTCATGTAAGATATCAACATCTTTTCAAATCTCTTACCTCTTCCTCTCGTTCATATCTTGCCGCGTCTTGCCCTTTTAAATACATTTCTAAGTACAAACTATCACTTTTACGTTTGTGTTCAGCTATAGAATCCTGTAATTAAACGATTTAAAGTTTAACAGCCCAGCTTTCGACTTCTTCAAAGACCGTGGGGCTTTGGAATAAGATCAGGGATTTTTTATAAGGCCGTATGTCATCGCTTTGTCTGGCTTTGAAGGCCCAGATAGGTCCTGTATCCATAGGATGTTCCCTTGTGGCGTGTTCCTTTGTGGCGTGTTACCTTGTGACCTTGTGGTGCGCCACAAGGCGATTTAACCATTGTTTTATTAGTACCCGTTCCCATAGGTTGTACCCATGGACTTGTCGCCACAAGGGAAAATTCTATGGATACGGGGTGAGCACAGGGAACACGCCACAAGGGAACAGCCTATGGATACAGGGCCTTAAGGGACCCCAATTCACTGAAGTCCACTCAGCCATTAAGGCCAATAGTTTTCTATGACTTAATGAGCCAAATGTTGGCTTTAAATTCCTTTGTAAATCGGTCTACTCTTGATTTAGAAAGAAATCAATTTTTTGATTGTAAATTGTTATAGTTAGTATACCGTAATACTAAAATAATTAGCATACATTGTTGACATTTATGGATTATTTCACATTTAAACTTCTGCATTGTATTATAGACCTATCTAGCGTAATATTATTCGTCTCCACAGAGGCTCAAATAGATGACTGAAGTTTGTGACTTTCGGGATACTTCCTTAAAGGTTGGGCTAGGGTATACCCCTACAGGGAAATTTCTTTTTCTTGGTTGAACCAGCCTCTTACCAATGATACCGATATTCCCCCTCCACCCCCTTCAAACGTCAATAATTTTTCCATGTAAAGTCTATAGAATTGTTTATTCACAACGTTTTATCGGGAGTATCCGCAATTGAAGGTTAATGTAGCGTTCAATAGCAAAGATATGCCCCATTAAATACTACCTAGGGTTTCTGATGTACCAGGCTGCACTCGAAGTGTTGGAGCAACAATATGAAAATTTTTTTTATTTCCGAACAAAATTTTTGAAATATCAGACAGTCTCTTTAAAAAGCCAAAATATCAACTACATATTTAGGGGATTTAGTGATCGTAAAACATTTAGTTGCACCGCAATCAGAAAAAAATTGAGAACAAATTTTAAAAATTGTTTCAAAATGTCGCTTTTCTTTACCTTTAAATCTTTCACCGTAGCTTCCAAATTGGTGACAGTTTTCACAGATTCTTCGTACGACCTCTTCAGGTTCTCATATTTCGACCCCATTTCGTTCAGCTGCTTTTGCACTTCTGTAAACTGGTCATCTTTGGTTTTGAGCAGATCTTGAGTCTCCTTGCCAAGACCTTCCCGAAGCTGAGCTATCTCAGAATTCTTATGTTCCAATACTTCATTCAGATTCCTCAACTGTAATTTCAGTTCCTTGATGGCATGTTCCTTACGTTGAAAGGGTGTCAGATAGTCCAAGGGTGACTTCTCAGGCTCTAAGTGTTCATTATGAGCCTTTTCAATTCTTAAACGACTGGCTATTGTATCCCTTAGAACGGGAGCACCTGCTGGGCTTAATTGCTGATGTTGATGCTGATGCGGAATCAGAAATCCTTCATTGGAGTTCATATACAAGTCCATTTTGGTTTCTTTGAGAGTCCTCGCTGCACACGTTGGCCTTGTGTCTCCTAATGCACACACTGGCTTCGTATCTCCCATATCGATAGTCTCGCGTCTATGGATGCTTGAACGACTGGAATGCTTTGACCCAGGACTCTTTTCATCAATGGATTGGCTTCTCTGGCATTTTGGAGTAGAACTGCTCTTATGGTTTTTCTCTGCTTTGGGGGTTTCAGCGTGAGGGGTCTCCGGATCACAGGTTTGGGAAAGTTTCTCAGAGGATTTGTCGGATCCGATGCCATTTGCTTCTGGTATGTTTTCTATACTCTTTTCTTCTCTCTTAGCTGAGTCGCCATTTTCTGAATTCTTGACAGGCTCACCGTTTGCTAACTGTTCATTTTGAGATTCGACGCCATCTTGTATAGGTTTGGTCTTGGTCTTTGCTTGGTTTTTGGTAGTTTCTGGCGTGTTTTCTACTTTCTGAGTAACCTCATCCTTAGAAACTGCCTTATCTTTAGAAGTTTTGTCTTTTGAAGTATTCTTCTCTTTGGAAGCCGAGTTCTTCTGTACGGACGCCATACCTGTGGGAACTGGAAGTCGTGATTTTCTTCGTCTTTTTCTCTTTATCTCTGGTTCTACGGCCTGGTCCGCTTCCGGCTGATCACTGGTGTTTGTGTCTCGTTTTGGCAGAAGATGAATATGAGGAATATTATCATCCGGTTCAAGACTATCGGTATAACTCCCGGAATCGGATAAATCCGGATTTGCGCCCGGGTTTAAATAAAAACGCTCCTGTTCGTTGTTTAGATTTTCAGCTCCGATGGGAATAAACGTGTTAGTATCTCCGGTTCCGATTGGTGTAAACGAGTTAGAATCGTCAAGGTTAACAGTATCCTTTGAAACAACCGGAATATCCTCACCGTCAGCACTTTCTTCGACCTTGTCCAAAGAGTCTTGGGAGGCTCTCAGATCAGCTTTAAGATTGTCCAAACGGGGTAAAACGAGGGATTCTTTTTCGGATAATCGTTCCTGAACGTCCACACCAGCGTCCCAAGTATCGCTTACTGATTCTGGAAACTCCTTCTCGACTTTTTGATGATCTTCAGTGGAATCTTTCTGCGATTCTGTCTGCTGTAGGTTCGACGTACCGGAAGTGGATTCTTGTTTATCATTCACTGCTTCACTCTCCATATTTGATCACATTCATCTTCAAAAACCGTTAACAAACTTTGATTGACAAATACCTCTAAACTTTGAAGAAAATAAACACGTTGTTTATCGATTGTAAGACAAGAGATTGAATGTGATTTTAACTCCGATCGCACCTGTTACCAACCATGTCAGAAATTACCAGAAAAAAATCCCTCTAGCATGTCAAAATACCAGTGATATTTGATGTTTGAAATGTAACACACAGAGTTACATTTCAAGCAAAACAAATTTGACAGGGCACAATTCAAAATGGCTGCCACGGCAGACGTGAAAAAGAAGGAAAAAGTATGCAGCAGCTGAGAAAATAAAAATGTAATATCAATATATAATTTGTTACTATGGAAACTGGACACCTGTTGCATTTTGATCTATATATGAATATATTAATCACATATATGTTAATGTAGGCCTATTACACTATTACAGGGTTTACCTAAACGGCTCATGTTTTCCAGCGTTTTTTTTCCATTGCCCTATACGATAAATTGTCCACATTTAATTTGTTATTTTTTGATTTAAGCACAAATAATTCATTTAAAGGGGCACAGGCTTCATTTTCGTGGGTCGATTTTTCCAAGTCTCAGTTACGGGGACTTTTTTAGCTCAGCAATTTAGTACTGGTTATCAAGACTCACAATTGAAATTTGAGTCTTCAAATCCATGTGCATCCATAATTATTAGCATTTGAAAGTTATATAAAGTCGTCTATAGAAATAGAAGGAGAAATGTCTAATTTAAGATATATTTGAAGGAAATATGCAATTTTCGTACATTTCTAGTGCCTCTGAAGGATACATAAGTATATTCAAGACCCAAATCAACCAATAAAAATGAAGACTGGTCCCCTTTAATATTTAGTATTATTACTTATAATTATATTTCATTGATTTTTCATTGTTATTTAAAACTATTAACAATTTTTAATAGTCAATAAATGCTAAAATATTTCACCATAATCAAGGCATGACTTTGTGAGATTACAAGACAAAATGTGACAAAGTATGACCGTCATGTAGATGTGACAAAGTGTTAAGGTCTTGTAGATGTGAAATGACGTTAAAGGATTTATGCATTGTTTTAAATAAATGAATAAATTCATCATGTAATACTTGATTAGTAATTTTTAGGGGAGGGTAGACAGAATTTTTTTTATTTTTTGCATTGCAATACCTTAAAAATATAAGATTTTATGCCAAGCTGTACAAGCCGGCCGACTTTTAATTAGATACGTGTCACGTGACTCAGTGACGTCAGAGACGTCCCAGTGTTGACTGAAGCCCAGCTGATTCAATGGCAAATGGTAGTGTGGAACCCTATCAGTTTGACCGGATTAAAAGCCAAATTTCCGAAAATAAATGCTTGGATTTTAGCGACAATTCTTCAGAGGCCGATAGGCCCTAATAACAGCTGTTCGGATGACGAGGACAACATTGCAAACAGACATCGGTTAGGAAATAATGACGGGTAAGTAGGTCAAAGTGATGATAATGTCACCGATGACCGGATTCCTCGCTCGATCTAAAATAGGCCTGAAACATGAATGGGAATAACTTTGAATTTACGCGGACAGTTGGTCGAAATAATAAATAATAAATTTGCCCGTTAATACTATTATGTTAACGAGAGAAAGGGTCTGAAGATCCGATGGCAACTGCACGGTGTCAGTATTACTTTTCAGTAGGCCTACTCAACAAACGCCATTTTATGTTGACTTCGTTCTACTGCACCTTCTTGGCTACTTCTCAGTTCTCCCATTCGTTAGTAAATTACAATTTGAATATTATCATTTGCAAACAATGATGATAGCAAAGGCCAATCCAAATTCACATAAAATTATATTATGTTAGGACCGACGAATGTGCCGCTACATACGTGCGAAGACGAAACTTTATTTTTATTATAATATTATTACTCTATTTTTCTCGGGCCTAGGCCTAGTCTCTAAGTTAAAAATAGGCTAGAGTAGAGAACACGGTAATTCGAGAAAACTAGGGGCCTTTGGACAAGTGATTAATATATCGCCGGGATGGAGTAGAATAAGAGTCATGATGAGAACAAGAAAATTGTATTTTTTTGGGACTAATTCAAGTTAACATGGGCGTGTTGCGTGCGCATGCGCTCTTACAGTTTCTACCGCTGTCGCAATATTTTATCTTGACTAAACACACATTTTTTGATTGACATGAAAATTAACAACTTAAAATATATTCGAAGTGGGACTGTAAATGACCGATAGATTAGTAACCAGCGTAATTAAAACTCAAGTCAACATCGATCGATCCATACATAACAAAAATAAAATAAAAATGGCGTGAACTTCTTCTTCAGTCAACTCTTTATTTTCTATCTTTATCTTTTGAATCCCTCGTTTCCTAAAAATCCGGATCACTTAGAAATCGGAAAAAACTTATCCCTGACATCTTCGACGATTTGTTCTTTGATGAATTTGAACACCCGAAGGCAACACAATAGACCATATTGGCGATGCAAAAACGTCTAAACTATATAGGATAGGGTAACGACGCCAAATGTGGGACGTCTCTGACGTCATCGCCGAGAGATTCCGAAGATTGCCGGAAAATATGCATAAAAACAACGCTACCGATAATTTTTCATTTTTTCATTTATTTACCGATCAAAAAATTTTTTTTTTCTTTGTTTATCTGATAGGAGATATTTGTCATATTTAGGAGTTTGTTTTGGGGCATCAAAGCAAACAATGCACAAATCCTTTAAGGTCTTGTAGATGTGAAATGACGTTAAGGTCTTGTAGATGTGAAATGACGTTAAGGTCTTGTAGATGTGAAAAAGTGTGGATGTGAAATGACGTTAAGGTCTTGTAGATGTGAAATGACGTTAAGGTCTTACTTGTAGATGTGAAATGACGTTAAGGTCATGTAGATGTGAAGTGACGTTACGACCTTGTAGATGTGACATGACGACCTTGTAGATGATGTGGCATGACGTTACGACCTTGTAGGCGTGACATGACGTTACGACCTTGTAGGCGTGACATGACGTTACAACCTTGTAGATGTGACATGACGTTACGATCTTGTAGATGTGACACGACGTTACGATCTTGCAGATGTGACATGACGCTACGGTCTTGTAGATGTGACATGACGTAACGACCTAGTAGATGTGACATGACGTTACGATCTTGTAGATGTGACATGACGTTACGGTCTTGTAGATGTGACATGACGTTACGACCTAGTAGATGTGACATGACGTTACGATCTTGTAGATGTGACATAGAGTGACGGTCATGTAGATGTGACATAGCGTGACGGTCATGTAGATGTGACAGAGCCTGACGGTCATGTAGATGTGGCAAAACGTGACGGTCATGTAGATGTGACATAGCGTGACGGTCGTGTAGTTGTGACAAAGCGTGATGGTCTTGTAGATGTGACATGACGTTACGATCTTGTAGATGTGACATGACGTTACGGTCTTGTAGATGTGACAAAGCGTGACGGTCATGTTGATGTGACAAAGCGTGACGGTCATGTAGATGTGACATGACGTGACGATCTCGTAGATGTGACATGACGTTACGATCTTGTAGATGTGACAAATCGTGACGGTCATGTAGATGTGACAAAGCGTGACGGTCATGTTGATGTGACAAAGCGTGACTGTCATGTATATGTGACAAAGCATGACGATCATGACGATCATGTAGATGTGACATAGCGTGACGATCATGTAGATGTGACATAGCGTGACGGTCATGTAGATGTGACATAGCGTGACGGTCATGTAGATGTGACATGACGTTACGACCTTGTAGATGTGACATAGCGTGACGGTCATGTAAATGTGACATAGCGTGACGGTCATGTAAATGTGACATAGCGTGATGGTATTGTAGATGTGACATAGCGTGACGGTCATGTAGATGTGACAAAGTGTGAAGGACATGTAGATGTGACAATTCGTGACATGACGTTACGATCTAGTAGGTGAGCCATGACGTTACGGTCATGTAGATGTGACAGAGCGAGACGGGTCATATAGATGTGACATGGCGAGACGGTCATGTAGATGTGACAGAGCGAGACGGGTCATATAGATGTGACATGGCGAGACGGTCATGTAGATGTGATAAAGCGTGACGGTCATGTAGATATGGCAAAGTGTGATGGTCATGTAGATGTGATAAAGCGTGATGGTAATGTAGTGTGTCAAAGAGTTTATCTTTTGTAGCAAATGATTCAAATCATGACACTTGAATTATCCATTTAAAAAAATGAAATTGAGGACAATGCAGGCCCGCTTGTGGTGGGGTGGGGTGGGGCGAGATCATTTCCATCCTCAGCACAAAATAAATTAACAAGTCATAAAAGAATTTTATGGATACTTTTTACTTTATGCATCATTTTGTGACAATTTTTAAGTCACACATAGAGATATAAATGCTCTTGATTCAATGTGTTTCAATAATTTCCTTATACAAACACATTTTAAAATGGGAAGAATTTTGCAACAGAAATCTTGTTGCACACAAAAATTATGAATCCATGAAAACATCCTTTGAGGAACACTGTATCCAAGGATATTTTGTCAACCCTTGTAATGTATACACCTTTATAAATTAATATTGGATCACACAAAATCACAGTTACCCTTTGATCACTAAGAGTAAATAACATAAAATCTCATATACCCCAAACTCCAAGTAAATTGACTTAAAGTGTGTGAGGTTTAGAATTATAAAGAGCAAAAATGAAGCCTGTATTTTTAATAAAAATCCATTTTAGTCAAAGTATGGTAGATACGTGAAATTTGATTTTTTATCACTCACTATTTTGGTGTCTGTGTTATGCCAACTTCAATTTTTTCGTCAACAAGGGGTGCGCACTATACATGGGTAAATGAATTTTTCCCGATTTTGATGGGGTAAGGAAGGGGTGCGCATTATACATGGGCGCGCATTATATTCGGAATTATACGGTATATGATTTCTTAAGTAACAGCCACTTTAATTGGTGCTTGGAGCTCCATGATATAAAACTTAAAGTGTGTGATGTTAACCTTGTGTGACATGACTTTATTGTTATGCTACGTCACTTTGTAACTTCCTCCTATGCTAGCAACTCAGGTACTATATCACGTAATCATATAGCATTCGACTCAACCTTCATCATTTTGTTCGAGACTATGTAATGACTCAGTTATGATAGGAGGCCATCTTGTAAGGCAAATGGGCAAGGGAAGATAATTCTTGTTAGGAGATTGTTTTTGATTGGCTGTTTTTAACGCAAAAGAAGACAACACTCTCTGAAAAATGATTGTGATGGGATGAACTGTAATTTATTCAATATGGCAATCTCCGTTTAGTATACGAGGTTATCTAGTACACTAGTCTTGTTCCGAAGTTGATTCAAGTGAATCATATGGCTGTTAGAGCCATCACCAGGGATAAAATTCTGGATTCAATCAATTTGTAGCCTCTATTTCAGGCACAATATTTTGAAATTCATTCCATCCTTTCTTGGACACCATCAGGTTCTCAAAGACATTTCTCATAAAATATTTCCTGCTACGCGTAAAACGTTATTTCTAGAGAATCTCAGAAATAAAATAGAAGTTGATTTAGTCGAGAAAATACCATGAAGTTCTGGGGACGCATGAATGTCACTGAAATGAAAATAAAACAAAATTAAAATCAACAAATTCCATGAAAATTTAGCTATGCGGAAAACCATTGAATTCAAATACTTGCTAAGAGATTTCTTTAAACAATGATGCTCACAAAACATGGATGTACTAAAATTGGTACATTTATTGAAGTGATCATAAAAAAGAAATCATGTTTACATACCTAGGTTTTGACTCTGACTTCACCTCGCGGTTTTTCCTGACATCCCAGAGTCGAACACAGCAGTCCAAACCACCTGAAGCTAGCATGGTACTGTCTGGATTGAAATTGAGACTATAAACTGTATCACTGTGTCCTCGTAATTCTTTAAACAACGTCCCCGAACTCAAATCCCAGATCTTAATACGTCGATCTTCTCCTAAAATTTAGGGAATAAAGACCATAAAAGACAGAAAGAAAGAAACATCTATATTTTACAAGGATAACAACTTAGGTTCCGTGCGGATCCTTTCTCCCAGCTGGTCCTTGGCCAAACCTCTTGGCATTGATCTTTCCCGGATTATCCATAACATAATCAGAGCAAATCTTCTGGATACTTTGAGTGGCATTCTAGGTTGGTCTTTCTTCTCTGAAGGCTGTTTCCAAATGGGGGCATAAGCCTTCCTTTTAAAATGAAGATCTACTTTTAGAAGTCCTCCTTTTAAGTATTGAACAGAAAAGCACTAATAGTTTATTTAGAAATGGGTAAATGTCCTTCACCATATTACAAAGGACAATTTTCCTAGAATACAAATACAAAATTTAGACGCACCTGCAGAAGCTAAATATTGTCCATTTGGTGAAAAGGCTAAAGATAATATTGAACTGTTGTGACCCTGTAGCAGACGTACACAGCGGCCATCTTGTAAACTCCACAGTCTGATAGTTCTATCACCAGAACCTGTCGCCACGTAGTTACTGTTGGGATGGAACTTTATCACCTGCAAATCAGCAATAAATAGAAATTTCTCCAGCTCAAAAACATAACAAATTTATGAAATTGACATTTTGCAAATGTATTAATAAAGTTTATACAAGCAAAATAATTCAGTTAACCAAAATCGCACCCAATTCATGGCAAAATCGAGAGTAATAGTTGTATAATGTTGGTACTCCTCCAAAGAGAAGTGCCATCATTAGTTACACATATAACATTTGATAGAAAATGATACTTACATCCACATCATATGTGTGCCCAATAAAGGATCTGATTGGATAGTTTCTGTCATATGACCAGAGTTTGGCTGTTCTATCTTGCGAACAACTGACAAAATAACCCAAACCACTGAAAAGATGATACACAGTAATTTGATTTCTGGAAAACTTTTAAGAATATTGAAAACTTTTTTAAAAGATCTAATATCATTGTCATCAAGATTGTAACACAAGGAACTTGCAAATAAATCTGTAATTGTACGCCGCCCTATTGTTGAACGACATATAGAAGTGATGGGTGAATATCACAAACATAAGACAATATTATGGAATAAGACACACTTCTTTAATACAGTTAGGCACATAACGTTGAAATGTTATGTGCCTAACTGTATTAAAGAAGTGTGTCTTATTCAATAATATTTGTCTTATGTTTAGCAACAAGTCCTGAGTTCTGTGAGAGATTAACCAAGTCCTACCTTGTATCTAGTGACCAAACAGCTGAACTATGACCTCTATATAATACAACATTACAATGGCTGGAGAGATCCCATAACCTCACTGAAAATACAAACCATTTTCTATTTTTAGACCATATTCAGTGGTGTTTGTATCGGCCAACCAAAACTAAGACTAACAAGCCCTTGGCCCTCCTCCTATCAAATTTAACATCCTTTACTGAGAGATAGACTGGTGCTCTGAGCCCATATTTGACAGCTCTGTTGAGCAATTAAGTGGGATCAGAAGAGTAAGCAGACCTACCAGAGCTGTCCAGGGAGGCTGAAAATAGAAATGCCTGGTGACCTGATCCCCCTCCCTGTGGCCCGATTTCTTGAGAACCAAGTGATTCAGAAGAGTAAGCAGACCTACCAGAGTTGTCCAAGGAAGCTGAGAGTAAATACTGTGAATCAGGAGTAAAACATGTTTTATAAACAGCACCATTATGACCTCTTAGTTTGATAGTTTCAACATCTCTTTTCCTGCAATAAACATGGTTCATTTGGATTTATGGCAGTTTCTTACCTCTGTAATGCTACATTTAAGGTTAGATTTATGGCAGTTTCTTACCTCTGTAATGCTACATTTAAGGTTAGATTTATGGCAGTGTCTTACCTCTGTAATGCCACATTTAAGGTTAGATTTATGGCAGTTTCTTACCTCTGTAATGCAACATTTAAGGTTAGCTTTATGGCAGTTTCTTACCTCTGTAATGCTACATTTAAAATTAGATTTATGGCAGTTTCTTACCTCTGTAATGCTACATTTAAGGTTAGATTTATGGCAGTTTCTTACCTCTGTAATGTTACATTTAAGGTTAGATTTATGGCAGATTCTTACCTCTGTAATGGTACATTTAAGGTTAGATTTATGGCAGTTTCTTACCTTTGTAATGCTACATTTACGGTTAGATTTATGGCAGTGTCTTACCTCTGTAATGCTACATTTAAGGTTCGATTTATGGCAGTTTCTTACCTCTGTAATGCTACATTTAAGGTTAGATTTATGGCACTTTCATACCTCTGTAATGCTACATTTAAGGTTAGATATATGGCAGTTTCTTACCTCTGTGACCAGGTATTGTTATCATCACTACTTGTGGAGTAATCAGCAGCGAGAGTTATAAAGGAAGGATTAGACAGGGAAGGATGGGTATGGATTAAATCTGGCTCTATACTCCACAATGATATGGTAGAATCTTCAAACCCAGCTGATATCAAACTATCATTACTTGATACATCTACACTGTATAAGCTGTAAAGATACAAAAAATTTGCTCATGCTGATGCTGAGTTGAAAAATAAAGTACAAAGTGGCTACAAATGCCACAAAACAAAACTCTTTAACAACCGAAACAGTAATGGCACCCACTGTTTTCGTAAAATATGCACTCTAGATTGCCTGTAGAATGCTTGTTTGGTGCTTGAATATTTTCAAAGTTTAACTTTTTTCCTTTTTCTCCCAATTTGAAGTCAATCTATAATTATTTTATATTTTCTATTTGGGAGCACTTAAAGGACATTCTGAATATGCAAAACTCTTCAATCAAGAGCACAACCTTAATACTTACCCATTTGATGTATTAAGTAAGGTATAACAGCACACTGAAGATATACTGGGAGGCCCATCTCGTATTTTACTGATGGTTTGTTTTAAAACAGTCTGACTATCACTGCATTCATCCTGAATCTCTTTACTTTCTTTCTCTCCTGATTCATTCCTACTTTCTTCTCTCAATTCTACAGAACTGGCACATGTTGGTACTGTAATAAGTAAAAAATATGAAGAAAGGCATTTTTACTGACATCTTTCCTATTCAAAGCCAATAAAAGACTGTGATGCACTTGGTAAGCATTTTGAACCCTGTTCCAACTTATATTCAAATTCTTATTGATTTCAATTGATGGTTTATGTATTACAGAAACTTACCAACAACTTTTAGAAACTGGTTGAATATCTGGAACATTATCATATTGTCTTCATTCTAAAAAATAAAATCTAAAATTTAACACCATTTCAATGTGGATATCTCTTTGTTTATTATCACTTACATGGCAATTTCATTTGCATATTTTAAGGCTACCAAACTGATCTAATTCATCTGACAACAGTTGATACAGATCTGTCAAAATGATACAACATACAGGCTAGAGAGTTTTTAAGATATCTGAGTAAAATTGGCCAGGGAGTTAGCATCTAGATACAATACAGACTAGAGCATTCACATACCTTTAGATATCTAAGTAAATAGGCCAGTGTATCTTCAGATAAATTGACATTATATTTATTATCTAAAAACTCTGTAATTTCTTTACATGACAAAACATCAGTCTTCATGTCTAGTTTACGTAATATTTTAATTAAGGGTTTATGGACGTCATCATCTTTAAATAATGAGGAATGGCGGTCATAGAACTTGTGAGCTGAAAAACAAACATCAGATAGATCAATAAAGTGATATGGGTTTGAGTTCTCCACCCATCTTATGGCATTTGTAATATTTGAATAAGAAATGATGATGAAATACAAGCAATACCCAATTACGATGGTGTAAAGAAGGGGTGCGCATTATACATGGGTGCGCATTATATTCGGAATTATATGGTACATAGAAATAAGCGTTATAGCACTATGGGTTAAAATTCTCTTGAGATTTGTAGAGGTCACGATTTTTACCTACTAAAGATCATATTAATGAATAGTTTAGGGTTTAAAATCATTGGACTATGAACTGAAATAATTAGTAAAAAGATAAGAAAAAAGAAGCAAATTGTCTCCGAAGAAAATTCACAGTTCAAGGGAAGTAACTTGTATCAAAATGAGAAAATATTTCCACTAACCTGGCATTTTGTGTCCATTACACAACATTTCTAAATAGACATGAACAAACACTGGATAGAGCAGAGATTTCAGTTCTATTTTATATACTTCTAGACCTTCTAGTATAAAATTCTTTAACCTGAAACACATAACACAAAGTATTGCTCATTTACAACTTAATCACAGCTATTAAATAAGTGAGTTCAATTAAATTGAAGACCTTTCTGACATGACAATTTCATTTAGATCACAGTATATTGTATGTAGCCTACTCATATTGAGAATTAATTCAGACAAAATTAATTGAGATCTATTAATTGGTAGTGCTATGAAATAGCCATTAATTCTATAATGTGATCTGCATAGATATCAATAGTAGCTTCCGGTATGTCAAAACGCGTAGTTTTAGTGAATTGTAAAAACCACAGACGTCGGAATCGAAACTGGAATGGCGCAAATTAATGCTATCAGTGTCCCCTATAGGCCCTATACATACAAAGCTTAGAATTATCCCATTAAGCACTCACTTGGTAAATTGCTGATCACAAGCAGTAACATCTCCCGATATACTACTAAATGATAAAACATTCTCTGTTAAACTACTAGAGTTAATTTGACTTGTCACACTTAATTCTGTTAAACTTTTCTCTCTACAACACACTCGTTTACTTCTGTTAACTTTCTCTTCTGTTGTAGATGGTGTCTCTGGCTGGATAACAAGAAAGGAAAATAATCATACAGATTCAATTCACATAGATCATTCAACTGTAAGCCACACTCGAGCCAAAGTGTCAATGTCAAAAGAAAGAGTATAGAAGCATTGTTTGAGTTTGAGCTCTTGCATTTTTTGACACAAGTCATCTGTTCTTAGGAGTAAAGTATAAAACTAAAATCAAGCTTTATCTTCAAGTATTACAAAGCCTGCACTAACATATAACAATTTGTCATATGATCATTATTATCTGTGTGGTGGACTAAACTAAGAGTAAGATAGTTGGGAAAACCGAGACACCAGAAATGACAATCCACTCACCTTGTCGAACTTCCTACGCCTCAAATAATGGTTTACAGACGTCATGATTTCTTCTCGCCTCTGTCTTCTCATTTTATAAAACTCTTCTCGAGAAATCTGACGTTCAACATCGCACATTTTACTACAGATTCACGATTTTCTTGATATTTTCTCTCAAAATTGACAATTTCTTTTAGTGGCGACATCTGTAAACAAAGAACAGACAACTCTATTACATTACTAATGGATTCAGACAACAAATGTTTCCAGCCAAAATTACACAGTCACTCTATGGGGAATAACTCGACGTATCTTCAAGCATTCTCATAGAATAGATCAGAATTTAGAAGAGATCAGAATTAGGAATATATCAAAAGTTCGCATAGATTGGATTAAGAATAGTTTGGTTTAGGAAAAGTTAGATTGTGTTAATTATGTATTGATGGAATATATTAAAAAATTATAGAATAGATTTGTATTTAGAATAGATTGAAATATAGAATAGTTTTAAATTTGGAATAGATTTGTATTAAGAATAGATTGAAATTTAGAATAGATTGAAATATAGAATAGATTGAAATATAGAATAGTTTTAATTTAAGAAAAGATTGAAATTTAGAATAGATTGAAATTTAGAATAGAATAGATTGAATATATATGCATTAAGAATAGATTTTGGGATTAGAATAGATTGTTTCAATAAAGAACAGATTTATATACAGAATAGATTCGATTTAGAATAGATTGAATTAAGAATAGCTTGGAATTAAGAGTAGATTCGAAATTATAATAGATTCAAATTTAGAATTTATACGAGTTTACAATAGATTGAAAGTTAAAATAATTAGAATAGATTAGAATTTGCAATAAAATAGATATGAAAGACTGGAATTAAGAGTACTTATGAATATAGAATGATCGGAATATATTCAAATCAAGAATAGATAGGAATTTAGAATAGATTGGAATCAAAAATAAATAAGAATTAAAATAAATTGGAATTAAAAATAGATTGGAATAGATAAATTGGAGTTTAGAATAGATTGGAATATTAGATTCTAGTTTAGAATAGATTGGAATATTAAAAAATATTAAAATTTAAAATAGATTGGAATATCAGAAAAGATATAAATTTAAAATAGATTGGAATATCAGAAAAGATTTAAATTTAAAATAGATTGGAATATTAAAAAAGATTAAAATTTAAAATAGATTGGAATATTAAAAAAGATTAAAATTTAAAATAGATTGGAATATTAAAAAAATTTAAATTTAAAATAGATTGGAATATCAGAAAAGATTTAAATTTAAAATAAATAGGAATATGGAACAGATAAGAATTTAGAATATATTATGAATAGATTAGAATATATAAGAACATATAATAGTTTGGAGTTTAGATTCGATTATAAATTTATTAGAATGCGAGTGGCATGTCTCTATCTGTCTCACAGGCACCAATTCCTATCTAAGAACCCAGAGAATACAGTTGACGCGATTTGCAAGTGGAAGAAGCATAGCCTGCATACTTCAATTGTCAACATATGCCCCCTGCCCATCTCTAAAAACGGAACTGAGCAGATCATTATGACTTCAATGGAGTAAGTGATTAGCCCCCATATCAGTAAATTCACATTAAAGGCCTACTACTTTGAAATAGTTCGCATTGCCGTATACATCAAGATCAGATTTTAATGGAACATTTATTGAGAAATTGTGGATTTTCATTAATAACTTTTACCCATAGACAGAAGTAAATATCTACTTAATTACAGCGTCCCCAGAGATCGCCGCCATTTTGATTATCACTAACTCGAAAACATTTTGGTCCTGAGAGTATCGAACGTGTTAAGAGCAATTTGTAATAGAGAGTAATTCTGTCAAATTAACACGAGGTATGAATACGAGAGTTTTCGAATCTTTTCTTCAGCCAGGACTAAGTAGATAAAATGTTTTAAATGTGTTAAAATTGCTCACACCTGTTATTACAGGCTTTTGTTTCTACCTATATAATGTATAAAGTTCATAGGACGTACGTTATTATCTTCACACGTGCATGACGCACGCACGACTAGTCTTACATCACTTCCGTCAAGATCAATTATTAATTGACCGCAGCAAATGATTAGTGTACAGATTTATAAACTGGTTTTTTTTATGAAGTAGAATAGTTTCTAACTTTTATTTGAAAAAAAATCACACCAACAAAACCAAAACTCAGGGAATGGAACGATAATTGTCTCAATAATTCACAGATAGATAGATAGATAGTTAAAATATATAAGTGAATAGATAGATAAGATTTAGATAATAATAATTTAGATAGATAGGTGAATAGATAGATGGTTAAGATAGATCACGGAGATGAATAAATAGATTAATAGGTAAATAGATAGATGAAAGAGATGAATAGATAGAGAAATGGATAAATAGATAGATAGATGGGTAAACAGCATGATAGATAAATAAATAGATTGGATAGATAACTGAATAGTTTGTTGGAGATAAATTGATAGATATATGGATGAATGACAGAGTTTGTTATGGCGATAGATGGGTGGATGGATAGATAGAAAGATTGATGGATATAGATAGATAGATAGTTAAGATAAATAGGTGAATAGATAGATAGATAGATAGATAGATATACTGGAGATAGATGGATGGATGGATGGATGGATGGATGGATGGATGGATAAATAGATAGATAGGTAGATGGATAGATAGATAGATAGATAGATAAATAAAGGAGTAAATAGATAAAATAGATGGATGGCTTATAGATTTAAAGATGGGGTGAAAACTAAATGAATTAAGAGAGATAAATAATACATAAAATTTTTACAAAAAAGAAGCATGTCATTTTCAATTTTCCTTACTGTTTATTTATTACGTAAGATTTTTTTTAAATGGCCAATAAAAATATTTTAAAACAGTTCCAAGATCTAGTGAAGAAAACTGGAGAAATAAATGAGAGAGGATCGTGAATAGAAACAATATGTTATAGAAATTCAATCTCAAATTAAATGAAAGCAAGAAGTTTTGTTAGAAATATGATCCCCAGCTAGATAGATATGAGTAACTTTAATAAAAAATCAAATCTTAAATTATGCCTTTTTCGTAGACTGACTATTTCATTAGTTTGTGGGTTTAGGACTTAGACACACCTACTATTTACAAATTACATGTAAATCAAATGGAGTTTAAAGTCTTAATATAGTAGTGGAGGGTGTCGCACACGAAGCAGACCATGCTTACTTATTTCGAAATACCTGATGAGTGATGTTATACCTCTTTGGGGTAGTCCACTACTATACAACTATTACTCTGGATTTTGCCACGTGTTGGTGTACAGTAAGTGGCATCCAGAACTATCGCATAAAGCCCCAAACCCCCGATCTTCAAGTCAAAAATGAGTTGTCAACACAATCTCAAAGGGTCCCAGTGCCTGTCTTAAGTCGTATGAACACATTTGAGGGGTCGTTCAGTACTATGCAGTACCATTTGTAGAGTTCCTCGTTTAAAACTAGAAATAAGAAATATGTGCTTAGGAAGTAGAGGAAGTAACGAATAAAACCCTAAATGACGAGAGTACTTAAGAACTTCATAGTTTTAAGTAGAAATGTGGGCTAATCTTCAAATTTAGTTCAAAATTAACTTTTTTTTTAAAGATTTTAAAATTATGAGGATGTTAAAGTACTAAAAATTTTGAAGTTATGGTCTCCTACGTATTCACAATCACAAAAAAGTCCCCCACGAGAATGACTTGACGATCATTAAGAAACAAAAGATCGCGTGGGTTTCCATAGCTTTGTTCAACAAGACCCAGAGTCGTCCACACACATATAAAACCGCGGGAAAAGGTGCGTGAATTACTCCTGAAAGAGACAAGAGCGCGTGACTATTAGAATTACAAATCGCCTGGAACTTGGTGCCTGAAACAGCAACAGTATCTTAAGAAGGAACAATTTCAACAGAATATATTTCAAGTAAGTTCATCAATATTTTTAATTTAATTTACAAATTATTTTCATTCAATGTGGAGAGATGGGTATTTGCCTTGTTATACAATTTTACACGGAGATCACCTCCTTCTGATAATAGAATAGAATCCGAAAGAAAGGAAGGCGATCCTTCCTATGGTGCAACCGGACAAATCATTCCGTCCTTTTTTCATAAGAAGCTAAAAAAAACTGGTGCTGACTTAGAATTTCATATTTCAAACGCTGCTTTTTGTATGTATCGGTCTCGTGTTTTTTTTAATTATTTAAAAAGATTTACATCATAATCAGATGGACATTGTCATACATTGAACGGCTTGGCTTTCTGTGGGTTTTTTCTTAATCCGAATAAAACAAAATAACAGATCGGTTGTTTCTTATCATCAAAAGGAATAAAACGGTCGAGTTGTTTTAAAGGGATTGTAAAGAGGTTTTTCAAAACTTTTTCATTGAATCGGAGACACATAATTCAACAAATTAAGGGATGAGAAAACCTCGTGAATCATTCAATATTTTTATTGTTCTTTACACATGGTCAGTTAAACTTGAAGACAAGGACTAATGCCGTGTTAAAAATTAGCACTTTTAGAGGTAGGATCAATGCTAAAAGCTGTAGGTATTTTTTTTTTTTTTTTTTTTGAACGATCCAGGATTGAAATTTACAAATTTTGACGTCATTCTAATAAATCCAGGATAGATATATAAAATTTTACTTCAATTTAATCAATACAGGATATATATTTATAAATGACGTAATTCTAATAAATCCAGGATAGATATTTAATATTGACGTCATTCACAAATATTGACGTCGTTCTAAACAATACAGGATAGATATTTACAAATATTGACGTCATTCTAATAAATCCAGGATAGATATATACAAATATTGACGTCATTCTAATAAATCCAGGATAGATATATAATATTGACGCCATTCACATATATTGACGTCATTCTAAATTATCCAGGACAGATATTTACAAATTTTTGGATATTTACAATTATTGATATCAATCTATGCAATTCAGAATAGATATTTACAAATATGGCATTCTAAAAAATCTTCGAAAATTATAACAACAAATATTAATGTAAGATCTCGACCAGAATTTGGTGGTTTGCTACTTCAAATGTGTTAGCTCTTAAAACGTCAAAATGCATATATTTTAAAAAAAAATAAGATGTTAACACTTTGAATTCACTTAAAATGCCGTGAAAACTTTCATTGTGAATGTAAAATTGAAATAAAGCTACTTGAATTATGATTATTTGAAAACGTTGACATATTAAATCTGACAAAATAAATAAATCTATCACTTTTTTATCATCATTTTTATTAGCTTTCGTGTATAAAGGCTATATGTCAAATTTTTTATCTATTATTTTTTTTTTTTACGTTTTAGCCCTTTTATTATCAATACTACAAAGTAACTCGACAATTCCGTTAATCAAAAACTGTTAGAGCAATACAATATATTAAAAGAATCCTTCCTCTAAGAATGAAAATGGAATAAATTTTTTGTAGACTTGGTCAATAAGAGCAAATATATCTTTCAGAGGACATAACTATGCAACACACTCCTTCTTCAATCTGACAAATTAAAGTAAATTAAAAAGTAATTATTGTAGTCTTATGGATAACTTTTTAGTTTTATTAATTTGTCGCATTATACCAGGTATGTCAATTTATGGCGTTAAATTTAATTTAAGTTAAAAAATAAATGAGATAAGTGCATATGTTTGGGCGATACTTTTATATTGTACTTTCAACAAAGGCTTAAATATATTTTCAACTACATCCTCTTAGACGAAAAGCAATGTTATCATCTACAAATAACTTCCGTATAATGATTTTCTAGGAATTAAAACTAGAAATTACAAAAATCTCCTGGGTTTAAAAATAATTAAAATCTACCTTTTATTTCCGTCTCGCTATAGGTTACTGTCTTTGTAATGTCATTTCAAATAGCATGACGTCATTTGGTATTCTGACGTCTTTATCATTACAGGTGCCCGTTGTGATTTTGCAAATACAAAACTATAAGTATCTTTATGTTTATCCCATTGCTATGCACGGGTCATGTTTAGGGCTCTTTGGATTTAAGCACAACCCCTGTCAATGTTTGATACTTAAATATAATGACTCGGTCATGATAGGTAGACATCTTGCCCGGTAAATTGGCAAGCACTGACAACTATCGTTACTTTAAGACTGATTTTGATTTGCTGGGCCTTTCAAGCTTGCTTGTGTCCAGTACTAAGATTATCAGACCAACAACCACTATACGAAATGAGAAATTCTACCATATAAAATACACGTACTCAGGTTTTGTGCACAGGTTGTACCACAGCTAACTTTAAATCATCCTTATTCGATAATGACATCTTTGATAAGCGAGATTTCAATGTGTGTACAATTGGGAAAGTTGTTAAGACTACATAACCATAACCATTGTAGTCCAGTTAGTGAGACTACACCGGAATTCATCACGGATCAATTACAGTCCAGTTAGTGAGACTACATGACAAGTTAACCCAAGGCCAATTACAGTTTAGTGAGTGAGACTACATGACAAGTTGACCCCAGGCCAATTACTGCGAGTTATAATGATAACGATACTGTGATTTTAATTGTTTGTTGGTATCTCAGGAGTACAATATCTTAATCATTTTATCTTCATAAATTACTAGGAATTATAGCAATATAAACACAGATATCACGCTATACTAGTGCAAGATCTTGGTCGTAAGACCCGTACGAGCAAAACAATTCCGATAATCAAAAAACTCGCCCAGAGCATGACAAAATAAAGCACAATAATTGTAAAGTGGTAGACTTCCCATACGAGAAGTACCACCAGGTGTTTCGAAAAGAGTAAGCAAGGTCTGCTTCGCGCGCGACACATCCGTACGAGAAAAACAATTCCGTTAATAAAAAATCTCGCCCAGAGCATGACAAAATCGAGTGGTAGTGGACTTCCCATACGAGAAGTACCAGCAGGTGTTTATAAAAGAGAACAGCAAATATTTTGTCCTTTTAAGCAAATCGCTACATGTTTCAACCATGCATAGATTGGGCTCACACAAAATTTGAAATTTCATACCTGATCAATGAAATAGAAAATAGGACAAATAAGTCAAGTTGATACCAAGTCAAGTTTAAGTGTCCCATCCATCATTTAGATTCCGATCACTGCCTGACTTCGCATACACCATCGTACAGAACGAGGAGATTTTTTTAGATTAAGTATCAGTTCATAAGGAAACTAAGAAAGCGTGGGCGAAAATTAAGCAGAATTAGGTCTAAAAAATCCATCATAAAAAAACAAAGACTATCGCCCAAAATTTGAAACCCGAAATCCACATTGGCTAAATAATGTTATCAGCAAATGAATTTTCAAAATGAGGAAGTATATTCATCATAAATGAGGAAGTATTTCATAAAGGGAAATGATACAAGTCACAAAATTTTAGGGTTAAGTAAATTGGTAGATAACTAAACGAAAATATGTGAATTGCTATACAGCAATGGTTTATATCATTGCTCCGAATAGCATTGATCCAATAAATATAACCACAGCGTTGATCTGACAAATTTGAAAATTGACTTGCCAATATCCCGTTTTTAGGTCTATCATTGAATAAAACATTAATTTCGTATTTCAAGATAAATAAATCTTCATAATTTGACACAGGTATGCATCGTATTTAGAAGTACAACATAGACCACTGAAATCTACACAAAATCGTTAAGTGTTATCTTGTATGTTGACAATCACAACAGGAACACTCTTTGCGCGATGCTATTCATGCTATGCATTCAACAGATTTGTCTTGTTTTTTACGGTTTTTATTTTATATCTTAATACATGTCTAAATCGGAATATTATGCACGTGTAAACTGAATTATAAAGAAATAAACAACATGAAGGAGGTAAATGGATTATGATGAGAATCTTCCTGGTTTAATCTTCAAATAATTAATTTCCCCTGACAGAGCCTCAATCTTTCTAAATGAACTCAAATCTCTTATCTAAATAATCAACAGAACTTCATCACAAAAACGCATTTTGTGGAAATGTTATGTACCTGTAAAGGTTTGACAAACATAAATTGTTTTCCATTACTTATATTCGATGAGAAATGTTTTAAAAAGTATCTTTGTCACAATGCTATTCTTTTTTTAAGGGATAAGCTTTAATTTGGTTAATTTTTCATCGATCGTAATGAAGGATAGGTTTAAGGTTTGGGATCGACTACAATTTGAAATGAAAAAAGAAAATTTCTTCCACTGTGTCAAAATCATAAACGTTAATTACGATTCGAAAGCGATCTGAGTTTTTAAAACGTTTAAAGCACAGTGTCGAGGGATTTAACGCAATTTAAGTATAAGGCCGCAGAACAATCCTTGGTTTCAACTGACATAACAATGTGCAGGGCGGTGAATTGATAAAATAAATAACAGAGACTGTGTCTGGCGTTATTAATTCACTCAATTGCCTTGGGATTTTAAACTCAATGTTGGACTTTGTCACAAAAGATACCAAGTTAATTGTTCGAAGAAGAAATCACGGTAATATTTGCAGTTATTTAAGACATTCGTTTTGTCAGACTGCTTTCATGTCTAAGTAATACCTGACAAATAGAGAAGACTTAGACATGAAAGCAGTCTGACAAAACGAATGTCTTAAATAACTGCACAAATAGAGAAGACTTCTGTCTTTTTAAAAGCATTTAATAGGTTTATAAACCCCTCATGCATAATTCGTCTTTTGGATAAGCTAAGTAATATGAGGTAATGCATATCTCATGAATGCAGGGGAGAGGGTAAAGATCAAACGAAATGGCGTTTTGCGTCAAACCTTTCTGCAACCTTTTTGTTTATTGAGTAGTGTGCAATGAGGGAAATTTTGCTAGAACAGCTGTATTACCCCCCCCCCCCCTTTTTTTTTTTAGATTCCCAACCGTCGGGGGATTTTTAACGTGCACTGGAAACGCAGGGAATAAGCTATTAAGTCAACTGCATAAAAGATGATTACAAGTCTATTTTTCTAAGTGTGCAATTTTAGTTAAATGGTTAACGTGGTACTTAACAAAAATATGGTCCGATATGAGATTTTTCATTTAAAATAAATGTTTTATTGAATTTCTCCTTATCTTTCTGAAAACTTACAAAGTTATTATCATATCTTTCAACAATTTCATTATCATACTAAAAGAAAATATTTCTTTGTTCTTGGGGCTTTTAAGATGCTCAATTATTCATACTTAGTTAAAAGATCTCCATTTCAATTTGTTTAAAAGAAATAAAATAAAAGGGAATATACTATGAACATATTATTATAACAGGGGGCCATCTGAACCATATCAAGTCCATTTCAAGCAAGTCGTACATCGTGGAATAAAGAAACCAAGTACTAACGATACGAACCGAAAAACGAAAATCGGAATCCAAAAAGACATTTTGACGAAACATAGGTAACAGCTTATGAACTTTTCACATGAGGAATTATATCGTACATGAGTAAGTATTTCATAATGAAAAGTGGTATCAGGTGTCTAGAAGAGTAAGCATACTCTGCCTGCACAAATGAGTTGATAACGTACCTGTAGACAAGTGTTGTTGAGTGAGTAAAATAACCCATAGAAAATAAACGAAACAAAATATCTTGGCCATCAATAAAAAAAAAACTAGACCAGCGTGCTAGGTACCCAAGATATTATAGGACAGGCCTTCTCAATTAAATTTTATAAACGGCCAAATGCATTTTATGGAAAAATTTATGGGCCAAATAGATCTTAGCTAGCTTAAAGAGCAGAGCGTTTTAGCAGGAGGGTTCACTCTTGAGGGGCCATTCTCAAGGGCGTCGCGGGCCCGATTTGGACCGCGGGCCTTTATTTGAGAAGGCCTGTTATAGGGGATCTCCATATCGAAAATCAGCCAATCAAAAACTAAAGTTGATCTACGCTTGTCCATTTAGCAGGCAAAATGGCTGCTATCATGTCGGAGCGTTAATGTTAGTCACGATCATTGGCAAAGGCTGTGCTGAATGACTTTCGTTGGCTCATTGCATAAGATTGAAATCGATCGAAACATGAATTTTAAATCAAAGTAAATTCAATCTTGATGATCTCAAGAGAATAAGAACACATTGTCTTCTGAATTATCATGCATTTTATCTCACTTAGAAGCCATCAAAGTACTCCGAACAACTATCATAAACATCACGAATATGACCAAAGACAAAACCAACCGATAAATAATTCATAGGGTTGAAGTCATGGTCTAGGATGATAACTCCATCATTGTAAACCTTTATTATAAATTTATTTATCGTATTGTTCAGCCTTTTGTTGCTGCTTATTCAATAAGTATAAAAGCTATAAGCGTTACATCAGAGCGTTCAAGTCATCGAGCATGAGCAATAGGCCACTCTTGAAGTGATATTTTTTCAGACATTACGGTTCATCCTGAATAGTTAATTTGGTCATTACGATTGGAATGTTGACTGATAAAGTTAGCTCAATCCGTTCTAGATAAATCACAATTTCAAGATATTACGAACTCTGTCTAAAGGCCGTTTTCCACGGGACGATTTTTTTCGCGCGAAGCTTTTTTTTCGTCGCAAAATAAAAGCGCTCGACGATTTTTAATTTCCACGATCTCCGCCAGCTTTGACGTCATGACGTCAAGATAATATGACGTTGATATTGTTAGCGCATTTGATTGGATCATTGGATAAAATGTTTACGCGAAATATTTCGTTGCGAAAAAGTTGAAACTATTCCTACTCTTTTTGCAATCGTCGCGACGATTGTTTTCGTAGCAAATTTGAGTACCTACTTTCAATACGCATGCGTGAGTGCGAAAAAATCGCTTCGCGCGAAGGAAATCGTCCCGTGGAAAATAGCCTTTATACCATGGCACCATAAGACACTTTTCATGTACATGTATATTCTTGTGATTGGCGTTAATTGTTCACGTATATTGTGCAGTTGAGTAGACATTAAAGGGATTGTAAAGTGTATTTCTAAACTTTGTGCGTGTATCGGGGACACTGATAGCATCAATTTGCGCCATTCCCATTTCCATTCCGACGTCTGTGGTTCTTGCAATTCCACTAAAACTAACACGTTCTATGACGTCACTACCAGATAGCTATGCAGAACACTAGTGACGTCATAATACGCGTTACTTTAAGTGGAACTGCAAGAACCACAGACGTCGGAATGGAAATTGGAATGGCGCAAATTGATGCTATCGGTGTCCCCGATACACAAAAAAGGTTTAAAAATGCATTTTACAATCCTTTTAATTACTTTACATAAAGTCAGTGCTTAAAACTTATAAAATGTGTTTTGAAACGATATATTTCAGTAATAACCAAGTATGAAATTACAGTCATTGTAGCTTATATGCACTGCGTTAACCCTTTGGTCTTGCGTGGGCTTTTTCCACTATATTCAAACCAGTGCCCTTTATTAGAAATGTCAATTTTTATGAACATTTAAAAAATATATTTATTAAAAAAAATGTAGTCGGTCAAATAAATTCAAATCTGATAATAAATGACTTATACCTTTCATTTCCGACTTTTTTGTATTGAATTTCATTACCATTTTATAAAAAAACGTTCCCAATTTATTTAAACAACTAAAGACAACTAAAGTTACTCTTCGTCGAGACGCAATTTACTTTTTGAGTTACATTTTGTTCCTCGCTTTCCAATAAATGGTATATGAGAAAGATAAATCAGTCTATTGGAAATCAATAGCCCATTTCTGACCATTAAAAAATTGAATTTTCTTGGTTATTGCACATGGAAAAGAGCAGGGGATGTACCACGTCTATACAACTCTATAATACTTGTACTGTCTTTTTACCAGGAAAACATAATGGGTTTTTTTCCTTGTCCATATCAGTGAAATTTTTTCTTAACCTTCCCAATATTACAGATCTTCTTGAACTTGATATTAATTTTATTTTTTCCAGAATGAAACGGTTTACAATGCTGTCCCTATTATTGGTTGCTATCTTATACATTAGCCAATCAGAATCTAAGTGTCAAGGTGTTACAAAGTGTATGGTGAAATTATTTACGTGCAAAAGAGGACAAATTTCAGTGGACATTGATGTCGATTGTTGTAAAGATTATTTCGAATGTTTTAATGAGTGCAAACCCGGTTCCAGGCCACCGTAAGTATCGAATATTGGATAGAGATTGATGATGCCGACGGACGTCGTGGGATAATTACGAACGTGATCATGACGAGCATCACAACGTCGCAAAAAAAATGACGAACACATAATAACGTCTTGGGAAATAATAATTAACATGATAATGTCTTGAGAAATAATAATGAACATGATAACGCCGTTAGAAATAATGAACATGATAACGATAACGTCGTGAGAAATGTCGAACATGATAACGTCGGGAGAAATGTCGAACTTGATAACGTCTTGGGAAATAATAATAATAATGAACATGATAACGTCTTGGTAAATAAAAATGAACATGATAACGTCGGGAGAAATGACGAACATGATAACGTCGTGAGAAATGTCCAACATGATAACGTCGTGAGAAATGACGAACATGATAACGTCGGGAGAAATGTCGAACATGATAACGTCGTGAGAAATAATGAACATGATAACGTCGTGAGAAATGTCGAACATGATAACGTCGTGAGAAATGACGAACATGATAACGTCGGGAGAAATGTCCAACATGATAACGTCGTGAGAAATGACGAACATGATAACGTCTTGGGAAATAATAATGAACATGATAACGTCGTGAGAAATGTCGAACATGATAACGCCGTGAGAAATGTTGAACATGATAATGTCTTGGGAAATGTCCAACATGATAACGTCGTGAGAAATAATAATGAACATGATAACGTCGTGAGAAATGTCGAACATGATAACGTCGTGAGAAATGTCGAACATGATAACATCTTGGGAAATAATAATGAACATGATAATGTCTTGAGAAATAACAATTAACATGATAACGTCTTGGGAAATAATAATGAACATGATAACGTCTTGAGAAATAATAATGAACATGATAATGTCTTGAGAAATAACAATTAACATGATAACGTCTTGGGAAATAATAATGAACATGATAACGTCGTGAGAAATGTCGAACATGATAACATCGGGAGAAATGACGAACATGATAACGTCCTGAGAAATGTCCAACATGATAACGTCGTGAGAAATAATAATGAACATGATAACGTCGTGAGAAATAATAATGAATATGATAACGTCTCGGGAAATAATAATGAACATGATAACGTCGGGAGAAATAATAATGAACATGAAAACGTCTCGGGAAATAATAATGAACATGATAACGTCTTGGGAAATAATAATGAACATGATAACGTCTTGGGAAATCATAATGAACATGATAACGTCGTGAGAAATGACGAACATGATATTTTAACGTCTTGGGAAATAATAATGAACATGATAATGTCTTGGGAAATAATAATGAACATGATAACGTCGTGAGAAATGTTGAACATGATAATGTCTTGGGAAATAATAATGAACATGATAACGTCGTGAGAAATGTCAAACATGATAACGTCGTGGGAAATGTCGAACATGATAACGTCGTGAGAAATGTCGAACATGATAACGTCGTGAGAAATGTCGAACATGATAACGTCGTGAGAAATGTCGAACATGATAACGTCGTGAGAAATGTCGAACATGATAACGTCGTGAGAAATGTCCAACATGATAACGTCGTGAGAAATGACGAACATGATAACGTCTTGGGAAATGTCGAACATGATAACGTCGTGAGAAATAATAATGAACATGATAACGTCGTGAGAAATGTCGAACATGATAACGTCTTGAGAAATGTCGAACATAATAACGTCGTGAGAAATGTCGAACATGATAACGTCGTGAGAAATGTCGAACATGATAACGTCGTGAGAAATGTCCAACATGATAACGTCGTGAGAAATGACGAACATGATAACGTCTTGAGAAATGTCGAACATGATAACGTCGTGAGAAATGTCGAACATGATAACGTCGGGAGAAATGTCGAACATGATAACGTCTTGAGAAATGACGAACATGATAACGTCGTGAGAAATGTCGAACATGATAACGTCGTGAGAAATGACGAACACGATAACGTCGTGAAAAATGTCCAACATGATAACGTCGTGAGAAATGACGAACATGATAACGTCGTGAGAAATAATAATGAATATGATAACATGATGTCCGTGAAAATAATGACGAGCACGATTACGTCGCAAAATAATGACGTACTTTCACAACGTCGTGAGAAATGACGAACATGATAACTTCCTGGGAAATAATCACAAACGTCATGAAAATAATGACTGACATAATAACGTTGCGAGATAAATACGTTCTTTGATAACATCGGGAGATATTGACGAAGAACATAATGATCGACATTAATATATAATGACGAATACAATGGGAAATAATGACTGTCATAATCACGTAGTTAGAAATGACATCTTGAGAAATAATGACGAAAATTTTAAAAGTTTTGAGAATAATGACGAGCAAATTATGACAAACATGATAACATTACAAGATAATGACGATCAATACGTTTTGGGTAATAATGACGTATATGATAACTTTGTAAGCTATCTGACTGGGATGATACCTTTAATATCCAGGACGATCTTTTGTCATACAATTATTTTTGGTACGGATAATAAATAATATTTAAGGCATAAAAATAACGTGAAAGGTGGCAAAACGACGTTTATCGAACTGTCATATTTTTATGGATACAATAAACCAAATTTCGTAAAATAAAACCTGACGTGACACAGCTAAAAATGAATGAAATTTACAGCGCTGATACAAATATACATTATACCACCCGAAAGCTGACATGACCAGTACATAAATTGACATATCTTAGGGTTAATTTTCTTTATGAAGTATGTTGTGATTATTTTGTCTCGAAGAGTGCTCATAAAATAACAATAAGAACCTGGAAAACGTCACATTTGTTAATTTAAAATCTGTGAAATTCAATTAAGATTTATAATTGAGTCAAAGGAAACAATTATTGATCATAAATCAAATTTAGTTTGCCATTTGAGAGAATTAAGAGATAAAAGCACAACATATACAATGCCAACAACAATTTGAAAAATTGTTTTTATATTTTTATTCTTTATTTTATGCATGTTCGTTCAAAATTCATAGCTTAAAAAACAAAGAAAAGATTGACACTCAAATAAAGTTCATTGAGATGACTGATGGGCTTCTTTGAGCACATTGAGTACTAAAGTTAATTTTTTTGACAAAGATAAATTTATTCCAAGTATATTTTCACCCACTCTATGCGGCAACGTTTACGACCGTTCAGTCAAATGAGATAAAGATTCCGGAAAGTTAAAAATGTATGTCTTGAATTTTTTCAGAATTCTCTTAAGACTTGGGCCAAAATTAATCTTCCGTGAGACCTTTGTCAAAAATAAAGTGACTATTTCCCATTTCTAATCCAGTTTATAATTTTTATAACAAAATAATACAAATAGTTTTAATGCACCTACTAAAATCGTGATATATTTGAGGCATTTTAGGGATTTATTTAAATAAGAAGATTTTAGTACAGATACTTCTACCCACCTTAGAGATTTGAAAAAAAAAATATGACTTTTACTATTAATACGTTTTCTTGGATTTATGTATAATTATCATTTCATTTCTCAAGAGATGTCGCATTATCCAAAGAAAAAAAAATCAGACTAAGACGTTTATCCCGAATTAAAGTTTCTCAAGGGGTACAAAAATGACAAGACAAAGTAAGCTATTAGTCGAAAAAGAGGTGATGTAAAACAACATAGTTGTCAGAATAATGCTGAAAAATGTTCTTCGCTTATCATACGGACAGTATTTCACTAAAACAATCATACAGACAGTATTTCATCAGACAAATCACACATACAGTATTTCACAAGACAAGTCATACAGACAGTATTTAACAAGACAAATCATACAGACAGTATTTCACAAGACAAATCATACATACAATATTTCACCAGACAAATCATACAGACAGTATTTAACAAGACAAATCATACAGACAGTATTTCACAAGACAAATCATACATACAATATTACACTGGACAAATCGTGCAGACAGTATTTCACTGGACGAATGATACAGACAGTATTTCACTAGACAAATCATACAGACAGTATTCCGCTAGACAAATCATACAGACAGTATTTTACAAGACCAATCATACAGACAGTATTTCACTGTACGAATCACACAGACAGTATTTCACCATACAAGTCATACAGACATTATTTCACTGGACAAATCATACAGACAGTATTTCACTAGACAAATCATACAGACAGTATTTCACTAGACAATTCATACAGACAGTATTTCACTAGACAAGTCATACAGACAGTATTTCACCATACAAGTCATACAGACATTATTTCACTGGACAAATCATACAGACAGTATTTCACTAGACAAATCATACAGACAGTATTTCACTAGACAATTCATACAGACAGTATTTCACTAGACAAGTCATACAGACAGTATTTCACAAGAAAAATCATACAGACAGTATTTCACTAGACAATTCATACAGACAGTATTTCACAAGAAAAATCATACAGACAGTATTTCACTAGACAATTCATACAGACAGTATTTCACTAGACAAATCATACAGACAGTATTTCACCAGACAAATCATACAGACAGTATTTCACCAGACAAATCATACAGACAGTATTTCACAAGATAAATCATACACACAGTATTTCACTAGACAAATCATACACACAGTATTTCACCAGACAAATCATACAGACAGTATTTCACCAGACAAGTCATACAGACAGTATTTCACTAGACAAATCATACAGACAGTATTTCACTAGACAAATCATACAGACAGTATTCCACAAGACAAATCATACAGACAGTATTTCACCAGACAAATCATACAGACAGTATTTCACTAGACAAATCATACAGACAGTATTTCACCAGACGAATCAAACAGACAGTATTTCACCAGACAAATCATACAGACAGTATTTCACCAGACAAATCATACAGACAGTATTTCACCAGACAAATCATACAGACAGTATTTCACCAGACAAATCATACAAACAGTATTTCACTAGACAAATCATACAGACAGTATTTCACAAGACAAATCATACAGACAGTATTTCACAAGATAAATCATACAGACAGTATTTCACAAGATAAATCATACAGACAGTATTTCACCAGACAAATCATACAGACAGTATTTCACTAGACAAATCATACAGACAGTATTTCACTAGACAAATCATACAGACAGTATTTCACAAGATAAATCATACAGACAGTATTTCACTAGACAAATCATACAGATAGTATTTCACTAGACAAATCATACAGATAGTATTTCACTAGACAAATCATACAGACAGTATTTCACCAGACAAATCATACAGACAGTATTTCACAAGACAAATCATACAGACAGTATTTCACTAGACAAATCATACAGACAGTATTTCACCAGACAAATCATACAGACAGTATTTCACTAGACAAATCATACAGACAGTATTTCATTAGACAAATCATACAGACAGTATTACACTAGACAAATTATACAGACATAATTTCACTAGACAAATTATACAGACAGTATTTCAATCATGCAGACAGTATTTCACAAGACAAATGATACAGACAGTATTTCACTAGACAAATCATAAAGACAGTATTTCACAAGACAGACAAATCATACAGACAGTATTTCAATCATACAGACAGTATTTCAATCATACAGACAGTATTTCACCAGACAAATCATACGGACAGTATTTCACTAGACAAATCATACAGACAGTATTTCACCAGATAAATCATACAGACAGAATTTCACAAGAGAAATCATACAGACATTATTTCACTCGACAAATCATACGAACAGTATTTCACCAGACAAATCATACAGACAGTATTTCTCAGGGACATATCGCTTCAATTTTAGAAAAACGTGAACATGTGCATCATTGTAGGGATGAACGCTGGAGGGGTGGGGCAGTGGTTGATCTTGTGACTGTATATTTGTTCCTCATAATAAATATTCCTTTTGGAACAAAAAATATTATAATAAATGATCTCGGGAACTCTTATCATATAATATTTGGGTTAGGGTTAGGGTTAGGGCTAGTATTATATAATAAAAGTTCCAAGTTGAACAAATATTACATAACACATGTTCTTTGGAACAGTTATTATAGTGGAACTTATATATCGTCACAATCTTAACCTACACATTTTAATGCATGCCACCATTTTCTTTTTTTATATATATTTCAACACTTAATAGTACCTTAGATTTAGAATAATATTAGATTTTTTTTATCTGAATTTGCTAAGCATTAGCTTCCGTCAAATCCACCAAAATATAATTTATAACAATAACCCATCTTTATAGGCTACTCCAATCGTATTTTGATGGATTTGATTCAATTTCTAGAATATCATTTCTTGATTTTAAATTCAAAGATGTTTCAAATACCTTTTTTCAAAGGCTCTTTCGAGAAAAAAAAATGGTCGTATCGCCGAACCTTTTGGAATGTCTACAAATACGAATTTCATTGACGATATTGTCTTGTTTTTAGGGATCTTTATTGATATTTCCATATAAATATAATGAAATGATATTCTTTAATAAAACATAGTTTGTAGTCCATGCAGAGCAATGGAACAAATCCACACCCTTGTATAAGTTAGACAGGGGTTTTCAACCTTGGGATTTTTGAAAGTTTGGGATTTCAATGATGTGTTATGAATTTAATTACGAATAGCCCGAAATTTAATGCTGTTTACACAGCTTACTGGGCCGATTTTGCCCGATTTTTTAGAACTCGCTGCCCGAAAACATACTATTTGGGGGTTGCCCCCTACGGCTATGGTAATGGGAAGAGAAAGGTTGAAAACCCCTGATTAAAGAGCATGACGTCACAAGCACCTGTTTATTTTATTATATAGTAGATTTTAGACTTTTTATTTTGTTTGCAGTTTGTACTATTTGTTAAGTTTTCCTGAAGAGTATAGGTAGAGTAGATTTTTCACAATTTTACACCCTTCCTAACCCATTATACCCCGTGCAGTTTGGAGCATGCTTACTCTGATTGTGAGATTGAAATTGTCACCCATTTCGAAGATCACTAACGTTCTACGAATGTTTTTTAGCAGTTCGTTCGGACAAATTTTCATCCCTTAACGCGATTAAGGCGGTTACAAGAAAAATAAGATACGATGATAGGCAAAGTGGCCATCAAAAAAGTCAGCATGTTCCAACCCCCCATGTATTATGCAATACCCACTTTCATTTCCAGCTATGTTATGGCACCTACCGCACCCAAACATTTAATTTTTAGTACCACAAAAAAACCTAGATGCTTATTTATATTTAGCAATATAGGCCTAGCTTTTTCAATAAGATTTTATAGCATGATTTATGGCATAGTAGAATAAAGACACCCTATTCATGCACGTTCATTTTGAAAAATTAGGCCTTATTTACAGCATTGCTTCCCAATTAGAATTGACAACTACGCATAACGTTGTGTACAATAGACAATATGAAAGCCAGTGTGCTGGATCGTGCAAACAGCAAGCAACTGACGACGACCAAGGACGAAATGACCATGTAGTCAGACTGTAGTGGCGTTTCTATGCAGGGAAGGGTGCATAGAGGTGGGAGTATACTCCCCCCCCCCCCCTTTTTTCATCCTTCCAATCATCATTTTACAGAGTCTGTAACCCATTTGACCATGCCCCCATATTTAGTTCCACCACCTAATTATTCATAGAAACGCTACTGTCAGTCTAATATCAATTCCAAGATCTCTGGAACTGGGAATGTAATTGCATGTATCTCTTTGTAGATGCAAGAACACAGCACCAGGAAAGAGAGGAAGTTGGAACAAAAGATACAGTTCCCGATATGGTTCAGATATTTTAGGAGATATCCTTAGTGGATACTAAAAATGTCCAGCAAAAAACAAAACTTTCAAGTGCACATGCTTTTTTTCAATTCCAATGCAAAGTGTTGATAAACTTTCAATTTTATTGCAAAAACAATTTTTATATTAGAAACTGTTTTAATGTCCCTTTTTCAATGCAAGGCTTTTTTTCAATTTCAATATTTGACATTGTGTGATTATCTTTAGCAAAATCGTGTCATTTTTTATAATAATTCAGCTGTTACTAATTGTTACTAAGCTGTTCCAAAGCGACCTCTTTATCTTGTTCAAGAACTACTCGTAATTTTTATTCCAAAACGGCAAAGAAGAACGAGAATATGGGAAAAATATGCTAAAACAATTTTGATTGCTTCGTTTCTTTTCCCGTTTGTCACCAAAATGATGAATAATACTTGCACAATTTTTAAATCTGGAAAATATTTATTAATTCTTTCTCCATTATAACTTCATGAATACTTATATCCCTTCCCTACTTTAATTTGATTCGTTGATGTATTTAAGCCAAGAACAACAATCGAGATACGACCCAAGGGAAATAACTCCAGTTTATAATTGTTTATTTATTTATTGTCTGTAGTCTAATCATGAATTTTATTATTTCTAATTAATTATCTGAATAAATTGGCAATCTTGAAACATTTTGTACTGTTACTTACCGCCATTTGTAGCAGAATAGATAAGAAATGCAAGGAATGGCATTTCTACAAGGGGCACAAGATTAAGGGCGGAGATCTGGGCATAGCCGTAGGAGCCCAAGACAAAATGGGGGGGCAGACCGACTTATTGCCCGAATTTTAATGATATTTTGCCAGATTTCTTAGATTTTTGGCCCGAAAACATTAAATTTGCCCCCTGTCTCCTACGGCTATGGATCTGGGAGAGCATTGAGAGAGTGGTGGTGGGGTTTCATGACCCCAACCCAATTTCAAATTCCTTATCATTCAGTTCTCAATTGTCTGCTGCAATTGTCACAATTTTCCTTGTGGAATGAAGAAAATAGAACAAGAAGTACATTATGCTGTACGCAATGAAGGAAATTTTTCCAAGATGACAACTTAGAATTAATGCCAATGGCTAATAAAATGCATTGAAATTCACACAGATGGTTTATGCTTTTAAAACACTGGGCCATTATCATTTTAGTATGAAATATTCAAAAAGTTTATAACAAATCTTTAATATCTCAAAAACAAGTGTAATTACTACTGATTCAAATGATCCAAGTAACTCTACTGGCTATTCGGTAAACTGAATAACAACTTCTTAAAATCACAAACAGCCAGATTTTGGACTCAATGATGTCCAAATTAAATAAAATCAAAGAGCACAATCTGAAAATAAAATTTACTGCAGTTGCCCACAGGTTAAATATTACATAAAACCTCTACAGTAGACCTTCTCAAATACCGGCCCGTGATGCCCTTGAGAATGGCCCCTCAAAAGTGACCCCTTCCCCTAAAACGCTATGCTAGCTAAGCTCTATTTGGCCCTTATATTTTTTTAATAAAATGCATTTGGCCCTTATTTTCGATTTCCAACTGTCGAGGGATCTTTAACGTGCACAGCCAATAGCACAGGGGACTTCGGTTTATTGTCCCATTCGAACGACTAGACACTTTTTCCATGTCAGAAACAATACTGAAAGCACAGGTGGAGTTAAAAATTCAGCAATGACACAATAAGTAATTCATTGTACCTTTAAGGTTATCTAGATTTTGACCTAGCTAGAATTTGTCCTAGGTTTAATTAACTTCAAAATTCAGCTCAGTCAATGACACAATAAATGGCTGTATGATTTATCTAGATCCTAGCTAGAATGTTATAGTCAAACAGATATTTCGGCTCATCCGGGTACTGTCAAAACATATACACAACCAGTCCATTATATTTTCAAGGGTGTTGCTGTAACTTGCCAAACAAACAACCCTCTAAATAAGATACTTTTATACCCTTGAAAATACAATGGACTGGTTGTGTATATGTTTTGACGGTACCCGGTGAGCCGAAATATCTCTGTTTGACTATACCTTATCCTCACCTAGGTTTGTTTAACTTGTCAAATCAACTTGAAGTTGTTGATGTTATAGCAGTCTGTTGCCCTTTAGCTTTAGTTACATTCTTCTTATGTCTGGCACCTGAAATAAAAAATTCTTATGCTTGTTAAAATTCACTTCAAAATTGCTTCAAAAAATCTAATTCATCTACAATGAAAGGGGTTGTAAAGCGTATTTCTAAACTTAGTATATGTATTGGGGACACTGATAACATCAATTTGTGCCATTCAAATTTCCATTCCGACGTCTGTGGTTCTCGAAATTCCAATAAAACTAACGCGTTTTATGACGTCACTGACAGTGAAATAGTTTTAGTGAAATTGCCAGAGCCACAGAAGCTGGAATGGAAATTGGAATGACGCAAACACATACAAAGTTTAGAAATACGCTTTACAATCCCTTTAAAGGGGTTTGGGCTAATGAGGGTGAATGTAACGAGGGATATTTTGCCAAAACATAAGCTAAAGCACTTACCTTACCTTTCAATTAATTCCCAAATTCCCAGAAATCAATTTACCTGATCTATGTGCATCTATTTGTGTCTGGGAGTTCAAGCCTAATTTACAGAACGTACAAAAGAAATGTCCAGCAGTGGCAGACTGGTTGTTCAAGGCTGCTTTTTGATCAAGAAATTCCTTATAAGTGTTTGGTGTGTTGTTGTCAAAAGTATCTTTGACTGGTTCCTGGTCATCTGGCAGTGGACTTGCAGGCGGTTCCTGGTTATCTAGCAGCGGAGTTGCAGGCGGTTCCGGTTCCAGTGATGTCTCAATTGCTGGATCTACAGATATAACATAATTACAATTTATCAAATCTGTCCCCATTGATTGTAAGAACAAGGACCAGGGAATGAATATATTAATAGAATAAATAAAGAATCAAAAATAGAAAACTGAAAAAAAGCAGAACAAAATATCAGTAATGAGAAATGGATTGAGGAATAAATGGATGAATGAATGAAAAAATTCAAGGATACAAAATTTATATTACATCAGGAGGAAGAAATGAATGGTTAAACAAATAAATGGACTTGAATGAATGAATGAATCTTTGAATGAAGGAACCTTTGAATGAATGAATGAGTATCAGAATGAAGGAATGAAGGAATGAATGAATGAACCTTTGAATGAATGAGTGAATGAATGAATGAATGTAACAAAGAAAAAACTTACTGTGATTTCCCTGTGACTGTGAACGTTTAAGATGTTTAATACTATTGTAATGGGCGTCAGCAACATGTGGGGAGGTTAATATTTTATTACAAAGATAACAGAAAGCATTATCCAGCTTGGATTTCTTCTCTTGCCCTTCACCTGTCAGACTAGTATAAGATTCAACAACTACTTGGTCTAGTTCTGGGTCAATGTCAAACCCTAAACCATCTCCAGGACCATTTTGCTGAAAGAAAAAAGACCCTACAAATGACGAAATCCATGCAAACACATTGGTAGCATATAACAAAACACAAGACATTATTATGGAATATAACACATTTTTCTTTAATACAGTTAGTGTAAAAAATAAAGTGTGTTTTATTCCATAATATTGTCTTGTTTTGTTATATTTGCTCCTTGCTTCAATATGTCGTTCAAATCTTACATCGGTACAAGCTAACCTGTTCTGCCCGAGGTGACATGTCTTTGGGTTAGAAAGCCTGCATCATGCTTAGACTAAATTAATTGCAGCATAAATGCAAAGACTGAAGTTTCTTTCCTTACAGACTTACTCTTATATCATCTTCATATTCATTTTTTACAATTTTTCTCTTCGTTCCTCGAGCAGTTGATTCTAAAAAGAAACCGAAGTTAATTAATTTTACCTTCAGTTTGAGCAACTCAACCATACTGTCGTCTCCGATACAAGATTTTTTTGGCTTAGCTTAGCTTATAAGTGTTAAAAGCTGCCAGAAATTGTGGCTTTAAATACATGTGTATTATAATAATCGTCATTTGAAAGTATAAAACACAAGCCATTTCATAATGAGAATACCCCATATTTAAGTTTGAGATATATTTTAAGGGCTTACACGATTTCCAAACATTTTAAGAACTTCTGAATACTAACGACTAACCTTGACCTTCATCATTAGAACGTTTCAAATGTTTAATACTAGTAAAATGCTGCTGAGCTTGGTGTGATGAATTTAACACTTTATTACACAGATGACAGAACTTGACTTGTGCCCAGTCTTCAGATGGTGTCTGTGGTTGGATATTGAATTTGTGAGAACCTGACTGATAACTCTGATCTTCAACTTTGTTAGGATCAACTGACTGAAATGATATTTTGTTAATATATATCTACGTTCATCAAAAAGTTTCTTAGTTTCAATTCTGCATGACTGTCATTTCATACAAGTCATGGAACTGTTTCTCAAAAAAAAATTACGATTGATTTTGCATGATATCATACTGTATTTCAATAAGTTAAAATGTACTTAATATAGATTAACATCATTTTCATGTAGTACAATTACCATCCCACTAAGCCTTCCCACACCCTTAATTCAAAAACTATACTGTATTAACCTGCAGTTGTCCTTCGGGAACAAAATCTATCTTTGGTTTACTCACACGTCCACCTAAACAATTGAAAAAAGCATGGTTTTATATCAATAATTTTTGATTTGCATGGATCACAAATTATCTGCAGACCAACTGACATACCGTATAGAGGAATTGAATGAACACCAGCACATATTGATTGAGGTCACTGGCTGGCATACCCAGGTTTCTTTTTTTTTGCAGAATCAAAAGTGTTTTAATAAAATCAATAATTTATAAGGTGATTACCTGACCCTGCCAGCCTTTTCTTATGAGCCTTCCCTTCTGTATGCTGAGTAAACTGTTGTATACAGTTCAATGGAATATTACAGACATCACAATGGAAAGCCATTTTTGATCTGAAATAAAGAAGTTACATCTTGTCTTAACTAAACAAATTGCAGACTTCATGCAGACGGAAGATGGTTATAGATTATAGGGATTATCCTTTGACAGCTCAATTGATCAAGGGCCAAGGGGCTGCATTTACTATCTAAAATATATACCCTCTTTCTCAGCATGACATTAATGATTAATAAGGAAAGGGGAGAGGGGGAGGGAGGAGGGAGGAGAGAGGAGAATGAAGGGAGGAGATGAAGGGAGGAGATGAAAGGAGGGAGGAGATGAAGGGGGGGGGGGGGTTAACTTGTAAGTCTCGATCTGCTCTGCCTTCCCCCGATGGCGACCGGGCGCTTTCGATTTCTACGAAAATTCAAATTATTGTACCAAGGACCCAATGCATTCTCAGGAACCATCATTGAGAGCTGATTTAGCTCATAAATAATAAACAAACCGCAATGTTTACTTACAATAAAATATTTAAGCAGAAGACTCATCAACTTCCGGTTTTGTTTAAGACGCTACGTAACAGTCTGGGACGTTTGGTACTACAGCAGACTTTTTTTACTGAGACGTTACGTACGATACAACACATTATTTTAAAGAGCAATTTGTTATATGAAAAAAAAAAGATAAGCGAGTTCATCAACCTACAATAATAAATCTCTTGAAACTAAGAATATTTTTGTTGGTTTTTCAAGAATAAAATTAGTTTTTAAAAAATCAAATTTCAAGGACAACACAACACTTGAATAAATATGTTATACATTCAACAAACTATAAGCTACGCCCTCTCACAATATTTTCAGTCAAAAACTAAATAAAAATCAAACAACAAATGATAATTGAAAGATAGAAAAGAGTTGAAAGGCAGAAAAAAATTGTTATTTGAGTTGGCAGCTTCAAGAGCATGTCAAAATGTTGAACATGCAAAAACCTGAAATAATCTTAACATATTCTACACATTTTTGGCAAAAATCCTAAATTTCTCATATATACTTGAAAACTACGAGATAACTGATAGTTTGAAGATGTATTTTGATAGTTTTAACAGAATGAATTTAATTTACATACAAGTAGCTCATTGAAGTGGAATATTTTTCATTAATTTTTCAAAATTTAACATTGAAAAACCGCACATGAGTGGGAAGTTTTCTTAATTTTAGACAGTGACATGTTGTTTTTGTGATTCAATATTTAAAGATGAAGTGAAAATGTGTTTATTTCATTCTTCAAGTAATTAAGTTAAAAGTCCTTGATTTTGTTGCTGATAAAAAAGGAAATTCGATGACATTTTGGGTATTGTAACCAGCATCAGGAATGTACGTAATGGAGAAATTAAAATAAGACTCTGTGAGAATGAGACAGATGGAATTTCATGTTTTTATTTTACTGTTGTACACCATTCCAGTTATTCTAATACAAGCCAAACATGGTTCGTTAATTTCTTTACATTAACCTTTTACTTGTTATTCTTAATGTGATGTTTGTAGTAAATCATTTAGTAAAAGATCATTAACAAACGTGATGTCTGTAGTAAATCATTTAGCCCACAGTTATAAAGCTAATAAATAAGATGTCCATAGTATATTATTAAGTAAAAAAAAAGAGCAAACGCGATGTCTGTAGTAAATCATTTCGTAAAAGAAAATTAGCAATTGTGATGTCTGTAGTAAATCATTTAGACCACACTTATAAAGCTAATAAATGTGATGTCCTTTCATTCCAGTACCAAGAGGCAGTAAGGTGGCATTGGATGACTTGCTCAGAGTTAGACAGAGAGAGAAGAGAGATTTATTTGTTGTTCAAAAATCAACAAATAGTACAACAGCAACCAAATTAAATAGTACAACATTATTCACAAAACTAAATAATACAACAGCAACCGAATCAAATAGTAGGCCTACAACATTAATCACTAAAACAAAAGACACAACAGCTACCAAAACAAATAATACAACAGCAATCACAAAACTAAATAATACAACAGCAACCAAAACAAGTAGTACAACAGTAATCACCAAAACAACAAATACAACAGCAACCAATACAACAGCTACTAAAACAAATAAGACAACAGCTACCAAAACAAATAATACTACAGAAATTAATAAAGCAAATAGCACAACAGCAACCAATACAACAGCTACCAATACAAATAATACAACAGCAATCACCAAAACAAATAGCACAACATCAACCAAAACAATAAATACAACAGCAACCAATACAACAGCTACTAAAACAAATAAGACAACAGCAATCACCAAAACAAATAGCACAACATCAACCAAAACAATAAATACAACAGCAACCAATACAACAGCTACTAAAACAAATAAGACAACAGCAATCACCAAAACAAATAGCACAACATCAACCAAAACAATAAATACAACAGCAACCAATACAACAGCTACTAAAACAAATAAGACAACAGCAATCACCAAAACAAACAATAGGAGGCCTACTACAGAAATCACCAAATCGATTATTACAGCAATCACTGAAACAACAACCCTACCAACAAAGTGTGATACAGTATGGCAATATAAGTCTCCTTATAACAATACACAGTCTGATCTAAAGTAGGTATAAAATCTTTAATTCATATTATAAGGCATTGTAAAGAGGTTTTCTTAGCTCATGTGCTTCCTTGTTCTTACAGATTGAAGGGACCAACTTGGAAAAACATTTGCTAGCTTTGATGGGACAATAACCTAAGGCCCTGTGTGCTACAGATTGTGCATGTTTGCTGCTCTGCCTTCCCCCAATGTCGATTGGGCGCTTTTGATTTCCATGAAAATTCAAATTGTTGTACCGAGGACCCAGTGGCAATTGTTGGAAATTGCAAAAAAAGTAAGCTACTACTACTGTCCTGTTCAAATTTGCCTTTACAATTTGCCTTGTCTTGCCCATCCTCATTATCCCAAACAGGTGCAGAAAAGAAGCAAGTTAAACTCTATTTAATTCAATTTTTCATTTCAGACATATAACCAATGAGACACCAGAATGTAATGTTAAAGATTACCCGTACGGTTGGGGATTAAGAGCGGGTCAGACCGGGTGCTGTGGTAATTACCCGGGATGTTGTAAATTCGCCTCTATATTCTGTTGGTTTCATGACGTAGCTTGTACATGTTGTGGCTCCATCTGGTGTGGACCTCAATGTCGCAATGATCCTTCTTGTGATCAAATGTTCAGTGATTCGGCAGCAGAAGAGGGAAGTGGAGAAATTTAACTCTATAATTGGAGAAGCAAATCTATATTCATAATCAAAGAAAATTGACTTGGTAATGTTTGAAGTCAAAGAGTGAAGTGGTGAAATTTAACTCTATAATTTGAAAAGTCATATTCATAATCAGACTTGGAAATGTTTGAAAATGTTTAGAAGAAGAACAGTGTTAGAATTTAAGACTTTTCATGCAAGTATTCATAAGATAACCAGCAGAAAGCATTTAATGCCATTTCCATTATTTTTAAACACTTATTTGTATGATGCTTTCTCTAACTTAAATACTCAAATAAATATGAAAAAAAATTTATTTACAATAAAAATTTCAAATAGTTCAATGTTTTTCACTGTAGCTGCAACTGTTTCAAAAATCTTTCAACAAAATTGCAAGTTTATATAGTTTACCTTTGAAAGCATAATTTTCTGTAACAATTTCCTAAATTTAAAAGTTTACAAATTAAAACCTTATCAGAGTTAAAATACATTTTAAATATACAAAAATGTACAAAAATTATACAAAAATATACAAAAAATCACAGTATGTATATCACAGAATGTATCTGTTAGCTATTCTGGTAGATTACAAAGTAAAGCTCTGAATATAAGTTGATATGTTGAGTATATTTTCTTTTACTTCTTCTTAAAATGGTCTTCCACTTTCATAATAATCACCTAAAAATAAACAAGATTATAATAGTAAGACTACGCCTTCTCAATTAATTTTTGAGAAAAAAATATCAGGACCAAATATAGCTTAGCTAGTATAGCGAGTACAGCAGAAGGGGTCACTCTTGAGGGGCCATTCCCAAGATTGTTTCTGGCTAGATTTGACCAGCAGGCTGCCATCTTAGAAGACCTGAGTTAGACCATATTAAGGGGACATGTTCACCTTCCTGTTAACGATCATTCCATGTCTTAGAAACAGCCTTTGTTGAGCCAATTCCCTCCCCAAATTTAAAGTAAAGGAGTCATGGGCTGAGTGTGAGACAGGACTGTATCACTTGTGATATTGGGTATAATTCTGACCTATATTATTATTATTACCTGATCTCCAGAAATCTCCTTTATAATCTCCAGACGTGACTGAAGGACTGAAATAATACAACATACTTATTTTATAACAGTTTTAATCCTAATCATGTTCCTTCAGCAACGTTAGACATTGGCAATTTATGACCGTTGAGACTCGATTATCACAAGGTAAATTTGCTACAAGAAATCTGGCGTCTGGTCATTCGAAAGTTTTCCCGCAATAATTTGTTACAATGAATATAACTGGTCGAACAATAATCGTTTGACCAATCAAAATTAATGACGAGAATGTCTTATCATGATCGCAATGGATTAATGTAATGAAATGAAATGATAGCCGTTGCTTAAGGAACATGAATCCTAATGGAGTCAAACCCAACATGTTAAGAGCTACTACTCCATGAAGATATGCAATAATAACATCACAGTACTACCAGTTGCAACAGGCAAATGGCCAAAAGCAAAAAACTAAACGGACAATTCCTTTCATTCAGGAATCTAATATATAAGCATTATATATATAAGGCATTCATTATTCACGTATTCATGTAAAACAGATAAAAGTTCAAAACTTACAATTCATCATACACTATAGGAGTAACACGTCTAGGTGGGGGTGCTGCTGGCTGACAACAATCACACATACCACCACCTCCTCCTCCTGGACCTCTAGCGCCACCTGTACAACTTCCTGTTATACACCAACGAAAACAGAAATACAATGCTAATAATAGCAACAAGAACAGCAACACCATTAACACAGCAAAGATGGCCACATTTTCCGATTTATCGAAGAAAGTAGCCTCGGTTGTGGTTGTTATGATGGTAGTCGGGAGTGTGGTGGTCGGCGTGGGTAACGTCGTCGTGGATGTTGTTGTGGTTGCTATTAGCGACACGACAACAGTACCAGTTGATGATTTAGCTGGTGAACCTCGATCTTTAGCCTCGACTGATAAATACACACTTGATCCTGCTAAACTGTCAGGATATTGTCTGATATACTGTATATCTCCATTGCCTGAAACAGATACCACAAATTCATTGGCACAATCCAATCATACTACAGACAGAGCAGGGAGGAGCGGGTATGCGCATAACAGCGTATGGCTTTGCATCGCTCTCCACAGTGCTGATTCATGTTAATTTTTATCGTGTTCTGGAACTATATAGCCCATTGGGTGCTGGTGCTTCTTAATACATTTCATTTCATTTCTCCACAGTCCGAGTCATTCCGCTTGCGATGTAAACAGCTTATTGTCTGTACATCTAAAACCATCTGTACATTAATGCTGCTACTAACTGCTCTGCTCCGTGCCACCCTGGTCTGCCTGTAGTTTGATTAAACCCTAATGCTTTTACACATTGGACAACAAATATGCAATACATTAACAAAAAGAGAGGGGATGATTTTCAGAAATTGAAATTCCAAATAAGGCAGAAGTATACCTAATATAGAAACATAGTTTATGGCGTTGGGTGGTACCACACTGACTAACTTATAATCTAGTTCACCATTTGTACCGGAATCATCATCACTGGCCCTTATAACGCCTAATAATCCTACAAATAGACATTTAATATTTATTAATAGATAGCACCAGTATTATAAGTTTTACGCTATAATGGGATCGTTCACAAATTGCGCATTTTATCATCTGCATCAGCATCTTACATTTGTGTTTAAAAACACTATTAGTCCCCAATCTTGTGATCATGTGATAACAGCGACTTAGTAAAGTTAATCAATGGCCGCCATTAACAAACATGACATAGGAGGGGATCATTTGAATTCAAAAGAGGTTGGGAGAGGGGAAACTGGGCTAATTTTGAAAATGAAGAGAGCTCTCACCAGTAGAGGTAGAGTAGTCGATCTCTATAGCTGTGTTAATCAGATCAAACTCTGGAGTGTTATCATTGACATCTCTTATAACTACACTGACAGTAGCCGTTCCTATAGCACCAAACTCATCTATAGCATTCACAAACAGGGTCACCTAAAAATACAATCACAATCCATACACTTTTAACACTGCATTAGAGGAGTGCAAGACATTAAAGGAATTGTAAAGAGATTTTCTAAACTTTGTATGTGTATCGGGGACATTTAAAGCATCAATTTGCACCATTCCAATTTCCATTCCGATGTCTGTGGTTCTTGCAATTCAACTTTAACTTACATGTTTCATGATGTCACCCCTACTGACCTACCAGAAGCTACTATTGATATCTATGCAGTCATGAGTCATAAAACGCGCGTCGGTGTCCCCGATACACATACAAAGTTCAGAAAACCTCTTTACAATCCCTTTAAGTTAAAATTTGATGTTGCAAAACGAGGAACGAGACCCAGATCTGTCAAGAATTCAACTTACCCTACTTGGCATGCGACCTTCATCCACATCATAGTTAGTATTGAAGGTCAATCTGTCGTTTTCATTGAAGAAATTACTATTTAGATTATTCGATGTCGAGGTCAGGGCGAAACGGTTACTATTTTCATCTTGAAATAATCTGGTAATGAACTGATTTCCTTCTGGATCTTTGATATTAAAACCTAAATTACAAGCTGATTCTCCTGCCTACAAATAGAGAAACACAGTATTTTAGATATACATGTAGTTGTACAGTGAAACACCTCAAAACCGACAGTGTGTGGGACCGGGTAATAATGTCGGTTTAGAGGGGATGCAAACAGAAAAACATTATTTTAGATATACATGTAGTGGTATTAAATTGTAAGAGAACAGTAAGTCAGAATATAATTCTAATAGCAATACAGTCAGCTCAAATCATAAATCAAATATCAAGCTTCTACAGGCTCCTTGAGAGTTTGTTATCCTCGTAACATATTGGTGTTTGACCAAGGAGCTAGTAGATAAATTTCTTTAAGACCGAAGCTGTTATCCTTTCAAATCAAAAACCAATGTCAGAAGGTTAGACAAAGGACCAGCAGGTAGAAAGGATCCAAGAGAACCAAAGTTGTTATCCTTGTTAAATCATTACCAAGAGGTTTAATTAAGGATCAGCTGGGAGAAAGGATCCTAGAGAACCTAAGTTGGTATCCTTGTAAAATCATTACAAGAAGTTAAATCAAGGACCAGCTGGTAAAAAGGATCTTTGTAAACCTAAGATGTTATCCTTGAAAAATCAATACCAAGAAGTTTAACCAATGACCAGCTGGTAGAAAGGATCCTAGAGAACCTAAGTTGGTATCCTTGTAAAATCATTACAAGAAGTTAAATCAAGGACCAGCTGGTAAAAAGGATCTTTGTAAACCTAAGATGTTATCCTTGAAAAATCAATACCAAGAAGTTTAACCAATGACCAGCTGGTAGAAAGGATCCTAGAGAACCTAAGTTGGTATCCTTGTAAAATCATTACAAGAAGTTAAATCAAGGACCAGCTGGTAAAAAGGATCCTAGAGAACCTAAGATGGTATCCTTGTAAAATCATTACAAGAAGTTAAATCAATGACCAGCTGGTAGAAAGGATCCTAGAGAACCTAAGTTGGTATCCTTGTAAAATCATTACAAGAAGTTAAATCAAGGACCAGCTGGTAAAAAGGATCTTTGTAAACCTAAGATGTTATCCTTGAAAAATCAATACTAAGAAGTTTAACCAATGACCAGCTGGTAGAAAGGATCCTAGAGAACCTAAGTTGGTATCCTTGTAAAATCATTACAAGAAGTTTAACCAATGACCAGCTGATAGAAAGGATCCTAGAGAACCTAAGTTGGTATCCTTGTAAAATCATTACCAAGAAGTTTAACCATGAAACAACTGAGAACCTAAATTTTTATCAAAAAAAATTCCCGCTTTTCGTTCTTAAACAGCATTAACATAGTGTCCATAACAGAAAAAAATATTCACGGAACAAACAAAGCTAAAATGTCAATCAACTTACTAAAGATTCATCCATGGTACAATAAAACAGAGTTTCTCTGAACACAGGGGCTTCATTAACATTGTTAACATTAACAGTTAGAACTTCATTCTTAGAGCTAAGGAAGCCATCCGAAACAGTACAGGTTATAATATACTTCGGTGTTGTTTCAAAATCTAGAAATGTACGACCAAACTGAGTTCCTCTTGGCTTTAACGATATTGGTCTTGTTACTGAAAGGGAAATATAATTGAGATACAAATGAAGTCACTGTCGAAATGTAAGGGTTTGATCACACTACAGGCAGAGAAGCGCAGAGCAGAACGGTTAGTAGCAGTATTAATGTTACTACAGATGGTTTTAAATGTACAGATGCTCAGCTGTTTACATCGCAAGCGGAACGACTCAGCACAGAGGAGAGCAGATCAAAGCGATAGCTGTTCTGCGGTTCACCGTTCCCTGCTCTGTCTGTAGTGTGATTAAACCCTAAAGTTCTTTTGTGTGTTCAGAACCAGAAAATACCACCAACATTTTCTCCAGAGATAGACTTACCTAAATCAAATACATCTGTACCACCAGTTGGTGTAACAACACATTCTGGCTGGACGTTAAACACTGAACCTTCATCAGTCACAGCTAAATCAACCAATCTAAGGTTCTGGGTGTCCTCGTCTACATTGAGTGTTGCTGGTAAACCAATAATATCTGGACGATTATTCATGTCTAAAATTAGTAACATAGGAACATTACTTCATGTCCTGTACTATTTCGGCTTCCGAAAAATTAGTTATCCATCCAATTGCTCTGTATTCTATTGGGCTCACAAACGGAAAGTTTATATCCTTATGTTCTTTATCTTTCTGGGCTAAAATTTTTGGAGTATGCATTATAAGAAGTGCGTTATAAAAAGAATCCGTACAAGCAAAACAATTCCGTTAATCAAAAATATTGTCCAGAGCATGACAAAATAAGGCATAATTATACTGCAGTAGTGGATTTCACATACGAGAAATATCATCAGGTGTTTCAAGAAGAGTAAGCATGGTCTTCTTCACAATTTAAGGTATGTGGTTACTTACTTATGAGCTCAAATTCTAGGGTCAAAGGTCGATCAGCTGAGTTAAAGCCATCACTGACATCAATTGTTAACTCTACAGGAGATATTGTAGCTGTTCTTAAATCTATTTTATTAGTCACCAGGCCAGTAGCTGTAATAGATATACACATTATTAGCCATGTGTATACTCTATAAATATGAATAATAACTTTGTTAAGTTTGGTAACGCTTTTGAATAACATAATCGATTAGATATATATTAATACTCAAAGCAAGAGTATAAATGTTTGGCAGGCCTTCTCAATTAAGTTTTGTAAAGGGTCAAATGCATTTTATGAGAAAAATAACTAATTTCGTAACCAGAACACGCTCACCTTTTAAATCTTGTTAGATTATACTGAGACGAAAAAAGAGAAAAAAACAAAATGTAATTGAAATTAATTTTAATTAAGTTGCTGACGAACATACTCTTATTATTGGCCGAGTTTAAAATTTTCTTTAGTGTTTTTTTAATAAAATATATCGACCAAACTTACCCTCATTGACGTCAAAATAGTCGACTTTAGGGTCCGTACTTCTTACAGTGAAAGATAATACATCAGTCGATTGATCATTGATTACGTTAGCTGATACATTAAACTGATTGGTATTAGGTAAAACTGATCCTTCTAAACCTACATTAATTACTTGATTTACTGTAATAAAATATATACACGGTTTAAAACTGTGGGGGAAATGAAATGAAATGAATGGAGTTTTACGTCCTACTTTCCTGCACCTATATGGGCTAATTGAGGACGGGCAAACGCCATGCAGTGTGCAATGAGGGAAATTTTGTCAGGACAGCGGCATTAGCCTGCTCTTATTTTCGATTTCCAACTGTCGAGGGATCTTTAACGTGCACAGCCAATAGCACACAGGGCCTCGGTTTATTGCAAGTGGGGGGAGAGGGGCGTGGTTTTGGCGTGAGGAGTAGGGCCTAGTACTCTTAGAGGGGGAGGGGGAAGCTCAGAATGGGCTGCAGAATTGTCAGATATAGATACAGAAAAATAGTCACAGTTCATGTGTCTAAAAAGTGTTTTTCGATTGGCTCAAACATTAATATTAAATGTTTTTTGATTGGACAACGATATGAAACTTACCAATTGGTCTTTGAAATGAAGGTTTTCGATTGGATAATACAGTAATCAAAACAGAAGGTGTGTTTGTTGGTACGAAACCATTGGAATCTTTACAGGTGACGAAGACTTGGTACCGTGGAAACGAAAGAGTGAAAGGACTGTCTGCATTGAACACTATACTGTTACCTAGCAACATAAAAAATTCATATTTAAGTAAGAAAATTTATATCAACAACAGTTTATTGTCCCATTAGAACATTTAGATGCTTTTTCCATGTCAGTCTTTCCAATCTGCACCACTGCAATGCCAAAACTTACCATATATTTCCGAATATAATGCGCACCCATGTATAATGCACACTCCTTCCTTACCCGATTAAAATTGAGAAAAATTCATTTACCCATACTTGGAATGGTGATGCTTACCCAGTGTGCTGAACAATCCAGCGCTAGTTAAATCAGTATTAACAGAACCAATAGAAAATGGAGACCCGAAAGTGGTCGAACTCTGTCCATTGGTCAATAAAACTTCAGTTTTGTTAATCTGACAGGTCAAACTACCAACAACTGGGCTCGATCCGTTACCGTCGTCCTGTCCCACGGTGGACATCAATAGATCAGAAGCCTGGGTTTCTACTATAAACGTATTGGCTGGCACTAAACTTATTGTATACTGCAAATAGAAATACACAATCTTATTTAAAATGATATGAAATGAAATTGAGTTTTATACACAGTTAAATGAAATGAAATTGGGTGTTACAAACAGTTAAATGAAATTAAATTGAGTTTTATAGTTGTTAAATGACATGAAATTGAGTGATGCACACAGTTAAATGAAATGAAATGGAATGGATTTGAAAGTCTATCTAAATCAAATGAAATTAAATGTCAAGTTAAATGAACTTACATGAATTTGAAATTAAAATTTGATTTCAAAATCCAATCAAATGAAATGAAATAGAATTTCAGTCTTGTAAATGAAATATATTGGAATTGACTATCCACTTACCCCATAACTTATTTCCACCAATAAACAACTCACAAATATAATCTTTAAAACATTTCCAAAAAGGTCCATCGTAACAAGCTTCATTGCGATGTAACAAAATAGACTAAAATTCTTCAATATTTTCTCTTTCCTTACATTTTTACGGCTCACATTTTTAAAGTTCGGACATAAGACGGAATATATCAATAGGTATGATATTGTAGATTGTTGAGAAATTCACTTCACAATGGCAATGACGTTCACTTTTAAAGGGACTGCCCAAGAATTTTTACTGGGTAGTTATTGTCAAGGGTTTTTTACTGGGTAGGTATTGTCAAGGGTTTTTTACTGGGTTGGTATTGTATCATATTCTAGAGAGGAATGGGGGTGGGAGCACATGAGGCAGTCCGAGGACCCAGATCATCAAGGACATGAAAATTTGATGACCTTGAAAAAGTTCTCTTTTGTAATTATTCCATGAATGCATTTCATTTCATTCTAATAATTCCAGTAGACCAAGCTATAATCTTAGAAAGATCAATGCCAAGAGCTTTTTCCAAGGACCAGCTGGAAGAAAGAGTCTTTTGAACTAAGTTGTTATTCTTTTAAAATATTGATGTTTTTCTTTTGCTTTGAGCTTAAAGAACTGAAAGGTGTATCTTTAACATATTTTGCTTCAATAATAAAAATGGTATGTTGTCAGGAGAAGTCATGAATAGGGACATTTATCTACTAACAAAACACTCTATTCTTTTCTTATGCCATTATCATAGTGAAAGGAGGTGCATTATAATACAGCTTATTGTTGTATTCAGTTTATCAATCCATTCATATGATTGGTTGGTTTACTTTCATTGTCTAATCAGATAAGCACAATGATCAACCGATTTTGGTTTTTCAAAAAGGGTGAGTAAAGAATAATTCAATAACAAAACTTTACAATGCATTAATTTCATTGGTCAATTTGATCTTTTTACCAATCAAATGTGAGCAATGATCAACCAATTTTGGTGTTTCTAAAAGGGTGAGTGAAAAGTAATCCAATAACGAAACTTTTGCTCAATATATTAAGAATAACAATGCATTCATGTAATTGGTCAATTAAATCTATTAAACCAATCATATGTGAGCATTGATCAACCAATTTTGGTGTTTCAAAAAGGGTGAGTGAAGAGTAATCCAATAACAAAACTTTTGCTCATTATATTAAGAATAACAATGCATTCATTTAATTGGTCAATTTTATTTTTTACCAATCAGATGTAAGCATTGATAAACTGATTTTGGGATTAAAAAACAGAGTGAATCAAACCATTTTTAATCATAGAAGAATAACAATGCATGTGTTTTATTGGTCATTTCATTAGTATTTGCCAATCAAATTTGAGAATGAATAAACTGTCCATTCCGTACAAAAACTATACATTTATTATGGAAGAAATTAACAAAAATCTTAAGTAGAATAAAATTGCATAACATTTCAAAAAATCATAATCAAAAAATTAAAAATCAATCAAATCTTGCATTCTTTAGAATTTAAATAAATACATTTGTTACATAAAAAAAATCTTAAAATATTAAATAAATGAGTATAAATTATTCCAAATCTTCTTTGAAATTTTCTGATTCTTACTCCGAATCTTCTGAATCAGATTCTGAATCTTGTTTCCCCAATTTTTCTTCTTTCTTCACGCCTCCGGATTGCTTTAAACATTTCTGTTCATGTGCTCTCCAATTGGATCTATTATAAAATGGCTTATCACACAAAGTACATCTGTGTTTCACCTCTTTCTTATGGGCAGCATTAATGTGTAGATTGAGGCAGTATCTTCTCTGAAAAGACTTATGACAAACTTCACATTCGAAGGGTTTCTCTCCAGTATGTATTCTATAGTGATACTGTAGGGACACTTTCTGAACAAAAGATTTACTACAAACATCACATTTGAAGTTCTTCGTTCCATCATGAGCCATCTTGTGCTTCTTTAATGCAGCTCTCTGAGTAAATTTCCTATCACAAACATCACATTTGAATGGTTTCTCTCCAGTGTGAATTCGAGTATGGATTGTTAAATCTCTGGCGTCACGAAACCATTTTTCACAGTAAGTGCATTGATGCGTGCGTACATCGGAATGCATCTTAAAATGACTTTGCAATTGGGAATTGGTGCCGCAAATTTTATCACAAACTGAGCATTTAAAGGTTTCATCTTTTTTATGGACCCTCTGATGACATTCGAGGCTTCGTTTGGAAAAAAACGACTTGTCACAGATATCACAATGGACATTAGTCTCTCCAGTATGTATCTTCATATGAGCATTTATTACGTACTTACTGGTAAAAGTTTTGGAACATTCGTCACATGGATAGACTTGATTGTCATGTCCCTTGAGGTGAGTATGTAGACTACTGGACGATGAGAATTTATTACCACAAATATCACATTTAAAAGGTTTTTCTCCAGTATGTTTGCGCTGATGTTTTTTAAGGTCAGAAAAACTGGCAGCAATGTGATTACAGACTTCACATTGGAATGGCGTAGTACCAAGATGGATGCACATGTGTTGATGAAGACTCGATTCAAATTTAAAATCTTTTGGACAAACTATGCATTTAAATTTGTTATTTTTATGAGTATTTTCGTGTATTTCCAGACCATATTTCGATTTGTACTTATTAGAACAAGTAGAGCATTTAAACGGAAAAATATTGGAATGAACTTGTCCATGCTGCGTCAATTTTCCCTGAGTAGCGAATTTCATTTGACAAATGTCACAGGCGTAGAGTTTTTCACCGTGGCCCTGACGATGTTGCTGTAGACTAGAATTACAACTAAATGATTTACTACAATGATCACATTTATAAGGGTTGGGTCCATGAGTTTCTCGATGCTCTTGTAAATCTTTTGAGGAATCAAATTTTGAAAAACAGATATCGCATTGCGGTAGGGTTGCATTTTTCCCAATGTGTACTGCCATATGAGCATTCAAAGAAGCTTGATTGTGAAAAGTTTTCAGACAAAACTCACATTTTCGTTTGGAAATTCCATAATGAAAATTTAAATGATTGTCTAATTTGATGCGATTTGTGAACAAAAGGCCGCATTTTCTGCATCGATGTGGCTTAATTTCATCCGGTTCTTGCAATGGTTGAGGAGAAAGGAGATTTTTGGTCTTGGACTTTGATTTTGATTTGGATGGATCTTTTTGAACCTTTTCAGGTTCAACCTCCTTATCTTCAGATTCTGGTTCTGGTTTTATCCAATCAAAATAATTCTTACTAAAATTACTGATCATATCATCTGGTAGAGGATCAAGTCTGACAAAACAATCATCAGTAACGGGACTCAACACCTCATTGGCTGGTACTAAATCAGGAAGTGTTTCCATGGCAATGGCTGTATCAGACGTGATGTCATTACGATTAATGTCTGTCACTTCCTGTTTGATTGTTATCATCTTGAAGTCAGCCATCTTTGATTTCTTCTTGTGCTTTTTATGTTTTTTCTTCTTTCTTTCATCTCCTTCATCGTTTGCATCATCAAAATCGTTGCGTTTTCTTTTTTTCTTCTTTTTCTTTTCAGCTCCATCTTTACTTTTTGGACTGTTGCCTTCTTCAGATCTATCTTTCTTTTTATGTTTCTTTTTCTTATGACTCTTAGACTTCTTTTCAGCATTGGCCATTTGCATTTCATCCCAATCAATTGGCTCTTGCTTGATTTGTATCTCCATGGAGTTAAGGTCCTTAGAAGACGAAGGCTGAATTGCATCTAATGTTTGCACAGAGTTATGATCTATGGAAGTCGATTGTTGTAAAAATTCCGAAGTAACTGTAGAGTTATCGTCCTTAGATGATTTTTGTGTAAGCTCTGATGTGTGCAAGTTATTTGAAGGTTGTTGAATTGGCTCTATTTGTGGTGAGGTAGAAGCTAAAGGACATGGTAGTCCATCAAAATTTGAGGTAGAAGAAGCCAGCTTAGGAACACTGGAGTCAGAAAGCTGAGTATTTGAGGTAGAAAGATCAACACATGGAATTTCGATGGAGGAATGAGCTTCAGTAATGGCCGCCCTTGAATCATTGGAACTAAAAGAAATTTTAGATGCAGCAGACGGGCTGAGTTGATTGGATTGGTTGACAATGATGTTTGGTTGAGAGAAGACACCATAATTGTCGGCCATTGGACGTTCTTCCATGACTGAAGATGCAACTACAGTGGACTTTTCAATTTTAATTTTGTCCTGGTTTCTAACGATTGAATTTGAAACAGTAGAATTGGTGAAATTGTTCTTAGAAAAGTCTGAATTTGTTGGACAATCGGGCACAGTTCTTTCTAGCGACAACTTTTGTTGTACATCGGCCATTTTGATTGATTCTGTCAGGTCATCTTCCTCATCTTCAAGTAATGAATCAAAAGTAATTTCTTGACTTTCTGAAGTAATTCCAAGAATTTGTTTCTTCTGAAGATTTGTTATAATACCTCCAGGATTTTTTATTGCAGGTATCAAGTCATCCCTTGACACAGGATTCTGTGGGTCACCAATTGTGCATGGGTCACTGCTTGCATTCTTTTCACCAGCTGCGTCACCAAAATGGTTTGATTCAGATGCTGGGTTTCTCTTATTGAGAACATCATTTGATGGAAGTTCGGTTGTCTGAATTTCTTCATCATCTGACAATTCTAACATAACAAACTCAATATCATCATCATCTTCATCAAGGTCACTGGCAATCTTGGAATCAGTATCAGCCATCTTTAATCTGAAAAGACAAAATTTAGTCCAGTTAAAAGTTACAAATTTCAAACTTTATAAGATGGGTAGATAGGGTCTTTCAATGATAATAGTGAAAGTAAGTCTTATAGGGTTTGTAAAGGGTTATCTAAAAAATGAATGGATATTGGGACATATTAATAGCATAAATTTACAATATTCCAATTTCCAATCAGAGGTTTGTTCTTCCTGAAATTCAACTTAAACTAATAGTTTGGTGACTATACTTGAAAACCTCTTTACCATCCCTTTAAGGCAGCTCATACGTGTACACCTAACTCTAAATGGGCAAAATTCCCATATACCAGTACCAGGTATACATCATTTCATAAAGTACATGAGAGGATAATCAAAACTCCATTTAGGTACTTAATTAACCCTACCTTAATCATTCAATCAAAATATGTATGAGTTTATTCAATGTGCTATGCTTAGATCTGTGCAGGTCAAAGTTAATTGTATTCTGTGCAGTGGCTGACATAGTGTATTTTCCTATTACAGTATTAGCCCTAGGCCTTGTTTACCTAACCCAGGTCAATTCAGACCAACATAAATATATAAATAATAGGATGGATTCACTAAAATATAGATAGATAGTTGAAATAAGTATAGGCCTATACTGCCTTGGGTTGCTACCAGTCAAACGTTACAGATGAGTCGTAAGATGACAGGACAGTGACACGTAGACTTTGGTCAAATTTATGACTTTGACCTATACTGCCCGCACAGTATTATTCTGCATCGGTGATCGGTGATCACAAAGGCTATAACTTCTAAAAATGACTAAAATTGACCTCTGATATATCTTTAATAATCGATCTACCGTTTGCAATTTGTTTTAATACATAAATCTTACTTACAATAACTTTTAAAGTTGAAAAAGTTTAGAAAACTTTTTGAAGCAAGTTAGGTCAGCCATGATGGTCTCCTTAATGAAAACATAGGACGGTACAGGCTAATTCAACATATCCTGTACTGCATTAACTGTCTTCCACCGTATGTTAATTATCTATGCCATCCCTACATCTTATAATAGGTTTTGGAATGCCAAACAAATGGTAATCGTAAACTGGCATTTGGATTCCTACAGCGACAACACTCCAGTTAATTGATACACGCAAAAACCTGCCATGCAGATGTTGCAGAAAGTCTCTTCTCATAATTTTTGCAATGCCTGAGGGGATTTTTTTCTATATTGTGGACACTAATGGCATCAATTTGCACCATTCAGATTTTCAATCAGACCTCTATGCTATCTCTTTAATGTCATAAAATTCCAGAAAGAATCTAATGGGACTAGGGAAGTGTTAGACTTTTGTAAGGGTTCTAATACCATGTATACATTGCTGGGGTATTTCCTTAAGTCCCTCACCTTCTCTTTCCTTAAATCAATGTAACAAATTTAATATGCAATATTTAAGGGTGGCCGCCTTCAACCTTGGGCCACCATTCATTTTCCTTCAACTTCAAAGAGCATAATGAGAATTTTGTTTTAAATATAATTTAATTTTCAATTTCATTTATCTTATATAACATAACAAATAATATCAGATGAAAAATTGTTAAGAGAATTTAAATTTCAGATGTAAATTTCATTGATTTAATTATTTTAAGATTTTCGAATCTGTTTACCATCTTTTTTTAATCTTTCATGCATTTTTAAATGTCTTGTTAGTTGAAAGTTCTCCATGAAAGACTTTTGACACAGTTCACAAGTATATTTCCGTTCTGCCTTGCCATGATTTTTCATGTGTCTTTTTAAATTACTGCTATCTCCATATGTTTTGTCACATTGTGAGCACTTATATTCTGTGTTAGCATCGTGGCTTTTAAAATGGCGACCCATCGTACTGCGATCAGCGAATCGTTTCTGACAAACAGGGCAGCAGTAAGGTTTCTCTCCTGTATGAACTACAATATGATTCAACAGTCGACTTCGTATAGTAAAAGATTTACTACAAACATCACATTTATAGGGTTTCTCTCCAGTATGAATTCGAACATGAGAGTCCAGATGACATGAACTAGCAAAAGATTTACTACAAACATCACATTTATATAGTCTTTGATGAATGATCATATGTTTAATTAAGTATTCATTTCTATTGAAAGATTTGTTACACAATCCACAAATATATTCTTTTTCCTTAAAATGAATCGGCATGTGACGTTTCAAATCTGATTCGTCGGAAAATTGACGTAAACATTTGTCACAGTTATATTGGTTGTTAACTTCATGTATCTTTATATGACGCCCAAGACTACTCAAGCAACTGAATGCTTTACCACAGAGATGACATTTATAGATACTTGTGGAATTGTTAGGCACTGTTAAAGCCAAATTTGGTATATCACTTAAGTCTTGATGATCAAGCATTTCACAATCTGAGGTTTCCTCATTTTTAATTCCATTATTAGAAACTGTTAATGTTAAATTTGGAATACAATTTAAGTCTTGTTGATCATGAATAGCGCAATTTGAAGGTACACAATTTAAGTCTTGACAATCTAGTGTATCACAATTTGAAGAAGCTAATTTCTTGGCCAATGCTTCTATAGGAGAGAAACTTCTAGAACACCCAATATCAAGTTCATTTGAGTTTAAGCCAATAGAAGAATTTCTTATGTTATGAACAAATTCACTCGAGTCCTCACGTTTTGTTTCATCAGTACACAAATGAGGGACGTTGCTCATTTTCCCTCCTTGATCACCTAATGTTTCAAAATCCCATGTAGAAGTGGAATTTTCGGACTTAGTATTCTCAAGCACAACTTCATCAAACTGATTATTTGTTGGCTCCCTTTCACTTTCATCAGCCACGTTCTCTGTCATAGTAGAGGCTCTAAACATCTCTGACATTCCAGTTCTGTGATCTTTTAAGATTTGATCTTGGATGAATAAAATCTTCGCTGATTTGCAAATTTCAGTTTTTATATTTTGAGCTTCCATTATTTTGTCCATAACCTGTTAAGATAAAAAGTAGAAAATAGTCTTAGTAGAGTTTCATGATGCTAATGCTTCTTGGATAGAATACAAGATTTTTAAAATCAAAGTTTCCACAACATTTTGTCTTTTAAATTCATGAATGCTCTGTAAACATATGTGCAAAGAAAAGATGGCTTGGCTTGGTAGATGAGAGGTTAACCTAATAAGCCTTAAGCTACCTAGGCTAAGCCTTAGCCTTCTTTAGAATTGGGTGCCCTCTAAGAGTCTAAGTCTAACTGCAGGTTTGTTAATCTTTTGAAACAGTTTGCAGATTCTCAAAACACTTGTCAACAAAAGATCTAACTTCATGCTGGACCATTTAGATTTAAGGCCTGTCATTGCATCGGCAGTTGACTACCATCCTAACCAACAAATTCATTTCCAATTCCATTCCCAATAATGCCAAACGTCAAAAACTTGAAAGAAAGAAGCCTTTCAAATTATGTGTCTTATTTTAGACAAGAAGGCCGGCTAGATGAGTATTTTACCTTGCCAACAAGATGGCCAATTCATCAATAAGTACAACACCTTTTGGGTAAATATTAATCATTTGATGGCTTCGTCAGCTTGGTTGAATCAAACTTATTTCTCGGTTAACAAAACGATTACATGTCCACCATTTTGAACAATATTGATCACGTGATGTAGGATTTAATTCACGTGCCATTCACGGTCTAAGGGAGAAAACTCTGTTTAAGTTCAGTCTATTTAAATGTAGTCTTTAAATTTTATGGAAAGCAGTTGACGGCAAAATATACTTCTATTACGCTAAAGTGTGGGCCGTCAGTATAGTTTCTGTTGACTGGTATATTTCATGGATTTTGGAGAAAAAAAGACTTTTTAAAATCCGTTTAAATTGGAAACTTGATTCTAGATTAACGCTTGAAATATTTTTATGGAAAGCGGTTTACGTCAAAATACACAGTTCGAGACCATCAATTTTGGTCATGTGACTTGCTACCAGACAAAATGGCGGACGGTAATGCAAACAAATATCCATTAAAAATTTATTTTGACAATTATTTGCATTAGAGTTCCTTTGCGGAGTATGAAAATAATAAAATTACGTTTCTTAATTCATGATCGTCTGTGAAATTTGTCAAAAGAAGGGAAATTCGTTTCTCTTTCTTATATTTTTATCAGTTTTTGAGACAACCTTTTCTTGTTTTCGTTGCTTACTTGCTATTATTATTGTAGTGGACTTCACATAATATTTTTAATCCTATCACAACACCCTTACCAAGTACATTTTATATCTCTTTTAGTTATTGCTATGACTGGAACGACCTATGATGGTAAGGTTGATGGCGACCAAATAGAGACAGGCCTCTCTGGTTTGAATATGATGTCAGCATCTGAATCCAGGGATGATTTTTCCACCAGATTTTTGCATATTGCTGCAGAACTTTTTAATCATTCTAACTACAGGTAGGTAAGCTGTTTTAATAAGACGTACACCTTTCAAAAGGGTAATTGGTCATGGAAAAATGAAAGAACCGCAAAATGAAATCCAAAAAGACATTTTAACTAAACATAGATAACATCTTATGAACTTTTCACATGAGGAATTATATCAATCATACATGAGTAAGTATTTCATAATGAAAAGTGATATCAGGTGTCTAGAAGAGTAAGCAAACCCTGCCTAGCGCCACACCCGTCATATTTCATTCTCTTTATTTCAGTGATATAGTGATATTATTAGAAGGTGAACAAAGACTTTGGGGTCATAAAATAATTTTATTGTGTCGCAGTGATGAATGGGGTGAACCTGGTCTTGTGAACACTACACAGCTGGATCTATCAGGTAATTCATTCCGTCATTTCATTAGTTTTCAGCAAGATTTCCCTGTCAGTGAGAGAGGATATAATCATTCTCATTTACTTATACCTGCCCATCCTTACGTAATATATACCCGACAAGACGGTAAACCGGCCCATCCTTACGTAATATATACCCGACAAGATGGTATATCAGCCCATCCTTATGTAATATAAACCCAACAAGCCGATATACCGGTCCATTCTTACGTAATATATACCCGACAAGACGGTAAACCAGCCGTTGCGAGACATTAAAGTAGTACCCTCTAAGAAATGTAGCTGAGAGTTCAGAGTATATGTTGTTTTAGCCAAAATAACGTCAGAATTCAAAGGGTTAAAATATCAAACTATATTTCAGATGTCAGTTATGAAGTGGGATATACCATGGTTAAATGGGTATATACTGATGAACTACCTGACAATCTTGATGTAGATTTCTTATTAAAATTACTAGAATTAACAACAAGATTCAAACTTCACCATCTTCATATCAGGTAGGTCTTAAGTCTGAAAATTGCTCACATTTATTGGATAATAAAAATCTGTTAATCAAAAATCGCGTCCAGAGCATGACAAAGTCGGGTGCTTTAATTTTATAGCAGTGGACTTCCCATACGAGAAGTACCCTCAGGTGTTTTGAAAAGAGTAGGCATGATCTGTTTCGCTCGCGATAGTTGTTCAACTAGCCAGAGTCTTTTGTTTAGAGTCTTAGCTAGTGTGGATAAAATACTATTTGACAGACAAAGGAAATCTGGTTCCGTATCCTTTGTTCAATAACAGAATCCTTAAGTACTTCTGTAGTTTTGAGCTCTATATTTTGTTCTCTAAGGCCCTGTCTGATGTGAAATGACATGTTTTGTAGATGTCAGAAAGAACTGATGAATTTTGTTAGTGAAGAGAATTATATACAAATGTTAAAGATAGCTGAACAACTTGATGCGGAGTTATTAAAAGATTACTGTATGCAGTATCTCCCTCATCAGGTATTGTAACTATCACATTATTAGACTCAAAACATAAACATTAGAAACACATATTCTCTAAGGGGTTTGAAGGGATTGTAAAGTGGTTTTCTAAACTTTGTATGTGTATCGGGGACACTGACAGCATCAATTTGCGCCCATTCCAATTTCCATTCCGCTGTCTGTGGTTCTTGCAATTCCACTAAAACTAACGTGTTTTATGACTGACAGTGATTTACGGAAGCTATTGATATCTATGCACATAATCTCCTTTTATGATCCAAACTGCAAAACATGAAATTCAAAAGTACCAGCAAAACGAGGAAGTATATCAATCATACTAAGTGGTATTTCATAATAAAGTATATCTATTATTGTTACAGGCCATAGTGACAGTAGAAGGTTTAAACAATGAAGAGGTCGAAGAAGATATTCAGGAAATAATTCAACAACATGAGATGAGAATCGTGGACCAACCCTCCGAGAAGGGTCATGACAATCAAGAGGAGGAATTCACCGAAATCATCGAAGCTAAAGAACTTAAACATGTGACCTTCGATAACAATATGTTGATGGAAATCAAACAAGAACCTATAGAATTTATTTCAGCCAATCAAAATACTTCTCAACAAAGGGAGACGATTTCGCATCCTAATCAACATACATGTAATATTTGTGGAAAAACTTATTCCCAAGTTATCTCCCTTGAACGCCACTACAAAACTCACGTTAACACCGAAAACGAGTATACGTGTGAGAGATGTGAAAGAGTGTTTGTATCAGAAACTGGATTTAAAACTCACGAATGTGTGCAATTTATTTGCGACGTCTGTTCGACTGCGTTTCAAACTCAAAAGGAATTCGAAGAACATTTCGCAGAACATGACGATGTTGAAAAATGTGAAGTTTGTGGGAAGTGTTTTACTAATTTATCCAAATTAAAGCAACATATTAAATCTCATCAGCCAGCCGATTGCGAAGTTTGTGGAAAACATTTCACGAATCACGGTTCTTTGAAGCAGCACGAGAAATGTCATATTCAAGAAATTAAGTGTAAAATTTGCGACAAACATTTTAGTTCCATTAGTAACTTGACACGTCATGAAAATATTCATCGGGGTGTGAAACCTTTCAGGTGTGAAGAGTGTGGTCAAACATTCACCCAAAATAACGATCTTTTACGCCACGCAAAAATTCATACAGGAGAACTGGAATTTAAATGTGAAACATGCAATCGCTGTTTTAATCGACAAAGTACTTTAACAAAACATCTACGAACCCACACAAACGAGAAGCCTTATTTTTGTAAACTGTGTTCGAAAGCATTCACCAATAATAGTAGTTTAAGTCGGCATATGAAAATACATAAAGGAGAGAAACCTTTCGGATGTGACGTTTGTAATAAGTCTTTTATATGCCGTACAGATTTAAACAGACATTCCCGAGTCCACGCCCCTCGGCCTCATTTTCAATGTAGTTTCTGTGAGAAAACATTCCGTAATATCAATGACCTTCAGGTCCATATTACCCAGCATTCAGCTGAGGTCATAGAGTATATAGAATTACCGGTGGCCCCTGAAGAGTTAAATAATTATAAAATTATTGATAATATACAGGACAGCTAGAAATGATTATGTTTAGTTTAATTATGAAAATATTACAACATAAACTGCCTCTTAGAATTGACATAAGAGTCAAATTCTCAACGTTGGCCAATTAGAGTATGTTTTTATACATATACTTACCTGGTGTTATGAATATTCAACAGAATCTCTGTATAGTCTATATAAAACTAAGTTACCTGGTGCTGGTAGAAAAATTTCTTTATTTTGTTTAATTTGTCGCATTATACAGATATTCTGTTGCATAGCTATGTGACACCAGGTTAGTCCACTGATGAATATATCCTCGAATTGGCCAAGGTTGAGCATTCAAAAATTATGTTCATTCTATGGGGTAGTATTCCTTTAAGGCTAAGTATTTATATGTCGACATTATACTTCAATCTAGTCATTATTCTCAGGTTTTTTTCTTGAAATAAATTTCATGTTAAAAAGTGTGTTTTGTATGGAATGGGGAAGTAATTGATGCTGTGTGCAATGGGGGTACTTGTGTCTAGTTGTTTAGATGGGACAATAAACTGAGGTCCAGTGTGCTACAGGCTGTGAAAGTGAAAGATCCCTAGACAGTTTGAAATCGGAATAAGAGTATGCTAATGCCGCTGTCCTTTGAAAATTCCCCAATTGCACACTGCATGGTGCTTGGCTGTCCTCATTGACCCATATAAGTGCAGAAAATCAGGACGTAAAACTACATTTGATTTCATCTGAAAAAGGCAAGGGCGGATATTTTGCCACAATAGCTTAAGTGTTTGTTTCATATATAAAGCTAACGCAGTGTGCAATGGCAGATACATAAACAGCTTCAATATTACAGAAAAGTTATTTCCATATAAAATGATTTATTTACAGCATATAAATACCAAAACAATTCCATTTATTTTAGTTGTTTACTCAATCAAAACAAAACCATAATAAAATGATATACATTAACAAAAATATCAACTAAAAAAATCTACCTTTTACTGCCCACCCAGTATCAAAACAACATGAATCTTTTAAAAAGATCTGAGACAAAATTAAATCTATATCAAAAGCCATACATTGGCCTAAATATAATTCTTAACATAACATCTTAATTATTGACATGATTAAATGTAGAATAGGAACTTGTTAAAACAAATTCAACAAGCATGAATATAACCCTTACTTTAGAAAAATATTACAGCCAGCCGTTCTCCATTGTTATAATAATCATATTATTGACTTGCTACAGGATATTGTCATCTAGAAAAAAAACTTGTAAAACAAATTTTCACACAAATGATTTGAATATAAACTTTGCGTTACATTTCAACTATATTACAGCCAGCTGTTTTTACATTGCCACAACAATGAATCAAGTGGACATACCATTTTCACAAAAAACAAAGAGATTGTAAAGAGGTTTCTAAACTTTGTATGTGTATCGGGGACACTGATAGCATCAATTTGTGCCATTCCAATTCCCATTCAGACGTCTGTGGTTCTTGCAATTCCACTAAAACTAACGCATTTCATGACGTCACTAATATTGATTTACCGGAATCTACTATTGATATCTATGCAGATCATTGTCAGTGACATCATAACACACATTAGTTTTAGTGGAATTACAAGAACCACAGAAGTCCGAATGAACATTTGAATGGTGCAAATTAGAGCTATCAGTGTCCCTGAAACAAATACAAAATACGCTTTGCAATCCCTTTAAAATGAGAAATACATCAAGCTCATATCTTTAAAGCGAAGTAAATTTACAAATATAATTAGATAATTCTTCCTGACTTTGATAGTTCTCATTCATTTTCAACCGTTTAGCAATTTCTTCTTCCCGTTCATGTACTAGTAGATGTGTTGCTAAGGCAGCTTTAGATTTGTATGTACGACTGGTATTACAAACTTTACATGTCAACGGGGGTTCGTCTTTATGTTCGAAGTCGACGTGTTTCTTTAATTTTCCTTCCGTTCGAAAAGAACGAGGGCACATGGTGCATTTATGGATCAAGACTTTTGGTTGGGTGAGGTGGGACATGATCATGTCATATAAATCGTCAGGCATCGAGCCTTTTTCAGGCAGGACATCGTCAGGTTCCTCTATAACGGGCGCAGGAACAAATGGTCGTGTTTCTTCATTGCTCTTTTCAACATCATTTTCAGTATCAGTTTTAGCTTTTTTACTAGACTGGGGTAAAGATGAATTTTGTGGAATCGCTCTCTTCGCCACTTTTGAATTAGTGGTTCCGGTATTGACAGTAAAAATATCATCAACGAAATATCCAGGACTTTGAGTGATTGGTTGATTGTTTGTTATCTGGCCAATGGGAACAGTTCCATCATATGAGTTGGCTGTATTGATTTCAGCGACTTCGGCCATATTGGAAAGTGTGTAAGATGACTCAGCATTCTGCATAGTTTCAGCAGAATCGTCTACAATATAGATCATGTTTGATTCAGCTTCTGGTGCTTCGGTTACCGGAGGGGTGTTCGCTTCATCATTTGAAGTATATAAAATTTCATACGTAGTTCCACCTATCATTAAGCGAGTTCCGGGTTGGATGTTGCCAGGCAACGCTGACTCTAATGACATCACATTCTGATCTGTTTCAAGTTTTGGATATACCGGTGCGCGAGGTTTGTAACTATTTCTAGATTGAGTTTTTCGGGTCACGCTTTCATTCCGCTGGATGATCTCATCAATGATTTGATTGACAGGTTTATTTTTAGAAACGTCTGAATGCAAAATGTTTGAATCTGATGATTTTCTTGTAGTTGTAATATTCTCATTTCGTTTAATGATTTCATCAATGACTTTATCAACTGGTTTGTTAATTTTGGTATCAGTGTCGACCAAAACTGGGGTATTTTTGCCTGTTTTGTCTGTATTATGAAGTTTTTCTTGTAGAAGATCTAAAACATAGTTAGTTTTGTAATTCACTGAGTGAAGTTTCGCAGTAAGAGGAGTGTCAGACGTCACTACACAGGGACTTGAATTGTTTGTAAAACTAGCAGAGGTTGATTTCGTTATCGAATCTATATCTAAAGCTACTTTTTGTTCACTCAAGTTATAAATATCGTTTGCGTCCAGTTGGACACAGAATTCTCCTTGATCTGTTTCTATTTTTAGATAAAGGTCTTTAGATTCTGTAGGTTTTTCAGTCTGATTGGTCTGATGAACGACTGGTGTTGGTGCTGTCACTTCGTGGGTTTTACAGTGAAGTAGTAGAGATTCTTCCGATTTAAATTCCAAATTACAAACTCGGCAAAAATGACTTTCTGAGCTTTGAACAAGTACCGGGACATCCATTTTCTCAGGTGTTTCAACACCAGGTAGATCTATTTTCACAGGAGTTTCCACAACTGGTACCGGTACATCCATTTTCCCTTGAGTTTCCAAAACCGGTACATCCATTTCCTCTGAAACTTCTATGCTAGGTTGGGCAAAATTTTTTGGAGCCTCAAGGTTAGGTGTAGCATCATTTTCTGGAGATTCTACGCTAGCTTCAGTAGCTTTTTCTTGAGCTTCAATACTTTGTTGATTTTCTTCCCCTAACAATTCCTTTTCAGGCATTCCATTTGCTGGATTAGTTTTCTCTACATTTTCCCGCCAGCAACCAGGATGATTCTGAGCATCATGGAGACTTGAAAATTTGTTGGAACAAACACTGCAGATAAAAATAACCTTGGTGTTGTCGTTAGTGGAAGGAAGAGGGTTGGTGTGGTCAGGTTGAGCCATCTTTAACAATAATAATAACAAACTTCAAACTGAAAGATAAATAAATTGAAATTTGAACTGGACTTTTATTTACTATTTACTTGTCTTACATAATACATTCCTGCACCTGCTTGGGCTAATGAGGAAAACACCCTGCAGTGTGCAATGAGGACAATTTTGTCAGGAGATTTCTAACATTTCCAATTATTGTCCAGGGATGTACGATGCCTATAGTGAAATATTGATTGTTCAAATATTTGTTCAGCCAAATTATTAATGGTAAAATTTGACATATTGCATTGAATTTTACAAGGAAAATGGTCAACAAACTTAGAAAACAACTGGATATTCATCTAACGAACATGTTTAACATAAGAAATATACTTAGATCCAAGTACCAACCCTTCAAAATCGCATAAAATATCGAAATTTTGAATTTAAATTAATTTTTTGTCTCCATTATCCACCATTTTGAATTTAAAATATCACGTTATCTATCACGTGACATGTCATTGCTTGAAGTTAACCCATTCATAATTATGTCGGCCATTCTCGCTACGCCTGAAGTTAACCCTTATTCATATTCGAACTGATGGTACTATAGGCCTACTAATGAAGTTATCAAACAACATTTACGGGTTATTTTAATACTAAAATATATATAAATATACAAAAAAAAGAACATAAATTTTTGTTTTGACTTCAAAAGGTCTATTCCATTTCAAGGAGAGCAGAGACTCATAATAGTTGTCTCATTAAAAGTTTTATATAATTATGTATATATGCTTAATGATGTATAAAAGCTATCCAAAGTTTTAAGCTGCACCCACGAAAGCAACAGTCAAGGCATAATATTTTCTGGCTTTGAAAGATTCGAACCCGTCATACACCACGCCCAATTCATAACTTATATAGCCTACAAGACCTACTTAACTAGCTTAATGACAGAACGAACAAAACGTACAACAATGGTTTATTTAGAAAACACAATAAAAAAGAAAAAGAGAAAAAGACGTATTGAATATACCCTTCTATACAATTCTTATTTCTTTTGACTAGTACGTCTTATTGTTGAACGATACAAAAACTGTTTTATGGCAAATCATATTGTATGGTCAAAATATGCAATAACAAAAACTCAGGCATATAGCCATAAGTCGGAATATCATAAAGAACTCGGATTTTAGTTTTATCAAAGATTTTAAAAGTACATATTACTAAATCATCGGATATTTTATGAAAGATGGATACTAGATATTGAAAGTTATGAAGTTTTATATTTATATTTTATTTGTCAGTTATTTTCAATCATTTCACTGTCAGGTAAGGCGTATTTATGGTATAAACTTTAAGATCGTATTCATGCGGATATATAATTATTAGAATCACTAGTATAAGTAACACAGAGTTGCCTTGGGGGTCACATCCACAGGTATTCCCTAAGTCAAAAGATTTGAGAGTGTGGCGGATGGCCTAGCAAATTAAACGTCGAACAAGATGGGAGAGGGGTTGAGGGGGAGGGATCGGAGGGTTACGCTGGATAAACTTTGAGATCGTCGTTTTAAAGATGTAGTAGACGTTGAATTATATTACCTAACCACTAACCACCCAAACATCTACAATTAGTGAATAATGCTTCAACCCTGTGCCATTTCCCTCTGTTGAATGGTAACTTTTTTACCTTTCAACCACCCTAAACTTAAAACCCTGTTTCTTATTTTACCGTTTTCCTCTAGCTAACCAGTATTGGCCTAACACCAACTACCAATGTAATCAAAGATACCCAACTAGGTAACAAAGACCTGTCGCAAGTGTCTATGGTACCAGCAACAACCGTTGCATCATGTTACGTCAAGGCAGCCGTTTCAGCCGCGACCGGAGTCGCAGTTGAGCATCCGTTTAATATGAGATACGAGGCAGCACCTGGCGTTTTCAGTAAGTAAAATTAAAGTGAATGTAAAGAGGTTTCTTTTAAAGCATCAATTTGCACCATTCCAAGTTCTGTTGGCTATGTAGTTTAATTGCTGGAAACACAGACGTCTGATAAAAAATCATGCAAATTGATGCTGTAAGTGTCCCTGATATACATATTTTTTAAAGAGAATCTTTAATAATGAATGGGGCGGAAAGAACTATGAAATATGTGGCTAGGCAAACTATTGCCGTGAGTATAGGCCCCGCTTTCATTTTTTCTTTACCACTTGACCACAGGCCTAACCATAACTCAACTTGTTTCTAGACGTCCAATTCCTACCAATTTTTCTAATTTTCTGTTTAATAATTTACATGGGAGATAACTGATGGCGTCTTATTGAGATTCATTTTCAGGGAAAACAGCAGTGAAGTAGGGGACTGAACTCTTGTATTCCTAATGATATTCTAAGACTACAATTAAATAGCAAAGTTTAGGGAACCGTGTCTAATGCGAAATTGCAGCAAGATATCAATTGCCGATGGCATTATATGGTAGGGTATGTCAATAATGTGTCTTTAGACAGTTGACGTAGCTAAAAAAAAAGTATTGACAGTAATCCGAGATCGTACAGCACCTCCCCAAAATCTCGAAGGAGTAGGCTAATTATGCTCTCCTGACAACATTTTCCCACTGCACACTGCATGGCTTTTGCTCCTCTTAACGGCGTCCTCATTTACCCGAAAATGTGCTTAAAAAGGACGTAAAAGGCCTTCTTTTTTCATTTTCTAGACCTACTTAATAAATTTCCGCAAGGTTCATTTTGCTTGGAATTGGTTGTCTCCATTAACCCAAATGGAAACAAGAAAGGCGGGGGTAAAACTCCATTAATTTTACTTCAGATTGGTTTGTGACATTCGATTCCACCAGTCCATTTAAACTGGATTCAAAGATAGTACCAATTTATACCGTTATGGTCGAATGTCTAGAGAATACTGTCACCCAATCAGCTAATCTTACAGTCCAAGTTCTACCCAATCAGAGACCAGCTCTTATAGATTATCCTGGAAGTAAGTAAGCCTATCTATATGTCACAGAACTTTTCATTGGACATCTAAAAAACATTTGTCAGTGGCACCAGCATGCATGAAGACTTTATAGCATAAAAACACCGAAACTCTAACGATCAAAACCGAAAATTAATATATTTTTCATATGAGAAAATATAGAAAGAAAGAAACCTTGATATTTAACAAGGATACCAACTAAGTTTCTGTGAGGATCCTTTCTCCCAGCTGGTTCTTGGTCAAACCTCTTGACATTGATCTTACAAGGATAACAACTAAGGTTCCGTGAGGATCCTTTCTCCTAGCTTATCCTTGGCCAAACCTCTTGGCATTGATCTTACAAGGATAACAACTAAGGTTCCCATGAGGATCCTTTCTCCCATCTGGGCCTTGGCCAAACTTCTTGGCATTGATCTTACAAGGATAACAACAAAATCGTCCTTTGTTCAAACCTCCAGCTACGCATTGAACTTTCCCGGATTATCCGTAACCATTATCTGGGTGGATTGGAATTATGAGTACATAATTATATCAATAATTGAGGAAGTATTTCATAATGAAATTGATATCAGGTGCCTAGAAATGTAAGCCTGCCCTGTGTTACATTTTACTTCTTTTTGTTTCAGCCGTTAGAAGTTTCAGTGCTCTGGCGGTGCCTGCGGGGACGTTACTATATAAAGTTACAGCCACTGACGGTGATGGCGATACGCTAACCTACACTTACGACATTCAACCCTCCGTTACCTTCCTGAACATAGATCAAGGTAAGGTCATGACAATCTTTATTCATCAAAGGTTAAGTGTTAAAAACTCGCACTTCACTTGAAAGATCATATTGTGACGGCTATATATTCACTTCGGTAATCCATATCCGACTTAATATTTAGCCACGGGTGGATCAAGAGGGGGGGGGGGGGGGGGGGGTGTCAGCTGGCAGGACGTAAAGCTCCTTTCACATTGAATAAGCTTAATATGTTATATGGGAGATAACTCCTGGCGTCTTATCGGACATTCATTTTCAGGGAAGGCATCATATAAAAGGGAATGAACTCTTGTTTACCTGATTAATTTTTTAGACTACAATTAAATAACAAAAATTCAAAGTGCGAATGTGGTCGAAAATAGCAGGAATTTCGAGCATTTTTTAATATTATAGCGAATTAAATAAAGTTTAACATCCGTATTTATCATCTGCAAATTATTTGACACACAACGGAACATAATTTTTATGAATTAAACGTGTTATAAGGAAGGCAGGGCACTATAGTATGTAAGATCACCATTTTAATTCCAGTTACCAACGAGATAAAAGCTGCAGTTGATTTCCGAGCTGTGACGACTCCATTAGTAACAATCAACGTTGATGTGACTGACGGTTTCGATGCTTTAACAGGCTTTAAATTACAGATACAAATACAAAGTACGTATACTGTATAATTCCGAGTACAAGACGCACTTACAGCTAATACATATCTTCTCACCCACCAGCAACATATTGCCCTTTGCAAGTTCCCCATTGCACACATTAATGGTGTTGTCCACCTGCCTGACTAGGTGCAGAGATAAGGAAGTTAATCTGCATTCTTTTTTAATTATTTTATTTAAATAGTAAGTCCTCAGTCTTCACTGACACCGAGCGTAAAACTCCGCGTCTTTTGCAATTCCAGATTTAAACACCCGACCAGAAATTACCAATTTACCAGCGACTATCACAATGAAAGAAACTGCAAATGGTGGAACTTTATTGGTTGATTTATTGTACCGAGATCCCGATTACACTGGGTCCTTCATCCCCGAGTGTTCGGTGTTCCCTAATATTAGCCCCTCAATTATCTCTATATCGGGTAGGTTAACCATTTATCTTACCCCACCCCCCTTATTTCATTTAGCAAGGATGTGATATCATGTACTGCCCTACCCCCTCAATAATTTTAGTGTGATATAATAAAATCCCTTTCCGTAGCTAAAAGAACATCGTAGACAATGTTTACTCTTTTCGAAACACCTAATGGTACTTCTCTTTGGAGGAGTTCATTACTATACAGCTATTAAATAACGGAACACAATTTTATGGTATACTACTCCTTAGATTTATTACACACAACGTGACAACAATCTACATTTTCTTCTACGATTATTTACGATTATATAAGCTTTTATCTGGTATTTAATATTGTGTATATTAATTATAGGTAGTCGAATAACTCTAGCTAATGGAGGAAATGGTAAAAGTTTGTTGGACTATGAAGCTATCACTAACTATAGAATAACCTGTAGGATATTTGATGGTTTTCTGTACTCTGAGAACGACGTACTGACTCTCAATGTAGACAATGTGAACGAACCACCTATCTTTAACCAGCCCAGTGGCGTCTATACTTGTCAACTACAAGAATCTAAGGTAAGAAATAGTACTGGAATAACAATAGAACTCTGAAATGTGATATTATGCTCTCATGCTCTGGAAACCCTGGCTCTGAATTTTTGTTTAAGAAGTCTGAATACACGTGGTACTAATGCTCTGAAACCTCTGACTTTGTTCATTGAGAACTTTGATTTTATGCTCTGAGAATTTTGACTCTGTCTTTTTGCTCTGAAACTCTTGTAAATCTGTTTGTATTTATTTTACAGGCAGGCGTATCGTCTTGTAATTTATTTCTCAGTGTTCAAGACCCGGAGAATGATCTGTACACCATTTCAATACGACCAGGAAACAACAACGAACGATTCGAATTCGCTTCACCATCTTCTGATATCTTGACGTTCGCTCAGGACTACGACGTGGACAATAACGCTATGCCGAGCTCACTAACACTGGATATAGAAGCAAGGGATGCTAATGGGGCAGCAGGATTCGCTACGATTAGAGTCACCATAACTGATGTTAATGATAACGAACCTGTGTTCTCTGGATCACAGCCCGCTATAGAAATAAACGATTTGACGCTCTTAGGTAAGTTTGTCCTTAACCTTTAGCAGAATATAGAGTACTAGTTGTAGGCCTATAGGAGTGGACTACCCCAAAGAGAAGTACCAACGTGGGATAGGGATAAGCTTGAAGAACGCTTCCAAATCCGATCTGGCTCCATTGATGTTTGGTCAAGGATCATCTTGTATAGTTAAAACCTTTGTTACCTTGTTAAGACCATTGACGTCTCTTTCTGTAGGATTAGTTGGTATGGTCCAAGCTACTGACGCCGATTCGGGGTTAAATGGACAAGTGGAATACAGAGCAACAACCATAAGTCCACTGACAGCTACCAATTACCTCAACGTACTAAGTAAGTATTGATGGAAAAGACTGAAAGCCTATTTTTGGTCGAATCTCGAGAGCACTGGCTGTTGTTAACTGTTGACACCCACATTTCTAATAATGTTTCGAGGTTCTGGTGTTGAAGGAAGTTCCCGGAATGCAGACACTACCACGGTTCTTTTGGGAAAGGACATGTCGTAATTGCACACCCTTCAATGATTTTGGTTGTAAATAGTGGTGGATGTCCAAACTGTAGGCGGTGGAACTTAAAGGGATTATAAAGAGTTTTTTTTTTAATTTGTATGTATATCGGGGACACTAAGAGCATCAATTTGCGCCATTCCAATTTCCATTGCGCCGTCTGTGGTCCTTGCAATTCCACTAAAACTAACGCGTAGTGACGTCATAAAACCTCTTTACAATCCCTTTAAAGGTTCTGGTACGTCCGTTTTGTTGACACTGTGGAACTTTAGAAGTGATATGTCCCATTTGTACGCATATTCTAAATATTCCAGGCAATGGACAGATCCGCTACACCCAACAGTTCCCCAATAGTTGGTCTGGAACAACCATTCTTCTAACAGTGGAGGCTGAAGATAATGGAGTACCCAGTAAGAAATCCACGACAACCCAAACAGTTCGTTTCATGACCCTACCAACGACTACTCAACCACCACCCACTACCACACAACCCACTACCCTGAGCCCCCTCTCTCGGCAGCCTGAGGAAGGTTATTTTGACGAACCTGCCAATATTGCTATGGTGGCTGTACTGGGGGTTATTGTACTAATTGTCCTGTTGATTGCCTTGTTTTTCTGTATGAGGAAACTATTTTTAGGGTATTGCTGCAGTAGACCAAGGTAAGGATTTTTCTCTATGTCATTTCTTCATTGATGGGCGTTGAATGATCTTCAATCCTTTGCCCAAGAGCTCGCTGCTGAACGAAGGTTATTTACAGCCATGACGTCATTTGCTTGGATACGAGGAAATGGTGGTCGTTATGTTTGAGAGTTCGGTTCTCGATCAGGGTGTGAATAAGTCATCGTCACTCATAATTCCACCAAGCTGTAAATGGGTACGGATAATCCGGAAAAGATCAATACCAAGAGGTTTGGCCAATGACCAGCTGGGAGAACGGAACCTAAATTGTTATCCTTGTAAAATATAGATCTTTCTTTCTTTTTTCTTAAAATGTGTATTATTTTGTGTGTGTCCATGTGAGCTGTAAATACGTTTTTGTGTAGCAAGAGCTAAGAGACTTGGTTGGTTGTTACAACTCTGTGCCACATTGAGTGTTGTGCTGTTCAATATCATTGCCCCTCTTTGCCCCATATATCTACATACCTGAATCACATATATATTTAATTTATATCAATTTATATTGTAGCCATGGCCGAGTTCACCCATACAATGGTTACCCACCAGAGTAAGTTCCTTTAAGTTTTAAATTTATTTTTGGCAAATATGAGACTGAAAGTGGACAATTTAAACCCCTTAGCTGTACAGCAATCGGAACTAGGTAATGATGGTTTTCATAAACAATATAGATAACCCAAATGGAGTTTTATCAGCTCGATTCAGGCTTTGATTTCTCACCTGTGCTTTTATTATTTGATTGTTCATCAAAATGTCTTTCACTGACATTTTAGGTACTACACGCCACCAAGACACAGTCGATATTCTGGATACCCGCGCTACCCCCGGGAACCCTCAGACTATATAGACCCTAGAGAGTATTACAGAGATCCCCGATATTACAGAGACCCCAGGCATCCACTCTCTGCAGGCAGTATTCATGGAGGTGAGTTATTGCACTTGTTCTTTTCTCCTCATTTCACACTGCACAGCTTCTCTTGATTAATTTATATGGGAGATAACTCATGGTGTCTTATTGGACATTCGTTTTCAGGGAAGGCAACATAAATTAAAGGGAATGAACTCTTGCTTACCTAGTTTAATTTTAAGACTACAATTAAATTCTTAAAAATTTCAAAAGCAAATGAAATCAAATATAACGAGAATTTCATTCGAATTAGGTGAAAACTGTAGTCTCTATCGCGTTCACAAGCTTACTGTGGGTGGACAGACCGACAGACAGGGGTGACGACAATATACGACCACATTACAATGTTGATCAATCTTGTCAAGCTAAATTTTTATTTCTGATCTTATTTCAGATATCATAGCAGTCGATGATCGAAGGAGTAAACCAAGCAGATTAGCTTTGCAACACTTTTAGAAGTTTCGTTGCAATCCTGTAAGGCATTTGTGTAAATATTTTCAAGCCAAATATCCTGGCTTCCTTATACATGTAGTCTGGAGGTTTATCATACCTCTACCTATGCCTTCGGTGTTCAATCAGTACTGATGTGATGGACATAGTCGGATGATAATGCCAAGAGCTTCCATATCTCAATTATTGTCAAGTAGCACCCCAAAATCTCCTGAATTTTCCATTTAATCTGTGATATATAGTTTGATAATAAACTAATTCTGTTTTGTTTTCTTGTGGTTTTCAAAATTGAACACAGAAAATGTACACGAAGAAGCAAGTCCATTTTTCCAATCAGTGTCTTCTAATAAAATACGTACAAACAAAACAAAATCGCATCCAAAATCCTGGCAAAATCGAGAGCAATAGTTGTATAATAGTAGACTACTCCAAAAGAAGTACCATCAGGTGTTTCGAAAAGAGGAAGCATTGTCTGCTTTGCGCGCGACACCCGCCAATACTATATTGGTCAATATTATGGGATACAATCAGATCAATTGATGCCTGACTAAACAAATCAGTCAAGATGCAAGAGACAGATCAGTTTAGACAATTCAAATGCCAAAGAAAAAAGAAGAGTTTGTTCAAATACAATTCCTAATAGATTATATATATTTATTGATTAAAGAAGAAAAAGAACAACAATGTTACTATGGTGATTAAATAACTTGAAAAATTAAAACACAAATTAAGCAAACATATCAAACATTATAATGCTTAAATTTCTTTCAATCCAAAATAAGTGACAATACTTTGATGGGAAGTGATGATAAGTCTGATGTTTATGTGTTAAAGGGATTGAAAAGTGGTATGTGTATCAGGGACACTGATAGCATCAATTTGCGCCATTCCAATTTCCATTCCAAAGTCTGTTGTTCTTGCAATTCCACTAAAACTAACATGTTTTATGACGTCACTGACAGTGATCTACATAGATCAATAGTACCGCAAGGTATATCACTGTCAGTGATTGATGCTAGTTTAGAAATACGCTTTATAATCCCTTTAATTTGATCAAATTTAGCCAATGACAAGCCTTAGTTCACGATCTTTGACATAGTCTGCCGTACAAGAAGGTGCGCATTATCATCGCAATTATACGGTATATATTCAGGCTTGAAATTACCTATTCTTCTTACACAGAGAGTGGTTGAGAAAGGGTAAATCTATGAAATGATTTAAATGATGCAGGGAATATCAAAATAAATATATATAGTCTATGGTTAGAATTGTTTAAACTGACATACTGCTGTATTGTAGATTATATGCTGCATGGCAAGCTTGTATGGTGCACATCATTTGGCATGGCAGTTTATATGCTACATTGTAACATTATGTATTGCATGGCAGTATATATATATATTGCATGACAAATTTACATCATTCATATGCTGCTTGAAGCTTGTATGATGCACATCATTTATATGCTGCATATTGTACATGATACAGCATGACAGTTTATCCAATTCAACAATCAAGGAAAGATAATTCAAATCTTCTGAATTATCTCCCCTTCTAAAAAAGGAAATGACATTGTAGCATTGTCGACAAAATCATTTCCTAACAGCAAATTTCAAGAACAAAAACGGAAAGAGAATAATATGTTAGATTTTCTAGTCCTTTGTTTAAACTAAGAAAAGAAAATGGACAAATTATGATTTTTGGGATAAAAAATGACAAGAGAATGCCGCGAGCTTGAATTAAGAAATGAAAATAACATGAAAAATCATAATTTGACTTCCAATTCTTTTAGAAAACATTCCTAAATGCTGACCAATTCTGATTAAAATACAAATTTTTTATGCTTTTTTGTCAGGGAGTTTCATTACAACATTTCACGTAACAAAAAGCAAAAAAATTGTATTCTAACCAAATTGGTTTATTTTTTAACATTTTCTCTTTAAAATCTGCAAAGTTCTTGAGACACAGAACTATCATTTGCAGATTTTAATGAGAAAAAATTAAATAAAATGATTCAAGATTCACAAAATTTCTACCAAGTTTTTCAAAAGAAATTTCATTTCTTGTCGTAATTTAAAACAATTTCATAAGAAAATTCAAAAATCTTGAAACACTGAAGCATATCATTTAAATATTATGAATATATTTTCAATACAAAAAATCGTAAACATCTAAATAGTAAAGAAACATTAATAAAAAGCAAACCAACTTAGCAAATCCCTTATTAGCCAAAACAATTATAACTTTGAATACTTCAAATAGTGCCTCCCTTTTGAAACAATTGTCTCCTTTCATAAGTCAATTCTTAAAAGATAAAGTTACTGTACAAGCTGATGGCTTCCTTATCGAACTCATCTGACTCCATAAAATTTCTTTTGTAAACAAGTTTGAAATACAAGGATATGTGCATTTTTTGATTTTTTTTTCAACGAGCAAAGTGGGCAAAGCTTAAAGGGTTTTTGAAATTTAAAGTTCTCCAAAGTTTTGCCCCAAAAAACTAAGCAAAACTTGAAAGGCAGTCAAAATATCATAAAAATATGACGAAATACATCTTCTGTTCAAATTTGCAATACAATAACAGTCACATTTTAAACCAATCAGAAATTTTCATATAACTAGGCTGGGACTATCAACAAATCAAATTAGCCAAACATCATTGACCAATCAAAAAGCTTTTTACTGACAATGAATAATGCCAAATATGGAAGAAAAAATTATTCACAATATTATTACAATGCATTATGGGACAAAAAATCAGAAAACAGTCAACACTAATTCATAATCGAATATCAGTTCCTTCAAGCTTTTATATCATTGGCTAACATATCATTCCAGAATCAAATTCCTCACCATTGATTGGGTGAGAAATGTTTCCATTGACCAATGAGAAAGAAACTGATATTGTCATTCATGTGTCGCCTTTTCTGAGTTTTTATCAACCATTATTATAGTCAAGTTTATCCAGACCTTTTATTTTCATACCTGTACAGTAAGGACCTGTTAATCTAGTCCAGACATTGTCATTACTATAAAGGTAAGTATAAATAAGTCTGGATGAAAAAGACTGTCTAAATAAAGGACTGGATAAAAGGATATTATTTTTCTGTTTTGATGACTCGTGAAACAGGTATCTTTCTCTGATTGGCTTGGGTATTAAAGTTGGCTCCGCCTCCAGGTTGAACATGTGGTCTGAAATAATATAAAGATTTGATACAGTTTCAGAAAAAAAATGATCAGCGACTCGATTCGCATGCTAAATAACCTTGTATACTATACAGAGATTGCCATATTGAATAAATTATAATTCAGCCAATCGCAATCAATATTCAGAGGGTATTATCTTATGCATTTATATCAGCGAATCAAAATCAATCTCCAAGCAAGAGTTGTCTTTTCTTGCCCGTTTACTAGCCTTAATGGCCGCCTATCATGGCCGAGTCATATTAGTTTAACGCAGAACTTACCCATCTCCTGCGTTGTCCACTCCAACTCCTATTTTATTGAGAATCTGTAAAGCAGCCACACCAGCCTGGTCATGTGAAGCTTCTAATGTAGCACCAGATCCGTGGAAAATTTGAGGCGGATTTAATCCAATTGTTAGTCTACATAGATGATCGTTCTTATTCTTCTGAAAAAAATTATATAGATTTACAATCCTTATAAACCGATTATTTCTAGAATTATCTTATAAAAATTTAAACCAATTGCATGCCAGTGGTTTCCAGGCTCAGGGTATTCAAGTTGCTCATTTGTAATCTCAAATAAGTCTCCTTTCCTTCTTATTGAACCCAGCAGAAAATCAAATTGGGAAAACTAAGGAACCTTTAAATAAGACAAGACACCATCTTTACTTATACATTTTTTCCCCTTATGTGCTTTAATTTCATAAATTGACATAAAAACGTGTCAATTTAGGTCGTGAAAGCCAACGATATACGCTAAAAATTCAGCAAAATATATAAAATGTACGTACCTGTCCAGCAAAGTCATCAAAATTGACATCAAATTTATGAATGGCGGCCAACTCGCGAAGTCGTAATTCTGGACGTATATTTGATTGACTAGGTACAGACCGACCCAATCCAAGGTTGTTCATGTCTTCAGACTGGGTCGTTCCTAAAAATAATATCACATTATTTATCATTTAGTAATATCACATTATTTAGTAATATCACATTATTTAGTAATATCACATTATTTATCATTTAGTAATATCACATTATTTAGTAATATCACATTATTTAGTAATATCACATTATTTATCATTTAGTAATATCACATTATTTAGTAATATCACATTATTTATCATTTAGTGAATCTATAGACCTTATTCACACGACAGCCATCTTGGATCCACATCGAGGTTCATCGCAGCATCTTGCAACTGCAGATTAGTGACGTCATATTCATATTCATTCATTTGACTCGTATTTTATGAATGAGTTGACGTCATTTGCATTATGAACCTCGGTTTCTAAGAGGTAAAAGCTTAAGAATTGACAGAAAATGGCCGAGAAACTACCTACCTTGTCCATATATAGTAGGAGATTGATTGTGTGTTTGTGAATTTCGACTAGAATCAGGTATTAATAATAGACCAGGGACTAACTGTCGACCACCCTTTACATTATTACCACTAGGATTAACTGTAATAGCAAATAATAACTTCATTTATACAACAGTCTGCATTTATAGGGGTCGATTTGGGTCTTGATAAATGTTTATAGTCTTGGGAAAAACTAGAACTGCATACAATCATGAACCGCATTTAAGTGAACTTTCAGTTTATAACACAATGCCAATTTGGATCTTGAATATATGAATATAATTTATATGAACATAGCTACTGAAAAGCTTCTTCGAAAGAAACAGAATGCACATTTAGCTTTGTGTTAAGGCAAATCAACCTACCTCCATTTTCCCCTCCACTTTCTACAAAGGTCACTTTCTTATCACTTGAATTGCCCTGAAAAAAGGAGAAAAATAATAAGTCTTTGTTCTTTATTGTTCCTAAAATGAAGTCCAAGATCTTGTCTGCTCCTTAAATGAAGACCTAGATCCTCCAAAGAAGATGGATTTTGTTGAGGAATTCCTTTCAGAGAGATGACACACTGCATATTAATTTGAAATCTAGACAAATGGATAATTAATTAATAAATACCTCGTTAGTTTTGATGGCTGATTTAGAAGGTTGTGGAGGAGATTGATTAAATCCTAGATGATGTAACATGGCCTCGGCAGCGTTTCTTTTGGCCAGTTTCTTATTATGTCCTACACCAGTACATTTCTCTTCATCTACTTGCACCTTAAAATAGACAAAACACATTAATAAATATCCAACAATGAGCTTCATTTCGAAAGCACAGGCCTGCCAGATAACTATGACGTTTGGAGTCCAAATATAATGCGCACCTGTGTATAATGAGCACCCCTTCCTTACCCCATCCATTTACCCGTGTAAAACGCGCACCCCTTGTTGACGAAAAATTTGAAGTTGGCAAAACGCAGACACCAAAATGTTGAGTGTTAAAAAATCATATCATTTTGCACAATACACCACTCAGAAGCTGAATATGTGTCCATTTAGTGCATCCGTATTGAGGAAATTTACTTTTCTGCGCTTGATAGGGCTATGGAGAACAGACAATGAGGATCCATATTGACAATTTAAAACTTCAAGAACTGGGTACAAAAACAAAAGCAAACACAGGAAACACAATACGGAAATTTCTGAATAGGATACGTTTTCTTAATATTTATCAACTTACCTGCATAATGAATTCTCTTCTATGATAAACACCATGATCTGCAACCAGAGTAAAAACTGGCTCTTTTTTCTTCTCAGCTTGTGTTATTTGTATTAGTCTTGAGATTGGGTTAATAGTCACACCGTAATTCTGATCTCCTTTCTGAACTTGTGGTATCAACTGAAATATGAAATTTGATGAAATATTCCCATATTAAATGAAATAAAGTTTCACGTACCACCTTTTGTCTTTTGAAAAATGAAATTCAAAATCATCCCAATTGAAAGGAAAATTTACATTATTTGATTGGTCAATTGCTATAATCAGTTTTAAATTCACCGATCATATCTCTTTTCCTTTGGTTTTGTACCTTTTTAAACCATGCACCGATATTTGCTACAAAACCAAAACCTTAAGGCATGACTGGTTAGATAACAAAAACAAGATTTTTTAGCCTACGGATTTAGCCTACCTTGATCAAATTCCTATTCTTCTTCTTGGTACTTGGTGGTCGATTTCTAGTAGGTACAATAGAACTAGGTAAATTGGGCAACTTTTTTAACTCGTCTAACATCAACTCAGCAGCTTTCTTTTTAGACAGTTTTTTAGAGTTACCTTCCCCCTCCGTGACCTTATCTCCCACAGTACATCGTGTTATAAATACTTTCATATGAGGTGGTCCAGACTCTTTAATTACCTACAGAAATAAACAGAGTTTTACATACTCAGTCTAATTAAAATTAGACGCTAATTTCGTTTCGTTTATTTTTTTTAAACACGGCAGTAGGGTCTAACAACTACGTGCGACAGCAAGTGCCTAAGTTAACCAATTGATTAAAAAAACGGATTTAAAAAACCGAACAAAACGAAATTAGGAGAAGAGCTAGAAAGAGCTTATACACAGACCAGGACAGCAGCAGTACCGTAGCCTCCTCTATTTAATTTTTAACTGTCGAGGGATTGTCAACATACATAGTGTGTAGTCTGTAGCACATAGAGGCCTGTTTCTCAAAAAATCTTATGATAAATTTTGTTGTAAGTTCAGCATTTTGCAATGAATAAATCCACACTTACGACAATTTTTAATCGAACGATTTTTTGAGAAACAGGCCCCAGGACCTTAGTTTATTGTCCCATCCAACTGATGAAAAACCCCTACGACCTGCATCATGTAGAGGAGGAAACTGCAACCCTCAAAGAATTTTTAAGAATTATAAAAAATACCTCAAAGGAGACAGCCATGTTTCTTTTTAACCCTATTTCATGAACTAGACTAATTTCTGATTTTAATTCATCACCAGGAGCCACAGGAGCTGAAAATACAAACTTTCATATTAATTTTATATCAATTTGTATTGGTTAAGTTATGTTTTGTCGTACCTAATTATCGTAAAAAAAAACCTTACCAAATTCTGATATCAATCAGCATTGGAGATTTCATTATTAAATGGCTCTCTTATTGGTTAAGAACAACTAATGTGTTTAATGACGTTACTGACAGTGATCCACATAGATATCAATAGTAGCTTCCGGTAGAATTTTAACTATGTCATATAAATTAATCGAATGCTTACTTTCTGTTTTAACCTCTATATCCTCCTCTTCTCCCTCAGGTTTAACTGGAGGTGTAGGGGTGGGGAGGTTTTTTAATATACGTAGAGCCTTATTAGCTGCTGTATGTCTGGCAGCTTGGTGAGTAGGACCTTCACCTATAAACTCTCTCTGTCCAACTTTTAATGATACGTAGGCTGTACGAGTTGGTCTAGGATAACGATATCTAAAATATATTATAATAGTAATCATGTCAAATGAATCAGTGAGGAAGGGTAGTGTGCAATGAAGGGAAATTTGACAGTTACGCAGTCAGCCTACTCTTATTTTCAATTTATAAAATATATCAATATCATAATCATGTACAATGAATCAGTGAGGAAGGGCAGTGTGCAATGAAGGGAAATTTGCCAGTTAGGCTACTCTTATTATAATTTCCAACTGGCGAGAGATCTTTAGAAAAGACATGAAATCTCTAATTTGAGGAGAAATCATGCTATTTTTGTGCAGATCTAGTACTGAAAACTTTAAATACCCAAGACCCAAATCAATGCCCGTAAATGCAAACTGTTCCTCTATAACCAAAATTAAACCTACCTTTGATTGTAAATTCCACGAAAATCAAAGTTTGGTTGATGATAATATTGAGAATGTCTGGGTTCAATGGCTTTATAACTAGCTACTTCTCCCCTTCTCATAGCCACAGCATTCAGTTCTACTGTCGGCATTATACTGTTAGCTAAAAGTTACAAGATATCAAGTCTTAAACCTTATTGTTAAGTAGTAAAATAAATTTGAGTTATGTGACCTAACACAATTTAACAAAGCATTGGAAGGCAACTCCTAGTACTTGAAGGCCTCACATTAAATTCTGAGATTCGAATCTGTTAAGTGTATTTATTGAAATTAACCAATAAATAAAATACTTAAAACACATGGAGTTTTAGACATCTATCTACCTTCTGCTACATATCATAAATTTTCCTTGTAAAAAAAAAGCCCAAATCAATGTCAAACCAGAAGAAAATCAATCAAAAATAGTTTACTCACAGCCACGTCCAGTAGATCGTTCAGGTTTAGGTGGTGGTTTAGGGAAGACAGTTTTCTCCAGAGACAAGCTAGCCACAGCATGTTGAGCCTTCTTAATACTCTGACCAGATGCTGAATATTCCTCTTCTCCCAGTTTCAGTTTAACATAGAATAATTTCTGATGTGCCGGGCCTTCTTCGTCCACTAACATGTACTGGTGTGAGACCTGTAAAACAATTAAAGTTTTATTTCCTAACTATTCTACAAACAAGAAAGGAATACCATTTTAACAAGGTTTACTATCAAGGCTTAGAAGCCATGCTGGTCCTTGGCATTATCTTTTCATGTATATCTCTACAGTCTACAGTACCCTTAACAGCTGGTTCAACTAGCATTATGAGGAAAGATGACTTATTCAAGTAACACACCTAGATCATGCATTGTGCAATGGGGAAAGGTTTGAATGAAGCCCCTAAAACAATACACTAGATCAGGCCTTCTCAATTATTTTTAGTAACGGGCAAATGCATTTTATGAAAAAAAATATAAGGGCCAAATAGAGCTGAGCGTTTAAGCGGATAGGTCACTGTTGAGGGGCCATTACCAAGGGTGTCGCAGGCCGCCATTTTAGATGGCCTTCACAAGATTTTTCATAATCTGAACAGGTAGGAATGGCAGACTTTAAAATAATTCATAAATACCTTGTTATAACGAGCTAATTCGTTCAATAGACACATTGGTGTTTTCTCTTTCGTGTTTGCCACACTGACTCCCGTTTCCCCCTCATTAATAATTACGTTATTCGAAGATTCTGATGTCACAGTATTATTGGTACTAGCCGTTGTCGCTTCACCGTCTTTACTACCATTTTCATTGGCTGTTTTTTGATTAGTCATCATAGTTGGTTGAGACGCATTGTTTGGATTGGTTAAAATTTGAGTTGGTTTCTGAAGAACCATCGTGGGTTGCTGTCCTTTATTCTGATTGGACAAATTACCAGCCCCTTTATGAAGATTGTTTTGATTGGTTAATATGGCAGTGGGCTGTTTATTTTGATTGGTTGGCATATTACTGGGTTGAATATTGCCATGAAGGACCATGTTATTAGTTGGCATTCCTTGTTGAGGCATCATTTGTTTATTGGGATATCCCTGCATATATTGGGGATTCCCTTGTGGTGGCCCTGACATGGGGATTCCCTGTTGTGATAACTGTTGAGGATATCCATGAGTCATCATAGCTTGATGATGTTGACGTCCACCCATTTGCTGAGGATTTCCTGAAATAAAGAATAAAGACAAAATTAATTCAAATATCATCACAAAAAAGAGGAGAAGTAGCTAAGAACTAGAGGGTCCAGCACTAAATCAACTTTATTTATAGCATGTTGAAGAAGTTTAATCCAATAAAATTGAAATTGTGTCAAGAATCAAGGCTATGTAAGACAACAAGTTCTCATTTGAAATAAAATCTCACCAGGCATGTTGTTCATATTCATGGAGTTCATATTGTTCATGTTATTCATGGTTTACGTCTCGGTGTAGAGTTATCTGTCTTGACACCAAAATCTTCAGAATAAAATCGTACACAACTCTTCTTTCAACGTGATCTGGGACACAAGTCAAAATCTGAAGATAAACACATATCAAATTTCTCATTATTCCATGACATTAGCACACACAAAAAAAAAACATATACAATACTTTTCTTCTAAGCATCAGACAGGGCTTTTGATTTACTTATATTCGCCAGTCATGTCTGAAGAAAGGAGCTCTAAAATGACTGACTGCAATTTCTATTTTTAGCCAAATACGGACATTTCTAAAGCAAATATTCTGAAAGTTTCAGTGGAAATAGTTGCGATACGTTAATTACACTGTGTATAAAAGCAATTCTGAGCCATTCAACACAGTGTGATAATGATCAAGATATATCAACATAATGATCACAGAGAGTGTGGTGTGTTTACATTTTTATCATACCGGACACCGACCGGCGTATAAAAAGGCTTCGATTGGCATGGTTACCTTTAATTTAATCTAAATTGGAGAGTAAGATGAAAGATTGTGGCTTGAAGTTGAAATCTAAGCTTTAATTTTTATCCCAGATAAGGCAGAAAATAGTTGAATAATGGCAAACAGTAAAGAAAATATTTTCGACTAAACGTCGTCCATGTTGGTCTGCTAGCGCGTGAGGAAATCTCGCCTCGACGAGATCTAGAACTAAAATGACGAAAAAGATTTTTCTTTTGAAATTTTGTTTCTCTGTCACAATTAGGCATAGAAAATGACTAAATTACTACAAATATGTAATTTCATTAAAAATCATTGTATTTAGTTTCTTTATAGATTTGTTTTGATTGGTCGATAAAAATAGAAAGACAAAACTTGGAAAGAGAAATGCATGGCCAAGTTTTAGACACAACCATTTTATTAAAGACCTTGACCTTCCTAGTTGATAGACTGGTTTGTTTACATATTTTTAATGGAATTATAGAATTTTTGAATTAATTCATTCTTAAACTACAGATTTCTAGCTTTTCGCAACAATACAGATGGTAATGAACTTGTTTTATTAGTTGTTGAAGATCAGATTTGCTAGAGATTTTATTAATGAATGAATCCAGGCAAGCCAAGTGTCTGTGTCTGTGGCAATCGAATCAGTGAGCAACCCCTGCCATATTGCTGTTTATCGCATTGTCTGATTTGTCACTAACGGCTTACCTTTGCCTTTAGCCTTAGTTTATGTAACATGTTATGTGACCAGGCAGGGTATCCATTGGTACAACAGACTAAGCAAAATCTCACATTGTCTACTTCTAATGTTGTTGAATTATTTTTAAACATTGCATTTCATTTATTTTTCAGATCAGAATAGGCTCTACCATCATAACTAAAAATGTCTGAAACTTCTCATCTTGATTCGCAAGGTACAGATGGAGTCCATAAAATCAAGGAGTTAAAAGCGAATAAAGTTGGAAAGAGAAGCTTGGAAATGAAAGTAGAAACTTTTGACAGAGAAAGGAGCTCGGATAATGATATCAAAAGTGAAGAAATGGATTTTCAATGTCATATCTGTTTGGAATATTTACCAGATGTGTTGAGTTTTAAATCGCACTGTGAAGCTCACAACAAAGCGAGCCGATCTCCGTATAAATGTGACTACTGTTCTAAAATCTGTTCAAACAGAAGTGGCTTAAGAAATCACATTAGGATTCATACTGGAGAGCGACCATTTTCCTGTGATTTGTGTGGAAATAGTTTCATTCAAAAACAACATCTATTAACTCATATGCTGACACATTCTGGTGAAAAACCTCATTCGTGCCATCTTTGTAAGATGAGTTTTACTACAAGTGGGGGATTAAAAAAACATATTCGAACTCACACAGGAGAGAGACCCTATTTATGTGGTATTTGCAACAGAAGTTTTTCTCAAACGGACCACCTTCAAGGACACATGAGAAAACACACAGGAGAGAAACCCTACAAATGTGATGTTTGTGATAGATCTTTTGGTCAAAGAGGTTCTTTACAAGCTCATTATAAATCACATACAGGAACGAAAAAATCAGTGTGTAAAATTTGCAGTCAGTCATTCCTTAACAGTGACACATTGCACGAACACATGAAAACACATAATGGTGAACAGGCGTTTGTGTGTGGCGTGTGCGATAAAAAATTTACGACTATGTCCCGTCTTCAGAGACACATTCGATGTCACACCAGGGAGAAGCCATGTTGGTGTAAAAAATGTGGAAAGTTTTTTAGTGACAGACAATCTTTAGTTCAGCATCGATTACGTAAGATATGTATCATCAATGAAATTCAGAATTTAGGTGATTATTATTGTTCTAATTGTGGTACATCATTTACGAGAAACAGTTCATTATTACGTCATAAAAGACGCACAAAATGTCGTGAATCTTTTTTCAATGAGAAACCAATTAAAAACATTAAAATGGAAAATATACAGGACAGTCTTAGTGATTCGGAAGACTGCATGGAATTAAATGGTTACTCTAAATTCATTTCTAAACAGCTTCAATATCAAAACAAAATCCTCAAAAACAGTGTTAGTAAGGACAAAAATCAAATAGACATCAAACCAAATCTTGAGGAAATTGATAAGCTTGAAAACTACGCAAGTCCACAAATTTCATGTTAAATGACTCAAAGTTCATACCATGCTGTGTTTTGTCACAAATTGTTCAATAAAATTTGGTTAATGATGATTGTCTGTTTTTATGAAATACAGAGAGGGAACATAGGCTGTTAAGTAGACAATTCTCAACTTTCTTGGCATTGTCATCGTACACTACATGCTTTTGCTTGACGTCATTGATCAAACAAGGTGCAGAACAGTAGGAAGTAAATTGAATATTATTTCCATTTTTACAGTTCTAGGCTGTAAACATCCCAAGGCATTTGTAATAAAATTGGATTAATTGAGCAATATTCAAGGGGTGTCTAATAAATTGCCTGGGGATAGACCAGTTATCTCAGCTCACTTGGACATCAATGGAGATCAAAAGAAGAAAATTATTATGGCCTCATAAACATAACACCTCAGTTGTGACTTTAACTTTATGGCTGTAATATTCCTGAAGCTTACTGCATAATAAATCCAGGGCCCAGTTTCACAAAATTTTAACTGATTGGATAATAAAACAACATTTACAATCAATTTTAGTGATTGACCAATCAGATTATTGGAACACTTAAATCATCTTAAGTTAGGATTTTGTGAAACTGGCCCCAGGCTCATTTATGGGTAGACTTTGGAGAGAAGAATCCATCACACAAACTTGGTGACATTTAACAAGAAACGAGATATAAATATTTGATACATTTATTGATGACAAGAGCAAATTCTACAGACTCACGTTTGATATATAGAATGAAATGATTATGTCAGTCCAAATTATAAATACAAATACAGAATCAAAATCCATCAATAAACATCAAACAAATACAAAGTACATTTACATTACATGAATTATCTTAAAGGGATTGTAAAGAGGTTTTCTAAACTTTGTATGTGTATCAGGGACAGGGACACTGGGGGTGATGTCATAAAACGTGTTAGTTTAAGTGGAATAGCAAGAACCACAGAAATTGGAATGACGCAAATTGATGCTATCAGTATCCCCAATACACATACAAATTTTAGAAAACTTCTTTACAATCCCTTTAATGAATTAGTCTATAAGCACATGAAAATCATTCATTTTGATTTCAACAGATTATTCAATTTTATGTGTATTTATTTCTTCCATTTCAATATTCAAGCAAATGGCTATTACAAAAGTTGCTAATAATTATTGGAATGATTCAAATAGGAAGCAGAAATTTCCATGATACACATAAAAAGTTTAAATGCAAGACCTATAATCAAGAAATAATGCCCAATAATATTCAACATCAGTAAGTAAAGGAGAATTCATATGGACAACATATACATATGGAAAAGGTTTATGGAAACAAAAAAAGGAGCAAAACAAAGATGAAGCACTTTTCTCAAAAATTGCACAATTATCACTACATTATTTGGTCTGTAAATTTCAAAAAAATCAAGATAACATTTAGACTCTTATAAAAAACAGTAATCTAATTGGATAATACAAAAGATTACAGTGACTGACCAATCAAATGACTGACATACTTAAATCCTCTTAAGTTATTTTTTAATAATAAAGTCCCTAATTCATTATCCTTTCCGACTAACGTATATTTTGATTCTATGATTAATGAGAAATTCATACACAAATCTTCTTGTTGCTTAATATATAATATTTAAAAGTGTCTATACGACTAATTCAATTTGTTGAAATGGTGGATTGTGATAGTTCTAATAATTTACGTAAAGATTCTAAACATTTGGTATCCTTCCTCTGTTCATCTCCAGTCTCAGTCTGAAATATCAAATTAATATCAAATATAATTTCTTTAATACAGTTAGGCACATAATGTTTCAACACAGATACACATGTCGTACACTCCCTTAAAACTCTCTGGTAAATCAGAAATCAAGAACACATTTCCAAAAATAATCAAAACGAGATTTCACATTCTTCATCAGAATATAAGATATGCATGACATATAGAAGCGAGGAGCACATTATAACAAAACACAAGACAATATTATGGAATATAACACACTTCTTTAATACAGTTAGGCACAGAACGTTTCTACACAATATACACGTGTCGTCATCAGATGTAACTAACTGTATTAAAGAAGTGTGTTATATTCCATAATATTGTCTTGTGTTTTGTTATATCTTCATCAGAAGTTTATTTGCAAAATTTAACTCGCCAAACAGCGCATTTATTACATTTATAACCTACCTTATATTTGACAGTGAGTTGTTCCTCAGCCCAAGAAGCATATCTTGCATTAATTTGTTTTTCTTTACTTCCTTTACTAAATACTGTAGCTAGATTTGTTGCCGCCTGTGAAAAAATGATACATTAAAGGGATTTTAGAGAGGCTTTCGTAGTTTTGTATGTATATCGGGGAAAGTGATTTGCATCAATTTGCACCATTCTTATTTTTAATCAGACGTCTGTGGTTCCAGCAATTGTGGTTCCAGCTTAAAGTATTTGATGAAGTCACACCTAAGAAGATTTTCTGTGATACAAGCATATTTCGGGATGTGACGTCATCAGACAATGAAATTAGGAATGAAGATGACTTATAAAAATCATAAAACTTTCACACCACGACAAAAACAAAATGGAAGAAATAAAGCTGCTATCTTACCAGTAATACACCATATAAAGCTCGGACATTGTTAGGATTTAATCGAACAGCTTGAGCAAAATAACTTCTAGCTAATTCCATATTCTCTGCTCCTCCCATTGTAAACCGAATCTAAAATCAGTTAATTTTTAATATTAATAAAGTCATGTTTGTGCAGATTTGATTGGATTGAAAGACTATTCACAAATAAGCCATAATAATTACAATCTTTATGCAGTGTTTTTGAACCTTTTTGATTGAATTCCCCACTTAAAAGAATTGTACAGAGCCCTAGACAGAAAGACTGTACACAAATATTGGCTGAATTTTCTAGCACATCAAGATATTAGGCAAACAGTGACCAATGTCACAGCCATGGTTTTTGTACTACTTACCTCTGCATATTTTTGATGAAATAAATGGTTATGAGGATTGGACATAATGACTTCTTCCACACAGAAAGCAGCGTTAGAATAATCAAACTCTGATAGATACAGATCACTTAATTCCATCCACGATTCATAGTCCGTCATAAATCTACAATTAAATACAGAATAGGTTAGAAAATCTACAGTTAGAACACAAATAGGTTAGAAAATCACAAAATATATAGGGAGGGATATAGTGTGCTTTCAAATTGAAAGTATCTTAAGAGACAAACTTACTTTTTAAGGTATTCATTTAGTTTCTGTATAGCCTCTGCCGTTTTACCCTGAGCTTTTAAAATAGCCACCTGTCGCTTTCTAGCTATCTGAAATTATCAACATAATATTTACAAATTTACTACATTATTTACTGTCAAAGTAAAATAGAAAGAAAGAAACATCTAAGGCATATTTACGCACTTAAATCTGATTCGATTACCTTAATCAATGTGACGTCACAAAACAAATCAGAATTTGTCGACAGGATAAACGTAAATTGAATATTTTCCAAGATGGCGGCTTACTATCTGCCCCACCCCACCCCAAACATAAATAATAAATATTAATATTTTATGCCCCTATTGACAGTCTAATGTCTTTTTGGACATACATCCCGACCGAAATGTATCGTAATGACATTCTGTCATTTTCTATATATATGACACATTAAAATAATACAATATAAGGGTGTTAAACCATTTATTCCTATCTTAGAAACGTAATAAACATTTTAGACGCCATTACTAAAGCGGAAGTTAAAAAAGTAATTATGCTCCAAAGTTGATTTACTCGATTAAGGTATATCGATTCGATTAGCTGCTACAATAAATGCTCTGATTACCATAATCAATTTTGATTTGATGCAGGATAAATGGTTTTTAGACCAAATCGAATCAGATTAACCCAGGATAAATTCGACTCTATATTTTAAAAGGATAACAACTTAGGTTCCTTGTTATATTACAATATTTACAAATGAATTCATATTCATATTCAACAAATAAATTACACTTGCTGTCATCTAGTGTGGAAATGTGAAATAACAGTAACCTTATATTGTGTTCAAGTTTTATACTTCAAATTTTAATGTTTACAAAGTCTTACTTACCATATTCGTAGGATCTTTTTCTATAATATCTGAATACAGCTTATCTGCTTTATTAAATCTAAAAAAAACAACAAAAAAAATCTCACATAAGCTTAAATGAAAATAATTAAATTTCATGTAACAAAAGTGTTGCCAGAACAAGCTTCATGAGCTCTTCTCTACCAGGGCTGTTGATTTGGCTCCATATTCTGGACATGGCTGTCTGAGCAGTTCAAATGTAGAGAATCTCTACCAACCAAACTATTGTGTGACAGTCATTGATCTTATTGGTGTGTTATAAATAGAGTGACCAATTACCTGCCATCAGCTTCATATAACATCCCCCGTAACCTTTCAACTCTCATACTGTCAGTAAACTTATATTTCAATGCTTCTATACACTCCTAAAATAATATAAAAATAGTTTGATTTTCATCGTGAAATGGGTTTAAATCTATACACTCCTATAATACAAACGGCTTTTTAATTTTAAACGGTTAAATGGGTTTGTATTCCACTTATATTAGTGTTAGGAAAATTGTGATTTCAAAATTCATTCACCTTGTATGCAATGAAGTTTATTTTGCTTAGATGGCGCAAATGAGAACTCCACTTTCTTACAGAATCGTAACTGTCCTCAAAAGCCAAATAGATGCAGAAAAGTGGGATGTAAAACACCATTTAATTCATTTCTTGCAGAAACAGCAATTTTAAAGAACAGTCTAGGTCATTTTTCTAATGTGACAAATGTAATAAAGATAGAATGAAACAAACCTCTGCTAGATCTAGTCGCTGACAATCAAGAGCACCAATACACACTTGCTCATACACCAGCCACACTGATAAAAAAAAAGACATTATTTAAATAATATACAAAATATAATAAGCTAATTCTTATTCCAGTTAGTTTCATTTATTCTTTACAAATGAAAAATCTTCCCTGGTATCTGATAATAAAACGCCTAATCAAACTAGTCAATGCTGAAACAAACAGCTAGCAATATAAGTGGTTGATTCAAAGCTAAATCAAGCATTTATAACTTACGTTCATCACCAAGTTTATGTGATTGGTGAATAACAAAACCTTCCCATAGTTTGACCACCATATCTCCATCTCTAACTTGTTCCTCTCGCATCTTCTTCAATATATTACGAGCCTCTACAAATAACATGGTGATACAGTGCAAATACAAGGAATCCTTTCAATGATTGGACAATATCTACATTGGATAATAATTTGTTACAGCTTAGTGGATGGGAATATGCAAATTACAGACACCAATTCAGCAAAGCACATTGCTCACATTTAGTATGGAACCAGCTATCCGATGTCAATAAAATTTTACAGATTTCAAGAAATGTCATTCACAAACGATTTTCAATTACAATGATAACAATCAATTGATTAAAAAGTTGTGAAATTATTAATTATAATTAATTTTACCGTCAAAATTAATTTGGGTCGCCATTTTACCGGAAGTCTCGTTAAACGCGAGACAAAACGAAAGTTGAACGAGACAAAACGAGACTCCTACAGCGCAGTCGCATTGTTGACGTTTCCATGGTATTGTAAACAATTTTCTAATGAAATATTGAGGTGTTTGACGATCAATCAACATTCGTCTCTACAACCTGCCAAAATGATTCCACCTAACGCTTCTCTCGTCAAATATGATAACCCCGTCCTGGTAAGCAGAAATACTGACAAGAAAACGCCAAGGGTAAGTTACGTTTTGGTTATTTTTGATGGGTAACACTGACAGATTCTGTTTATTAGTTGCCCCCTCCCCCCATTCATTTCCATTGCCCTTTGCCTGCATCCTACATAAATGATTTCACCACTCCTTCATACTGGTCGAATCTTAAACCAGAATATTTTATTTTTAATGTTAATATTATATGTATTTTTCTGTATGTTTTTCAGGCAAGAGCATTAAAAGTTTCTCCAACAACCCCACCTGGAACAGGACCTGTACCCAATCCTCCAGCCAAGTCCAAAGTTTCTGGTCTTGATGCTAAATCAGCTCAACAAACTGATGAAATCTTAAACTCCATTCTACCACCAAGGTGAATAAATCCTCAAGTAAAGGGATTAAAGGAATATTTATGTTTATCAAGGAAACTGATAGTATCAAATTGCACGATTCCAATTTTAAATCAGATAACTGTGGCTCTTGAAATTCCACACAAACTGAGCATTTTATGATCCGTCTATGACAATGGCTGCTTAAAAAATCTAAGGGTTTGTGAGACTTTACTTGGGCCACGACTTTAAGAGAAAGTCTGACTTGCTTATAGCAAATCTCCAACATAAAATTTGACTTATTTTTTCAGAGAATGGACTGAGAATGGTCAGTTGTGGGTTCAACAAGTTTCCAGTACCCCAGCCACCAGACTTGATGTTGTTAATTTACAGGAAGAATTAGATCGAAGACTTCAACAACGTCAGGCTCGTGAAACTGGAATCTGTCCAGTCAGACGGGAATTGTATTCACAATGTTTTGGTATGTATCTATTTAATTAAAGCAGACTAAAATCTTAAATGTGGACTTATAAGCTTATATGATGGGCTGTATTTCTCTGTATAAGCTTAATCCCATCGCAGCATTTTAAAATTTGCATGAGATAAGAATTTTGCCTAACAATGCCTATGTATTAGAAGAGGTTTGTAAAGGCACTCAACATGGTGTTGTCACCATTCCTTTTCCTTTTCAAAAACCTTGACATTGTTTTTTTCAATATTAACTCTGCTATTTGTTTGTAGATGAATTAATTCGTCAAGTCACTATTAACTGTGCTGAAAGAGGTCTGTTATTACTACGTGTTCGAGATGAAATCAGAATGACTATAGCAGCCTATCAAACACTCTACGAATCTAGTGTAGCTTTTGGTATGAGAAAAGCACTTCAAGCTGAACAAGGCAAGGCTGATATGGAAAAGAGGGTAAGCTTACGTGCTATAATCATTTTTTAACCGACACCTGTTTTACAGCAACAAGAGATGGAGAGTGGATAACAAAACTCAGTCTTGAGCACTTAAGATAAAGGCCTTGGAAATTTATTACATTTCAAATCAAATTAGAAGCAAAAAAACATTACATTTCATTACTCGATAAGAAGCCGAAAAATCATTGCACAATATATATAACAAATTTTCATTGCTATGCACAAAAATGATATGTAAGCTTTCAGTGGTGGTTGTCGTGCGTGACACAAACCAGGCTTACTCTTTTTGAAACAACTGATTGTACTTCTCGTTTTTGGACAAGATTTTTGATTAACGGAATTGTTTTGCTTGCACAGATTTTTATTATTTCATATGATTTTTAATTAAAATTTAAACTGTTTACAGATCACTGATCTAGAAGATGACAAACGTAAACTAGAGAAAGACGTAAATGAACTAAAAGCTAAATGTGAACAGATTGAAAACCGTGCTAAAGAACAAAGACAGGTCGAAGAGAAAAAACACACAGAAGAAATCCAGTTTTTAAAACGAACCAATCAACAGTTGAAGGTGAGTAATATTCACAAACCTGGAGCCAGTTTCACAAAATCCTAACTTACGATTATTTTAGTGTTCCAATAATCTGATTGGTCAATCACTAAAATCGATTGTAAATGTTGTTTTATGATTCAATCAGATTTCTGTATTTATTAAAATCTGGATTTTATCTTAGTTAAGTTTTTGTGAAATTGAGCCCTGAGGCCTTGTTCTCAAACATTTAACCCCCCACCCCCACTCCCAAAATATCCAGTTATTTGTCAATTTATCCCATAGTATATAACCTATAATCACAGGGCTTACAAATATTACTAAACACATATATGCCTATAGTCAAACAGAGATATTTCGGCTCATCCGGGTACCATCAAAACATATGTATACAAAAACAGTCCATTATATTTTCAAGGGTATAAAAGTATCTTATTTAGAGGGTTGTTTGTTTGGTAAGTTACAGCAACACCCTTGAAAATATAATGGACTGGTTTTGTATATGTTTTGACTGTACCCGGATGAGCCGAAATATCTGTTTGACTATAATTTGTCATACATTTTATTTTTTTATGCTTATCAGATGATAGAGGTGAATTTTCATGGCACAAAAAATAATTCACATGATCTCTTGTCTGGCATGATATTTCCTTCGCCATTTTGCATGTTACTTGTTCACGGCTGTTTCACTTAAGCTCTCACTATATCCAAAATGACACTTTCAAATACAGCACATTTAACAAGGGCACTTGCAAATGTCAGCCTTCGTCTGCAAATAGCAAGATTGCCTTTATATATTTAGTAATTCAGTCGACATTGATGCATCTACACTTTAGTTGTGTAAAAAAAAGAAATTATTAAACAAGATTTTTTTTAAAATGAAACTGTATTTCCAAACTAGTGCAAAATAGGAATAAAGCGCAAGTGTTGTCTATGCATTTGACCATAAGCAACTATAGACCTTACACAGCAAAATATAGTTATATAAAAGTTGGGCTAGAGAAAAAATGACATACATCCTCATAGCCCCCTGAGAAACACCCCATGGTTGGGAATCACTGGATTAGATCATGTTTTTTAAGAATATTTCCCCCCACAAGAGATTATCTTGCATTTAGATTAACAGATACACAGTATAATGGATCACTTCAAGTTGATTTAAATTCAATTTTTCTCTCTTTTCAGACTCAACTTGAAGGCATCATTGCACCCAAGAAGTAAAAAATGAAAATCTAAGAATTGCAAGCTGACAGAAGTGTCTCTATTCCATGTCCTAACTGAGGGTTAAAATATTTTAATTTCAGGAGGGGGTTGGGTTGGATTTTCATTCTTAATTTTCTGGGGCAGTCACAGCCCACATATCACATACAGTTATTCACTTGTAAGGCATCATCTTGATCTTTGTAGAAAAGGCAGTGTTTTATGGAATACTGAGAATAAGGCTTGTGAATTGTATCTAAAATGTATAGTTAGCAAGTAGTTTGTAAATATATTTCAAGATTTTAAAGCATTAGTCAACTAAGTAGAATTTTTTTGTACAAAATAAATCAGCATTCTGAAGTAATATTTTTTAAAAGCAGAATTTTATGAAATTTAATTTGTGAAAGAACAAGTGACTGTTAAAATTGCTTCCATCATTTTCAAGCATTATAATTATCCTGAACATAGTTTCAGCAAATTTTGAATATTAAAATGTATAAGAACGAAACTTTCTTCCGTAAATTTTAAGCATTAGTTTATTAAGTTTTATGTAATTGTCACTTTGGAGCAAAGTTTAAGGCTAGGGGATATCTCAGACAGAATTATGAAATGACAATATAATATATAGGCCTACATATGGCTTGTGTAAAAATCTGGAATAGAAATGAAGGTGTACTTCTGGTTTTATTAATAATCAAACTCTTATTGTATAAAATAAATTATTTATTCTTTTTAAATTAGTTGTTTATATCATCTGGATGAACAGAAAGTATGGGGAAAATTACCATAGGCAAAGTGGCATTTCTATGGGGGTGGGGACAGAATTTAAGCTGGCCCGTTCTTCTCCAAACCACCCCTCTACCCGGCCCCCACCCCCCTCCCACTTTGAAATTCAGTATAATGTTACAAATGGACACCTGGTGCTGGTAGTAGCCCCTTTCTGACAATTATTTGGCCCCAGCTCGGACCCCCCTTAAGACTCCTAGAAACGCCATTGCATAGGTACAATGAATGTTAGGCTACTTAAACTTAAAGGCACTGTCCAAGAGCTAGAATTAAACAGAGTCGCTGAGATATGCACTGTAGGTTTTTAAGCAAGAGCCTAAGGTCTTGGTCCCTAAGGACTTGCCGTAGGAAAACCTGGGGGAACATGATATCCTACAAATGGTAAAAGTTTGGTTGAGTAGAGTGTCTGAAATAGACAGTTAAATGGGCACAGTTTGGCATCCCAGAACTTCCCAATCCCGAAATTTTGCGCATGCGGCGCACTATCCAGACAATTTCTATAACATTTCTGGGAGCTATAAGGATACGGTGCCACCAGCTTAAAAGAACCAACAACTACCTTGTCTGCGATATCAGCTGCTGCTGGAAGCGAACGTTAACTTAATTGTCATCTACCAACCAACCAGATCAAATGAAACAATCCCATGCCGCTATATTCTGCAATTCGAACCTAATATATCCCAGATTTTTGCCATGAAACAAACACTGACTCTAGACTACCACATTTTCATCTTCTGAAAGATTGAATAAATGCTGCCCGGAATGGCTTCAGAGGCAAGGACTTTAATCCCTGAACCCTTCCAATGATGCCACCGTCAATCAGGCGTCGCATGTCGTCAACGAGAGAACTATCAAGAAAGGTCTCAGATGCAAGAAAATCAAATTTAATTTAGAGTGCATGCAACCCCTCCAATCAGCTTGCTGTTTGTAAAAGATTGAGATGCAAGAAAATCGGCTCTTATTTCAAAATGTTCCTGGATTAAAATCCCCAGTAAAACCTACTCCAGAGGCAAACGTCCATAGGCCTTTAGCTATGACACCAGACAAGTTGCCTAATGAATATAAACTCTTATTAACCAATATTGAGAATTTTTTTTTGATAATTCTAAGAGTTAGATTTCCTTTAAGGATACGAAATTAAATATCAGATCTTGCCACTGAGAGACGCTAAAAGACCATTTCAAGGATCCTATCTCAAGGAAATTTTTAAAATCAGGGGCGATGCCCTTGCGTCTGAGGCCTTTCCGGACCATATTCTCTTTGAGAACGACCATCCCTTGAAGAGTTTGATGTCACTATATCCCCCCCCCCCAAAAAAAAATTGATAATAAAGGCTGATTTCTTTTTATCTGATGCATTTCCAAAATGAATTTTCGTTAAGAACGTCCTTTTGAACATATCATTTATCAGGCAATTCAGAACAGCAGGCGATTTGGATGGATTGTATTGTATGCAGTGATGATTGCATTGAAATGTATGGACGTCAGAATTTTTTTCTTCTCAGATGGGGGTCTATTTTTTGAGGGACATTCTGGCTACGGGCCTGGCTACAGACTCATTAAAGATCCAAAGATACATTTGGAAATAGAAAAGTGTACATCCAGTCAAAATTTCCCCCATTGCAAATTGTCTGTGCCAATGGCTATTTTCATGGGTGAAACCAGTTGCAGGAACGCAGGATGTGAAACTTCACTCTTCCAACAATTTCTGCACTGCCCCCCTCCTCCCCAAATTTATTTTTCAATGCGTCCTGTCAGCAAGTGTCGGAGATAAGATTCAACAACAGAATTTTATAGTCAGGGCGTTACCCCATGAAAACACAGGGATAAAGACATACGATTAAAAGAATTCGTCATTGGGTTTTTTCTTACAAGGCTGGCTACTATAAATGGAATCTTACATATATTAAAATAAACATAAAATTCTAAACCTGGTCAATATTCATGAGTAGCAGTAGCGTCTCTAGGAATCTTTAGGTGGGGAGGGGGGGGGGGGGACCGAGTTTGGGTCACATTATTGTCAGGGGGGCTACCATCACCAGATATCGGTATGTAACATTATACGAAATTATAAAGTATTGGTGGTTGGGGGTGTTGGTGGGTGGAAAGACCGGGTCAGCCTGAATTCTGCCCCCCACCCCCGTAGAAGCTCCACTGAAGTAGGCTAATTAACGTATATCATAACAGAATCCGGTTTTTAATTTTTATTTAGTTGTAAGAATTTGTAAGATTATTCATGGATTCCGGTGTACGGTTATAACACCAGGTAAGCCTACCCAAGGCTTTGAAATCTGCACCACCATCCTTGAGAATGAGTTTTGCACAATTTCCCGCCCCCCCCCCCACCTCCTCTTAATATGGAATTCATAAGGGCCTGTTATTTTTGTCAAATAACAGTTGGCTAATGCCACTAATTGCACGGTGTGCGTCCATTTTAGCCTAAACAGGTACAGAAAAGTAGGGCGTAAAGCTAAAAAATATATAATTTTATTGGTTTTCAATAGACAGTCACTGCTCTTTCTATAGAAAGACACTGCGCCGCCTTCCGAAAGACACGGACTATCGAAAGAATCACGTCCATGACCACATAGCGCTGAACTACTTTAAGATATTTCTACTATTAACGATGCACATAAATATTATTTCTTAAAACTTATAGCAAAAACCGCCGTTTGCTAAGCTGAATTTCGCTAATTTTTTTTTTTTTCAAAACCTTAGCCTTAATTTAT